>OV815291.1:10630000-13030000 GCA_929108145.2 Limnephilus rhombicus
ATGAATTTTTACATTTGTGTATTTTTAATGGCGGGGCTGGGTTTGACTTTGGGATATTGGTGAGACTAGACAGTAAGTATTTGGTTTTCTGTACATTTAGAGTTAATATGTTCGAGTCAAGCCAATATTTTACCTGTTGAATTCCTTCCTCCGCTTTGGAATATGCGGTAAGCCAATCTTTTGCTTGGAAGAGTAGGACAGTGTCATCGGCGAAACTGACAATAGTGGCATCGATATCTAGGTTGCATAACTCGTTAATATATATTAGGAAGAGCGTTGGACCTATAACACTGCCTTGAGGGACCCCGTAACTAATGGGCAAATTCTGGCTCTTTGTGGTATTGAGTTTAACGCATTGGGATCTGTCAGATAAGAAGCTGGAGAGGAGGCCTAATTCTTTGTTCCTAATACCTATATTAAACATTTTGCGTTTTAGTTTGCTGTGTGAGATTGTATCAAATGCTTTACATAGGTCGAGAAATACCGATAGACATTTCAAGACCTTATCAAGGTGGCCAGAAATATGGTCAGTGACCGTGGCTATAGCATCATTGGTACTTTTATGTTTTCTGAATCCAAATTGCCGCGGCGATATTAAGTTATTGGTTTCCAGATATTCCATGAGACTATTATTGACGATCTTTTCGAATACTTTTGAGAGGGAATTTAGCAACGTAATAGAACGATAATTACTAATATCAAGTTTGGAGCCAGTTTTAAAAATAGGGATAATGAGACCTTGTTTTAGAATGGTGGGAAATAGCCCTTGGCGGATGCTAATATTAAGTAGATGCGTTAATGGTTGAAGTATACCAGGGGCAATTTTTTTAAGAACATTGTTAGATATTTCATCAATGCCGGTTGATGAAGAGTTTTTGAGCGAGTTTATTACTATAGAAACTTCTTTCTCTGTAATCGTTTTAAGAACAAAGCGGGTTGGGAAATCATCATTGGTCGCGTGGTCACTTGGACCAAGCGTATCGTTATTTATTTGGATTTTTTTTGCTAGTTCCGGACCTATGTTTGTAAAGTACTGGTTTATGTAATTGACAATTGTGTTGGGGTTCGATGTAAAGTCTACAGTGATATCTTTGATATTGAGAGAGTTTAAGGTGTCGGTGGCTTTATTTGAATTGGTAGCTTCCTTGAGGACTTTCCATATTTTTTTAGGGTCATTGTTGCATTCGGAAATTTTTTTGTTGTAATATAGATTTTTGGCTTTCCTAATGACTTGTGTGCAGATATTACGGTATCTTTTGTAGAAATTATGGAGTGTGATATCATATGGATTTGTGGCACATTTTTTGTGTATGGAATTGCGTTTCCGAATGCAGTTGATTATAGTATGGTTTATCCAAGGTTTGAGAGGTTTGATCGCTTTAGGAATGGTGTTTGTGGTGATTTTGGTGTTTTGGACAAGGATATCTTGTAGGTAGGTAGAGAAGTAGTTCCAGGCCTCCTCTATGTTAGTTTTGTTATAGAGTGTGTCCCACGATTTGGAATTAATCGTTTTGTTAAGATTGTCATAGTTGATTGTTTTCTTCGTTGTTTTAGTTGGAGGTTTGCTTTGTACGTTGTGTTTGGAACTCATTGTGAAAGAGGTGGGGTAGTGATCTGTAACTGATGACATGTGGATTTCGGAGGTGTATTGGTTGGTTGATTTAACCATAATATGGTCGATGCAGGAGGAGGAGTTTGGCGTACATCGTGTTGCTGAATTGATTGTGCTTTCCATTCCGTGGAACATCAGTGTGTTTAGATAGTCTTGGCATTGGGGATGTTCGTTGTTTTTTAAAATGTTAATGTTAAGATCCCCCATTAGAATTAAGTTCTTTATTTTGTGTAGATCCGTGAGATAGCAGTTTATGTCGCGCAAAAATGAGGAGATGTTAGGTTGAGAAGGAGAGCGGTAAAGTGCAATGATACATGTGTTGACATTGTACGTTATTTGAAGACAGTTTGAGTTAGTAATATAAATTTCTTTGACATTAAATGAGTTAAGAGTGTTGTTTAATGTATATGCTACTATGCCATCGTTTTGTCTATAGTGATTTGAGGTTTGATGGTGGGTATAATTGGGGATGTTTTTAGGAGTATAGTAAGGTGTTAGCCAACATTCTGTCAGGATAATTATGTCATATTTGATTTTAGTAAGGTCGAGTTCGATGAGGAATTGGTCAAAGTTTTTGTTTATAGATCTAATATTTTGATGGTATATTGATAAGTTTGTTTTGTTAGATGTTGTGGTAGTATTATCCATTTTGTATGATGTGTAGATTGTGTGGAAATATGTAAGGGTAATTTCCCGATATTTTATGTATTCAATGCAAGGCCGGTTCCTTTTTCTATTAAAGGGAAGATCGAATCCGAATTAAGATCGATGGTAGAAAAAGGTATAATCTCCCCGGTTACAAGTAGCGAATTCGCTTCACCGATTGTTCCGGTGGTCAAGAAAAATGGAGATATAAGAATTTGTGTAGATTATAAAAGGAGTCTTAATTTGATTTCCAATTTAGAGAAATATCCGATGCCAAAGATTGAGGAGGTCATACATCAGGTTAGTTCGGGCAAAGTTTTTGCAAAATTAGACCTTAAAGAAGCATATTCACAGTTAGAATTAGCGGATCATTGTAAAAAGTTTACAACTATTAACACACACTTAGGTCTGTTCCAATATAACAGGTTGGTTTTTGGGTTTAAATCGGCTCCGGCCATCTTCGCAAGAACAATATCAAGTTGTTTACAAGGTTTAAAAGGCGTAGCCTTTTACCTAGACGATATTATTATTTCAGGGGTCGATGAACTTGATCTGTATAATAATATTTGCGCGGTCTGCGAGCGGTTGAAAGAATGTGGTCTATGTGTCAATACTGGGAAGTGTCAGTTTTTTGTTAAATCTATAGAATTTTTGGGATACGTTATTTCGGGAAGGGGCATTGAACCGCAAAAAGATAAATTGGAAGCAATTAAGAATGCGCCGTACCCATCCGACGTGCATCAATTGAGGAGTCTTTTGGGATTTTTTAATTTTTATCGGAACTTCATACCGAACATGTCATCAATTTTAGAACCTTTGCATAATCTTTTAAAGAAGAATGCAAAGTTTGAATTTGGGAAGTCATGCATTGACGCAGTAGATAAAGTAAAGTATCTAATGGGTTCTGATAGAATTCTCACTCATTATTTTCCCAACCTTCCTCTTAAGTTATATACAGACGAGAGCAGCGCAGGCCTCGGGGCCGTGTTATTGCACACATTTGCTGACGGTTCAATGAGACCGATCGAATTTGCATCAAGAAGTTTGTCTAGTGCAGAGAAGAAGTACAGTATTCTAGATTTAGAAGCGTTAGCTATTGTGTTTGGTTTGAACAAATTCTTTCAATACCTATTCGGTCGGGAGTTTACTTTATGCGTAGATAATATGCCTTTGATGAGGATTTTAGGGGAACACAAAAATATTCCAGTTTTGGCGGCTAACAGATTGCAGCGTTATGGCATTATATTAGCCGGATTTGCGTATAAGGTAGAATTTGTTAAGTCATGTCATAATCATGCGGATTTTCTATCTCGGCTTCCGGTAGAAAATTCTCAAGAAGAATTTGAAGATGATTATGGATCAGATTTTGTGTGTTATGTAGATAAATGCGAGCACATAGATATCAAGCTCATTTCCACAGCTATAGAGACAGACACGGTTATTCAGGAAGTTTTATCGTGTTTGCGTAAGGGCTGGCCAAAACGAGTTGGTCGAGATGATGTACTGTGGAGATTCTGGGTTAAGAGAAACGAAATGTCCATAGTCAAGGATTGCCTTTTCTGGCAACATAGAATTGTCATTCCAAGTTCCTTACAAGAACATGTGCTAGAGTTATTACACAGATCTCATTTAGGAATAGTTAAAATGAAGGGCCTAGCAAAAGCTTATTTTTGGTGGCCATCACTGAACAATGACATTGAAAAAATGGTTCTAAAATGTGATGATTGCGCGGCTATGAGGCCGGCACCTTCTAAGAGTCATTTGTCAGTGTGGCCGAACCCTGGGGCAACTTGGAGTAGGGTGCACGTAGACTACTGCGGGCCGGTAGCAGGAAAAATGTTTCTTGTAATTTGTGACGCTTTTTCCAAGTGGATCGATTGCTTAGAGGTTCCAAGGGCGGATTCGTTTAACACGATTAAGGAATTGAGAAGAATTTTCTCTAATTTTGGTAACCCTGATTGCATAGTTTCGGATAATGGAACAGCATTTTCTAGTGTAGAGTTTAAAGAATTTCTTAAAGAGAATAACATAGAATTTTTAAATTCACCGGTCAAATTCCCTCAGTGTAATGGACAAGCTGAAAATTCAGTTAGAACGGTAAAAAATTTTTTTAAAAAAACTATGGTTAGGAATAATTTTCCAGTAAATTATGGAAGTAGATTATGTGATTTTCTATCGGATTATCGAAATTCGCCACATTGCACAACGGGATTAGAACCGGCAGTCTTGATGTTTGGTAGGAGACTGAAATCAACTTTCAGTAGTTTAATTCCTAAAACCATTCAGGAAGATGTGTCAGAACAGAGAAAAATAGCTAACGATAATATAAAAAGGAGTCAAGATAATCAAATAAGGAATTATGGGGGCGTAAAAATTAGGAATTTACATGTTGGACAAAAATGTCTGGTCAAGGACTTCCGTCAGGTGAATAAAGTTGGTTGGGTTAGAGGTATTGTAGAAAGGAAAGTGGGTAAAAAAGTTTATATCGTTAGGATCTGTGGTACTCCGTTGACTTGGAAGAGGCATATTGATCAGTTGAAGAGTTTATCTGTGAAATGGGAAGAGGAGAGTGAAGATAATAACCCACCTTCCGCGTCTGAGGTCACGAAATGCGCTTCAGACGAGTTGGGAACCTCAGCTTTGTTGAAGGGGCTAACGTGGAGTTCTCTTGATTTCAGATTACCAGCGGATGATCGAGAGCAAACTACTCAACTAAGACCTTGGGAAGGAAGGCTCCGTTCAAAGCGTTCATAAAGGTCCCTCCCAGAGAAACAGAAATATTTAAGTTGAAATATTTAAAATCATGACTATGTTTGGTTGAATTTAGTGTATAAAATCGTGTATAAATGAAATATTTAAAATCCTATTTTTTTTTTTTTGTCAATTGTATAACTTCTTTGAAAAGAACATGTCTTGTATTTATTGTAGCCAGGGCTTGAGGTTAGGTGGGGGAGGGTGTGATGTAGAGTAATTAAGTATTTCATATGGAAAGAATACGATAGATGGCGGTAAGCATGTAGCTTGCACCATAGCTCGCCAGATGGCATTGGCGTACAAGAAGGAGTCTCAGAGATAGACTTGACGAGCTCCACTGGCAAGGCGCGGAGATTTACCTACCCCCGAATAGTAAACAGTCGTAGCTATCCAGCTAGGTTATTCCAGTAAATAAACACTTTTATATTCAAAGAACCGTATTTAATAATTACTATCTGCCGAGGAAAGGGCAGACACAACAACATAACAGTGACAAATGGTGGGCGGCAGTGGGCGGGCTGTTGTAGATCGGTTCGCGAAGTGAAATTTTATTTAACGACATTGAAAATTAAAATGCATTATTTTCCGCCAGCCGTGATGCAAAAAGTTTCCTTTTATAGAGATTAAGGCGAATCTAAAGTTTTTTTCTAAAAATTATTCGTAATAGCCATGGACACTAATCCCGAAAATTTACCGAAATTAGTGTGTTACTCAAGTCTGGCTCTGAGCCAGTGACGTCAGACGGGTTATCCGTCTTGATTTGCAGCAATGCGTCTTGATTTGTTGCTTGTTCTACTAGTGCCACTAGTGGGTAGGACAGACATTTCTAAACTTAAATATTCAGTAACCGTTAACACTTATAAAACGATGAATTAACGTTTAGATTGCAAGGATCGGGGCACAATTTTGATTCACAATGTGTAGAATGATATAAAGACTGCGTTTCACGCGAGTAAATGCTTAAATGATAGTTATAAACAGCTGTTAAAACTGAAATTCGTTGGACAAATTTGAAGACAACTGTCACTTTCACGTACTTAGAGCAAAAATGAAACTGTCACTTTCATGTACTTAGAGCAAATATGATTATTATTGTAACTGGCAGTTGTGAATAATAGTTTCACGCGGCTATAACGTATCCCAAAATGATAAGCGGGCACCAGTGGGTGGGCCTGCTTATGATTCCTCGAGAAAAAAATAGAAAAAAAAATATTTCTCAATTTTTTTTTAATGTACAAAAAAGAATTGAAATCCTTTAAAATTGACACCTCTTAAGATATTTTTAACTACCATGATCACAATTTTTCAAATATTTCTGATTTTTTTTAAACGACTTCAAAAAGGAGGAGGTTCTCAATACGACTGTATTTTTTATTTTTATTTTTTAATGTTTGTTACCTCAGAACTTTTGACTGGGTGGACCGATATTGATGATTCTTTTTTTATTTGAAAGCTGGTGCTTCCCGTGTGGTCCCATTTTAATTTGGTCCAGTTCCGACAATGGCATCCATGAGAAAACCATATAAGTCTTAAATTTGCATTAAGTATGTGCGCGACAAATGGACGAATAACTCAATATCACGCCAACCGATTTCGATGATTCTTTTTTTATTGGAAAGGATGTACTTCAAGGGTAATTTGATGAGAGTTTGGTTAGGTTCTGATTATCGGATCCATGACAAATTAACAAAACTCGGCCGAATCTCTTAATTTGACGTTATGGTCAAATTATGTCTCTCATATGAGCAGCACGTTTAGTAGGTTTACCCATATTCAGAAAAATTAGTTAGAGTACTTCAGATTCACTAAAAATCAAAAAATAAACAAAAATTTTAACAAAACCAAAAAACGACTTCAAAAAATGCACTAAAAAGTAAAAAAATAATTTCGTATTCTTCTACAACTTCATAATCAACTTACTTTTTCTAATCATCAATATGTAGGTACGATTGTTATTTTTGGAGTCGGTGAATCTTTTAAATGCCAGTATGTAGGAGTGTAGCTGTGAACAGCAGGCCATGAATTTTTAATCAAAATAAATCATTTTTAAATCTTATTTTTATAAATTAAAAACATTACACCTTGAAAGGATATTTAAATGACTTAGCGAAAATCTTGAAAAAAAAATTATAAAAAAATATATATAACAAAAAAATATTAAAAAAATAAAATCTTGCTCAAAGGATAGCGAGATAACTCGCTATTTTTCTATGGCCGGCCTGCTGGGCATGGCCAAGAATGCGAGAAATCTCGCACTTGGCACAGAAGCGGTTAAAAAGTTTACGCATCTAATCAAGATTCCAAAATGGTATAATACTCTAGGAAAACTAGCCACAAAAAAAAATAAAATCAGAAATATTTGAAAAATTGTGGTCATGGTAGTATAAATATCTTAAGAGGTATCAATTTTCAAAGGATTTCAATTTTTTCAAAAAAAATTGAGAAATATTTTTTTTCTATTTTTTCTCGAGGAGTCATGAGCAGGCCCACCCACTGGTGCCCGCTTATCGTTGAATTTTGGGACTCGTTGTATATTACATATGACGTCATTGCCTGTCGCGGTTACTTTGTCCCGGTGACTAGCTGTCACTGGATCACAGTGGATCCGAGGAACTGGCTATTTTTGGAGCCAGTTCCTATCGGATTTTTAAAATGTTCGACAACATGGTCACAAAATGGGCAAAGCCAAACGAAAAGCCGCCCACAGCAAAAACTGCGGAGCGGATTTTTAACTGCTAGTTTCATAAGTAATTAATTAAAAATAATACATAGTATATTTGTGACACAATCCAGAGTGGAAGATACTCTCAGTATCGCCCTGGTGTAAGACCACCATTCAGAATTGAAACGTTGCTCGAAATGGCTTTAGCCGTATTTGGTGACTAGATTTGAATAAATTTATATTTAATTTTAAAAAAAACATAACCAGTAGGCCATGTGAGTTTCCTTTTTTATTTATATTACTGTTCAAAGTCAAAATTACTTTTTTATTTAAATTCCGAAAGAAATAAAAAAAATGCCGATATGATGAAAAGTATCTCATTGGTCTATTACTCATCCATATCTTGGAAAATGTTTTGTAATAATGTACAGGTGTTCATTACGGTCAGAGATTTAGTATTTTGATTAAAAAATAGATAAGATTAAAAAATATAGAATATATATACAGGTAACTTTGTAATAATATTCAGTTTGATTTTAGTTGTACAGCTAAGTCCGAAAAGAGTGTTGAGTTCCTAGCAACCATGTTTTCTAAAACTGCTTTCATTGTGGCCATCTTGGCTACAATTTCTCTCGCGTCCGCTACTGTCGTCCAGAAATGTAAATATTCACTAAACAACTTAAGTTTTTATGTTATTCATATATTATAAAGAAAATGGGAAAGGGATAAATTGACCTTTTTCAATCACTGTGTCATGTGATAAGTTATCCTGAACATGTAATTAACATTATTAGCCACAACCAAATCATTTATTGGATAACCAACACCTCTGCCATAGGTCACCCCAAGTGTTTCGCTACGTTTGGTGACTTGTCAGGGATGCCCGGGTTCGGTTCCATGTCAACTCAGAATGAAACCAACTCAGAAACACCTCAGAAAGGTCATTAAAAGCTATGAAAAAATAATTTTAAAATAGCCGGTAACCCTAACGTAACTTAACCTATTTAACCAATTTTTTATATTTTTTTATCATCACTCTTAATGACCTTTCTGAGGTGCTTCTGAGTTGGTTTCATTCTGAGTTGTCTGGTCACCCCCGGGTTCATGGGGTGGGGTTTGTCCGGGTCTTGGCGGCGGATGTGTCTGCCCACCAGCTGCATGGCAGGCCAGATCGGGAGAGAATGGTTGAGGGAGTTCCTTTGACATCCCTTTGTACTCTCTCTGTGGGAGAGATGGATTCATACTTCCGTCACTCCTGGACACACTGACCACCAGATTCCTACCCACCCCTCACACCCTTTTCCTTCCCAGAACCTCCTCTCCTTCCTTTCCTAAAAAGACTCTACACACAGTATCCCCAAAGATGACATAGGCCCTGAGGGGAATTATTTTTCTGAGGAGCTAATGTAAAAAAAAAATAGGCCACATTACTTTTTTCATGATTTTAGAGGCAACTTTGACAATTTTTGTGAGTTAATTTACTAAAAAAACAATCTTACGCACCTACTATGTAAATATAAAATTAAAAAATAAAACAATGTAAAAATATGTTTTTCGAGGCGAAATTTTAAATTTACATTTGACATATTTGTGTTCCAATGTAATTGGTCGTTCGTAATTTAAATTTATGTATGACATATTTGTGTTCCAATGTAATAGGTCGTTCGTAATTTAAATTTATGTATGACATATTTGTGTTCCAATGTAATTGGTCGTTCGTAATTTAAATTTACGTATGACATATTTGTGTTCCAATGTAATTGGTCGTTTGTAATTTAAATTTTAAACCATCAAAACACTTCTTTAATACCTTACTTTTTTCTATCTGAGCATTTCGATTTTAATATATTTATTTATTTATTTTGAGGGTGGTGAGAGGGGGGGAGGGGGGGAGGGGGGGGAGGTGGAGGAGGCGGATTGGGAACCCCCCTTACACCATGCGAGCGAAGCCGTGGGAAAAAGCTAGTATTTTATAAATTGAAACACAAATAAATAAAGTAGAACGAATCCGTACTTATTTATTACACCTTTTGAATAAAAAATAATTATTCAGTGTGGTAAAGTATTTTGGTCTCAAATTCAAATTTATATTTTGTATGGATAAGGTTGTGCAGTTGTTCCTTTTAAGCTTGTTAACAAAATATTAATGAATTTTTATTTTTTGGATTACAGGCCCTACTGGAAACGAACCGATATTTGTGGAAATAGCCAATTGTGACGTGGAGCCATGTCAACTTGTGGACAATGCGGAATTGCGCATCTTCTTCAGAGTTAGTAATAATAATAATAATAATAATAAGCCTTTTTATTCTGGACTTCTGTTAGGTATGTATTAGACATGATCTTATTTGTTATAGTATATCCCGAAGCTCAGTTTGCCTCTTGGCATAGGCCTCCTCTAACATTTTCCATTGGGACCTGTCACGCGCTACTCTTCTCCATTGATGTCCAGCAGTGAGTTTTAGGTCATCTTCCCATCTCATGTGTTGACGTCCTCTACTTCTCTTGCCATCTCTGGGATACCAGTCAGTGACATTTTTGCACCATTTCTCTTGTGGATCGCATATCATGTGTCCTGTCCATCTCCACTTTTGTTGGTCTATTCGGGTAACTACATCGGCAACTTTAGTTTTCTCCCTTATTGTGCTACCTCTCACTCTGTCCTGTTTCCTTGTTCCTGTCAAACTTCTCTCCATGGCTCTCTGGCAGCGTCCCAACTTTTCTCTGTGGCGTTTGGTGAGTGCCCAAGTTTCACATCCATAGGTGATGACTGGAAGTATACACGTGTTGAAGACTTTCCTTTTTATTTGCATACTTAGCTCCTTAGATTTCAAGACTTCTTTCAAAGACCAGTATTTCTTCCATCCATTTGCTACTCTTCTCTCGATTTCTTTAGTGGTTTGATCTTTGTGAGATATTATCTGTCCTAAATAGATGTAATTTGACACATATTCGAGTGGTTGGTTGTCAATTTTTATAGTTACTGGTTCAGAGTTTGTAAGCAATTTTGTTTTGTCTTTGTTCATGCATAGGCCGACTTTCACACTTTCCTCGTTTAGTGATTCTATCATTCTAATTAGGTGCATTGGGTTTTCCTCAAATAGGACTATATCGTCTGCAAATCTTAGGTGGTTAAGTTTTACACCTTGTACGTTGATACCATATTTTTCCCAATCTAGTTTGCGGAAGATACTTTCCAGAGCAGCCGAGAACAATTTTGGTGATAGAGGGTCTCCCTGTCTTACTCCTCTCTCGATCTTGAACTTTTTTCCCAAGGTTTCTAGTTGGATCCTCGCTTCGCAATTCAAGTATATGTTTTTTATAATATTGATGTAGTTTAAAGGTATCCCCTGCTGTTCAAGGCTATCCCATATAGCTATGTGTCTTATGCTGTCGAAAGCTTTGGAGTAATCGATGAATGCCATGTATAGTTTCTTATTATACTCATTATATTTTTCTACTATTTGTTTCACTGTGTGTATGTGGTCCAGGGTAGAGTATTTTTGTCTAATGCCGGCTTGCTCCCGTGGTTGATTTTCGTCTAACTTTTTACTTATTCTTTCCAGGATAACTTTGGAAAATACTTTGTATATATTTGACATCAAACTTATAGGTCTGTAGTTCCCTATATCTTCCTTTTGCCCTTTCTTGAATATAAGAATAATGTTTGATGTTTTCCACTGTGTAGGTATTAGACCAGTTATAAGTATATCATTGAATATTGAAGTTAGTATTGGTAGTAGTTCTTCCATGGTGCCTTTAAGAAGTTCGTTTGTCACTTTGTCTGGACCTGGGGCTTTTTCCATCTTCTGACTGTATATGGCTTTTTCTACTTCTCTGGAAAGTATTTTTGGTTCAGTTACAACGTTTTCCTGCTCTTTATTGGCGTCTTTCTTCGGATCATGTTTTTGTTTGTCGTCTGGGCTTGAGTAGAGGTCCTGGTAAAATTTTGTGGCTATTTCGTTTATGTTTTTTCTATTTGAAGAAGTATTCCCCCTTTTGTTTAATTTTGGTATCCATTCTTTATTTGATTCTCTCAATTCTTTAAGCGCTTTTTTCACTCCCCCTGTTTTCACTATATGCTTTTCTAATGTTTGCAGCCTCTTGGTCTTCCTATCTTTCCTGATGTTCTCTCTGATTTCTTTACTTAATTTTGTTATGGTTTTAATGTTATCTTTTTTAGGATGTTTTGAAAATAGGTGTTTTCTTTCTTCTATAAGTTGCAGCGTTGTGTCACTTAGTTCGTACTTGTTTCTTCTGCTAGTCTCAGCTTTTTCTTTAGTTAGTAGATTTTCTAGCTTTCCATATTTCGCACGAGCATCAGTGTTACTCAAAGTTAATTCTTCAGCCGATTCAATTAGGGATTGTGTTATTTTCCTTAAGGTTTCATCGCTGTGGTGTTTTGTAGTGTGTGAAGCGAAATGTTTTCTAGATTTATTTGGTGGTTCTATTCTGATATTGCTTCTTACCATACGATGATTTGTATTGAAATTGAATTTAGTTAGGACCGATGTATCCGTGAAGGCTTTTGGATAGTTTGTTGTTATGTAGTCAATTTCGTTTTTGGTTTTGCCATCGGGGGAGATCCATGTCCACTTATTCTTTTGGTTTTTCATGTATAAACTGTTCAATAGCGTTAGATTGTGTTGTAATAATAATTCAACCAAAAATTCACCATGTGGACTTCTTCTACCTTGGCCAAACTTTCCCAAGACATATTCTTCCTTGCATTGCTTCATCCCGACTTGAGCATTGAAGTCGCCCATTAGAATAATGTGGTTGTTTTGATACCTTGTTAATATCTTTGTTAATTCTTTATAGAAAAGTTTGATTTCTGTTTTTGTTGCTTGTTCTGTTGGAGAATAAATTTGTATAACTGACCATACTTTTTGGTATCCCGGTATGTCAATGTTAAGAATGGCTATTCGATCAGAGATTCCAATTAGGTCTTGTATGTATTGTTTCATTGACCGTTTGATTATGAATCCTACTCCTCTCAGAGTTAGTAAGTAAACATTAATTTTCTAATTAGATAATAAAAAAAGCATATGAGTCGTTCAATTTCTGTATCCGCTATATCAACTTTCACTGATTCGGAGAAAACAGCAAAAAACTGTCACATCTCTAGCGAAAATAAAAAATAACATTTAATTTTTTTATATGAGTTGGAATAATACACATTCGAAAACTGTTCATTTTTCAATGTATGTCTAGAAATATTTAAGTAATTTTGATAAATAAAATGGATTCAGCGGATTTTGATACTCACTTCGTGATTTAAATATTTATATTTTTTTTTTACACGAGCTGCACACAGGAGGCCCTGAGGAAAATAATTTCCCTCAGGGCCTATGTCATCTTTGGGGATGCCATGTGGAGGGTTTTTTTGGGAAAGGAAGGAGAGGAGATTTCTGGGAAGGAAAAAGGTTTAAGGGGTGGGTAGGAATCTGGGGTTCAGTATGTCCTGATCATCCGCCTCCAAGACCTAGACAAACCTCACCCCATGAACCCGGGCACCACTGCTAAATCACCAAATGTAGCAAACCACTTGGGGTGACCTATGGCAGAGGTGTTGTGTTGTAATATCCAATAAAGGTTCCCGGGGCGGCGGTACCCATTCCCACCTCCCAAATTGAAAATATGGAATATAGAGGCTTTTGAAACTCAACTGACCTGAAGGTCGTGTTTCTACCTCCGCCATCTTGGCAAAATAACTGCTCGTGATTGGTTAAATTCCGAGGGTTTTGATAGTAACTTCTTGATTGATATAGCGGGTTTTGTTTCTCATTCGTAGTTTTAACATGGTTTTTGGTCGTGATGAGTGAGGTTTAGAAACTCAATTTTAAATTAGTCTTGTTCAGAGGCGGCTCTAGGGCTCCAGGTGTGGGAGGTCATTTGAAAAAAATTGTGATTAATCTTTATTTGATATTGTGAAAAATGCCGATATATTATTATCTATGTATATCAATTTAAAGATATGTAGAATCATGAATCCGCAACTCAACATAGGTATTTATTTATAAATTGCAAAATCGCTACATAATTTATGTACTTGCTGGCACATCATTTTAAAGAGGACACTTTTCAATGTAGTCGTGCACACTGATTGTATCTACCTAAGTATCCAAAATTTAAAAACAAAATTAGATTAGAAAAAATAGACACCGGTAATATGAAAAGTTTTAAAAACAAAAATTGAGTTTGAAACACACGTCCCAGTCCCCCTTTACACCTAAAATGCCCTAAGATATTGGGTGACGTTTATCAATTATATTTAAATTTAGACTTACGTTTCAATTTGACAATGTTTTTTGTTTTTTTTTTGCATTTTTCAGCTACCTAACAAAAACAGATTTATTATTTAATAATATTAGATCATTTTTATCTATCTAATACACCACTACATAAGCAAAGGTCCCTTTAAAATGATTTACCTGTAACTAGATAATTAAATGTATAGAATCTGCTGTCACTTAGGGTAGGAACCTAAAAAAAAAACACAGTAAATCGAGCTGTTTTTCTATGTCTGTTGAAAAGTGATCATATCTAATATGTTCATTAATAATCTTTGAAAAGATCTACTTCTCAATGTGCCACCAAACTAAATTCAAAATGTCGCGCGTCGCCGATAACAACATAAATAGTTATTATTCCAAATCTTTCCCGAACTGTCCAATACAATATTAACAGACACTGTTTCAAGCGAGGCATGCGTGCAAAATGCAAAATCGACCTAGTTTATATCGCCATCTCTTTCAACAATACATAAAGATTCATAATGCTGTCTCCCTCCCGTGACATTGGGTCATGGCCAAAATAGTCATAGGGTTTCATTAGTACCTATATGCGAGAATTTTGACTCCAGGAGAAAAACATAGTGCCATCGCGTTTATTGTATGGTGCGCATAGAGACAGAAGATATCCAATGCGAGGGCAATTTAAAAATGGACTCACGGATCTGAATAAATGTGAGAATGGGAGCTTCCATTTGAGACGATAGATGTCACTGCTCGTCACCCGGCGAGCCATCCCCGCTAGCTGCCTGTTATTTTGTGGTCCATTTCAAATAAAGAATTCAATGCATTGAGCCGTTAGATCCGTAAAATGTATTATTATTATGTCTTATAATTTTGGAGGGTCAAACACCCATTGTCCTAAGGGGTGAGCCGCCACTGGTCTTGTTCTCGCAAAAAGTGAACAAGATGTCATACTCAGATCATTTTGTCAAAAAATTGGATATAGCGGGTATTGGAATTATAGGACTCATATATTTTAGGTACATATCCACCACTATTTTTCGACATAGTCCTCGAAACGATCTATGTACTTTGTGAGCCGTGGCACTAGGGCCTTGATTTTCTTGTCGTAAAACTCTGTCTGAAGGTAGTGGCGAGGGGAAGGAGATGGGGAAGAGGAAGGTGGGGAAGTACCTGGCTATTCAGATCTGGTCACAAAACACGGCTAACGCCATTTCAAGCAACGTTTCAATTCCGAATGGTGGTCTCACACCATGGTGATACTGAAAGTATCTTCCACTCTGGAATGTTGCTTCAGATGAAGAAAGCGGAGGAAATCATGCCACTGATTGCCTTTTTATTCCGGGTTGAGGAGGTGAACTCATGTTTCAACCTGAAAATGCCTAGCTTTGGTTGGTAAAATGGTTGAAAAAGACCCCGAGCACACGCTTTGCGTTTGCTAAAATTTTTCCCTCAAAATCGTTTAAAGACTTACTGATCTGGAATCAAAATTGCGAACTCACCCAACAGGAAGCGAATAATTGAACACACCGGCGGGATTCGACAGCAGAGCGTCTGTCTCAAACAGATGCAAAGATCGCACTGAAGCAGCTACCAAGCTGGATCACCTTTCTGTAGGGGAAAGTATGAGCTACACACTAGTGCCACCATATTTTGAGAAATAACGTCCGCATTGTAATTCTTGGACAACTCTAATACAAAATCGTATGAAAATAATAACTAATTTCTTGTCTTTTTCAGCAAACAATTCCTCCACCCTGGTGCCTAAAGTACGAGCCAAAGTAGGCCCACTTACCATCACCTATCCTTTGGTAGGAGACCTTGCGGACGGGTGTAACTCCATCTTGAATGGGCACTGCCCAGTTACCCAGAGTGAAGTTTTGGTCTACCATATGTCTATGCCCGTTGACCTCTTCCCAAAGGTATTGTTATGAAAATATGTAATATATTAACAATTTCGATGACTTCCGTGGTTGAGGGTAAGGCTCTCGACTAAGAATCACGGGTTTGAATTTTAAAAAAAAAACTTGAAAAATATAGTATATCTAATTACACAAAATACAACTAAGTGACCAGGGGTCCTAGCATGGTCGATCGACATAGGTTTTATCGAAAATATCGGTAACTTGCCATCGCTCCCGAGCATGACTGCAGACCGCTAACGAACAAACAATAGTTCACAATGACTAGGGGTTCCTAATATATTTGACGTAAACTGTTGTTTATTCGTTAGCGGCCTGCAGTCGTGCTCGGGAGCGATCGCAAGTTACCGACATTTTCGATAAAACCTATATCGATCGACCATGCTAGGGGGCCTGGAAGGGATGTGCAGAGAGGATGTACCGCTGAATAACTAAAGTATAAAACATATTTTCATTCAATTGGAAAAATCAAGGAAAAATCTGCTCTTCTATTTACTGTGTATACCAGGCCCTAAGTACAAAAAAATCGACACCGTATATAAATTCATTTGATATTCATATCAACTTATTATTAAGGGTATTTTTGAGGTCAATTTTACATTTGAAATTGGTAAATAATGCACTGTGGCAGGGTATTTATAAGAGAATAGTCTTTCAGCGTTGGTCAGTTTATTTCTCTTATATACAGGGTTCACAGCTTATAGTAAAAAACAGAGTACAGGAAAGTTGTAGCACAAAGTAAAATCAATTAGTTTAAACAATGTTCACTAACGTTCTCGCTAAACACTTAGCGTAATAACCTCAACAGAGGACCCGTGGTCTCTTAGTTGGGTTAAGGTTTTCCCGACAAGTAATGTCCCCGGGGGCGCTGTTACTTGAATTCCCAAGGAGGACCCAGAGGGCTCTCTCGACTTGGTACTGGGGAGAATTGGGGGACTGGATACTCTGGCTCCATATAGGCCTGCACGATGTTATATACCCTTTGGGGCAGGGTAGTGCCAGCCGATGACGGAAGGGTGTCCGGATGGTGAGCCGAAAGTTGCCGAGTGAGACAGCGCTATGCGTGTGAGGGAGAAATACCGCGCGCTGCAGCACTAAAAATTATAATTTTATAGTAAATATCGTTTCGGGGGCCAATTAACAGAGGATTAACTGTCGGGTCACTATTCTAACCAAGGGATACAATTTATCTTTTTAAGTAATATTTTTGTCCTTATTTCAGATTGCTGTGAATCTGGAATTTTCGCTGCTTGGAGATGATGGGATAGTCTTCCAGTGCTTTAAAGTAGACTGTGTGGTTGCTTAATTCTGTTAGATGTAATATATAATAAACATATCTCTAAAAATCAAACAGAATAAAAACAATACCTGCTTTAAAATAAATTGGAATTCTTGATTATGTACAAGCATAAATATCAACACATCATATTGTACACTTTTTTTTTATTTTGGCAAATCACAACAACTTAGCCCTAGCTAAAACAAGTGACTTTAATTACGGCAACAATTGTATTCACCAAAATCCATTACGTTACATGGAGGTGCGCACATAAGGCGAAGTGACCTTGGGAGACTTTTTTGAAATTTGTAAGTATTTTGAAATAATGTTATGAAATAGCTAATTTTGAAATAGTCACTGGGACTAAAGTTGTTTGTATGCACCAGTATTTATTCAATTTATATCAGGACTGAGTGAACTAGTTAGATAAACTAGTAGGCGGCTGGCGGAGGCAAAATGTATGGTGAGCGATATGCTGAAATAGGCCAAAACCAAATGATCTTTTATCTTTTATAGCTAAGTCTGTTGGCCCCATAAGCACTTGCATACCATACTGCTTATTAACAATGTATGCATGGACACTAGGTCTAGATTCGTTCAAAATTTAATTTAGATTTGTTCATTCCCAAAAATTAGAGTCCTTGCGAGAGCCTTGAAGGAATAACCATCTGTTACTTATCCCAGGGCGAGTAATGGTGGATAACCTCCAATGGCCCCATAAAACAAATTTGACCGGTTAAATAACTATAATTTAATTGTTTTGCCTTAATAATGAGCGGCTCTGGAATCTTCGTTTTGCACCGCTAGCCGCCTACCAGTAATCACTCTTTCAAAAATTGAACAGAAAATCCATACAAATGTAATCTACACTGATTTGAAAGAAAACTGAATCCTTGGATCTGAATCATTGATCAAAAAATATTGAGATTCTTTCGTAACTACTGAGAAGCCGAACTCCAGCCAAATACAAACCCCCCTCGTGTGCAGGCAGTAAAATGACATTTTGCGCACCGTGCGTGCTGACATTAATGTTTTTGATTACATTCATGTGCGTGCTGACATTACTGACAAAATTACTTTTGTAATTACTCACTGTTGAAAATTTTGTAAATTGTACTGTTTTACCAGATGTGTTTATGTTTTTGTCAAAATTTTATATACATTGCATAGGTAGTTTGCTCAGAATAACTGCTTATATAGTGGAACCCCCTTAAGAAGTTTCGTAGCTTAACCCCTCCGAATTTTCGAGAATATTAGCTTTTGGTGTCTTAAACGAAATGACATTTTACGAAAACTTTTAGTTATAACCGCTTCACAATTAAAGCTCTATAAATGAAACATTTCTGAACGTAGCCGAATAGTAAAAACTGTTTTAGAAAGGTTACAAAATAGGCTTTCAAATTATTATATTACAAATAAATATTAGCATTTGTAAATATTAAAATTTAGAACGCAAACATTAAAAATAGGTAAAAATGACTCACGTGATATTTTTATGTGAAAACAGTACTAAAATCACAGATTATGCAAACAACAATACTTATTCTATTGTATATATGTGTAATAAACACTTTTGTCACCTCACTTTCAAATCATTTCATATAAAAATTTAAAATGTGGAGCGCGGTGGAGCTGCCGGTAGCAAATTTGCGCGGGTAAATATTTTTGTCAACTACACGATTGACAGCTGATTCCTGTTATGTATTTCCATAGACAACTTGATAGAAATGTGCAGCTTGATCTACTATCGACCTTTGACTTTTTGTTTTAGGGATGTAACTAAAACAATAACGGAGTTATAACTATTTCTATGGAAACACACGCGCTGACGTATAAACACGATTATTGTACTTGACTGCTGTCCTATTTTTAACGCTTATATCTGCTTACGTTGCGGAGGGGTTAAGAAGTTTGGTTTATTCGGTCCCTCGACCCAAAATTTGCCCAAAATTTTTCCAAATATAAGGTTATCCTGCTTAAGAAATTTGTTCTTTCCGGTCCCTTGGAAAAATTCTTAAGAGGGTTTCACTGTATTCAGAGTAATGATTTTTTTCTCCCTCATCCATTTAATTAAAAAATAGTGTCTGTGGTGGGCGATGCAAATTTGATTTTTATTCAAATCTTTGGTTTTCTTGGAAAATCAAATACAACGGTGTTTCTAATGTACTGGATTTCATTGAGAGAATTGAAGAAACAGCAACAATTAAGAATGTTCCTTTTGACGTGCTACAGAGAAATTTTATAGAACTGATTTCTCCAGAATTAATCCCTTGGCACCGAAGACAGAAATTAAAATGCAAGAATTGGAATGTAAACGAAACGGTGGCGACGTTTACAAAAAGGACTGTACTTCACAGGATCATTTCTGTAGTACTTACTCCCTCGCAGCGTGTATACTATACCAGAGTTACGCCCCGAGATGAGGAGATGTGGCGCGGTTCCTCGATCCAAATGTGTAAAATTTCAATCCAAATGTGTAAAAACAGTTTTTGAAATCGTCCAAATGGCTTGTAATTTTTATTATTGATGAAATTTTACACACTTCACCTTCAATAGATGAGGATCAGTACACAATCAGTCTATGAGCATCTCTTTTTTCCACCCGCTAAAGCAGAATTTTGAAAACAGATGAAATTTTGAAAACTTGACATTAAAAATAAGAGGAAAATTACTGTTTATTTAATAACTGCATTCAGTTAGTTTTATATAAAAAAAATAATGTATGTTTTAAATGCCAAAATTGTAAGTTTCGATGATGATACGATTCTCCTCTTCAAATCAAGTAACTTGAATGATGCTTATTTAACCCTTTGAGCAGTATCCATTTAGAACAGGGTTTCCCAACCAGTGGTCCGCAAGAGGGTAGAAGATGGTTCGGTTTGGTCTGCCGGTCAATAAACGAGCCAGCACGCGGGCGGTCCCTGGTCGAGAAGTCTGAATAAAAAAAATCGGGACAATATTCAGTGTATCATTATTGTACCTTTGGTCAGTTGGTATTCCGTTTCGCCTCACCCCATCTTAACCCGTTCTACCCCCTCCGTTGTGATAAATATTCTGCTAGAACCCGTCCCACCCTATCCCATTCCGCCCCCTCCGTTGTGGTAAATATTCTGCTAGAACCCGTCCTATCCTATCCCATTACGCCCCCTCCGTTGTGGTAAATATTCTGCTAGAACCCGTCCCATCATATCCCATTCCGCCCCCTCCGTTGTGATAATATTCTGCTAGAACCCGTCCTATCCTATCCCATTACGCCCCTCCCGTTGTGCTATCCGTCCCGGGTGCCACCCATGCTAGCCTTCGCCACTGACCACATGCAGTGGTTTAGGCTTAAACTTAGGTTTATGATGGGTGGAACCTGGGACGGATAGGGCGGAATTTCGACTTCATAAAAATTGTTTCGTCCCCTGGGGGGATGGCGGCTAGAGAACTAGAGAATTGTGGTCTTGGGGGTGAAACTCGGTCGGGTGGTGGCACCGGGGTGCCGCCCCCCCCTCGCTACGCCATTGCTTGTGGTCCCTGTCGAAAAAATAATCGTAAAAGTGGTCCCGGGTCAGAAAAACGTTGGGAACCACTGATTTAGAGTATCGCCACGTATGTGCGGCCGTATGATTTTATTCAAATTTTTCTATTGCCATGTTTGTAATTTCGATTAAATTATGATTTATAGATAACAAAATATAAGTAAATGATAAAAAAATAACTCAATAATCAAAGGGTTAAAAGCAAACACGGGCATAACTGTTATTAACCACTCGGACCCATAAGCTTGTTTTCAAGCTATCTACAACATTACACACATGTAATGACATATGAGGCGTACTTGACTTATTAAAAGATAGTTAGACGATAAAATACTAACAAGGAATGTGAAAAAACTAAATACATTGATTATTATTTTTAATTGTTAAACTAAGGTTTAACCGCTGGGAGGCCGGAGACGCGCCGGCGCGCGCGTCATATGCGCATGCGCGAGAAAATAATTCAAATATTTGAATAATCCATCCGACAAAAAACTTTTGGTCCACGATTTTGGACCTTCTATGTACACAATTTGTATGGAGAACAGTGTCAGAATCGCTTGCGCTGTCATTACTCTCGGAGACGCTACAAGTTTCATTCACCTAGTCACCCTGGAATATTTTTAAAACGATATCTTCTATGACAATCGGCTGTCAGAATTTGCCGCGAATTTAACGGTCGCAATTAATGGGTGTATCGCGAATAAAACGATCATAAAACCTATTAATTTACGTAATAAATGCAAGTAATGTGGTTTTAGTAGATAGCTTATTGTGTTGTGAACGTGTTTCAGTTAATAAAATATACAATAGCTCAAAATTTATCAACAAAACATTCAATTCAAAATTCAAAGTTGTGGTTTTTTAGTGTTTTTTTGCGAAGTTCCGCGAATTTCCGCTAAATGTCACGGCCTTTGACCGGTTAAGACAAGATTTTCATGCATAGCACAAAGGGTAACAATTATTATAAACAATAATTATCAACCTGAAACACTCATCCACATTGAAAAATCTTCCGAGAAAAGATACATGACGCCAACGGGACTTGAACCCGTGCCCTTCTGATTGCCGGTCAGCTGCTCTCCCAATTGAGCTATGGCGGCTTATCTTATACCCGCCAAATGATTCAATATATACTAGTGTTTCATTCAACAATTACTGCTTATTATATTTTTTCCACCTTAAAACAACCAGCTTTATTTTTGCGAGAGAGACACTGTTAGTGTTAAATCCGTCGCTAGGTGGCGTCGAGACAAATTATGTCTTCATTTATTGGGGAAATACTTAAACTTGTCAAATATTAATTATTATTTTTAATTGTTGAACTAATGTTTAAGACAAGATTTTTATGCATAGCACAAAGGGTAACAATTATTATAAACAATAATTATCAACCTGAAACACTCATCCACATTGAAAAATCTTCCGAGAAAAGATACATGACGCCAACGGGACTTGAACCCGTGCCCTTCTGATTGCCGGTCAGCTGCTTTCCCAATTGAGCTATGGCGGCTTATCTTATACCCGCCAAATGATTCAATATATACTAGTGTTTCATTCAACAATTACTGCTTATCTTATATTAAGATATTCCGAGATCTCGTGAGATTGTAATTTCTAATCTCGCGAGATCTCGAATTTGCGATCTCGAGTCGAAATTGCATTCCCTAGGAGAAATAGTACAGTTTAAAATATATTTATTTAAAAATATTATTGTAACAAGTGGTCTGAATATCTTGCAATTCTGATTATTACTTTAGTTGTGTAAAGTTGACAACTGACTTGTGCATATTTTAAAATTACAAAAATTGTACTGATCTAAATTTAACCCCTCCGCAACGTAAGCAGATATAAGCATTAAAAATACGACAGCAGTCAAGTACAATAAGCGTGTTTACACGTCAGCGCGTGTGTCTCCATAGAAACCGTTATAACTCCGTTATTGTTTTAGTTACATCCGTAAAATAAAAAGTTGTTTAGATTTAAACCCAGGACTCAAACCAATTATGGAGTTGAGTTACCATCAAAGGTTGGATTGCGATCCAAGAGTTGTCTGATTTGTTCGTTAGATGTCGATAGAATCATTTTATTTTTGTCCCTTTCTCACACAACAAACAAGGTAAATATAGATGTACGAAACCTTTATAAAAAGGCTTGCATCGGTAAAATTAACTTACTTCTTTACGAAAACTTGCACTAAGAATTTAAAATACTACTGAACCCTTGTCCGTTGGGTTGGGAAAGTTATTGTCGTCAGTTTGTAAATATTCAAATCATAACAATAAAAAATCAAGAACTTAAAGTTAAAACCAAAAAGTGCTTCATTTATAAAAAACCAGTCTACCCAAAGAAATTCTCCTGAGTGAAGACCTCCAATTTTTACATTTGGTCCTTCGAGCCGGATGATCCCACGAGCGGATACGATTTTTTCGGCTGAATGCGATCCTGGGAACCAGATCAAAAAATCAATGAAAGCCAGACATGAACCAGCAATAAACCAGGAGAATTCTGATGAAGCGGATCCACAACACGGGCAAGTGACCATCCTTAATTATCCATTTGATCCCATAGAAAAAACAAATTCGGTTAGACCACTTCGGTATTTTATTGTTGTTGATATAAAAAATCGCAACGGGCTAATTGTTACAATTGATATTGGCAAGATTTTTTGTGGCTAGCTATGATTATAGTGTCGCAAAAAACATAAAGATCGGAGTTTTGTGTTTTCATTGTTTTGTTTTGATGTTGATTTTTTCGATACTGTCGGTAAAGCAGGCGACGAGTACGAAGTACTGTCGTTATTTATTTGCAACTGAAACTAACAAGGTTTTTTGTGGCTAGTCATATGATTATGCTACCGCAAAAAACAGAAGGATAATTATTATAATACATGAAATGTATTAATTGATTATTCAAACAATCTGAACGCGATCGTTGGGCGTTGGTTTGACTTCCGAAGTGTTTTTTCCAGTCGGTAAAGCAGCTTCTTTAAAGTCAGATCGCGTCGCGAACTTTCATAACAAAATAATAACAATAGATTTTCTTTGTTGTTGAATACATGCATCTAGTGATCTAGTGTTTTGTTAAAACAAAAGAAACAATCGAGTAAAAGACAGTGCAAGTTTTTTTTTTTTTTTTAGTGTGTGGTTAGGATTGGGAAACTTCAGAACGATCAGTGAGTATTGTTAAATTGATTGTTATTTACGAAAATCATGGATTTAAAGGTGTTAATTGCACAGCGCGGAATATGTAAAGCCAAATTAACCAGATTCAAAGATTACTTAGAGAACAATGAGTTATTACTTTCTGAGGTCGAAATACGCATTATTACCAAATGTAAAAAATTGGAGGTCTTCACTCAGGAGAATTTCTTTGGGTAGACTGGTTTTTTTATAAATGAAGCACTTTTTGGTTTTAACTTTAAGTTCTTGATTTTTTATTGTTATGATTTGAATATTTACAAACTGACGACAATAACTTTCCCCACCCAACGGACAAGGGTTCAGTAGTATTTTAAATTCTTAGTGCAAGTTTTCGTAAAGAAGTAAGTTAATTTTACCGATGCAAGCCTTTTTATAAAGGTTTCGTACATCTATATTTACCTTGTTTGTTGTGTGAGAAAGGGACAAAAATAAAATGATTCTATCGACATCTAACGAACAAATCAGACAACTCTTGGATCGCAATCCAACCTTTGATGGTAACTCAACTCCATAATTGGTTTGAGTCCTGGGTTTAAATCTAAACATATATATTAGAAACATTATCGCAGGATGAATTAGAAAAGGGGAACGAACGAGAAATGTTTGAAAACTCATATTATAGTGTATTGGCAAAAGCCAAGGATAAATTCAACGAAACCGGTAAAATCGTCCGTTCCAAAAGCGTCAAGCTCCCAATTTTAGAACTACCAAAGTTCAGCGGAAATTATGAAGATTGGTTACATTTCAGAGATGCATTCATTTCATTAATTGACAACAACGACGAATTAGATGTTATTCAGAAATTCTATTATTTGAAATCTTGTTTGTATGATGATGCGGCAAGACTGATTGCGTCCTTACCTACAACTCGAGATAATTATTTCATTGCGTGGGAAATGATCACGGATAGGTTTCAGAATGACAGGGTAATAATAAATAAACATGTTAATGCATTGTTTAAATTGCAAGAAATAAAATCAGAAAATCATGTGGCATTACGAAAATTATTAGATGAAGCCCAATTGCACTTAAAGGCATTAAATAATTTAAATCTACCCACTGAAAGTTGGGATATATTATTAATTCATATTTTGTCAAATAAATTGGATAGCGAAACCAGAATGCGCTGGGAACAATATCCAATAAAAAATAAAATCCCCACTTATGAAGAGTTCATGAGATGTCTATACGAACGAGTGCAAGTTTTAGAATTCTCAGCACCAAACGACAAGCGACAGAATCATGCCAAGGGATTTCCTTCTAATTTTAAAAAAGAAACTTATGTTTCGTTATCATCGCAACATTTAAAATGTAATTGTAATCAAAATCATAGAATTTATAATTGTCAAAAGTTTTTAAATCTAGGAATAAAGGATAGAATGACAACAATACGTCGTTTGAAGGCTTGTCTGAAATGTTTGGCGGTAGGACATAAATTTCAAGATTGTAAAAGTAAATATAATTGTCGCAAGTGTGGTGCGAACTCACACAACACTTTGTTACATTTACAAAATGAAGATAAAATGCAAAGTCATCAGGGAAGCGATACTTCTTCAAAAGAACCTCTTGTTAACAATCATGCATCGAAAACATCCAACAATTTCATTTTATTATCAACGGCAGTAATTAACGTGAGAAATAATAAAGGAAATCCAATTAAAGCTAGAATTTTGTTGGACTCCGGAGCACAGTCTAATTTCATTAGCCAGGAATTCGCTTCTAAATTACAATTAAAAATTAGAAAAACTGATATCCCTATTACCGGAATTCATAATAAAATACAGCATATTAAAAACATTGTGGATTTGGAAATATCTTCCAATTATTCACCATATTCAAAGAGGATTGAATGCCTAGTATTGTCGGAGGTGACCAGTAATCTGCCGCAAATCTCATTTCAGAAAAAAGGCACCGGCATCCCCCAAGGATTGCAATTGGCAGATCCAAACTTTAATGAAACCGGCCCGATAGACATGTTGATCGGGGCTGACACCTTCTGGGAGACTCTGCACTCTGACCGGATGAAGATTCAAGATTCCGGACCAATATTGCAACGAACCGAATTTGGATGGCTGGTTTCGGGACACATCTTCACTTCAGAAAAGAGGCCAGTAAAAATTTGTAATCTTTCACTCAACTTAATACATAAGCAAATTGAAAATTTTTGGAAATTAGAGGAGCTAAGTCCTATTAAACATAGGAATCACGAGGAGCGAGCATGTGAAGAAAGCTTCACAGCTACTCATGAAAGAGATGGCAGAGGCCGTTTCATAGTAAGTTTACCACAACGCCCCTGTGCGAAACAGCTAGGCGAAACTCTCCCTATGGCGGAGAAGAGATTGTATAATTTGGAGAAAAAATTAGCCTCAAACCCAGAATTAATGAAAGATTACAAGAATTTTATGCAGGAGTACAAGGACTTAGGTCATATGACGCAATGTGAACCACCGTCACCAAATCAAATACACTACTATCTGCCTCACCATGCGGTGATCAAAGAATCTAGTACAACTACTAAGACCAGAGTCGTATTCGATGGATCGGCTAAATCCTCAACTGGAATTACCCTAAATGATGCCCTCATGATTGGGCCGATATTGCAAAAGGATTTATGTGCACATCTATTGAATTTCAGAAAACATCAGTACGCGTTAACGGCCGACATAGAAAAAATGTACCGGCAGATATTAGTGCAGCCGGAGGATAGGGACTTACAACGTATCCTTTGGAGAGACTCACCCAGCGAGGAGATTCAACATTATCAGCTGAATACAGTCACCTACGGTTTGGGACCATCATCATTCTTAGCCACCAGATGTTTGGAGCAGCTAGGAAATGAAAATCAAAACACAAATCCCAAGGTCAGTCAAATTCTTAAAGAAAATTTTTACATGGATGACTTAATAGCTGGCGACATTGGTGAAGAAGATTGCTTATTAATCAAGAAGCAACTATCTGCTATTCTAGCATCCGCTGGCATGAACCTAAGAAAGTGGCGGTCAAATTTGTCGTCGCTATGCTCAAATCAGGAGGAGGTTAGCGATATGATTATAAAGGATAACTCAAAGGAAGGAAAGATATTAGGTCTTTCTTGGAATAATCAGCAGGATTATGGGGATTATATTATTGGAAATATACTGTAGAGCCCATAACAAAACCAATTAGAAGCAAGCGTCAGATGTTATCCTGCATAGCATCCATTTTTGATCCCCTGGGTCTGATAGGACCTGTAACGGTAGTAGCGAAGCTATTAATGCAACGTCTGTGGCAGAGCAAAACTCAGTGGGATGAAGATATACCCCCTGAAATTTTGAAAGTTTGGAGAGCTTATATAGAAGAATTGCCGCAGATAAATAATTTAAAGGTACCTAGGAAAATCATTTGTCAAAATCATGTGAATTTGCATTTGCATGGATTTTGTGACGCATCACAGAAAGCCTACGGGGCCTGCGTGTATATGGTCTCCACCGATGACTCGGGTGGAATCCACTCCAATCTAATAATTTCTAAATCAAGGGTGGCACCCTTAAAAAGCACATCTCTACCTAAACTAGAATTGTGTGGAGCTATATTGTTAGTAAGATTGATTAATTATGTGAAGGGAGCTATTGGTA
Source organism: Limnephilus rhombicus (assembly GCA_929108145.2). NCBI lineage: Eukaryota > Metazoa > Arthropoda > Insecta > Trichoptera > Limnephilidae > Limnephilus > Limnephilus rhombicus. Next base: position 10,657,470 of record OV815291.1, read on the forward strand.
TGCCAGATGTATCTACTACTTACTGGTGTGATTCTCAGATAGTCTTGTGTTGGATAAGGGACCAACCAGCTAGGTGGAACACCTTTGTTGCTAACAGAGTGAGTGAAATTCAAGAATCAAGTCGACCAGCACAATGGAAGCATGTGAAATCAGAGGACAATGCTGCAGATGTACTATCCAGAGGTAGTAGGACTTCTCAATTATTGACATCCACCATATGGTGGCACGGACCCGATTGGCTAACCCTTACAGAATCCGGTTGGCCATGCGGAGAATCTACGTACATAGATCCACCTGAGGTGAAAACAAAAACTGTAGTGTTGGCATCAGTAACGCAAGATTGGGACATTTTTAGGAAATACTCATCTCTAACCAAATTGCAAAGAGTAACAGGTTATTTACTTAGGTTTTTATTTAATTGTAGGAACCCATCGCTCAGGCGTTATGGTCAATTAAAAGTAAGTGAATTAAATGACTCTTTGAATGTTTTAATATCCAGAGCGCAAGCTTATTCCTTCAGGGAAGAGATACGAGCCTTGCAGTCGGGCAAGGATGTCCTAAAAAGTAGTAATTTGCACTCACTAAATCCTTATTTGCATAATGATTTACTTCGCGTAGGCGGCAGGCTTTCCAAAGGAAAATTGCTGTCAATAAATCAACAACATCCAATTTTGCTGCCACCACATCATAGTTTAACCGAATTAATTGTAAAAAACTACCATCATTTACATTTGCATGCAGGTACTCAAGCCTTATTGGCAATAATCAGATTGAAGTTCTGGCCAATAATGGGAAAAAATTTAGTGAAAAAGATTATAAGGAAATGTATAATATGTTATAGATCAAATCCAAAGACGATGCAGCAAATAATGGCAGACCTTCCAGCCGAAAGGATAACGGAATCTAAACCTTTTACGATAAGCGGGATCGATTATTGTGGACCTTTTTTGATTAAGTCGGGTATTCACAGAAAAACTAGTAACGTAAAAGCTTATATATGTTTATTTGTATGTATGGTGTCAAAAGCCATACACTTAGAACTTGTACTGTCTTTGAATACAGAAAGTTTTTTAAATGCCTTGAAACGTTTTATCGCGCGCCGTGGAAGGCCGAGTAAATTATTTTCGGATAATGCTACTAATTTTAAAGGCGCGAACAATCAGCTACGGGATATTTATGATTTTTTGTCAAGCTCTAGCGATGAAATCGAGAGATCATTATCAAAGCTATCAATTCAATGGGGGTACATTCCGCCAAGGGCGCCGCACTTTGGAGGCCTTTGGGAAGCCGGGATAAAATCTGTGAAATATCATTTGAAACGAGTAGCAAGTAACTCCTTATTAACATATGAGGAATTTAATACCGTTTTGTGTCAGATTGAATCTTGTTTAAATTCTAGACCTCTTACCCCATTGTCAAATGATCCAAATGACCTAAACTCCCTCAGTCCCGGTCACTTTCTTGTTGGTGAAAGCTTGGCGGCGATTCCAGAACAAGATCTACAAAATATTTCAGTCAACAGGCTGAATAACTATCAAAAGTTATCCTTACTAATACAATGTTTTTGGTCGAGGTGGCGATTGGAATACCTGGCTCAGCTCCAAGGCAGAACGAAGTGGACCAGCGGACCTAATGCGCAACTAAAACCAGGCGATATGGTGGTCTTGAAGGAAGACAACCTACCACCATGTGTGTGGAAACTCGGACGTGTAATTGCAGTCCATCCAGGAGCTGACGGGAGAGTACGTGTGGCAACTCTCAAAACATCGCATGGAACTACTCAGAGGGCGATTTCAAAGCTGTGTCTATTGCCAATAGACGATAACGAGGAGCTGAAGATGTCAACATCCCCACCCAACGGACCAGACGCTGTGTAAGCACAAAAAAAAAAAAAAAAAAAAAACTTGTGCTTTATGAAAAAAAAAAAAACAATGAGTGCATAAAACAGGATAAACCAATAAATAGTAAAAAGAAAAAAACAATATAAAAATTTGTACGTTGAAAGTAAAAAAGTGCAATAACAATTTTACGTTGAACAGTATCAAAAATTTCTTGTGCGTGAAAGGTGAATAACAGTAAAACTTGTGCATAAAAGTAACCAAAAAGGACAAAAATAAGAAATAATAATAAATTAAAAGTAAAAACCAGTGTTAAAATGTGGATAGCAATAAAAACTTGAGTGTGGTAGGGAGTGATATAAAAAATAATAAAACAAAAAAGGATTGTAGATCCATATATTTAAAAAAAAAAAGGTGAAAACACTTAAAAATGAACGCTTATAAACCAGGATAGCCTGCTGGCTATAATTGCAAACTGCATAGATATATCTGGAGAGACATTGTAATAATTCAAATGTGACAATGAACTATGGAAGGAAGGATGATTTATCTTTATTTAATTTTTTCCCGAGGAAGGAAGGATGACCAGGAAACCTGCCGCGACATGTTTGTGCTGTCTATATTATATGTTTATATGTAATTATTGTTATGGTTTCTGTTTGTTTTTGAAAAAAAATGTAGTTTGTTTTTCGGAATTGTCTTAGTGTGTTATGTTATTGAATAACTTTAAAATTAATTTAATGAATTTGAATTTGATTTTGAGCAAAGTCAATATTTAATTTAGGCTCATAATTGGTTTGCATAATGTTATTTGTATAGTTTGCAGAAAAATGGATTCGATATTTCAAAATAAATATCTGCCCATTTTGGGGCGGAATATGTTTAGATTTAAACCCAGGACTCAAACCAATTATGGAGTTGAGTTACCATCAAAGGTTGGATTGCGATCCAAGAGTTGTCTGATTTGTTCGTTAGATGTCGATAGAATCATTTTATTTTTGTCCCTTTCTCACACAACAAACAAGGTAAATATAGATGTACGAAACCTTTATAAAAAGGCTTGCATCGGTAAAATTAACTTACTTCTTTACGAAAACTTGCACTAAGAATTTAAAATACTACTGAACCCTTGTCCGTTGGGTGGGGAAAGTTATTGTCGTCAGTTTGTAAATATTCAAATCATAACAATAAAAAATCAAGAACTTAAAGTTAAAACCAAAAAGTGCTTCATTTATAAAAAACCAGTCTACCCAAAGAAATTCTCCTGAGTGAAGACCTCCAATTTTTACAAAAGTGAAAGGTCGATAGTGAATCATGCTGCACATCTCTATTCAAGTTGTCCATAGAAATACATAAAAAGAACATTCTGTCAGACGCGCAGTCTGACACATAATTTATCCCGCCAAATTTCCTACGGGCGCCCGACATTGTTAATTTCTATTAAATGTTTTTATATGAAATGATAAAAAAGTGAGGTGACAAAAGTGTTTATTACACATTTATACAATAGAATAAGCATTGTTGTTTATATAATCTGTGATTTTAGTGCCGTTTTCACATAAAAACATCACGTGAGTCATTTTCACATGTTTTTAATGTTTGCATTCTAAATTTTAATATTTACAAATGTTAATATTTATTTGTAATATAATAATTCGAAAGCTTATTTTGTAACCTGTCTAAAACAGTTTTTACTATTCGGCTACGTTCAGAAATGTTTCATTTATAGAGCTTTAATTGTGAAGCGGTAATAATACAAAGTTTTCGTTAAATATCATTTCGTTTAAGACACCAAAAGCTAATATTCTCGAAAATTCGGAGGGGTTAAGTGAATTGAAATTACTGGGGGGCCTCCCAAGTTGCAGAGATCAACATACAAGGTTAGTGTTAGTTTGTCTGTTTTTTCCCTTGAGATGTGTCAGATTGCTACTTTTTTGTGTATAATCATATTTTTGAGTATTACGCTCAGAGAGTTCTGGGGTTATTTAAATGCCCCAGTAATACAATACAATACCATTTCGGGGGGCCAATTGTTGGCGGATCAACTGTCGGGTCACTGAAAATCCATACATACTTCTTTAGACAAACACTTGATCTGGCCCGTCTGGGGCCTAGGAGTCGAAAGATCTTATGTAAATAAATGTAAATCGGAATGGATCGCACTATGAGATATTTTCTCTTGGTAACTGTCATCAAATTAACATTATGGAGTTTGAAGCACTTCCATCTAAGGCTATGGAAAAGTAATTGACTAGCCGGTATCATAGGGCGTGACGTAGAACAGCGGCGCGGCGTACTCCTCGACCGGCTCGGGATCCAGCAGCTGCCAATCAGAGGCATGCGTCCGCACGTGGGCGGCGAGGGCGGTCTGATGGCTGAAGGCGGCTCCACAGTGGCACGGGAACCGGCGCTCCGGGCAGTGCACCAGCATGTGACTCTTCAGGGTCTTCTGCATCTTGAACTTTTTGTCACACTGAGTGCAGGCAAAACTTCGAAGAGCTGGAAAATTATTATTGTAACAATTGATGGCACAAAACATTATTTTACATTAGCTCCACGCGGGAGGCCCTGGGGAAAAAATATTTCCCTCAGGACTTGTATTATCTTCGGGGATGCTGTGCGGGTGTCTTTTTAGGAAATGAAGGAGAGGAAGTTGTTGGAAGAAAAAGGGTATTAGGGGTGGGTAGGAAACTGGGAGTCAGTGTGTCCAGGAGTGACAGATGTAAAAATCCATCCCTCCCAATGTTCCGAGAGAAGTCAGGCTTGACGAGGCTGGAGAAATCAAAGGTACTCCTTCATCCATTCTCTCCCGATCCGGCCTGCCGTGCAGTTGGTGGACAGACGCATCCGCCGCCAAGACCCAGACAAACCTCACCCCATGAACCTGGGCACCCCGGCTCAATCACCAAACGTAGCGAACCACTTGGGGTGACCTATAGCAGAACGTTATTATCCGATGATTTTTGTAAATGAAAACTTATTCAAAACAATATTTTTACAACTGCCTAGCAAGATCTAAATCTATTAAGGTAAAGCTGCATTACAGGAAAACAGGTATTTTTTGCAAGGTACGGGAAAGGTTAAATTGAAATACCAATTAGGCCCCCTGCTGTTTTAAAATTTATCAGAAGTTCCTTATCTAACTATCCGAACATGGGTACTTCCTTTGCCTAAAGCCCGCTTTCCACTGCGAGTGGAGCGGACTCCGTACGAACTCTGTTCGACTAGCAAATGATAACTGCATACATGTGCTTCCATCAAGAACGAGGTGAGCGGAGCGGACTAAACGAGTTAAATAGGTTCGAACGAGTCCGCTCCGCTCGCCCTTGACTCGCACATGTCAACTACATATATACAAGTGCTTCCATCAAGAACGAGGTGAGCGGAGCGGACCGAACTTGTTAAAATAGGTCCGAAAGAGTTCGCTCGCGCACACCATCGCCGACTAGTTTTTAGCGGACTCCACTCAAGAACTGTAGCCAATTCAGTTGCCTCGCTGCATTTTTGTCGAGGTGGAGGTGTTTATTGAAGCATTTCGCCAATTTTCATGTTTATAGGATACGACTAGCAAAGAATGTTGCAATGTCGACAAAAAGGATGCGGTTTGCAAAACCATCATTGAGATGAATTGTAGGAAATAAGAAAGTTTAAAAAAAATTTTAAGAATTTTTCATTGCATTTTTTTAAGCAAATGTTTCTTCATTGCGTTTGCACAAAAAAAGTCATCCTCACTAGAATCAGTACTTCAAATCACAGAAATCACTTCGAGACGGAGCGTCAATGACTAGTTTTCAATGGAAGGGCAAAATAATTTCTCATTTTTCGTTGACATCGCTCCGCTCGCTTCGCTCATTTCTCGCATGGGCAGTGAAAGGCAAACACCTGTCTTCTTAGCGACTCTTTTTTGGTAGAAGGTCAAAGCTTTTTCGCTCATCTCCAACCCCGCTCAGCTTGACTCTTTTCCGCTCGCAGTGGAAGGCGGGCTTAAGTGATGGGAGAACCCTTGAAATCCTCACTCATCACTCTAAATCAATAATCACGTCTCTTGATAGTTCAATAAAATGATTTTCGATGTCAAAAACTGAAAAAAAGAATCGGAATATGACTATGCTCACGATAAATAAATTTTTAATATTAACTTACTAGTGTGTTTGATGCCGTGTGCCTTCAACTCTCTCGCAGTATGAAACGAGCTACCGCACTGTGTACAGCTGTGCTCTCGCATATTGAGATGCGTCCGTTTCACGTGCGAATTATGGTGCTGAATCGTGAAGAAGACCTTGCCGCACTCCGCGCACGCAAACCTACGGCAGTCCACTCCGTGCTTCTCAAACATGTGCTTCTGTCTGGTGGAACTTGCCGAAAATCTTTCCGGACATTTACGGCACCGATACAACTTGATCTTCTTGTGGTGGATCTGAACATGTTGATTCAATGCGTCCCGATTTGAGTAAACTTTGCTGCAAATCTGACAAGGAAATCTTCGGTTTTCATGCAGAGATAAGTGGCGCTTGTAATTATTGTTTGAGTGATAGCCTTTGCCGCATATTTTGCAGATGTAGTTTTGATAGTGCAACGAATGGTGTCGTACCAGATGGAAATGCGTGTCAAACTCCATGTTGCAGACGGGACACGTTGTGGCGTCTCTTGGGAGGATCGGTTTCACGTTTGTGGCGGGCGGTTTTGGGATGGAACGGGTACAGAAGACGGTTCGGTTGCCGCATTTCTTCCGCCAGGTTTCGTTTCCTAAGTTGTTCAACCTGTCGGTGAACGCCTCGTTGTTGGTTTGTGTTAAATTATCTACAAATTAGAAATAACATAAGAATCACTAAGAGACACCAGGAAAGGGGATAACCAGTTATTAAGGATTACAGTCTAAATCATTTAAAACAAGTGTGGTTATTGCTCATTTTAGAATATGGCTGTCTATAGCCATATACATAATATGTAAGCATTAAATTTTATTCTTGTGGGTAGATTATAAACTGTTATTATTCGTTCTACGAAACAAGTTACAAGCTCGGAAGGTAATGAGTTAAAGACGAGGAATCATACTGTGTTATTCACAATCGGTTGTCTCTTTCGTACATTTAGATACACATTCCCTTAAAAAAAGAAATTTTATGTTTAAAAATAAAGTGATAGATATACCAATAGAATCATCTTGGAGCTGTACTGCAGCCTCCACCTGTTTGCGGAACTGGACTCCGTCTTTCAGTCTCATCACACACAACTCACAAATCTCTCCCAACTTCTCCTTGTCCACCATCTGCAAACAACAAAATAAGCCGAGGAATTAAGCTCACGACACCTGAGTGGGACCCAAACACGATGTCAACTCAGCCACTGACCGGTCGAATGTATATTCATAATTTGGGAGGCCCGGGAACCATTTATTAGATAACCAACACCTCTGCCGTAGTTCACCCCAAGTGGTTCGCTACATTTGGTGACTTAGCAGGGATGCCCGGGTTCATGGGGTCAGATTTGTCCGGATCTTGGCGGTGGATGTGTCTGCTCACCGACAGCGTGGCAGGCCGGAATGAGAGAGATTGGTTGAGGGAGATCTTTTGATCTCTCTAGCAGGACGCTCAGTAGGATTTGGACCGCATTGGAAGGGATGAATTTATTCGTCCCGTCACTTCTGAACACACTGACCCCCAGATTCCTACCCACCCATCATACCTCATCACACAGCATCCTCAAAGATGATGTAGGCCTTGAGGGGAATTATTTTCTGGATTATTTGTGGAGCTAATGTAAAAAAAAAATTATATCATCCAAGATTTTTTGCTATACCTTATGATTAAAAAAATTATTATTCAGTTCAGTTGGGTATGGCTCAGATTAAAATTTAAGTTTTGTGTGAAAAAGGCCCCGCAGGCCTTCCTCTTATGTCGTGTTGCGCTTGCCCCTTCTTTAGCCAACGTTTCAGATGCGCAATACGCGTTTTACACAGTGCAAAATATGGTATCGCTTCTACATACAATCACCACAATCTACACATCTGCCCTGATGAAAGACACTGTAACATGGCATAATAACTCAAAAATAAACTATGATATTTGGCTGTGGAAATCTAAAATCATGTCCAAACAAAAGTTAGGTTAAGTTAGGTTGGGTTAGGCTTTATAATATTATTGCATACCTCTATGTTGTAGCACACGAAAAACATCTCGATATAGTCTTCGATATCATCTTCATATATGTACTTGTGATGGATGTTCCTTAAATCGGCTGTAGAGCGGCAAATGCAACAAAGTCCTGGTATGAATTTAGTCATCGTCAATTTCTTGGACAGAAGGCTTTTTTCTAATTTCTCCTTTTCAATAGCAAAACTGAAAAAAAAAAAAACAAAATTGATGCAAAATGCAAACACGAGCAGACATTTGACAAATAAATCTTAATATAATAGAAAAATGAATGTTTCTTTGGTTGTTGCTTATGCGATACCTAAACCATTCTTCCGATTGCGATGAAACTTTTGTGATTTGATATGCACATGCTCGCTATGGTTTCTGTATATAATAGTGAGCTCTGGCATTATGAAATTATTTCCTATACTATTCATCCGATTGGGACGAAACTTTGGCGAGTTGTTGTGCGCACGCTCGTGAAGGTTTTTATACAGAGTGTCCGGGGATAAAGTACATTAACTTCGGGAGGTGATTCTACATGATGTTAGGAGTAAAAAAGATTAACAACTTTTTTCGAAATTTCAACATTTTTTTTCCCATTCAAAAAGACGTACCTACTAAAAATCCTTAGTGTGAGGTACGATCTTACTTGCTGAGAGCCTGCCGGGCGCGATTGTGGCAACAGTGCATGATTGTGATTGGCCCGTATCCGGCCGTATTGTAACAGCGGAAAATAATAAAGCTGGCGGCACACCCCGGTCTAATTTTATCTTTTTACCACAAAACTACCCCTAAAAGTTGGAATTTAGAAAAAAGTTATTTATCTTTTTTGCTTATAATACCAAGTAGAATCACTTCCCGAAGTTAATGCACTTTACCCCCGGATACCCTGTATATACTGGTGAGTTCTGGCATTAAGAAATTTGTATAAAAAATTTGCAATAGGTGGCGCGAGATTTGTTTGAAAAATGAGTGTATTTCATGTGGTAAGGAGGGAAAGAGGCGAAGGTGGAAGGGGAATGCGGGACTGAGGAGGAGATGAACCCCGCCGGGGGGTTGGGAAAGCTGGAGGGTAGGGGGATGGCGGGGAAGGTGGAGGAGGAACGTGGGAGAGGAAGGGTAGGTGGAAGGGGTAACGGGGACGAATGGAAAAGACACGCAAGAAGAAGTCATTTATTTATTTAAGTGGCATTGCAACGCATGCCGGGAATTCGCTAGTAATATAAATATGCAAGCATAATGCCGATCGCAATAGCACGAAGAGGAATCTTGCTTGGTGGACGGAAATCGGAATATTCCATTTCTACCAATGACCGAACCAATTACATTGGTATTGTCTCACAAATTTGACAAAATATGACAAATAAAAAACACTCATATGCTTCCAGAAAATTTTAAATTCAAATGATGTTCATAAATGATAAAGACAGGCATTAAAAAAATATGTGCATATCGAAATAAACGATAGGACCGGGCGGTGTTTTCTACACTTTCCACAGAAGGCCCTGAGGAAAATAATTTCCCTCAGGGCCTGTGTCATCTGAGATGCTGTGTGGAGGGTCTTTTTGAGGAAGGATTGAACATTGGTCTTGAAGAGACCCATGTTGTAGGAAGGAGGAAACACAGAGGCTGGCAAATCATTCCAAAGCCGAGCTGTTGAAGAACGAGTCGAAGAAGTGACCCGTTCTCATGTGACAAGTGTAAACCGTTTACAAATGTTGGGCACGCATTTGGCGTATTTCCCGACTATGGACCTGTGCCAAAGGGATAAATGACACTAGTTTCTCGGAGCATCTTCCATTGTAATACCGATAGAACAAGGGTAGCATTCCCACCCGACGCCTGTGCTCTAAAGATTGCAATCCGTCTGTTAAGATGGGAGAATCTATCAAACGGATTAATTAACGGGATTGCCCTAGCAAGAAATAAAAAAATGCAAAGTATTTAGATTGAAACAAAACTCTATTGAAACAATCACACACAATTAAATTAAACAATTAAATTAGCGGAAAAGGAATCGTTTTACACGGAAAATTTTGAACATTGATTGCATGAAAATGGAATTTTAATGCATCTTTTACCATCTTTCCAAACGTAATTAATTGTTTCTTGTAGTAATTAAGTTGAAATGTAGTGTAACTTCCAAAATCTGTGCCTAATAAAAGTGTGGCAGTTAGTGGAATATTTACCGGGGCACTTTTTATGCAATTTAGTTAGAGGTAGCACACAACCTTACATGAAGCGTGATAGTTTAGTAATCGAAAGTATGACTATTAGCATTTCTTGTACTTGCCACTTTGAGAGCTTTACAAAGCGTCTATATGCTTTATAATGTCATTGCTTTCTGTGGTTCCTTTCATCACCAGGCAAATGAAAAGAACGACCATAGCCTATCTCATCTTTCCAATCCTTTAGAATTCATTCGGACTGAGATAGAATCCCCATATTCGTAGTAGACACATAAAAAGGATATTATTCATATTAATTATTACAATAATATATCAACTTACTTCTGGATAGCCAAGAGTTGGTAAAGTTTGATCAAATGAGAGTATGGTGAAGTCATTTTAAAAGTTATTCAATAATGTTTTGCCACAAAACCGTTAAATTAATCAATAAAGGAACACTCATTCATTAATAGAAAAGAAAATAACTAAACTTCTAAAACTATAATATAAGTATAAAATGAATGTCAGAATGAATTGGAATGAATAATACAATTTGCGAAAATGCAATTTCTTGGTTATATTATCTTGTTGGGTATCTGTCAAACATTTCCATAGATAAAAGCAATTTGTAAGCCGGTGACCGGTGAACAGGGTTGCCGAGGCTTGTGTTCTAAAATACCCACAATAAATGTTTAAAATCCTCAAATTGGGGAGAACGAAAAAACAAATTCCCCACAAGTTCCTTTATAATTACGCCTTCAAAAAATATCAATATTGTATTGAAAAAAGCTTTTTAATGTTTTTTTTTATTTTTATTTTGTCATGGATAAACATATTATTACACATATTTTATAAGATTTAAAAATATGTTACAACCTGATAACCAATATTCATATGGCGCAAAAATAATGACATGCATATAAAATATATTCAATGTGGTGTGCCAATAAAACATATACGTAATAGAAAAAAATTAAATGTAAGATATAACATAAAAAATAAGTTATTGTAATCACACGTACAGTGTGCCAGGCAGTGGCCTAGCAGGGAGGGGGGGTTCCACCCGATGGGAGGTGACACCCGACCCAGTGTCACCCCCAAGAGCACGGTCTGTAGCTCTGTGGCTCCCCGTGGAGTGCCCTGAAACGGGAGAATTTTGTGTCTTAACGGTCTTTTTATAGGCGAAACTAGCCTAATTTTTATCCCAAAAATTCTCTAGCTACCTCCCCTTCCCCAGGACGGACCAACACACACACACACACACATTTTTTTACACATTTCCCTAGGTAGTTACATTTTTGTTATGAAGTCGAAATTTCCATTTTGAATTTGAAATGCCCAGAATCCCCGCATTTTCCCCGCAAAACGGTTCTCACCTCAAAATACCCAATTCTTCAAAAACCTTAAAAATTCCCCCAATTTGAGGAATTCTCCGCAAATTGGCAACCCTGCAGGTGAAAGATGTGTCAAATAAAAATGTTGATGTTTTGAAACAAACACCACCTGTAGAATGTGAACAGTATTAGAAGCTAACACGGAAATAAGTTCCGAAACTAACAATAACAATCAGTAACAATTCTAGCGGCAAAAACTAGTACTACCATTAAGTAAATAATAAAATTAAAGCATTCGGTACAATTTAATTTTTTCTTCCCAAAATGTTAGTCCACATTTATTCCGTTGGAGAATATTGTAGTCGAAATATTTAAGCGTAATTTGAAAAGCTTCCCGTGCTTTTTCCATGACCGGTGTTTTCTTTGGGTAGCACCGGGGAGTTTTGGTCAATTTAATTCAAAACACGCACATTATTGCTTACTTGCATTCCGGTTTATTGCATTATTCCAATCAATCAATTAAATATACCGATGGTTCTATGAGTAATATTTAATGTTTTCAGCAATTCTACTGAATTTTCACTTAATTATTGTCATCTGATTGATATTTTGAGGCTGTAAACAGGCCGGCTGGATGCAAAATTTTCATAATTCACACCCTACCCGGTGCATTGAATTGTGCGCAGGTGACCTTCGATCCTTGCAATCAGTGCATCTAGGCGTCAACCCCGAGAGCCTGGGATGCGCGCAATCTGCATCTCTCCAGAAATGTTACAAATCAAAGTAGATCAATCAGTTTTTCCATCTTGAAACCTTCGCCAATTTCGCGCCATTGGCTAAATGCACTGTTGTGAGGCTGGCGTATAAATAAACCAATCCGGCTGACGAATCTCTGCAATCAGGTAAGTATAGGTAGAAAGTCAATCAATTTTATATGCGCCTCTTTGATTATTTGAGTTTCAAAATGGCCCCCCCTGCCTCTTCCAGAGTGGGCTTACGAAAATGCGTACCTACTTACATAATTATTTATAAAGAAACGTGTACTTATAACTTGACTTAAATTAGCGTTTGGTAAACCAAAGAAGAGCTTTTGTAAATGTTATAAACTTTATTGCCTATAAAAAATCAATCTTTTGCGTATTTCAATGATTCTTTGTCTTCAAATTTATTAGGTCATCCATTTTATTACTTACTTTTACTTGGGTACCTATTGCATCAAATATCTCTATGCTTTATGTGAAATGAATAATGTGACACTAAATAGCATTCGTGCGACCTTTTTTAACACTTATTCAATGGTCATTTTATCCTACAATCATAAGCCTTCTATTGTTGCCATAAGCAGCTTTGGTCCCCTTACTGCTGAGAGCAGGCTTCCCCAAACTAAAGAATAAGGGAGCATACCTACATTAATTACGTGAGCAGTTTTTTTTCCAGCATAGAACATTGAATGCAACATTGTGAGATTTGGTGGGACCCCCCCCCCCTCCCCTCACGTGAGATTAGTGGTGTATCTAGGGTCCCACCCTATCCCATCCCGCCCCATCCTATCCTATTACGCCCCCCCTCCCGTTTAGATAAATATAATCGCGATTTTTATTGACCCCCCCCCCGATTTAAACGAGATTTTATTGGACCCCTGCCCCCCCCCCCCCCCCCATTTTGAGATCACGTAATTAATGTATGACCCACCCTAACAATGTTATGCGTATGGTTTCATACTAGTAATGCTTTATGGCCCATCTGCCTTGTTTCAATATCTGCAAAACCTACCTAATCCAAATTGAAAATACTTGTATACGTTTTTCTTTCTAGGAGCGAATTAAATATTAAAATACTAAAAATATACTAGAATAATGCCATTGTATTATGTATGAAAATCCCCAGGCATAGAATAATGCCATAATATTATTTTTGAAAATTCCCCAGCATAGAATGACATAATATTATGTTTGAAAATTCCCAAACATAGAATAATGACATAATATTATTTTGAAAATTCCCAAACATAGAATAATGACATAATATTAAGTTTCAAAATTCCCAAGCATAGATTAATGACATAACATTATTTTGAAAATTCAAAAGCATAGAATAATGCCGTAATATTATGTTTGAAAATTCTCAAGTATATAATAATGCCGTATTTATTATGTTTGAAAATTCCCAAGTGTAGAATAATGCCATAATGTTATATTTGGAGATTCCCAAGCCCAGAATAATGCCATAATATTATGTTTGAAGATTCGCAAGCATAGAATAATGCCATAATATTATGTTTGAAGATTCCCAAGCATGGAATAGTGCCACAATAATATTATGTTTGAAGATTCTCAAGCATATAATAATGCCATAATATTATGTTTGAAGATTCCCAAGCATAGAATAATGCCATAATATTATGTTTGAAGATTCCCAAGCATAGAATAATGCCATAATATTATAGTTGAAGATTCCCAAGCGTGGAATAATGCCATAATATTATGTTTGAAGATTCCACAAGATTGTCCATAACTTGTAAATTTGAGTACCCGGAAGTATGTTGTAGGTCTAACGCAGTCCTGCCTCAGGATGTCTGGCTACCCCGACTTCACCAAGTGGTGGGACAAGGAGATGTTATTGAATGGTAACAACTATTGCCTTATTGAATACCATTATTATTTTGGTGATTCCTCGACAATTGATCTCCCGAAAGGATATTTACTATAAAATTATAAGTTTGTGTGCATTATTTACCAATTTCAAACGTAAAAGATATTCAGTTTAGCTTCAAAAATACCCTTAAGAGGGTTTAACCAGCCAGCAGACGAAAATCCACATTTCGTCGAAAGTTGTTCTTACGATCGTGCAGGGCGGTTACAACGAGAAAGATTAATTATTCTCCGTACTAGCTTTTTAAAATTATAACTCAATATCGAATTTATTTCAATTCAAATTAGCTTTAATTTATACCTTCATCCAAAAATGCTGAAAGGCGTGATGATAAAACTATTAAAATAATGTACTTTTTGTAGTTATTTTTTGATTATAAGTATTTATCATTTTTTAATAATGTCTAAATTTAATAAGAATGTTAAAAAAATCTGAAATATATTTGTTTGTAAGTGCGCAAATAAATACACAAATGGACCAATTTTCGTCAAGAAACACATGTACGTACATATTTTTTAATGATTTTATTGAAACTAAAATTAAAATTCTAAAACATGCGTTTGCTATATAATGTATTGATTTATTTTACTGCATGATTATATAATTTTAAATGGGTGTGGTATAATACAAAATCTTTTTTGAAAATTTAACAAATCTGCCAACGACCTATGGAATAACCTTATTATACTAAAAATTTTAAAAAAATTCTCAAAATTTATTACATGCGAATGCTAGATAAAAGAACAATCTTTCGAAATCCATTTATAATTTTTTGTGGAAAAGAGTCAATACGTCTAAAATCTGATTTGAAAATGACATATTTCTGGTTTTCTCTGGTAATGCCCTCTTAATAATAAGTTGGTATGAATATCAAAGGAATTTATACAGTGTCGATTTTTTTGTACTTATGCACTGGAACATGCAGTATATAGAGAAGCAGATTTTTCTTTGATGTATTTGAATGAAAATATGTTTTATTCAGTATATTTTATTATATTTTATTTGTTATTCAGTATACCCTCTCTGCATACCCCTACGGGGTCACTTAGTTATATTTTCTGTAATTAGGTATAACGTATTTTCTCTAAAGCAGTTACACATTGTATATAAGTATGCTGGGGGACCAATAGTTGGCAGATAAACTGTCATGGAACCGTTTCTAATATAATATGAATTTGTTGTTATTTCTTGTGTTTTATATTTTTTATGAATATAAAGGTGTATTATTTTGGAATAGAGTTGTTTAATTGACATGAAGTTAAGATTGTCGAAGATTTCGTCAGTGCTAATTTTTACAGGAATTTTCGATATTATTTTCATTATGGTTTTTTGGGTTTAAATTGGTGATTTTAGAATACTGTCATTTCCACTGCCCCATCTGATAATACCATATTCTAAAAATGATTGGCTGAGAGCCATGCAGATCTTAGTTAAGTCATTTTTTAATGAGGACATTCCTGTTAAATATATAATGAAGAAAGCAATATTCAAATGCTCACCATAAATCAAATATTATTTTCATGTATCTGTGTTTTACATAATAAATGTGCTATAAAATCTCACCAGTAGGCATATCATTCCGGTATGTTAGTATGACATTTTGAAATATCCTACAAGTGATCCAGAAAACATCAGAATTTTGTTAAATTCACTAAAAGTTTTTCTGCATTATAATTGATTTAGTGGTGTTTATGAGTAATTTGAAGACACAAATGCTGTAACTCCTTCGATGCAACTGGATGGCGTAACATTAGCCAACTGTGATTCATTTAAGTATCTGGGCTCACTAATCCACAGAGACGGAGGGTGTGCAACGGATGTCATCCATAGAATAGTTGTGGGATGGATTAAATTCAGATCCGTAACGGGAATATTGTGTGACTCCAAAATGCCTATAAAACTTAAAGGAAATCCTCCTACTAAAACAACTCCTACTCTAGGCAACTCGAAACAGCAGAATTGCGAATGCTTAGATGGTCGGCAGGAGTATCACTAAAAGATAAGATCAAAAGTTCACGCATTCGTGGTAGCCTGGGTGTCACAAACATAAATAGTAAGCTGGAGGAACGACAGTTGAGATGGTATGGACACATAAGACGGAGACCATCAGACCACACAGTGAGGCAGGCAATATTTATGGAGCTTCATCGACAGTCATCCAGAGAAAGACCGAAGAACTCCTGGATGACTCAATGCTCCAAAATTCTTCAGAGAAACGGCCTGGATGAAGGCGATACCCAGAACAGAAGAAATTACAACCTGAGAACGAGAAGAGCCGACCCCAACAGCCTACCTAGGCAATGAGTTGGGACAGCGCAAGGAAGAAGAGAGAGAGATGAGTATTGTACCAGATAGAGGGTTCACTTTTACATATAACTGCATACGCAAAACAAATTTAGATATTTCGGAAATGTCTTTATCAACTGGACGATTGATATTTTAATTTTATTGTTTAAATAATTAATGTTTTCAGTATGTACTAATATAGTTGGTATGTCCATTCCAGATGTCTTCATGCCACAATATGAACCTTCGACCTTTGTTTATGCTGAACAAAATCTTGAGAAAAAAGATGAAAACACACCTGAAGTGAAGATTTTGAGTAAGGACAGGGCACATGCGATGAAATCAGGTAATAAATTATTTTTTTACATGAAAATATAACTTTGAAGGCGGTGAAATGGTTGTTTTTGCTAAAAATTGTTGTGCAAACGCTCAGGAAAGTAATAATTTAATCTTAGTGGAAGATTTAGCGAAAGAATATTTAATGCTATTTTGTGGAGGGAGTTCAAACTGATATTTAAACAGAATTTTGGTTCTAACATCCCTATATCATGGTTAATATTATTGTTACATTTCGTAAGGTGTCATTATACTAATCACTTCAATTTGTAGACGGTTATGGATACCGCCATCTTGGGATCCATTTATTGGATTACCAACACCTTTGCTTTTGGTCACCTCAAGTGGTTCACTACGTTTGGTTACTTGGCAGGGGTGCCCAGGTTCATCAAGTGAGGTGTGTTCAGGCTTTGGCAGCTGTGTGGCAGACCGGATCGGCAGAGGCCTGTTTGGGGAGTCCCTTTGATCTCTCCATCTGACTCATCGTCTTGCAGCACGGCGAGAGGGATGAATTCATGCGTCCGTCACTCCTGGACACACTACCACTACATACCTTTTTCCTTCCCAGTACTCCTCTCCTTCATTTCATTGAAAGATCCTCCACACAGCGTCCCCAAAGATGACAGAGGCCCCGAGCGAAAATATTTTCCTGCTATGCAATTTAAAAAAAACTTAAAAAATTTATTTAATTACAGACCTACAAGAAAATCTAATACCTTTGATGTACGAACTGCAGCCTTTCCAAAGGATCGAGGAATTCACAAATAAAAATTGTTTACAATCCATTAATGTTGAGCCTAAAGAGGCAGAAAACTTCCATATTTTGAAAGAAGATATAAAAATATCTCCACCTAATCCACTCAAATATTTAAAGCCACCAGCCACGAGGTTTAACGAACCTACGTTGCCTCCCAAAATCACCAATCTTTCAAAACAACCAAAGTTCGAACCTCCCAAAGCTGCACGTCCAGACATTGGGACGGATAACCACCGAAAACTGGCCCTACTCGAAATAAAAAATCAACATATCGAGATAAACAACAATGACATTTGTAGCGTCGAAGAAACAAGCAACCTACAACCTCCGAAACAAGAAATAAAACCAAAATTTTACCGAATGGTCGCGCACGATCCGACCAAAACCGGTAGAATGAAGAAGCAACATCATTCTCAACTTGTTAAAGACCATATTGTGCCGGTGTCGAGATATAATAAGACTTATTGTCCCGAATTTGACGGATTAGACAAATTTCACAATGTTGGAGCTGGTGATGTGTTTGGTATGCAATATCCATGCCCGAATTACTTTTGCAAAAGATGCCAAAGGAGTTTTATTAGTAGAAAAATTTTCCATAAGCATTCATCAAAACATCGGATGAAGAAGTTTGAGTGTTTCTGTTGTTTCAAAATTTATGTCTACGGATCCGGTCTCGCCCAACACATTAAAATGGAGCATGGTGAATTGCTTCGCAAGCCCTTTCGGTGCAACGTCAGACATGGCCGACCTTAGAGTTAGCTACCTATAGGTAAGATTTAAAAATATATATTTATGTGATTAGTGGGTCTGATGGAATACCTGCCCTCTGGTTGGAAAAAGGCGGTCATCCATCCTATTCCAAAGAAGGGTGACCACTTCAACCCGGCCCCATAGCGATCACGTCAGTTCTATCGAAGGTGATGGAACGTGTGATCAACGACAAACTGCTCACATACCTCGAGAAGAACAAAATTATTAACAACTGTCAATACGGATTCCGGCAGAACTGCTCATGCGGCGATCTTCTTGCGTATGTGATAGCAACATAACACTCTCCTGAGGGAAATATTTTCCCCAAGGCCTTCTACGTGGAGTTAATGTAAAAAAAAAAAAACTGTCAGAGCCTGTTGGGAGGACATTACTATTAGAAACTGGTATCCGCAGGGCACTCTTCACTTTGCAAGCTGCAGATAATAGAAACAATAGAGATAAACCATTATTAGTATGAGGCTATGCGCATTGCAAGTGTCGCCAACATCATCCACCCATACTACTGCAAATCGCATCTAAGAATAGCGGTGCACTACCTTTTTTTCTGCCTACACACCTGTTTAGAAAAGTAATACACTTAAAAACTAACCACCATTGCCCTCTGTGGGGTAAAAACTCAAAGACAGTAGATTTCGGAGCTTGACTAAAGCCTGCTGTCATTTACGTTAATTACTTGCTATACAATCAAGCATTTCTCTCTCTGTCAGTAATGACGAATCACTCTCAGTTGGTTTGTAGTGGTTTTAGTTTTTTAAACCCATTGTTTTATAAACACAATAGGATTCCTTACATCCTTCTTCTTTCTAATTCGCAAGCAATTCCTTTAGAAATAAAGGGGGTCCGAGCGAAAAGTGTAAGATGTAATTGTATTTTTATTTTTACAGGAGCGAAAAGCCAAAGTATGTGCGAACATTGTGGAAAACTATATTCAACATTCAGAAGTCTAAAGTTGCACCAAAGAAATATTTGCAAAAATATTTTGTAAGATAACTGGAAAAAAGTTAAGAAACAGCTCTCCATTTGCAAGGTAAATAAAACATGTTCTGATGATGGCCATCGTTCTATAAGTAAATGCACTTGATGTTGAAGAAGTTATATTTGTTGCAAAAGTGACACACATTTGATGTTTGTGACAAGTGACACATTTAACAATTAATTGTGGCGGTAAAAGCAACAAACTGTTGATATTTTATTTTGACTATCTACCAAATAATCTTGATTACACAACTACTAAAATATATTTTGTCTAATATATATAAATATACTAATTTAGAATGTTATTGCTTTCTGAAACTAAGCGTAACTAGTATAGTTTGTAATACACAGGTTGTAACAGTACACATCTGCTGGATTTTATCCAGCAATTCTAGAGCATATTTGTGGTAAAAATGTAAATGTCATTTTGCTGTCATGATATTTTTTTCAATTAAAAACAATAAAAATATTTTTCTATCACACTTTGCAACTGAGTAGTCGGGCGTAGATTAGCGCCCGAAACATGTGAATCCTTTGCGACGAATAGGAGTGTGGATTAGTGGCGAGTTGTGATTGAAATATATATTTTTGTTTTTAATTGAAAAAATATATCATTAGACAGCAAAATGACATTTCTTATAAAAACTGGAGCGACAGCGCAATTTAAAACTTTTTTTATCCATTTGCTCAAGATTTTTTGGTGATCATTTTGAATATTTTCCGCCCACATTAAAGAAATCATACCTCCGAATTTTAATATGGAAACATATAAACTGATTACAGCTCTATACAGCCAATGAATTCACCTACCTTTTGTCGATTATCACATATTCGTAGGATTTAAAAAAAATATATTATAAAATTGTAAACATTTGAAACAGAAATATTCTCACAATTTTCTACCTATAAACTCGCGAAGGAAGTTCAATTTTGCGTCGACAAAATATTTTCTTTGAAGTTTCTTTTAAATGGTCTAATTGATGATCACATAATGTATTTATAACGTCAAGTTTGAATCGCGGGAGTATTTGAAAATATTACAAAAAAAAATGTAATGCATATAGGAAAAATTTGCCTAAAACAGGCAGCAAACCAATCGGAGGTATTTTAAATGGCGCTATATTGTGGCAAAAAGCGATCCAGTGGTTATGTTTACTCTAAATATTATTACGTCAGGAATCGCTGGTTAAAAGCTTCATGCGTACGTACTGTTAAATGTGTTGTTATACATGTATTATTATGTCCGTGACTGTTTACCATGCTTTATTTGAGATTATATGACAATACTCTTTTATGTGATGATACACAATTCTGACCACCTATGCCAATTGGACTGTGTACCCCAATATTAGGATATACGATAAGGAATAGTTGTAGTGGAGGGAGAAAGTAAACAGAGGGTAGCTGTTCAAAGTCTGAAAATAAAGTTTTTGGCAAGAAGAACAGATGTTCCGTTGTTGGGCGATTAAATTAGACACTGTGACAGTGTCAAAAACTAGTGACCGACTGAAGGTTCGATTTCGGTTTCGGCAAATTTCGGCATCAGTTTCAGTTTCGGCAGAAAATCTGCCGAACCGAAACCAACGCACCGAAACTCTGCATTAGTGAATTATCTCCCGTCGTTCGGCTGACTTCAGATGAGTTTATGGCTTGTGTGTCACCCGCCATCATCAACTGAGCTCACTATTGATTGTGAACACAGTTAAGATTAAAATACCCAATTAATGAGGTCCTTCCTTTATAATGTAAGTGTTGATTATTGACAAATTTTTGTTCCAAGAAGTAGTTAACATGTTTCGTTTATTTTATAGTTTTTGTTTTTTTATAGCAGTAATATAAAATAAATATATTATTTTTTCAATTATTGTTTTTTATTTTATTTAACACATGTTTACTGTTTGTACAAGTGTAAAAAAATAAGCAAAATTTCAGTAAACAATAGATTTTTAACATGTCTAAAAAGTTTCGGTTTCGGCCGAAACTGAGACAGATACCGAAGATTCGGTTTCGGTTTCGGTAGAAAGTCCTATTTCGGTTGGATACTATCCAAAACGTTATCTAAAGAAGGAGGAAGCGCAACACGGCGTAATAAAAAATTAATCACAAATATCGTATCTCAAATCATGTAGAATACAATTTCATTTTCAAAAACCTACTTTTTCTTCAAACAAATTGCTGAAAATCCATTTGTGGCAATACAAATGCCTAATTTTGTAACCTGTGGGTATGTTGCATTGGAAATATAATTCTTGCTTCACAACTCTATTTTTATATGAAAAATGAGCTTTTCCTGGAACTGTTCAATCTATAGTACTATTAAATAATATATTTTATATAAACTTTTGTTTAGACTAAATTGAGAAATCAAATTGGTGTGAACTAAAAATGTGTAAAGATTTTAACTTCTGTACATATTATTCAAATTCAATATCCGTGCCATTGTTCTTTAGGATTTTTCAGTTATCAAAATGATTATATAATGTCAATTATGGACAGTGTAACATTAGTCAATTATAATTTAAAAAAATAGGTTTTTCTTCAATTTGAAATGAATACCTTACCCACAATATTTTTGCTATCGATAAATTTTGTCCAAAATGTTGAAAAAAATTGATTACTTTTGCTGAAAAACAGCATTATTGAAATAATGCATTGTTAATGAGATCTGAGAATCCATTTTAATTATGCGCCATTTATCCAACTACGCTGATGACAAAAACCATTTTAAAATTTCAAATCTTAGCCAAATATTTTCTGCGTTACTAGTAGATAATTTCAAAATTTTATACTAATGTACCGGACTATCATGCTTCCCGATGTTATTTTATCGCATATCTTAAGGGCCGGCTACCCGAATTACTACCGATTTCTTACATATCTCCCTTAAACACGTTAAGTTTTAAAGCTCTAAAAAAAATATATATTATTCTTGAAGATAATATCTAGACATTGCCAGTGCCGAAACGCAAATTATATAAAATTCCCTCGATAGAAAAAAATCGCAAAGTATGCTCCAAAAATTATTATAAACACGTTTGTTTCAGTTATTTTACAAGCTATATGTTTGAAAAAAATCACAGTGTTTTTATTTAAATCCTGTTTAAGACAATGCCCGTGAGATTTTTGCTCTATTTTAAATGAATCGTGTTTTATTAAACATTTTTGCAATATTCGCATCGATATTGTCGCTGTAAATGTTAGCGCTCTCCTCTAACATTCGTAATTTCGTATCTCTCCATCTTCTTCTTTTCGGGCCCGGTTGCGGAGCCTTAATATATAAAACAAAGACGGGTTAGTTACACCATTTATAACTCAAGAACGGCTAGACCGATTTTTATTATTTTTAATTTGTTGGATTTGTCTTCTTCCCGAATAGCAGAATATTAAAAGATCGGAAAAATTCACGAAAAATAAAGTTATGAAGAAAATTCTGTTCCTCATACATTTTGTACAGAACGAATTCTCGTCTTTTGAATGAGCTGCAGGAATATTGTGTTAAGTATAATATTGAGTAGTGAGTGAATTCCAAAAATTCAAAAATGAAAATGTCAAAGCGCTGATTGTTTTGTATTTGTTCACATATAATGCTGCCCCTCTTTCTTACACACTAAATGTCAACAGTCAAAAATGGGAAAAACGGTGAACGTATATCTGCACCACTCCACAGGAAAAATATAATAATTACAATAAATCTTCCTCTATAAATAAAATGAAACGCAATTCCCGTAAGTAAGTGTCAGTATCTTTGATACTGACAAAAAAAAAACGTGGACAGTTGTGCGTGGATAATTGCTTCATTGCGTAAATTTTAACTTAATAAAGAAACTGAACTTAATTAAGTTAACACAACAGTTCTGAGGCGGTACGAAGTTAGCCGGGTCAGCTAGTTTAATATATAAAACACAGATATGTGTAAATAATACTTGATTTATGGTGAACATTATAGTAGGGGAGGCATTGATGCTAAATGGGTAGTTACTCGAGCGTCGTGGGGACCTATTGGATTGCAAAGATTAGATGCTAAAAAGAAAAAAAGTTTATATGATGTATGCCATTCCAGTGGTGGGGAGAGCGAGTGTAAATTTTAAAACATGTAAAAAAAAATCGTCACCATGACATACTCGAGCTCGTCAGATTTTAATAGCGTATACGCCCTACGTGTTTCTGGTAACGGGGAGATATTAATCTGACGACTTGAGTAGTGGGGCTGGCCGTATGAAGAGGTAGAAAATTGAAAAAAAATAGATTTATTCGAGCGTGTCAGATTAAGGTAATGTGAGTTAATTACATGCAGAAAAGTTTACATTCCAATAATCTAACGATTTGGACGTAACCTAAACTCATGGCTGATTTTTAAAGATGTAAAAAAAAATCGTGACCTTGACTTACTCCAGCTCGTCAGATTTTTATACAGAAGGTTCAGCGTGATGTCCTTGTTGTGCTGACCAATAATCTGACGATTATGTAGAGGGATTTTCTTAATCTGACGGTTTAAAAAAAAAAACAATTTTTTTTGTTGTTTTTATTACTGAATAGAACAATGAACAAAAAATAAATACAATGAACAAAAAATAATATTTTGTATTCCACTTATTAAACTTCTTTACAAAATTAATTAACCAAATCGTTGTAAATCTACGAATGCGAACGCGCGACCCAACGGTTAATTAGGCTCTGGCTGCGACCATTGACGTAATGGCTGCGACAGAATATATCTACCTAGAGAACAAGCGCCCTAAAGAAGGGAACCAAAGCGCGGAGGGGGAAATACAAAGTTTAGCCACTTCGGCATGTGGAAATCGTCAGATTATATTATTTCCATGATCCTTACATTATTTCCTTCGAAATAAATAAAAAATTAACCGCGCTCGAGTAAATCCACGTGAAGTTTTTTTTTGCAACTTTGTGACTCGCTAACTTTCTTACGTTACGTTCAAATCATCAGATTATTGAAATGTAAACTTTTCTAATTAACTCACATTACCTTAATCTGACACGCTCGAGTAACTACAGGGATCGATTTTTTTTTACTAATCTGATCGGTTGTCCTAGCCGCACCCACCAATATTATGGGTTCATATATGGTGGTAGTCCATAACAAGGTCGTGAGGTATCTCCCCTTAGTTAATCTGACGCGCTTGAGTAAATCCCAAAATCCCTGCTTTGCCTCCCCTACTATTAGAATATTGCTTTCCACATTTTCTCAAAACTTATTATTTGGAGATATCTGACTAATCAAGTGGACGAAAGAATCCTACCTACTCTGAATCAGTATTTGTTTGTTAATCTATATCTACGAACATTATTCTTAAGCCATACTGTTTTTCACTGGAGTTCCTTATTCTAAGAAACTATCGATAAATCTATAGCTTTAATTTTTATTAATTTATAATGTAGGTTACAATGTATAATCATATTTATTTACTTTATTAAAAAGATTGTGTATTAGCTGTTTAGAATAAGAAAAGTTTTTAAATGTGTTCTGAATTATTAAGGCTTGTACAATGATTGTTCAAATTAAAATGTATCAATTATTACATTATAAAAAATAAAACAAACACTTTGTATTTAACCACGAATTTATTATTTTATATATCGACCGGTTTCGCTTCGACCAAGTTCCTCAGGATATAATAATAACTAAATATTAAGACAGAGTTATCAGTTATATATAAGTTGAGCGACAGAGGGAGAAAGAATATGACAAAAGAACATAGTTAGACTGAGACAAAGTATTTGAAAGAGGTACAATAGATAATCAATTAGAGCGATTTTATTTTAACTATAATGAAATTAATTTATCCAATCAAAAAAATACACCCTACAGCCCTATCTTTAACTTGTTTCTTACAATCCATCCCAGGCCATGATGTGTATATACGAGGGTTGTCCCAGAAGTACCCGACCTGACGTACTTCTGGTGGTTGTTGCTTTTAAAAAAAATTATGGTTGAAAGTACCAACCTTATAAGGCCTTATAAGTTTCAAGGCGCTACGTCATTTAGTGTTTTTTTGGCAGTCATCAATAGCGAACCCTCTCAGATAATTTGTAAACATGGAAAAATTGATCATTTTTATGTGATACAAAACTTTAATTTTAAATGTCTAAGTCCAACCAATATCGAAGCCGAGTTTAGATTCTACTCTGGTGGTGTCTGCTTCTTCGTTTACAACAATAAAGTATTTGGTGGCAGAGTTTAAATGAGGACGTACGAGCTGCCGAGATGAACACCTCAGTGGTCGACCAAATGAGGTGACCACGCCAGAAAAAGTAAAGAAAATTCACAAAATGGTATTGAATGACCATCAATTGAAAATACACAATCTAGCAGACACAGTAGGCATTTAAAAAAGTGCTGTACATCGCATATTGACTGAAAATTTTGACATTAGAAAGCTGTGCGCAAGATGGCTGCCGCGTTTGCTCACAATGGCCAAAAATAGCGTCGTGAGGATGTTTCAATCGAGTGTTTCGCGATGTTTCACAGCAATAAAGCCGAGTTTTTGCATTGATTCAAAACCATGAGTTGTCACTTCACACCTGAGACGAAGGAAAATCGGCTGCAAAAAGGCAAAGACAGTTCCATCAGCAGGCAAGGTGATGGCATCAGTTTTTTGGGATAATTTTTATTGATTATCTTCAAAAAGGAAAAACAATCAATGGCGAGTAATATGCGAACTTATTGGAGCATTTGAGTGATGAAATCAAGAAAAAACGGCCACATTTGGCGAAAAAGAAAGTGTTGTTTCATCGGCAGAATGCACCAGTTCAGACATCCATTATCCCGATGGTCAAAATCAATGAATTAATGTTCGAATTGCTTCCTCACGCACCCTATTCGCCAGATTTAACCCCCTCGCATTATATTATTTTTTCAAACTTGAAAAAATGGCTCGGTGGTAAAAGATTTGCCAATAATGAAGAGGTGGAATCTGCGGTAGATGGCTATTTTGAGGTGCTCGACGGTTCTCACTATAAACAGGGTATCGAAGCTATTGAACAACGCTGGGAAAAGTGTGTCGACCTGAAACGAGACTATGTTCATAAAACAAAAAAAATTCCCAAATTTTTTTGTGTTTTCTTGGTTAGGTCGGGTACTTTTGGGACGACCCTCGTATGTGTTATATTGTTATTCTGAGGCCCTTAATTATTATTATTAAATTAGCATTGCTCTAAATATTGTCCTTTATATTATAAATGTAGAATACATCAAACTTTTATTATTTAATTGAATCCCGTTAACTGTTGGTTACTTGTGACCACATGTGTATTGTTGTCTCCCTCCCTCTAATTGATTATCTATTGTACCGCTTTCAAATACTTTGTCTCTGTCTAACTATGTTATTATTATATTCTGAGGAAGCTTGGTCGAAACGAAACCGGTCGATACATAAAATAATAAATTCGTGGTTAAATACAAAGTGTTTGTTTTATTTTTTATAATATAATGTCTAACCACAAAGTAATTGCTTCTTATGAAAAAATTATTAAATTACTAGCTAAAGTCCCCCCCGGCGATGCCCGGGCTTTACACAGGGTTTTAGAAATCAAATGTAGACAGTGACCTTCCTCTTGTTTTGAAGGTCACATGTGCAAAATTTTATCAACCTCGGCATAAAACTGTAGATTTCCATACAATCGAATCCACACTGCCCTCTACCACTCCGCTCGTCCACCACAATATATTATATATTTCAACTAATTTACACAAAAACTTGACCAATTATATACCTAAACCTTCCTCATGAATCACTCTATCTATTGGTGAAAACTGCATGAAAATCCGTTCAGTAGTTTTTGAGTTTATCGCGTACAGACGGACAAACACGGCGGAGGACTATAATTTATAATATGTAGAGATTCTGTGAAAATTGTAATAACACATATTTTTGAGAATGTAGTAAAACTTCTTTAAATTGTGTAGATATGTGATGAATCTGTGTTACACAATTTTGTTTATGATGCAGGCGGCCATTTTGTATCAAAAATATTAAGGCGGACATTTTGTCTCAGCAGAATGATGCAGATGGCCATTTATGTGATAAAATCATCAATGTTTAGTTTGTAATTGAATACCTATGCTTAAATAATTTTAAATATACATTCGTACACGGTAATGTGAGCTAACTCAAGATTAATAAATATATCTTATTTTCAAGAATTTAAAAGAATGATAAATATTATTTAACCCTTTCCCTGCGGGAAGCGCACCACTGCGCCACCCCGTACATGCCCTGTACGCGGGTGGCGCGTCTGTGCGCCGCGAAGTTTCTCCGGCATTATGTATACGAAACATACTTGATTATGGTAAAATTTATACTCCTAAAAATTCTCAAATCCTTACCCTACTGACATCTTGCGATATTTATCCGTAATACGTATTCTAATCAGAGTTACAGAGATTTGAAGGGACCTCCCAACTCAGAGCGAAAATTGAATCAGTTTGAATTCTTCCCGCGTCTTTACACACGCTACTGCGCAGGCGCCTCTCATAAGCACTCGTAAGATTCTCAAGCGAAGAGGCTCGCCGAGTAATACATTATTATATCGAATTAATTTTTCCTTTTTTGTCGATGTGAACTATTGTGATAAACGTGGACATTTATCTGATTTATCATATTTAAAAGTAAGTTTTTTTTATAAATATACTTTCAGACTGTGGTAGAAATATAAAATTTGATCAGTATTAGATTATTTTTTTTAAACAAAAATAAGTGATTCAGAGTGTTTTTAGTGGACAATCAAGTGTAGTGATTTTATAACTCTTTACGAAAAGTTGAAGACGCTTGAATTTTTATCAATAATTGAAATTATTTTTATTACCAACATACAAAATGTCGGGTCGTAGTCTTAATGACGACGAAATAATTAGGCAACTTTAGAAATAGATTATGATTTCCAACTTAGTGAATGTGACGAATATTACAATTACGAAGCTGCAGTTGTTTTTATTATACGGCCCTTTTTGAAGTGTGTGTCAATATTTCATTCATCCAGCCAATCGAGACATCGCACCACAGTTGAAGAGCTGTACTCCGGTATGTTGATATGCTTATTGTGTTGACCTTGAAATATTAATATGGCGGCCTGACCCAAACGTATTAATAACACTACTGAGATAAGTGTCGAAGATTTATAGAGTTCCATTGATAAACCGAATGTTTATTTACACTTGAAAAAATACTTCAAGACATAAGTGATTTATTTTTTAAAACAAATATTAAAATCCACTCGTGATTATTGTTTAAAGCCATAAATTAGATTAGTGATAAATAGCCCCGCGTGTGAACGAAGTGACACATATTTTTGACGCAGAGAAAAGGTTAAATATTGAAACTATGTCTTATGAATTTACTTAAATACAAGCTCTGTGATTGGATGGTTGATGAAACTCAAAAACAGAAACAATTTTGTAACAAACCCCTTTGCTTTCTTGAATATTTATATATTAAACATTAACCCGTTACTTATAAAGGCGGTGTAAATATAATGCAGCGCGTAAGGTCGGAACAGTAAAAAACTTGACGTGTGTATGGTTTAAACCAGGGGTGGGGGAACCTGCGGCCCGTGAGGCCTTTTGGTGCGGCCCGCGGGCATTTTTGGTACGACAAAACGAAAGAACGTCAAAAAAATTTTCAGAACGGGATGGTTTTTTCACGGTGTTTCAGATGCAATTTTATTACAAAATAGTTTTACAAATAAAAAGTTATACAACATACCCTTTTACTTTTATCTATTATAATTTGTTGTAGTGAAATTCCATCGGTACTTTTAACTTTCTCGTACGGGAATGTCCAGATATTTCAGGATTGATGGCAACTCTGGTAGAAAAAAACCATTCACGTAATCTGTGTAAAATTTAATTTAAGCCGGTGGGCTAGTGGACTCCTACGCAGATTCTTTCTTAATGTAAAACCAATCTTGTGTTCACTATGCAAATTCCTGATTCCGGATTTTGCATAAAATTTTGCATATAGAAAACCGTTCTTGCGTTCCGACTGCAAAAAATCGGAGGAAAACCATTTTGTTGTTTCTAGATGCATATTAATTAAAGCCACACAATCACTCACAATCCAATTTGCTCTAACGGTTAAACCAGTTTTGTGTTCAAAATGCAATGAAAAAAATTCCAAATGTGGTTTCGCCTGCTTACTCATTTCGTAGAAATCCATTCTCGTTTTTGAAGTGTAAAATTCTAGTTGCTTTTGTGCTGCCAGTATTGGAGAAAAGCTATTTTCATGTACTGAGTTTAGTTTTAATTCCCCGCGTACAAACTCACTTCATAATTAAAACTAGTTCTGTGTTTAGAACACAACGAAAAACTTGCAGGTGGGGTTTTATCTTGCTAACGCGTTTCGTAAGAAACCATTCATGTTCAGTTGTGCAGTTATAAATTTGTAGTTGGATTTGCGCTGCCAGTTTGGAGGAAAGCAATTTCACGTTCTGGGTGAAGTTTTAATTCCCCGCGTACAGACTCACCCTGTAATTAAAACCAGTTCTGTGCTAAGAATGCAACGAAAACACGTCAGGTATGAAATCACTCATTTGCCGACGCATTTCTTGTGTTGGCAATGCATTTATAAAATTCTAGTTTCGTAGTTTGTGTTGCCAGCATAAAAGGAAAGCCATTTTCATGTTCTGAGCGTGGTTTTAATTCCCCGCGTGTTTCGAATTTTTTTATTCAATTTATTTAAATTTAATTTTTATTAAATTTTCAAATTCAATCTAAATTAAAACTATCTCTGTGTTCAGAATGCAACTAAAAATTTCAGTTGTGCTTTCATCTGCTGATGCATTTTGACAAAAACCATTTTCGTGTTCAAAGTGCAGTTATACAATTCTGGTTGCAGACTATGTGCAGTTTAGGAAAACTATTTACATGTTCTGAGTGTAGCTATAATTAAAGAGTGTAGTCAGTTATGTAACTATTTTTTGTAAAACCAGTTCTATGATTCGAATGTGCACCCCCCCCCCCACCCCCCGAGACCAGATAACGGAATGCGGCCCGCGGGTCAAGGTATGAACATCCAAATGGCCCGCGACGCTAAAAAGGTTCCCCATCCCTGGTTTAAACCTTGATTAAAACAGCCTTAACAGGTTTAAGGCAGGCTTTACCATACCAACGTTGAAACGACATATAAGAATCTAATTAGGACAACGATAAGTATGTATTGTATGCGTAATTCATGTTGTAATGTGTAATGTTACAAATTATAAATATTAATGTAAGAATATATTTATGATCACTGCAGAATTTTATGACTGTGAAGTTATTGTTTATGGTGGGATTAAAAAAAGTCAATATATTTTTAAACAGGAAATTGAACCCGCAATCTCGCAAGTCAAATGCATGATCGTACTGTTATCTTGTGAAGGCTAACACATCCAAATCCACAATGATGAGAGGTAGAGAAAGCTAAAGTCTGCTGTCTCTCTCACATTGTGTATTGCCATTACATTTGATTTTAAATTTGTACCGATAGAGCGAATTTCTGAATTTGAAATATACATCTGATTGGTTCGAATTTTGAATCACGAAACACGCCTACTCTTTGATTATGTTAGATATAATATGTGTTGTAATCTTTTTCTGTGGTTTTTGTGTGAAGATTATTCTACAAATGCATTTATTTTTGAACCCGACGAGCGTCAGGTTCAAATTTGTAACATCGAGCGTAAGGTGGGTAATTTACATCCAAAATTCTTAATTAGATATTTTTTTATTCTCGACCTATTACTATTTTTAATTTGATAGTATACTTAATTTACCTGTTTTCTAAGTACTTGTTATTAGAAACTAGGTATAAAGTGTTTTAATAATTTTTATTAGAATCAATATTTTTCTTACAGAATTCAACTTATGGCACATTGTCCATTTTTATATAAAACTAAATATAATCATAACAAATCCATTTTTTTTTCTTTTACAACTAATCTTAGTGTACTTGTGAAAAATAGTATCACCCAACGCCAGGTGGGTAAAACTCACCCGCCGACGGCTTTGACGTCGTCTAACAGCCTCACTGACCAGTGGATGACTAAATTATCTTTTCTTGTCGCTTTCTTACCTCCCCCCGCGCAGCTACTCAGGCGTGCAGAGCATAATAATAATTCACTATTAAAATATTGATCGATTTATCTTGATCTGGGTGTACCACACCCAATCTTACACTCGTCGGGTAAAATTATATTATTTATGAACATTCCTGTGATTATGATATATTATAAACCCCAATTTTTTATATGCATATTAATCCATAAGCTAGAATTTTAAAGGCTTATATCTGCTATGGATTCCCAGACAAAACTTTTAAATTATTATAAGCAATAATTATCAGCCTGAAACACTCATCCACATTGAAAAATCTTCCGAGAAAAGATACATGACGCCAACGGGACTTGAACCCGTGCCCTTCTGATTGCCGGTCAGCTGCTCTCCCAATTGAGCTATGGCGGCTTCAACGTTAGTTTAACAATTAAAAATAATAATTAAAACTTTTAAATATGAAATTCCTTTTTCTGAAAACGGACTGTAAAAAGTCGACACATTGTCAACTTTACCAACATTATATGAATTTTACAAGAGGAAAAAAACCTTTTAGTATTTTCAGCCAATGCAATACATATGCAACTTACAAAAATGGCCAAAATAAAAAATAATAATTTTAAGTAAACTCTGATGAAGTCATTGCTTACGAAACATGTTGGTTTTTTTAAACAATAAAAGTGGTTAAAACTGTTAAAAGTATTTTATTAATTTTTAATTAAAGCGGTAGCACAAAATAAGTTTGCTGTGTTTAAAGAAATAATAATAATTGTTTGATCAAGAAATGTAATGTTCAAAAAGAAAACATTTTGTCAATTGTGTACACAACGAAGATATTAAGTTTTCATATTTTTATCAAGAAACAATTTTGACAGTATTATTACTCTGTTGAATTTTTACAACGATTTTGTTTGAAACATTTATAAATTTAAGATTAATCAAAAATGATACTTAACTATTATATATATGTGTGTTAAATGTATGTATTGATGTTTTATTATAATAATATGTGTTGAGTTTAGTAAGGAAACATAATTTATAAAACCTTGAAGTAATTGTTAACAATGCGCTAAGATATAAGTTTTAGTATAAGATCTCAAGTTATCTTTACATATAAAAATGAATATTTCTTTCTTTGTCCCTTATAAGTTCCAAAACCATTCATCCGATTACGGTGAAACTTGGTGTTTTGTTGCGCGCATACCGCAAAGGTTTCTAAATATAATTGTACACTCTGGCATTATCAAATTATTTCCTGTACCATTCATCCGATTGAGATGAAACTTGAGTTGTTGTGTGCACACCCGCAACCGTTTCTATTTATAATGGCCAACAACTTGCCCGGCAAACTATCGATGGCCAAGACAATTGTTCAGTAATAGACAATTTATATTTCCAGTTTACCAGCAATGTAACAATCTAAAGAGTGCCAAAAGCTGGAGTCAGTGGAACTATTACATCCCGATGTGGTAAAATTGTTAGGCGGAGGGATTATGTGACAGGGTAGGAGAATGGAAAGAGAAAGGTCAGGAAGTACCGGACTATTAAAATCAGACCGAGCTGGTTTTGAGGTTGGATTCTCAGAGAGAATACTGACTTAATCACATTTGTAGGTTATGTAGGTTCAAAAGACACCTTTTATTTGTTTATTCAATCTGTCGTAAAAATTACGCTATATATGTTCGTAATAATACCGGGGTGCCCCTTAAATCACACTACTTTTATTTGGAGGTTTGAATAATTTTGGTTTATTTATTTTATATACATATATAGTACAACATCTGAAATATTTAAAAAAAAAAATTCAATTAAAAATATCAATAAATAAGTCCGTGAAAGCGAATTTCTGGAGGCGCCTTGAAAAAAGTTATTATGCGGTGAACATCATAACGCGTTTAAAAGGTGAATTGTTTTCCGACGTAATCAGAGGGAGTTTGTTTTTCCGATTTTTTTTTTATTTTTGGCAGCATTTTGAAGTGAAAAAACGCGGTTTTCACTAAAAAAATTCGGCGAATTTGTTATTACAAGATGGAAAAAAATGGTTTAAAAAAAAACTCCCTCTGACTACCTGTTGATTTATGTGTAGAAATAGTGTACAAAGTTTCAAAAGGATCGGTCAAGTAGATTTTGAGTTACGATGTTCACGAACTTCAAAAATGTTGTTTGCGAGAAAATCGATAGTGTTTTATATTTGAATCGAGCATGAGGGCCGGTCGTTTGAAAGGCTGTATCTTCGTTAGTTTTGCTCCGATTTACTTGAAATTTTGACACAATACTCTTGACATGTTGTACATTCAGAAAAAAAAATTAAACTCCCCCCCCCCCCCCCCCTTAATGCAATTGTAACAATTATTGTTAATAAATGCATACTTCAATCAACTAACCCAAATAATAATTGTTGATTTCTACCAATTTCGTTAATCTTTGTGAATACTTGTCTTCATATACATATAAAATACGTAGTACCATTTAAATATGTAACACACAAAACAAATGTGTAGAAAATAACATTAAGTAATATTTAAAAAATTGTTTAACAGATCTAAGGCAATTCAGGTAATGTATGGTTTCATGACAACTCAAGAAAGTGGCATTTCAACACCCCTTTGAAAAGGCAATAAAAGGATGAAATTAAAAACAAATATAGCCTCTAACTTAAAGTAACCTATTTAACCTAGTTTTTTTTATCACTTCAAATGACTTTTCAAAGGAGTGATGAAGTTAAAAAATGGTTACCAGAAAAAAATCATGCAACTTCAACATCTCCTCTGAAAAATCGTTAAAAGTGATGAAAAAGATATATAAAAATTAGGTTAGGTTAGGGGCTATTTTTCGATTACTCCTTTCATTAGTTTTAATGAAGAGTTGATGAAATTGCACGAACTTGATGTGATAAAAATATATCGTTATGTTACATGTTGTACATATATTATATTGTATTCAATGTTATTTGACGTTTGATATGATAAAAATACATCATTATGTAACATGTTGTACATATATTATATTGTATTCAACATTGTTTTACGTTTGATGTGATAAAAATATATCATTATGTAACATGTTGTACATATATTATATTGTATTCAATGTTATTTGACGTTTGATATGATAAAAATACATCATTATGTAACATGTTGTACATATATTATATTGTATTCAACGTTGTTTTACGTTTGATGTGATAAAAATATATCATTATGTAACATGTTGTACATATATTATATTGTATTCAATGTTATTTGACGTTTGATGTGATAAAAATATATAATTATGTAACATGTTGTACATATATTATATTGTATTCAATGTTATTTGACGTTTAATGGGATAAAAATATATCATTATGTTGTACATATATTATATTGTATTAAATGTTATTTGACGTTTGATGTGATAAAAATGTATCATTATGTAACATGTTGTACATACATTATATTATGTTCAATGTTATTTGATGTGATAAAAAAATAAAAACACATCATAAAAATTGTCTATTCTTTATTTTAATAATATAATA
Organism: Limnephilus rhombicus; assembly: GCA_929108145.2. Lineage (NCBI taxonomy): Eukaryota > Metazoa > Arthropoda > Insecta > Trichoptera > Limnephilidae > Limnephilus > Limnephilus rhombicus. The sequence continues at coordinate 10,692,290 of OV815291.1, forward strand.
CTTTTATTTTCTTATAAAATAATATCTCATTTAGGTATGTATATATAATTATAATGCAATATATAAAATTACTAAGACTTATAACTAAATCTAATATTGCATATTTGATTTTGTGTGCTTAGTACAAATTTAATTGTTTTTTTTTTCTTTCTTTTTAATCACAAATGTAGTGTAATTAAATAATATGTAACTTGAGTAAGTAGGCATTTCCTAAGGCTGCCTTTACACACATAAGTTTTGTCACTTACGTAAGCAACTTATGACCAAATTACCAAAGTAAACGACACCAAAAGTCACTTACCGTAATTTATACGTAGCAAGTGACAGAAGTTGTTCTTGCGTAAGTTTTGTTCGCGTCCGTGTGAACTTCCAGCCTTCTCACAGCTTATCAAATCAGTTTAGTAAGTTGAGACTGAGCGCCGATGTGAGATGTCAAAAATTAAAAGACAGTTGTTTTGGTATGATTTTTTTATATAAAAACTAGTATTTTTTATTATTTTAACCAAAATCTGATTAGGTTAAGTAGATAATGACCTACCTTATTATCCCCAGAAAACAATATGAAAATAAAACTAGATAAAACTCAAATAAGCACTGCCTACGAAAACGAATGTAGACTTTTCTGATACCAAAAACCGAAGAGATATCATTTATCTTTCAGATGGAAAATAGCTTTCTGAAAATGAGCATCCTTCTTTTTAATTATCGGTCCAATACTTTCTGTTTATAACTTTACGCATTTGAATTCGAAGTCGGATGCTGTCATTCGGATATAATTAAAGAAGTCCATTAATTTCCGCCTTAACGAAATAAAAGCGCGTGAAGAATCGTTTCTCTCAAGCCGATTTCTATTCCAACTGATTCCAGCACTTTATTTGGGCCCTTTCGTCTTTATTGATAAAATTGCATAAATTTGACATCAGCAAATCGCTGTTGACAGGAAGCCATCTTACCGATGATAAAATTACGCATAAATTACATATGTAGCGGTGGCCCAAAAATGATTATGCCGTATTTAAATTGATTCCATTTTTTAAATTTAATTTAGTTTGGTTTTGAAATGATAATATGCGTAGTTCCTACCGGGATGTCATTTATCTAGTACCTACCCTCCCTAACCACATCACCTTGCTGGAAAAACATTTGAAAATGGAACAATGACAAGACTGAATTGAAGTACATTTGTTTGTGAAAAAACAGAAGAAGTTTTGGGACATTGGAAGATTTTGGACTAAATTGGAAGCATTTTTGTTAGTTGGTTGTGGTCATATATATTCGTTTATGAACTAAAAGAAGGTGTTTTGACCGTATCAAGATCGTTTTGTACTTATTTGTGTTGTGGCAATAATTAATTACCTCGAGATACCACGGTGGAGCTAAATAAACTATATTTTGTAATTGTGTTATTCGCCTTTGCAAGAGGTAAGTGATTGGTTTCCTTCTTCCTTGTAATCCATTATTTTTCCCATACACATAATATCACCCAATTCCAGCAAACACCATTTACCTTTCATTTCATTGTCTAATTTAGAGTCCTTTTCCAAGTGCATCTGAAGCTGTAACTCGGAAACAGTTTCAGATGCAACAAATTTTCTAAACAAAAGCAAAACAGCTATTTTGACATAATGAAAAAGATCTGTTAAACCGAACAGGCTCGGTTTTTAATTATTCTGATTATAAAGACTCTACTGTATAATATATAATTTAGAACCTATCAAATCTTATTCTCTATAAAATGGTCCACGACTTTGATATTTTCGCACTGACTAAGCATCTGCAGATGGCCGTCGCCCTTCTTGGGTTGGCGGTTGAGCCTGGAGCAGCCAGTTGAGGCGTCCTGCGAGGGTGCCACGCCGTGCACGTTGGTCTCGTGCTTGTTGCGGTGAGCCTTGCGACCAAACCTCGTTCCGCATAGTCGACACTCAAAGTTCTTCTCGCCCGTGTGCGTCAACATGTGGTATACTAGATTACTGGAAAACAAAACGTATATTATATAATATGTATGTTCACTGATGACATTATATAAGGTGAGCCATAAACATTTGCACTAGTCACAATGGATCGCTTTTCGGGAGAGCAACGTGCTTTCTGGGTAAAACATTTTTACAAAAGCAATGATTATGTTCTTTTTTGATCAACAATGATTCTAATCTGTTTTACAAAACAATGATGCACGCCGCCTATTTTGTTCACATCACCAATTAGAAAGTAAATCAGTGCCCAAGCGTTAATTTAATTAAATCATGGTTTAAAAATTTCAAAGAAACCGGCAGGAAAACAAACAGGGCGGCCATGAGCAAAACAAATTGGTTAAATAAATTTTCCCTAACAAACTGATCTCACGCAGAGGAGATATTCCATTTCCTCCCCGGATCTAACCCCAACTGATTTTTTTATGGGATATATATTTTTTTTATGGGATATATATATATTTTTATTTATTTTTCCAGGTTCTCCATAAAAAAGTTATACACCAAATTATTACGGAAAAGATTACAAAATATAAGAGAAAAAAAAGGCCAAGGGGGCAGTTTCACTATGTTGAGACATATATCAAAAGATAGTTACAGAACTCTCTATAGGTAACATTGAAGATGTCAATGCTCAATGCAGAATCGTTAAGCAGTTGAATTGCTCTATTTAATGGGGCATTCTGAAAGGAAGAAGTTCTCGCTTTCGGAACATAAAAAAGTGTGTGGGATCTCCCACGAGTATACGCGTTAGGGACATATAGGTTAATCATCTTCAACATAGGTGGATTCAGTACAGTACTGGAGATCAGCTTAAAAAAAAATCTTACAAGTCGAGTCTACATAAATAAATCAGCGGCTAAATTCTAAAAAGGAGAACATCCATCAAGAAATGGCCAACATACCCCGAGATTTGTGTTGAAAAGTTTTGAAAATCTAAGGGCCTGATTTGAGGGATGCCAGCGACGAGATGGCGGCTATTTTGACGAAATTACTTTTACGAAATGATTTTCCAGCATACTTTTGATCTTATCAATAATCATTTATTTAAATACAATCAGTATTTTTTCCCATGATTATTTCAAAAGTGCAAATGTTTATGGCCCACCCTACACATAATATATAGACGTATAGACATGTGGTAGAAATCTCAAAAGTGGTAAGCCAAAAACAGGGCAATTGTATTTGTCTTTGATTTCATAGTTTTAGTACTTAACTGCAATGCGTCGCGTAAGGTCGTATCCTACCAGTAAGTAAATTACATTAAAAAAGTGCAAAAATGCCCTCGAATGTTATGAGAAAATGTTTCCATTACACGGCAAACACACTAGTAAAAGCCAAGGAAAATTTCATTTGTAAATACACGCAAATTATTCATTATTATAAAAAGTACAATTATTTCTATTGTTTCCTGAAGATTTATAGCGCCATTAGAGAAAGTGAGACAGCTAACAATTAAGTATAATAGCCTAAGAGCCGGCAACATTTATTTTTTTATTATTTAATAAATGTTTACATGATACTTTGTTGGTATTTTCATTAAACCTGTAATGATAGGTCTCCCAAAAATCATACACAAAAATCGTTAGGTCATTCATAGGGGTATACAAAATGGCGGTGCTGCCATTTCTGAAACCGGTCAGCACTAAAAAAAAATTATTTTGAAAAAAATTATTTTTCAGGACTTCTGTAATCATAAGTCTCCAAAATTCTGATTGTTCCTCGAGACAGGGGAGAGGTAGGACTATACGAAAAAGCAGTGCTGCCCGTCCCCCTGATGGGCCGTCTCAGTTGCTGCCGAGAAATAAGAGACGCCTCGTACGAAGTATCTGTAATCATCGGTCTCCTCAAAAAATAAAAGCTTATCTGAAAGATCATCAAATTTTGTGAAAGAAAAACCACTGCTGCCGTTTCCAAAAAGTGGACAAGATGTCTCCTCAAAAAATAAAAGCTTATCTGAAAGATCATCAAATTTTGTGAAAGAAAAACCACTGCTGCCGTTTCCAAAAAGTGGACAAGATGGCGGCAGCAGCGTTTGAAAGTCGCCCTCCTTTCTTATGACTTTCGTTACATAAAAGACACCTCGTACCTAGGTATCTATATTCATCGACTTCCTCAAAAAACCAAACTTATCTGAAAGATCATCAAATTTTGTGTAAGAAAAACCACTGCTGCCGTTTCCAAAAAGTGGACAAGTCGGCGGCAGCAGCGTTTGAATGTCGCCCTCTGCGCAACCGAAATTGGCGTTTCAATTCGGTTTTACTGGTTACGTTTGACTCATGTACTGACACAATTTCTTTTCTTGTTTTAATTATTTTCTTTTAGCTCTAATTTCACACCGTTTACAAGCATCTATGATAGGTTAACTCCTAATGTCTCTGCTAAAACTGATTTATGCTTTTACCTCAACAGGCCATGTTCTATCTTAGTGGTGTCATCACCACCATCGCCCAATATATTATGACTTCTGTACTCATACAATAATTATGTTCAAATATATAATTGCTCTTTTCATTTTTTTTAACTTTACATTACTACTACTTTTATTTATCTTTTGTATAGTTTTAATGTAAGTACTTGCATACTGCTTACTAACCCCGTATGCATGGACATTGGAGGGTCTAGAGTCGTTCAATTAAATGTAGCTTCGTTCAAAAAAAGAGTAGAGTCTTGACGTGTGCGGTGAAGGAGGAAACCATATGTTTCCTTATAACGCCGTTGGGAAAGTGGTGGGGTCCCCCCAATGGAAGGCGTATTTCAATAATACAAATCGAAAAAAACCGGGCGATCGCTGATAAAACCGAATCGAAACCCCAATTTCGATTGCATGGAGGGCGACTGTCAAACGCTGCTGCCGCCATGTTGTCCACTGTTTGGAAACGGCAGCAGTGGTTTTTCTTATACAAAATATGATGATCTTTCAGATAAGCTTTGGTTTTTTGAGGAGGTCGATGATTATAGATACCTGGGTACGAAGTGTCTCTTATTAACGAAAGACATAAGAAAGTATAAAAACACACAGTGAAAATGGCTGAAAAATCGAAAAATATAGCATAAAATATGCGATTTCATTTATTTAAACAATCAACGACACGTAAAATTCATTGTTCGTGATAGTAGAAGGCGTATTTCAATAATACAAATCGAAAAAAACCGGGCGATCGCTGATAAAACCGAATTGAAACGCCAATTTCGGTTGCGCAGAGGGCGAATTTCAAACGCTGCTGCCGCCATCTTGTCCACTTTTTGGAAACGGCAGCAGTGGTTTTTCTTACACAAAATTTGATGATCTTTCAGATAAGTTTGGTTTTTTGAGGAAGTCGATGAATATAGATACCTAGGTACGAGGTGTCTCTTATTTCTCGGCAGCAACTGAGACGGCCCATCAGGGGGACGGGCAGCACTGCTTTTTCGTATAGTCCTACCCCTCCCCTGTCTCGAGGAACAATCAGAATTTGGGAGACTTATGATTACAGGTTTAATGTCGTCGTCGCTCCTACTATAAGGACAACTTTCCCGTGCGTCCCCGATCCCCTCCCTCTTCCCCTTCCTAGCTAGCTTTATAAATTATAGCCTATATGTTATTCTGATGTATGAACTATATTATTGTTAAGTTTCATTAAAATCCGTTCAGTAGTTTTGGCGTGAAAGATTAACAAACACACATACTGACGAAATCTTCAACAATCTTAAAATAATGTCAATTAAACAACTATATTCTAAAACTATACTCATTTACATTCATAAGTACAAAACCCAAGAAATAACAACTGACACGTACATTAGAAACACTAGATCTCATGGTCAAAAACATATCCAACAAGTAACTGCTAACACAACATTTGAGCAAAAAAGCTTCTTATATTATGGCATTAAACTCTACAATAAAATACCACTCTCACTCAAAAACTTCAACATTATAACATTTAAATTTCAAATAAAAAGCTGGATACTAAATATAGGGAGATCAGAAATAGAAAATATACTGAAATCAAATACAGACTAAAACCGAATCTAATGAACTGAATTATAAAAAAACACTATCTTATTTACTTTATAATTATTAAAAAAAAATACTACATGATATATGTTATGTCGAATTCATATTATTCTTATAATTAAATTATAAAATGTAAATGAAATCCTCAGCACGGGAGATCCCAGTGAGGATATCATTATCTCTATTTGTTATTAAGAAATGAAGACAATAAATCATTATTATTATTATTATACATCCATACAAACTTTCGCATTTATAATATTAGTAAGATAAATTCATTGATGTACATGTTATTTGGATTTTACATCACATAGAGGGTCCTTTTAGGGAAAGGAAGGAGAGGAAGTTCTGGGAAGGAAAAATATATGAGGGGTGGTGTTCAAGAGTGAGGGAAATATGAATCCATTTCTCCAACTGCGGCGCAAGGCGAAGGGTCGAGAGTCTCGCTGGAGAGGTAAAAAGGTCTCCCTCACCAATTTTTCTCGATCTGACCCGCCACCTAGACCCAGAAAAGCCTCGCCCCCATGAACCCGAGCATCCTGCTAAGTGACCAAACATAGCAAACCCTTTGGGTTGACCTACAGCTGAGTTGGGGTGACCTTTGTTGGTTATCCAATAAATGGTTCACGGGGCGGCGGTACCCATACCCGTCTCCCAAATTGATAAGTACTGAAGAATAGAACTTTACCTGGCTGCCACAAAGGATTTTTCGCAAACTTTACAGCGATGGTCCCGTATGTTTTTGTGCCTCTTCTCATGATTATAGCGAGCCTGATATGAAACAAATGCTTTCTCACAAAATGAACATTTGTAATTTTTTTCTTTTGTATGGTGATATCTGTAAAATTAAATCAGACATGTCATTTTAATAAACAAGTAGAATTAATTAACAAGCTGCAGAGCCGTGGGATCTACGGCGTAATAAACAACTAACTACATGCAATGACATTACAATACATTTAGACTTGCTATTGTCTCACAAACTCAAGATAAAATGTGGCAAGTACAGTTTGTCAAATAAGAGTAGAATCATTGGAGGGCGCCACTGTGGTTCAAATGGCAACAATAAAAATATAACTCACGGTAATGTAAAGCTGTGTAACCTAAATTTAAAAAATAAAATAAAAAGGCATAAAAGTGAAAAAATATTTTTTCATTGCAATATAGATCATAAAATTAAAATTGCAAATAGGTATATTATTATTATACCTATGCAATTTTGTATATTTTTATTTTTTTAAATAAACGGAGACGGTTTACATATATATAGTTCCCGTGAGCACTTAGGCCATAGACCCATTGTACTATCTCCCATTTTACCTCGTTCCTTTGACAGTATCCCAGTCCCTTTCATAAAGTTCACCAGTATTGTCATTTGAAATGAAGCTATATCTTCTGGTTTGACAATGTGTCTTCCCAGGTCTCATTTCCTCTCTTCACTCCTCCTTGGTTCCTTGAAGGCCCCACGACGGAAGAGGGCTTCATCTATCCTCTCCACTCCCTAGTTCGACGTTCGAAGGTCCACCTCCCCTTGGTTCCCTAAAGGCCCCACAGGGGAAGAGTCCACTCCACCTTGGTTCCCTGAGGGCCCCAGGGGGGAAGAGAACTTCATCTCTCCTCCTTGGTTCCTTAAAGGCTCCACAGAGGAAGAGTTCACCAAGATGGCCTTATTTCTCCTCTTCACTCCTACATGGTTCCTCGAAGGCCCCACATGGGAAGAAATAACAATGGAATTTTTTAAATTAAAAAAATTTGAATGCAAACTTTATAAAATTTTAAAAATGGCACACATCATGTTTTTTCTAAGTAAAATTACAGTGAGACTGGCATCCCCAATTGGGATATGTTGTGAGGCTGAAGGTAGTGGAGAGGAGAAGATGATGGGGAAGAGGAAGGTGGGAAAGTACCTGGCTATTCAGATCTGGTCACCTAACACGGCTAAAGCCATTTCAAGCAACGTTTCAATTCTTGGTGGTCTTACACCAGGGCGATACTTCCACTCTGGAACATGCCGCAAATATACTATATATTATTTTAAATGAATTAATTGTGAAATAAATCGAAGAGGACATTATCTCTCCACTTCACTCCTCCTTGGTTCCACAAAGGCCCCGCGCTGGAAGTGTGCCCTTCCCCTTGGTTCCTTGAAGGCCCCACAAGGGAAGAGTTCATGGAGGTGGCCTCAGCTCACCTCTCCACGGTGTCTCCTCTTGGTTCCTCCTACGGCCCCAGGAAGGAAATCCACAGAGGTGGCCTCAGCACTCCTAGGTTCCCAAAAGGCCCCTAGTTTTCGAATGGTCCAATTTTTTTGGACCATTCGAAATACTTAATAATAATAGGTCACCAAACACGGCTAAAGCCATTTCAAGCAACGTTTCAATTCTTAATGGTGGTCTTACACCAGAGCGATACTAAGAGTATCTTCCACTCTGGAACGTGCCGCAAATATACTGCAAACGGCGGCGATTGTTGTTGATACTCGTTACTGCTGATTTGTATGTTGTTTTATTGCAAATACATAAATAAACAGAGTGATTAGACTATTTTAAACAGCAAAGTTTACTTAGAGACAGCACTGATGTCTTTCTTTTCTTTTTTAAAGATTAAATATATATCTTTAATATATAAAACAAAGTCGGGTTACTTACACTATTTATAACTCGAGAACGGCTAGACCGATTTTGATGATCTTTAATTTGTTCGATTTGTCTCCACCTCGGATAACAGAATAACCATTAAAACATCGCAAAAATTCACGAAAAAGAATGTTATGAAGAAAATTCATTTCCCCATACATTTTGTATGGAGCGAATTCTCATATTTTGAAAGAGCTGCAGGAATTTTATGATAAGTACCTATAAATATTGAGTAGTGAATGAGTTCCAATAATTCAAAAACGTCAAATGTCAATGTGCTGATTGTTTTGTTTTTATTCTTAAACATACAAGGTGTCCGAAAACTCGTAGTACAAGCGGAAAACTGGTGAATCCTCATCACATTTGGAGTCGATTTTGTAGTATAATTTTTTTTGATTTGAGCTTTCGTTTTCGAGTAAATCGAGTCAGAAGTTAATTTTTTTTTTGGTCAAATTCTTATAAATTATTACTGACGATCATAGTACCTAACTAAAAAAAACTATTTAAAAGAAAACAAACAAAGAAATCCGGATTTAAAGCATTATTTTGAAATTATCCATAATTTTATTCCGTGTTTTTCGGTCATTTCACGGTTAAAAACAGCTGGCCTAATATTATTTTCGCGCTCATCAGAGTGCAATGCGAAATTTGCTGTCCCTTTCTGCGCTCGGTTCGATGAACACAATTAGAAGAGGTAAGCTACATTTTTCAAAAAATGACTTGACCTTGAACTGTGAGCTCACGAACCAAATTCTTTACCCGAGAAGCATACGGATGCAAGTCCAAAAAGGTAAATGTTCAGGAGAGCCAAAAAAGTATTTTTTCTGTAACTATGGTCTCATAACTGCTAACCCTGTACAAATCGCAAGTGCGCCCCACGGTTGAATTTGGCAGCCACCTCTGGTCTGGAGCTCCAAAATACCTGAAAAATACCCTCGACTCTGTGCAGAAACGGGCGGTCCGTTTGATAGATTCTCCCATCTTAACAGACGTATTGCAATCTTTAGAGCACAGGCGTCGGGTGGGAATGCTATCCTTGTTCTACCGGTATTACAATGGAAGATGCTCCGAGGAACTAGCATCATTGATCCCTTCGGCCCCGGTGCATAGTCGGGAAACACGCCAAACGCGTGCCCAACATTTGTACACAGTTGACATTTGGCCCTGAGGGAAATTATTTTCCTCAGGGCTTCCTGTGTGGAGTTAATGTAAAAAAAAAAAAACTTCTTCGGATATCCGTGCTGATAGATAACAAAAAAAGTAATTATTAAATCAATTAGTTTTGTTTTAAAAACGAGCAAATGAATCGAAATATTTTATAGTAAAGCCTTTAAAAATAGTTGTTTAAAAAAAAAACGCTGACTTGAGTCAAAAAAAAACATGGACTTGAGTCCTACTGCCTCTAATTGAAGTCGACTATTTTGTTATGACATGTGGTGTATTATAAAAGGAATAAAGTCCATGGTACATCCTTCTGCTTCTAAGATAGTTGTTGCATCATGGTAATTGCATCCATATGCAATTTTGAAAATCCTATTTTTCTTCATGATAGGACTCTTTCTGCCACTGATAAACATGATAATTTACTTCAAGTCTGCATCAAAAACTCATTTCTTCAAATTTTGGACTTGCATTCGTATCATCCTCGGGTACACAAACAAACATGGTCGCCAACAGATGGTCGCATGGTACAGTAGTGTTCGAAACGAATGTGAACAAGGTTATTATCATTTTTTTTAATAATGTAATAATTAGATTGAAAAAATAGTATAAAGCTAATTTTTTCTCCATCGACTACTACCATTTAGACAAGTGCTTAGCCAAAAATCCCCGCCCCTACCCCTCCTTGCTTCCCCCCCTGTGCCCCCACAAACATGAAGAGTGTAAGGGTTTCGTAAATCACGTCCATCTCGATTACTAAACAACATATTGGATTGCAATTTTTTATATTCTCTTTGCTGTAACATTGTCTACAATTAATGTCCAGTTAACTTCCGTCGTAACTTTTACCGTTTGTTTGTAATTCGTATGAAAAGATAAATTTTTTTGGCACGTAATTTTACTTTTTGTCACAGAACTTTTTACGCCGACATTTTATGAAAAAATATTTCCTACAAAAGTTTTAGCTTCTACAATAGTTGATAAAAGGCAGATCGGTCTGTAATTGTTCACCTCATTTTTGTCTCCTTTTTTAAATATCGGAAATTATTGACGAACCTTTCGAAGTCTACATTTGACATCTTTGTTTGTACGCTCAACATTTGTTTTAAGTGTATTTGTGCGGATTTGGCGTAGAGCAAATGACCAGCAGCATGCAAAAAGGTATCATTTGCTTGACTGTATTAATGTGCAAATTCCAATCGCCGATTCTCTCCGCCAGAATAAAGTCTAGAACCAAATTCACCAATTTAAACTCTTGTAGCCACAGTTTTGAATTTCTACTAGTTTTAACCAAATCTTCACACACTTCTTCTAGTCTTGTCATTATTTCGTTTGTTTTAGTGCACTAAAACTATGTGGAAATCGTGAACGTGAAATACTCGTGTTAGTGGGGGTTATTCATAATGGAGCAGTTTATACTTCCATTCAATAAATAAAGTTATAGATTTTAAACTGAAATACTATGGCAACTTGAACTGATACCAGTAAGCATAATCTCACTTCTTCAGTAAAACCAAAATTTAAAACAATTGACAAAAAATACAATTAATGAGTTAAACATCATACATGAGTAGTGCGTTAATGAATCGGCTGCCGCAGAGCGATGCAGAGATGGTGAACCAAGCATTCACGGTTGATATCTGGCGTTTTCTAGCCATAAAGTACACAATAAAATATATAATTTTACAGCTCATAGAAAGGGCTACAATCTTTGTAGGAAACATTTTTTCATAAAATGTCGGCCTAAAAAGTTCTGTGACAAAATATAAAATTACATACCAAAAAATATACAAATTTTTACCTTTTCATACGAATTACAAACAAACGGTAAAAGTTACGACGAAAGTTAACTGGACATTAATTGTAGACAATGTTACAATAAAGAAAATAAAAAATTGCAACCCGATATGTTGTTTAGTAATCGAGATAGACGCGATTTACGAAACCCTTACACTTTTCATGTTTTGGGGAGGGGGGCGTAGGCGGGGAAGCAAGGGGGGTAGAGGCGGGGACTTCTGGCTAAACACTTGTCTAAATAATAGTAGTCGATGGTGATTCAACTGGTGTTCTACGACATAGGCTGACTGGACTATTAATTATATTCCACCTCCATGGGAGGAATGAATTTATGCGTCCGTCACTCCTGGATACACGGACTCTCAGATTCCTACCAACCCCTCATACCCTTGGTAGGTATACCTCTTTTTGTTTGATGTCCGCAATAATTAACTAATTAACTCTGCAACAATCATGTGAGATCAGTGGTGTATCTGGGGTTCCAGACTATCCCATCCCGCCCCATGCTATCCCATTACGGCCCCCCCCCCGTTGAGGTAAATATGATCGCGACAATACGCTTAAAAACTGTTCAAGATGTGGTGAGATTTTGCTGGACTCCCCCCCCCCCATTTTGAGGTCACGTAATTAATGCCCCCTAAGTTAAACTCCCGAACAACATGAGCATTATTTTTGTAGTGATAAGTTATAGGACAAAATTAAGTCGTACCGTATTTAAACTAGAAAGTTGGTTTCTAATTTCATATTATTGTTGAAAGTTATTGTTTTGATTAAAAGTGAAAAAATAAGTAAATAAACTAATAAAAAAATAAGTGAATTAAGAAAATAAAACAATACTCAATCATAAATGTCGTAAGTGAGTTCAAAACTGCAAATTTGGAATGTTAAATAAATTAAAAATAATATTCCCAGTGTTCAGCGCAAATTGAACACTACTGCATGGGGAACACGATTCGACTGACCATAGCAAGTCGAAGGGACACGGGAACTCCCGAATCTGGGTAAATATTTTTTACGCAGTTTAGTATGGGTCTAGATATCGTTAACATCCCTTTGTGTTTTCAAACTTTAAAAGTGGATATTTGTGAATAACAGTAATTAATTTCGCTGGTTTTTAACAAACTTTTGTGTTATTTTCAAATTAAGAATATTGTGGATTATAATGGAATATACCAACGCATGTTAATGTGTTTTTTTGTGATGTACCAATGACATGTTTGTGTTTTTTGTAATGTACTACCTACCTAGTGTTTTTGGATTAAGGAACGTTACAACATAATGTAAGTTAGAACACACCTATGCTAGTAATTTTTCTCACAAGGCTTGTTCGTTGTTCGAATTGATCCAGTACTAAGTAAAGTACCTAGCGAGAGAGTTTTAGAGAGCATCTTCGCTCTAAAATCATGAGATTTCCGTGTATCGGAAAAAAACTTTAACCCTCATATAGCCGAAAATTATTATTTTTTTTTAATTTTAAATGTAAAAATGCTTAAATTGAATATCTTTATGTTTATTTGGGTTCTCTTTGTGATGCAGGTTCACCAGTTTTCCGCTTGTACTACGAGTTTTCGGACACCGTGTATAATGCTGCCTCTCTTTCTTACACACTTAATGTCAATAGCCGAAAATGAGACAAACGGTGAACGTATGTCTCCACCCATCCAAAGGAAAGATACATTCATTAAAATAAAAAACCCTCACACGTATAAAGAAAATGAAAAGCAAAGTTTTTTTTTACATCAGTTCCACAACACATGAGGCCTGTGTCATCTTAGGGGATGTTGTGTGGAGGGTCTTTTTAAGGAAGGGAAGGATAGGAAGTTCTGGGAAGGAATAAGGTATGAGGGGAGGGTAGGAATCTGGGGTCATTGTGTCCGGTAGTGACGGACGTATCAATCCATCCCTCCAACTGCGGTGCAAGGCGTTGGGTCGAGAGAGTCCAGCTGGAAAGGTCAAAAGGCCTCCCTCAACCAGTCTCTCTCGATCCGGTCCACCACGCAGCAGGTGGGCAGACGCATCCGCCGCCAAGACCCGGACAAACGTCACCCCGTAGCGAACCACTTAAGGTGCGATTCCTAAGGGTGACGTATGACAGAGGTGTTGGTTATCCAATAAGTGGTTCCCGGTTCTCAAATTATCATAATTAAGTGGAAAAATTAGAAAATCACAAAAAATATTAATCCATACACAATGCCATCTCTGATACTGACAAAATCAAAACACGGACAGTTGTGCATTGATGATTGCTTCATTGTGTAATTTTTGACTTAGTAAAAAAAACTGAATTTAATTCAACAGTTATTGATTCTGAGGCGGTACGAAGTTCGTCGGGTCAGCTAGTATATATATAAAACACTTTCCCAAGGAATGGGTAGGAGGCGGGAATGTGTACCGCCGCCCCGGGAACCTTTATTGGATAACCAACACCTCTGCCATAGGTCACCCCACGTGGATAACTACGTTTGGTGATTTAGCAGGGGTGCCCGGGTTCATGGGATGAGGTTTGTCTAGGTCTTGGAGGTGGATGACCAGGACACACTGAACCCCAGATTCCTATCCACCCCTTTTCCTTCGAAGAACTCTCCTCTCCTTCCTTTTCCTAAAAAAAAAACCCTCCACACAGCATCCCCAAAGATGACATAGGCCCTCAGGGAAATTATTTTCCCCAGAGCCTCCTGTGTGGAGCTCATGTAAAAAAAAAAAATTACACACGGGGATACTTTGGCACTTTTTAAGGCAATTTACTTAGAGGTAGCACACAACCTTAAGCGACACGTGGCAGTTTAGTACTAAAACTACGAAATCTAAAACACCACAATTGGTTTGTCATTTTGACACGCTTTTGGTTTGTCATTTTGAGATTTCTATAGCGCGTCTACATATATTGTAACGTCATTGACTAAATGGGACACATTTAAAATGAATGTTGAATGGGGTGAGTACAAACCTGATATGTATCATCAGCTGTTGTTTAGTTCTGGCTCCGTGGGAGCAATACTGACAAACAAACGGTCTCTCGTCTGTGTGGCTTGTTCTGAAAATATTTTATTTATTTAATAACAATACATGTTTACATACTTTAACTTAGTGATACTTCAACCTGGTTATAGTCTACCCCCATAGGTTCTCAACGTGGGCGATAATGCCCCCATGCGGGCATTCGAGACTTTCAGGGGGGGCAGTAGAAGACCCAGAGAAAACTAGGGGGCGTTGAGATAGCATAGTGAGGGCGTGGTAAAAAAATGTAGTCTAAAAAAGACAAAAAAAAACACGCTTATCACATACTAATAATCTTTTGTGCATTATTATTATTAAGAATTGACCCTTTATCATGAATACAAGAAAGAAGGAAGGAGGTAGCAAGCCAGTACGTACCCTCCCCTCCCTCCCTTTGGTTATCTAATAAATGGTTATATTAAAAAAATAAAATCAGCTGGCACACGTGGGTTCAGCATTGGCAGATGACAGAGATATTAAGTTGTGGTAGCTCAGCATTCCAAAAGTTAAGGATGTGAATCGGCTTTGAGATTTTAAAAGGCCATTATAACAAAAAGCAATATACAAATAAATGTGCAATCTTCAGTAATTTATTAATCTTAAATTAGGAAAGAGTTTATTACGCATGTTGTTTGAGCATGCTGGGTATGGGAAAGGCCCTTCCGCAGCCCGGGTGCGTACACACACAAGGCAGGTCGTTCTCGTGCTGTCGCATGTGCAGAGAAAGGCTGTACGGCTTCAGGAACACGGCCGCGCAGCGTTCGCACTGGGAGGGGCTGCGTTCACCATGAACGCGCTCTTGGTGGAGTTTCTCGTTGCGGAAAGCTACAAATTCATTTCAACAATTGGTTAGTCAGAAATAAAAGTGAAAATTAAATGTTTTTAGTGTTCAAACTTGAACCTTGATTGATTGATTTTCTGTTATTTATACACATCAATCCCTCCTACGATTCCATTCCATTCCTTCAACGGTAGTATACAATATGCAGTCGGTTTAGGAAAAATATGGTATACCTACTTACTAAAAATATAATTATGTGTCCCCAAAGGGGTGTGCGAAAGTGATGTACCGCCAAATAAAAAAGTTTAAAACATATTTTTATTCACATGCATCAAAGATAAAACTACTTGTCTTTATGCTCTTTATATGTACCAGCTTTTAAGTACAAAAAATCGACACTGCAAATAAATTTCTTTGATGTTCATACCAACTAATTATTTTTTAAGTCGATTTTACGTTTGAAATTGGTAAAAAATGTACAAAAAAATCATAATTTTATAGTAATTATAATTTCGGGGGGCCAACTGTCGGGTTACCCCTTCCAGCACAGACTATTGTATCTTCAAAATCCCGATTTTTATTTTTATTACCGAAATGTAATTCGGACATATTTTTTCAGGACAGAAGGAGAAAATTTTCGCTTTGCAATAAAATGCAAATAAATAGAATATTTCTGAATGTACCCAAAAACTAAAAACTGATTTTGAAAGGTGATGAATATGCTTTCAAATTTTATTATTAGAAATAATTAAAATTTTCGGTAATTGTTCGGAACAAACATCAACGGTTAATGCGCACTTTTTTTTTATTAAAACTTTTAGATTCTTCTTAATTACCATAAAAGACAACTATTTGCATTCGGGGAGGTTGAAAATGTTACATTTTTAATTTTATTTACGTAAATTGAAAATTTGCTTTCACACTGTCAAATCACTCTGTTTGCAGTTCGGAACAAACGTCAACGGTTAATACGCACTTTTTTTGATAAAACTTTTAAAATTAAGATAATATACACAAGCCCGCTACACAAACCCTGCTTTGCCAGACAAACCATTAAAAAACGTAGGCTGTTTTTTAAAGTAAAGATAACATACACAATCACGTTACATAACCGTTGACGTTTGTTCCGAATATTTACCAAATTTTCATTGCAAACATTAAAAAAAAATAAAATGGCTCCCCTCACGTTTTTGCTAACTAAAATTATACTGATAGCGAAAAAAAAACGCTATAGTCACCTCAATTTTTTGTTGTTTCATAAAAAAATAAAAAATTCACAAAGTATCATATTTTTTTCTTGTGACTGGAAACTTTGGTTTCATAGAGGTGTATATTTTAATTCTTCTGTGGTTAACTTCCAGGTTTGAACACAAAGCCTGTTGTTTTCTCTTTCTAACACCGTTTAGATAATGTTACAATAATTTAGATAATATTTCCCACCATGACAGTAAGGGAGACAACGATTTATATGAGACCGTATGAGCTGTCCCCAAAAGTGAACAAATCAGCCTGAGGGGTTAATGTATCAATATAATTTATTAATCCTCAAATTAATACGCCATATTAGAATGTTTATAAATGGTGTTTAGAAAACTCACTTTTTTTACATATCTCGCAGAAATACATAGGGTTAACTTTTCGCTCTTTCTTCTCCTTAAATTCATTATTCACGATAACAAAATCATCATCATGTTCATTATCATTTACATAATCGTCTCCGTCGTGGATTGTCAAGTCATCCACGGTGCACAAAACATTCTCTTCTAGCTTTAAATCTTCGCGTAACAATGTTTCGTTCAGATCATTCTCTTTCTTGACGCAATGTACCATCAGGAAATTGCTTATTTTCATGTATGTCGAATCACAGAGGCGTTTGAACTTGTAAGCAGATGTGAGTTTTGAAATGCATTTCTTGCAAATTTGTCTTGGAAAGCCGTCATTTGTGGCTACCTGAAAAATAACATACTAAATATTTATGTAACCGCCACACTTTTAATAGGCAGAGATAATGGAAATTACATTTTATTTCAACTTAATAGGCACAGATTATGGAAATAACGGAGTTCATTTCAACTTAATAGGCATAGATTATGGAAATTACACTTCGTTTCAACTTAATAGGCATAGATTATGGAAATTACACTTCGTTTCAATTTAATAGGCATAGATTATGGAAATTACACTTCGTTTCAATTTAATAGGCATAGATTATGGAAATTACACTTCGTTTCAACTTAATAGGCATAGATTATGGAAATTACACTTCGTTTCAACTTAATAGGCATAGATTATGGAAATTACACTTCGTTTCAATTTAATAGGCATAGATTATGGAAATTACACTTCGTTTCAACTTAATAGGCATAGATTATGGAAATTACACTTCGTTTCAACTTAATAGGCATAGATTATGGAAATTACACTTCATTTCAATTTAATAGGCATAGATTATGGAAATTACACTTCATTTCAATTTAATAGGCATAGATTATGGAAATTACACTTCGTTTCAACTTAATAGGCATAGATTATGGAAATTACACTTCGTTTCAACTTAATAGGCATAGATTATGGAAATTACACTTCGTTTCAACTTAATAGGCATAGATTATGGAAATTACACTTCATTTCAATTTAATAGGCATAGATTATGGAAATTACACTTCGTTTCAACTTAATAGGCATAGATTATGGAAATTACACTTCGTTTCAACTTAATAGGCATAGATTATGGAAATTACACTTCGTTTCAACTTAATAGGCATAGATTATGGAAATTACACTTCGTTTCAACTTAATAGGCATAGATTATGGAAATTACACTTCGTTTCAACTTAATAGGCATAGATTATGGAAATTACACTTCGTTTCAATTTAATAGGCATAGATTATGGAAATTACACTTCATTTCAATTTAATAGGCATAGATTATGGAAATTACACTCCGTTTCAACTTAATAACTTAACTTAACTTCATAAGGTGAGGTTTGTCTGGGCCCTGGAGGCGGATGACCGGGATACACTGAACCCCAAATTCCTACCCACCCCTTAAACCCTTTTCCTTCCCATAACTCTCCTCTCCTTCCTTTCCTTAAAAAAACCCCTCCACACAGCATCCCCAAAGATGACATAGGCCCTGAGGGAAATTATTTTCTCAGGGCCTCCTGTGTGGAGCTCATATAAAAAAAAAAAAAATAATAATAATAATAGGCACAAGAAACAACGATCATAAAGGAGGCAAAAGTTCCATTTTCATTGAATCAGTTAAAAAATTCCCTTGAAGAACGGTTTTATGCCTCCATATTGGATTTTTTGCATGGAGTGACGTTGCATTGCGAAAGGTTTCGTTTCAATCAAAATATGCACAAATTATTTAAATAACCCAAACTAAGAACCTAATTCTAATAACCAATTTTGTACGTGTCCCCAGATGTAAATAGTCGTTTCTTGTAGTAATTAACTTGAAATGAAGTATAATTTCCATAATATGTGCCCATTAAAAGTGTGGCGGTCAGTTTACTAAGCAAACAATATGGGCGTTTTGTTTTAAATTTTG
This sequence comes from Limnephilus rhombicus, assembly GCA_929108145.2. Taxonomy (NCBI): domain Eukaryota; kingdom Metazoa; phylum Arthropoda; class Insecta; order Trichoptera; family Limnephilidae; genus Limnephilus; species Limnephilus rhombicus. The sequence goes on from OV815291.1 coordinate 10,711,188, forward strand.
TACAGTTAATTATATATTTCACAGCTCTATAGCTCATGATGAACATGACCTAGCAAGTTGAAAATAGGCTAAAATTTAAGAATAACTGAACACGCTTAATATGAATACGTCAAACAAGCAAAAAACATGGCCGAACTAACAAGACACATGAAGTTTTGAAACAAGAATATTATAATAATCAAGTTGACTCGAAGTGTTATTTCAAAAAAATATTTGAATTAAGTGTGTCCAGCTACTCTGAAAGATTACCAAAAAGAGTTGCAAAGACCTATAAAATCGAGACAGAAAGAGTGGGTAAATATTTTATGTGGGTTAGATTTTGGTGAGACAAAAAAAAACAGTTTTATTTTATTTTATAATATAAGGACTATAACTATAAGGTATTTCTCATGTGGCATACAATGGATAGAATGCTGCAAATATACAATATTTTACTCAAGGAAACACAATTAATACATGTATTGATAATGTTATATAGTGAAAAGACTCACTGAATTATCTCCACAACAGAATTTCAGCATTTCGACACATAGAACTTTATTTTTCTTTACGGAACATTTCGTTGTGAACAAAGGTTTTAAAGCCCCTCTCTTTAGACAAATTCTGCAAATCTGATCGAGCTCCATTATATTCAACTGGTGGAAGCAATTAAATAATGGAGTTTTTCCACAGTAACAAATAAAAAAAATATTAGAGACCACGCATTTGTATGTATACAAATTAAATTAAATGTTTGAAAATGTCAAAACTGACAACCATAGATACCGATGACTAGAAGAGAAGTGTTTAGAAAATATAATTTAAAAAATTACGTTTAGAAAGCAAGATCAAACGTAGCTATGATTATAGCGATAACTTTAAAAATTACCTAGGTCTCCCTACAACTTTTCACTATTGCTAAAAAAAGAGTACCATTTTTTTTCATGTAAAGGAAGGTTTCTGAAAAAAAAAGCTTGCCAAAGAACCTATAAAATTAAAATGAAATATTAGGAATATCGACAAACCAAAATATTGAAATGCTGCATATACCTTTGTGAACTGAGACGCGAGCCGAACTACGAATTACGGGAAAGGAATGAAGCAACCCCAACCGCGTTTCTTGCGGTTGCTACGCTTCCTTTCACATATTCTGTGGTTTGGCTAACGGTACATGCAGCCATATTATGCTACGTCCAGACTGAAGCCAATAGTAGTGTTCAATATCGGTACTTTTACTACCCGTCGGTATCCGTTACTTTCACAGAAAGTAATCGTTACTATGTAATCGTTACTAGTTACTTTGATTACTTTCGGGTAGTAACTAGTAACTACTACAATTATCAAATCGTTACTGAATGCTTTGATTACTTTCGGGTAGTACCGACTACTAGTATCAATTCGTTACTGAATGCTTTGATTACATCTGACTACTTTCGGTTCCGGATACCGCTGGAAACTTTTATAGTAGATACAAATCGTTACTGGTTACATTTTGACGTTTGTGTATTTCGTTAGCATGAATAGCGCGTACTTTGTTTATGAATTATTAGGATTCTAGGTTAGGTATTTATAGGTACTTTGAATGTTTTGAAGAGTTTTGTGTGTTTAGATTTTTTAAAAGTTTATTTTTGATTTTATACAAACAATCAGAATACCGGAGAAGATATTTTATATGGAATACAGCTATATAATATATTATATTTATGTGTAGATACATACCAAAATATTGCTGCATCTTTCATCAGTCGTTATTGGATAATATTAAACTTATTTGCACAATCGCAATCATCGGGCATATATTATTGTTATTTTATCGAAAACAAATACCACCAAATAATTTCAACAACAACTTTATTACAATAATATAAACAATTTGAAATGGAATCTATTCCCCGTAGTTACAACAAGATCCCGGTTCTTTTTTGTTTACGTAGGCACTTTTGATCGTAAATTACATTGGATTGAATTATCATTTTCCTTTGAAATTCGAAACGTAATTTTACATGCGAGTTTTGATTTTTGTTTTTCAAGCTTTGGGATAAGTTAATAAAATACTATTATAGGCTGATGGTAATTTTTTATACATTTTATTTATTATTTATTTACATCTCACATAATATCATATTATACCTATGATAATAGATGTTATAGGGGGTCTTTTTACTTTGCGGAAATTTCTACAAACCAAATTCATCTTTATAATCACAAAATGAATCAATCAAGCGCATATTGTATTATTATTATTTTTTGTTAACTCCACAGAAATTTAAATCTTATAATGTGTGAAGGAAAAAAAGCAGTGTTAAAATTATAACTATGAAAACTTTTGATAGTCGTAATAATATCTAATATTCATATTTTTTATACCGCTCGAAAATTGTAGTAGATACCTACCGTCAAAAACTTGAATACTTAGTATAAATTGGTAGCAATATATTACATCAGATAGCAAGGTACACAAACTTAAATATCAACTGAAAGCATTTTTTTTTACCGATGTAAACACCGTAGTATTTTTTTGTCTCTGGCAATACCGTTCCTAACCCGTTTACGCTTCGAATAGCTGGCTCTGGCGTGGTAGCGCCTCCAGCGGCACAAATAGAAACTACCAAGTAGTCGGTTCAAAGTGTGGTTTATTTATGAACAGCTGGCTCTAACGTAGAGCGCCTCTAGCGGCACAAATAACAACCAAGTAATCGGTACTGAAGTATCCGCATCGAAAGTAATCATTTTGAAGTATCAATGAAAGTAATCATATCGAAAGTAACGGATACTCTTCGTTTTTAGTAGTCGGTACTTTGATTACTTGGTGAGTACCGATTACTTCAGTACCGAATGATTACTTTTCATGCATCTCTAGAAGCCAACCTTCCAACTCTGAACTTAGTTCGGAGTTGGAAGGTTGACCCATCGTGTGGTCGCTGCGGCCAACCCTCCAACCCCGAATTCCGTACTCCAAAATGGCGGACATGAAACAGCTGTAGCTACGCTGTATCTTTTTCAGTTGCCTACAATTATTACGTACGTATAATCATATAATTATATACACGATATGTTTTCAAACAATTGTTATACCACTCTCCGTAATAATATAGTCATTTTAATAGTACGCGGCACGGTGTGGACAGCTGCGGCAGGCTGGTTCGTGTGAGTTGGCCGTCGGGATCGCCTCGAAGGCGATCCCGGGCCAACGCGAACTCCAGCCTTCCAACTCGAACTTCCAACGCACGAACACCCCTCCACACGATCGTCCAAACGTTTGAAGTTGGAACGTTGGCCACAGTGTGGGCTTACCAATAAACATCAGCCATTGATTGTTTTCCAATACGAAAAAACACATGGGATCACGACATCGAATGTGGAGTCAAAGTTTCAGATATATACACTCTGCAGTGAATGATCCTGAATGATCCTGAACGCACCTCAATTTATTTTTATGTTATGGCAACTTTTGGTTTCTTCTGTCAAAGTTGTCAAAATACACAATAAGGTTGTCACATTTTCGAGAGGGGAATAGTTTCAAGGTGTAATTTTATTATATGTTCATATTTATAATTTTTGTTTTACTGGTCACATATTCATTTGTGCACGCTTTAGAGTTCGAAAGCAATTAAATAAATTAAAAGTTAACTTTAGATGTTTACAGAATGTTGTGGAAAATATACAAAAGATGGAGTTAAGTCTAAATAAAAGTTAATAAATAATAAAAAGCAAAATGACGTCCCTCGACAAGGCCATGAAGATGTTGTTGGTGGCTCAAAACATCATCCACGAGCAAGAGGCCAAAATTAAACTGTTAAAATATAAACACCGGAAGATGAAAAGTAAAATTTACTCCTTGGAACAGTTCATTGAAACAGCGCCTCTTATTAAAACAGAGCGCACCCACAGAAAGGTTTGTATCATAGATTATAAACGCACTTCCTGAGCTCCTTATTTAACTTGCCTCACAATGTTGTCCAACCAGTCTTTGTCAATCTACTGCAAGAATAAGGCCTTCTAAAGATTTGTGAAATCTCTATGCTTGAAAATGAACTCTTCGTCAACTTTGTTTAGTTAAATTTGTTCACAAAACATTCACGACCTTCCTCTTTCTCTTCCTCTCTCAACTTCCTCTAACCCTAGAAAGATAATCTTATTTTGACACACGTTAAAGATAATGATACAACTTAAAGACATACTGAAGTTTAAAAATGTATATTTGACATATTATCATACTTAAACAGTTTAAAAGTAGTCAAATAGTTATTTTAGTGTTTTTTTTTGCCTCAAATAAAGCCAAGATAATTATTAAAAAAATATTGTAATTAAAAAAAAATAACAAAATGCTGTAAAACTCTTTATCAACAGCTATAAATTGTTAAGTCTTTTTTTAATGAAAAATAATGTTTTATTTTATGTCTAAATTAAGGCGGCCAACCGTCCCGCAAAGGCGGTTGTAGTCCCGCATTGACATATTTGATAAAATAGTCCCGCAAATCGTCTAAAGCGTCCCGCATTCCTATATTTTTATAACATTGTTATGGTAGACAAATAAACTTTCTCTATCTTGATTCTATTTTAACCCTTTCCGTTCATCTTTGGTTAAGTTCATAACAATATTTGTCCCTAGAAAAGGCCTGAAGATATCGATCTAAGCAAGAATCAAAGAGCGCCAGTGTAGTATTGAATAAGTGCAAACCGTAACACGTGATTGAAAACCCGTATTTATCATTCAAATCAAAGCAATTAATTTGTTGACCATGCCGCCGACCGCAAAAAAGCGAAGTTGTAAGTTCACTGAAATTCATAAAAAAATTTCTTTCTTGCAAAAATGTTTATCTTCATGTTCTGAGTATAGTTTAAATGCGCCGCATACAAATATTCTTTAATAAATAACCAGTTTTGTGTCCGGAATGTAAAATTCTAGCTGGATTCATCTTATGACATATTTCGAAGGAAAACATTCTCTTATTCGAAGTGCAGTTATAAAATTCTAGTTGTAGACTATGTTTGTGCTGCTAGAAGCAAAGAGAAACCATTTTCATGTTCTGAGTGTAGTTTTAATGCGCCGCATACAGATTTAATGTAAACCGGTTTTGTGTTCAGAATGTAAAATTTTAACAGGATTCATCGGATGACATATTTCGAAGGAAAACATTCTCTTATTTGTAGTGTAGTCATAAAATTCTAGTTGCAGACTAAGTAGTGCTGCCAGAATACCCCCCCCCCCCCCCCCTGGCATCGCACACCACTGTGTCCCGCATTTATATTTTATAAAGTTGGCCGCCTTACAAATAGTATTTTTTTACATGCTATGAAAGTTTAAATGCTAATCAGTCATCATAATAATTTTTTATGCTAAATCACATTTATAAGAAGTCCGAAACGTATGGTGTATGTATATCCATAATTATTGTACTTACCGTGGTGACACAGCCACACCGTGCAAGCTCTGCTTGGCAACTGAGCTAACTGAGTTAGACAGAGTGCTACATAAAAAAAAGACAGCAATACTTGTGTTTCGCTTACGTCGCAACGACATTGATTATCTTTCTAGGCCTTCTAAATATTTGTGAAATCCCTGTGCTTGAAAATGAACTCCTCGTCAACTTTTTTTCGCGAAATTTGTTCACAAAACATTCACAACCTTCCTCTTTCCCATCTCCTTCCTCTCTCAACTTCCTTTAAGGTGGAGTTCCAAGCATAGCGACAGTAGTGTCATAATGCTGCTGGCTTAGGGGCAGTTGTGAGCTATCAAAGGCGTTAAAAATTAAATGACCATTGTCTGAACTCTTATTCTATTCATTTATTATTGTGGTCAGATTATTTATTACTGATAAAATTTTAGAAAGAAAAATCTACCCAAACCACAAATGGAGATGCCTCTGAGAGAAATGAATCGTTGGATGGAAAATGTTCCTCGACTGTGCCACTGTGCGATCTTGTGGAAAAACTCGAACTCAACACCCAGCCAACTGAAAGGTAAATGTTTCATATTATTTGTACCATACACTTGCCATAGGTCACCATAATTTTTGGTGATTTGGGAGGGCTGGGTTCATGGGGTGAGTCACCTTTTGACCTCTTCTGACGAACTCTCTCGACCCATCACCTTGCACCGCAGTGGGAGAGATAGATTCACATGTCACTCTTGTACAATAACTTGTGAGGCAAGTACGGGTACTGCCGCACCGGGAACGTTTTATTGGATAACCAACACCCCTGCCATAAGTCACCCCCAGTGGTTGGCTACATTTGGTGATTTAGCAGGGTTGCTCGAGTTCATGGGGTGAGGTTTGTCTAGGTCTTGGCGGCGAATGCGTTTGCCCACATACTGTGTGGCGGGCCGGATCGGGAGAGACTGGTTGAAGGAGACCTAATCTTGAGCCGGACTCTCTCGATCCATCGGCTTGCACCGCAGTGAGAGGGATGGATTTGTACATCTGCACTCCTGGACATATTGACCCTAGATTCCTACCCACCCCTCATACCTTTTTCCTTCCCAGAACTTCCTCACCTTCCTTTCCCTAAAAAGACCCACAACACATTATCCCCAAAGATGACATAGGCCCTGAGAGGAATTACTTTCCTCGGGGCCTCCTGCGTGGAGCTAATGTAAAAAAAAAAAAATAGACCACAACTCCCTCTTTTTTTTTCCAATTTTTACTTGAAATGAGATCCCTGAGATGTATGTGTAACAATGTATGATCATGTGAGAAATGTGGATATCTGCAAAGAATGTAAGGCTGATGTAAGCATAATGAGTAAGATTAAGAAAGGGACCCTCAGATGGTTTGGGCACGTAGAGCGAATGAATGAAGAAAGTAGTGTAAGAAGAATATACGACGCGAATGTGAATGGTAGAAAAAAGGGACGCCCGAGGAAGACATGGCACGATCAAGTGAATCAGATACTTGAGTCGGGCCATGTCAAAAGTCAGAATAATAGAAGAGAATGTATGAATGTGAGTGAGGCAAAGAGTGTGTGCCAAGACCGAGTTGTTTGGCGATCCGTCCTCTCTGCCTACCCCTGCGGGAAACGGCGTGATGGTTAGTTAGTTAGTTAGTTTTTTTTTATACTTGTCGCACTAGTAGATACTTTTTAGTAATATTTTCCTTTCTATTTTTAAAAGTATCTATACTAAACAAAAGAGAGGGAGTTGAATTTGACAAGTTCGTATTGTTGACATGAAATATGTGCAGTTCTGTGTACATACTTTATTTTTTAATATTTTTCCCAAATAAAAATAATGTCCCTCATAAATAATTTCATGGTTTCCTGTTAAGTAAGTAAATTATAAAAGTATATCTTGTTATTCCAGGCAATCTTTGGCATCCACTTCGAAAGATGCCATTTCTCAGACTGTTCAAAAGACTGAAAAACAATCTCCTATCAAACAATCCCAATTTGGTGCTATAAAACGAACCACATCAAACAATACTATTGACTCCAAAGAATCCATTCAAATCATTACTAATATAAATTCCATAGAAACGGATTACAACACTAGCAACATAGAAAATGATGTATTGAATGAAAAATTTGTTTCAAAAGTCATAGACAATATCAAGCAAGAAAATAATCTAGATTCTTTTGAATCGGCTGAGGAAGAAAGCGGATTTAATTTGGAAAACTTTCTCCGTGGAAATGAAGAAAGCAATGGTAACAGTATCACAAGTTCAATTTTTTCTAATGAAACTGAGTTACAGGAGAGTAATGTACAGAAATGCATACCATCATTCGATGAAACTATAGCGGGAAGTGGCAATTTGTTACCGAATGAGTTTGTTTTAAATGGTAATGAAACTCGGTCAATAGGCAGCAAATTCTTTTTTCACAACGGCGAACCCGCTACGATACCTTTTACGGATTTAGAAAACTCAGAGGCTGCGACTCAAAATCGTGATAACAGCAATGTTTTTGATAAGTTTTCTGATAAAATTCTTGACAAGCCACTTGATTATTTAAAGGAGCATTCTTTGCAAGCGAATAATTCATGCGTCAGCGATGTTGTAAATTTTCCATCTCTTGTCGAAACAAACAACAGTAAAAACTGTGATATATTGGCAGATTATTCGCAAACTAATTACAATTTGGTTAACTTTGAACTGTTGGAAAATTTATCTGAATCGCAAATGGATAATATGGAGTTATTTAACGATCAAGAACTGAATCTATCGGAGATATCGAATCATAATAGAGATGTCGAAACGACAGATTGCCGTATTGAATTTTCTGAACCTTTACTGTCTCCCATTCATGAATCTGAATTGAGTAAAACCTCTGAGCTATCGAAGAATAAAAAGAAAAATACAGGTATCAAAAAGACAACACAAAATAAGTGTAAAAAAAAGGCAAGGTTAAATACAAGGAAATACAAGAAGTTGAGTTCAGGCAGCAGTGGGTATACTTCTCATAGTAAACCCATCATCAGTGATAATATATTAAATGTTAGAAGTATTTTCAATGAAGATACAAATGAAGAAATTATTAATACAGAAATTACGGAGCAAACTGAACAGGTAATAATTTAATTTTGAAATGTTACTTACGGTCTTGACTATAAAGTAGGAATGTGTTTGTTTGTCTGAAGCAGCAAAAATCATGAATTGTGAGAATTGGCATCATGGTATTGCACTTTTTCCTGTGGGAAATTTTAGATCAACACAATTCATTTTTGAACAACGCAATGTAATTTTCTTCATGAGCTATCGAGCTTAGCACAGTAAGCCGAAAATGTTGCTTGTATCATGATGGAGGACTTAGTTAGCCGAGGGTTAATCGATCACGGAACGCCTGGGTGGAATCCAGACGCGATGTCAACTCAACCACTGATGTTACAATATACATAGACGCTCTGTAAAAATCTCGAAGTGGCAAGCTAAAAAGAAGTCAGTTGTAGTGTTTTCAATTTCGTAGTTTTAGTTCTCAACTGCCAGACATCGCGTAAGGTTGTGTGCTACCTCTATTTTCCGAAGGTCGCGGGATCGAATTCCAGCGTGGGCAAATAAATTTTATTTGTTTAATTTGTGTTATTTCACAATTTATTTTTATTTATTTATTTTTTTTTTATTAAGAAGAAAATACAGATACAGACATCAATTGACAAGAATATACAAAACAATTAATAGAGAATTCGCCTGCATCCAAACTATTTCTCACGAATTAACATTGACAGCAGATAAAAACATATACAAATATTTTTACCGTTAAATACGGAAAAGACGTATGTATATACATAAGTAAATATTATTTTACAGAGAGATGAAAAAAAAAATGCGCAATATCCTTATAAAAGTTTACAAATTTTTTTTGGAAAAATTTTGATGGTAAAACCAAAAATATATATAGATAAAAAATAATGTCATAGAGAAATTAACAACAAAAAAAAGGTAGTTAAAATTATAAACCAAGCAATGTCTAAGGCATTGTACTTTGTAGGAAAACGGCCTTCGATTTTCTACTAAAAGTACTGCGTGTATCAAAAAATAAGTCGGAATCCTTGATGTTTTGATTTTGATTAAACGATTCGCACATTCTTCTGATTGGATCCCTGACACCAGCATTTGTATGCGTCCGGCTAATGTGGAATAAGTCGTTAAGCCTTGTTACTCTGGGTGGTATTTCGAAGTTTATTAGTTTCAGTAGGTCAGGACAGTCTATAAAGTTATTGCAGATTTTATAAAGCGTCATGAGGTCAAGGTATGTTCGCCGGTTAGTTAGAGTGGTGACGTTATAATTCGAGAGCATATTTATGTACCCCCGTTTAGGTGTGCTCATTCTGTAATTGAGGTATTGCAGAAATTTCTTTTGAATACTTTCAATGTTGACTTTATAGACACCGTAAAGTGGTGTCCATATGGAGGTGCAGTATTCAAGTTGAGAACGGACCAGCGTGTAGTAAAGTAGAAGATAAGTTTCAGGTTTTCGAAATTCGCGGCTGTTTCTGATGACAAATCCTAGCATGCGGTAAGCTTTATTCACAATATTCTCAATGTGCGCATCGAAATGGAGTTTCGAATCAAAAAGTACGCCTAGATCTTTTATACAGTAAACGCGCTCGAGTAAATAGTTACCAATATAATAATTGTGTATGATAGCGTTGTGATTTTTAGTGAAGCTTATTTGTTTACATTTGTTGTAACTTAGGTAAATTTTGTTTTCATTGCAAAATGCTTCGAACCTTACTAAGTCGCTTTGGATGAGCAGACAATCGTTCAAATTCCTAACAATGGCAAATATTTTTATATCATCGGCGTACAAAAGAAATAAACAATGCATGAAACATTTAGTAACAGTGTTAATAAAAAGTATAAATAACAGCGGACCCAGGATTGACCCCTGTGGTACGCCAGAGGTAACTGGTTCCCACGTAGTAGTATGTCCTCGTAATGATACAGCTTGCTGTCTTTTTGTCAAATATGAGACAAACCAACGTAATAAGTTTCCCCTAATTCCGTTGAACATTATTTTTTTAATAAGAATAAGGTGGTCAACCTTGTCGAAAGCTTTTTTGAAATCGCAGTATATTGCATCTACCTGTTGGCCTCGATCCATGCTAGTGAATAAGAAATTTGAGTAAATTAGTAAATTACTCATGGTAGATTTGCCTTTTACAAACCCGTGTTGTTGTTCTGTAATTTTGGCGGCAAGCTGGGGATATATATTATCATGGACAAGTCTTTCCAAGAGTTTAGGGATCGCCGAGAGAATGGATATTGGCCTATAGTTTTCGACTTTTTGACGTGAGTCACCCTTATGGACTGGTATAATATAAGCCAACTTCCACCTATCAGGGAAAACCCCGTCACTCAGGCATTTATTAAATATTATGGTAAGTGGAACATACAATGACGACGCAGCAGATCTGAGGAAAAACGCCGGTATTCCATCGTGACCCGCACCTTTGTTTATATCTAACGCCTTTAAACTTGATTGCACTTCTTGTTCCGTTAGTTCAATGGTGTGATTGTGCGTAAGTCCAGAGTCCCGAACGGCCTCAAGTTGGTCAATGTTAATTGAGTCATTGGTAGAGGAGGGTTCAAATGTTGACTTGAAGAACTCAGAGAAGATATTACAGATTTCTTGGGCATCATTAGATTTGCGCCCTTCGAAGGACATAGTAGCAGGATATCCATCAGATGATTTTAATGAGGATATGTATGACCAAAAGCATTTAATATTATTTTGCAATGAACTTTCGATGTTGTCAAAAAATAACTTTCGAGATTCACTAGCCAATTTTTTGTATGTAGCACGTAAGAAGGAAAATTTACGATAGTCGGAAAGACCTTTATATGTCTTCCATTTGAGCCAAACTTTATCTTTTTTCCGTGATAAGCTAATAAGTTCGGGAGTAAACCATATGGGGAATTTGTCATTTCGTCGTGCCAATACTGGAATAAACTCATCAATTATATTGTTTATTATTACATAGAATCGGTCTACTGCTTCTTCTGCTGATAAATTCGCGATTTCAGACTTCCAATCAATACAATTAATGTCATTATTAATTTGAGTATAATCAGCTTTCCTGAAATTGTGCCTACGCTCTTTGTTGTTTTTAATTTTTGGTTGAATCGCGGATGATATTTCAAATTCCAGGGCTGGATGGTGTCTGTCCTCTGAAAGGAGAGGGTCGTCGCTATGTGTAACTTTTGTTTCGCGACTGTAAAATATAAGGTCTAAGAATTTATCATTGTGGTTAGGTATACAATTATATTGAAATAAGCTCATCAATGCCATTGTTTGAAGAAAAGTTTGCGATGCAGCCATGTTTGAGGAGGCAATACCATGATTGCAGCCTTCGGAAAATGTCCATGTAAGAGTAGGTAGATTCAGATCTCCAAGAACACAAAACGTATTATTTGGTTCTGATGAAAAGACGGATTCCAGGTTTTTAGAGAAAATATCATAAAGCATTACTGGCAAGACAGGAGGTATATATACAGCACATATGATGAGATTGAGAGACCTTAACGGAATTGATATGAAGATTTGTTCAATTTGATTTTTTTCCCAATCGTCGAGACGGGAAGCTGCGAGTTCCTTGCGCACTGCCAATAACACACCACCTCCGTCCATCTTACCGGTAATTATACGGTCCCTATCTCGTCGGAATACCGTGTAACGCGAATCTATGAATTCGGCCGTATTTACACTTGCTACAAGCCACGTTTCAACTAGAACTATAACATCATAGTTATTCGATGAAATATTAATAAGAAGCTCCTGAGTTTTGGTCTTAATACCACCACAGTTCTGGTAATAAACAGATATAGATGATGAGGTCATTTTTTTTGAGTAAGAGTGTTATTCGACTTATTCCACATTTGCGGGAGCGGTAAATTAATTAGGACGTATGATGCATCAAAATTATATATAAAACATTGATTACTTAGTGTAAAATATGAATGAATATGCAGGAAATATGATAGTGCTATATGATTATGGAGATATTGCGCTATAAACAAATATATTGAGTAATTTTGCAAGAAAAAAATTAATGACCAAGAGTACAGGATAGTGATAGAAAGCTGGCATCGATAGCAGCAGTAACGAGTTTGTTCTAGAAGTCACATATTTTGTTGACCATAAGTGCTGATTTTTTTAAGGTCTCCCTCGCAACGAATGGTGACGACTTGAGAGAGATCATTCCTCTTCGCCAGTATACTGCCATTCCTCACCCATATGTATTTATAGCCGTTTTCTTTTCCGGTGGCACGTGTTTTGGCAAAGAGTATTTTATTTTTTAGTGTCAGGTGCTCATTTACGTAGAAATTAGTGGTGGGAGCTCCAAGTCCTAGTTGGTCCGTTGTGAGGCCGCGGCGAGTCCTTACCGCAGCGATGACATCATCACGGAGACGCTTTGTCGTGAGATGGACGACTATGTTGCGTGGACGGTTGGAGGGAGACGAGTGTCCGCGAGCGACGCGGTGCACCGACACCACAGCGCTACTAGGAAGTGGCACGTTGATAGTTGATCCCATTCTCTCCAGTAGGGTGAACAGATTTTCACCTTTCACCTCGGGAATGCCGTGAACATCTAAATTACACACTCTGCTACGCTGCTCCATGTCATCTTGAGCATCTCTGAGAGATTGGATTTCTTGTCGGAGGCTGACATTTTCTTCCTGAAGAACAGTCACACACCCCATGATTTTGGTGTACTGGTCCTTCCACTCATTTGATAAAGTGTCCAATTTTTGATGAATAGCGTCAATGGCATTCTTACTCTCAGTACACATTGTTTCAAGTTTCGACTCAAAGAAGTTGATAAGGGAGTCGGTGTCAATGTTTATCATTGACTGGTGCGTTTCAGACGGTGATTCCATGGTGCCAGATGCGGTCAATAGAGGCGATGATAGTGTTTTCTTCACACTGCAAGTCTTGCTGCGAGATTTAGACATTTAGGTTATTTATTATATATATATATTTTTTTTTAAATTTGGGATTTATGGTTTTGCTCCCCTGAAAAGTTTGTTAACTCCAAGTAGGTACATACCTATATAGGCAAACTCGAGACAGTAAGGTTGACAATGTGGGTAGTAGTTTTAATTTAACAGATATTTACACAGATTCACTTTAATTTTATTTTGTTTTAACTTTTGAAACACTATAAACACATATTATATTATTAAGATGTAAGTCAAGTTAGATTAGTGGCCAATTTAAGCCCCGTTTTAGTATAGTTTTCACTGCTTAGAGCATAAAAATTCACTGTTTTTTGTTAATTTGTGTGGAACGAATATTTAATGTGCTTGCTGTGTCACTGTTGTTATTGTTGATGACATTGTATGATTAATTATGTATTCCTTATATAGTGCATGTATAGTATATTTGCGGCAAGTTCCAGAGTGGAAGATACTCTTAGTATCGCCCTGGTGTAAGGCCACCATTCAGAATTAAAACGTTGCTTGAAATGGCTTTAGCCGTGTTTGGTGACCAGATCCGAATAGTCAGGTACTTCCCCACCTTCCTCTTACCCATCTCCTTCCATTCCCCACTACCTTCAGCCTCACAACATACCCCAATTGGGGATGGCATAGTCTCACTGGCCCCAGACTGGAGTAGATGAGACTCTTGTGAGGTATTAATTACTAATAAAAAAATATTTAAAAAAAACAGTTTTAGTGAAACTACAAAATGGAAAGCACTACAATTGACATACTTTTTGCTTGCCACTTTAAGATTTTTACAGCGCTTACATATATATATTTGACTCAACTCAATACCTATTTGAAAAGTCATTAAAAGCCTTGAAAAAAAATATTTTAAAAATCCATAACCTAACGTAACGTCACCTATTTTACCAATTTTTATATATTTTTTAATGAGTTTTTAAAAGGGGTGTTAAGTTGGATTCATTCTGAGTTGTCCGGTCACCATTTTTTCGTATATTGTTTTTTTTTGTATTCATCGACATTATTATTATTAAAAAATAAATGATATTTTATTTTAGCTACAAACGAGCTCCCAAGACCAAGCGGATGAACTTATCAGGATTGTGGAAGAAGACCAAGTGGAATTCTTCGCCACGGATGACAAAGACACCTACATCATCAGTCTGAACTCCGATATGGATCCTAATCGGATTAAACAACTCCTCAACGACGGCACTTTGAGCATTCACGTCGACGATGGAGACAAACAGCACACCACCGAACACATCACAGAAGAGGATTATTGTAATGGTATCAACAAACAAAACATTGAAGACACCTCTTTCATCATTTCCAAAAACCCTGACAAAAGTTGGAACCATCTTAATTCCATCGATAAGTCCAAAGAAGATGATGTCATCATATTCATCAATGACCAAACTTCAAACAATCAAAATAATAGTATTTTTCAATCTGACAGTAATATTTCTCAGGACCAAGTGTTAAATATTGCTGATTCTGGTGATAATTTGATGTTTCAGAGTGAAATATTTGGTGACAAGCAAAATGGCGGGAATATTGTTCATTCTGCGACCATAGATAAAGATGGTGTTTTGAATTTGAAAAATAAGAACAGTTTTACTTGTCAGATGTGCAAAAAGGTTTTCCATAAAAAGGATAATTTTAAATCTCACATGGGTAGGTTTTTTTTATTTCTATTAATTTTGTGTACTTATTATTTTCATAAAATGTAAAAGACCAAGATATTTACACTTTTTTTCTGTATGGAATTTCTAGTCTACTAAAACCAGTTTTAGCAATGACGTTATATATTATATACTAGCTGCCACGGCCGCGTTGCTGTGGCTAACGAAAGACAACGCCATCTGCTGGATGGTTACCCAACTTTAATAACCATGATTAATTAATTCACACCGCCATCTCTTAATTTGTACACAAATAAAATCTACACCGCACGCTTGCCAGCCCGCTCGTCCACCACATACAGACATTCTCCTTTATATATTAAATATTTCAACCAATTTACACAAAACCTTGACAAATTATATACATAAACCTTCCTCATGAATCACCCTATCTATTGGTGAAAACCGCATGAAAATCTGTTCAGTGGTTTTTGAGTTCATCGCGAACAGACAGACAGACGCGGCCGAGGACTTTAATTTATAATATGTGGAGATAGACTCACCATTGTCTCGTAAACTCAAGATGGAGCGTGGCAAGTAACAAACACTCTTGTGTTTTCAATAAATTCTTAATTCAAAAGTTATTCATGTATGATAAAGATAGACATTCAAAGAATATGTGTGTATGAACGACATAGATATAGGACTGGCAGCGTTTGCATATTTCCACTGAATACTACATTCTACATCACGGGTGTGATTGAGATGCCAAGATACGCTCACTTTTTACACTAAGAAGAATACAGAATTCTGTATGAGACAACCTACTGTCATAGGTTGTCCTTCTTATACATAATTGTTTGCTATCTCACTTTCTCTAATGACGCTAAATATCTTTGGGAGACAATTGAAATAATTGTATTTTTTATAATAACAAATAATTTTCGTGTATTTACTAATGAAATGTTATTCCTTGACTTTTACTAGTGTTTTCCGTGTAATGGAAACATTTTCTCATCACATGAGGGCATTTTGGCGCTTTTTAATGTAATTTACTTACTAGCAGGACACGACCTTACCCGTGACAGTTTAGTACTAAAACTAAGAAATCGAAAACAAATACAATAATGAACTCCAGTCCAATTTTTTTTAATGAATAATAACCTTCTAACTTAAATAACGGATTTTTTTTTTTTTGTTAGTTTTAATAGTTAAAATAATTGTCAAAATTTTAATTTTTCAAGTTCCCCAGAAAACCACCGTATGTACATATAGTGAATCGTGTGACGTCATCACTCACCGAAAGTTATTTTTATTTTCAATGTCATTTCATTGTCATGTTGTCATTTTGTATGACAGTTATATAGAAGAAGCTATGATACAGTTCGATGAGTTAAAACCTTATTTAGGTGGAATTATTTATTTATTATATTATTAATATTAGATTATATTTTCCAATATTATTACGGGAGAGTGGTATAAAAATTGTTTGAAATTATTATTTTTTTAGCTTCACGAGTCGTAACCAATATATTACGGAAACCGAAGTAGCATCTCCCACACGCACACTTCGGAGCAACCGAGTCCCGCGCCACTTCAGGCCGCCTTAAGAAGTCTCACAGTGAACTGCGCTATAAACCTATCGGTCTTTACTTTTCTGTGCGGCGGCCTGAAGCGGCGCGGGACTCGGTCACTCCGAAGTGTGCATGTGGGAGATACGCCACCGGATCAGCTGTTTGACATCAGCCATTTTGGAATTCGAAGTTCGGACGATAAGCCGTGCAACTACCTAGCATTACGATTTTTGTACAGTAGTTTTTGAATATTTTAAATAATAAAGATAAACTAATAGAGATACATCTATTTATGAAACTGAATTATTTAGGCCTAAATAATTTTTCAATAAACACAACAACTATATCTCTATAAACAGTATGTAAATAAATGAATAACACGAAATGTTAATACGATAGCTTGTGTCATACATTCTCATACAATGACTTGAAAATTACGGTGAGTAGTGACATCACCACTAAACATTTTAATAATACCAACTTGACGGTGTGTTTCAATGACATGATTAAAAATGGACTACTTAATAATTTTCTTAAAACTCTGCGTTTTATATCATTAAATAAACTTGTATACTCAGAATCAGCATTTATTGGTCTATATGAATATATTTTTTAAAGCCATAATATTTTTCACTGGAGTTCCTTATTGCCTTGGTTTTGGCTTACTACTTTTGAGATTTCTACCACGCATCCTTAGATTATTATACAGGGTGTAATAGGAAGTACTCGAGGGATTTTAACCAGCGGTTCCTGAGCATATTTGGAGTAAAAAATTAAATGAAATTTCGGCCTCCGGTAACTTTTTTTAAGATATCTTTTTTTGTTTTTAAATTTTTTTTCTTCAAATTCAAACAAAAAAAAATTCTTCCGCTTGTCGTCATTGGTCACTCAGCCGAGTAACCGACCAACCCCTCACTTCGCCTCCAACTGTCCAACACCTACCATTTTTTATGTTTTTGTAGAAAAAAAAAAAAACATCAAAAATGTCACCGGAGACCAAAATTTCGTTTACATTTTTTACTCCAAATAATGTCAGGAATCGCTGGTTAAAATCCCTCGGGTACATCCTGTTACACCCTGTATAATAACGTCATTGAGTTTTAGCGCCTGTTGTCATTTCCATAAGCTGTCAAGATTTTTAATAAATTTAAATTATTTAATTTAAATTATTTTAATTAATTTAAGTAAAAGATCATGAAATTTGCAGTTTTTGTTCTATACGAAATTTCAAGCTCAATTCAATCTCAATTCAAATCGAGCTCTTCACTATCCATTGACAAAAAATATGCCAACACACCATATTTTAATATTCCTAAATAAATAAATAATAATACTTATTCCTACCGCAGCGACTCACAACAAGAAGAAGAAAAGACATGTCTGTGAAACTTGCGGTGAGGCCTTTTCGTGGCGTTCAAGCTTGGTTCGCCATACCTCCTCCAAACATCTTCCTCCAACTAAGTGTGCTCTCTGTCCTGGACTCTTTCCTGATGCTTCAAAGGTAGGTACCTACCCTCTAAATATGATATAGAATCTCCTCTAGATTTTGATTAATCTATGGTTACAGATTTTTTTTTAAATATGGCATCAGAGGTACCTTAATACGAATTCCTAATCATCTAAATTGTTATTTATCTACGGTATTTTTTGCAAAAATGTTGTGTTACATACCTAAATACACTTTTATTTATTTGTTTTATTGTTTTTCCTAGGTGAAAGAGCACATGGCTAATAAGCATTTAAAGGAAAAGACACATGAATGTACATACCCAGACTGTGGAAGGAAATTCTTCAAGAAATATAATCTCACCCTTCATATTAGGTTGGTAATCTCTTTCAACATTCAAAGGCAAGGTTCGCAGAAAATGCATTTAAAAATTTAAAAAAAAACTCATCAGGCCGCTTTTGAAATTTCAAACGCATGACGAAGCTTGAAGTAAAACATTGCCCATAGCGTAGGGAGTGTGGCGAACCCATCGCTTAGGAAGTGGAAACACAATCTGCAATAGCCATCGCAAGCCAAGGTGTGAGCTACCGTGCTTAGGCTGAATGTCCTGGGGAACAGTGTCACGAACAGTACCTACGAGTCGCATCTCGGAGTATCTAGATCTTACTCCAGAACTCGGGGCTCTGCTGGAGTGGACCTTCTATTTCCCTAGACACTGGTGGGACAAAAATTGGACTATCCGAAAACTAGGAGCCTTTGGGGAACCTAGGAGTGCTGAGGCCACCTCCGTGGACTTCCTCCGTGGGGCCTGCAGGAGGAACCAAGAGGAGAAACTGTGGAGAGGAGAGCTGAGGCCACCTCCGTGAACTCTTCCCTTGTGGGGCCTTCAGGGAACCATGTAGGAGTGGAGAAGAGGTACGAGGCCACCCCTGTGAATTTTTCCCTTGTGGGGTCTTCAGGGAACCAAGGCAGAGTAGACTCATCTCTTGAGGGGCCTTCAGGGAACTAAAGGGGAGTGGACTCGCTGTCGTGGAGCCTTTAGGAAACTAAGGAGTGGGGAGGAGAGATGAGGCCCTCTTCCCTCCTGGGACCTTCAGGGAACCAAGGGGGAGTGGAGAGGAGAGATGAGACCTGAGAAGACACTTTGTGGAACCAGAAGATACAGCTTCTTTTCCAACGACAATATATGTAAACCGTCTCCGCTCTTAAAAAATAAAAAAATAACACTACCACTAGTTAATTCAAATCTCCCAGTGGAATATGGACTGCAAGATACGTCATGATGTCTACACCCTCGATGAGCTAACCTTGTTAAATGCATTCCGTATGAACCTTGATTCGAAGGTCTAAATGTATTTTGAAATTTTTCCAAAAATTTAAAAAGTTTCCTTGGCGTGCTCTAATTATTAGGCTACATTAGTAAATAATGTGAAATTTCATTAGATAATCTCACTATCCAATTGCTATTATAGCCCTGTTAATTTTTTATTATTATTTTAGAACCCATACTAAAGAGCAGCCATACGCCTGCAGCATTTGCGATACTACCTTTGGACATATATCACACAAAACGCGACACGAGCGGACGCATTTTACACCCATTCCAAGCCACAGTCAAAAGTAAGTCCGCACTAAACACTGAACAATCTCTAGATGTATGATCTGTAACCATTTTAAATAAAACTGATGTCGTCAATTCATTTAGTACCTTTTCACTTCCCTCGTGGGACCTTCAGGGAACCAAGGGGGAGTGGAGAGGAGAGATGAGAGACCTTGGAAGACATATTGTGGAACCAGAAGACATAGCTTCTTTTCCAATGACAATACCTGTAATACAGACCCAGACATGCCAATGAAATTTTATTCATTGTATGCTGAAGAAAGAATTTCAATGTTTGACCAGTTGAACCCGAGGTAAGGTTAAATTGGCCCTTCTTCGGGCATATCAACACGCCCACAATATTCTTCTAGCGGCTTATCTCTTCAGTAATTGAAACCAAAATTATTGGTTCCAAAAATTGGGTTTCGAAAACATTCTTCAAAAATGAAATGCATTAAATTGGGTTTCGAAAACATTTATCAATAACGAAGTGCATTACGCAGTTAAAAGATCGCAATAGGCATCGT
Source organism: Limnephilus rhombicus (assembly GCA_929108145.2). Taxonomy (NCBI): domain Eukaryota; kingdom Metazoa; phylum Arthropoda; class Insecta; order Trichoptera; family Limnephilidae; genus Limnephilus; species Limnephilus rhombicus. The sequence continues at coordinate 10,731,325 of OV815291.1, forward strand.
TTTTTTTATATTTTGTTCATTTGCAAAGACCAAATTTTACTCCCAAGATTTTAAAAACAAAATAAATGGATACTTTGGAATTGCATTGACCCAGAAATTTCAGACAGAAAAAAAGGATATGGCAATTTTATGAACTGGTTTTTAAGTGGATATTTCAAAGCTCCGTAGCTCATAATGGAAAACACATTTCAAACTGATTTATTGACTGAGCATAGCCAAGTTCTGCCATAGGTCATAACCTCTGCCATAGGTCACCCCAAGTGGTTCGCTATGTTTGGTGACTTAGCAGGGGTGCCCGGGTTTGTGGGGGTGAGGTTTGTCTAGGTCTTGGAGGCGGATGACCAGGACACACTTAACCCCAAATTCCTACCCACCCCTTAAACCCTTTTCCTTCCCAGAACTCTCCTCTCCTTCCTTTCCTTAAAAAAACCCTTCACACAGCAACCCCAAAGATGGCATAGGCCCTGAGGGAAATTATTTTCCTCAGGGCCTCCTGTGTGGACCTCATGTAAAAAAAAAAAGTGCTGTTTCGGCTCAAACCACTTTGTCTTTCATCCGTCTATTCATTTATTTTTGTGTTCTGTGTCTGGTAAATAATGTCAACATGGTAGCCGTGTTTAACAGTACCTTTTTATTCCACCAGAGCGCATGACTGTTGCGAGCTGTCAAGTCAGATTAATCAACATTACGCCAAGTCTACTACTGTTCACAGTCACTAGTCTAGAAATTTCTGACTGAAAAAGATATGCAAATTTCATGACTTGACACTTTGTTTAAAAAATTTTAGATATATATTTTTATTTGTTTTTTTTTTTCTGTTTTCAGGATAGTGCGGTACAAATCACCAGCGACTGCCAATAGTAGTAATAATGTCACCAGCCATTCACAAGTGCAGTGAATTATTAATAGTTCTGTTACATAATGACATGAATTTCTTCTGTAATGTTTATTTTACTATACAGGTGTAACAGAACGTACTCGAGGGATTTTAACCATCAATTCCTGACATTATATGGAGTAAAAAATGTAAACGAAACTTTGGTCTCCGGTGATAATTTTGATGTTTTTTAAATTTATTTTTTCTACAAAAACATAAAAAATGGTAGGTGTTGGACAGTTGGAGGCGGGTTGAGGGGTTGGTCGGTTACTCGGCTGAGTGACCAATGACAAGCGGAAGAAATTTTTTTTTGATTGAATTGAAGAAAAATTTTTTTTTTTAAAAATGTCACCGGAGACCAAAATTTCATTTACATTTTTTATTCCGAATATGCTCAGGAATCGCTGGTTAAAATCCCTCGGGTATGTCCTGTTACACCCTATATATTACAATATGTACCTTCCAAATAAAAAGCATTTAAAAAAAATTATAATACAACAAATTACAATTTGATAAAATTTATTTTTCCAAATTTTAGATAAATACCTCTATCTATATCAAATACCCTAGAACAGTGGTTCTCAACCTGTGGTACGCGTACCCCTGGGGGTACGCGAAACCAAATTGGTAAACCAAATTGGGAAACCAAATAACGTGGCACGCGTGTAGAATCACTGGTTAAAATGCCCGAAGTCGTGTTACACTCTGTATAAAATTGCATTACTTAATTGTATTTGTGTGACATGATTGTTAAATTCATGTAATAATTAGAGTACTAAAAATTACCAATCAATCACGTCTTTCATTACGTGTAAAAAAGATAGATAGAGGGTACGGGGAATAACAAATTTGTAGTGAGACAAGGGGTACGTACACCGGCTCAAAAAGGTTGAAGACCACTGCCCTAGAATAATAATAATACTCCCAACTCCAATAAAACATTGGCAGTATTTACCTAACAACTTTTGACATTCCTTCCAGACAACGGCATCTATTAATTGAAATTAAATTGTACTTTGATCAATATTGATTTTTAAAATCTATATCTATAATATAAAAATGAATAGCTGAATGTGTTGCTAAGCGCATAACTTTCGAACGACTGCACCAAATTGAATAATTCTTTTTTTTGTGTGTTCGTTATTGTCAGGACATGGTTTTTATAAAACTTCCGGTGAGCTCTGGCATTATGAAATTTGTATAAAAAAATTGCTATTGGTGGCACGCGAGGTTTGAAAACTGAATGTATGGAAAGCGGGAGGGAGGGAGAGATGGGGAGGGGGGAGAGGGGTGAGGGAGGCAGATGGGAGGGGGGGTAGGAAGGGCGGTGAGAGGGGAGGGGAGGGGGGGAGGAGGCAGAATGGAAACCCCCCTTACACCATGCGAGCGAAGTCGCGGGAAAAAGCTAGTATGTTTATAAAAATGTAAGCTTGTGTGTATGTATTTTTTGCTATATTAAGCGTAGGAAATGTTTGACACCTTCAGAATACTTCTTTCCATCCTCGCGAAAGTTTATGGATCATTACAACCACATGAAATTTTTTAATCATTACGAAACTGTCAAATATGTCGCAATTTGAGAATGACGCTTAAGAACTATTGATTGTTCAATCTCCTTTGGGGTGAAAAGCCATGAAAAGGAAAAAATGTGTTCAAACAAAATTCAATTTTCGGATAAAGTTTTTAAATTAATGAATTTAATCGAAGTACTCACCTATGGTACCTACTAATGAAAATCATGTACATCTCATCAAGAATTATAGGTATTTTAAATAGGTACCAAATTTGATTGATACTTCTTATAATATACAAAAATTAACATTTGTAATATATGAAAAATTAAAATTTGTAGTAAAAATTGCAATAGGTGGCACGCAAGCTGTTCGAAAATCTGAATAAATGAAACTGAATACATGGAATGAATATATGGAACTGAATATCGGTACTGAATATATGGAATGCGGGAGAGGAGAGAGAAACGCAGGCAGAGTCGCGGGACAGGGGGAGGTGGGGAGGAGAGATAGAAGGTGGGGAGGGGAAGGGGAAGAGGAACGGGACGAATGGGAAAGGACACGCAGGGAGAAATAATTTCTTTATTAAGTGGCATGCCGGGAACACGCTAGTATATAATAAAAGCAGTAAGATCCGGGTGTGAGTTATCTTTTTAAATTTTCGATTTCTATAATTTATTAATAAAGAAAATATTTCGCCTAAAATCTATTAAAACGTATGAAAGAAAACCGACTAGCAAAACTGGTGGCACTAGAAGGCGCTAGTGTGGCATACAATTATGTACGGGAAATGTCAGAAGTTGAAGGTATTGTTTCTATTCTAGGGTATTTGCCTATATTCACAGCAATGATTTTAGAATGCACAATTTGAGTTGAGGCGAACACCACAAATTTATATTGGGTATTGGTGCACATGTACACAATTCTGACAATGATACCATGGCCAAACATCACTGAGAAACAGCCTATTGTCTTGCTTATGATGCCTACTTACTGCTTTTAGAAAAAAAGGGTACAATAACAGTGTAAGTTTGTGTTTGTTTTTTCAATGCAGTTTCAATTTGGGAGGCGGGAATGGGTACCGGGAACCATTTATTGGATAACCAACGCCTCTGCCATAGGTCACCTCAAGTGGTATGCTACGTTTGGTGAATTGGCAAGGGTGCCCGGGGTGAGGTTCGGGACCTTCGGGACCCCACTTTCCCTACACCCACTTCAACCCCCCTTTTCTTACCTACCTCTCTCGCGCCCCTCACCAATATTAATGTTCTCTCTCTCTCTCTCTTTTATGTTACCTAATCTGTGATTAACTTAATGTTTTTATATAACTCTGATGAAAGTTCAGGTCGAATCGAAACCGGTTAGTTTATATATTAAGACATACAACAACTAAAGCAGTATTCGAAATTTGTTGTTTTATTCTAGTTTTATTTCATTTTCATTATCATGGCTCTTCGGGAACCGATTTAATGTGGCGAGTTGCCCCCCTTTCGAAAATGCGTTTCAATTTAGGAGGCGGATATGGGTACTGCGGCGGATATGGATACATTATGGGCAGTGGCGGCTCGAGCACTTCTTTGGTGGTGGGGATTGACATTTTTACATACTGTACCGTAATACGTTCTACCTCCTAGAAACAGGTGGTGAGATTACGGTATAATATAAAATTTCTCAAAAAAAAAATATATGGTCTAATCTTGCTAATCGAATACCTAAACACAAAATTATATAAAATGTCTATTTATATATAGGAATGTATACATACTAATTTGCAAGATGGTACAATAAAAATAAAGCTTTATCTTGCTAGATTAATATCGAACTTGATTTGAACGCGCGCGATTCCCGCCCGTAACTCCGCAAACAAAATGGTTCATAGGGAATTCAAAGAATTGTCCCCATGGTATTTGAATTCACATACGAGTGCGCATGCGCAATTGCATACGATCGCGAAACAACGCAAGGAATCTATGGGGATAGCTCGGATCGTCCCCTAAGTGAGCATTAGATTATGCGCACTGAGAAATAGACTTGCTGTTCTCTTGCGCCGTACATTGTTCGCCGTACGCGCGTCGGGTCTTTACTTTATTTCTGCAAATTTTAATTACTTTTATGCTTAAAGAATTCATTCATTTTGGTGAAGACAAAGCATCGACCGTTATTTCCTTCAGTAGGTTTCGAGTGTATCTGGTGGGGACTGTTCCCATTGTCCCCCTGAGAAGAACCGCCACTGATTATGGGTAATGCAATGGAACCATTTATTATATAACTAACACCTTTGCCGTAGATCACTCCAATTGGTTCACTATATTTGGTGACTTAGCAGGGGTGTCCAGGTCCATAGGGTGAGGGATGTGTCCATGTCCATGTCCGGATCTTGATGGCGGATATGTCTGTCCACCAACTAATTGGCAGGCCTGATCTGAAAAAACTAGTTGAGGTAGACTTTTGACCTCTCCGACAGTGGGAGGGATAGATTCATACTTTCCTCACTCCTGGACACACTGACCCCCAGATTACTACCCACCCCCAGTGGCGTAGCGAGGGGGGGGCGGTCCGCCCCAGGTGCCACCCGACAGGGGGATGACACTCAACCGTGGAAAAAAATTTACGAGGGTTATTGTCACCAAAGTATTGTATACATGAACACGGTCTGTTATTTTCTTTCATATGTTCCCCGTGGTGTACACCGAATTTTGTGTATGTGTAATATAATATGTGTCTAGGTCTTTTTATAGGCGGACATGGCCTATATTTGTGGAGAAATCTGAAATTCTCTAGCCACCCCCCCCCCCAGGATGGACCAATTATATGAAGTCGAAATATTTATTTATTAATTTAAAATTAGCGTTTAAAATATTAGCGTTTTGAAATTTTGCTCAGTCCACTTTAATAGGGGGGGTGACATCCGCCCCGGGTGCCACCCATGCTAGCTACGCCACTGCCCACCCCTCATGCCTTTTTCCTTCCCAGAACTTCCTCTCCAATAAAAAAGACCCTCCACACAGCATCCCCAAAGATAACATAGGCACTGAGGGGAATTATTTACCTCGGACCTCCTGTTTGGAACTAATGCAAAAAAAAAAAAATTAAATAGATTTAAAGCGATTGATTCCATCATCTGATTTTTTTTATACTGCTCAGAGATAACATCTAACCATTACGAGGATAAGCACCAGGGCCCCTAGCATGGTCGATCGATATAGGTTTTATCAAAAATGTCGGTAACTTGTCATCGCTTCTGAGCACGACTGCAGGCCGCTAACGAACAAACAACAGTTCACGTCAAATAAATTAGAAATCCTTAGTCATTGTGAACTGTTGTTTGTTCATTAGCGGCCTGCAATCATGCTAAGGAACGATGACAAGTTACCGACATTTTCGATAAAACCTATATCGATCGATCATGCTAGGACCCCAGGAACCAGAACGATCACTGTCCTGATGGAACCAGTACGAATGGTCAAATCATCCCGCATCCCATTTATTCTAATTTTTGAAGTAAAACATCTTTACGCATTTTTGATTTGGGGGGTAAGCTGGTGAATGCATTACAAAAAGTGGGGATTGTTACGAAAAATGCAATGCGAACGGTAATCGATGCGAACGGCGCTCGATTGCTGGGCGAACAGTCGGGCCTTTACGCACGCTTGACTTGGGGAGTGATAAGGGTAAGGATAGGGATAGGGATAGGGATGTGGATGCGGATGCGGAAGCGGATGCCGATGCGGATGCCGATGCGGATGCCGATGCCGATGCGGAAGCGGATGCGGAGGGGGATGGGGATAAGGATAAGGAGGGTAAGGATAAGAGGGAGATATAAGTTAGTGAAGTTTTACATCAGTCATGTGTGGTCTTAAGCCCGGTGACCGGTCAGCGGTTGAGTGGGCATAGCGCTTGGGTCCCACCCAGGCGTCGCGTGTTCGATTCCTCGGCTGGCTAAGTCCTCCATCACAACACAAGCAACATTTTCGGCTTTCTGTGGTGGTAGTAGGAGATTTTCAAATATTGTTGGGTTATTCGTAACCCGGGAATGTTTGTCTTTCTTTAAAAAAAAAAGCACACTTTTTATTTTTTTATTTTATATTTGTATGTTTTTTACTACTGTATACTCGTACATTTTTTATATGTTATAAAGGAATATAATAATAGCCTTTCCTCACCATAAAGTGACAAGGGTCCTGTGTTTGATGAGGGAATTCATGCTCAATTGTATGAAATCCTATAAGTAAGTAAACAATAAATAATTGCAAATAATAACATAAAAGATAAGTAAGAAAAACTCAAGATTTATCAATAATAGATTTCAAGATTTAACAGAAATAATAATAATAGATATGAACTCTTACTGTAGTTTCAGGTAATTTTTCAATGCTGGAATTCATGATTATTTGATCATTTTTAGATTAAACGGGAGGTTGTTAAAATAAGTTATACTTAGATACAGATAGGTATTTTGAATGTGCTTGGTATTAAATTTTGGGATCTTAATATTATTCTGATATGTATATTGAAAAGTAAGTTATTTTGCTGTATTTCTTTGAAAGTATGTAGTATAGAACAGGGTTGCCAGGTGTTCGGTATTCTACCGAACCGTTCGGTATTTTAGCACCATGTTCGGTGTTCGGTATGACAAAAATACCGAAGTATGGGTAGTTCGGTATTTTTTTCTGATTAATTTTTCTCCCTAATAAGCGATTCAACTATCAGATTTGACACAATCGGCAATCGATGTTGTGTAGCATCCTTACTTAGTTTGTGTGAAGTTGCCGCTTCGTGCACGCGCTCACTGTTTTCAAGCTATTTTGCGGTAACCAATAAAATTATCAATCTTTGAACTATTTTGAACGGATTTAAGACAACATCATATGTTCCTCCCCAGCCTGGAATACCGTATTCTAATATTTATTTATTTATTTGTTTCTTTACATGGTACCTAGGTCTAATGTTTACAATTCAGTTTGTAACCTCACTAGGTCAAGCCTGTGCTGAGGTTAAAATAGATTAAAATAATTAATAATAAGATTATAATAATATAGATTGAACAATTGCATAGTACAGTGGTCTTTAACCTTTTTGAGCCGGCGCACAATGGTTTTACTATTATGGGAGTGTAGAAAACAAATCGAAATTTCAAATTGCAGGGACCATTAAATTTTGTTTCTTTAACTTGACATCACATTCGACGACCTCCGTAGTCCAGTGGGTAAGACTCTTGACTCATAATCCGGAGGTCGCGGGTTCGAACCCGGCGCATGCCATGCATTTTATTTGATTAATTTGTGTTATTTCACAATTAATTCATTTAAAATAATATATAGTATATTTGCGGCATGTTCCAGAGTGGAAGATACTATCGGTATCGCCCTGGTGTAAGACCACCATTCAGAATTGAAACGTTGCTTGAAAATGGCTTTAGCCGTGTTTAGTGACCAGATCTGAATAGCCAGGTACTTCCCAACCTTCCTCTTCCCCACCTCCTTCCCCTCCCCACTATTTTCAGCCTCACAACATACCCCAATTGGGGATGCCATAGTCTCACTGGCTCCAGACGGGAGCAGTTGAGATTCTTGTGCGGTATTCACTGTAAAAAAAAAAAAAAACATACCAGCGCATCTTTCCCCCTACTACTGAGCTCAGCAAAACTTTTCATCGTTTTGTTCTTAACACAAAAGGAGTTATGTGACATAGTGATGAACTCAAAGTGCCAACAGATGGAAAACGATTTTTTATTTAAAAAAAAAAACTTATAAACCTCACCAATTGCCTTAAAGAGGGGTTGGATAAACTCTTAAAAAGATCGGGGGCTTCAATTTTCACTTTAAAACAAGATGGACAATTGCTCATCGAGATGAAGCTAGATTTGAAATGGAAAAAAAAAATCGCTTGATTGGTTTTATACTGTTCGCAATTTCTTCCGCAAATTGCAAGTCGCGGTCGTAAACATAATTTGAATGTAGTTCTGACCGATCCAAATGCTTGAAAACCAAAGATCTTCGGAAAAGTGCACCTCTTTCTCATTTGGCGTTTGCTACAAAAATGAACTCGAGAGCTTTTGGTCAATCGGTTGCATCAAAATTATTAGAAGACATTATTCTGGGCGCTCATCTATTAATCGCCCTTCTTACAAACAGATGTTCATTAGGACGCGAGAGGATGCGGATTATTCTAGTATTTTTTTAATATCTTCAATTGTACCTATACGATTAGTTTGCGGGAAGTTTGGCAATATAAACGTAGTGTGGCAGAATCTTTGCCCATCGTCTACCAGATATTGCCGCCCGATTAAGATTATCAGAAGAGGCTCAGGAAGCACGGAACAAAGATTTTAAAAAATACCACGAGAACTATTCTAGAAAATGTTCTCATGAGAAATTTAATGAGAATGTTTTCATTTTAATGTTAGTTACTATCATCCTGTCATAACTAGTTACAGGCAACTCCCAAAGAAACAATTAAATCTTTTTCCTAGGATGTTTTAGATTTAATAATTCCTCTGGATATTCATTCTTCAAATATCTTTTGCACCGACGATGATGATGATTGTTCCTCGTCTGCATCAAAATGTTAAAAAGCAAAATTAAACATTACTCGGCATTTATTTTCACATTTTTTTTTTTTTTACATGAGCTCCACACAGGAGGCCCTGAGGAAAATAATTTCCCTCAGGGCCTATGTCATCTTTGAGAATGCTGTGTGGAGGGTTTTTTTTAAGGAAAGGAAGGAGAGGAGAGTTCTCGGAAGGAAAAGGGTTTAACAAACATTGTTCAATGCATTTTGCACTAACCTATATACATGTGAAACATGGTGTCACTACCGTACCAGCTCAATAGAACGACTGCGGATCCAATATAATGATGCTTGCAGAATTATATTTGGATACAGAAGATACAGCAGCGCATCTTCAATGTTTACGGAGCTAGGACTACACGGATTCGCCGGTCTGATGAGACACCGGGTCACTGGAGCCAGGATGCGGCTAATGGCTTCCGATAACAAAGTGGTGATCGCAGCCTTCCAGCACCAAGCGCCACTCCTGAGCGAGCGCTGGGCCCTAGCTCACTCCAGACCACGTCCTACATTATAATTGATTATTTATTTTATTTCTATTATCGCTTATGTCTTTTATATTTGTTTGTTCTATTTACTTTTTTTTAAATTTATCTGTTGTGTAAATATGTACAACTTTATGGGACGTGTGGGATTGCACTATCCTCCCCATATCCTGGAATAAACATTATTAAACAATACAAGAACAACATGTCAACCTACCAGAGACCAGATGGGAAAATAATTCACTGACTCCAGATATTTTCATTTTATATTATTATTATTATTAAGGGGTGGGTAGGAATCTGGGGTTCAGCATGTCCTGGTCATCCGCCTCCAAGACCTAGACAAACCTCACCCCATGAACCCGGGCACCCCTGCTAAATCACCAAACGTAGCGAACCACTTGGGGTGACCTATGGCAGAGGTGTTGGTTATCCAATAAAGGTTCCCGGGGCGGCGGTACCCATTCCCGCCTCCCAAATTGAAATGACATGTACCTACATGGATATAAATAATTTGGATTTTAAGATATTTTTTAAAATTTCATATTTTTTGTTAATAAAATCCAGATATCGTTAATAAAATTTAGTAAAACTTACTAAAACCGAATATTTTTATTTTTTTTAACCGTATCGAAAAATGATATAAGGGCGTTTTCCAAAAAAGATGTCGGTGACGTAATAGGAATTCCACTTATGTGAGATGCTACATTTCGATAAAAAATATACGTTAATTTATTAAAGAAAGTATGAACTTCATGACATCAGTATTTAAAATAGAAAATATCAAGAAGCTTTTAACATTTTCGTTATTTGTTTTTGGGGTGTTATGCCGTGTTGCACTACCTCCTTCTTTAGCCAACGTTTCGGACATCGTTGCAGTGTCCATAATCAGGGCAGATCCGGCAGATGTGTCACATGGATGGATGGACACTGCAACGATGTCCGAAACGTTGGCTAAAGAAGGAGGTAGCGCAACACGGCATAACACCCCAAAAACAAATAACGAAAATGCTTTTGGCCATGAAAATCTTAAAACTTAGCTTTTAACATAATTGCAATTTAAGTTTAATACTGTTGGTAAGAAATTCTTTTACGTCACTTATATCATAAAGTTTATAAAGAAATTTAAAAGAAATTCATTATTTAAGAATTTTATTTACGAATTGAAAACACAACCAGTCCTCTAACAAATATTAGATATTAAGTTTTTAAATAAAAACATTCTTTTACGCTACTTTTGGATACTGTGTACTATATATTATTCGTTCTAGAAAGACAAATGTGGGTTTTTGTTTTACGAATGTTTAATTATAGGTAACAAATTTAAAATTATCCATAAACCAGGTATATCTATAAAAAATAGAACAAATTTCTTTGAGATATATTAATTAATCTTAGCAAATAAATCACAGCAATAACAGGACAGTGGCGTAGAAAGAAATACTTGGTAACGTTTAGGAACTCTAAGGCAGCGATCAGATGTATTTAAAATCTTATTATAAATTGTTAAAAGTTTTCTGTATCTAATTTTTAACGAATGATAAGTATCGGATACTTTATTTCGTGATTGTCGCGGTTGAGAATCCACTTGTTCTTTTTTCTTTTCTTTTTGTTTACGTTTCTGTTCTCTTCAACGTCTTCTTTTTTATATTCTATCTTCTTCGGTTAGCTCTTTGATTTTCTTTTGGTGTTTTTTTTGTCTTTATTACTCTTTTTTATAAAGTTTTCATATTTTTCAGGATCGTTTTTAATTTTGTCTCTCTACCTTTTTTGATTTTTCTGCAGCTGTCAACGGCATATTTGAACCTTAAATTAAAATACATTTTCAAAATGCTTAAATAATTAGGTACGTAAAAATGGGCTACACGTGCATACCGTAGCTTGAATTAGGGCACTAAGCTAAAAGGGTATTAAAGTACTCGTTAATATACACAACTTTAATTACAGGACCAACTAAAAACACACAGGAACAAAAATCAACTGCTCCATACTACATTTTATACAAACTCGATGAAAGTTGTATGAACCAGCAGATTTTATTTTTATTTATTTATTGTTATATGTATAATATACATTGTATATGTCATAGAAGAATTTTTTCTTTTAATATATTTTTGTGTTTTTTTTGTTCAATGCTATATCACTCAACCCACATACCTAAAGGCAATATGTTACATTATGTAGATACATACAAAATATAAATTATTAGAAAATTTTAACGCTCTTAAAAATACACTAAAATACAGGTAGAGAGCCATCAGGCGAACCGACCTTTAGAATTCCATTACGTTACTTTTATGTTCCATTCATGAGACAGTAGCGTAATAGAAGTAACGTAATCTCGTCAATATTTTTTCAAAATGTATTTATCAATAAATTATGAAACTTCTGTTTATTCTAACTGAACATTATGTAAAACAATAAATGAATAAACTTAATAAAAAATAGAGTCTAATACATGTTGTTAATTTACCTGGTAAATATGGAATCTGACTGTGGAATATGGAATATGACCACTTCTGTTGTAAATTCTTGGCATTCTTGGCAAACTGGCTGTCGAAAATCAAACATGATCGCCACTTGAGCTTGGCTGCCTTGCCACAAGCCACAAGAAAAGTTTGGGTATATTTTGGGAAACTCCGATCTAAATAATCCCCAATGGGTTTACCATAGATTATGGATGTCACATGAAAGATATACATGAGAGTCGTATATCTTCGACTTACATCTATGCCCGTCACTGTGGCAGGTGGCAGCAGGGTTGCTAACTCGTGGAGAATTACCCAAATTGCAGGGAATTTCGTATTTTAAGAAATTCGTATTTTTCAGAGAGAACCTTTTTGTGAGGGAAATACGGATGTTCCTGGCATTTCTTGATTTTCCAACGATTTTAAAAAAATGTGAGAATGTACCATAATATCATTTTATTTAGCAGCAAATGTTAAAATAAATTTGTGTTTAAAGCCTGAACGAAAGAGAAAGTCCGAAAAGACTAAATAATAAAAAAAAATAAAAGCGTGCAGTTCACACGCGATAGAAGTGAAGCCTTCAGAAAACTAAGGTAGACAAGAGTGGGGAGTTTACGAAGCACCGCACAAAGAGGAGTATTATTGTACTATCTCATATCTCGCTGGCTAAAACCTATAGATGTATGTGCATGTCACTTTTTAGTTTCGCTTTTCCATTTCATTGAGTTTTAAATCACAACGGTGCTAAAGAAGGTACGTTTTTAGATTTTCACGGCCAAAAGTATTTTCGTTATTTGTTTATGGGGTGTTATGCCCTGTTGCGCTACCTCGTTCTTTAGTCAACGTTTTGGACAGCGTTACAGTGTACATATCTGTCCTGATGATGGACACTGTAACGCTGTCCGAAACGTTAACTAAAGAAGAAGGTAGCGCAACACGGCATAACACACCAAAAACAAAAAACCAAAAAAAACGAGTGTGCTTTACACACGACAGAAGTAAAACTTCACTGACTTATATCTCCCTCTCAAATTCCGTTCGCCTCGCCCGATCACACTTTTCATAACGCCCTAGTCACGCATTCACCAGCTTACTCCCCAAGTCAAGCGTGCATAAAGGCCCGACCGTTCGCCTCGCCCGATCACACTTTTCGTAACGCTCTCGTCTCGCATTCACCAGCTTACTCCCCAAGTCAAGCGTGCGTAAAGAAGTTTTACTTCAAAAAGGTGCTCATACAAAATGTTTTCACTTCAATAAATGCTAATGTCAATATAATTCCGTTCCATTTTGGAGGTAAAGGAAGTGGTTGTGGGAATTTTAGAACAAATACATTGGCAACCCTGGGCAGGTGTTGTGTTAGCTGATTTTAGATGAGCGATTAAGTTGTTTTTGACTTTTGTTTTGTTTTGAATTTAACTTAGAAGTTATAAGATAAGGCTTTGTGATAGCATCTATCTATTTTGACCCCTTATCTTATTTAAATTCTTAAATATTGTTTTCAATATTTTATTGTCAGTAAAGTTGTGATCGTGGTCGGTTACGAGCTATTGTTTTGGTAACGTTTTTCACGGTTAATGTTGAGAAATGTGTATTTTGTTCATACATACCGGCGGACCGTCTGTTGGAGGTTATAGGTTAATATTGGCTACTAATCGAGATGAATATTACGCCAGGCCTGCTACTAAAGCAGCCCCGTGGAAGGAGGACTCCTCTGTCATTGGAGGTAAATAAAATTATGCAACTTTTCATTTATTAAGCCGTAAACCGGTTGGCCACATAAATCTATTGTCTCCAGTGGCAAATTTAGAAACATAATAAATCGAATCAGGAAAAAATTGAGTTATGCCCTATGTAGGTATTTTATTTTAGGGAAATCAACAGACCCTGTCTAATCCGGCGCCCCTTGTAATCCGACACGCCTATCACTGTTGATTGTACGTACAAATTTTGGCAAATCTTCACTAATATAATGCATGATTGGATAACGATCTATAAATCAGTGTTAGTTCGGAAGTAATCAAGCAAGTTGCTGCTGAAACACAGATTACTTGGGGAGATTTGGAGATCTGGATCCGTGGCATGGATAAGGGGGAAGATATTTTTTATGAAATGTCTGACCAGGTTTCTAGTTCCGGACCTCTAAATCCTCTAGTTCGGACCCTCTATTGTCCGGAAAAATTCCCGACTATAGAGGGTCTTAGGCAGTACTCTATAATCTGACAAATTTAATAATCCGACAATGACCTGCAAAACGTTTGTCGGATTACCGCGGATCCACTGTATAGATTTCCTCATTATACTATTATATTATGTACCTCTAAATGAAACAGTAATCTTACAACAACTAAAAGATATTACGTTATTATAACATAATATATATCATTCCATAATATATCATTACATTACATTTATGCAGTGCAGTACTCGTTTAACCCATTGGCCACAGAATTAATGAGCTAAAAAATTGGCCTTCACCACTGAATTAATTTTGTACCAAAAATTGAACACCTGCATTGGTGTACTAAATCTATTGTTAATTTTAAACTGTGTATTCAAATGAATATTATTTATGCATTAAACCGCTTACTCGTTAATACGGAATACTTTTTATCCAAACAGTTAGATTTAGCTTTATTATTACGAAAAGTGAGTATTTATGTCGGGGGAGACCAAAAAACATTCAAAAAATGTGCATTCACCATTTTAATTTTGTTAATATTAATTCACTCGCGCGGTAACGCCATGTTTATTCATCGTTTTTATTTTAACATTTCATCAATGCAGAAAAAATATTTTTGCGTAAAACAAAGTGAATGCATCATTGACAAGTTTGTACCTGTATTTATAACAGTAGAACATGGAAAGAAATGTATTAAAATAATTACACAAACCCGCTAGACAAACCCTGCTTTGCCAACAAACCATTCAAAACCTGGGATGTTTTTTAAAAGTGTGATGAAATGCAAGTTTATTTTAGAGAATTTATTTTATAAGATTGGTACTTCCGACAAATGTCATATTTGATTGTCTATTAGTTAAAAAAGGTACATTCCGTATTATCCGTGCATCAAACTTCAACAACACGAACGTTCCGTATTATCCGTGAGGTGGACTAACTGCATATTTACCAAATGAATTAATTTCTTTAATTTGTTTACGTATTGGATTAAGGTAAAGAAAAACATAAAAATAAAATTTTTGGAAATATTAAAATACGTGTAAATAAGGATACAAATATTACCTTCTCTTTTTTCGTAAGTTTTTTTCCACATTTTTATTCAAAAGTTACAAAAAATCATAACATTTATTTTTTATATACATGTAATTTAATAACTAATAAAATAATTTGGTATGACAGTCCTCAAAGCAATCAGGGACGTTCAGGGTCACTACCAAAAGCCTAGAACCACTCGCAATTTTGAAGAAATTAAATAGCGGCTGGCTGCATATAAAACTCGGAACACAAATATCAAGGAAAAAACATAAGAAACACATTATTGCCAATTCTATGAAAATAATTATTAATTACCTTCAGAGCGTTCAGCATTTAAAATTTTATTCAAGAATGTCACTATCGTGCTCGTTTTCCGTTTTTTGGCGGACCTACTCTAGCCCGTCGGCTTGCCGGGGTTTGTGGTTAAGTACCCGAGTTGCACACCCAGCAGGCTGCCGGGGTTTGTAGCCAATGGGTTAATATATTTTTAATAGTGTTTTTATATTTATTTTCGCCACAATTGAAGATATCTATATCAGAGAGAATGTTGTTATATGTTGATCACAGTCTTATAAGGCAAGAATTTTGATTTGAATTTGTTTTACAGTGTTTTTCTTTAAAAATATTACACGAATGTGTGTGCCGTGTAATTTCAAATCAATTCTGTTCAATAATTCAGTCTTGGCGGTGGATGCGTCTGCCCACCATGGCAGGCCGGCAGCATGGCAGGCCGGATCGGGAGAGAATGGTTGAGGGAGTCCCTTTTACTTCTCCAATCCTCCTTTTACATCGCCTTGCACCGCAGTGGGAGGGATTGAGTCATATATCCATCACTTCTGGACACACTGACCCCCAGATTCCTACCCACCCCTCATATCTTTTTGAAGTAAAACTTTTTTTACGCACGTTCGACTTGGGGGGGGGGGGGTATGCTGGTGAATGCATTACGAAAAGTGGTGATTGTTACGAAAAGTGGTGAATGTTGCGAAAAGTGTGATGCGAACAGTAATCGATGCGAACGGTGATCGATGGCGAGGCGAACGGTTGGGCCTTTACACACGATAAGCTTGGGGAGTGATAAGGATAAGGATGATCACCCCAAGGTCGTAGGTCACCCCAAGGTCGTAGGTCACCCCAAGGTCGTAGGTCACCCCAAGGTCGTAGGTCACCCCAAGGTCGTAGGTCACCCCAGGGTCATAGGTCACCCCATGGTCATATGTCACTCCAAGGTCGTAGGTCACCCCAGGGTCATAGTTCACCCCATGGTCATATGTCACCCCATGGTCATATGTCACCCCAATGTCATATTGCACCCCAATGTCATATTGCACCCCAATGTCAATGACATATGTTCTTTTATAAGTTAGTGGAAGCTTTACTTCAGTTGTGTGGTCTAAGGCACACTCGTTTTTTTTCCTTCCCAGTACTTCTTTTCCTTCCTTTCCTAAAATGACCCTCCACACTGCATCCCCAATCCTATATAGGCCCTGAGGGGAATTATTTTCCTCGGGGTCTCCTGTGTGGAGCTGCTGGAGGTAAAAAAAAACAGTAAATCTTATTGAACATTTTCTTGTATGTCCTGCATAACAACTTAACAATTTTTTTCTTTCATTCCAGGTCGTGATATGGAGCCCGGCAGAGAGGGAGGCACGTGGTTGGCCGCGTGTCCAGCCCGCCGCCGCGTGGCCGCACTACTCAATCTGCCCGGTGAGGCGTCCCACGCGCGCGGTCAGTCTACTTTCCCTGTGTCCATCAAACAAACAGACAAACTCTACGGGGTAGGGGTCATAAAGGCAAATCATTATCATCTAACTCACACCTCTGGCGTCTAATTGCTTTATAATGTCTTTCACACACTCTACTGCAAAACTTAGGGGCAAAATTAATTCTGCGCTAAACTTTACCCGGCAAGATCATGCGCTAAACTTATTCCGTCTAGATTTACCAAAGATATTGAAATATAAGAGATATACTATGATGGCCGCCGGTGGAATAGTTTGTATACGGAAAGAATTCGTTTATTTAGTTGATTTTTTTAAAGTGTGCAGTAGCATTGGTTAACAATATGGGCGACGCCAGGAAACACAGTCCCACCCGGTAAAAACTGCCGATAGCACATCTCTTGTATTTCAATATCTTTGAGATTTACCTATTGTCGGTCAAGATTGCACAAGATGTGCCATCTATTGTTACAATCTATATATGCAATTTATACTTGGGGATTTGATGTGTTTTCCCACGAGGTTTCTATATATACTGGTGAGCTCTGGCATTATGAAATTTGCATAAAAAAGTTGCAATAGGTGGCACGCAAGCTGTTTGTAAACTGAATATACCAGGACTGAATGTATGGAATGCGGTATGGGGGGGGGGGGTTCGCGGGACAGAGGAAGCGGGAGAGGGGAGTGGGGAGAAGGAAGACAGAGTGGGAAGACAAGAAGGAAAGTGGACGTGGGAAAGGAAGGAGAGGGAACGGGACGAATGTGAAAGGACAGGCAGGGAGAAACAATTTCTTTATAAAGTTGCATAGCAACGCATGCCGGGAACTCACTAGAATAATATAGATATCAACTACTAACACGTCGGTAAGTATTGCTTTTTTTTTACTACTTATTAGAGTTGGACCCTCCAAAAATCATTAAAATTGCCTGTAGTTGAACGCTATCAATAGACATTCAGTTACAAACTACACAATGTATTTTTAAAAAAGCATAACGTACAGACATAGAATATTTTGTTCTAATACAGTTAGTAAAAAATCTTAAAAATCTGTTCAGTTTTCGAGGAGAAAAATGGGAAATACAAAACCTCGATTTTGGCGATTTTATTTAGGTATTATCAGTCTCAGATGCGGTTGTCCCTTTTGCTCCGTATTCGGGGGGTGTAACAGAGACAGTGACAGCAACAGTTTGGTAAAATACCTATTATTCAAATTTCTTGGTGATCGTGCTTTCTGTTAATGTTCGTGTTTCCTTAGTGGTAATAATTGAGAATCATTAATTACCCGTAACTGCCAAAAAATACTAAATTTTTCAATATTTCTCTTGTTGTCTTTTAACCCGTTTAATCAGCCCAACATGTTAACCTAGCTCACACAGGTCTCATATAAATCGCTGTAACTCCCTTACTATCATAGTGAGAAATATGTTCTAAACGGTGTTAGAAAGGCAAACACCACACTTTATAATCAAATCTAAAAAATAACCACCACAAAAGTAAAATATACACCTTTATAAAAACAAAGTTTTGAATGGAAAATTGAAAAAGAAAATTTGAAATTTTGGGAATTTTTTATTAATTATTTTCATATGGGACGACATAAAAGTGAGGTGACGATAATGTTTATAATACATTTTTCTAATGTTATTTTTTTTTGTTATCAGTAATTTTAGTTCGAAAAAACGAAAGGTGGGCCATTTTTAAAACTTTTTTATGTTTGCAAGCAAAATTGTTATATTTCAAACAATATATGTTTATTTCTAATTATATAATTTAAAAGCCTGTTTCATCACCTTTCAAAAACAGTTTTTAGTTTTAAGATATGTTCAGAAATATTCCATTTATTTGCATTTTATTGAAGAGCGGAAATATTTTGATCTTCGACCATCTGAAAAATACGCCATATTTCTGAAGGGTTAAAAAGAAGACAAACGTTCACGGGTTATGAATAACCTGGCAATATTTGAATTCCTTCTACTACCATCATTATAGTGAGAAAATGTTGCTTGTGCAGTGATGAAGCTAGCAAAGGAATGAAACCATTTTTCACCTGATGCATTTTTCCAATCATCTCTGTAACTAACCGGATAAACTAACCAACTTACTAACCTAACGTGGACGACCAAAAACTCAGTCTTGGCACCCACTCCTTGCTTTATTTGCATTCATGAATCGTCTCACGCATACCCTCCTGTTTTTCTGACTCAACTACATATTAGGTTCACTTGATCGAACCGTGTCTTCCTTAGGCGTCGCCGACTTCTTCTACAATTCACATTCGCATTTACATTCTCCTTTTTTTTTTACATTGGCTCCACACAGGAAGCTCTGAGGAAAATAATTCCCCTCAGGGCCTGTGTCATCTTTTTTGGGGATGCTGTGTGGATAATCATTTGAGGAAACGAAGGAGATGAAGTTCTGGGATGGAAAAAGGTATCTGGTGGTTAGTGTCTCTTGGAGTGACGGATGTATGAATCCACTCCTCCCACCGCGGTCTAAGGCAATGTTCCGAGTGACACCTGCTGGATAGATCAAATGGTCTCCCTCAACCAGTCTCTCCCGATCCGGCCTGGCAGGTGGGCAGATGCATCCACCACCAAGACCCGGACAAACCTCACCCCATGAACCCAGGCACCTATGGCAGAGGTGTTGATTATCCAATAAATGCTTTCCGGTGCGGCGTTACCGATAACCGCCTCTTAAATTGTGAATCCTTGTCATCCTTACACTCCTATCTTCGTTTATTCGCTCTGCATTCCCAATCCATCTAAGCATTGCTTTCTTAATATTATTCATTATGCTTTGGCCTTGCATTCTTTGCAAATCTCCAAATTTTAACAATCTAACTAGATATATTTTGAGCAGTATGGTTTCTGCAAAATGTTGATATTTATTTATTTTATTCACATTAAATAAATTAATATTGTACAGGGTCTTTCAAAAAAAGCTCGATTTTAAAATGTAAGCTGTGTGTGAGATATCCACTCAATTTTTTTTTATTTATTTGAAATTATATTTTATGACAATAAGTGTGGAATATATCAACCTTAAAATGTCCACCGCAGCTTTGCTTAGTGGTACGTATTCGGAAGGTCCATTCAACGGAAGCAATCTTCCGAACAGGCCCTCCATTTGGTGTAACTCTAAGTGACCATCTATGATATGGGGGCTCCATCGAAGCCAGAGTAAAGTTAGCCTCCCAAAAACTGGGTGTACTGTACAGGGCCCGCAGATACTTTAATAGTACACAACTGCTAACCCTGTACAAATCACAAGTGCGCCTCACGGTTGAATTTGGCAGCCACCTCTGGTCTGGAGTTCCTAAATACCTGAAAAATACCCTCGACTCTGTGCAAAGACGGGCGGTCCGTTTGATAGATTCTCCCATTTTAACAGACGGATTGCAATCTTTAGAGCACAGGTGTCGGGTGGGAATGCTATCCTTGTTCTACCAGTATTACAATGGAAGATGCTCCGAGGAATTAGCGTCATTGATCCCCTCGTCATTGATCCTGCATAGTCAGGAAATGCACCAAACGCGTTCCCAACATATCTACACGGTTGACATTTGTCACATGAAAACGGGTCGCTTCTTCGACTCATTCTTGTGTTCAACAGCTCGGCTGTGGAACAATTTGCAGACCTTCAAGACCAATGTTAAACAGCTTTACCTTCCTCTCCTCAACAAGACCCTCCACCATAATTTTCCTCAGGGCCTCCTGTGTGGAGATAATATTAAAAAAAGGTCCAATTTTTAATGACTTTCTCGCATAATTTGGCTGAATTTGCTGGATGGCATTTGTTATGTTGACTTTGAAGGCGTGATTTGTTTTAATATAGGTAGCGATTTAAGATAGCCCCAAAGGAAAAGGGACCAAATGCATCCCGAAAGCCACTGTTCGGTGTGGATTTTGGTCTGGCAGAATCATCGGTCCGTAATTCTTCCAAAACGAAACTGGCATTGCCATAACCGTCAACGGCGAGAGCTACAGTTCGATATTAAGCAACTTCTTGTGGCCTAAACTGGATGATATGAGTACCGATAACAAGTGGATCCATCAGGACAGCACTACATGCCACACATCACATGCCACGATGGACATTCTGCACGAGCGATTTAACTCTTCCTTTGAGGCTATCTCTGTGCGAATAAACCTCAAACAATTGACACACTCAAGGTCAACATAACAAAAGCCATCCAGCAAATTCAGCCAGATTTATGTGACAAAGTCATTGAAAATTGTGTCTCCCGGATACATGTCACCAAGCAAAGCCGCTTATATATATAATTTGAACGATGTTATATTCCCCATTCCACACTTATTGCCATAAAATATATTTTCAAATTAAAAATTAAAAAAATAAAATGGAAATCTCTCACACAATTTTTTTATTTACATTTTGAAATCAAGCTCTGAAAGAAAGAAAGACTCTGTATATAAGCGATTAACCTTTTTAAGAAAGAAAGACTCTGTATATAAGCGATTAACCTTTTTAAGAAAGAAAGACTCTGTATATAAGGGATTAAACTTCTTAAGAAAGAAAGACTCTGTACATGAGTGATTAACCTTTTTAATAAAGAAAGACTCTGTATATGAGCGATTAACCTTTTTAAGAAAGAAAGACTCTGTATATGAGCGATTAACCTTTTTAAGAAAGAAAGACTCTGTATACAAGCGATTAACCTTTTTAAATTTAACTTACAGATATTACGCAAACACCTGCTAATACGATTGAAGCGGGTAACATTAGTAAGTAAAAAGTCAAATTGCTGTATTTGAAAAATTCCCTTTTTTTAAGAATTAATTAATAAGGGGCCATTCGTTTATTACGTAAGATGAAATTTGCTAGTTTTCGACCCCCTCTCCCCCTATTATAAGAAAAAATAAGAATAGGCCGACACCTCCCCCCCTGTTTAATATTTATTACGTGGGAATCTAAAGGAAAAAATGAATACACATTTGGTTTGTTTTCAAAGTAACAATTTTTAGAAATGTTTATTTGTACTTACAAAGGTACTAATAATTTTAACTTTGCGCATTTTTGTGATCTTACGTAAGAACTATCGAGACTCCCTCCCACCCCCTTGTAAGAAATAAATAAGACATGGTCGACCCCCATCCCCCCCTAAATCGTCTTACGTAATAAATGAATGGCCCCTAACCCCCTTAAGTTTGCAGTATGAGTTTAAAAAACAATTATTTCTTATAATCATATCATTTTTAAAATAATGAACATTAATTTTTACTTAGATTAGTGTTACAAACTCTGTCTCATTTAATTGGCGATCGAAACAAATTAGAATCATTTAAAATAATTGACATATGAATGGTCCCTATTACACGTAGACTCCCGACCCATTTCAGTTTCTAATCAAATGTGATCAGTTATTAAGCATAGCGGTCAAGCTATCACGCACGAAAACCAATTACAATATCATTGAAGAAGACGATAATACTTCTTCTTTGTGTGTCGTATCAGGTCCCCCCGACGTTGGCGATCACTCTTGAGAATGTCTCTCTGTCTTGCGCTGCCCGGAATAGCTCCTCCACACTTCTAATGCCGGTCCACTCTCGTATATTATGCAGCCAAGATATTTGTCTCCTACCAGGCCCTCGGCGACCCTCTATCCCTCTGCCTTTCAATATCAAATGGAGCAAGTGATACCCTCGAAGTATATGACCCAGATATGAAATTTTCCTGATTTTTATTAATGTAAGCAGTTCTCTATCTGCTCTAGCCCGCCTGAGAATTTCTGTGTTGGTGATCATGTCGGTCCATGGGACCTTGAGCATTTTCCGGTGAAGCCATATTTCAAAAGCCTCTAACCTGTTCATGGTATTTACTTTCAAGGTCCATGTTTCACATCCATAGAGCAAGACCGACCACACATAACATTTTAGCATTTTCTGCCTTAGTTTTAAGCTGATATTGTCATTGCAGAAGAGGGATTTCATTTTAATGAACGCAGTTATTGATAATACTAAAAAATGTCACGATAATACTAATAAATCTAAATGAAAATATGAAAAAGATCAAGATACAAAAAAGGTTGCAATTGGGACTCGAACCCAGGATCTCTTGTCTTACCGGGACCAACACCTTAACCAACTCGGCCATTGGGACCTCTTATTTTTATAATTATTTATTTTTGGGATGTTATGCCATATTGCACTACCTCCTTCTTTAGCCAGCGTTTTGGACAACGTTACAGTGTCCATCATCAGGGCAGATATGTGGCAGGGCAGAATATTATCGTTGACTTTTTTTTTTTACATGAGCTCCACACAGGAAGCCCTGAGGAAAATAATTTCCCTCAAGGCCTATGTCATCTTTGGGGATGCTGTGTGCAGGGTTTTTTTTAGGATAGGAAGGAGAGGAGAGTTCTGGGAAGGAAAAGGGTTTAATGGTTAGGAACCTGGGGTTCAGTGTGAAGGTACTGGTCATCCGCCTCCAAGACCTAGACAAACCTCACCCCATGAACCCGGGCACCCCTGCTAAATCACCAAACGTAGCCATTTTATTTTTCTGTGTCTTGTTCTTTTTCATATATTTGTTTAGAAATTTATTTATTAGTGTTATCTTCTTATTCAGTGATATATTACATTGATGGGTATAACCTTCAAAAAGTTATTATAATCAGAGTTATACAAGTTATACTCCAATACAAAATTAGAGAGTGCAGTTCACAGGCGGTAGATGTGAAACCTTCAGAAAACTAAAATACACGAGAGTGGGGAGGCCACGAAGCACCGCACAAAGAGGATACCGATTACTATCTAATTCTCTAGCAATTGTGTGTATGTCTCTTTTTAGTGTATCGGTTTTTCGTTTCATCGAGTTTCAAATCACAGCGGTGCTAAAGAAGTTTTCACTTCAAAAATTGACAATTAAATTTGATTAAAAGCAAAAACGGGCCGAGCGTCAGCGTTTTACGTGAATTTGTAACATGTCAAAAAGGCACTAATCGTTAATCAAATAATGTGACAGCATTTGTAACAACACTTCATCTTTTATTATTAATATGACATTTTATTACCCATAAATTATAAATACATACTTATTCTATTATGAAGGAAAATAATTTTAACATATTTATAAACAATTAGTACATTATTTATGGTTTGGAGGTAATATTGTCATTTTATATGTAAATAAATAGCTTCAACAATGTATTGAAGTGGTGATTACATAACCACAGTTATTTGGTTTTTTTAATAACATTTTACCACAAAGTTTCATTGTAATTATCTTTTTTATTATACCTAGTTGTAAAATATGTAATATGGTTTATTAACAATAACAAAAACAATAACAATCAAGACGGCCTCCATGTTCGAAGAGTAATACTCTCGGCTGTTGGTTTTTAAATTCCACGGCCAAATGATTTCTGTGTTCTTACAATGGCATTAAAATGTATTTGTAAGGACGGTACTCACAGCAAGTAAAGGTGGGATGATTTCTCTACAATTTATTACATGAATGAATACAATTTATTACATTCATTTATTACATTTGAATGGTGAGTTGACTTCTCTGCGTATGATTCACTATGTTTTTGAATGATTTCACTACGAATATAAATAATTTCCTAAGGAATCTTGCGATGCTTTTTTATATGGATTTATAAATTCATGGGGAGACCGTTGTCGCTGCGATTGCTTGTAAACACTGAAGTCATGTGGAAAAAATGGGGAGAGGTGAAGGGAACAATTCATTGCCATGGAATTAAAATTTACAGTAGGGCCTCGCTAATCCGGATAGGGAAAAACAAGACCCCTTCCGAATTATCCGAATTAGGCTTCCCTTTCTTCCTCTTCCCACTACCTTCAGCCTCACAACATACCCCTAATTGGGGATACCATAGTCTCACTGGCTCCAGGCTCTTGGGAGCAGTTGGGACTCTTGTGCGGAATTCACAAACATCACGAAACTGAGACCAACTTTTGCTTCTTATTTATTATTAATTTGTTACAAAATTTCCCCATTTACTCTCGTTAGGCTTTTCTGAAATCCATTTGTCTATGACGCAGCAAATTTTTTATCTATTTTTGTCTCTGGCCAAGTTTGGTAATTGAATTTTCTGATAAATGGGCAACTGATTCTGGTAAATGAGCAACTTTTTACAGCAATGTCTTGCTGTCTTCTTCTTTTACCGGTGAAAGAAGTAGATTGCAATGCATTGCCGGCAAAAAATTGCCGTGAAAAGTTGCTTGTTTACAAAAATGTTGATTAATACTTTTTTTTGCATAAGTTTTTCTTTTAAAAGTTTATGTTTTTAGGTAGAGGTTCTATAGTGTCAAACTTTGTCCTGGGAAATGATTCAACAGAGAAATATCTTGAAGAATTCCATAAAAATGGGCACGAATACACTTCGTTCAATGTTATAACAATTGAAATAAAGTAAGTTCTCTTTCAAAATATGATTAGTTTATATCAAAGATATTGAAATATAAGACATGTGCTATCCGTAGTTTTTACTGAGTGAGACTGTTTCCTGGTGTCGCCGATATTGCTAACCAATACTATTGCACACCTTTAAAAAATCAACTAATTGAACAAATTCTTTCCGTATTCAAACTATGCCCATTAGGTAGTAGTCGGTCAGGCGGCCATCATAGCATATCTCTTGTATTTCAATATCTTTGGTTTATATGCTTCCATAAAAAAAATTATAAAAGACTTATATACTTATACTTACCATCAATGTAATGTATCACTGAAGAAGAAGGTAACAATAATAATCTAAACGAAAATATGAAAGAGAACAACACACAGAAAAATATAAAAGATAATGGTCGCAACTGGGACTCGAACCCAGAACCTCTCGTCTAACCAATTGATGATGGTTTGATGGAAAGTGGAAATGGCTGAATTGGTAAAAGCACACGTCCCGGTTAGACGAGAGGTTCTGGTTTCAAGCCCCTTTTGTGACCATTATCTTTTTCTATTTTTCGGTGTCTTGTTCTCTTTCATATTTTCATCTATATTATTAGTGTTATTTTCTTCTTCAATTATTATGTATAACTAACTAACTAACCATCACGCCGTATCACCGCAGGGGTAGGCAGTGAGGACGGACCGCCAAACAACTCGGTTTTGGCACACACTCTTTGCCTCACTCACATTCATACATCGTCTCATACATACTCTTATATTATTCTGACTTTTGACATGGCCAACCACTTACTTACATCAGCCTTACATTCTTTGCGGATATCCACATTTCGAACACGATCATCCATGGTTTTACCACACATACGTCTCAGGGATCTCATTTCAACAGCATTCAGTTTACTTTCATCCTTCCTCTGCCAGTTCCATGCCTCACTGCCATACATCTGGGTAGGTACCAGGACTCCATTGTGGACTGCTAGCTTTGCTTTTTTTGACAGTTTTTTATTAGCGCCAGCGGCATTAAGTCCTCCATTAATGGAGTTACCGGCATTTACCCTTCTTTCAATATCTCTATCAGCCTTCCCATCTCTCGTAAAACAAAATACATTTTATTGGAGAAGAAGGTACTAATAAATCTAAATGATAATACTAATAAATCTAAATGAAAAAGGGCAAGATAGAAAAATAAAAAGGTAACGGTTGCAACCGGGACTCGAATCCAGAATCTCTAGTCTTACCAGGACAAGCGCCTCAGCCAACTCGACCATTGAGACCACCTATTTTTAAGTAATTTAATAATTCAAAATTAACAATATTATCTTTGACTAATTTTTTTCCATATTTTTGGCTGCTACGTTTTTAAATGATAACAAATGTTCAAAGAGCCAGTTTGTAACCTATATATTGTCTCAGATAAACATATCTGATATGGGGCACCTATTGACCTTTTTCTAAAAGCTTTAATGTTTTTTTTTTTTTAATCTATTGGAATAACTCTCTTCTATCTATCTATCTATCTCTATAAATAAAAATTAATCTCTATCTATCTATCTATCTCTATAAATAAAAATTAATCTCTATCTATCTATCTATCTCTATAAATAAAAATGAATCGCCGAAATGTATGTACGCGCATAACTTCCGAACGACTGCACCAAATTGGATAATTCTTTTTTTTCTGTTTGTTATTGTCAGGACAAGGTTTGCATAAAATTGCTGGTGAACTCTAGCATTATGAAATTTGTATAAAAAATTGCAATAGGTGACGCGCGAGCTGTTTGAAAACTGAATGTACCGGGACTGAATGTATGGAATGCGGGAGGGGGGAGGGGAACTCGGGTAGGGGGTTCGCGGGAGGGGGGAAAGGGGATACCCGGGAGGGTGGAGGGAAACCTGGGAGGGGGGAGGGGGATTCGCGGGACGGGGGAAGGGGGCAGTGGAGAGGGAAGGTGGAGGAGGCGGAGTGGGAACGGGACGAATGGGAAAGGACATGCAGGGAGAAACAATTTCTTTATTAAATGGCGTAGCAACGCATGCCGGGAACCAGCTAGTTTATAATAAAATAGTTTTTTTTTTTTAATTCAAATTAAATTCCGGTTGCGACATTTGGCTTTTTATTTTTATGTGTCTTGTTGTTTTTCACATTTTTGTTTAGACTTATTATATCTTCTTCTTTAATGATATATTACATTAATGGAAATAACCTAAAAGAGACTTATTCTAATAAAAATTTAAAATATATTGGTTAAAATTCTTCCAGGGACACATCGAGTACAGTTTACCAGTACTCCAATTTTGACGATCGAACTAGAAGCTACGAGGATCCTGGAGTTCTGGGATTTGGTAATAGCTCTCCGGAAGTCCCGCTGCAGAAAGTGGTGGCGGGGAAACTGAAGTTCGAAGAGATTGTCAATCGCTGCACCTCCAAGGATGGCTCCAAAGAAATGCTGGTCAACGAATTAAAAACTCTTCTACAGTGTAAAGATCGGTAAGCATATTACATTAAACACCATTAAACCCATAAACTTGTTTTCACGATAATATAACATAACCAGACAAAGTATGATGTATGAGGCAGCGTATTGACTTATTAAACAAACCATCTTAACCCCTCCGAATTTTCGAGAATATTCGCTTTTGGTGTCTTTAACAAAATGACATTTTATGAAAACTTTTTGTTATTACCGCTTCACAATTAAAGCTCTATAAATGAAACATTTCTGAACGTAGCCGAATAGTAAAAACTGTTTTAGAAAGGTTACAAAATAAGCTTTCAAATTGTTATATTACAAATAAATATTAGCATTTGTAAATATTAAAATTTAGAAAGCAAACATTAAAAATAGGTAAAAATGACTCACATGATGTTTTTATGTGAAAACGGTACTAAAATCACAGATTATGTAAACAACAATACTTATTCTATTGTATATACGTGTAATAAACACTTTTGTCACCTCACTTTTTTATCATTTCATTTAAAAATATTTAATAAAAATTTAAAATGTGGAGCGCGGTGGAGCTGCCGGTAGCAAATTTGCGCGGGTAAATATTTTTGTCAACTACACGACTGACAGCTGATTCCTGTCATGTATTTCCATAGACAACTTGATAGGGATGTGCAGCTTGATCTACTATCGACCTTTTACTTTTTGTGGGATGTAACTAAAACAATAACGGAGTCAGAACGATTTCTATGGAAACACACGTGCTGACGTATAAACACGCTTATTGTACTTGACTACTGTCCTATTTTTAACGCTTATATCTGCTTAGGTTGCGGAGGGGTTAACAGACGGATTGCAATATTTAGAGCACAGGCGTCGGGTGGAAATGCTATCCTTGTTCTACCGGTATTACAATGGAAGATGCTCCGAGGAACTATATGTGCATAGTCGGGAAACACGCCAAACGCATGCCCAACATATGTACATGGTTGACATTCGTCACATAAATTATTTAATAAATTACCCCTTGATATACGATCGGAATTAAACTACGACAAATATAAAAAAAAAATTCAATTAAAATACTCTAGTACCACCACCTCGTAACTTTACTTATTGTTTAGAAATATGTTTTTGCCCTATCAATTCTTTGAATCATTTATTAACTAACCTTATTATTATTTTATTACTTTTATCTGTATTTTCTCATAAAATCACTAATATTTTTTGTTAAATTTGTTTTAATTTAAACAGATGTAAAAATATTTAGTTGTCCTCTCCTAAACACAAGCAGCTGCTTTATCAGGAGTGTTTGAAATGTTAAGTTATCTTATGTTGTAAAATTGTAACCTTGTTAAATGTTTCAATAAAAAAATAAAAATAAAAATGAGAGCAGGTCGCTTCTTCGACTCGTTATTGTGTTCAACAGCTCGGCTGTGGAACGATTTGCCAGCCTCTGTATCACCTTCTTCCTACAACTCAGACCTTTTTAATGACCTTTCTGAGGTAGTTTTGAGTTGGTTTCATTCTGAGTTGGCCGGTCACCTCCTACAACATGGGTCTCTTCAAGACCAATGTTCATTCCTTCCTCTCCACAAAAAGACCCTCCACACAGCATCTCAGATGACATAGGCCCTGAGGGAAATTATTTTCCTCAGGGCCCCTTGTGTGGAGTTAATGTAAAAAAAAAAAAACAAATATTAACCAACTAACTAACCAGCACGCTGTTTCTCTGCAGGGGTGAGCAGAGAGGATAGACACAACTCTGTATCGTCACATTCATGCACTATCTCATACATGACCTTTTGTGGTTCCAACTCTTTGACAAAGCATGACTCAAGTATTTAAAACATTTTAAAACGCGATAAATTGTTGAAATTCTGTGAAAAAACCCATCCTTACATTTTAAGTCTGTCCTTTCGAACACCCGAACAGCTAAAAGACTTAGTAGCATTCCATAAATTATCAAACGATAGAAGAAATGTCATCGGAAGAACTATTGGAATGAACTTCTTGAAACCGTAACAAAAAATCAACTAACTTGTATGTGTCACTTTGTTACTACACTATTTTCAAAGATACATACCCATATTTTTAAACTTTCACTTTGAAATTTACATTTTTTACTTGTACCACTAACTTATTGGTGTAATTTAGCACTTTTGTTAATATTACCCACGCACAGGCAGTGCCTTAGTGGGTTCCCATTATCTACTTTTGTCTTACATATATTTTTTACTTTTTTACATTATTTGTATCTTGTTTTATGTTATATATATTTAGAAAATATGTAAAAAATTACTTTTGAAATGTATCAAAATATACAATAGGAAAAAAAAAAACAACTGGTAAATCTTGGATATCATTGAAAAAGTCCTCATCATCACTTTTAGCTAATACGGCCGTAATTTCGTCATCATCCGAAGGCATCGACATATTCAATGTAAAAAGTTGAAAAGTATATAAACACACTAAAAATTATCGAACACAACATACACTAAAAAAGTCTATTATAGAATATAACACGAAAAACTTATCATCAATAAAAATATTATAAATTCTATACAAAAAAGTGTTATAGAATATCACACGGAAGAAATTGTCAATACATGAAAATAAAAGCCGTGATACACAAAACCAACTAAAAATCCACAGTTCACAAACCCACAAAATTATTTGTTAATTTCATGCAATAATACAATTATAACAAGGCAAAAACATTCAAGTGTTTGTGGCACAAAAACAATGCAAATATATCTAACGAAACTCGGTAAAAAATGTTGTTGATGTTCTCGAACTGTCAAAATAATGTTTACAATCAACAAAACAGTCGCGATATGAGCATGTGTATTTTGAAAACTCTGTAGTTTCGTTAAAAATTGAATAAAGCTACAATTTTCTTCAGTATATTTATAAAAATAGATGTCATGTCCGGCCGGCCGGCGTAGTCCAGCCGTAAGGCTCTTGACTCGCATTCCGAAGGTCGCGGGATCGAATTCCGGCGATGTTTAAAGCGATGTTTCGGCAAATTTTAGTTGATAAAATTGTGTTATTTCACAACTTATTAATTAAAAATAATATATAGTTTATTTGCAGCACGTTCCAGAGTGGAAGATACTCTCAGTATCGCCCTGATGTAAGACCACCATTCAGAATTGAAACGTTGCTTTTTAGCCGTGTTTGGTGGCCAAATCTGAATAGCCAGGTACTTCCCCACCTTCCTCTTCCCTACTTCCTTCCTCTCCCCACTACCTTCAGCCTCACAGCGTACCCCAATTGGGGATGCCGTAGTCTCACTGGTTCCAGACGGGAGCAGTTGGACTCTTGTGCGGTATTCATATTAAAAAAAAGTCCTTTTTACATAAATTTGATAGGACGATTTCTATAAGCACCGCCGCACCGTGTGCGATTTTGAGCAGATTTTTTTTCAGTCGTGAGCGGTGTGGCCATACTCTCCTGGAGGTTAAAATGTCTCTTCAAACTGGCCACATTTTGACCAGCTAACGCTTGAGGGTGTTTGCAAATTTTACAGAACAGTTTACTCTAAAAAAGGAAAGAAATATTATAATGCGCTGCCGCAAACTATAAAATCTATACCAATTAGTAAGAACTACATTAAACAAGAGAAAATAAAATTAATATTGTTGCTGTATTCAATGTGGACACAACCGCATGCAGTTAGTTTATTGCTATGTGGTTTTCATGCATTAACTTTATATTTACTTAAACACAAGATATATGATTGTTTGCTCATTTGTAAATATTATTTTATTGTTTTGTCCATTTCATTGTTATCTTATTTGCGCAATTAACTAATTATGGTAAACCACAAAGCGATTGCTTTTCACAAACACGTGTTTATTGTTAGACCTTAACCAGTCAGGTCTATTTGTTTTCGGAACAAATCATATAGGTCTCATAGAAATCGTTGTGTCTCCCTTACTATCATGGTTACAAATATGATATAAACGGTGTTAGAAAGAGAAAACACCATGCTTTATATTCAAATCTAAAAGTCAACCGCATAATAATTAAAATATGCTATCATTCTAAAATGGTTTATGGCACCACGTAGGGGAATTTTGATATCTAAATGGCGGACCAGTGAATTTTATTTCCAGTTTTTATAGAAAATTTTCATTGTTCATAAAAAAAAAAAATAGAAGGGGGCTCTTTATAAAAAAATCCCTGTGTGGTGCCGTAGAGACTGGAGTTTCGAACAGTTAAAGACTTGGTGCATGCAAATCGGATGTATAATTTTTTTGATATGTTGTCAACCAACCAGGTTGAAAAAAGTTGTTTTGAGAAAAAAGCATTCAAAGTTTTGCTAAAGGATGGTTCAACATACAAACTGTTTCAAACGGTTTCTCATAAAATGCTGTATCTCTGTCAATTTTACAAATTTCTTTAAAACAATTGGTGAGAACAAATTTTTAATAAATGCATCTTTCAGAAAATGAAATTTTTAAAAAATTACAAAAAAATATTTTTCACAGTGGGCTGCTGCGATAATGGTTTAATTTGTTGCAGACATCTTCCTGATGCAGAACTGGCGAGGCGAATCCATGATGCTCCCGAAGCTCTGGCCTCCATCTTTGTCCATGTTCCTCAGAAATCTTATGGAACAAGGTATTTAACCAGCAGATCAAAATTTTACTGTTGTGAGAATGGGTCGTTTCTTCGACTTGTTTCTGTGTAAGTCGGCTCGTATGGTGCCTCCGTGGTCTAGAGGCAAAGTTCACGACTAGCAATCTAAAGATCACAGGTTCAAATCCCGCTTTGATCAATGTGTTATTTCACAATTAATCTTAAAAATGATTGTGGTATATTTGCAGCACTTTCCAGAGTGGAAGATACTCTCATCTCATTCTGATATAAGACCACCATTCAGAATTAAAACGTTGCTTGAATTGGCTTTATTTTGATCAGATTTGAATAGCCAGGTACTTCCCCCACCTTCCTCTTTCACATCGCCTTCCCCTCCACAGTACCTTTAGCCTCACAACATAACACAATTGGAGATTTCATAGTCTTACTGGCTCCAGATGGGAGCAGTTGGGACTCTTGTGTGGTATTCATGTAAAAATATGGAATGAACTAGCGGCATCTGTTTTTCCTTATTTATAAGAGTATAATCTGGTCTTTCTTTAAGATATGCATTAATAAATCCCTTCTTGTAGCCCCTACCTTAACCTGCCCAACTGGGTGGCCTCTTGTCTGTACACTGCAGAACAGGCAGGCCATTTGATAAATACTCATTGCATTCTTTAGAGCACATGGGAATGCTGTCCTTGTTCTTATGGTATTACAATGGAAGATGCTCCAAGTAACTTCATTCATTGATTCCTTCAGTGCCAGTGCACAGTCGGGAAAAACGCCAAATGCGTGCTCAATATTTGTACACCGTTGACAAGTGACACACGAGAATGTGTTGTTTCTACGACTCGTTCTTGAGTTCAACAGCTCAGTTGTGGAACGATTTGACCGCCTCTGTGTTTTCTTCCTCCTATAACACGAGTCTCTTAAAGACTACCATTTGGGAGGTGGGTATGGATACCACCACCCCGGGAACCATTTATTGGATAACTAACACCTCTGCCATAGGTCACCCCAAGTGGTTCGCTACGTTTGGTGACTTAGTAGGGTTTCCCAGGCTAACGTGGGTGAAGTTTGTCCGGGTCTTGGCGGCGGATGCGTCTGCCCACCAGCTGCATGGCAGGCCGGATCAGGAGAGAATGGTTGAGGGAGTCCCTTTGACTTCTCCAGCCGTACTCTCTCAAAACATCGCCTTGCACCACAGTGGGAGGGATGGATTCATACGTCCGTCACTTCTGGACACAGCGACCCCCAGATTCCTACCCACCCTTTTCCTTCCTGGAACTTCCTCCCCTTCCTTTCCTAAAAAGACTCTCCCCACGGCATCCCCAAAGATGACATAGGCCTTGAGGGGAATTATTTTCCTCAGGGCCTCCTGTGTAGAGCTAATGTAAAAAACAAGACCCAGGTTCACCCCTTCCTTTCCACAAAAAGACCCTTCACACAGCATCCTCAAAGAGGACATAGTGCTTGAGGGAAATTATTGTCCTCAGGGCCTCCTGTGTGGAGTTAATGTAAAAAAAACAGGGGCACTCTTGTGAAGTGCAACATAAAATTTATTATATGATTTAAAAACGTAGATAATTGAATGATATGGATTCTAATTGAGATGTTTATTTTTTGTTTCAGAACTCATACCATCATCTTAGTAGACGCCGAGGGTAACTTTGACTTCTACGAGTGGACAATGGTGCTGGGAGAAGAGAATTGGGCAGAAACCCACATTCATAGAACTTTATAAGAATCTAGAGTTTTATAAATTAACATACAATTAATTAATAATAATAAATACGTAAATTGACTATTTATACATAATAATTTAGTGGCCTTGATCTATTGCAGGCCGTGCCCCGCATCCACATATGTTTTCCCCAACTTTTTCTGGGGAAATTATCCGAAAGCCTTTGCTCTATTTTTTTTTTGTTTTTTTACGATCTTATCTAGCTCTTCGTAATGTATCAGGGATATAACATAACAGTGACAGAATGGCCGCGGATTAACGCCGTGTCGGTTCGCGAAGTGAATTTTTATTTTACGCAATTAAAATTTAAAATGCATCATTTTCCGCCACCCTGAATGCAAAAAGTTTCTTTTATAGTAATTACGGCGAATCTAAGGGTTTTTTCTAAAATTTATTCGTAATAAGCGTGGACAGTTCGATCGAAAATTTACCAAATATTTTAGTCTCCTGATACAGTAAAATATCTTTTTAGAAACCAGCTATGTAAATGTAAATGGATGTAGGAAAATCTATTTGAAGAGTTTAATTTCACATGTAAATTAGTTACTTAACCCCTCCGCAACGTAAGCAGATATATGCGTTAAAAATACGACAGCAGTCAAGTACAATAAGCGTGTTTACACGTCAGCACGTGTGTCTCCATAGAAACCGTTATAATTCCGTTATTGTTTTAGTTACATCCGTAAAATAAAAAGTGAAAGGTCGATAGTGAATCATGCTGCACATCTCTATTCAAGTTGTCCATAGAAATACATAAAAAGAACATTCTGTCAGACGCGCAGTCTGACACATAATTTATCCCGCCAAATTTCCTACGGGGGCCCGACATTGTTAATTTCTATCAAATATTTTTATATGCAATGATAAAAATGTGAGGTGACAAAAGTGTTTATTACACATTTATACAATAGAATAAGTATTGTTGTTAACATAATCTGTGATTTTAGTACCGTTTTCACATAAAAACATCACGTGAGTCATTTTTACCTATTTTTAATGTTTGCATTCTAAATTTTAATATTTACAAATGTTAATATTTATTTGTAATATAATAATTTGAAAGCTTATTTTGTAACCTTTCTAAAACAGTTTTTACTATTTGGCTACGTTCAGAAATGTTTCATTTATAAAGCTTTAATTGTGAAGCAGTAATAATAAAAAGTTTTTGTAAAATGTCATTTCGTTTGAGACATTTTAAGGGCTTAAATGGCGATTTTCGGAGGGGTTAACATTCAAATATTAATTCTAGTACATATTTTAATTTTTGCGCTTTGCAAACCTTAGAAATAAACAAAAAAAAATAATTTAGTTAACAAAATAATGGCACCATTATTGACAATGTTCCCCTTTTATGTTGACTCCTCCCACTGTTCTCTCCCTCCCCCAAAATTATCCTTCACACTACCCTCACCTCATAAAATGCTAATCATTTCTGTACTTGTATAAATGTTAAGCTAGTTTTAAGACTGTTATTGAATGACACGGATGTGTCGAAACCGGCAGCAGATAATTAAAAATGAAGTAACAAATGTACAAATGTGAAATAAAACTCTTCAAAACAAAATCTCTAGAAATTATTACATAGTTAATGCCCAAAAACAAAAAAAAGGATGCAGGAAAATATGTACAGGGTGGCAAAATTAATCATCCAATTTTGTTTTTGAATAACTTAATTAACTAACCATCACACCGTTTCCCCGCAGGGGTAGGCAGAGAGGACGGACCGCCAAACAACTCGGTCTTGGCACACACTCTTTGCCTCACTCACATACTTTTCTATTATTCTGACTTTTGACATGGCCCGTCTCAAGTATCTGATTCACTTGATCGTGCCATGTCTTCCTCGGGCGTCCCCGACTTCTACCATTCACATTTGCATCATATATTCTTTTTACACTACTTTCTTCGCTCATTCGCTCTACGTGCCCAAACCATCTGAGGGTCCCTTTCTTAATTTTGCTCATTATACTTACATCAGCCTTACATTCTTTGCGGATATCCACATTTCTAACACGATCATACATGGTTTTACCACACATACGTCTCAGGTATCTCATTTCAACAGCATTCAGTTTACTTTCATCCTTCCTCTGCCAGTTCCATGCCTCACTGCCATACATCAGGGTAGGTACCAGGACTCCATTGTGGACTGCTAACGGCATTCAGTCCTCCATTAATGGAGTTACCGGCATTTACCCTTCTTTCAATATCTCTATCAGCCTTCCCATCTCTCGTAAAAACCAAACAGTTTTTTGGTTCCTACTGAAACGCTGCGTAAAATGAGATAAGCGATGTTGTAATGTAAGCGACGATATATAATTTCCAATCAATTACCTCTTGATATACAAACAGAAAAAACACAATTCATAAATAAAAAATTTAATTAAAATTTTGTAATACACATAATTTTTCTTTTTTCTTCAATATATTATGTTTGGTTTATTATTTCTAATATTTATATTATGCACATCTTGTATTATCTTAAAAAATGATCCTATTACTTCTTATGTCTTCTTTATTGTCATCTAAAATGGTTAAATAATGATATTAATTGTAGATTAGAATTATTATTTTTAATTTATAAACTAATGTTTAGACAAGATTTTTATGCATAGCACAAAGGGTAACAATTATTATAAGCAATAATTATCAGCCTGAAACACTCATCAACATTGAAAAATCTTCCGAGAAAAGATACTTGCCGCCAACCTAGCCACCAACCTCGCCACCTAGCGAGGGATTTAACACTTACAATGTCTCTCTCGCAAAAATAAAGTTGGTTGTTTTCAGGTGGAAAAAATATAATAAGCAGTAATTGTTGAATGAAACACTAGTATATATTGAATTATTTGGCGGGTATTTGATAAGCCCCCATAGCTCAGTGGTCAAGAGCAGCTGACCGGCAATCAGAAGGACACGGGTTCAAGTCCCGTTGGCGGCAAGTATCTTTTCTCGGAAGATTTTTCAATGTTGATGAGTGTTTCAGGCTGATAATTATTGCTTATAATAATTGTAGATTAGAAATTCACATAGGAAATTATTTATTATTATTTACTCTCTCCTAAACACTTGGGGTGATATGCTTTATCAGGAGAGTATATGTATGTAATAAAATGTAAATCAATATTATTGTTTTGTAATTAAAAATTTCACACAGGAGAGGTTAAAAATATATATATATATATATATATAAGGTGTGTTGAAACAAAGACGGCAATCTCCACCATTAGTCGAAAATGAGATAAACGTGGAGATGGATAGAGAAACAAATACTATCGACAGCTGCAAAGGGATTGGAGCATAAATGCCAGTATGAAATGGCAATCTCCATTAGGGTGTTTTACAGTTTTTTCACAGGATTTGAACAATTCATCAAAATTCAAAGTTAATTTTCAAGCTCTGTAAAGGTCTGTTCAAATTCTGTTATGTCACTATTGGCCAATACTTTCACAGAACTGAAATAATAACAGAACTTCAATAAAACTTTCACAGAAGACCTTCAAATTTGAAGAATTGTTAAAACTTTGTGGAAAAACCAGCCCCAATTTTTTATTCTTTCTAACCTTTCAATGTTAACTTTGTATTATGGATTCCAAATCACTGATCTAATTTCTAGTATTGACCAAACAAAAGAGACAAAATATATATATGAATGGTTTAATCACTCTTATGGTGAATTGTAGATATTCTTATTGCAAACAACTCAACTTAAATACTGTAAAAGTTTATAAATACATATCTACGAGTTGAGCATGGTTTTACTAAACCTTTCTGTGTCCTATATACTTTATAAAAAATTCTAAATAAACAAAATATATGAAGACTGTTATGAAAAACCTGTTTTATTGCCTATTTTATTTAAAAAAATGTTAGCGACCGATTGTGGTTCAAAATATTGTTTTTTTTTTTTAATAATAATTCCACACAGTAGGCCATTAGGAAAAAAATTCTCAGGGCTTAAGTCATCTTTGGGGATGCTATGTGGAGGGTCTTTTTAGGAAAAGGAAGTTCTGGGAAGGAAGAATGTATGAGGGGTGGGTAAGAATCAATATGTCCAGGAGTGACTGACGAATGAATACATCCCTCTCACTGC
Source organism: Limnephilus rhombicus (assembly GCA_929108145.2). NCBI lineage: Eukaryota > Metazoa > Arthropoda > Insecta > Trichoptera > Limnephilidae > Limnephilus > Limnephilus rhombicus. Next base: position 10,769,443 of record OV815291.1, read on the forward strand.
GGTACAGGGCAACAGGTCGAGAGTCCAACTGGAGAGATCTAGGTCAGGTCTCTTTCAAAAACCCTTTCACCACCGAGAACTAGACAAACCTCACCCCATGAATCTGGACACCCCTGCTAAGTCACCAGACGTAGCAAACCACATGGCATTGGTTATCCAATAAACGTTCCCGGAGAGGCAGCACCTACACCTGCCTCCCAAATTGTTTGTGGATTCAATCCTCTATACAGAGGATTGAATCCACAACGCTCTATCCACAATCCTCTATTGAGAGGATATATACGACACAAGTTCTCTATCTTAACAGACGGATTGCAATCTTTAGAGCACAGGCGTCGGGTGGGAATGCTATCCTTGTTCTACCGGTATTACAATGGAAGATGCTCCGAGGAACTAGCATCATTGATCCCTTCGGCACCGGTGCATAGTCGGGAAACACGCCAAACGCGTGCCCAACATTTGTACACAGTTGACATTTGTCACATGAGAACAGGTCGTTTCTTCGACTCGTTTTTGTGTTCAACAGCTCAGCTGTGGAATGATTTGCCGGCCTCTGTGTTTCCTCCTTCCTACAATACGGGTCTCTTCAAGACCAATGTTCATTCCTTCCTCTCCTCAAAAAGACCCTCCACACAGCATCCCAGATGACATAGGCCCTGAGGGAAATTATTTTCCTCAGGGCCTCCTGTGTGGAGTTAAAGTAAAAAAAAAAAAAATCACACATCACAAAATGTAACTACATGTAGCCACATACTCATCTGCAAATTGTAACTGTACACGTAACACCTTACTGTTAAAATTCGCAATAAACCGACACCTGTAGTACGGTCCTAATACACACTAGAACCTGATTACTGTACATGCAGCGGTAATGTTCGTAACTCGCAAATGAACTTAGAAAGATGTACAGGTTCCTATGCTTAAATATTTTTTATCAATTTTTTTATATAATAAATTTTGTGATCACTGATCAGTGACGTGCCCAAAATATTCTGTCCACGACTATGTGGATGGACGGATCCCCCCCCCCCCCCCCCTCGAGTTCAGAAGAGATGAGATGTTGAATGGAGGGGAGGCAATTTTAGATAACGCTTGATAGAAGAGTGGATATTTATTTAGAAAGGGACAACCAAAAAATGTGTGATCTAAAGTTCCCACATCTAGACCACAGAATGTACAATCTGGGGAGTCAAGGAAATAAACGGATATACGTCAACAATGAGATTCTGTCCCAAATTAATTTCTCTATACAAGGTCTCTCACTCTCGAGGACATCACCATAAACTCCTTTACTGTAAAGCGAGCCACACAAATTTATTTATAAACCCACCTGTGTGGAGAACCACGTACTTCCTAAATGGCAGTGGATCTAAATATCGATATGTTTTTCGCGTCGTATAATGCATTTACAGGGTTTTTGGCATTGCAAATACGTTGTTCAAACGGTACAATTATATAATGACCCTAAATCTGTAATGTTATAAAAAAAATGAGTACACAGCTTAATTTAGGTTAATAAAAAAATTGTTTTGCATACCAATTTAATAAATATAGAGAACAATAATTACAACTCACAATATGTTTTAAATGCATAAAAAATTACATTTTTAACTATTTTAAATTACACAACAATGTGTAAATAATAAACTCTCTTTTTTATTCTTGGTCTCAAAAAAGAGTTTTCTTAATGACTGGTGGAATTTGAAAAGGCTCTTCTGGATTCTGTTCCAAGACACAACCGAGAAATTTGGGAATGCTGAGAACTGTACCAGAAATTATTTTAGGGAATTTCTTGACTTTGTTCTCCTTGTAGTTGAAATGCAGGCGCTTACTAATATAGTCATCGCTGACGCTGATGTTTCCTACTTCTATATAAGTGTTTAGCGATGGGGAAAACATCCGGAAACTAACATGCAAGCTTTCCCAGGATTTGATTAGTGCCGCCGGGAGGTAACACACTTTGAAATGAAACCCAATATTCTTGTAAATGTCTGTTATTAAAGTTACGGCTTTGTCGAGTTCTGTATCCATTTCTTCTGCAGAGTCTTTGACGGCAATGAAGAGTTGCACGACAGAGGATTGACTTACTTGGAATAGTCCAAGTTTTGATGTTTCGGGGACAGGGACATACTGGCGCCCGAGAGAAAAGTATTTCAAGGGAAAAGCAGTAGGGAAAATAATGTGCTTTGCGTGATACGCGGCGAATGCTAATAAAGATCCGCCCCCAGTTAGATGAAGACGATTATCTTCGCTTAATTTTGTTGTCTCATTATGATGGAGGATAAACACTTTATCAGAATCCGTGTGGTCTAATCCGCAACCCTCGACGATCGCGCTTTTCGTAAAATCGGGATTAGAAAACTGAGTAAAGCCGGCAGCACGCAGATTATCACTGAAGTAAAATTTACCGCACAACTCAAAGACCGCTGCATCTTTTTTTAAGTAGTAACTTTGAGGACTTGTGAATTTTAAAAGATCGGCTTTTGTTGCAATTTCTACATGACCTTCTACTTTTAAAGGACACGGTTTGTCTTGGAAAGAAGATAATTCGGTAGGCTCGAATAACGGCGTTCTGGTATGGAGGGTATTGGGAAATGCGAGCGCGTGCACCATTGCCTTTTCTTCAACAGACCACAGCCCTGTTTTTAAATTCTTCATGTCTAGAGATATGACTTTTAAATGCATTTTTAACTTTTCTATAGTCTTTTTAGAAGCATCATCGCCTAAAGAATTCAATTGTCGTACCTCGTCAGATATCCTTTGGCGCTGTTCGTCAAGATCTCCATAGTTCTGTCTCAGCGTTGAAAGAAAATCCCAAACATCTTTGATTTGGTCTACGTCCACGTCAATACTCCGTCTTTTAACATTGTCTTTTAGGGATTCGATATCGGCGAGTTTTTCTTCAAAATCAATGAAAGGCGAGACGGGGGGACAAACTTCGATACCTTTATCCCCAATTACAAAAAGAGCCGACCCATAATTGAACCTCGATTGGAATAAGTTTTTGATATGAACAAGATTCCTTATACGATTTAACAGAAGAGCCATTTTAAATACAACAGAACACTTTTAAGTCTGAAAAAATATGTTGAAATTGATGTTTCACTTATTCTGAGACTTTCTTTTTCTTGCTGTCACTCATTTTCACATCACCATCTTCGTCTTCTTCTTCTTTCTTATCAGCACTAGATTTGAGAGGTTGAGTTTCTATTTTTCTTTTGAGCGGGGCTACAAAACTGCCTCGTCCTGCGGCGCGGTCTGCCTCTTCAACGGTGTAAGGTTCTAGCTCCAAAGCTTTCAAACGCCTCTTGTGTACTTTGGTTCTGAAATGCTCTGTCAATGCCTGGTTGTTGATGAAATAGCGGGCGCAGTGGAGACAGTAGAATTGGGCGGATCCGGCTTTGTCCAGGTCAACGTCCTGGTTCAGAAGTACATCAGCATTTTCTAAAAAAAATCAAGACAATACATTAAGACTTATCTATGATACAAAAATGAATCGCTGAATGTGTTGCTAAGCGCATAACTTTCGAACGACTGCACCAAATTGGATAATTCTTTTTTTGTGTGTTCGTTATTGTCAGGACAAGGTTTTTATAAAACTTCCGGTGAGCTCTGGCATTATAAAATTTGTATAAAAAAATTGTTATTGGTGGCACACGGGGAAGAGGAAGAGGACCTGGGAGGGGAAGGGGAACTCGTGAGGTGGGTTCGCGGGAAGGGGAGGGGAGTGGAGTGGGGAGAGGGAAGGTGGAGGTGACGGAGTGGGAACGCGAGAGGGGAAGAATGGGAAAGGACACTCAGGGAGAAACAATTTCGGGTAAAGTTCGGTTTAGGGGCGGCGTTCCTAGATAATAAAACTAGTTATTTTTATACTAACTATGGGCCGGAAAATCCGAATCTGAAAGAATTAGGCGTCGGCAAGCAATATTAACTGAATTACACGACTTTAAAATTTTCTATACACACACAGGAAAACAAGCCATTTTGAACGTATTCTGACACTACAAGTCATAGAAAAACAAGAAAGATGTTACACCACATAAAATTAAGTGTTGCCATTAAGCAATAATATCAATAACTAATTTAAGTAATTATTTTTTATAAATTTTACTGACTTTTGTATCACAAACCATGTTACATAAACCTAGCGTAGCCGCTAAACTACTTGAAAACTGGGATGTTTTCTTGCCTTGACGCGAGTAGGTGCTATGAAGGGGGCACTTTCTTTTCTATCACAAACCATGTTACACAAACCCAGCATAGCCGCTAAACTACTTGAAAACTGGGATGTTTTCTTGCCTTGACGCGAGCAGGCGGTATAAAGGGGCACAAACCATCAAGACCGTAGCCAGAAAAAAAATTCGGGGGGGGTTTTGTTTGGCGGAACAGTGATTATTAAAAGAAATTAAATGGTGTTACGTATCAATCTTATCATGTATTTTTATAATTACAAAATAAAAATTTTGCTTTCTTTGCGGCGAACAAATCAATTACCTTCTCGATGTCAATATCAATTTCGGGGGGGTTTTGTTTGGCGGAACAGTGATTATTAAAAGAAATTAAATGGTGTAACGTATCAATCTTATCATGTATTTTTATAATTACACAATAAAATTTTAGCTTTCTTTGCAGCGAACAAATCAATTACCTTCATGACGTCAATATCAATTTCGGGGGGGGATCAATCCCCCCTGATCCCCCCCCTGGCTACGGCCTTACAAACCATGTTACACAAACCTAGCGTGAGATAGTCATAATTCATCAGGTTAATGTGTTATGTGATGAATTATCATGTGAGGAAGTATCGTGTCGGAAAGTTTTACGTTATTGATATTATTGCTTAATGGCAACACTTAAGTTTATGTGGTGTAACATCTTTCTTGTTTTTCTATGACTTGTAGTGTCAGAATACATTCAAAATGGCTTGTTTTCCTGTGTGTGTATAGAAAATTTTAAAGTCGTGTAATTCAGTTAATATTGCATGCCGACTCCTAATTCTTTCAGATTCGGATTTTCCGGCCCATAGTATAAAAATAACTAGTTTTATTATCTAGGAACGCCGCCCCTAAACCGAATTTTTTCCACAATTTCTTTATTAAATGGCATAGCAACGCATGCCGGGAACCAGCTAGTAATCACATAAAAATAAAAACCGGTTCGAACAAACAACCAAAATAAAACGACAGTATGTATCTTAACGTCATTCGAAACTAAACCAAACTAAAATAAAGTATTACAAAAGCAAATTGAAGACATTATTAGATTGGAAGATCGCGAGAGAAGAGGATCGCGATTGTCATGCTTAGAACATTCACATTATTTAGATTGTTAACACCTTCGTCCTGAAAACTGTCGAGAGACAACATTGAAAAATTATATAATATTATTATCACGACAGTACCTCCAAAAGAATAACAGCAATGTTGTCATAGCGGGTACTAACTTTAAGGTTATGTTCAAACATGCTTTCAAAATAATGCTAACCCAAGTTGTCAGTGAGTAAAAAGTAGATTATTTACCTGGTTTTATGTCCTTATCAATCTCGTCTAAATCTTTTCTTCTATTGCTTAACCTCCATCGTTTCTTCAAATGGGTGTCACCGCAGTGGTATTTCTTCCTTTTGTATGTCATTTCACTTTATTTTTTATTTTTCTATGAACTGTTTTCGAAATTCAAAGACGCACGGAACATGAAACCTGTCATCTGTCATAGACAAAAAGAGTTTTCTCGAGGCTGCAAATCTAGCCAGTAAAAACTGCGAAAAATTGAGTACCTACCGGCGCACAATGGGGTGGATGACCCCGAAAATTGGCATCAAATCAGGGGTTGTAATTACATCAAACCTTTTTCGATTTTTAGTTCCGTATAGACATGTTAATAAAAATAAGTGAAATTTTTTTTTGGAAAAGTCACCCATATTTAGTACAAAAATATTAAATTGAAAAATATAAGATAAATTAAATCAGTAATAAAGCTCACTTCATTTCAAAAGCTATTTATTTACAGTTATAGAAAGAATAAATCGTCTTCGTCATCTTGTGATAATATACTATCATCATCACTACTTGGTTCAACTACCAAATCATTCCCGGTAGTCGGATTAGGGTCTGGTAACTTTAGCATTTGTAGTTCTTCTTTTGGAATTGTTTTCACTGTCCTTTTGTTCATTTTACCCAAGCTGGAGATAACTAAATCTGACGAAATCTCACTCAGAGAATCGATGACGGGCTGTTAACTTGTATTAAGCGTTCAGCAATGTGATCTAGCAATTTATTGTTGTAATTTCACTTCTTCACTGAAGATTCCGTGACCGTTATGCATTCGCTTAAAGGGCAACATTTTTCTTAGCTCCGTGTACAATGGTATAGAAAGGAAATACCTATTTATTCTTTTCCCTTATTAAACTATATTGGTAAAGTCTAGGATTGGCATCTACAATCGAAGGAAGTGCTTCATCATCAATCAATACCTTTTTGTTTTCGGTTTTATCGGTAAAAGTTTTTCTGTACTTCTTTACTCTGGTCGGCGTACTTAAACGTGACTTCTTTGACTACAGTCAATGCTGTTTCTTTACCTGCCCACCGAAAACTCATGTGGGTAGCAGATGTTAACTCAGTACTAGATGTTTAAGATCGCAATATCATAGTTTTTGATGTTTCGTATAATCACACGTTTTTTGTTTTTATTATTTCTGGTAGAGATTTGTGATTCTTTCCTTGTAAGGCCTTTCAAGCCATTCTTTATTATTTAATATTAAGGTGTCATAGTTTCTGCGATACTTCAACCATCTGGTTTTCAATTTACAACAAAATACAGCTATTTTATTAAAAACTTATTTTTGATTCAGAAGGTCAGAAGGTGAGATGTCCATCTACGAGATGTTTTTTCAGGAATTTTACTTTTTCATCAAATTTCTTCATATGTCTTCATAATCAAGTATAACTCGAATCTCGTGTGAATCACTGCAGAAATTGTATCTATAACATAACACACTGATTATAAGACCAGAACTTTTTTTTATGAAAACTGATAGTACTCACTTTAAGCTACTATAATTAAGAAAGTTGTACACCAAAGCAACGTCTTATCATTTAATCTAGTAGGATAATAAAGTATACAAAACAAATAAAAATACAGTGGAATCTCGTAGAACTTTTAACTATATGCCTCAATATTAAAAATATTTACGAAAAAATATTTCATTCTATTAGGTGTTTGTTTTAATTTAATTTGTTGACAAATCCTATGAGGTTTTTGAAAACCACTATAATATAATAGAAGTACATACCACCGGACATCGTATCCATGTTGAATTGGATCTGGACACTCGATAGATTTTGCTTTTTTTTACACTTAAAAGGTATTGAAATTTACGTGACGGCAAAAACTGACACGATCACCCGCACAAAGGTCAAGTTCAAACTGATCCCTTTCCGTCGGTATCGCAACAAGGGCGACACGCTTCGGAGGAATTATGAAGCATTTAATGAACTTCAAAACTAGCATACTTGTTTTATTGTAAAGAACACTTGACTTTTGGGATTTCTGCCAACGTGATACATTACGCCACCCCATAGTGCGGCGTTGCCAGATTATTATTACAAAATCGGGATTTTTGCCACGTGAAATAAAAAAAAATAAGTATGGTGACAAAGGCCAAGCCCACATACAATATGAGACTATAGCGCTCATTCGAGACTAGCTTCCAGGGACAACCTTTTTTGAAAGAGAGGCTAAATTTTACCCTTTTCCAAACGTTCGCGGGTCTCAGAAGATAGGATGGACTTAGTTCATGGAAATCATTTTCAGGCATTGTCTTGCTTGTGTAGCGGTGTACTGGGTGAAAAAATATTATTATACAGCATCTTTGGGCATTTGATATGTGGTCATACAAGATTTGATCATACAGGGATCTTTCAGCCTCAGGGATCTTTCTACTATGGATAGGTGTTTACGTAAAGGTGTAAAGTGTGTGGTAAAGCAAATAAGCAGATGTCGGTACAATACTTACAAGTTTATTTACAAATTACAACAGACACATAATTCTTAAAGTTCTAGTTAAATATTAACAATAATAATTAATGTTAAGGGCGAATAAACACGATATACAAGTTGTGTCTTGACCGGGAGCTTAAAGCAGAATGGTAGGGTCTTCGTTGCAGCTCGAGCGAGAGTTCTGTGATCAAGATTGAATTCCAATTGGTCGCTGGGGGACCGATCGGATTGCCGCACGACTGCAGATCGATGACACTGTTTGACCTCCACACTACTAAGGCTAAGGCATTCAATATACTTTAATCCCTCTGCCTCATTTCTCAGTTCCATGCGTCACTGTCATCTATTAGGGTTGGTATCAGCACTCCATGGTGAGCTGCTAGCCTCACTTGAGCTTGAATACAAGGGACCATCACATTGTTTTCTGCAGCGGTAGGGACAGAGCATGGTACAACGTTATAATGCTTCATCGCAATCAAATTTAACCAATGTATTGCAAATTGTGTCAAGTAGGCATGGAATGAAATCGTTCGAATTTAAATATTTGGTTTAATCTGAAAAATAGTTATTCCAATTACATTTCACAATTTACAGTTAATAACATTCACAGATTTAATTCTTCAGGTACATTAATTATATCTGTTGCGATGCAGCCTTGCATTAAAAAATATATATCTATGGGGATCTTAAAAGTCTTATTAGAACAAAATTTGTTAGTGTAGTCATTCTCTCCAAAAGCATTATATTGGTCCTGCCTCTTGGAAAAATAAAAAGCCTGTGCTGTCTAGTTCTGGTGAAGTTATCGGGGACGTAAAGCGAAATCCATTCCAGAACATCAGGATTGCAAATGTGCCCATTTAGCACCATATGTGCTACTAATACCTTTGCAATTTTTCTCCATCATTTGAATACAGGGCATCTTCGGGTCCCCTTATTACAGATCAACTCTCAATATGACGCCCTCTTTGGTAAAGCGTCGATGACACAGGGCTAGTTTACAAGCTACTATCTGGGAAATTCACTATCTGTTAGTAAACTCGCCCAGTGTCATCGTGTCACTTGCTAACTAGCAGCAACTAGCAGATTGTTGACAATCTATGAAAAAAATTTGAAAGGTCGTCAACTTTACTCGCCTACACTCTTGCTCGTGATTGGTTTATTTATGTTTCCAACATGACTTCCGATAAACAGCTGATTTCGACCGTCAAATATCTGAAGAATTAGTTCACGCAGTCGTCGTTATTCTTGTTACTGGCGCTAGCAGCGGCCTCAGTTTCCTACACTTCAGAGCGAGTGGACAGTTTTGTGTATCATCATGACAATCTCACTCGCCGATTTACCTGCTTTTAAACTTAGTAGATAGTAGCTTGTAAACTCGCCCTGTGTCATCGACGCTTAATTGATTATAATCTGAAGGTTGCGGGTACAAATCCTGGCATACGCATATAAATTTTAACATTTGTGGCATGTTCCAGAGTGGAAGATACTCTCAGTATCGCTCTGGTATAAGACCACTGTTCAGAATTGAAATGTTGTTTTTTTTACACTAGCTCCACACAGCAGACCTTAAGAAAAATAATTCCCCTCAGAGCTTAAGTCATCTTTGGAGATGCTGTGTGGAAGATCTTTTTAAGAAAAGAAGGAGAGGAATTCTGGGAAGGAAAAGGTATGATGGTGGGTAGGGTTCTGGGGGTCATTGTGTCCAGGAGTAACGGACACATGAATCCAACCCTCCCACTGCGGTGTAAGGCGATGTCCCGAGACGTCCTGATGATTAAAGGTCTCCCTCAACGTGTTTCTCCCGATCTGGCCTGCCACGCAGTTGGTGAGCAGACGCATCCGCTGCCAGATCTGGACAAACCCCGCCCCATGAACCCGGGCATTCCCGCTAGCACTTTGGGAGACCTGTGTCAGGGGTGTTGGTTATCCAATAAATAGTTCCTGGGACAGCGGTACCCGTACCTGCCTCCGAAATTGAAAAGGCTTTAGCCGTGTTTGGCGACCAGATCTGAATAGCCAAGTAATTCCCCACCTTCCTCTCCCCCAACTCTTCCCCCCCACAATCCATCTCCCTCCAGAAAGATGGTAGCAACTCTTGTATGGTATTCACATAAAAATAAAACTCTTGAAAATGCTGCAAACCAGAGAAAATTCTTCCTGGTATGTTGTCGACAATTTTCCACTGGTTCAATAATATACAGCGTGTAACAGGAATTAGCCGAAAGATTTTAACCAGTGATTACTGAGCATATTTGGAGTAAAAAAATGTAGTTGTCATTTTGGAATCCAATGATTTTTATTCTATTAAAAACAAAAAATATGTTTTTCTTTACTGTTGCCATCGCTATGCAGGATAAATCCTGTCATGATGTGTTTGAGCGATACGCGATGTTTCGTGTGGTAATATGCTGTTAGAATGAGACGCAACACTTATCAAGTGTCCGCTAGGCTATAAATGCGCTTCTCTTTTAACACTAGAAAGACCGGGTACTGCTCCATACCTATAAAGACCACGACCGTCACTTTGATGGTTGATCATTTTTTTCAAATACGGAGGCGGGTATGATGGAACCATTTATTGGATAACCAACTTCTCTGCCATAGAACACCCCAAGTGGTTTGCTACGTTTGGTGACTTAGCAGGGGTGCCCGGGTTCATTGGGTGAGGTTTTTCTAGATCTAGATGGCGAAACGTTTTCTACCTACTGCGTAGCGGACCGGGTCGTGAGATACTGATTGAGGGAGAAATAATCTAAACCTATACAGCAGGACTCTCTCGACCCATCGCCTTGCACCACAGTGGGAGGGATGGATTCATTCGTCCGTCACTCAAGGATACATTTACCAATTTTTCCTATTCACCCCTCATACCCTTTACCTCTGCTTCCTTTCTCTAAAAAAATCCTCCACCCAGCATCCCCAAAGATGAAATAGGCCCTGAGGGTTTTTTTTCTTTTCCTCAGGGCCTCCTGAAATAAAAAAAACATGTGAGTGCAAAATGCTTTAATTTTTTGTACAAGCAAGAGTTATGTTTGTACAATATCGTAAAATCGTATCATATCATATCGTTTGTATATTATAAAATCGAATGCACTCTCCGCAAACGGGTTTCTTACAATTATCACAAGTGTCACTTATTTGGGTTTTCTTATATTTTATATTAATTTTGCTCTGTCGTCTTCCAGAAGTTTCATTTCCAGTTTCTTTTCTTTTGCGTTAGATCCACAAAGAAAGCCCTGAGAAAATAATTCCCCTCGTGGCATATGTCATCTTTGGGGATGAGGAGAGTATTTGTAGGGAAAGGAAGAAGAAAAAGTTCTCGTAAGGAAATGAGGTGTGAGAGGTGGGTAGGAATCTGGGGGTCAGTGTGCTCAAGATTAGCGGACGTACGAATCTATCCCTACCACTGCGGTGAAAGAGAGAGAGGTCAAAGACCTCCATCAAACAATTTCTCCTGATCTGGCCTGCTACGCAGTTATTTGGCAGACGCATCCTCCGCCAAGATCCGGACAAACCTAACTTCATAAACCCAGGCATTCCTGCTAAGTCACCAAATACAGTGATCCTCATGGGGTTACCTGCGGTAGAGGTGTTGTTATCCAATAAATTGTTCTGTTAATTCTTCAGGAGCTAATACAGCTGGACTAACTCTGGTATTTGTATACTATGTCCTTGGTTCTCCAACAAGCAATAAAATAAATTTGGGCAAGAGATGTATTTTTTGTGGTATTTTTATAAATTATGTACAAATCAACGTTCAAAAAAGGTATGTTGTAAACTTGGTTGAAGTAGGTTGTAAACTATCCCAGCATAATGGCCCAAACCGTCACATTGACGGCGGCGGTATTTGTAGGTATAATTCAATATATCTCCAAAAATAAATAAGACTTACATCTGTTTTTTTCACCAAAGTTGTTAAATCATAAATAATCATGAAATGTCAAAAAAAATCAACAATAATTTTTAAGCCGTATATCGTCAAATTACTTTGGGCAATCGTCAAAATGAAGGCTCCGGTCTTTCTAGTGTTAACTAGTCAGTTGCGGCGTGTGATGGAAGTTTTTTTTTAATGTATTTAATACAAACAAATGAAAACACACACTTTGTAAAACACCACTTTTTATTGGAATTAATATTTAACAGCCAACCAGGTTATCAGTTGATATAATAGCCCTGATGAAGCTTGAGCTAAGCGAAACCTGGTTGGCTGTTAAATGTTAATTCCAATAAAAAGTGGTGTTTTACAAAGTGTGTTTTTTCATTTAATATATAATGTCACACCACAAAGTGTTTGATTCCTAAAATGACATGTACATTATTTACTCCAAATATGCTCAGGAATCGCTGCCTAAAATATATTCTTATTTTATGTAGCACCGTTTTTGTGGAAAATCACGTCAAAGGTGCTTTAAAAAGTAATAGTCTAATGACTGAGAGCTTAAGACTAAGCAATCATTTCCAAATGTAATCTTCTGTCTTACAACTTCACCTGTAACTGAAGACTTACACCTGCCGAGCGATTCTCTATCTTTTGTGGGAACGAGATTGATATCGGGCGAGATCCCCTGTCAGATTTGTGATTTTCTATCGCTGTTAAATGAATAAATAAGCATGCATACTTGCAGAAATTCGTATTTAAAACGACTTAAGCTAAAACATGTGACAGCTTACAGCTGAAATTCTGATATCGGCCTGTAGAAAAAGCAAATAACAGCCATTGAAAATCACACAAATCTGACAGGAGCGAGGAACCGAGGTAGGTACAATGCCAAACCGCGCGCCAGAGCTAAGCGCCCCGTAATCAGTGTTGCCAACTCGAAATCTCCGTTCCCGCTAAATCGTGACGGATCAACGGTCAGAATTCCGTCAGATACACAAATTTTCATCCATGCTGGGGGAGGGGGGGTTGTTAGGGAATTTCGGGGATCAAAATTTCTTCATAAATCCTTAAATATAGGCTATTTTCGCCTATAAAAGTAAGTAATTTATCACTTTTTTCGAATCCGCCAGAAAATCCGTCATACTGTAAATTCCGTTATATACAAAATTTTCCCGTTTCGGGACACTCCAATCCGCCAGATATGACGGGAAATCCGTTAAGTTGGCAACACTGCCCGTAATTTGAATGATCCTCGTAGTAAAAAATCCCAAAACGTCAGAAACATGTCATACTAAAAATCGGCTGACCGTGCGCTGAACGGCCGACCCGAAGAGTTTCGGCATTCTTCGGAAATATTCCGAAGTTTTGGTTCCAGCGGTAGTAAGGTTTGAACAAGATAATATTAAGTAATAATATTTCTCTTCTAAAATGTAACCATTAGTCAAAGGGTCAGCTATGCGTCTCGTGTGACATTATCTTGTTCGAGCCCTTGGGATGTACCTTTTTGACATTATTATTTGTTTGTCACCCATTGATCGAAGTTGTCACAACAGTAAATGGCGATATTGGCGATCCGCGCCGAAGAGTGTTTCTTGTGTGTTAATTATTATTATTGGATTATTGCGTTATTATTATTATCTTTGGAAGGTTGAGTATTTTTAAATGGATATCACACCCACCCTTTCCACTAATCTTCTAATAGATGTAATATCAATAGTAATGGAGTGTAAAATGCTTCTAAAAATATTGATACCAGAATAATTCTATAATAATTTGATAATTACTAGAGCGCCGTTTTAGTTATGTTGCGTTGTATAATTTATTATGAGTTCCTAGGCTATATGTATTTTTATTATTTGAATTTACAAACAGATACATAAAACATACCTACTTACCTGGCAGGTCAATTCACTATATTAAACTCTAGACATCAGCATGTTTTTACATCGCACGATATTTTTACTATTACAGTTACATGATATTTTTAGATACTTAGCAAATAATGTAAAATTATGCATGATGTCTAGATTTAAAAAAAAAAATAATATCAACCTTTCGTTTTTTATGAATGGCTTGGTGAACCACCTAAATTTGAGGCACCGGCCGCAAGTCCTCCATCACAACACAAGCAAATTTTCGGCTAACTGTGGTAGTAGTAGGAGATTTTCAAACATTGTTGGGAATGTTTCTCAGTTTTATTATGGTTTCATCCTCTGCTTTTAAAAATTGATTGTCATTTTATATTCTTTATTATTAATAAAAATCATTTCTCCGAACTATTCTGGGGAAACTACATATTATGGTAGATTATCTGGTAAGACGGTACAATTTACAAAAACATGATTTTGCAGAAAACAAATAAGTTATTATGAAAACAGAATCAGCGGAGGCACTCCCAAGAGTCGAGTGTAACTAAAAATGTTAATGATTAATTTGTTTCATATTTTAATACAATGCATGTTTTTGTATTTGAATACCGCACATGAGTCCCAACTGCTTGGAGCAAGTGAGACTATGGTCATCCCCAATAATTGGAATATGTGAGGCTGAAGGAAGATGGGGAGGGGAAGGAGATGGGAAGAGGAATGTGGAAAGTACCTGGCTATTCAGATCTAGTCACCAAACACGGCTAAAGCTATTTCAGGCAATGTTTCAATTCTGAATAGTCTTACACCAGGGTGATACTGAAAGTATCTTTCATTCTGGAATGTGCTGCAAATATACCTTACCCTCAAATAACGAAAATGCTTTTGTATCATACCTTATATTACTTTAAATTATAAAGTCGTGAAAACCAATCAAATAAAATTTACTTGCGCACGATGGGATTTGAACCTGCGACCTCCAGATCGTGTTAGTTTTTTGTTATGTTACGAACATTATCTCTTTTCATTGACCAATTTTTCATTTTATTTTTTACATGATCTCCACACTAGAGGTCCTAGATTATCTCTTGGGGTCTATGCTATCTCTGAGGACACTGTGTGGTGGGTGTGCTTAGTAAACGGAACTGTTTATTCAACAGCCGAGCTGTTGAAAATGAAAGATCTGTTTTGGCGTGACGAATGGAGTATCCCCCTGCAATAGCGGACTATACTTATTTATCTAACTAACTGAAGCTACACTTCATCAGGAATAATTAACTTAATAATTACCTGCTTTTCTCTTTCTTTCTATGTATTATAAATCTATATTCATCTCTATTTTATTTAGATTTTTCGAATTTCTCTTAAGTGCACAATATTTTTGTATGTAACCGTATCCCATGTATGTACACCTACACTTATAGATAATCCAGAAGTTTCAATTGTTCCCATTATATCCTTACCTATTGCATAATGTTATTCTATTTCTGTTATAATTAGTGTAACTCGCTCATCAAGCACAAGAACTAGTTTCTTCTTTGGTGAGATTGCAATTTTAAATAATTTGTATACCGATATGTAATTTATATAAAACCACTGTACTATATATCTATATTAAATAAAATTAAAAAAAAAATCTAAGGCACAATAATGTCATTTACACAAGTTACAATATACTGTAGAAATGAACGAAGAAAGTAATACATAGTATAAAATATAAAAAGAAACAAAATTTTAATGATTGGTAGATTACAAAAAATGAGGTGGCACCGAAAACAAACGGGAATTTCTTAATATTTTTACACCAAATTTTGATCACCTTCAAAGTATTCTCCATTGACCACATCGCACTTCTCCAAACGCTTCTTCCATTGTTCTAAACAGTTTTTTAATTCACTTATCGGGATGTCCTTTAGGCCTTCCAGCGATTTTTGTTTTACCTTCTCCACAGTGGCTAAACGCTTTCCTTTGATGTCCCTTTTGAGTGTGGGGAACAAAAAGAAGTCACAGGGGCTAGATCCAGTGAACAGAGGGAGTGGACAATCGGTGTCATGCCGTTTTTGGTCAAAAACTGCATGACACCATGACACGGAGAGGGCGGTGTGGGCCGGCGCGTAGCAAGGCAAAGGGACAAATTTGGCTGTAACCCTTCTCATGTGCAAATCTTTGGTTAAAATCCTCTGAATTGAACTCTATGACATTCCAGACATCTAACAGTGTTGATCAACGGTTCGGCAACGGTCTTCACGAACGAGGGCATTGGTTTTGGTTTTGAGGGGCGTCCTGAAAGGGGTTGGTCTTCAATCGACATTTCTCCATTTTTAAAACATGAAAACCACTCGTCGACCCTGGTTTTGCTTAGAGCAGCATCCCCATAGGCGGTCTTAAGCATTACAATAGTTTCCGAGGCCGATTTCTCCAACCGGAAACAAAATTTCATAGCCGCGCGTTGCTCTCGTCAACCTGCCATCACGTTTTTCGTTGAAATGGAAAAAGTAGTTTAACTAAAAAAAATCTTACGTGCGAACCGGTGCACTCACAGCGACACAACTTCGCACACTGACTCAGGAGGAGTGACCCTAACGGATACCTGGTCGAACAATGGATCCCCCCACTCTTCCCTTCCACCACAGCACAATTCCCGGTACTTTTGGGTCCCCCCTCATATATACTGGGTACAACTTTGGATACTGAAAAAAAATATATTATCCCACTCAGTGTTGCCGTTTTGGAATTTACATTCCATCAGACACCCGGTGTTGACCATTTTATTGAATGGTAATGAGGAGTATATTGCTCCTGAACCAAATCTCCTCCGAGAATGATGTATTTGGCGTCGGTGAGGAAAGATTCAAAAAGGAAATTCTTTTGATTCTCGAAAGAGTCTCTCCACACTGACGAAATCTTCACCACTGCCTGAGATTTTCATTTTGAATTTGCTATATTTATTTAATGTACAAATATTTGTAAACATTATTTTTAAAATATTTATATTGCTTTATTTCTTACATGTAATAAATTAAAATTTGTAATTGTGTAAGGAATTAATAAAAAAATATTGTTATTATTATTATCGTATCCTAGGCTGGCCAGGACATTTCGCATTTAAAATTAAGTACTTTGCTTTTATCTATAAATGTCATTCTATAAATCCTGTTAGACACAAAATTCTCCCATTTCGAGGTATTCCAATACGCCAGATATGACGGGAAATCCATCAAGACGGCAACACTGATCCCACTTTGCTGCACTGTAAAAAAATGGTTTGTTCATTGAGTTTGATCATTGATGATCACATACTTACATAAATATACCATGACATACATAATACAGGTCGATGATGACGTGATTCACCTACTTTTAGGCGTTGTAATACAGCACTGATCATATCGAAATCATTCACGATTCAACGGGGAACAATGAAATGAAATGGTTTAAATTAGGTGTTTATTTTCTATAAATACATTATTTAAACAAACATTTTCTTGGGATATCTCTTCAATTTAAAGTTGCTCAAGAAACGCAGTTCCCCGTTCCAAGTTTTTAGAAGAGTCACCTGAGGTCCGCTCGATAGATCTGGCATCTCTAGACCACAAGTATTAAACTCTTCCGTCTCTCGCTGTCTAGTCATCTTAATCACATCTTCTCTGCTAGCATGTTGCCTGTTTTTTCTTCCACCGATAGAATGTTTCAGTGAAATTTGAGCCAGTTCTTCGTCAAACCTTGAAAGATATCTTTGAATGAGAGTGTAGATCATTTCTTTACTGAATGTTGACTCGTCGCATTCGGGGAGGTTTTCTTTGAACCATTGCACCTTTTCTCCGATGATGTTTTGCTTGATAAGTTGGCCCAGTTTAGCTTCATCTTTGTTTGCGAGTCTTTTTGTTTTTCTGCCGAGGGCGATGGTTTTTCTACTGTTTGGGTGCTTGCATTTAAGCATTTCTGAATTGAGGTTAGGCATGTTTTCTACACAATAAAGTAAATTTAATAAATATGAAATGAATTTATGAAGATAACCTGTGGAGAACTGTCAACTTAATTATTTTATCAACACGTGCAATTGACACTTGACAGCTGTTTATTTTGTTATTCTTTCTATGGTTATTGAATTCACAATAATTACCATAGACATTTTATATTATTATGGCGATGTCATAGAAAATTTTCAGAAATATACGCAACGCAGAACTGTCAGTGTCATAATTATGTAAAAGTAAATAATCAAAACTAAAATGTTTTCCCTGATAGCTGAAATTCATAATTTACCGAAAATATGTTCAATCATTAGAGCTTCAAAAAGATCTTTTAGATTATTACCTGGATTATATCAAGAGTTTGCAATACAAGAAGAAGGTACCCTCTTTAAAATAATATGCATTTGCGTGTTTAATATTTTTATAAGACTAATAATAATGTCTTCTACCTTTGTATTACTTTTAGATTCATTGAGTTCTCAACGACAAGTTCCTGAATACGTTGATTTAACTGTCTGTAGCCTTTGGGAGTCAGACGATCAAGAATTTAAGAAAATTAGGAATGATCTCCTCAGGGATATGCAGATAATACCCGACTTCATCACAGAAGTGGAGGAGCAAGCGTTATTGTCTGAAGTAGAACCCTTTATGAAAAAGTTGAGATATGAATTTGACCATTGGGATGACGTAAGAACAACTCTAAATTATCTCAAATGCATGTTTGTTTATTTGTATTGTTGCTTATCATCTAATATTTGGGCTTGAGGTTATTTTTCATTTTTTAGCTATCATTGTGATTCGACCGGTCAGTGGCTGAGTGTTTGGGTCCCACCCAGGCTTCACATGTTCGATTCCTCGTCTGGCTAAGTCCTCCATCACGACACAAGCAACATTTTCCGCAATGTGGTGGTAGTAGGAGATTTTCAAAAATTGTTGGGTTATTCGTATCCCGGGAATGTTTGCCTTTCTTTAAAAAAAATTGTAGATAGTAACATGTATTAAACCATAGGGTTTGGTAAAGTTGCCAAATTTCGTTGGTTCTCATGAAACTTAATTTAACTTTGAATGGGTGTTCCGCTCGTGTCTGTCGAGTTTCATGCATGTTCACTGGTGCACGGGGGATCAATGCTACTAGCTACTAAGAGCATGCTACCTTAAAATTCCTGTAGAATAGACTCTGCATGCCTGTGACTCTACAATGCGTCTGTGCATTAGAGAAGGCAAACGTTATTGAGGTGATTTTTCACAAAAAATGATCAACAGCCCTCCTTTTCCTGTGCAGTCAAGTAGGTTTATCAAGTATTTCGGGGCTCCAGTCCATAGATGGCTCCCGAATTCAATTATTGAGCATACTTGAGATTTGTACAGAGTTAGCAGCTGGTCACTATTTAAGAATCTGCTAGCCCTATACAAGATGTCCTATCAGAGGCGGCTCTAGGGGTCCAGAAGTGGAAGGTCATCTAAAAAAAATGATATTATGATACAAAATCAAATTAAATTCGATAATTTTCATTTGTAATTACCTCATGAGTTTGAGAGTCAAATTACATTTAATATATTACATATAATAAATTATTTCAGGCAACAAGCCTACAATATGCAAAATCAACCTATGTTTATCAAGCCATCTCTTTCAGATGCATAATATTCGTTATGCTTTCTCTTGGTCACGGCCATGACCCAAACTGTCTTCAGAATACGAAAATATTTCTTCTAGGCGGTACAGTGCCATCTTGTTTATTGTATGGCGCATAAAGGGACATAAGACATGATATTGGGACATTTGAAAAATTGACCGAGCCAATCATAGTGCATGGGAAAGGAAGCTTCCATTTAAGACATTAGATGTCGCTGCTTGCCGCTGCCGGCTATCTCGCGGTGCATTTCAAATACTTTGCAATAATATCAGTTGTTTTGATTAGCATAATATTTCACAATGTTTTACTGTCTTCTTATAATTTTGGGAGGTTTTTGACCAATTGTCCTGAAGGAAGGACCGCCACTGCGTCCTATGATACTGATTTTAGGTCCATTTAAATTTTTTTGCAATTGAATAGGTAGAAAAGCACAACAGTCACATTGTTATGGTTTTCAGTTGATCACAATTCGATAGAAAGCTTAAACAGACATAGAATCATTGCCTAATGGAGATTTTTCAAGTATAAAATAAACCAGGGGCCGGTTGTTATGAAAAAAAAAAATTGTTCTGAAACATGTAATGCTGCAGCTCTTTCTTACACACTAAATAACAACAGTCGAAAATGAGACAAACGGTGAACATATGTCTGCACCCCCCCAAAGGAAACATACAATTATTATCGTGCATCTTCCTTATACATATATAGAAAATGAAATGCAATTCCTGTCGCAAAAAAGTAGTACTTTGGAGGAAACAGTCATACAGTCACCATTATTTAATGTGTAAGAAAGAGTTGCAGCATTCTAGCGATAAGGAACGTAATCGCACACCTAGATAAAGAACAGCACAACTCAAAATAATCCAAAATCGAGTTATTGCCATTTTCGGAATCTGCGACGAAAACTACACAAACAACAAAGACACCTATTTAAAAATCTCCATCAATAAAATTGTAGATGGCGCTTAAGTCAGTCTTTCTGAATTGCTCTACGAAAACCCCCACCAACAATAGTAACGCATCACCAGTTACGACATACCAGCTGTAGGGGAAGGTGCTGTCAATACGCACAAAGACTGGATTATTTCGACTTAGTCTTGTATTCGTTATTAACCGCAGTCACAGTGCGTGAATATTTTGAGTTCATTTGGTATTCGTGATTGAACTTGTCTTCTTTCTCGGGCGTTCTACATATGAATTCCACTTACTCCGGTATTGTGAAGATTATAAAACAAAATATATAGAATAAGAGTGCATTAATTCAAAATTTATCACTAATATGGAATCAATTTGAGTTGATAAAATTATTAAACAATGATTTTGTCACAAATACTAAAATAACACAAAATTAATTAATTAATAAATGACACGTAAATTTGATGGTTAAGTAATTAAGCAAATAAATATCCTAGTAAAATAACATACAATATCATATAACAATATTTTTAATCGGTCAAATAGAATTCGAGTAAAACGTTTTTCGCTGTTCCTGAAAAAAGAGGTATTTTGGTAGTACTACTCTTTATCTAGGTGTGCGGTATGTTTATTGCCTTTTTTGATCACTCCTTAGGGTTCTAATGTTTCAATTTAATGAACTATCACATAATCAATAAGTGTGCCTCCAGGCCATCCACGGCTTCAAAGAGACAGAGCGGACGGTGTGGAAGGGTGTCGGGGCGGAAGCCTTAGCTAGGGCCCGCCAGCTCTCCATCCCGCCTCCAGATGTGCCCCTGCCCCACATGCATGTGCTGGACCTCGACCCCAAAGGATACATCAAGCCGCATGTGGATTCCGTCAGGGTAATTTATTATCTTTCATCTCCCATCTTCTTCTCCTTGTCCTATTCGGATCGGGGATCCAGACCCTCATCAAGGTGTCTCCAGGCATCCCTGTCCTGCGCTACTTCAGCTGACTCTGTCGATATCAGGACCAGCCACTCCTTGCACAGCCTCTGGAGTCGCTTTTCTCAATTTTGTTTAATCAAAATAGATTTCATTTTTTTTTTAATAAATCTTGAGGAATGTAATTTCCCTCATGGCCTGTGTCATCTTTGGGGAACCTGTATGGAGGGTCTTTTAGAGGAAAGGAAGGAGTGAACCTGTGTAGGAGGGAGGAAACACAAAGGCCGGCAAATCATTCCACAGCTGAGCTGTTGAATTCAAGAATGTGATAAATATCAAATGTGTACAAATGCTGGGCACGTATATACAAATGAATTGAAAATTTAAATGATTTTAACACTTTCAATGGCAATAACTTTAGTTGAGGTATTAAAACATATTTGATGACTATCAATTTGTTGTGCAATAATTTTGATGTTTGACAGTCCTTGTTAAATGTTGATTTTTGGCCCATTTTAGTTTTTTATCAAATTTCGGTCAGCTAACAAGCAACAGCATGACTGTTTTGCTTTACAGCTAAAATTTGATTAAAAACTGAAATAGAATAGGCGTTATACAGGGAACATTAATGCAAAATGGCGCTGATCAATGAATTGATCATTAAATGTGATTCAGTTTGGAATACACCAAATTTAGTATGTTTTCTTTCAACAGTAATTTAGAGAACCTCCGTGGAAGAAGGTAAGATCCTTGGTAGGACTGTACAGTACATCTTGTGATAGGAGTGGAAAGCATCAATATTTATTTACATAATATTTTGTTTGCAGTTTTGCGGCAACGTGGTGGCGGGAGTTTGCCTCCTTTCTCCGGCCGTGATGCGACTCCGCCATTCTGAGAAAGCCGAACTTTTTGCTGACTTCTTGCTGTCCCGGCGCTGTCTTTACATGATGAAGTAATAACTTCAATTTATATTGAAATTGTTTTTTTTTTTTACATTAACTCCACACAGGAGACCCTGAAGAAAATAATTTCCCTCATCTCTCAGGCTTCTTAATCCCTTTTTTTCGGAATTTTCATCTTTTCGGATGCTAGTAGTGGGTCTTTTTGGGAAGAGTGAGTTATTCTGGATCTTGAAGAGACTTATCTTGTAGGAGGGAGGAAACCCAGAGGATGCCAAACTGTTGAACTCAAGAATGAGTCGTAGTAACGATCCATTCACATGTCACAAATGTAAGCGGAGTATTTCCTGACTGTGCATTATGCACTGATGCCGAAAGGATCGATGATGCTAGTTCCTAGAGGCATTTCCATTGAAATATCGCTAGAACAAGGACAGCATTCTCACCTGAGGTCTGTGCTTCAAAGATTGCAATCCATTTGTTACTATAGGCGAATCTAACAATTGGACCATCCGTATCTACACATAGACAAGGATTTTTTTTTGGTATTTTGGGGGCTCCAGACCTGAGGCAGCTATCAAATTCAACAGTGGAGCGTACAGGATTAGCAGTTGTGAACTGTCTGCAGTATCTGAGGGCCCTGTACAGTAAAGCCGGGCTTACTGTACAGGGCCCTCAGATGAGAAGCTAACTTAACTCTGGCTTTAATGGAGCCTCTGGGTCTGAGCTGGTCGCCAGAGTTACACCAAACATATCAATGAGGCATGTTGGGAGATTGCTTCCGTTGAAGGAGACTAGATTGTTATTTCGATCCCTTTTAGTTGTAATCAGACGTGATTGGGTCTTTGAAATATTAAATTCAAAGAGATGACAAATGTTACTTTGGTTAATAAAAGTTTTGAATGTATTCATGCGTAACAATTTCCTTTTATTATTTCCAGAGGCACGTCGAGGTATGACTTTTCCCACGAGGTTCTTAAGGCGGATCTCTCCTATTTTAAAGAACGACAAATCATCAGAACGAGAAGAATATCCATCATCTCCAGATCTCAACCCGATCCTACCAAAGTTTAATTAATGATGATTAAATACATAATACAGATTTATGGACTTAGCTGTGCAGAAAGCCAAAAGAAAAAATGACAAATTATAATCAATTTTTATTGGCATTGGCAACTAGCTGAAGTCTCAGGAGTTGCCCGGGCGCGTATTTCCAAAACCTATACCGGTTCAGTCGTGGTAGCGACAATTTACATTTTCAATATCTTTTTTTTTGCAAGCGTTCATTTTGACGTGCAAAATTCCCGATTATTCCCATATATTGTAAATACACCTCTATATTGGTTATTTTTTTTATCACTTTGCAAAAACCAAAATTGTTCTAAAATCTAGATAAAATAATCTTTCCAATGTCTTTATTAGGAATTTTATTTCTAAATATTTAAATTTTGATATTGAAAATGTAAATTGTCGCTACTGCGACTGAACTGGTATAGGTTTTGGTAATACGCTGCCCGGGTTTCGTGGTAGACAATAATTTTCCTCTTATTTTGAATGTTACGTGTGCAAAATTTCATTAAGTACCAAAATTCTGCTTTAAGAGGGGTGGGAAAAGGAAGTGATTTTTCAAATTCTCATGTAGTATGCAGTGGTGGCTTGAGCACCTCTTGATCATAGGGAGATCGACATTTTTTACCTACTGTACTGTAATCTCACCACCCGGAGAATATAATATAAATTTCTCAAATTTTCATGGTCATACCATACTAATCAGATGTCTAAACAAAAAAATAATTTTAAATGTCTGTAGATATATGTATACCTAAAGCAATTATCTTGCAATATTTTTATTGAACTTAATTTGAACGCAAGTGAATCCCGCCTAAACTTTCTTGACCTAAACAAATGGTTCAGTATTTTGTGACGAGGGGATTCAATGGATTGTCTCCGCGGTATTTAAAATTCATATACAAGTGCGCTTGCGCTGTTCTCGGATTGCCTACGATCGAGAAAGAAACGCAAAGAATGAGTCAAAATGCTTAACCCATTGGCCACAAACCCCGGCAGCCTGCCAGGTGTGTAACTCAGGTACTTACCACGAACCCCGGCTCGCTGACAGGCTAGAGTAGGTCCGCCAAAAAACAGAACGACAGTGACATTTTTGAAAAAAAATTTAAATAAATTAATTCATTAGAATATATGGTTCAAAAGTAACAATAGATTTAGTACACCAATGCAGGTTTTCAATTTTTGGTACAAAATTAATTCAGTGGTGAAGGCCAATTTCTTAGCTCATTAATTCTGTGGCCAATGGGAGGGATAACTCGGATTATTCCCAAGTGCGCGGTAGGTTTTGCGCCCTGAGAAATGGACTCTGATGGTTCGTGCGCTGGTCGCATTAAAATAATTGGTAATAATTTTTTGTATTTTATTTCAAATGTTAATTGCTTTTATGTAATGAATTCATTCATTTTGGTGAAGACAAAGCATCGACTGTTATTTCCTGTAGTAGGTTTCGGGTGTAACTGGTGGGGACTGTCTCGGCTGTCCCCCTGTGAAGAAGCACCACTGGTAGAATGTGACCTTCCTCTGGTTTTTTGTTTTTACAAGTTGCAAAATTTCATCAATCTCAATAAAACTATAGATATGTTTTAAAAACAAACCCAAACTGGGGCACTGATGAAAAATTGGGACTTACTTTTGTTGATATCTGTAAAAATATTTCACTTCAGTAAATAAGTCTTTATAGCATAGCGGTAACAAAATAATAAATCGTTTTGGTTTTTAGTTCAGTATTATTTGGAAAAATCATGTACATACATACATAATTATTTAAGATGTGATAAAATTTGTTTTATACACTTTTTGTAAATAAAATGTTTGATTACAAAAATAAATTGTGAAATGATGAGCTTAGTGTTTTTATAATGTGTCTTATTTTAATAAAAATATAATATGGTATGTCACAGATTATTAAATTTTTCATACATATTTACTATATACATATTGTTCAATGATATTTCAGAAATACATAATTTAAATCACAATACAGCTGCTTTACATAGGTACTCCAAAGGTATGAATATTTAATTTTCTTAATCAGGCAGTCAAAATTTCCTTTTTAAAAATAATTCAATCATGTGAATGATTCATTACATATATACAATTCCACGGGAAAGTAGAAACGAGAAAATTAATTGTTTCGTTTATAAATAATAATAGTACATATTGAAATTAGAAATCAACAGAATTGTTCATGTATTGCAGATCATTTTGGTAAGAGTAACACAAAACATTGCCTCGGAATCCTTCCGAGTTGCCTCTAAAGTAAAATTCGTTATAGCATCTGAATGCCTGCCTTATTTGCACGTTTCTGTCCTCTGGAACGGTTATGAACGAAGATAATCGATAATCGTGATCGAAGGTCACATATTTTATGTCACTGTGGAATATAATGTTATTCAAAACTTTGTCTGATAACTCCATGTTTAAATCCATTATAAACAATCTCTTGCAAGCCATCACCAGGTGGTTGATACCTGCGCTCGTAAGCTGCCGGCAATACCACATTTCCAGTATTCGTAGGTTTGTCAGTTTCTTGCTTAACGCTAAAGCGTGCGCATCGTTGAACACGGACGAACTCACATTCAGTTCGGTCAAGGATTTCAAGTCACACGCCTCTATGTATTGTCTGAGTCCGTTCTTCGTCACCAACTTCAGCCCGGTCAGATGCAAGGTTCTCAGATTCACCAGGGATTTTAAACACATTAAGCCAGAGTCGGTGATGAGCCAACAGTGGTAGAGTCGCAAGTGCTGCAAGTTAGTGCAGTGAGAAATGATCCCGCAGGTTCTGTCTGTCACCTCGTAGCATCGCAGAGTCAAGTTGGTCAACTGATTGTATCTCAGGGTCAGTAGATTGTGCAGCTGAAACATTGGATAGAATTGCACGTAGCCGTACATGTGAAGTTCTTTTAGACTGTGGCAGTTGTTGCCGATAGCCCTGAGAGTGGATTCGTCTATCTGGTTGTTGAGAACGATGGATTTCATGCCGGTGAGTATGTCCAGGAAGTGTTGACTGATGAAGTGACTGGTTAGGAAGACGTCTATGTGTGTGAGGCGGGGGAAGCACTTGCTCAGCCTGTAGATGTGTCTCTCGCTCAGGGCGTTTCCTTTGCACATGGTGAGCGATGTGATGTGCGGGCAGACCGCTTCCAGCTCCTCAAACAGAGAGTTAATGAGATCGACCTGCATGCGAATGTCCAAGGTCTTGATAAACGAACTATTGGGCCAGTTTTTCAAAAGAATCAAGTCTTTCTTGTCCTCCAGAAGAAATCGAGTGCTCAAGCAGCAGGTGTCCATTATTAGTTTGTACCATCTTTTGCACACTCTTATATGCGTTGTGGTAAAAGATTTTATGTCAAAATAGCTGAATATTTCGATTAATATCTCGTCTGGTAGGTTATCCATAGTGTCGCAAGTTGTAAAATCCTTACATTAGTAATTCGTCATGTCCATATCGGTAGTTTTACATATTACAAAGTATATTTCGGATCCTCGGTGCTTTTTTGGGGTCAATGGAAGGTAAAATGACCATTTCTAGACACTAGTGAATAATGGCGTTGTTGTGTGGACTTGACTGTGATAGGTAATAAAATTATTAATCTATCGGCGGAATCAGCGCTCGGAATCTGAAGAAAACTATCATGTCATCGTTTAAAATACAAAATCCACCTGTGACAGTCGATTTAAATACATTTTATTGCTATTTCTCCAGTTTTGACAGAAGATGTCATCACAAACCGAGCACGCTGTCCGCCATATTATTAAAATAAAATGACAGTCAACAAACGTGAAGCATTATGCAAGTGTTACAAATGAGTGCGTTCAGAAACCAAATTGATCGAAATGTGATCGATCTGTTCGAACGAATTTTAGTCCACGGAGAACCCTAATAATAATAAATATCATAGTGCATCAATATTTGTCAATTAACCCCACTAGGGTTCGCCTGTATCGGGGTTAATAATTTCACAATTAAATAAAAATAACACACGCAAATATCGGTCATGCAAAACAGTTAAGTAAAAGCAAAATAATAAAATTTAAAAATAAAATGATAAACAGAGAAAATAATACGTGATAAAAATATATGAATTAATAACAAAGTGTTGAGAGATCAGACAAAATGTTCTCATTCATTAAGCCCTAAGCAACAAGGAGGGAATAACCCAACATTACCAAAATAAAATATCAGTAATCACAAACCTTTTAAATTATATAATTTCATGTATATTCATTTGAAGTAAAAATATCCATTTAATATGTAACATCATTCATAATTTTAATAATAAACTTTATAATTACCTGTATGTGCCTAAAATTAACAAAATAACTTATAATACCTTAAAATTAACAAAATAGAAATATTCATTATATAGAGACAATGTTGTGTACCCCTGCCTAAGTGTGTATAAATACCGTAGCATAAGAATTTCAACTACCAAAAAAAAAAATTTCAACTACCAGTCTGAAAATGTCCGTAATAGGATGAAACCGGTCCTGGTGAAATATAAATTAGTGGAAGAAAGTACAAAAGTGTTTTAATTTCAAATTCTAATACAATGGAATTCCACCACGAATTATCAGTGCAAAAACTAGACTCGTTTATACTGGTGTTAGTGATGAACCCTCAGATCCCTTGACCATTGAGGAGGCAATGGAGCGACCAGATAAACAACTTTGGATTGAAGCAATGTACCGTGAAATGGAATCACAAATGGATAACAATACATGGGAACTGGTCGATCTTCCATCAGACAGAAAACCTTTAAACAGCAAATGGGTTTTTCACAAAGAGAGACGCAAATGGGGATGTAGACCAGCATAAGGCTCGTCTAGTAGTGAAAAGTTGTGCTCAAAGAAAGGGTTTGGATTTCGAAGAAACCTTCTCACCTGTAGTCCGATACAGCTCCATTCGATACTTAATGGCATTAGCAGCTGAACTTGATTTGGACATAGATCAGATGGATGCTGTTTCAGCATTTCTCCAGGGCGATCTTCAGGAGGAAATCTACATGTACCAACCAACAGGATAACAAAAGTCTGATAAAATTTGTCGCCTAAGGAAAAGCCTATATGGATTAAAACAAGCAAGCCGTGTTTGGAACATAAAATTGGATGCATGCCTGAAGAATATTGGGTTTCAACAGTCAAGATATGATCCATGTGTGTATGTAAAAAATGAAAATGTGACTGTGTTGATCATTGCTGTTTGGGTGGATGATCTACTTATTTTTTCTAGCGACAAATCACAAAAATATGCTGTTAAAAATCAGCTCAAAGAAAGTTTCAAAATGACTGATATCGGTGAAGCCAAATATGTTTTGGGATTCCAGTTGACTCGAGACAGGCAAAACAAGAAGCTGTGGATAAATCAACAGAGCTATATTGAACAGGTTCTGAAGCGCTTTAATATGTATGGATGCAACCCTGTGGACACACTACTAAGTCCCAATGAAAAACTCTCAAAACAGCAATCACCAAAAGATGAAAACACCTCAGCCATGATGAAAAATATTCCGTACCAAGAGGCAGTCGGTAGTTTATTATTTGCCTCTCAAGTTACCCGACCTGACATTTCATTTGCGGTTAGTTACGTGAGTCGTTTCAATAACAATCCAGGTCAAGCGCACTGGGCTGCAGTCAAACGAATCATGCGTTACTTAAAGGGTACTGCAGATTGGAAACTGGAGTTTGATGGATGCACACCCTCTTCAATTGTTGGTTTCTGTGATGCTGATTGGGCCAGTGATTGTGACGAAAGGCGATCTGTGACAGACTACATTTTTACTAAATGTAAAGGAGCTGTTTCTTGGGGGACAAAAAAACAACCAACTGTGGCGCTGTCGACAACCGAAGCAGAGTACATGTCCATGTCTGCTGCGACACAGGAGGCATTGTGGTTAAGAGGTCTGGCTCAGGAAATCGACAGTGCGGTATATGACACTCCTACAGTTATCCACGTGGACAACCAGGGAGCGGCAAATCTAGCCGTGAATGGGTGTTACCAAGCCAGAACCAAACATATAGATGTGCGACATCACTTCCTTCGTGAGAAGATCCAGTGCAAACTAATTGAATTCAAATACATCCCTACTACTAAAATGATAGCCGACTCTCTCACCAAAGCTTTGGATAGAGAGAAATTGATGAGATGCATTTGCAATCAGGGTATCATCAAATAGGGAGGGTGTTGGAATATTTGATGCTGGCAACACTGATAGTTCCGGAACAATCTTCTTTGGTTCTTTTCTTCTGTTTGAATTTGATTCAGCTAGTGTATTGTTTACCTGACATTAATGGTACGTTTCCACGTTTGTCAAGGTTTGGCAAACCTCCGCAAGCTCCAAGCGTCCACAAATCTCGCTTGGCGTTTGGAAGTCGTTTACATGCTTGTGAATGCGTCAGTGCGCTACCTACACCCGAGCATGGCGGACGCCGAACTTGTGTCGGCTATTGCGTTTGGTTTATCAAACTTTTATTTGAAATACAAGCAAAGTGTAACAAAAACAAGGAAAGCTCGACGACCACGAGGATGATGGATGATACAGATTCATAAAAATCGTCCCAGGTCACTTCGCACAAAGAGGAGACATTATCTCACAGGCTAAATCCTATAGATTTTTGTTTCTTTTTAGTACCACTTTTTCGTTTCATCGAGTTTCAAATCACAACGGTGCTAAAGAAGTTTTCGCTTCAAAAATAATGATCGTAATTGGGACTCGAACTCGAAGATCACTTGTCTTATATAAAATTATTTTATTTTATAAAAAAAGTTATTCTAACAAAAATCATATATTTTTTTACTATATAAATATATAAATGGTAAATCATCAATAAAATATTATTTATTTATTTTGACTTTTTAGGTAAATCCAGTCGCAATAAATTACATAACATAAGTGCATTAAAATTATGTACACATTTTAATAAGTCTGGCATGCCTCATAGGTCATACATATGTCTCGTAATATTATAAATATTATCATAGACCGCATGGAGCAAAAACGGCGTGCATTCGCCGTCAGTTCGAAAGTTCCACTGAGCGTTTGCCGAAGCTTGCCGTTGGATCCGACCCCGACTGGATCGGCGGCAAACTCTCGCAAGCTCTTGCAAGCCTACGTAAGCCAAGCCAAACGACCTGTTTACACGTTTGCGCTTGTGGAGGCTTGCCAAGCCTTGGCAAACGTGGAAACGTAGCTTAAAATACATGTGTACCTTACAATTCAGTCTATTTAATTACAAACTAACAGAAATGGCGTCAAAAAAAAAGAAGCATCTGGCTTGCGATCGGAGATGATGAGATGATGAAGAGCGGAGGTGGCCCCAGCCAGGCACAGCCCTTGACTCTTGGAGGAAAGGGTCCTGGCCATCATTGCGGCCGAGGCAGTATATGGACGTACTGCCACGGAGTCCGTACCTGTAAGTTAACTAATTATTACTGTCATATGGAAGTATTTCACCATCCTCTTGATAGCTTACCCACAGGCCATAGGTATATGTATATTTTCGAATTCCAATTTAAGATTTATTTCCTTATAAAGTCGGAGCTTACTATTCTATGCCTACTAGAACTTGAGAACGGTGACTACAAATCGGATAAGTCAGCCAGGTTTTCTACCTATAGCGAAGTATTTATTCATTATTTATTAGTATACATTATCCTACGGATATAGGGTTGCCATATGTCCGGCTTTAGCGGGACATGTTTGGCTTTTTTAGGTCGTGTCCGGCTAAATATTTGTATGTCCGGCCTGTACGGCTTTTGTTAGGCTTTTTGTTAGTGTAATGCCGGTGCCAGACACGAATTCAAAGAAGTGATCAAACAAGTGTTCACATGTGTGGCACGGGCATTTGACACTGTTGTCACATAAGTGATCACTTAAGTGCGCTTTGCCGTTCCGTACCGGTTTTTTAGCGCAGATCAAAGGGATCAAAGTTCAAAGTTTGCGTGCCTGCCACACTGCGCGAAGCTCAGTTCCAGTTGCGCGAGCGTCGCCGTGGAGACTTGTCGTGCGTAAACAGCCAAACGAACTAGCGATGGAGTGGAATAATGAGAGCGTTTTCGAGTTTATAGAGTTGATGCAAGTAGAGCCAAATATAAGGGCATAAAAATCGAAATAAAATTTTCGTTTATATATTTGCACATGTAATAAATAATTAAACGCACATAAATAATATAAGCTACTTGTAGTTATCTTCTCTATGTACTTTTATATTATATGTATTTTGTCAATGCTCTTCATCTATATGTAATCTCCTTTCATTGTGATCTCTCTTTTTTTCTATTCGTGTTATTGTTATATTGTTAATTGGACTATTTGTCCTTAAATAAATAAAAAATAAAGTAAAAAATAAACAAACTGTGTCGACCAAATCGTCGTCCATGTTGTGTGAAGTCTATTTGAAAACTGTGAGCTCAAAGGAGTGATCAAATCTTTGACACATGTCTGGCAGATACAAAAATATGTGACCAAATGTGTGCGCAAAGTCTTCAAAGAAGTGATCACTTATTTGAACTTCTGTCTGGCGCCTGCATAACGCGGTGCACACAGCGCCTGCAGAACGAACGCAACGCAAGCTACGCAACGTGTCAAGGACGAGGCGGGGACGGGGAACAATGGCTGTTCTTGATTCACGCGGGTTTTGTCTTCCAAACTTCTAAAATTGGCGGAATATTACTTTGCTATACCAGGCCATAACGCCAATGTTCAAAGAGTTTTCTCTTTAATAAACACCTAGTGGACCAAGAAACACAATAAATTGCCAACCGAAACAATTGCTAAGATGATATACACATTGTGTAATTTAAAAATGACATGTCAAGAATGAATTGAATGATTTTGGATAAAGTAGGTGAAAAAGCCAAATATGCTACATTGTAGATTTTTTAATAATTTGTAGAAGTCGCGATATCATTCTAATTTATTTTTTTCGTTTTCGTCCACAAAGATAGATATGTTTCATTTTATATTTATTTAATGAAAATTTTTAGTCACTCATCCTTTTAGGGAAGAAGCACTTTCTGCCCAGTTGCAGAAACTAGGTGGTGTAACAAAGTGCTTTAGTCCAGTGCGCCTACCTCAGGGTAGCCACTCGGTGCACAACCGCCCTTCAATATCTAAGGAGGTTGTTGCCTTTCCCCCCAACCAAACATCAAAGGAAAATATGGCATTTCCCTCGTTTCCCCGGCGGGCAGACCACAGGAGAGACCCCAACATTCCTCTCGTACGAGGGATAAGGGGAGGGAACTGAGAAACTGGGCGTACTGTATAGGGCCCGCAGATACTTTAATAGTGCACAACTGCTAACCCTGTACAAATCGCAAGTGCGCCCCACGGTTGAATTTGGCAGCCACCTCTGGTCTGGAGCTCCAAAATACCTGAAAAATACCCTCGACTCTGTGCAGAAACGGGCGGTCCGTTTGATAGATTCTCCCATCTTAACAGATGGATTGCAATATTTAGAGCACAGGCGTCGGGTGGGAATGCTATCCTTGTTCTACCGGTATTACAATGGAAGATGCTCCGAGGAACTAGCATCATTGATCCCTTCGGCACCGGTGCATAGTTGGGAAACACGCCAAACGCGTGCCCAACATTTGCACGGTTGACAATTGTCACATGAGAACGGGTCGTTTCTTCGACTCTTTCTTGTGTTCAACAGCTCGGCTGTGGAATGATTTGCCGGCCTCTGTGTTTCCTCCTTCCTACAACATGGGTCTCTTCAAGACCAATGTTCATTCCTTCCTCTCCTCAAAAAGACCCTCCACACAGCATCCCAGATGACATAGGCCCTGAGGGAAATTATTTTCCTCAAGGCCTCCTGTGTGGAGTTAATGTAAAAAAATATATACATATAAAAATTTTATTTCAATCCGTAATCCAATTGAAGTCCTCGTTGCAATAATAGAAACAAAATAGAGGTAATAATATAATGAGTGCATACCTATTGCCACTTGTCGCCACTCTTCGTGCACCCCAGCTCCATAGCATTCAGGTTGACCGCCAGGGAAGACCACGCCAATTCGTTATTGATGCTGCTATCGTTTCCCTGCTGCCGCCCCGAAGTCATTGTCGGTCTCTCTTCCAGCTGACTAATCATCATCTCCAGCTGCCCGCTCGTCGCACGGCTCCTATTAATATATAATGTGAGATATAGCGCTCATATTACGCCAGCGCCTGTCGTATCTGCTGCTATTTCTTGAATTTCCCGCCTTTCTTTTGTAACTTCCTTCAGTTGTATAAATTGTCACCTATGTAGTTGGCGTCCTGAGACGCCGTTTTGATTCAATTTGGACTCACCAAGCAGAGCTTAAGTATATTCTGGATAAGCAAGACAACATAATAAGAGTTTTAATGGTAGGTAAAACTCCAACATTATGTGTGTCGTTGCTTATCCAGAATATATAATGTGAGAAGTGTTTGTTATCGCTTGGTGACAATTCTAAAGCCAACATTGTGACTATTACTGTATTGCTTGAAATAATTTAGTCAAAGACTGAGAGTGAATGGGGGGATTCAGCACCTCAACATTGAGACCTCTGATTTGCTTTCTGTAATATTTCTTGAAAGTGTTTTCTGAACACCAGTTTCCTCTTTCGAAAATGGTGTCTATAGGACACTCTTCCAGCCAACTTCTTGAAGCTACTGCTGATCTCAAACTCCCAGGGGAGGCATCAATCCCCGCATCCTTCAAAATTGTTTTAATCCATCCACCAATAACAGTTCTCCAGGCTGGCCTTGCAGGCCCTAATGTGGAAATAAACAGACATTCAACACCAGCTTCATGTCTTCTGTTTTCACCCAAAGACATAACCTTTCTCAACCAAAATATAGGATCTATATTACGATCGTCTGCTTTGTAAAGCTTCCAACCAGACTGTGTATGTGTAGAGGTGTCCGTCTTAGAACCAAAAAACTGGCCATAATATTATGTGATCATCATTGTCAACAAGATTATCAGGAGATGTATGTAGTAAGGTCAGATCATGTACTCGTATTCCTGATGCCAGAAGTAAAATAGCAGAATATCTACGAGATGCTTCGAAAAGAGTCGGTTCCTTTTGGGGGATTTTTACAAAGCCAAGATACCAAGTGTCCTGGATCCCAAGTAAATGCTCTAGGCTTCTTATTTGCATAATTCCCTATACCTCTCATCACTCGCTTGACTAAGGGATGATTACTTATCCTCAAATCGCCTATGGGGTCACACAAAACCAACACTGCAGACTTGTGAAGCGTTATAGTACTGGGAGCCAAGCCTTTCTTCACTCTTAGGTATGCTAAAAACCGTGCCAGCTGAGATCCCGTTGGGTTATGACACGTATTATTAATGGCACACCATTCCTTCCAGCTCTTCCATGCCATGTGATAGGTTGAAAGCATAGATTTGCGCCAACCCACATTCAACAGAGCTTTCTTTTGCTGTGACCAATCGTTCAATGCTTCACTCCACCCCCAATCTTCCACACCTGTTGTTGGAGCTTCTATCAAGTTGTCGACCAACATGGGTATTATGTGAGGTCGGTCTAGGGCTCTTCTCTTTAGGTCTGGTAACCAAAACACTTTTGGCCAATTTAGGGCTACAACCAGGTACACCCCTGATGACTTGTTCAGATGTGCCAGCACTCATGGCATTCAGGCGGGGGAGGAAAGATCCATGCCAAGGGAAAATTCCAACTCCTGCTGAACACGTTGTGAAGCATTGCTCTCTTGTCGTAGGAATCTATCGAAACATACCGATCCACGACATGAGCCCTCGAGGAAGCGAATAGATCCACTACTGGACTGCCCCACTGGGGACTGGGGGTAGAAAGTGCCATTCTGGTAATGTCATCCCTCGGGATAGATGATCCGCGAGGCCATTGTAGCGTCCCGGCAAATACTGCTCTTGTAAAGAGATTCTGTGCTTGTCCAATAGCGCAAGAATCTGAAATATCAGATGAAGGAGACCCGTCGACTTGGTGCCCCCCTCGTTCCTCAAGTAGGCTACGACTGTCCTGTTGTCTGATTGAATGAGTAACAAAGAACTTCTCAAATTCTGAGTCAGAGGCGTTAAGGCATTTAAGATTGTGTTGCAATATCCCCCCCTCTAACTGTCGGTCCAACAACCTGACAGAGGTACGTAGTCAATCAGGGCTCCCCAGCCGTGATCTGCCGCATCCGTAGTCAGAAAATTTGTTGGGCTGGGAAAATGAAGAGTTGAAACATGATCTAAGTTGATCATCCACCATTTCATTTCCGACAAGACCTTCTATATCGGAGACTTTTTCTGAGGGGTCAGCTTCAGCATTAACTGTAATTGTATCAGCCGAGTATGGAGTCGACCTCTAGGGACCACAAAAGTAGCAAAATTCAACTTTCCGAGAATACTCTGAGCTTCTTTCAGAGTCCATCTTCCTTTTGTCACGAAGCTCTGAAGTGAGTTCCAAAGACCTTGGCGCCTGTATTTGGTTAAGGACTTCTGTTTCAGATGGGGGTTCTACACAATTCCAAGATATTCCACTGACTGTGCTGGCTGACAGACACACTTTTGGAAATTTACCGACCAACCTAACCGCTCTAACAATTAAAGAGCTTTTCATGTTTGACTGAGGACCTCTCTGGTCTGATGAGCCAGGAGAAAGTGGTCTAGGTACACAATGATCCTTTGATGGTAGGGCAGACGCATCCGTCGCCAAGATCAAGAAAAACCTCACCCCCATGAGCCCGGCCACCCCTGCTAAGTCACCAAACTCAACGAAGCACTTGGGCTGACCTATGGCAGAAGTGTTGGTTATCTAATAAATGGTTCCTGGGTCGGCGGCACCTATATCCACTTCCCAAATTGTAATGTCATTGAATTTCAGAAAAATATGTATGTCTGCATGTGTATGTGATTGTCACCAAAAGAAAGCATTGCCATCGACAACGAGTCTATCTGCCGAGTTTCAGCTCGATCGGATGTCAGAAAGTGGGTTAACTCCACTTGATTCATACAACTCAATTTGGGAGGCGGGAATGGGTACCGCCGCCCCGGGAACCTTTATTGGATAACCAACACCTCTGCCATAGGTCACCCCAAGTGGTTCGCTACGTTTGGTGATTTAGCAGGGGTGCCCGGGTTCATGGGGTGAGGTTTGTCTAGGTCTTGGAGGAGGATGACCAGGACATACTGAACCCCAGATTCCTACCCACCCCTTAAACCCTTTTCCTTCCCAGAACTCTCCTCTCCTTCCTTTCCTTTAAAAAAACCCTCCACACAGCATTCTCAAAGATGACATAGGCTCTGAGGGAAATAATTTCCCTCAGGGCCTCCTGTGTGGAGCTTATATAAAAAAATAAAAAAATTCATTCAATCAAGAAAACAAAAATAATTTTTTTTTTTTAAAAGACAGACAAACATTCCCGGGTTACGAATAACCCAACAATGTTTGAAAATCTCCTACTACTACCACAGAAAGCCGAAAATATTGCTTGTGTTGTGATGGAGGACTTAGCCAGCCAAGGAATCGAACACGCGACGCTCGGGTGGGACTCAAGCGCTATGCTCACTCAACCACTGACCGATGTATTTAATAAAAATGGGAGGTATGCACTTATGCACAGTCAATTTGGATGTGTGATATGGAGGTACTCGTATGATACAAACTAAATTCATATAAATAAAGTCTCTCCATGCAGCCGGACTGCAGTTTTTTTTGTAGCATTTATTGACATTATAAACGCAAGTGCAGGGTGGGGCAGAGCAACTTGCTTATTTGAATTTGGCGGCCTGAAGCAATGGTTGCTGCGAGGAGGATGGGGCTAAACGTATTTGAGAGGGCAGGGCGTAAAGATGTAGTTCCGCTTGGATCACTGAAGAAAACTTGTGTGTCGTGAGGCAAGAAGTGCTTCACATGAATTTGTAGGGATGAAATGTTAGTTTTTCAAGAAGGATTCACCTTACAGAACGAGCAGACAGCTGCATGTTTGCGGGCAGAGCGCTGAGGGGATTGCAAAACAGAAAACCTCACCATGTCAACGTTTTGGGGTGACCTTGCTTGAAGTTGTTTACCGGTTGCGGCGGATGCGTCTGCCCACCAGATGCATGGTAGGCCGGATCGGGAGAGTGGTTGAGGGAATCCCTTTGACTTCTCCAGCAGTACTCTCTTGGAACAACGCCTCGCACCGCAGTGGGAGGGATGGATTCATACGTCTGTCACTCCTGGATATACTGACCCCCAGATTCCTACCCACCCCCATTTTCCTTCCCCGAACTTCCTCTCCTTCCTTTCCTAAAAAGACCCTCCACACAGCATTCCCAAAGATGACATAGGCCCTGAAGGAAATTATTTTCCTCAGGGCCTCCTGTGCGGACCTAATCGTCACCTTAGTTCTGTTAAAATTGTAAGGGTCCTTTTAAATAAAATAATTCCTTTTGCAAAAAACTTCACTTTTTAATTTACTTGAACATGTTATAAATGTATTATATTTTACGGTGATAACACCGGGTCAAACACTGGCAGTTGTTTTACTGTTAAAACTTGCGTTAGGAAGAAGCAATAATGAGATGCTAGCATTTTTATAATGTAAAAACCTGCACACATTTAAAGAATTAACTATTATACATCTGACGTTTGGAAGTATTTACAAAAAATGGCTTCTCCTGTAGTACGTACTTCGTAGTTAAAACAGGTTGCTACCGATCTACCGAAAACTCAGCGACTAGCCAAGCTTCGCACCATTTGTTTGAAATACTAAAACATGGAAGTTTGCTCAAGC
Source organism: Limnephilus rhombicus (assembly GCA_929108145.2). Taxonomy (NCBI): domain Eukaryota; kingdom Metazoa; phylum Arthropoda; class Insecta; order Trichoptera; family Limnephilidae; genus Limnephilus; species Limnephilus rhombicus. The sequence continues at coordinate 10,807,337 of OV815291.1, forward strand.
AACCCTTAGTTTTTGTTCAATCTCCACTTTAAAATTAAAAATAAAGTATAAAAAATGATAGATAATCATTTAAAGAAGAATTATTTAAACTAATGAGACCCTTTACCTTTACGAAAATAGTTTAATCTTAAACACCTTAATGACAGACGTGTAAAGTGAGTATGGGTAAAAAATACCCGGTAGCCACGATCCTTGTTCCGTTATTTTTCGATATGTTTATGAGTATGTTTTATGTTTTAGAGCTGTAATAAAATGAGTATTCCTCAAAGTGAAGGTGCAATAGAAGAGCTGCTTCAAGAAGAAGACAGCGGAGAAGAAAATGTGTCAGAAATAGAAGATGTTGAGGAGAATAGTGAACACGAAAGTGAAACTGAACAGGAAGCTGATAGTTCAGGCGCGCCCTCAAATTCAGAAAATGTTTTTGACCGTCTACCTTCAGATTCAGAAGTTATGTCCAAAAAGATATGTCGCGAGCATACAACCCCAATATGTGAGGATTGCTATGATAAAGTGAAGTAGTTTCGTTTTTAGCAAAATATTTTAAACAGTTTGTTTAGTGTTGATTATCTCAATGTTCACTCAGTATAAAGGTATCATTATTTTTTAGTATTTTAGGAGTGTATCTAGTTTATTTTCGATACCGATCTCAATTTTGCCAAATTTGTAAAAAAAAAAAAATATATTATTTTTGATTTTCGTACGATTACTAAGAAAAAAATTTTTTTTTGATTAGTTTTTTGGATAAAATCTAATACAAATAAATAAACATTAAAACTTGCATTTTTAGTTTTATTTATGAATAATAGTACCAATAACACAAATACTTTGTCAAAAATTGAAACTCAAGCGTCTTTTTGAAAATAACAGCAATTAAACTCTGTGGTATTTATTACCCGGTAGCGAGTGTTCATGTTCGTAAATACCTAGCGAGTACCGCCGGGTTAAACATTTAATTTGTCTATTGTTTTGACCCTTTCATAATTTCTCCTCCTGTAAAATTTTTAAATGGTCGTTTCGACAACTGAGATCTAAGGCGACGTAATATAAAAACAAAACCGTGACCACGGGGCACAATATTGAAATGGGTACGGAATGCACGTTGTGTGGCTTTGATTGAGCGACCGTTAGAAAAGTATGACTCTACAGCGAACGCGCGCTCCACCTCCGTCCACTCCGTGATACTAACTTAACCAAGTGGAGCTACAACAACACCGCCCTCTCAAATGTGTCTATCCCCACCCTCCTTGCAACAAACATCGCTTCAGGGCGCCAAATTCAAATAAGCAAGTTGTTCTGCCCCACCCTGTTGTTAATGTCTTTGAAAGCCAAAATTCTTTGCATCAAAGGGCTGGTATTTCAGTAACAGTATCAGAGCTTATCTTATCAGGTCTCCTACCAGAAAGCAACTTGACGACTGATGGATTAATAGCTACGTGTTTCTTCAAAGTTCGTGAATCGTTGATGTGATAATCCCCCTACATTTGATTGGTCACCCCCACTGAAAAGAAAATCTGAAAGAAGTTGTTGTCTGGTGTGCCCAAAATAAGAAAAAAATACAAGTGTGTGGTTCACACGCAGTGAAACCTTCAGAAAACTAAAGCAGACAAGAGTCGGAGGCTACGAAACTACGAAGCACTGTACAAAGAGAAGACTAATTATTCTATCTCATTCTCTCGCAGGCTAAATCCTATAGATGTATCTGTTTGTCTCTTTTTAGTGTAGCTTTTTCGTTTCATCGAGATTCAAATCACAAAGGTGCTAAAGAAGTTTTCACTTCAAAAATTCACCTTCTGTGAAATGTTATTATATAATTTTGAAGTGAAACTTCTTTACAATCATTGTGATTTGAAACTCGATAAAATGGAAACGAGCAACACTAAAAAGAGACAAACACGTACATCTATAGAATTTAGCCTGTGAGAGAATGTGATAGACTAATCGGTATCCTCTTTGTGCAGTGCTTCGTAGCCTATCCATGTAGAATAAAATGTAAAATAATTTTTAAACTTGGTAACATTATAATAAATAAACTCTATAATTATCCTACTCCCGATACTCTGCATTTGTCTCATTCTCAAAGTTTAGTTTCCTGAAGGTTTCACGTCTACCGCGTGTGAACTGCACACATGTACTTTATATATTTTTTAAATGCAAAAACCTACTGCCCAAGAAACACAACTTCTTCCAACTGTCCTGAGCCACTGGGACTATGGCATCTTCAAGTAGGTTATCTTGAGGGGCTAAAGAGAGTGGAGAAGAAAAGGAGATGGGACGATGAAGGCCGGGAAGTAGGTATCTGGACACCAAACATGTAAATCACAATAAAAAAGATTGAAATTTCAAAAATAATTTAATTTATTTCTATTAGAATTTGGATTGAGGATTTATAATAAGAGTAGAGAACTAAAAAATTGTTTTCTCACAGAATTTGAACAATTCATCAAATTTCAAAGTTGATATTCAAGTTCTGTGAAAGTTCTATTGACATTATTTTGCGGTGAAGCAACCTGCCCATGATGAAATAATAACAGAACACTTGAATAGAACTTTCACAGAACTTTGACAAATTGTTAAAATTCTGTGAAATTAATAAATAAATCTATGGAAAAGCTCTTCATGCCATACTTATCTCTGCAGGCAGTTAGAAGTGAAACCATAGAAAAAGCAATTTTTAAATACATCTATTTGAATTTCCGTTTTATTTGTTTGATGCGGAATCTTGGAAGTGGAATTGAACATATTTTCCGACATCAGATCTAGCTGAAACTCGGCAGGTATACTCGTTGTCGATGACAATGCATTCTAACAACTGGTGGCAATCATGCACATACACATATGGAAATAAATGCATTTTTTTAAATTCAAAGAAATGAAAGCATTTAATATACAAATAAATATCAGTTTTAAAAATCTTTTGGCAAGGTTGGTAGTGCAGTTGATTTCGATCATTGGGAAGGAAGGTTCAAACCTCAGTGAAATCAAAAAAGATTTTTTTAAAGATTTTTGAAAATAGGTGCGTTAGAGTAAAGAAAAATTGTACTTTTTTAAAAATTCATCGATTCTCTTTATCCACAACACCACCGACTGCAGATATACGTATTCCGATCTGTACAAAACAATGTATTTAATGTAAATATTTATTTTCATATTTTGAACATTTTTTTATTTCTAATATAGCAAATATGAAGAAAGTATACAATGAGAATTTTTAAAAATAATGACTATAATTAAAATGAAATAACAATAATAATAATAATTGATTAAACAATTGTATTCATTAATTTCTAAGCACATGGTTTGAGGCACTCGTAACCAGAGTGGCTTAAGTGCTATTTGACTTATTCAAACATATCGACCCTTTGGAATAACAGTTCCATCTATCGCGGCAATGTGATAAAGGGTTCTATAGTAAGCTACTTTAGATTAGTGATGTAACGACTGTAATTTTTTGAGCATTCGCGAAAGCGAATATCTGCTACCGACATTCGCGAATGCGAATATTGAGTTTTTTTATTTTTTATTTGGCACCAATTATGTATGGCGGCACCAATTATGTATTGCGGCTCAAGTTTGCTTCTTGTTCTGAGAATTTCCGAGTTGATCCGAAAAAAGCCGATCGGTTGTTTTATTTCATTTGTCGTCTGCTCGTAAACAAAAACAAGTGAATTTTAAGGTTAGAGTGTGGTTGATTAGTGATTAACATGAATAAATCAAATTCTAGTGAAATTCTGATTTTTTTTCACTTTGCGACGCTGAACGAGCTAAATGCAAGCTGTGTAACAAGGAATATTCTAGAAAAGGAAGAAATACAACGGCTGTGAGAAATCATTTGAAGGCAATGCATAAAACAAAGTTTTTCTAATTAGAAAATTGTGAAAAACGAAAACAGGATGCATCTAAAACACTTGAAGTGGCATCATCTTCCCATCAAAGTACCAAATCCTATATGAAACAGATATCGCTTCAAGAATGTGACGATAAAATGAAACAGTGGGATAATAAATCAATGAAGTCATAGGCCATTGATAATTCAATAAGTGAAATGGTTGTCTTGAAAGACTTGCCATTTAATTTCGTGGAAAGCGTTGGATTTGTTAGACTTATCTTATGAAGCATTGTCCATCCTATAATTTAAAGTCGCTTCTCTTTTTTCAAACATTCGCTTGAACTTTGCGATTGCGAATATGCGAATATTCGCGAATGCGAATATTCGTTACATCACTACTTTAGAGTTCATTATCGCGTGACGTTACCACTACAGATGGAACCTTGTTATTCCAAAAGGTCGATATTGTAATACATAGCGGCAAAGTCAAAGTTTACTACTAAATAAAGCCATTTTGGTTTAAATCAGTCAAATGCTTTCTATGGTCAAATGGTGGTCAAGTCACACTGGCAATGAGAGCTTCAATTTGTAAGGTTGGGTTGAAAATTCAAACGTAAGATTGTCATCAAATGATCAATCAGCGCCATTTTGTTTTTTTCACAATTGAAAAGTCTCTGTAAAATGCTGTTTTAGCTTTTGAACAAATTGCGATCAGCAGAAGAGGACAACTTTTTATTTTAATGTGGTCAAGAGTCCCAGCTGCTCCCATCTGGAGCCAGTGAGACTACGGCATCCCCAATTGGGGTATGTTGTGAGGGTATGTTGTGTGATGGTAGTGGGGAGGGGAAGGAATGGAAGAGGAAGGTGGGGAAGTACCTGGCTATTCAGACCTGGTCACCAAACACGGCTAAAGCCATTTCAAGCGAGGTTTCAATTCTGAATGGTGGTCTTATAACAGGGCGATACGGCGATACAACAAATATACTACATATATATTATTTTTAAATTAATTAATTCCGAAAAAACACAAATTAACCAAATAAAATTTAATTATTATTTTTTAATTGTTAAACTAACGTTTAAGACAAGATTTTTATGCATAGCACAAAGGGTAACAATTATTATATGCAATAATTATCAGCCTGAAACACTCATCCACATTGAAAAATCTTCCGAGAAAAGATACATGACGCCAACGGGACTTGAACCCGTGCCCTTCAGATTGCCAGTCAGCTGCTCTCCCAATTGAGCTATGGCGGCTTATCTTATACCCGCCAAATGATTCAATATATACTAGTGTTTCATTCAACAATTACTGCTTATTATATATATATATTTTTTAAAAATTTAATTGCGCATGCGGGATTCGATCCCGCGACCTTCGGATCGTGAGTTAAGAGCCTTACCTCTCGACCACAAAGGCCAACAGTCATGCTGTAAAGCTGTCAGCTTATTATAATTTGATAGAAAGCTGAAATGCATCTAGAATCTGAGTGTAACGGGGACCTTTCAAATATAAAAAAAAAAAAACAAAATGGCGCTGAATGGCTATTTGATGACAGTTTTACACATGAATTTCTGCAAAACAAGGCAAGATTGTTGTGTATTGCCTATTCTTGTCGAAGTAATGCCCTGTCTTGCCGGCGAGTTTGACCGGCTACCGATATTACGACAATATTTCTTGGCTAAATCAAGGAAAGATCCTTCTCACTCAGTAAAAAAGTGAGTCTCTGTTTGCCACCTTTCCTCTACCAAAACTAAGATATAACTAAGAAGTATGAATACATAACAAGATATTTACAAAGTCAATTAATTAACCATCGCCAAACTAACTTACCTTAAAAATTAAAAATATTACATTTGTTCAACAAAGCCCATCAGGGCCCAACCAACAAATTTAAAATTTTATACAACTAATAAACAACCATTTAACATACAAAAACGGTTGGTAAAATTAAGTTGTGTAAAATTAAAAACATGTTTACAAGTAGGTAAATGAAAAGTTGGTGTTTTTTTTAATGACTACTTGCCGGGTATGTTCTGGTAAAAGAGTGTTCAGAAAAAGCAATGCGTAGCACTATTGATAGACTGTCGTCATAAAGGTCACATTCTGATGTATGAGACCTTTCACCACTAGCTAGCTACGCCACTGCTAAGAAGTGTTGTTAATCTTTACTAATTTGAGACACCGATATTACCAATTTAATAAGATCTTTCAGCTCCTAGGCAGGCCAATGAAATTAATTTTCTGTTCATGATTTTTTTTATTTGAAAATGTTTCATCAATTTCACCAGAAGTAAGGACAAAAATTGAGCTTATTTTGACTGAACTGAAAAATTATTTTCATAATCAAAATGTATATCAAATAATAGTAGGGATATGTGCAACTTTATTAATTTGTGTTTTAAATTATAAAGTACTAGCAGACCCGGCGACACATAGCTGTGGCTAACGAAACCTTTATAACTAACGCCATCTTTTAAATCAAACCCACACCACGCTGCCCACTGCCAGATATATTAAGTATTTCAACCAATTTACACAAAACCTCGACAAATTATATGCCTAAAAACCTTCCTCATGAATCACTCTATCTATTGGTGAAAATCACATGAAAATCCGTTGCGCAGTTTAAAATATCTAAACGCACGTACAGCGTAAGCGACTTCATTTTATACTTAGTAATATAATAAGTAATAATAAAGATAGGCCAATAAAGATTTCAATATTTCACGATTTTAGAGGCAACTTGGGAAATTATTATTCATGAGTAAACGATAAAATATTAAAAAAAAGTATTTTACTCTATTTATTATAAAAATACGGAGAAATATAAAATGATTTAAAAAAAAGCATTTTGGTGGGCGTAAATTTATTTACGTGATAATACAAATTTTTTATGTATAAATTAAAATGACTAACTAAAAAAATGCATTTATTATGAAGCTTAATTTTGTTTTATTTTTCATTGTATTAACACAGTATACACGGTGTCCGGAAACTCGTAGTACAAGCGGAAAACTGGTGAACCTATATCACATAGAGAACCCAAATAAACATAAAGATTTTCAATTTAAGCATTTTTAAATTTAAAATTAAGAAAAAAAAATTATTTTAAAAACATTTCGGCTTTTTAGGGTTAAAATTTTTGAAAAGCGGAAATGTCATGATGACAGATGGAAGATGTTATTCTAAAATTATTTATAAGTTGCTTAATCTCTTTTCGTGTCCATAGTTTATTTATTTTCATCTTAATAATTTATTCTCCCACCTCTTCTAGGCATTACAATATGGTTAATTAGCGGGTAAATATGCAGTTAGTCCACCTCACGGATAACACGGAACGTTCGTGTTGTCGCAGTTTGATGCACGGATAATAAGGAATGTTCCTTTTTTAACTAATAGACAATCAAATATGACATTTGTCGGAAGTACCAATCTTATAAAATAAATTCTCTAAAATAAATTCGCTTTTCATCATACTTTTAAAAAACATCCCAGGTTTTGAATGCTTTGTTTGGCTACGCAGGGTTTGTCTAGCGGGTTTGTGTAATTATTTTAATACATTTCTTTCAATTTTCGTTATTTGTTTGCAACACGGCATAACACCCCAAAAACAAATAACGAAAATGCTTTTGGCCGTGAAAATCTTAAAACTTATCATTTCTTTCAATGTTCTACTGTTATAAATACAGGTACAAACTTGTCAATGATGCATTCACTTTGTTTTACGCAAAAATATTTTTCTATGATTGGCAGCATTGATGAAATGTTAAAATAAAAACAATGAATAAACATGGCGTTACCGCGCAAGTGAAATTTTAACAAAATTAAAATGTTAAATGCATATTTTTGCATGTTTTTTGGTCTCCCCCGACATAAATACTCACTTTTCGTAATAATAAAGCTAAATCTAACTGTTTGGATCCGTATTAACGAGTAAGCGGTTTAATGCATAAATAATAATTAGCGTACCAATTTATTTTATTGTGTGGCAGCTCCGCATCTGGTTGCAATGTTTTCAAATCCAAAAACACATCACAAACATTTGTCACCAATTGTTCAACTTATCACAACTACATAGGAGGGTACACACCGCTTTCCCGCCCTGGTATAAATAACAGATTACTCACTAAGTAATAATTCAATTAATTTCATTCACAATTAATCACACAAAGAAAATAACTTAAAGAGTCACAATGTTACGCTATAATTAATAACGCACTATTATTTACGTTTCAAATAAAACACAAGAAACATCCCACGTCAAAGCGTAAATACAAACTGATACAAACTAATTGGGCGGTCCAAAACACGGAACTGTTTGCATACAACTCGAGTGAAATAGCGCTGTTTCGTTTTTTAAAACGGTGCTAAAGGGAGACGCATGGGGGAACTCTCGAGCGCATTCCTTGTATTTTTGAATGAATTCGACGCGATCCCGAGGATAAAACGGTCCAAGTCCGAAATTTGAAGAAATGAGTTTTTGATGATAATTTACTTGAAGTAAATACGTTTTACGTGAAGTAAAACATGATAATTTACTTGGAGTAAATTATCATGTTTATCAGTGGCAGAAAAATGGAAGTCCCATTATGAAGAAAAAATACGATTTTCAAAATTGCATGTGGATGCAAGTACCATGATGCAACAACTATCTTAGAAGCAGAAGGGTGTACCATGGACTTTATTCCTTTTATAATACACCACATGTCATAACAAAATAGTCCACTTCATTTAGAGGCAGTAGGACTCAAGTCCATGTTTTTGTTTTTTTTTACATGAGCTCCACACAAGAGGCCCTGAGGAAAATAATTTCCCTCGGGGCCTATGTCATCTTTGGGGATGCTGTGTGGAGGGTTTTTTAAGGAAGGGAAGGAGAGGAGAGTTCTGGGAAGGAAAAGGGTTTAAGGGGTGGGTAGAAATCTAGGGTTCAGCATGTCCTGGTCATCCGCCTGCAAGACCTAGACAAACCTCACCCCATGAACCCGGCACCCCTGCTAAATCACCAAACGTAGCGAACCACTTGGGGTGACCTATGGCAGAGGTGTTGGTTATCCAATAAAGGTTCCCGGGGCGGCGGTACCCATTCCCGCCTCCCAAATTGAAAAGTTGACTCAAGTCAGCGTTTTTTTTTAAACAATTATTTTTAATGGCTTTACTATAAAAAATTCGTTTCATTTGCTCCTTCTTAAAACAAAACTAATTGAGTTAGTAATTAGTTTTTTTGTTATCTATCATACAACATCTCCTGAACATTTACCTTTTTGGACTTGCTTCCGTACAGAATTTGGTTCGCAAGTTCACAGTTCAAGGCCAAGCCATTAGTAGCTTACCCCTTCTATTGTGTTGATCGAACCGAGCGCAGAAAGGGACAGCAAATTTCGCATTGCACTTTGACTTCGAAGCGCGAAAATAATGAACAGCTGTTTTTAACCGTGAAACGACCGTACTACACGGAATAAAATTATGAATAATTTCAAAATAACGCTTTAAATCCGGATTTCTTTGTTTGTTTTCTTTTAATTAGTTAGGTACTATGAACGTCAGTAATAATTTATAAGAATTTGACCAAAAAAAAAATTAACTTCTGACTCGATTTACTCGAAAACGAAAGCTCAAATCAAAAAAAATTATACCACAAAATCGACTCCAAATGTGATGAGGATTCCCCAGTTTCCCGCTTGTACTACGAGTTTTCGGACACCTTGTATAAAGTGTATTTTTTAATAATTATAATTCATAACAAAAAAATTTCAAAGTTGCCCCCAAAATGAAGCAAAATTGAATTCTTTAATTACTTGCATATCATCATTTAAAACAAAAATAAATAAAATAGCATATCTCCGTATTAGATATTTAGTACAACTTATGATTACAAAAATAATTTTTCAGTTTTTTGGATTTTGATCTCAAATCCAAAATTAAAATTTGTATGAAACGGGCTGAAACCAGCCGTGCAAACGCTCCTCTTGCAAGCAATTAATTTTCGGGTACCGACAAAACAGAACATGTTTAACCTGTGACTTGCCACGCCATTCCACCAAAATTCACGAAAAAACACTAAAAAACCATCACTTTGAATTTTGAATTGAATGTTTTGTAGATAAATTTTGAGCTATTGTATATTTTATTGACTGAAACACGTTCACAACACAATAAACTATCCACTAAAACCACATTACTTGCATTTATTACGTAAATTAATAGGTTTTACGACGTTTTATTCGCAATACACGCATTTATTGCAACTGTTAAATTCGCGGCAAATTATGACAGCGCATTGTCATGGATGAAATCGTTTTAAAAATATTCCAGGGTGACTAGGTGAATGAGACTTTTAGCATCACCTAGAGTAATGATGGCGCAAGCGATTCTGACACTGTTCTTCATACAAATTCTGTACATAGAAGGGTTAAAATCGCAGACAAAAAGTTTTTCGTCGACAATATTATTCAAATATTTGAATTATTTTCTCACGCATGCGCATATGACGCGCACAACGGAGCGTCTCCGGCCAGTTACAGGGTAACAGGAAAGCTTTTAAAGTACCTTATAAAGAGGATTTACTACATTTATTAAGAAAATTAATCGTGGGTATAAGATTGATGCCACCTACTTTTCGAATGTATATTTTATCAATTTCATATTTACAATTAATAAATAACAGAGATACAGTTATAACCTAATTGACTGAAGGACATGAGCAAAAGAATTACATGTGGGAAGAGGGTCTTTACTTTGTTTCTGAAGCCTTATCTTTCGGTGATGTTTGAGCCTTGCCTGTAGTGACGACGCCTTAACGAATGAATATATCATATTTACAACAATGAATAAACTCAGCCACAGTTATAACGTGATTGACCGCAAGACCTGGAGTAAAGAATCCCCGCTGGACAGCGTGCCTTCGCTCCGTTTCTGTCGTCGCACCTTCCGGTCGTACTTGAGCTTGGCCTGGACTCCGAGGCACATGCGGCGGTGGCGGTCGTCGAGGGTGGGCGTGTCGTACGCCAGACGGAGCAGGTGGAATGCCGCGTTGCCGTGACCGAGCTGAGAGAGGGCGAGGGCGAGAAAGAGCCAACCGCGGGCTACTCCGTCCGGATCGCCGCCCATCACGGAGAGCCGGATCTGCTGCATGGATATGCGGAGAGCCATCTTCGCCTGCAAAATTAGTAAAAATAATAAACAATGAGTTCACAAAAAGCTTCTACTGGGTAGAATTTTTTTTCTTTTTTGCCTACCATTTATATATTTAATTTAATGTTTAAGGTAATACTGTTAATTTTTTTTTTTTAAAAACGCATTAAAATTTTAAATTTTGTAATGTTTTTAAAGAATAAATAAATTGAATTGAAAAAAAAAAAAAATCCATCTACGCCAGTGATGATCAACCTTTTTAGCCAAGGGCCAATTTATCCATTTTTATTTTTTCATGGGACGCAGTGGGTTGGGTACATACAGATTGACAAGGTTAAATTTAAATTCGGTGGTGTTGCAAACCAAATTGTATTTTCTAAAATGATAACTTTTTAATTAAACAATCTTAGAATGTAAAGGAAAATGTAAGCATAATGAGTACGATTAGAATGACAGAATGTTTAATATTCTAAAAACAACTATTGTGTTTATTATCATATTAAAATAATGCTTTCTAATAGCTATTTTGTAAAAAAAATGGATAATTTGATGTTTGTTTTTCATATCGTGTTTTGATAAAATAAAGTTTTAATTAAACCCAAACTAATAACCTATATTAGGATCGTGAGTTCATATTTTGGGTTAAATCAGAGAAGAAAAAAAATTAACCTTTATACTTTCACATCAATTACAAATTGAACATTCAATTTTAATTAAAAAGAAACAACTACACATTTAAAGTGCATACTAACCATTTATCTATCTATATATTTACCCTAAAGTGTGGCATGTAAATTTAGGAAATTTTATTTTTTATTTATTTAACGCACTGAGGGCTTTTAAATTGGTAGTCCAATTTTAATATGACAGATAATTTTAAAACTTAAGAAATAATAAAATTACATTAGAAAGAAAATGCACACAAGTCATAAAAATATAAGAAAAAAAAAAAAAAAAGCGATTTGATACATTTACAAAAATACAAGATGTGAAAATTAGGAATAGTGTTCGAAAAAATATTTTACCTACATGAATCATAAAATTCCACAAGTTGATGTTAAATATTATGTACATCACCTAAGTACTTATTTCCCATAGTGTGAAATCGTATCAGAGAGTGGGCAATGTAATTACGCTTATGAATGCTGCAGTAGAATAGTGTATTTTGTCGTGTTGTTACTGTGGGTATTCATAAGTTTATGAGTTGCAGGAGTTCGCAATAGCAGAATTTAGAATTTGGTATATTGATGCAACAGATGTTGTATACAGGGTGTAACAGGACGTACCCGTGGGATTTTAACCAGCCATTCCTGAGCATACTTGGAGAAAAAAATGTAAATGAAATTTTGGTCTGCAATTCGTACTTATCTAACTGACAGAAAGTGATTTTTTTCTTTTAAAAATGCATATTTCATCGTCGTAATTAACATGGCGGTCCTTGAAAAATGACATTTCGCGTTTTTTAAAAAAAAAAAAAATTAACATGCAATATTTTTCAATTCCGGTTACTGAATTACTTATTACTAACCATTATCTACCTAGTGCAATTTGTTTTAATTTTTTAAAGCGTGTTTTGAGCGTGGACTCGATAGGGGACATTGTTCAACGGGAAAGTTAATGTATACAGGGTGTAACAGGACGAACTGAGGGATTTTAACCATCGATTCCTGGCATTATTTGGAGTAAAAAATGTAAATGAAATTTTGGTCTCCGGTGATATTTTTGATGTTTTTTTTATTTATTTTTTCTACAAAAACATTAAAAAATGGTAGGTGTTGGACAGTAGGAGGCGGGGTGAGGGGTTGGTCGGTTACTCGGCTGAGTGACCAATGACAACAAGCGGAATAAAATTTTTTGTTAAATGTTGAACAATGTCCCCAAACTGCAAAGCAGCGTGTCTTGTAAATATGTACCCAATTTATTTAATTGAACTATATACGAGGCATATCCAGAAAGTAAGTGTACTGAATTTTTGTAGGTTACAAATTTTTTTATTGAAACAAAAAAATTACATGGTTACCGTAGTATATATGTAAGCTATTTTTCGACATAGTCGCCATTCCTCTCAATGCAGGTGGTGAAGCGGGGTATCAACTTTTTGATGCCTTCCTTGAAGTAGTTTCCCGCCAACCCCTTCATCCACATCTCCACCTCCTCGTCGGTTGAAAACCTTTTTCCACCCATGTGCAGCTTCAGGGAGGTAAAGAGATAATAATCTGAAGATGCTAGGTCAGGGGAACGCGCGGGGTGGTTAAGGACATCCCATTTAAACGAGACGAGCAGTTCCTTCGTGGCGTTGGCCGTGTGTGGTCTGGCATTGTCGTGCAGCAGGCTGACTCCCTTTGTCAGCATGCCTCTCCTCTTGTTTTGAATCGCCCTCCACAATTTTTTTAGGGTCTCACAGTATCTTGCAGAGTTGATGGTCTCCCCTTGAGGTAGATATTCAATCAAAATTATGCCTTGACAGTCCCAAAACACGGATGCCATGATTTTCTTGGCTGAAATTGTGGTTTTGAACTTTTTGGCGGAGGGTGAAGAGGTGTGACCCCACTGTTGAGACTGCCTTTTGGTTTCAGGCATGTAGTGTGCAACCCAAGTTTCATCTCCGGTAACGATGGAGCGGAGAAATTCATCTCCATGGGGTTTGCAGCGCCTCAAAAACTCTTGTCCGGCTTCCACTCGATTCAACTTGTGTTGGTCTGTCGGCTGTTTTGGGACCCACCTCGCGGACAGTTTCTGATATCCGAGGGTTTCTGTGATGGTTTCGTGTAGTAGAGATCTGGAGATTTGCGGAAACATCGCAGAAAGTTCATCCACAGTCGATCTATGATCGTTACGGAGCGTTTTTTCGTTTTTTTCCACAATTTCGTCAGTCACAATTGAAGGTCTTCCGCTCCTCTGATCATCATGCACAGACGTACAACCGTTTTCAAACTCACGATACCACTTGAACACTCTCGTAGGATTCATAGCTTTATCACCATATGCAGTTTTCACGTCATTATAAACCTCAACTGGAGGTTTTCCCTTCCAAACGAGATAACGGATGACGCCGTGTATTTTGCACTTGGCGGGAGATGGGATTGACATTTTTCACAAAACGTGTTGTCGCGTCAATACTTCTCAACGTACTGACCTTGAACCGTTGCGTTGCGGAGGGGAAGAGTCAGGCTACACGTAAGTGTAGCCAACATGTCGAAAATAAAATTCATTCGGTCGTGAAAGCCTCAATACACTTACTTTCTGGATACGCCTCGTATTTTGCTAACTTACAGTTCTAATGTAAAAGTTACCAGTTTGACAAGGTTTGTTAGGACCACTCAATTTAATTGTTTGATGTACATAAAATGACAGAATTTTGAGGACAATTCATGTACATATACTCACGCATCTATCAAAGTAGTCCCCGAGGGCGGAGAAGGCCCCGCCGAGGGTGGACAGCCAGGCCGAGGCGCAGTCCCTCTCCAGCCCCATGTGGCACTGCCTCCATAGTCTCCAACCCCTAAACAAACAGTCAAAATTACAACTATTCATAAAGACAGTGGAGACGCTTCTTATTTGAGTTCAATGATATCATAACAAAACATCATTCACTCATAATAACAATATTATTTCATTTACATTGCAACAACAATACAATACAAATCAATGTGAAAACAAATATTATGCAGTATGGAATTGCAGCAAACAAATTACCAAGCATAATCGATGACGTAGGATTCAGCGAGAGACACATTCAAAACAATTTGACGATTTAAATTCTGCCCATTCTGTTCAAAATGTTCTTTTAATTTATTGCTAAGATTATTGTAAACACCCTTCCTATAGCAACTGGAAGACTTCATTTCTTCTATAAATGGTTTTATAAGAAGAGCGTTTGTTTCCATACAAAATAAACCGCCTGGAAGACTTTTATTCGATGTTTCTAGAATTTCTCCATTGGTATTTGAATGAGACTGCAGAATTTTCAAATCTTCTTCATCGGGAAAGAGTAAGCAATCATTTAATTCAGTTATGGATAGAGCGTATTTAAACCTGATGTCGTTATCGACAGATACATATATTGATATTGAAGAGCAATCCATTTCGTGTTTTTAGGTTACGATTTTTCGAGAAGAAATGGTTGAGCTCATTGGAGACAATGTAACGCTGTTTTAATGCACGGAAAACGGCCTTTATTGCACAATTCAAATGAACGTGATATTAATCTCGATTAAACTGTTTTTTTGTTGTTTTTGTTGAAATTCGGCACCGCAAAACCAAAACCGCAAAACAATCACAAACAAGAATTCACAAACGTCAAAATTTTATTTTTCTGTGAACTTTGTTGGCTTCTCTATGGTTTTGAAAATTAGGGTTGTGCGATAAAGATTGATATTTTTGCACGGGTACCTACTTATTTCTTTCAGCGAATTAATTATTTTTTGTTTACTGAGCCGAAATGGTCTGGAGTTTTTCGAAATCTAATGTAGACAATGACCTTCCTCTTGTTTTGTAGGTCAAGTGTGCAAAATGTCATTAATCTCCCAATAAAACTAGATTTGTGTAAAATCAAAACCACACCGCCCGCAACAGACACTCTTCTTTATATAAACAGTTGTTTTAATATTTTTAATGGATAGTTTTTGTAACCGCCATCGTACATTTACGAGAGTAAAATTAAATGTACGATGAGAGAAAACTCCTCGAAAGAAGATTTGATTTTGAATATCAGAGAGCAGACAATTTATTTTTCAGACTGTGATTGAAAAATAGAGAACAAAATGAAACGCCCCTAACTTCAGCTTATCCCAATCAAGATTTTTTCTTATTTATTACCTTGATAACAATAATTTGCTATATTGCAGGAGAATTTCCGTGCCGAGATTAACCTAATTTTGATAACTGATACAAAGTTAATTTTTCGTTTATTTATAAAATCGAATTTATTTTTCACTAATACAAACTCGAAACCAAAGAACTCTGGTGTATACTAGTTGACTAGTTCAATAGTGTTTTTCTCCCAATTTTTGGTGCCAGCCTGTCTGTAACGCGGACGTAATGTTTAAAATGTCTGGCCAAGTTTTTTGATTCATGCCAGTCTGTTCGTAACTTGTATAGGTCAACCATATTTTAATTTCTCAAATAAACACACTTGAATTTATTACGTTTTAAAATATCGCAGAGACGTACCGGGTCTGTCTTTTCCCTTTTCTGGAGCCTTCTCCTATCGGAGCTGAATATCATCTCTATTAAATTCGAATGCATCTCGTGGTTTGTTCCAGCCATCCTATTTCATCGTAATAATTGAAAATTTTTTTTCATAAGTTTTTATTCCAGTAAAAAAGAAAATAACATTTTCACTTACTTAACTAGAATATTGAATTATGTACTTTTTGCATTATATTACATAGTTTTTACATTACATAGTTTTTAAATTTCATAACCTTAGATTACATTAGATTGAAATACTAACATTTACATGATATTATAATATATTGTAATATTATTACCATACGATATTCTTCTTCTTCTTTCGTATTTTACATTACATAGTTTTTAAATTTCATAACCTTAGATTACATTAGATTGAAATACTAACATTTACATGATATTATAATATATTGTAATATTATTACCATACGATATTATATACTATCACTACTTTGTTTTTTGTGAATAAACATGAACAATTTTATTTTGAATTTGCACACACTTTTTTCGTTTTTGATATCATCTGGAAGGCAATTATATAAATTGCCCCCCTTGTAACTAATTGATTGTTTACCGTAGTTAGTATGAATAAACTTAAATAAACTTCGAAGATCATGTAATTAATGTCACAAGCCGTATACGGAAACTGGCATATATCCTCAGACCATTGCGCAAAACACCAAAAAAAAAATGCACTGAGAACAGTATACTTTTCCATGTGTCAATCAATTTTATCGTACGGTGTAATTGTCTGGTGAGGATGCTCTAAAACTGTATCAGATCCATCCCATATAAAATCCCAAAAATGATAATACGGACTATTTACAAAGTACATTATATAAACTCATCCTCCAAGTACCGTTCCTTACAAACACGAATGTAATTTACGAAACACTGGACGTCATGACAATAAGACAACTCTATGCCAAATCTGTACTAATATACTTCTTCCAACATGAACTCCACATTCCAATGCCACCACAAATAGCGATTAAAACCAGGGCCTCTACAAAAAAAACCATAAATATTCCAATAACTCATACCTCACACGGGCAGAGAAACTTTAAGTACCAATACTTAAAGTAACCAAACTTTATAACTGCATGCCCAATACACTGAAGCAACCATTAACTTCAAATACATCAACAATCCATCACAAAAAAGTAATCAAAGACTGGATCAAACAACAAGGTATTCTCTTTACTCAAAAGATTATAACACCTAACCAAACATGACCCAACCCAAACTTAAAAAAAAAAAATAATAAATAAAAATTGTTTCGGGACACAAAAAGTACCACAATATTATTTAATACTAATGGCGGGAGGTCTGTAGAAAAATTATACCTAATTGTATATCAAGTAATTCTTTTATCTTATACATATTCTAGATATCCTGAAATAACCTGCATATAGATCCTTATTAATATTTAATTTATGTATAGGATACTGCCGTCATGGATCGATCCACGGTGCCCTTCTTAACAAAATCAATGAGGATACTGTGCTTCGACTCTTGCCGACAGAAGAGCACTTATCCTAAAAATGGGAACACCTCAGCACAGGTTCGCCTAGTGAGGTGTTCACAAAACACTACTTTTAACCAATTTACGTACAGTTACGGATCAATAACATTTTTCATATTCTTTATTATACTGAAACTTATTATTTATGTACTTAAACCAATGTAATAATCTGTTAAGTGTATGTTTGCGAATAGAAATAAATAAATAAATACACCCCACGAAAGACCTATTTAAAGACTTCAAAGTTCTTAATATACAATCCATATATGTAAAAAATATTACCTCTTATTTTAAATTCAAATTTACAAAAAAAAATATATTATAGATTCAAAATATAACACAAGATATTCCAACCAATACAATTATGTTATTCCAACAACAAAAACTTCAATGGCACAGTCCCGGTTTAACTTTCTTGCACCTAAAATTTTTAATAACTTACCAGTTGAAATAAAGTCTAAAACCAAATATCTCACTTTCAGAAAGGCGCTTGCCGACCTTCTGATGAGTGACTATGACAGTGTTAACTTGTTTCACATACTCAGATAGTGATATAAATTTTCAACATCATTACATACTAGTAACATATGTTTACAGGTTTATTTTATTTACATGTTTATTTTGCGCACTTCTTTTTCTCTTTTCTATTTTTTATTATAACTTTACCAATTTTACCATGTGTTTACACTAGACTTCACTCAAAGTAACTATCCTTAATTGATCACTATGAAATAGGCACCCGCCTAGTTCTAGTATGGTGATTTAATAAATCTAATCTACGTAAATGTCTAATATATGTAATATGTATTTTTTAAATAAATAAATCGTGGAAACTAAAGACAAATCAATGTACATACCTTGTACATGTAGCCTACCAGGCCCCCTAGTAGGTACGGTCGATAAAAAAGGATTGATAGGTTAGCTTTCGGTAAGTTCTCATCGTTTCCTAGGACAACTGCAGATCGCTAATATACAAACAGTGGTTGACGTCGAAAAGGTATATTAAGAACACTTAGTTATTGTCAACTGTTATTTATTTGTTGGCGATCTGCAGTCATGCTAGGGAATGCTTAGTTATTTAATCAATCCGTATCGATCGACGGTGCTAGGGGGCGGCCGGCCAGGCCTAATGTTTATGGATCATGACTGGATGGACTTTGAGCTTTGAACTTCGAGGTTTGGTTATCTAGTTTTGACCCTCGAGCTTTGTGCTTCGAGCTTTGATCTTTGAGCTTTTATGGTACAGACATACTCATAAATGGGCATGCTTTCCAACTGTACACATTCGTCGCCTTAGTTCTTAATTGTCCAAACTACCATTAGAAAATTTTGCAGGAGGAGAAGGTTTTCTTTCATTATTTCAATGAAACATTTTATAGGTGTTTAAGATATTCTATTTTCATAAAGGTAAAGGTCTCACCAGTTTAAATAATTCTTAGTTAAGTGATTAATTATAATTTTTTCATACTTTACTTTTAATTTTAAAGTGGAGATTGAACAAAAACTAAAATGGTTGTTTGGACAATTAACCAAGAACCTAAGAACCAAGGCGACGATTTGCTTAAAAATGAGCACTCTTGTTTCTAGCATACTCATAAATAAGCAGGCTCTAAACCTAAACCAACAATTGAACATATGCTCTCAAGCAAGAAAATGCGTCAAGTGTGCAAAATCTTATCAAAAGGTATCAAAGTACTTTTTTAGAACTGGGAAAGGAGATGGGTGTATTTTAGAAATCTTATGTAGATTTATTCTTCCTTTTATCTTAAAGTTTAGGTGTGCAAAATTTCATCAATATCGAAAAATAAATGTAGATTTGTAAAAATCAAATCCACGCCGCCTCTCCTGCGACTACATAGACATTGACTTTTCGTTTTTATAAATATGTAGAAGGACGTTTATGGTGGTCACCCTACAGTCCAATATGACGGCCAACAGGATATCTGGGTTGCAAAACCGAGGACTGAATTACATTTTTTCATTATTAAGTATGTAACTTTGATATTGTGGTTCATAATATATGTTGCTTAAATTGTTTAGGAATGATATTTTCAATGAGTAATGAGTACGTAAGTGGCTAACTACATATAATTAATTAGTATTAAATACCTTATTGGAGAGCCTAATACAAAAATTTTAAACGCGCGTAAATGTAATGATAATGATTCACGACATAAATGTTACGGATCATAATATTTTGGAAGTACCTATTAATTAATACAATAATTACATACCTATGTAAATAAAATTTGAAACTCACGTAATCTGTTTTTTGCCAAACGCCCTCTTTTCAATGTTATTTAAAATACTTGCTTTAAAATGTGAATTTCAGCCAGGCCAGGTTCAAAGAATTTAGTAACACTTAAATTAAAACCCGTTGAACACTCGGCGGCTAAGGCAGTCATCAAGGGACTGCCTAGCTTGGAGACGACCCTCACCGCCGAGGACCAGGAAGCGTGAGGAGGCGCAAGCCTTCACTGCAGCCAAGGTGATCAGTATGATGACTGCCTCAGCCGAGTAGGTACTCTCTATTCTTGGCTCACTTCAACAAGGAAGTACGGGACAGCTGCGCGCGGCTGTCAAATACAGAAGCACCGCAGCCCGCAGCAATCATCTTTAGAACGGGAAGCAGTGATACCGTTGCCAAGGATTGGGTTGCAGCTGCGGGTTGCGGGTCCCGCAACTGAAGTGCAAGTGTAAAGGGCCTTGTGGAGCATGCAGAAAGGCAGAAAGCCCAAAGAAGACCAGGGACGAGCTCGCAGCGTACTGCAACTGCGGAGGCCACCATCCGACCGACTTCTGAAGGTGGAAGAAGAGAAGGTAGAGCTGGTAGAGGCTACGTCTACTATGGTAACTTCAGAAGAGGGTACCGAGAAGGTAGAAGGTACGTCTCCTCGCTTCAGCAATATAGTATATTCTATGGTAACAATATAGCCTATGGTAACTTCAGAAGAGGATACCGAGAAGGTAGAAGGTAGGTCACCTCGCTTCAGCAGGGACCAAGACAGCCCCAACGCCTGGCACAGCAGGGATACAACAGGCCACCTCCTCAGAAGAAGTCAATGAGGACGGAAGGAAGCACCTAGACTGACAAACACGTACGAGAGACGACGTCTGTCTCTTCGACAATGGCATCATGCCCTGATCCAGATGGTGCCTTGGTGGCAAAAAGGTTGATCATTAAACTTATTTCCACTTAATTTATTTTTTACCGTAACCGGTTTCAGTAACTGTTAAAGCCATCTTCAGACTGGTACAAACATATGGGAGAGAGGGAGGGGGTAGTCTACAAGGATTTTATTCAATTTATTTGGATTTTCCATATTTGTTGCCATGTCGTCTTTGACGATTGGATTTTTAGTTAATTGGGTATTACTAAATAAAAATCCAACCATCAAAGACGACATGGCAACAAATATTGAAAAAACATATAAATTGATTAAAATCCTTGTAGACTACCCTCTCCCCCCATATGTTATGTATAAACTGCACATTAAGAATTATTTGTACCAGTCTGAAGATGGCTTTATCTTTATAATAAGTTTTGTATGTGTTTTATTGTATTATTAATTATTATAATAGAAGTCTGTATCAAAAATAGACTTCTACGAGTACTACCTTTTTTCGAAATTCTAGTCTACTTATGTTTTGTTGACAGTAGTTATGGATAGCACAGACATAGACTATTTCATTCTCCCGGCCTGCAGGACTAACTTGCCGATGGTCGTGTGTCGTGTCAGTGGGAGAGCTATCCTTAAATGGACATATATTATTTACGATAGGTACTGTTTTTCATCTTGGTGACGTGAGGTCCTGCTCCAAGGAGAACTGCGCGTGCGATCGCAGCTGGCCCCAGCTGGCCCGCTGCACCTCCAGGACTGAGAAGCTCATCATACTGATGGAGGATGGAGCTTATCAATACCACTCTCAATGAGCGCTTTTATTATTACCGTGACGATCCACGATTACGGCACCGTGACGGCACAAAAAAGGCAATAAACATACCTTCACAACAATGCTGCAACTCTTTCAAAATATGAGATACACAGTGTACTTAGATCTGTTTCTTCAAAAGGAAAAAAAAAGTAATCATTTTAGTTCATACATCGCACTGTTACGTCTCCGTAGACCCCTAAAATACTACTAGCCGAGACGATAATTTTGAAAGTATGGAATACATTTTTTTTTTAATAAATTTTTGGTGTAATTTTACAATACACACAGGCTTTTTTTATATAAACATTTAAAAAGTAAAGAATAATACAAATTAGCAGATTAACCAAAAAATCCCACATAGGCATTGCCAGTTCGTGGGTATACTTGTGTGTTTTTAAAACAGTTAAAATTTACTCATAAGTACATTATATCTTTGAAGAGATTAAAAAAAATAAAAAATTGTGTTTACTGAATTACAATTCAAATGACATTTTAAGTTACATCGTCGATGTGACATTACAGCAAGTATAATTACTCGTACAAGGATAATATATTGAAGTGTGAGTGAATTCCAAAATTTCAAAAGCGTCAAACGTAAATGCGCTGATGGTTTTGCTTTTGTTCTCACACACATATTGCTGCAACTCTTTAGCTAAAGCGTCGATGACACAGGGCTAGTTTACAAGCTACTATCTGGGAAATTCACTATCTGTTAGTAAACTCGCTCAGTGTCATCGTGTCACTTGCTAACTAGCAGCAACTAGCAGATTGTTGACAATCTACGAAAAAAAGTTGAAAGGTCGTCAACTTTGCTCGCCTACACGCTTGCTCCTCTTGCTCGTGATTGGTTTATTTTCGTTTCCAACATGGCTTCCGGTAAACACCTGATTTCGACTGTCAAAGATCTGAAGAATTAGTTCACGCAGGCGTCGTTATTCTTGTCACTGGCGCTGAAAGCGACCTCAGTTTCCCACGCTTCTGAGCGAGTGGACAGTTTTGTGTGTCATCATGACAATCTCACTCGCCGATTTACCCGCTTTTAAAACTTAGTAGATAGTAGGATAAGTTTTAAGATTTTCACGGCCAAAAGCATTTTCGTTATTTGTTTTTGGGGTGTTACGCCGTGTTGCGCTACCTCCTTCTTTAGCCAACGTTTCGGACATCGTTGCAGTGTCCATCATCAGGGCAGATCCGGTAGATGTAGCTTGTAACTCGCCGTGTGTCATCGACGCTTAAATAACAACAGTAAAAAACTATCATAAAACAGTAAATATACAATCATTATCATACATCTTCCTCACACGTATAAAGAAAATGAAACGCAATTCCCGTCGCCGTAGCTGAGCCGTTTATTATAAGATATATCTGTTTCCACCAAAGGAAAAAAGTAGTACTTTGGAGGAAGCAGACACACGTACATTGGGTCTCATATTTTGTCTTACCATTATTTAATGTGTAAGAAAGAGCTGCTGCATTATTAGGTTAAAGAACGTACGTTTTATACTTTTTTTATGCCGTCACGGTACCGTAATTATAAAAGCGCCCATAGAAGGCCAAATTTGTGAGGTGCAAATGACGCTGTTCTGTTTGCATATGGAAATTTAACTTTAAATCAGTTAATTTAAATGATTCACCACTTCATGGAAATAAGAATCAAGAAAATTTATAAAAAAGGACTCTCGGCGAGGTTATACAATGAAATTTTTTAGTGCCGCAGGCTGCGGGGAAAAGGAACGGTTGGGGTCAATTAAAAGAGTTTTCATTTCAAAAATAATATGCCAAGGTACCAAAGAGCCATTTTGAAGTGCTTTTCCTATACTTATCTTGTTTTGCCTACTCTCTTGCGCAGTCTGCATAATAATGTATGGATACTTAAGGATTTATTTACCGGTTTGCCTGAGTTTCAATACTTTTCGAAATTTTCAAAAATAAGAAGATGGTTTGAAAGGGCGTTATGTAAATAATACGAATATTAGAGGGAGCTCGCTAACGTTAAAAAACGATATAATTAAGCGAAAATTGTGAAAATATTTCATAAAACACGACTCGTTTGTAATAGAGAACTCCAGTCCAATTTTTTAGTTTTTTTTTAATGAATAATGACATTCTAACTTAAATAACTGCATATTTTTATTTATTTTTAGAGTTAGTTTTAATAGTTAAAATAATTGTCAAAGTTTTAATTTTTCAAGATCCCCCAAAAACCACCGTATGTATGGCGAATCGTGTGACGTCATCACTCCTGAAAAGTTACTATAGGATCGGGCATCAGCTGATCAACTGCCGCCATTTTGAATTTCGGTGTTGGAAGTATTCTCCCTAGAAGTAGCATTACTATTTTTTTTGTGCAGTAGTTTTTGAATATTTTCAATAACCGAGATAAACTAATAAGAGATAACTTTATTTTTGAAACATTATTTAGGTCGAAATAATGTTTCAATAAACACAACAACTAAATCTCTATAAACAGTATGTAAATAAACGAATAAATAAATACGATGGCTTGTGTCATAGACATACATTTCCATACAATGTCTTTAACAGTGACGTCACCACTAAACATTATGGCATAACGGCGTGTTTCTAAGACCCGATGAAAAATGGACTTTTTAATATTTTTTTAAAAACTCTGTGTTTAATGTTATTAAATAAAACTTATATATTCAGAGTCACCGTTTATTGGTCTATATGAACATTTTTTAAAGCCATAATATTTTTCACTGGAGTTCCTTATTACTTATTGAGAAAAAATCTCTTGGAAAACGTCTAAAGCGCATGTCTTGTTCTCTTTTACTACGTGACAACTTTTTGCATTTTCTAACCCTCCCCCCTCCCCCCTCGGTGACCATGAGTGGTATATTCAAAGACCCCCCCCCCCCCTCACCCAACTGTTTTCACGTAGTAGTTCATAAATATGGTTTTGAATCATTTCTTGGTAACAAAAAGTTAAAAAAAAATTATTTGGCTTATATTTATCTTTATTAATACGGCACTTGCTGCGCGACGGCAAGAGTGCATGCATACCTATAATTAATTACAAGTGGAAAAATATTATCAAGGTAAAACTTATGTCAAAATATATTGTAACCAGGGTTGCCAGGTCTTTTCCAAATAAATACCGAACAGTGAGCAAAAAAAAATTTCGAGGTGAAATTTCCCTAGATTTCGGTGGTACCTTGGCAAATCAAAATCCGCGTCAGGGGGGGGGGGGGGGGGAAGTGGTTGTCAGACTTTGAAATAATGTACGCAGTACAAACTAATTGGCGATTGCATCAAATCTTACAATTGCATTGTTTATTAAGGAGAAAAATTAAGCAGAAAAAATACCGAACCACCCATACTTCGGTATTTTTCTCATACCGAACACCGAACACAATGCTAAAATACCGAACACCTGGCAAGACTGATTGTAACCAGAACTTAATTTAGGCTTGTTGAAAAAGTATCGATATATCGATATTTTTAATTAAATATATCGATATTTTTAGCCGATATATTTTGATCCGATATATCGATACAAAATATCCAATATCGAAAATTGTATCAAAAACGATATTTTTTTAAATTTATGTATTTAAAGTCACTAGAATCCAAAACCGTACAGGAACGAACGGAAAAAAGTAACTGTATTGGGTCATGACATCTGGCTGTTGAAATTTTAACTACTAATAATAGCTTACAAATATATTGTCTGTGCATTAGTATTTGTGATCACCAATACTATCTCATGTGTGTAGGTACATACATAGAAATGTATGCTATTTTTCGCCATTTTTTTCTAAGCCACTCCTATGTGTTGGTTTCCAATTGTCTATGATTATTGACTATACCTTGTTTCAAACACGAAGTCCTTTTTGACAGATTAATACGCCAATAGAATGTTACTGAGACGCATACAAACTTTGTATGCGTCTCAGTTTACATATAAGTTAGAAGACAGCTTTTTAGTTTTTGATATTTTTGTAACTATTTCGTAATAAAAATGAATAGTGATAAAAATACCTTCATTTTTATTGAGATTTTTGTACATTAAAAAAAGCACATTGTGTACAAAAATTACTATTGATAATATTGAGCTGAATACACTGTTATTTTAAAAACGCAAAATCTCTTGAAAATTTTACCGATATATCGATATTTTTTCCTCGATATATCGACGTCGATATTGATATTTTAATAAATATCGACACATCGATATATCGATATTTTTTTTCACTTTCGACATTCCTAACTTAATTTAGATTTCTAGATTGACTACGTGATAAAAACCTAAGCCCCCCGCTCCTCATTGTGACCAAGCGTGGTATTTTGAAAATCTCCCCTACCCCCCACCCCTGAACGGGTCACGTAGTATGGGTACGTTCCCTTAGATTAATTATTAGTGTTATATTCTTCTTCGATGATATATTACACTGATGGGAATAACCTAAAAAGTTATAAAAAACAGATTTGTTCTAATCAAAATTGTTTTTATTTAAATAATTTTTTGGACGCGATGTCTACTAGCAGTTCACAGTTTACTTTAAGTGTTACCAACCTAATCAATAATGAAATATGCAGGTGACTATTTAGGTACTTGGGTTTTACTGCAGAGATATGCATATTTAGGAGCACGTGTTTTGAGTGGTAGGTAAGTACTTATGGCTCTTAAGTTTATAGGTATTTCTATAGTTAGTCGCAAAATTATGCATGAGCCATATATACATTTGTTATCTATCTATTTTAAGTAATATTATTAAGCGGAAAGTCCGTTTTATGTGTCTGTAAGCATTCTTGAACGGAGAACTCCGGCTTCATGAAAGTTGCAATGAACTCATCTTTTTTATTTATGGAATTTCTTGAATTGTCATTGCATTTTAATACATTTTTCTTGAACACTTTAGGTTTTTAAGTTTCTAAAAAAATATATGTTATTTTATGTAATTATATGAAATTCACTCGATAGAAAAAAATCGCAAAGTATGCTCTGAAAATTATTATAAACTAGCTGGTTCCCGGTATGGTTTGCAAAGGCGTATTCAAAGAAATACATTGTTTCACCTTTCCCTTGCGTCCCCGTTCCCCTCCCGCGTCCCCTTCCTAGCTAGCTTTATAAATTACAGCCTATATGTTATTCTGATGTACGAGCTATATTATTGTAGTGTTTAATTAAAATTCATTCAGTAGTTTTTGCGTGAAAGAGTAACATACATCCATTCAAACTTTCGTGTTTACAAAATTAAGTAAGATAGGTACATTTTTTCTCTTGATATGTAGCAAACACTTTGTGGGAATACATAATTATAATAAACACAATTAAATAACTTTGTTTCAATTCCACTTTATTATTTTTTAATCCAACCGGTTTCGGTTCGTACTGAACCTTCCTCAGGGGTGAATAAAAATATATTTTTTAAAATAATAAAGTGGAATTGAAACAAAGTTATTTAATTGTGTTTATTACATTTTTTCTGTTATTTTACAAGTTATAGTGTATAAAAAATCCACAGTGTTTCTTTATGACATTTAAAGATAAATGTTAAGGATTTTCACCAGCGATTTCTGAACATGTTTGGAGTAAAAAAATGTAAATGTCGGTTTGCTGTCCGATGAGCTTTTT
Source organism: Limnephilus rhombicus (assembly GCA_929108145.2). Taxonomy (NCBI): domain Eukaryota; kingdom Metazoa; phylum Arthropoda; class Insecta; order Trichoptera; family Limnephilidae; genus Limnephilus; species Limnephilus rhombicus. The sequence goes on from OV815291.1 coordinate 10,834,554, forward strand.
TGAAATTAAAAACAATAAAAATATTTTTCCATCACACTTTGCAACTGAGTATTCTAGTATAGTCTAGCGGGTCACGTGATATGCTCTCTGTCTCGTTTCAGCAGCATGGTAACACACGAAACAGCGCGTTTATCACGTGATCCCGTCGTAGCACATATGAATGTGATCAGTGACAGTGTGGTTGAAAAAAATAATTGTTATTAATAGAAAAAAAAAATCACGGGACAGCAAAATGACGTCTACTTTTGTAGGTATTCAAAATCCTTCGTGTACGTACTGTCACTCTGTAACACAGGGCTGTAGCTAGGGGGGGGGGGGGGCATTAGGGGGCGATGCCCTACCTTAAAATACCTGTGCCCTACCTTAAGAAATACCATCGACTATGATAATATACTAGTAAACTGTTTGTTTATTGTTTGACATGATTGAAAATAAATACTAGCTATTAGTGTAGCGTAGCGACATCTAACTAAACAGCTTCGAATTAACCAAAGAATCATATTATATCAATTCTTTATTCTGCCCTTAGATGGAATTAAAGTAAGTGGTGAGAGGCTGTGCGCGTATTGCAATCACTGCTTAGGGGGAATTCTTAAATAGTTTGGGGATGTTATTCAATGGTTGAGTCATAAATAAACCAATCCCTAGATCGATATCTTCGGGCCTTCTCCATACTAAACGGTTTGTCATCAGATCAAGCACTTGCATACTGCTCGCTAACAACGTATGCAGGGATAACAGGGGTCTAGTTTTAGTTAATTATAATTGTAGGGTTGTTCTATAAAAAAAATAAGAGTCCTTGTTAAACAGTAACCTTCTGTTACTTACCTAGGCGGGTATGTGGTGGATAACCTCCAATTCACTTCGAATAAGAGAACGTTTTCCTTCAAAATGTGTCAGCAGATGAATCCATAACTGGAAATTTACATTCTGATCACAAAACTGGTTTTAAATTAATTAGTATTACTCTCATGTAATGCGTAGTATGGTTTTCCTACGAATTATGAATTTTGTGGAATGGTTTGAAATAAAAAGTTTTCGAAATATTAGAAAGATTTTCCTCGAAATGTGTTAGCAGATTAATCCGCTACTTGCATTTTGACAGATCATTCGGAACATGAAACTGGTTTTAACCCAGGAGTTAATCTGCTAAGTCCTCAGCTTAAGCTTAAGCTGATACTAGACCCAGAACAAGAAAATGGTTTTCCTCTTACTTTTGTTCTTGGAACACATGGATGGTTTGACGATCCATGAAACTTTCTTAGAATTGTTGCGCATCGCCCAAGGATCTCTCTCAATAATTCTCACTGAATATTAGTCATAAAAATCCAAGTGCAAAACAAAATTCGACCCGGACGGTGTTGCCAGTCGCTGCAGTTATCAAGACGACATTATTATACATTCATTTTTAATAATAATAATAATAATATTTATTTCACATAAAATTATACAATGAAACTTATATGGAAACTTTGACTAGCCAACTAGGAATGGATCCTGTTTTAGGCCAGTCAAATTGACAAATTTAGTTCATATCATAATTTCATATTACATTGATTAATTATATGTATAAACATATTATTTATTGAATGAAACAAGTGTTACAATTGAATTCCTCGTAGAAGCTTTAGTTAATAACTACAATTTTGAACTCATAAAAAAAAAGAAGAATAAGCGAAGAGAAAAAACAATGTCTTAAAGTACAAATTTAGTATTGAATGCTTGTTTAACAATAGATAAATGTTTGGTCATTTAAATCGCTTGCAAAAATTGAGAATCGAGACATTCTTCAAGCGTGATGACAATATCTATATTATAATTAACGTGGATGTTTAAAAGTGATTACAAAAAATAATTATAATTATAATTAACGTGAGTGACGTATCCCTTAACTTTACGAGCGGGTGAAGAAACTCAAAAAGAATGCGACTCGAAAAGGATGCAGCAAATGAATAAAAACAATTTGTATATAAATATTTCATAAGTTAGCTAGTGTATAAATAGTGACATGACAGAGTGGTTGATAACAAATTGTATTTATTTCCCTTTCCTTGCTTAATTTTTTCATCCTACTAAGATATTTTCCCTTAGAGCACTTAATATAAAATAAAACCTGTAAAGAAAATAAAATCCAGATGGTAATGTTAAAAAGAAAGATCACCGCAGGACTTGAATGTAGAACAATGGGAAGGGTATTGATAAAATAATAGACAATTATGTTCTGAAGTTATAAGTACGTGTTTTTGTAATATTACGTATAGTACGCAATTTTGTATAAATTATATTTGTACGTATTTTGTATAAATTATAGCTTACGTAATTTTGTATAATAAAAAGAAAGATCTGCACAGGAGTTGAATGTAGAAAAATGGGAAGGGTATTGATAAAAGAATAGACAATTGTGTTCTGAAATGATAAGTACGTGTTTTTGTAATGAATGGAACTATGAGTGAGTGTTTTTTATTATTATTATTATTTTTTTTTTTTCTTATATATTTTTAATTTTGTTTAATTTTATATGATGAGACTATCTATTGGTCAACATATCTACGCTTTTGATCCTCCCTAAATCAAGGAGCCAGTCGTTGATCAATTTGCGCAAAACATTTGCACTTTTAGTTTTCCAATCATTAGGAATGATATTGAATAATTTAGGTCCTAAGTACGAAAATTGTCGTTGGCCGAGGGACGTCGTGATTTTTATTGGGACTATTGGATTGTTCCTTGAAAGTCGAGTGTCGTGAAGGTGGTCAATGGACGGGAAGTGTTGACGTTGTTTTTGAGCATGTAATATAATCTTTCTAATATACGATTGTCTAACATCAAGTACTTTTAATTCCGTGAATAATGCATCACTGGGGTACCTTGAATGGTTTTTTAAGGATGACTCTTAGTATTGATTTCTGAGCTTTAGCCAGGGAGTCTAATATTGTTTTGGCACATCCACCCCATCCTAGGGATACATATTCGAGTAAAGAATTACACATGGCATAGTATATTGATTTCATATCTTTAACAGAGAGAATATTTCTGATGGTTGATTTGAAGAAAGGGATTCCCTAGGTTTGTCACAGAATAAGTAATGAAAAATTCCGTGCCCATTTCAATCGGTCTGAATCATTTATGCAACAAAAATATGAAAGAAATGATTAAAATTTCAACAAGATATTATTATTATTTATTGTGACATTTTGTCGCCCCTTAAATTATCACTTAAGTATCGTTATGGTGAAAGACCAAGTTTTGGTTTAAATGGCTATAGCTGTGTTGCGTGACCAGATTTGAGTAGTCAGGTACTTGCATACCATCTGCTCCCCCTCTCCACTTCCACTACTCTCGCAATGTTTTCCAAAATGGGCATGCCATAGTTCCACTGGCTCCGGACTTTGTGCGGTTCTCACATACCATAAATAAATTAGAAAACACAATATTCTTCTTATAAATTCATCGAGAATCTTTAATACGGCAGTGTTCAGGAACCTACCTATATACAACATGACATATAATCTTAATTAATATAATAAATTAAAAATATAATATATATCATTACATTACAAAGTATAAAATGAAGTCGCTCAAAATGTATATGCCCATAAATCTTTTAAACTACGCAACGGATTTTCATGCTGTTTTCACCAATAGATAGAGTGATTCAAGAGGAAGGTTTATATGTATAATACATGCTTATTATAGTAGAGAAAAGCCGAGAAATTAAAATATTCAATTCAGGCAGCGGGCAGCAGGCAAGCGGGTGGTGTGGATTTTATAAAGGTTGGGTATTGGCGTTGCGTTTCGTTAGCCACAGCAAAGTGTGGCCGGGTCTGCTAGTTTATATATAAAAATAAATGTTTCTTTGTTTGTCCCTTATGGGTTTCTAAACCATTCATCCGATTGCGATGAAACTATGGGGATTTGATGTGCTCATGCCCGCGATGATTTTTATATGTATATAGATAATAGTGTGCTCTGGCGTTATGAAATTATTTCCTACACTATTCATCCGATTGCGACGAAACTTTGATGAGTTGTTTTGCGCACGCCCGCGAAGGTTTCTATAAATATATATTTATAGAAACCTTCCAAATTTGTGTTAAAATATTGTAATAGAATGGGTGTATTTCGTACGGTTTAGCAGGGTGGGAGGGGGAGGCGGAAGGGAACGGGAATCGGGACGAATGAGAAAGGACACGCAGGGAAAAACCATTTTTTTATTTAAAGCATTGCAACGCATGCCGGAAACTCGCTAGTAATACACAAAAAAAAAACTTTAAGAAAATAACCACACTATTAGTGTTGATAAAAAAAATAATCAAGTACAAACTGTACAAATAGGTTTTTATTCACAATAATATTGTACATTAATAGTCGTAGTATTTTTTACGTGTTTATACAAATTAAGCAAAAATACTTCTCCATAAAAAATGTGTGACGTAAAGCGAACAAAAAACGCTCCAAAAAATTTTCCAAGAAAACCAACTCGTTTTAAAAAACACGTGACTTTTGAATACGTAATCAAAATGCATAGCTTTTGACATTTTCATCGCTGACCAATCACAGGCCTCGCACAAGACACGCCTTTCCTCTGACCAATCACGAAACGCTATAAAATTTTCCTTACAAAAATGCTTCACGAAAGGAAATTTGAATTTTTCTTCATTTGTTTACGGTTTTTCACAAAGTCATCTGTCAGGAATGGAATGTTGTCTGAATTCCCCGGGCGATAGTGTGGGAAACAATACACCATATTACAAAGCAATTATGATAACGAATTACCGGTAAAATTCATAGTGCAGTGTCGTAATCTATTTTTGTGAGTGTTATATATGTGTACGCAAAGAACTCGAGTCGATCTGTGCGCTGTAGGTTTGCGCCGTGGTCGGGAAAGTCAGCCAGTCGCGTTCTGTCTTTGCGTTTGTCGGTCGCTTCGCCCGTGGTCTATCGGAAATCCAGCCGCGCTAAAAGGCTGAAGTTTTAATATATCACACCGTGAAAGATCCCAATTGAAGATGGCCATCTTTCAATCACTCGTTCGCCTAGGAGTGGCCGGCAATTTGTCCAAGTATGGAAGAGCTATCAACGATGCTCGCCTGTGCAGTGCAATTGTAAATCGCATGAACCAGTGCAGTTATAAGTCTACAGCTCCACCGGCATCAACTCAAACACCTCCCAGAGACCCTCTGGACCTCTCATTCGACTGCAATATCGCTGCCTTCAAGAGCAAGACCTTTGGAGACCTGCTGCGAGCTTACTTTGTGTTTCAGATATGCTCCTTCGAGGTGCTGGTCGAAAACAATATGAAGGTAAGCAATTGCATAACCAATATCGTAGATATACAGCTCAAAAAATACATAAATGCAATTAAAAATCTAACTCAAACCTATCACAGATCTCTTCTACGCAATACATGTCAAGTTTCCAAGCACATCCAGTATGAAAATCAATAGTTTTTGCCTCAAATACATAGTGCTGTAATTGTTGTATAATTTGTATTACGTTTCTTGTCTTCTTTAGCATTGTTTCAGTGATTATTTCAGCGTTTATTCGCCCTTACTGCGTGGTTTGTCCACCCGTAACAAAATGTGCGCGCGCACTTCTATCCCCCATCGATCGTCAGTACAATATTATTACGAAACCAAATTGGCAGCGATGTGTATCCAGCTGATGAGACGTTGTCGGCTAGACTCGGAACAAATAACACACTAAATCATACAGCCATACTCACTTCAGAGAAACTGCCAATAGATCTCATTAACTTATGTGACCCTGGTATACGAATTCTATGTAGATTCTAATAAGAAAGAAAATGCTGTCACTATTTAGTAATTTATTCTTCCGATTCTATGCGTCTTGTGTAATACTTAATATATTATTTTATTTTCAACCAGCTGAAGTCACCGGCGATGCACGGGCTTATACAGAGCTTTCAAAATCAAATGTAGACAGTGACATTCCTTTGCATACAAATCAAATCCACACCCAACCCGCTCGTCCACCACATAGAGTCATTATCCTTTGTATATTATATATTTCAACCAATTTACACAAAACCTTGACAAATTATATACCTAAACCTTTCTCATGAATCACTCTATCTATTGGTGAAAACCGCATGAAAATCCGTTCAGTAGTTTTTGAGTATTTCGCGAACAGACAGACAGACAGACGCGGCGGGGGACTTTAATTTATAATATGTAGAGATGAATTTTATAGTGGTAATTATTCTCTTGTCCGCCGCACATTTAGGCACAGATCTTTTTTTACATTAGCTCCACATAGAAGGCCCTGAGGAAAATAATTTCCCTCAGAAAATAATTTCCCATCCTCATCTTTGAGAATGCTGTGTAAACAGTCTATTTAGGGAAAGGAAGGAGAGGAAGTAAGGAAAAGGTATGAGGGGTGGGCAAGGGCGGCTGGTTGCACAGTGTGTTTGTTTGTGTGCAGCACTGGTAAATTATATCGTCTAAAATTACTTTATAATATCTTACCGAAAAATATAAAATCTATGAATCTCATTAAAAATATCACCTACCAATATAATGCATAATATAATATGAACCAGGGAGAGCTAATTCTCAAAGTTCCGCGCGAATTTACCCTGTCCGGTGTGCAGGCCAATTGCAAGCGGAACGAATTATGTTTTTGTATCGAATATCCCAAACATCGCCAGCGCGCAACGCCGGCCATATGTATGAAAAATTAAGCTATATTGGTGTGCCACCCGGCTGCCTTTATCATACAAACTTAAATTTGAATTTAAGGCCAAAGTACTTAACCAAACTGAATAATTCTTTTTTTAATCAAAAGGTACAATTTTTTCATAAGTAATTTTGACAATTTTGCCCTCGTGCTGTTTATACATTGTTTATAAATACTATTTTTATCCTGTTTAAAATGAAATATAAAACTAACTAACCAACCATCACGCCGTTTCCCCACAGGGATAGGCAGAGAGGACGGACCGCCAAATAACTCGGTCTTGGCACACACTCTTTGCCTCACTCACATTCATACATCGTCTCATACATTCTCTTCTATTATTCCGACTTTCGACATGGCCCGACTCAAGTATCTGATTCACTTGCTCGTGCCATGTCTTCCTCGGGCGTCCCCGACTTCTTCTACCATTCACATTTGCGTCGTATATTCTTCTTACACTACTTTCAAACTAAAACTTACTAAAAACCCTTTTCTTGTAAAAAAAAAAAGAGTTTTTTGGGTTGAAATTTAAGATTTATTTACGAAAAATAGTATTTTGTTTTTATTTTCTTAGTACCGAAAAATAAAAATTTTAATTAAAAAGCTATATGTAGAAGTTTTCGCACTTCGAAAACAGCTTAAAATAGATCTTCTCTCCAAATAAGATTAGTGGGCACATTTTTACCTAATGTTGCTTAGTAATCGTTATCTCATGGTTACGGATTATCAGTGAACCACCACGTTTTCAGGGCAGCGGCCGCCACTGGGGGTGGGGCCATCTGGGGCTCAATGTGTCTTGGAGTGACGGAATTATGAATCCATCCTTCCAACTGCGGTGCAAGGTGATGGGTCGAGAAATAAAAGCTGGAGAGGTCTAGGTTAGGTCTCCTCCAATCAATCTCTCTCGATCCGGCCCGCCATGCATAGGTGGACGAAACCCATTTGGCCGCCAAGACCTGGACAAACAACCTCACCCCACGAACCAGGGCACCCCTGTTAAGTCACCGAACGTAGCAAACCACTTGGGGTGACCTATGGCAGGGGTTTTAGTTATCCAATAAAGTAAACATATCCGCCTCCCAAACTGACAAGATTATAAAAATTACACTCTATTTCAACAATTACTACCTTCTTACAAGAAACAATGATTTTCACGCACAAAATTGGTTATTAGATTCTTATTTTGAGTTAATTAGTTAATTAATGCCTGTTTATCCAAAGGGATAGTTTTATTTGGGAAATTTTGAACACTAGATAAAATGGAATTTTAACGCATCTTTTACCTCTATCCATACGTAATTAGTTTTTTCTTGTAGTACTATTGAAACGTTGTGTAATTTCCTAAATCTTTACAATAGTATCAACCAATTTCAATTTGGGAGGTGGTTATAGGTACCGCCGCCCAGAAATCCATTTATTGGATAACCAACATTTCTGCCATAGGTCATCCCAAGTGATTTGCTACATTTGATGATTTAGCACAGGTTCCCGGATTCATGGGGTTAGGCTAGTTCAGTTCTTGGTGTCGGATGCGTTTGCCCGCCAGCGGCCAGTTGATCTCCCGATCCTTTGACCTGTCCAGCCGGACTCCCTCGAGCCATCGCCTTGCACCGCAGTGAGGGATGGATTCATACGTCACTCCTGAACACAATGAACCTCATATTCCTAACTACCCGTCGTACCTATTTTCTTCCCAGAACTTTATTTGCATAAAAACGCTTTCCCACAGCATCCCCAAAGATGGGAAATTATTTTTCTCCAGCTTCCTGCGTGGAGTTAAGTTTTTAAAAATATCATCCACACGAATAAGACCGATTAATCAAATGAAATTTTCTTGCGCACGCCGGGATTTTGAACCCTCGACTTCCAGATTTTTAGCCAAGGATTGTGACCACCCATCCACGGAGGCCGTCAAATAAGATTCTGTACCGTTAACATCATTGATCTGTAAACCGCACGCTAGTACCTCAATCAAGGTGTGAACAGAATATTGATTTTGGGTTAAGAAGTCCTTTACGCAATATTGACTTTTCCTTAACGTTTAAAGCGTTTTCCACATAATTTTCCGCTTTACATTGCATTTTTATTTACCTACCGTTTTACTTTTAATAAACATTCCTCTATTACGGGTTTTAAAAACGATTTCAGATATGCACTATTAATTTATTCGATAAATATTATGGGTAGTTAATTTTAGTAGTTAATAAATTACAAAACATATTTTAATCAGCAACAAAACTGGTTATATTTTAACGCGTGCAGAAAATGAATGTTTTTCTAAATTTATCGAACTGTGAGCTCTGGCGTCTTGAAATTTACTCAGTTAAATCAATGCAACTATTCTCAGATCATTTAATGTTTCATCGATTTCATAATAAGCTAAGGAACTTAGAAATAAACATTTATCTGATCTGAATTATATAAAGAAAATTCGTTTGTTTTAGGCAGTAAAATCGCTCGTGCGTTGAGCTCTGGCGTTATTAAATTTGCACAGCTTTTTCTATCTCAAATTTAATGGACAATACAACTTTTTTCAACTCCTTGAGTTATTTCCATTACGAGATTTAAATTGAAATATATATATTTAATGAAACGTCATAAGACATTTCATATATAACCTTAGATTTGGATTTGAGGTCAAAATACCCAACCAAACGGAATAATATTTGTGGATGTGTTTTAAATACAATCTAAGGGGTCGTACATTAATTACGTGAGCAGATTTTCTTCTAATCTAGACTCCCCCCCCCCCCTTGGTGAGATTAAGTTAGATTTGGTGCGACTCCCCCTCCTCTCGTAGGGTCATTGACGTTGCTAAGGGGGGTGTTATATTGGGCCATTTCGTACATTGTTTTTAAGTAGACGTGATATTTTTATTGACCCCCCTCCCTCGGTTTAAATGAGATTTGGTGAGATTTTGCTAGACTCCCCCCCCCTCATTTGTGCTCACGTAATTAATGTATGCCCCCTTATGTTACCTAGGATATGTGATATATTACTTTATTTATTTATGTTTTAAATTATGATAATAAAGAATTAAATTTTCTGTGATTTTAGTGGCAACTTTGTAATTTTTAGTGCGTTAATTGTAATTATTTAAAAATAGACCTTAATATTGTATAAATATAAGTGGGGAGACTACGCAGCACCGCCCAAGGGGAGACTGATTATTCTATGTCATTCTCTCGCATGCCAAATCCTGTAGATGATGCATGTGTTTGTCTCTTTGTAGTGTCGCCTTTTCGTTTCATCGAGTTTCAAATCACATTCCGATGAATCTTGTCAGTGTCCCTACATTGAGCGCACTACACAGATACGAACGAAGCTTTGTCGACTTACAACACTTGAAAATGATTTATTTTGCAGTCTGTCAATCTATTATTGAGTATGGTATCATAGCATGGGGAGGCGGTACTGCATCAGCACTAGACCCAATCACAAAGGCACAGAAAACTATTATAAAATTAATTCTTAGACTACCTCTAATTACAGATTCAAACTTAATCTTTAATATTATGAATGTGTTTGATGTTCGGCAGATATACGCAAAAACAATCCTCACTCATCTATTCACAAATATACATAAATACTATGAAAAAAGATTAAATACTCGCTGAATTCAAAACAATAACAAAGAATTACTACAAATTCCCATAACTCATACTACTTTTGGTCAACGTAGCTTCAGATACCTTGCAACAAGACTTTACAACATTCTTGTAAAGTCTTGTTGCAAGGTATGTAGGTTCATGGGGTGAGGTTTGTCTAGGTCTTGGAGGCGGATGACCAGGACATACTGAACCCAAGATTCCTACCCACCCCTTAAACCCTTTTCGTTCCCAGAACTCTCCTCTCCTTCCTTTCCTTAAAAAAACCCTCCACACAGCATCATAGGTGAGCATAAAGATGACATAGGCCCTGAGGGAAATTATGTTCCTCAGGGCCTCCTGTGTGGAGCTCATGTAAAAAAAAAAAAATTCTTCCAATTAGTATGAAAAAATGTGATTCACAAAAAAATTTAAAAAAAAAACATAAAAGTTTGGATAAAAAATAATGATAGGGCATTTACCGGTGCACTCACCCAAATTCGAAATTAGTAATGAACCAATGCTATCACTATTGCACCTATGTAATTGTTATTATTAATGCAACCAATCTATTGTGCGATTATTTTCTAATATAGGTGTAGGTATTTTCACAGAATTATAAATTGACGTAAAATTACTGTCTCAACACAGGCTAGCCTAGTGAGGCAGGTTACGAGAAACCTACGTTTATAATTATAAATCTCTATTCTTTAAGTACCTATTGTTATACGTATATTGTTTACCATTATTAACTTTTGTACATATGCAAGCAACTTTTAAACTATTGTATACTTTTTTTTGTAGTTATAAATCTTAAAATTTTTGTTCAATAAAGATAAATTATTATTATTATTAATAGTGCTTAAGAAGTTTTCACTTCAAAAATATTTATTTTGTCTAGTTGGGTATTTTGTCATTAAATCTAAATATAAGTTTTGAATGAAAAAGGTCGCGCAGCCGTTCCTCTTAAATAATTTTCAATTCATGTCTTGGAAAAGCTGGTGGTATCTACATATAGATATATTTTATAGCTAGTTAGAAAGTAACGACAATGACAAAAAACGTGACGTTGGCGTTTCAAATTATGATGCTTTTATAAATATGACCTTCATTTTTTACGTGCATTTAAAAAAAGTTGAACATTTTTTATTTTACATTCATGCAAACATAAACCTGTCGGGTAGGTAGTAAATATCTATATCTATCTAATTACTTGCTAACTCACCGTCACGGCGACGTTTCCACAGGGTTAGGCAGAGATTGGACCTTCAAACAACTCGTCACTGGATCATACCGCTTGTTCTAATCACATTCATACAATTACATTCTGTTATTCTGACTGTTGACATGATCTGACTCAATTATTTGGTTCACTTAGTCGAACCATGTCTTTTTCCACCATTCACATTATCTTCATATATTCTTCGTTTATTAAAAAAAAATATATATATATCTATGTGAATATATATAAGTATATAACAAGATATAATATAGATAACAAGAGTCCCAGCTATTCCCGTCTGGAGCCAGTGAGACTATGGCGTCCCCAATTGGAATATGTTTTGAAGCTGAAGGTAGTGGGGGGGGGGGGGGAAGGAGATGGGAATAGTAAGGTGGGAAGATCCTGACCATTCAAATCTGCTCACCAAACGCGGCTAAAGCCATTTCAATCAACGTTTCAAATCAATTCAATTCATGCATGCCCAAACTACCTAAGCATAAGCATCCCTTTCTTAATCTTATTATTTACAGAAAAATGAAACAATACAACTTTGTATGAACCACTTATATAATGCGTAAATCCTACCGGTTTCGGAACAAACGTTCCTTCTTCAGGGAAAGCTTATACTAATTTGACAGTTTCGAACAATGTTTTATTATGGTAGGGGTGGAGCCGTTGCTAGTTATTAATGTAGATTGGGTGGGTAGATATTAATGCAGAGTGGGTGGGTAGGGGAACAAATCCATGATTGGGCTATAAGATAATATTTTTTGTTTATTGATAATAGATTCATTATTTTTAAGGGATTTTTTTTAATTTCCAAGGCTTCTAAGTTATCCAAACGTTTTCCTTTATGATTAATAAGAAGAATATTTATCCCTGTATTTTTTTCAAAACTATGGTTATTTTCAATGATATGGTTAGCGAAATCAGAAAAATTATTATTATTAAGACACCTTAAATGTTCTTTGATTCAGATTTCAATATTACGAGTTGTTTTTCCAATATGAAATGAGGGACAATCATTGCATTTGAGTTAATATATTCCGGAATTAGTCAATTTATGGTCTTTATCTTTAGTAATTTCTGCCTCAATACAGGTTCACCTAGTGAGGCAGGCAATGCACAACTAAAAATACTGTATAACTATACTACTCCTGTGTAACCTTTCTTACGTTACTTTCTGTTTGTTAATTTTTCTGTACTGATTGATGTAATCTATTTGTCAAATACATTGAGTATGTAATTTTTTTTTTTTTTTTTTTTAGTTATATTGTTGTTATTTCATTGAATAAAGACTATTATTATTATTATTATTTCTCAAAAAATTACCGATATTATTTCTTGTATAAAAAGCTGGTTTATTAGAAGGGAGATTTTTGCAACATTGAACTGAAAAATTATTAATGTCCAAAATTTAACGCCATTCTTTATCATTAATATTATTAGAATTGTATAGATAATTATTTTTTGAAATCTTGTTAAGTTTTTATTTAGGATGTTATCAATTAATTTTGGTTCATATCCGTTATTTATAGCAATTTGTTTTATTATAGAAAGTTCGGAAAGAAATATAAAAACTGATTATTTACGTTTACATCACGACGACGGCCTTCGTGGTCGAGGGGTAAGCCTCTCGACTAGCGATCCGGAGGTCGCGGGTTTCAATCGCGGCATGCCCAAGTAAATATTATTTGATTAATTTTTGTTTTTTCACAAATTAGTCGTTAAAAATAAGATATACCTTGATTATTTGCGGCACGTTCCAGAAAGAAAGATATTCAAAATTGAAATGTTGTTTGAAATGGCTTTAGCCGTGTTTAGTGACCAGATCTGAGTAGCCAGTTACTTTCCCACCCACCTCTCCCCCATCTCCTTCCCCTCCCCGCTACCCACAGCCTCACGACATACCTCAATATTATGGCCCCAGATATTCAAAATTTTAATGTTGCTTGAAATAGCTTTAGCCGTGTTTGGTGACCAGATCTGAGTAGTTACTTGCCATTTACTTTCCCACCCTCCTCTTCCCATCTCCTTCCCCTCCCCACTACCCCCAGCCTCACGACATCAATTTTGAATATCTGATGGCATAATCTCGCTGGCTCCAGACGGTTGGGAGCAGTTGGGACTCTTCTGCACTTTTCACGGAATGGTTAAAATAGGCTTTCATAAAAACGTTTCCATAAAAGTTGATTCCCCGTAAGTTGGCCCCCGGCATACTTATAAACAATATGCAGTCGGTTTAGGGAAAATACGGTATACTTACTTACACAAAATTTAACTACATAAATGTCCCCGAATAACAAAGTATATTTATTTATTTATTTAAGTTTTTATTCCAGCAAGACTGGGAGGGTAGTGCAATCCCAGTCTGCCATATTACATAAACAACTATAAAAGAAAAGAAAAAAGAGTTTAAATATTAGGTAGGTACCTAATTAAAGCATAAAATGAAAACAAAATTCATCACACAAATAACAAAAAATAAGCATAAAATTAAAATAAATAATAAGTAGACAGAATTAAAAATAAAAAGATATTTTGGGATCGTCCATCATGGAGGTCGCCTCATCATCTGCATCCATCGCTCATTTAATGGGGAACTGAGCCACTCGGATGCAGCCACGACAATGATATCGGTTGAAGTCCGTATAAAACATATTTTCATTCAAATGCATCAAGGATAAAACTACTTGTCTATACATTGTATATATCAGCGTATTAGTAACCAAAATCGACACTGTTAATAGATTCGTTTGATATCCATACCAACTTATTATTAAAGGTATTTTTAAAAACAATTTTAGGTTTGAAAATGGTAAATAATGTAAAAAAAAATTCTTCATAATTTCGGTGGGCCAACCGTCGGGGTCACCCGTAAAAACATCTGTGTTTTTTTTCCTCTCCTATTTTTAGGATTGTCTAGGGACGTTATCGTAAAAAATGTGTTGCCATACGGATTTGGTCCTAATTAGCTTCACGTCTACCATTTGCATCTGGCAATTATGCAAATTTGACCTTGCGATTTCGTAGAATTATGATAGAATGTCGATTGATGGTTTTTAGGAGTTATGAATGAATAATTAAATTCTCGTTCCAGAGTGATGGAAACTGTTGAGTATTGCCTGATATGATGCCAAGTACACCATTCAGAATTGAAACGTTGATTGAAATGGATTTAGCCGTGTTTGATTAGCAGATCTTAATCGTCCTTGTACTTCTGCACCTACCTCTTTCCCGTCTCCTTTCATTCCTACTCACTTCAGTCTCACAACAAATCCTTATAGGGCAGCGTTTCTTAACCCTTTTCAGCCACAGACCCCTAGGGAACAAGCACAATTGGTAAATATGCAGTTAGTCCACCTCACGGATAATACGGAACGTTAGTGTTGTCGAAGTTTGATGCACGGATAATACGGAATGTTCCTTTTTTAGCTAATAGACAATCAAATATGACATTTGTCGGAAGTACCAATCTTATAAAATAAATTCTCTAAAATAAACTCGCTTTTCATCATACTTTTAAAAAACATCCCAGGTTTTGAATGGTTTGTTTGGCTACGCAGGGTTTGTCTAGCGGGTTTGTGTAATTATTTTAATACATTTCTTTCCATGTTCTACTGTTACAAATACTTGTCAATGATGCATTCACTTTGTTTTACGCAAAAATATTTTTCTATGATTGGTAGTAGCATTGATGAAATGTTAAAATAAAAACGATGAATGAACATGGCGTTACCGTGCGAGTGAATTAATTTTAACAAAATTAAAATGTTAAATGCATATTTTTTGCATGTTTTTTGGTCTCCCCCGAAATAAATACTCACTTTTCGTAATAATAAAGCTAAATATAACAGTTTGGATAAAAAGTTTTCCGTATTAACGAGTAAGCGGTTTAATGCATAAATAATGCACAATTTTCAAGAAACCCCTTAAAAAAAAAATCAGAGTTCAGAGTTCAGCAATTCATACGCGGTAGAAGTGAAACCTTGAGCAGAGAATGCATTTTCATAGAAGTAATATCAGTAAAATCTGAGTTGTAAAGGTCTAATATCCAAGTTTTATTTTGTCGGGTACTGACAAATCATTCCGAAACGAAGACGAGTAGCAATTACGAGACTTTTGGTTGCATTTATTTATTATTTATGTTAAATTTGGGAGGCGGGAATGGGTACCGCCGCCCCGGGAAGCTTTATTGGATAACCAACACCTCTGCCACAGGTCACCCCAAGTGGTTCGCTACGTTTGATGATTTAGCATTGGTGTCCGGGTTCATGGGGTGAGGTTTGTCTAGGTCTCAGAGGCGGATGACCAGGACATACTGAACCCCAGATTCCTACCCACCCCTTAAACCCTTTTCCTTACCAGAACTCTCCTCTCCAAAGATATTGAAATAAAAGTAGATGTGCCATCTGCTGTTTTTACTATGTGGGTCTGCGCTTCCGGGTGTCGCCGATATTGTTTACCAATTAACAAATAAACTAAAAGGACAAATAATTAACGAATAAACCGAACGAATGTTAAACTAAATGAACGAATTCTTTCCTTATTCAAAATATATTGTTAAACAATATTAATGCACATTTTCAAAAAATCAACGAAATGAACAAATTCTTTTTGTATGAAAACTACGCTAATTAGCGCGTAGTACGGCGACAGTTGCGCGGACACCATAGCATATCTCTTCTGTATTTGAATATCTTTGCTCCTCTCCTTCCTTTCCTTAAAAAAACCCTCCCCACAGCATCCCCAAAGATGACATAGGTTCTGAGTGAAATTATTTTCCTCAGGGCCTCCTGTGTGGAGTTCACGTAAAAAAAAAAAATGGCCTAGAGATGAGACTGAGGACCCCCGTACATATATTCGCGGACCCCCAGGGGTCCGCGGACCACAGGTTAAGAAATACTGTTATAGGGGACGGGACTAACGTGATAATGGTCGAATGCCGATGGACATTGTAACGCTGTCTCAAACATTGGTTGAAGAAGGCAAAAGCGCAACACGGCATAAAAACCCAAAATAAATCGCGAAAATAGGTACTTTTGGTTGCGAAAATCACGGATTCAGTCATACACATTTGGTCGAAACACGTCACCAAACTGACGCGATGAATATTGTACGTCTAGAGTAGCACTCCGATCTATTGTGGATAATTCGTGATAAATATTGAACATCCAGGATAGCACTCCGATTCAGTGTGGATGAATCGTGATAAATATTGAACGTCTAGGATAGCACTCCAATTCAGTGTGGATGAATCGTGATAAATATTGAACGTCTAGGATAGCACTCCGATTCAGTGTGGATGAATCGTGATAAATATTGAACGTCTAGGATAGCACTCCGATCAAGTGTGGTCAAATCGTGAATAATATTGAACATCCAGGGTAGCACTCCGATCAAGTGTGGTCAAATCGTGAAAAATATTGAACATCCAGGATAGCACTCCGATTCAGTGTGGAAAATTCGTGATAAATATTGAACATCCAGGATAGCACTCCGATTCAGTGTGGATGAATCGTGATAAATATTGAACGTCTAGGATAGCACTCCGATTCAGTGTGGATGAATCGTGATAAATATTGAACGTCTAGGATAGCACTCCGATTCAGTGTGGATGAATCGTGATAAATATTGAACGTCTAGGATAGCACTCCGATTCAGTGTGGATGAATCGTGATAAATATTGAACGTCTAGGATAGCACTCCGATCAAGTGTGGTCAAATCGTGAATAATATTGAACATCCAGGGTAGCACTCCGATCAAGTGTGGTCAAATCGTGAAAAATATTGAACATCCAGGATAGCACTCCGATTCAGTGTGGAAAATTCGTGATAAATATTGAACATCCAGGATAGCACTCCGATTCAGTGTGGATGAATCGTGATAAATATTGAACGTCTAGGATAGCACTCCGATCAAGTGTGGTCAAATCGTGAATAATATTGAACATCCAGGGTAGCACTCCGATCAAGTGTGGTCAAATCGTGATAAATATTGAACATCCAGGATAGCACTCCGATTCAGTGTGGATGAATCGTGATAAATATCGAACGTCTAGGATAGCATTCCGATCAAGTGTGGTCAAATCGTGTTAAATATTGAACGTCCAGGATAGCACTCCGATCAAGTGTGGTCAAATCGTGATAAATATTGAACATCCAGGGTAGCACTCCGACTCAGTGTGGATGAATCGTGATAAATATAGCACTCTGATCCAGTGTGGATAAATCGTGATAAATATTGAATGTCTAGGATAGCACTCCGATCCAGTGTGGATAAATCGTGATAAATATTGAACGTCTATGGTAGCACACCGTTCCAGTGTGGATAAATCGTGATAAATTAATATTGAATGTATAAGATAGCACTTCGATCCAGTGTGGATAAATCGTGATAAATATTGAACGTCTATGGTAGCACACCGTTCCAGTGTGGATAAATCGTGATAAATTAATATTGAATGTATAGGATAGCACTCCGATCCAGTGTGGATAAATAGTAATAAATATTGAATGTGTAGCGAACGCCTCAATATTAATCACGAACCGTAGGTTCACGATACGGAATTCAGGAATCTAGACATTTGTGATCCACATTGTGATCTAATCAATACATTAGTCTACATTTTCAATAAGTATCACGATATTTGATAAATATCTACGTATCACAATAAATATTGAATGTGTGGGGTATAGTCATAGATACTATTGCATAAGGTAATATTCGTAGATATTTGCTAGTAGGTATCAGTATTGGTGAATGGCCTAAATTCGCCCTAATAACCGTGCGGTGGCGTTGCGACCATGAATTTACTCGAATTATATTGTTATCATCGTACTTCGCGCTGAATATAGAATCTCTAGAACTGTGACCAACGGATGTCATCAGTTTACACCAGACCATTCGACCGTACTAGGTCCCAGACAGTTCGATTAGTGTGTATTAATTAGTGATTCCGTGACAACGTGGAAGAATTGAGAAAAAAGACAGTGGCAATTCTCAATTGAGATTAACGCACGGGTTGACTAATAACAGAGTACGAAATACTGATTGTTTGTCTTTAAAAAAATTAATACTTCTATTGTTTGTCAAAAAAATTCTCATACACAGTGTGGTTAGATACTTACTTGAGGTGGGTAACATTTCATTGGTTTGAGTGTTTTTTGATTGTTGAGTAATTTGTAGGATTGTGTTTGTGATTTCATGTTAAGGGATGATTGTGATTGGAAGAATTGAGAAAAAACGAAAAAATGCAACGATTTTAGGCTTCCTAAAACAAATTTATTGGGAACCCAAAACAATATTTATTATTTGTTCGTGTGATATTTTCAAATAAAAACACCCTTAAACAAATTCAAACCAAAATGCTTCCCTTATAAGACTGTGTTCAACATATAATAACATTCTCTCTGATATAGATATTTTCAATTGTGACGAAATTAAATAT
Organism: Limnephilus rhombicus; assembly: GCA_929108145.2. Classification (NCBI taxonomy): domain Eukaryota; kingdom Metazoa; phylum Arthropoda; class Insecta; order Trichoptera; family Limnephilidae; genus Limnephilus; species Limnephilus rhombicus. The sequence goes on from OV815291.1 coordinate 10,853,510, forward strand.
AAAAACTCTATCAAAAGTGTATTAAAAATGTATTAAATGAGTTCTAAAATGCATAAATGTAATGATATATTATGTAATGACATATATTTTGTACTACTACTTCCTGTTATAATAATGTAATATTTTTTTAGTTGTTGTAAGATTACTATTTAATTTCTAGACACTATACAACGTGTCCGGAATCTCGTAGTAGGTACAAGCGAAAAACTGGTGAATCTACATCACGCAGAGAACCCAAAAAACTTATTTTTTTCGATCTGAGCATTTCGATTTTAATATTTTTTTTTCTATTTTTCCATTTTTTCGGCAACTAAAGGTTAAAAAAAATTTATAGCCTGTTTATCCTTCGATCCATTTTATAAGACATTACACAGCTGAAATCAACCCCCTAGTGAAAAAAAATCAAATTTAACCAACAAAAATTCCAACTTCGGACCCGATTTACTCAAAAACGAAAGCTCAAATCAAAAAAGTTATATCACAAATCGACTCCGATGTGTTGTAGATTTACCAGTTTCCTGCTTATACATCGAGTTTCCGGACACCGTGTATAATAGTACCTACAAAGAGGAAATCTATAATTGGTTTCTCAGTTAGGTAAATTATACATGTACAAATTAATCCAATTGTAAACTCTTGATTTCCCTAAAATAAATAAAGGTTTTAAAATGTTCAATGAACTCCATGTACTTAAATGTTAAGGAGGCTTAAAGTCTTGCAGTTTTTCGTAAATTATGTCTCAATGTTGTGAAGTCCAAATTTAAAATATTATAATAGTTTTAGAATAGATTATATTAGATATAAGATGTTCAATTTTAGAGTTAAAAAAATATAATAAAAAAAACGAATTACGGAAACTGAATAGATGTCTCTGACATGGGTGTCCCATAGAAGTCCAAAAAATGTTTGTTCAATTTCCAGGAGTAAGGTATAATTGACTTGCGCTGGGCACACGGACATGCACAAGATACACTTGTATCAGTTTCTCCTTCAGTGGTAGCTCCTACCTTGTAACTAGTAACCAGATTGCTGCTTGCGATTGTACGAGTATTTCCTCGCTTGACGAACTCGTATCGGAGGCCATCGCCCATTGCTCAATTTATTACCATTGCAATTTTTTTATTGCTTTTTATCCGTTACACATTAAACCGATGCACATATTTGGGATTATTATTGATTTGACGGCCTCCGCGGTTGAGGGGTAAGGCTCTTGACTACGAATACGGAAATACCGGGCTCTAATCACAGCTTGCGCAAGTCAATTTTATTTTATTAATTAGTTTATGTTATTTCACAATTTTTCCATTAATAATTATATATATAGCAGTACCTATATCGATCGTTCAGTTGTGACTATTATATTATACTAGCTGGTACACGACATGCGTCGCTATGCCATTTGATAGAGAAATTGTTTCTCCCTGCGTGTCCTTTCCCATTCTTCCCATTCCCATACCACCTCCCCTTCCTCTCCCGCGTCCCCTTCCCCTCTCGCGTTCCCACTCTGCCTCCTCCACCTTCTCTCTCCCCCTTACAAATTTCATAAGTGAGCTCTGGCACCAGTAGTTTTATACAAACCTTTTCTTGACAATAACGAACACAATAAAAGAATTACTCAATTTGGTGCAGTCGTTTGGAAGTTATGCGCGTACATGCATTTCAGCGATTCATTTTTATTTATATATATATATATATATATATATAGAAGAAGATAGAATATAGATAGATAGATGGATAGATAGATAGATAGATAGATTTATTTAATGGATATCCCAGTAAGTTCTATTCAAGTTCTGTTAGAATACCATTAAAGGCCAGTTTTTTTTTTTTTTTTACATTAACTCCACACAGGAGGCCATGAGGAAAATAATTTCCCTCAAGGCCTATGTCATCTGGGATGCTGTGTGGATTGTCTTTTTGAGGAGAGGAAGGAATGAACATTAGTCTTGAAGAGACCCATGTTGTAGGAAGGAGGAAACACAGAGCCCGGCAAATCATTCCACAGCCGAGCTGTTGAATACAAGAATGAGTCGAAGACTCTCATGAAGTTCTCATGTGACAAATGTCAACAAATGTTGGGCACGCGTTTGGCGTGTTTCCCGACTATGCACCGGTGCCGAAGGGATCAATGACGCTAGTTCCTCAGTTGCTTCATAAAACTGAAATAATCACAGAATTTGAATAGAACTTTCACAGAACATGGAAATTAACTTAAAATATTTGATAAATTGTTCAAATTTGTTGAAAAAGCCCTTCCTAAATGTGTCTTAAAGCCTGGAAAGTAATATTTTAACGGCGCCCTATAGGCGATATTTCACAAAATAGGCGCTATAAAAATTAACCACTTATTATTATTAAAAAAAACTTGTATCATAGGAGGGAGTAAACACAAAAGCCGACAGTTCGACAACAGACAAGCTGTTTGAGATCATTGACGAGTCTTAAAATACCAGTTATCATGTCTATCGATGTTTGACGTGCCTCTCTGGTCAAGAACCCCTAGATCTGGTCTAGATATTCGAAAAAAACCTCAACTGTATGCAAAAACGGGCAAACCGTCTGATATAAGTTTCTTATGTTTATATCTTAGAGTATGTTTATATCTTAGTTTATATCGTAGGAATTTAATACAGTATCTAGACTCTAGACGACAGCTGGTGGTCACGATAAAATAAATCATGCTATAAAATAAATAAAACTAAAATAATTTATGAATTTACAAAGCAGGTATCCTCCGATTGATTGCATACAAGTCTAAGTTTTTTTTAATGTGTTAATTTTTTTTTACTTGAACTCGGTAGTTCCTCGGGAAAATAATTTCCCTTAGGGCCTATGTCATCTTTGAGGATACTGTATGGAACTACATTGAACTACATTGACCCCCAGAGTCATACCACCCCTCATAACTTTATCCTTCACTGAACTTCCTCTCCTTCTGTGCCCTAAAAAGACCCTCACGCAGCAACCCGTAAGATGACATAGGCCCTGAGGGAAATTGCTTTCCTCAGAGCTTTCTATGTGGAGCCAATCTCTACATATTATAAATTAAAGTGCCCCGCCGCGTCTGTCTGTCCGTCTGTTCGCGATAAGCTCAAAAACGACTGAACGGATTTTCATGCGGTTTTCACCAAAAGATAAAGTGATTCATAAAGAAGGTTTCGGTATATAATTTGTCAAGGTTTTACGTAAATTGGTTGAAATATAAAGGAGAATGTCGGTATGTGGTCGACGAGCGGGCTAGTAAGCAGACGGTGTGGATTTGACTTGTATGCAAATCTTTTGCAATTTTTTTGTGACTCATAATGGTCGTAATTCATAACGTTTAAAAAAAATATATTTCTGACTTTCACCCTTCAAGGGTGTTCTAGGTCATCATTTAAAATTGCAGAGAAAGGAAAGGTGAAATTATACATTAATTTTATTTAAATGTGCAAATTTCAGAATTGTATGAAAGATTGGAGTCGAGTTCAGACTTAGAAGAGATGAGATGTTGGATGGAGGGGAGGCAATTTTAGATAACGCTTGATAGAAGAGAGGATATTTATTTTGAGAGGGACAATCAAACAAAATGAGATCTAGAAAGTAATATCTGGGGAATCAAGGACGTGAATTTTAAAAACGTGAAAGGGAACGGAACAATCTACCGGATCTGCCCTGATGATGGACACTGCAACGCTGTCCGAAGCGTTGGCTAAAGAAGGAGGTAGCGCAATACGGCATAATACCCCAAAAACAAATAACGAAAATACTTTTGGCCGTGAAAATCTAAAAACGTATAGAAACGGAACAATGTCCGATTCTCATTCGAATGAGTGAGGAAATTTGTTTTTTGGAAAAATGGGGGGATTGAGCCATGGTTTTGATGGGATAGTCCTTTTATTGAGGCGTAGCAGGCATCCTTGGATTGACTAGCAATGCATTAATGATGTTATAATATTGTGATTGTAGTTTTAGAATCTAGATAACACGCAATTTGACCGGCTGCAGTCGATTTGGTTGTGCCGATATACCGAATTAGTAACAGTCTGTTGGTAAAGGTGTTTTGCCGATTTATTGCCCATAAAAAATATGCAATAATAAAATATAAATTATGTGCATAAAGTTCACTAAAAGGTGTTGACAAAACACAGGGGCGGAGACACCCAATACAGCGGTAGGAGATGCAAGTTTAAAAAAAATATATGTGAATACTGCAATTAATGCAAGTTTAATGATAGAACGTCCAGAGTCCTGCCAGCAGGACTTTGCGTACTACCAGTAGGACGTAAGGTTTTTGTTTATATTACGCTTTATAGGCCTGCTAGCAGGATGCATTTAACTGCAATGCATAGTGAGTGTCTTTCTGATTCGGCGAGTTTTTGGATCGTATTTCTGCGATCAGTCTGGCCAAAATGGCGGCGAGTTTAAGACGTGGTGTCCGCGTTCGCGCCAAAGCCACGTATTTCGACGAAAATGATGGCCTAAACACATGGAGTCGCAAACCTTTTTTTGATAACTACGATATTAGTTATTGTTGGGGCACTGTAAGAAAGTTAGAAAACAATTATGCGACGTTATATTGGGAAATTGACAAAAAAATATCAACTGTGCCCGTTGGAGTTCTAATTGCTGAAACCGAAAATGATAATTTAGTGGAAGCAAATACAAATGAAGAACATTGTAAGAACAAACTTTCTTTTTTTATTCATAGGCTACGTTTATAGTAAGCCTAGTATATTTCCATAGAAAAAAAAATACTACTTGGATGTTGCTTGTTTTTATTTACGTGGTTGTCAACATTTTCTTTTGACTGGGCATTGTTGGTTCGCCAATAAAGTACAGTACAGTCAACAGCTTAGCAGCCTTTACAGCTTGACTTTGAAATCGCCCAAATCGCTCGTAACAGTCGCGGTTACCAAGACAGAAACTGTTGAACGAGAAGGAATCAAGGAATCATTAACTTTTTTGGCATATTATATGCTATGACCCTTCAAGAACTTCCAGACTGACGATCCTATTGGAATACCACCTCTGATGGAATATTTCCTCCTGCAAATTTTGGACAAAGATTTGGTATGAGCCGCTGCTGCGGCTGCGGCTGTCGATATTCACAATCACATTAGGCAGGATGGATTGGCATTGGAGAAAGCTTGGGGCACACATAAATGGGAACATAGAATATATGCTTCAGTTCTGGGCATTATAGAAACGAATGCGTATTTGGTTTTTATCATTTCTTTCGCTCCGAACATGATCAGGTGTCTCACAGGTGGTTTACTACCAACCTGGTATTAGCTCTAACTACCAATGACGTTGATAAACTACAAGAGAATGAGCCGCCACCACACGAGAACATCGCTCACAGCGGAGAAAATATTTTTGAGGCCCTGTCAAAATAAGATGACAGAAACAGAGTCCAACGCAAATGTATAGTTTGCTCCAAAAAACAGCAGAAGGCGAGCTATTTTTGCAAGACATGTGGTCCACGATGTGTTTTATGCTCTCCGCAGACAGGAAGAAACTGCTTCACCTACCATATCATGAATGGAATTCCAGCATAATCCTTTTTTAATTTTCTCAAAGTAAATACAATTTTCACTTACTTTTTTTTTCTTCATTTTCTTGTTTATTTTCTACCCTGTTATATTAATAAGAGCCCATGTCTAATTTTATTATATAAAATACAGAAAGTTTTTCACCTCTGCCTATTTTTAACATGCATGAAAGTCAAGTACTGCTAGAAGGACAGCCTCTTATATTCATACAAAAACCGCAAAAATTGCGTACTGCTGGCAGGACGCACATTCGTCGAATTGTCCTTCCGGAAGTTCCTTCCAGCAGGACAAGGGTTTGGACGTTCTATCATTAAATAAAAAAATTAGAGCCAGTGAGACTGTGGCATCCCCAATTGGGTATGTTGTGAGGCTGAAGTTAGTGGAGAGGAGTAGAAAGAGATGGGAAAAAGGGAGGTGGAGAAGTACCTGGATATTCAGATCTGGTCACCAAACACGGCTAAAGCCATTTCAAGAACGTTTCAATTCTGAATGGTGGTCTTGTATCATACTTCGACTAAGAACTGCTAACATTCTCTTCATTTTTTTAACTCACATGTTATTATCATACATATAAAGTATGTGTAGATACAGTTAAAAAAGGGATACCTTAGCTCAGTTGGTAGAGTCGCGACCCGGAAAGTCAAAGGTCCTGGGTTCGAGTTCCAGAGGTAACAATATATTTTTCTGATTTTTCTGTTTTCAGAATTTCGATTGAGTTTCGCTAATATTATTGTCTCATTTAATCCAATATTACATGTTGAGGTTTTACTCAATAAGTTAAAAATAAAAATGAATGGATTTTCCGCTTTATTTAAATAATATAATCAAAGTACCTACTAACATGATTTATCGGTTTAAAGCCTCATGCCCAATGAAACGATTTTCACCTTGGCAACACTTATTATTCGACATATATCTTATATATAAAAAAAATCACGGTCAAGGTCCACTATAAAATATGTTACCATTTTAACTCCCCATTGACCAACATAAATGATCAATGACAAACAGCTGCTTTCAATTTCATGCGGAACAGTCCGGTGGTGACTGGTGACGTCATAGATAAACTCTGAAAGATGGCCTACTACATTCCATAAAGGCACGTTAGCACTTGTTTATTTTAGTAGGGTTTTTTACATAACAATTTTTCCCTACCGACAAAACACATGACCTCTAAGTCTAGCCAGGTACTATTTTTAAATACCCACATGAGGTAAAAATTGCAAGGCGCATATGACGCCGTTCTATTTGTATAAAGAACATTAACTTTAAATTCAGTAAATTTAAATGATTCATCTCCTCAAGATACATAAGAATCTAGAAAATGAAAAAAAAAAATTGATCTCGTCAAAATATTAAATACTAGCAAGTTCCGGGCATGCGTTTCAATTCCACTTAAATAAATAAATTCTTTTTCATTCGTCTCCCGTTGCCGCCCCTGTTCCCCTTTCGCATTCTCCTTCCACCTTCCCCGCATCCTCCCTCCTCTCCTTCATCCCCCTCCCAAAGACCCCTGCCTCGCCTCCGTTCCCCATCCCTACTTCCCGGATTCCAATTTTATTTTCTTCCGTAATTCATCAATTATCTTAAAATATTATTTTCACAATATACATATTAATAGGGAAAGGTATTTTTATATGTTGATTAAAAAAATGACTTTTTCGATTTGCCGCCACAACGACATGTTCGTTTTTATTCGTATTATATTATTTAAATTCGGCGGCGTTGACGTCACGCCGGGCAAAGTTTTATCAGCCGTATTACCAGCCAGTGGCGGTTTCTATGTCATAATGATGTTTTAGCCAACTGTTTGGGAATGTGCAGTTTTTCAAATCAATAATTAATTATATAAATGAAAATATTATAAGGGAACGTACCCATACTACGTGACCCGTTCAGGGGGGGGGGGAATCTTCAAAATACCACGCTTGGTCACAATGAGCAGCGGAGGGCTTAGGTTTTTAATCACCGGGGGGGGGGGGGGAGGGTTAAAAAGTGCGAAAAGTGGGGCACGTAGTATGGGTACGTTCCCTAATCAGAATTCATCAAATTTAAAAGCTAATTTTCAAGTTCTGTGAAAGTTCTGTTATTCAATCGGCGTGGGCCAGTTGCTTCACAAAACTGAAATAATAACAGAACTTGAATATAACTTTCGCGAAACTGGAAAATTAACTTTGAAATTTGATGTATTGTTTAAATTCTCCGAAATAACCCGTCCCAAATCTTCCACAAGTTTCAACAGTATTCATAATTTGTGCAAATACCCTATTGCTCCTTACATCAACGTCTTTTAACCCTGTTTTTTTTCTGAAGGGGTGTCTTATTTCATTTCTTTTCCTTGTCTCGGTATGTGTCAATTTTTGTAATAAAATTCAATTGATATGTGACCATTAATTATTTTGTAGATCATAAATAAATTATTATAGTATGTACTTAAATACTTTGTTTAAATCACCAGATATTTAACTCTTCCACTCTAATAGAGAACTCCAGTCCATTTAAAAAAAAAATTTTAATGAATAAAGACCTTCTAACTTAATAACTGCATTTTTATTTTTATTTTTATAGTTAGTTTTAATAGTTAAAATAATTGTCAAAGTTTTAATTTTTCAAGACCCCACGAAAACCACCGTATCTATCTATCTATGGTGGATTGTGTGACTCATCAACTCATCACCCACCGATAGTTTTATTTAATTTCACGTTGTCATTTTGAATTTAAATGGACAATATGGCGGAATGATGGCGGATGACTAGTGTGAACTTTTAGGTGTGAGAAGTAGTTTTTTATTCAAGATTGTGAATATGATTATGATTATGCTTTTAATATAGAAAAACATTGGTAAAATGTCCACATTTCATCGCTACTGTTATTGTATTGTACCAAAGTGCAATATAAAAACAATAAATCATCTTTTTCATTGCAAATACGAATGACATCTCAAGCCATCTAATTTTGTGTTCAGGCGTGATTTTGTACATTCTATTATGTATAACACATACAGAAACACTGGTATTTATAATACACTGATTATGACGATTGTGTAATAACTTGTATAAAAAGCCCCATACTAAAAACAATTAGAAAATACATAAACCAAGTGTCAAATATGACACGACTTTAACCTCAAATAGGCAAAATTTATTGCAGATTGTCCGCAAATATAGCCTTTTTCGTAAATTGTTGAGGTGACAGGTTAACAGTGACGTCACCATTCACCATTTCTGTAATGCCAACTTGACGCTGTGTTTTGGGGAGAGGTTTAAAATGCACTTTTTAATATTTTTTTAAAAACTCTGCGTGTAATATTATGAAATAAAACTTATATATTCAGAATCAGCGTTTATTGGTCTATATGAACATATTTTTTAAAGCCATAATATTTTTCACTGGAGTTCCTTATTCTCGTAGTTTATTTGTTTTACTAATCCATCGTTGACCATGCGTAGCATTTTTATCATCGCCTCCCTCTTACCATCCTTCAATTTCCCCTCAATGTTTTAAATTAATCACTTATCTGAAGATGTTCGGCTTTGAGAAAGTGAATGGTAGGAAATGTTGTTGTGTTGAAGTTTTCGTTTAGAACCGACAGAATTCGAGTCACCGCCGCTGCTGGTGCTTGGACCGGGTACCAAAATAGACTCCCGCCTGTACGAAGTTTAGTATGAAGAATGAACAATGCTTTTTATGATATTTTTAAAGCAGTCACGCAATACCTACGCAACGTAGATCAGAGTCAGATGCGCGAAATTTATTTATTTATTTATTAACGGACTTACGTTCAATTTACAATAAAATAACACGAATTTTGTGAAAATGTACATGATAAGAATAAAGGATGGTATACGAAAGCAAAGACGAAAAGAGATAAACGTAAGAAAACAGAAGTGTTCTGTTAATATCTATTTTAATTCTAGTAAAGTATTGAATTGACTTGAAACTTCTATATATATAAGTATATATATAAGTGTTATAGAAGTTTCAAGTCAATTCAATACTTTACTAAAATTAAAATAGATATTAAATATCTTCAAGTTATCGATAATAATTTAGGTTTATACCAAAAAAATCAAGGTCTTGACTTGACCAGTCTACACAAGTGGTGGTGAATTATATCCATAATTAGTTGAGTGTTGATTAAGGAAGAATTTTATAATTTTAACACAGAAATTTTATAATTTTACCACGTTTTAAGATAACATTTACCGACCGGTTTCGTATTCGGCTTTATGTTTTGGATATTTATTACTTTTTTATTGCTAGAGAGACGAGATACTTGCATACTTACATGATACCAGTGATTTTAATAAACCTAATTCACACGTAAAAAAGAAAAAAACATTCGTTAAAATGACAAAACTGATGATAATAAATGAACAATCCATACTTCTCGTATCTTAACACCATCTAAACGTACTTTTCTAAATTGTACTTAACCACTTTTAGAAAAAAATTTCCAACGTTTCCAAATTTTTTCCACCCCTGAGGATAATTATTCCCTTCAGGGCCTATATCATCCATGGGGGTGCTGTGTGGAGGGTATTTTTAAGGAAAGGAAGTATAAGAGATTACGGTAAGGAAAAACGTATGAGGGTTGGGTAGGAATTAGGGGTCAATATGTTCAGGAGTATCGGACCTATAAATCCATGCATCCCATGTGTTTGTCCAACTACCGCTTGGCGGGCCGGATTGAGAGGGACTAGTTGAGGGAGAGATTTCCAGCCGGACTCTCAACCTATCGCCTTGCACCGCAGTGGGAGGGTTGGATTCATACGTCCATCACTACTGGACACACTTACCCCAAGATTCCTACCCACGCAAGATACCTTTTTCTTTCCAGAACCTCCTATCCTTTTCCCTTCCATAAAAAGACCCTCCGAACGGCATACTTTAAGATGACCTAGGTTTTGAGGGATTTTTTCCTCGGGACCTGTAAATATCAAATCGGTGAAGAACACAAGTCTTGTTTATTTATGCTCATAGGTTTTTTGAGAATTTATGTCATTTACAAATTGATTGATTTTTGCGTAATTTTATTGTACAATTATTTATTGTGTTTGAATTAAATCTGTGTTTATTATAACCTTCTACAATAAATACAATGTCGCATAATTAACATTTTTAATCCAGTAGCTATTCCGAGAACCTTATCAAATACACTTATGATATTATTATAATAATAGTCTTGCAAACAATGCACTTGGATCTTCAAACCTGCTTCATGAACAAATATTAATCTTTATATTTTTGAATGTAGCTATTACTTTGTGGTTATCCATTATAAAAATTTCCCTTCTAATATTAAACCAGCGTTTTATACAAGAAATAATATCGGTAATTTTTTGAGAAATACTTAAGATAAAGACCATAAATTGACTAATTCCGGAATATATAAACTCAAATGCAATGATTGTCCCTCATTTTATATTGGAAAAACAACTCTAAATTTTGAAATCAGAATCAAAGAACATTTAAGGTGTCTTAATAATAATAATTTTTCTGAGTTCGCTAACCATATCATTGAAAATAACCATAGTTTTGAAAAAAACACAGGGATAAATATTCTTCATATTAATCATAAAGGAAAACGTTTAGATAACTTAGAAGCTTTGGAAATTAAAAAATCCCTTAAAAATAATGAATCTATTATCAACAAACAAAAAAAAATATCGTCATATAGCCCAATCATGGATTTGTTCCCCTACCCACCCACTCTACACTAATACCTACCCACCCAATCTACATTATTAACTAACAACGGCTCCACCCCTACCCTAATAAAACATTGTTCTAAACTGTCAAATTAGTATAAGCTTTCCCTGACGAAGGAACGTTTGTTCCGAAACCGGTCGGATTTGCACATTTTATAAGTGGTTTATACAAAGTTGCATTGTTTCATTTTTTTTTTTTAAATATTAATCTAATTCTCTAAAGTTTGTGGATAATCCACCACTCATTTGTAACACACTTCATAATATAACTTTTCTCAAATATTAACTAATTTTTACATATATATATCAGAAGTAGACAAAGACACTAGAAAATATTTGTAATCAAACTTCAGATGTAGATATTAAAAAAAAATCTACTTAGATTTGCCTATCTGGAAGTCATTGTGATTTGGATTGAAGTACCATTAATTTCTTTTGCAAAAATAATAGTACTGATAATAGCACATTCATTGTAATCTTTGATACTTAACGTTTATACAAAGTATTCTAAGAAAAAGTATAATGATACCAGTAAGAAAAACCTGCGATTCCTGAAGGATGGATCTGAATCTTTTGCGTCAGCGTAAAGCATGTTAAATCGGCCCCTATACGACACATTTTGACAGTTTTCTTAAATGTCATATTTCGTACCGCGCTAACGAGCTAAAACAGCAGTTTTACTAGGCAATTTAGTTGTCACTTGTCGGTACACATTTTTCGGTTTTAGATTGAAAGTACGAGGTCCAATAAAACTGCTGTGTGTTAGCATTTGTTTGATATTCGTTTTGGGAGATATAAAATCCTACTAATATTATAAAAGCGAAAGTTTGTATGTATGTATGTGCGTTTATTACTCTTTCACGCAAAAATTACTGAACGGATTTTAATTAAACTTTACAATAATATAGCTTATACATCAGAATAACATATAGGCCATAGCTCAGAGCTCTGGCATTATGAAATTTGCATAAAATGTTGCAATAGGTGGCAAGATTAGTCAAATATCTATAATTCTTTATTCGATTTAAGGCTCTGCAACCGGGCCCGAAAAGAAGAAGATAGAGAGATATGAAATTACGAATGTTAGAGGAGAGCGCTAACATTTACAGCGACAAAATCGATGGGAAAATTGCGAAAATGTTTAATAAAACACGACTCGTTTAAAATAGAGCAAAAATCTCGCGGGCATTATCTTAAACAGCATTTAAAGAAACACTGTGAATTTTTTCATACATATAACTTGTAAAATAACTGACAAAAACGTGTTAATAATAATTTTTGGAGCATACTATGCGATTTTTTTCTATAGAGGGAATTTCATATAATTTGCGTTTCGGCGCTGGCAATGTCTAGATATTATCTTCAAGAATAACATATTTTTTTAAGAGCTTTAAAATTTACCATGTTTAAGGGAAATACGTAATAAATCGGTACAAATCCGGGTTGCGGGCCCTTAAATTATTAGGGGAGAACTTCAAATAAAAGCGGGAGGGGGAGGAGGGGGGAAGGGGGAGGGGGGGGGGGGTTGGAGGAGGCGGAGTGGGAACCCTTCTAATACCATCAAGCAAAGCCGCGGGAAAAAGCTAGTAAATTATTATTTCTAATGTTGATTCTGTTTCATTTTTTTAGATTTTTTTTTTGTTTTTAAAGATATATTTTATAGTTTGCAGTATAAATAGTTTACGGAGACTGAATAGTTTAGATTCTTTGTGTAACGCATCTGTCGAAAATGTTAAATTTCTATTGTGCATAACTTTGATAATCTTTATGATTTTGGGTTATTTTAAAAGCTTTTATAAATGCATGAAGCGCACAATTCCATCCTACTACACCGTACATGATTGAAGATTGCACCAGAAAAAAGTAAACTACAATAATTACATCTAGTTGACTAGGCGACTGTCACATATGCGATCCACTGATAACACAACTTGAATAGAACTTTAAAAAAACTGGAAAATTATTCAAATTCTGTGAAACAACTGGCCCTTAATGTTACTAATCCTACTAATATTATAGGCGAAAGTTTGTATGGATGCATGTATGTACGGATGATGTATGTGTGTTACCCTTTCACGCAAAAACTACTGAATGTACTTTAAAAATTCTTTCACTAATAGAAAGCTGCATTATTTGCGAGTAATATATGCTGGTAAGCACTGGCCTTATGAATAAGCTCTGGCGTTATGAAATTATTTATCATACTTTTTCTGTCCCTAACAAAATCGAGTAAACGTCTGAAGAAAAGCACACAAAAAACAAACGGTAAGGAAACGATGATGGCGTTGTAGTTAATACCTATCTCTAAAAACGAATCGCCGAAATGTGTGTGGGTGCATAACTTCCGAACGATCGCAACAAATTGGATATTTTTTTTGTATAAAACTACTGGTGAGCTCTGGCATTATGAAATATGTTGAAAAAAATTGCAATAGGTGGCATGCGAAAAACTGAATGTACCGGGAATTAATTTATGGAATGCGTGAGGGGGGAGGGGTAGGGGTGGGGGGATGGGGAAGGACGGAAGAGGGGAGGGGGGGGAGGAGACGGAGTGGAAACCCCCCTAATACCATGCGAACGAAGCCGCGGGAAAAAGCTAGTTTTAAATATTCCAAAACAACCGTCCCTAAGTTTTTTCTATGACATCCCGTGTAAGATATGTTGGATGCATAATTATAGTGCCTTGGAACACTTCTGATATTATCTATGACAAATCGAGGTACGTACATAGCTAGATACCAACTTGCACTTAATTCACAATGTAATAATTATTAAACAACGAGTTATTACTGTTATTAGTAATACAATCAACACAAGGTGGTAATGACGACCTTCATGGCGCATTGTACCAAAGTGAAACACTGCCTTCGCTCAAAGATGTTCACATATTTTGCTACTTGTTACCCTCCCCCTCCTGCCTTCTCTCTATGCCGCTAAAATATATGTAGTGCACACATTTTCATTTCTCCAAATTTTATAACGCCAGCGCTTACTATTATATGTAGAAAACTTCACGGGCGCACGCAAATCCCAAAGTTTCATCGCAATCGGGAGAACGGTATGGCAGTGTATAAAATTTGAACAAACAAACAAATATTATTTTTTTATGGGATTATTTTTATTTATTATATTTTTGTCATTTATTTAAGTCACACAATAAACTTACCAATTCTAGTGGTTTTCTGAACAATAGACCTCGTGTCCAAAAATATGTTTATAATTTTCTCTAATTATGTTCATAATTTTCTCTTAATAAAAATTTCCTGCGAAAACATAAGATTTGTTAGTAGGTACTTAAATACTTACCTTCTTAAGGGCCCGCAACCCGGATTTGTACCGATTTATTATATATTTCCCTTAAACACGGTAAGTTTTAAAGCTCTTAAAAATATATATGTATATATATGTTATTCTTGAAGATAATATCTAGACTTTGCCCGCGCCGAAACGCAAATTATATAAAATTCCCTCGATAGAAAAAAATCGCAAAGTATGCTCCAAAAATTATTATTAACACGTTTGTTTCAGTTATTTTACAAGTTATATCTATGAAAAAATTCACAGTGTTTCTTTAAATGCTGTTTAAGATAATTCCCGCGAGATTTTTGCTCTATTTTAAACGAGTCGTGTTTTATTAAACATTTTCGCATCGATTTTGTCGCTGGAAATGTTAGCGCTCTCCTCTAACATTCGTAATTTCGTATCTCTCCATCTTCTTCTTTTCGGGCCCGGTTGCAGAGCCTTAATAATTACAACCGTATATCTGTGAAAAAAATAAATTTCATATAAGAAAATACGCTTTTTTTTTTTTTAAAATGCCACTATCTCAATGTTAATTCTTTTTTAAACTTTCTTCATGTACCTACCTATACCATAACATGCGAATAAGAAAATCCAAAAAAATGATTTTTACTGAACCATAGTTGGAAAATTTAGACATCTAGTCAAAGTAAGACTTGCTTGAATAATTAAGCGGATGCAGCAGATTTTATAAAACGGAAACGGAACACACAAACAAACTTACAAAGAGATAAGTGTGTCAAGTTCGCTGTAACATTTTGCGAGAATAATCAATAAAAAATGTCCGGTTGCCATAGTAATTGTTGAATACAGTACGCTTCAGTGACGTAGTATATCGATCCACTCGCTAATAATATTATTTCCTGTACGAGCCCAACCCTTTTGCCGCTCTTACAGTCAGCTTCATTGGTGGATGAACACAAAATATTTGTAAAATATCTATTTAGTGAAAATATCCGAATATTTTATGAACATCAGATTCCCACTAAACAGCTTGGTGTGACGTGCCGACGTGTGACATGTCGACGTGTGACGTATCGACGTGTGCTCTAACGATGTAAAACCATGCATAGGTATGATCGTGTGAGAAATATGGAGATTTGCATATAAGATTAAGAAGAGGACTCTTAGACAGTTTGGGCGTGGGAGTGAATGAACGAAGAAGAGTTTTGGGAGGCGGGTATGGGTACCGCCGCCCCAGGAACCATTTATTGGATAATCAACACTTCTGCCATAGTTAACCCCAAGTGGTCCGCTACGTTTGGTGATTTAGCGGGGGTGCCCGGGTTCATGGGGTGATGTTTGTCAAGGTATTGGCGGCTGATGTATCTACCCACCCGCTGCGTTGCGGGCCGGATCGAGACTGGTTGAGGAGGTGCTTTGAAATTATTTTCCATAGAAAAGTTTAAGTTTCAAAAATCGCATTTTCTGTGCAATCGGTTCGCGTGATTTTTTTCGTTTCACCGTTTTGCAGTTAACTGTAGTGCTAACCTACATAATTAATTAATAAATGTTCATACTCGCAGAGTATTCCTTTGTCTTATGAACTCCTTTGTTCAGTTTACCAGTTGGTCGGCCGGTACCGTTCATATTTCCATTCAGGTTTGGGCAAAAAGCTGCTTTGCCAAAATGATTTGGCCACTGTGTAATTTGAACTTGAAAACTAGTTATGTTCCACACTGGCATGAGGAATGCATCCCTGGGCGATTCAGAAATTTGACTTAGGCATCCCAGATATATCGATGACCCAGTATTAATCTGCAAGTCCAGCTCCTGATCTGTTGTTTTGAGATAAACAATATTTTGTTTATGCGCGTGTGTACACTGTACACACGTATGTAAACACATTGAAATACTTTTCACTGAAATTTCTGCATTAAAAAAAAAAATAAAAAAAAAAAAAAAAATATATATATATATATATATATACATATATTCATTGCTTTGATGGTTGGGTAATTTGTGGATTTTTCAACCACCTTGCTAGGCATGTGCCCGACTACTATTATCTTTTTTAATAAGCACGATTTTACATATTACAGTGCATTAATATTTTAAATAAGCAATAATATAAGGGAATATAAAAGATTATAAAATAATATCAAAGATTATAAAATAACAGAAAATAAAGAATGAAAATCTATATCTATCTATCTTATATTAATAAAAATGAATCGCCGAAATGTATGTTCCCGCATAACTTCCGAACGACTGCACCAAATTGGATAATTCTTTTTTTGTTGTGTTCGTTATTGTCTGGTGAGCTCTGGCATTATGAATTTTCTATAAAAAATTGCATAGGTGGTACGCGAGCTGTTTGAAAACTAAATATACCGGGAATTAATTTATGGATCGCGGGAGGGGAACCTGGGAGAGGGGTAGGGGAACTCGGGATGGGGGAATGGGGACAAGGGAAGGTGGAGGAGGAGGAGTGGAAACGCGAGAGGGGAAGTGGAAGCAGGAGAAGAATGGGGGGGGGGGTGTGGAAGGGGAACGGGACGACTGGGAAAGGACACGCAGGGAAAAACAATTTCTTTATTAAATGGCATAGCAACGCATGCCCGATACCAGCTAGTAATATATAAAGAGTATGAAAGAGATAAAAGAATATTAAAAGTATATGAAGGAATATAAAAAGTACGTAATTTAAAAATATCTAAAATCAATCAAGTATTATAGAGTAAGCAGCTAAAAAAGAGTTATTATATCGTTGATATATTAAATTAATATAAAAGTATTTAATCTTTCGGCTAAATGTTATTTACATACAAAAACTTTAATGGTGGTATATATATCTACGTTCTTTGAAGAATTTTCGCCCCTTTCCGGTTATCCATTTTTGGACACCGCACGCAAAGTGAGTAATTGTACTAGATCTTTTGATGTCGTTATTTTTTAGTGCGTTGAATATTTTAGGAGCGATGTATGAGTATTGTCTCTGTGAAAAAGTGGTTTTTGTTTTAGGGATTTTGCATTTTCCATGCGTTCAGTAGCGTGTATGTTTGTATGTCTTTTTGTGTGGAATTTATCAGGCCGTTTTTTCCTGTTAGAATAAAACAAAATAATAATGTTGCACCTACCGCCATCTAGGATCTGTTATGGGAAGCTCCGTGTACCTACATGTTTTGCTTTACTAGAATAAATTCTTCTGTTCAAGTCTAATTTTACAGTGTTTCATTATTTCCATATATGGATTTTAGTGCTATTTTAATATACAGTTGGCGAATGTCTAGTACTGCGAGTTTCTTGAAAAGTGGCTCTGATGGATGAGAGGGGGAACATTATTTGAAGATGATCCCTTTCCCTCAAAAGTTTTTGAACGCATTACCTCAAATTTTTATTTATTTGATTTTAATTTTATTTTATTTATTAACAGAAACTAACAGTACTTTAGATACTTTGGTTAAAAAATTACAATTAATAAGCATATTACATGGTGGGTACCTATTATGTGTTTCATAGTAGTGTCTTATTTATGGTATGCGTATTAAGTAATTACCGGGTGATGTATGTAGTGGGAAAATGGGTGTGTGTGTGTGTGTATGTGTGAGGGTGAGTATGTGGGTATGTACATATGTATGTATGTATGCGCATTGAATAAATTATATTATTGACATGATGCTCTTTTTAAATTTTGGCAGTGAATCGGAGAGAATGTCGATGTTAGAATTTAGACCAATAATATTGAAGATATGAAGAGCACGATTGATTAGCGAATTAGATGCTGCATTTGTCTTGTATTTAAGCGTGTGGAATAGTTCTGTATATTCAAATGCATTATCATCTCAAATGTTAAACCCTTGTTTTTAAAACAATCTCTTCAGTTTAAAATAGAAACACTTTGAAAATGTTTGTATAAAACTGCGTACATCTGAATTTTTGGATGTTTTCAAAATAGGTTAATCGAATCAAACATTTTTATTAATTTTTTTGCTTTTTAAAACTGGGAAGAGCCCCGTTTGTCGAATGTTTTGATTCCCAAATCGTATTTTATGGCTTTTTGGACTTATTTCCATTTAATTCTGGGCCATCAGTGTATCTAAATACTAATTAAATAATTATTCGTGTTCACTGCACTATGACATAATGCGTTCTTATTTTATTCGTGGGATTGTTTACCAGTCTTCATTATGTCACCTAGACGTCATTAGAAATTGGTTCTGAAGTCATTAGATCCAACATTACAACAATTAGCCCCATCAGAATATCGATTTATGAAGGTTTTCCCACACTACACTAATGTGCCTCATTTTCCCTTTGACGTCTCAAAAATTATATTATCAATTAAAGATATTCACATAATATTTGAATGGTTTGGCCGGAGGTGAGAATAATTTAAACCGTGTGATCTATTAATTATTGTCAAAATTGATATCGTAATCAATTGGCGTTTATTAACAGTCAATTTAATGTAAATTACTTACTTTTATCTCCGTGTTGTTTCGTGGGAAATATATTAAAATTATATTATCGGTTTCAATAATAATTATTAATGATTGACACATTACAATGTTCAAACTTACTTATGGATGTTTTGCTGGTAATGCGTGTTTTCATCCCGTGACAAAACATCCCCGACAAGATATAACCTTACCAAATCTAACTTTACAGGATGTCTGTATTATTTTCAATTATTTTTGTCTTATTTTACTATTTTTGAACAATAATTTATTGTCTTTACAATTTGGGAGGCGGGAATGGGTTCCGCCGACCCGGGAACCTTTATTGCATAACCAACACCTCTGCCATAGGTCACCCCAAGTGGTCCGCTACGTTTGGTGATTTAGCAGGGGTGCCCGGGTTCATGGGGTGAGGTTTATCTAGGTCTTGGAGGCGGATGACCAGGACAAACTGAACCCCATATTCCTAACCTTAAACCCTCTTCCTTCCCAGAACTCTCCTCTCCTTCCTTTCCTTGAAAAACCCTCCACACAGCATCCCTAAAGATGGCATAGGCAAATAATTTCCCTCGGGGCCTCCTGTGTGGAGCTCAAGTAAAAAAAAATGTCTGTATTATTTTTGTTCCATTTTACTATTTTTGAACAATATATACGCACCAGATATAAATGTCCGGGTTTAATTTTCACCACAGGAAAAACTAAACCCTTTCACACACTTCCCAAATGATCATCTAGTCAATCCACGCTATGCAATTGCACTATATAAGTATTATAAATACAAAACAATACAAGAACAACATGTCAACCTACCAGAGACCAAATGGGTAAATAATTCACCCACTCCAGATATTTTCATATCAGAGGGTTCGGCTCTGTGGAATTCCTAATTGAACCTATAAATCCTACTGATCCCTCAATATAAATATTTAAAACATCTTTTGTAATCCTACATGTATTTAAAATGATTTTAGCATTTTTATATATAAATTCTTTGACACATCTAATATGCCTAAATCTAATATTTATTGTCTGTATTATTTCTGTCCCATTTTTATTAGGTTTGGTTAGGTTGGTTCCATGCCAACTCAGAATGAAGTCAACTCAACACCTCTTTGAAAAGTCAATAAAAGCTATGAAAAAAATAATTTTAAAATAGCCGTTAATCCTATCCTAACATAACCCACTCAACCAATTTTTTAAATATTTTTTTATCATCACTCACGTACTTTCTGAGGTGGTTCCGATTTGGTTTCATTCTGAGTTGGCCGGTCACCGGTTAGGTTAGGTTAGGTTAAGTTTTAGTAGATATTTTGTTGGGCGACGTTTTGTCCGTAGGATATTTTGTCGGGGATGTTTTGTCGGGGGATGAAAAGTCGGTGAGTCGTTTTTGCTCGCTCTTTTACTACTGAGCTTTTGGATTAGTACTTGTAGTAACTACCAACTAGCCTTTATCCCCCTTACTAATAAACGTGCTGTAAATTTTATAAAATTGATAACCATGTAAAAATCTTTACTAATAAACTAAAATTGACTAAACCTATACTTAAAAGCCGCAAAAAGTTATACACAATGCTTATACAGCGGAAAAGAATAGATCATAGGTTCTCAACCTTATTTTGCCCCCCGCCCACTTTGAGAATATATTTTTTTCTAGAGCCCCCCAATTTTTCTCGGAACGGGGGCTCAACTGTCACGGAATAAATAATTCGATTAAAAATATATTAAATTATTTGTTAATACCTTTTTGTTTAGCAAGCAAAAAAAAGAATTATTTTATATTTTAAGTACAAGGTTGCTACCTCCTTCCTTCTTATATTCATGGTAAAATGTCAGTTATTAATAATAACAATACACATAAGATGAAAATATTATGTAATGAAAAATTTAATATCATCCAATTTAATGTAGATCTGAATGTAATGGAATCTTTCAATTAAATTTTCACACACTACCGAAATATGTGAATTTTCGCACACATGATAAAAATACTTTGCTTTATTAGTATGTGATAAGCGTGTTTTTTGTCTTTTTTAGACCATATTTTTTACCTTTTTACCTGCCCACGCCCTCACTGTGCCATCTCAACGCCCCCTAATTTCCATTGATTCTTCTACCGCATCCTGACAGTCTCAACGCCCCCTAATTTTCTTTGGGTTTGTGCCGCCCCCCTGACAGTCTCAAACGCCCACAAGAGGGCGTTATCGCCCACGTTGAGAACCTAAGGGATAGTTATTTGTCATATATAAAGTCCAGTCAATGAATGGTCCAAAAGGAGGTGTAGAGTGCGTGAGCAGGAACCTAAGCGATTCCTTCAGAAACTTGTTCAGGGTGCTTAGGGTGTGAACATACTAAAAGTCCTGACGTCTAGGTGGTGAGCTGGAGGGGGGAAGGAGGGGGAGATGGTCCCAATTTTCGGGTTTCTGCTTATATCTCGAAAACGATGCGTCGCAGAGGAAAATTTTATTGAAATACGTGAAAGCTCATAAAATTGTCTACAACTTTTATTCTACGCGTAATTTTTGAAATCTCAGCCGTTTTTGAGTTACACGCTCCACAAATGTAGATATTTTCGAAAAAAATCATTTTATCTCACATTTCTCATCAAACATTCCTTCATATCGTCTAAAATATTCATCAAAGAAAGAAATTTACTTGAAAGAAGTTGTAAAGAATTTAATTACCTTTTAGAATACTTAAAAATTCTCATCGAATTTCGGAAGAACCATGGACTATTTTGGAAAATAGCCAAAATTACCGTTTGGATTTTTGTATTCGAAAAATGCTTTTCATTACATCGTATAAAATGAAGTCGCTCAAAATGTATGTGCGCGTTAATATTTTAAACTACGCAACGGATTTTCATACGGTTTTCACCAATAGATAGAGTGATTGAAGAGGAATGTTCATATGTATAATAAATGTAAATTATATTAGAGAAAAGCCGAGAAATTCAAAGAAAACATATTTTTGTGCGATTTAAAACGGCTGGCGGGCCGTACTATAGTCACTTTTGAAATTCGTTCTACGGAAGAAATTGGAAAATAGATGTCCTAGAGTAAGTAGATATTTGATTTTCCCTTCTCAAATATCCAGTGTTGCATTGCAAGCATTGTATAATTAGTGGCGAGTTAATTAGTTTATATGTAGGTATAATACATGCTTATTATAGTAGAGAAAAACCGATAAATTCAAATATTCAATTCAGGCAGCGGGCAGCGGGCAGCTCTGGCAAGCGGGTGGTGTGGATTTTATAAAGATTGGGTAATGGCGTTGTGTTTCGTTAGCCACAGCAATGTGTGGCCGGGTCTGCTAGTATATTTATAAATTGATGAAAAACCAATTGTTTTCAATATTATGAGTTTATTTATTGTTCTGTTATACGTGGTGGAATTATATTGCATTAAATTGAAATTAAAACAATTTTTTTTTAAACTTATTTCCACATATTTATTTAACCAGTACCGGTTTCATCCTATTATGGACATCTTCAGGCTGGCAATTGACATTCTTTTGTTAGAGAATTTTTATAAAATAAATCTGACAAATTTTTTATTTTGATTTATTTTATTTATTTTATTTTTTATTTTTTTTATTTTTTTATAGAAATTTCTATCTTTGTAGAAATTATTTTTGTTTTCTGGTAAATGCAAGATTGTGTTCAATAGATCATAACTCCCCCCCCCCCCCCCTTTTTGATTTGCCCAACTAGTGAGGTGTTCTTTTGTGCAGTTTGATTCTTCTTTTCCGGTTTGTCCTACGTGATATGCATGACAATTCATTATTTTTAATTTATTCATATGTACCTACTCTACTATTGTGTACCTGCCTAACAAATTTTATAAATATTCTCTAACAAAAGAATGTCAATTGCCAGCCTGAAGATGTCCATAATAGGATGAAACCGGTACTGGTTAAATAAATATGTGGAAATAAGTTAAAAAATTGTTTTAATTTCAATTTAATTTTCATTATTATTTTCCTCCGACAAGTTAGGCTTTCACGGTTAATATTTTATCTCAGGTCGATTGCTAAAATGACGCGTAACATAACTAATTATCCACACTCGAGTGCTTTGCGGTGTAATAACACGGCACACACTCCACTCCGGAGATTCGCTATCCGTTATCCGTTATCGTTACAAGCCGTTACTTCCAGCCAGTGGCGCGCACAGCGTACCTAAATCAGGGTAGGTAGTAGGAAAAATAGCTACTTAATTGATGTTAAAAAAGTTTTCGCTAACAATGGCCAAGTTGCTGGCTAAAACCGATGTTGGTTGGGATTCCTAAGAGCAATGCCAATTATCTTCAAAATGTGTTTATAAGAAGAAGCTGTAGCACTTTCAATAGATTATGCACAGACATTGACATGTTTAACACGAACCTTGCTAACTTCATAAAATTCGTAAAAAGTAATATTCAACGTGTTATGTTTGTCTTTTCTCTAAACTCTTATATTTGTCTGTATTTTATTTACTCCTGGGCACTTGGCACCAGTCGTAATGTTTCGTCTTTTCATACTTATTTAACTCTCCTTTCATCGGCAAGACAGTTGTAATATTCTCGCCTTTTCTCTTGGCTCTGATCGATATTTAAATTCTTAAGGCTTTGCATATGTGTGGTAGGGATGGAAAATTCCTCCCCTACGTCACACAAGCCTTTATAAAATTGGACCCTTATTTCCTCTGATAACTACAGAAAGCTACTTAAAGCTCCCTTGTACTACATACCTTTAGCGATATATGTACTTAACTAATAAATACGTTATTTACGACTTTGAACGTAAATATTTTCGTATTTAGGTTGTAATTAAACTCCATCAAACGTTGTGTAATTTTTTGATTTATGATATAGAACTTTAATTACTTTAAATTTTGTGGTAACCCTCTTGATTCTAAACAGAGTGTTGAATTTCAAACTGTATTGGTCTCTCTCTTGCAAATTTAACCTTAAGTAATTTCTCTAAATGAACTAACTTCCCTTTGACGTTTATTATGATTCCCTACATCCTAATGAATTCATGAATAAGCAATACTAATCGAAACTACACATGACTAATTGAACAGATAATTAAATATAACTCAAATGGTTAAATGTTAGTAAATTTGATTATGATTGTATCTCGTATCTGCTGGGCGCCCCTCCGTTTAGATTCGGCTGCTATAAGGTACATATAAAGATGGATTTAGTAGGTTAATGTAATTAGTTAATTGCATATTTGACGAACTCAGAATAACCCTTTTTCTGGCAAAATTTGGCTCCTGCCTCCATCAAGTAAGCAGGGTGATCAGAAGTCAACCCAAAATTCGCACAGTCTTTTGGCACGGTTCAATTGATTGATACCTAAGTTATCGCGTCCCAATTGACCTTCCTTCGCCATCATGCACTGCCTTCAGGTCTTCCCCCAAGCCCAGATACCTCCAAATTCCTACTCCTCCAAAGTTTACTATTTACTTAGGGCGAACCGGTTTCGTCCTATATGCAATCATATACTCACGGGTTTGTGTGGAGTTACGGGTCGTGAATCCTCCCTCCACGTTCAAGAAATGAGACGAGAGTGACCCGACAGGCCTAAAGCACTAATTGTAAGTGAGTTCGTTTCATTCAATGAACAGTACATAAAAAGATATATATGTAAACATACGTTTTGGGAAGGTTTATAACTCGCAATACGAAACTACTTGCAACGCATCCCGAGCTCGGATCTCGCCCATCAAATTCTGCGAAATTTTCAGATTGATACCGAATATATACGTAAGAATAGTGTGAAATATAAATAAATATTAGTACATTAAGATCTTATCTGGCGATGTGTTCTGGAGATTCGCCATAACTCCAAGCTTTTGTTTGGTTTTGTTGACGGTTTTGTTTGAGAGATCCGCCATCTCTATGGTTTGATTAATGGTCCTTGTTACAGAAGCGAACACTGCCTTCTGTTGGTTGAACTGTATTTTTTTTTTTTTCTTTCCCTCCCCTCCAATGTTCAACTTTTGATAAATTCTTGCTATCCCGTGATTCTCAATTGAAGCATGTAAATCCTCATTACCCCTTATTAAGCTATCCCGTGATTTTTCAACTGTTTCATGTAAGTCTTCAATACACCCTATTAAGCTATCCCGTGATTTTTCAACTGTTTCATGTAAGTCTTCAATACACCCTACTTTTTACTATCCCGTGATTTATCAACTGTTTCATGTAAATCTTCAATACACCCTTTTGAACTGCTATAATAAATCTGTTAATTTTCAATTGCTTAGGTCTGTAGATACCTCTTTACGTTCAAATTAAAAATAGTGTTTAATTTTTTTTTTTTTCTTTTGTTCCTAATAATTGCGCAATATAATAATTTTATCCCGTTCCTAGAAGTTAATACCTAAGTACGATATCCACTAATCAAGGTCATTTTTTTTTTTTCTTTTTACTGTATTCGAACTAGTGCCCCAGTGACCGATTTATTTTGTAAACAATTTGAGCTTTGTAAACATTCTCGACGGCCTCGTGACCTAGATTCAAGCGTATGAGGTATGTTTACTTTAGACATTCCGGAGACGTGTGAGATGACTCTAAAATTTTCTTTGTTTGATAATGATGTACTTAGCGCAATTGTCTAGTCTGATACCCGATTACGTATACATATTTATTCATTTATATATGCTTTGTCTCAATAAATAATTTATAATATTGATATGTATATACATAAATTTTATGATTGAAATAATTTCTAATATCATAACTTATTTCAAATGCTCTGGATTTTCTGAAATTATATTAATACATACATAACATTAAATATAAAATATTGATTTGTAAATTTATCACACATAACTACTTTTAATAGTTATTGATGAATTCAGAGGTAGGAATCGATACCCTTTTCCTCTTTTTATATAAGTGTTTTTCTTTTTTTTTTTTTTTGATTATAATTTTTCTTGGGAACAAAATTACATATATATATGTTTATATACTTACATATATAAATATAAAAAATATACTTATTATACTTATAATATTTTAATATAGTTACATATCACATATTAAGCGAGTAATATCTTGGTCAAATAATTAATCCAAATACCAATGTTTGCTCCATTCCGCTTTCTCCTTGGAATCTGTAAAATTTTATAACGGAAAAGACTTACCCCTACCAAGGTTTTTTCCGACCGGGAAATACACGGTAACCTTGCTGCGATTTTCCTAAATTAATTTTTTATTTTCCTAAATTTAATTAAATCTTTTTGACTTCAATTTTTTTTTTTTTTCATTTAATCTAAGTAATTAAAATGATGCATGAACTCTATCGTTCTAAACTGTATTTTATCTCAAAACTCGTTGGTTAGATAACACTTTAAATGATAGTTACTTCACGATTAATTTAGAGGTGGTAAATTGTTGTTAAATTAAATTTTTATCCCTCCGAAATTTTATGTATTAATAAAATATTATTTTGTTTTATTATTATTATTTAAGATAATTAATTTAAATATTTATTATTTGTTAGAACACTTTCACTTAGATTGAACACACGTATTTAATTATAACTTCGTCACGCTAAATTATCACATCACTTCAGTTATTTATTGCACTAATATTGAACGCGAAATTTCTAAGTTTAAAACCACAATATTAAGTGATTATAAAATCCGAATTTTCCACTAAAACAAATTGTATTTATCACGAGCACTTTTATTTTTCACAAGTAAATAATGCGTTGGCTTTATTGTTATTTTTCACTGACTCTAACTGCAAAGTATTTTTTTTTGTATATCACTGACTAGAATGTGAAAATTTTCTAAGTATCAAAATAATTATCACTTAGAATTTTTCAAATTTTAAATCACCCACCGTTTCGTCACGTTCCGCGAAGTTACAAACTTTTCGACCACGACCGTAGACTGTCCTCAACTGGCATTTGTCTAGACTTTTATACCCCTCTCAGGTCCAAAAGATCGTATCTGAATCTCCTATAATAAACCAATCTAATTACTATCAACTCGTAATTTCTTGAAACCTCTCCATTATTGTCGAATGCGGTCTCTTTGTACGTTTTGCGTTTGATACATTAAATTCTGTCTCGTACTTCCATACTTACAAGATCCGGATTTAGTAAGATCCATGTTTAATGGCCCAACTTCCTTTGTCCTGTTGTTCATACAAAATTAGCTTGAATTTAATAATTTTAAAGTTCTATTTTCATATATTTCGTAACATGTCCGTGCGTACGGCATCTACCATATGTTCCAAATCTGTCCCCAAATTCGCCTATCAGAGATATCTTCATGTCGAAGCCTTTCTCGCAAATTGTTCATTTTTATTTTATTATTTTTCCTCGAGTTTTTCTGTATTCTATATGAACCTTTCCATTTAAAACCGAATTTTCTCTATTTACGTCGTATATTTGAATTTTCCATTTTTTTCTCGAATTTTCTTTTATTCACGACACTCTTTCCATGAATTTCCTTATTTATTCTTACGCTATTGTTCATATCTCTATAGATTTTTATATTTCAAGCCGTATTTATTTTATTCACTGTTAATCTAAGATTTCCTTTGTTTTTCTCTGTCGTATCTCCTTTCCCCTCACTTCCCCGTACTTCCCTGATATAACCATATCGTTTTTTGATGTTTGCTGCCTCTTGGAAAATTTCATTTTCTATTTGTTATTAATAAATATATCATTTTTTAACATCTTTATAGGGGATACCCCCACTTCGGCCCTTAAATTCCTGTCATTTTTATTGCTTCATAGAGAACGCCTTACAAATTTCGTCCCGTTCTTACGAAAAATCCCATAAACCATATGTCTTGACAGTTGTATACATTAGTTCCTGTACCCACCTGGCAATAAATCCTTTTTTATTTCAGTGTCGTTAACTTTTACGAGAATTCTTTAATGTAAATATTTCATAAGACCCATGATAATTTTTATTACCTTTTTAACGGCTAATCGTCCTTATCTAAACAATTTTCATGTTCGAATATTCCTTGTTTATCACAACAAAATACATCTGAAATCGACAACCATTGTAATGCCTCATTTTTTTTTCTGCAATCGCGTACTATGTTACTCTATAAACTCCATTTTAATTACGTAAAATGACTCCTTTTCCTGAGTTTTTCTATCGCAATGTTTTCAGCATTTTCCACTCCCCTCCGTACTGCACTCTATTTCTTCTCTAACACTTGTTACTGCTCTAGACCTCTGAAATGTACTCTCGCCTATCCTTTAAAACTTTCATTTTTTTTTTTTTGACGTTTCCTCCCTAAATCTTTCATCGTAATATTCTAGCTCCGTTTAGAATTGATAACAATAATTTTCCATTGTTTTTTCAACATTTCCATTTCCTTTAGCACGTTTTCCCTCGAATCGATCATCTCCGGTCGTCACAAACAATCGTATTATAGATGAAATCTCCCTAACACCTTACAACACGTTTTCGTCACTTGCTATGCAATTTTCCACTTAAACTTTTTCCATCGTGTTTACGTGTATCCTTTTTTCCGCACCTGATATGTTTTAATGCGTTCGAGAACTAGGGTTTCTGATCCCTGGAATGTACCGGTTAATGATAACATTTCTTGGGGTCATCGTTCTTTTGTCCCTGAACAGATTATTTCTTCCCATGGAGTTTATTCACCTCTCGGTTTGGTGGGAACGTCAAACTCATTAATTACATTTCTAATTGCTAAGTCCAAAGGTCGTTCCTTTGTTCTAAAAATGGGCTCGGCCCTCTTCTTGTTGATAGGCTAACTCGGTTTTTAATCGTTTTTGCTGTAATTCAATTGGCTGTCAATATATCACGGCCCAAAGTATATGGGGAGTCCCTGTCTTTGATTATTTGTTGATACCATCTGTGATTTTTTTATCAATACTCGTCTCACCTTGTCTAATTATAGATCCCTACCGTAAATATGAATTCACTTTACTCTAATCCGATAGATGTCGTAGACGTGTCCGTTTTATAAGTAATTGATATTTTCTTTTTAAATTAAAGTGGGAAGCTACGATATTTCCTAATTTTCACTGTTGATCAATGCAATTCATCACAAACGGAATACTTAATGTTTCATTAATTCCTTATCTTTCTTTTTAATTTTCATTTTTCTTCATTTTCATTACATTTTCTTTTTTGATTTCAGCATTTTGAAAATACGTTTTTTGTAGATTTAAGTGAGTAGATGCACTTTTTCAGAACTGTTTATATTACATACATATATTGTTTTGTTTGTTTTTTTATTTTTTATTATGGTCTCAAATTTTTATGTCGTTATTTTATTGGTCAATGATATGACTATCTCTAACACTGTTATATATGAACTTGTAATGACTGTTTATAACGCTAACAAATAAAATAAATTATTGGACACAAATATCCAAATAACGCCTTATTTATGCATACAAGAATATTCGAGGATTGAAACTTTTTTTAAAAGTAAAACTTCTTTACGCACGCTTGACTTGGGTAGTAAGCTGGTAAAGGCGTGACGAGAGCGTTACCAAAAGTGTGATCGGGCGAGGCGAACGGTCGTGCCTTTACGCACTCTTGACTTCTGGAGTAAGCTGGTGTATGCGTGACGAGAGCGTTATGAAAAGTGTGATCGGGCGAGGCGAACGGAAGTTGAGAGGGAGATATAAGTTAGTGAAGTTTTACTTCTGTCGTGTGGTCTAAAGCACGCTCGTTTTTTTAGTTTTTTCAATCTCACTATTGCATTAAAGAAAGCCAATATAATATGGTTTTTATTTTGACGGCCTCCGTGGTCGGTGTACGGCGATGCGTCGAGAGAGTCAGGCTAGAGATGTCAAAGGGTCTCTCTCATCCAGTCACTCCCAATCCGGCCCGCCACTCAGTAGGTGGGAAAAATCATCCTCCGCCAAGACCTAAACAAACCTCACTCCATGAACGCGGACACCTTTGCTAAGTCACCAAACGTAGCGAACCACTTGGAGTGTCCTACGACAGGGGTGTTATTTATGTTTTCTATTTTAATAGGGCGGTTGGTGGGGCGAAAGTGTAGATTGATTTCTTAGCTGTTGGCGGACATTATTGGCCGTGCTTATGTGCATATAATATGTATGCACGCCTCTGCTTTCAGCGGTGCGTTAATCGGAAAATTCGAGTAGTGTAAACGACGGTAATCGGTTCGTTATCTCGCCCGATGGCCTTGGAGGGAGGGTAAATAGTAGGCAAATGTCGACTTTCTCATGCCAAAAGTGCATAAATATGAAGTTCACGCTTGTAATTTTTTTTTACCAACTGTTTTGTATATTTATTTTATTATACGGCAGATTAATCATCCATTTACAGTACAAGATTTCTTATTTTAAGACATTATTTTAAGAATTCCGAATTTCCACAATTTTTGTAACAAATTTAATATGTTTTTAAGATTCTAAAAAAATATATCTTATTTTTAACCCCCGACCCAAAAAGAGGGGTGTTATAAGTTTGACGTGTCTGTGTGTCTCTGTGTCTGTCTGTGAGCTGGCGTGATCGAGATGGTTTTTAGCTACAAAATCTGTTCAAGCGTTTCAAGATCATCAGCTCTTTTTTGTGCCGGGGGTTAACTAAAATTTTGAAAATTTAACTTCATGAAGATAATATCTGTAGATTGACCACGTCCAAATGGTAATTATATGAAATTCCCCCGATAGAAATAAATTGCAAAGTGTACTCCGAAAATTATTATATACACATTTTTTCTATTATTTTTTAATTTATAAACTAACGTTTAGACAAGATTTTTATGCATAGCACAAAGGGTAACAATTATTACAAGCAATAATTGTCAGCCTGAAACACTCATTTACATTGAAAAATCTTCCGAGAAAAGATACTTGCTTGTAATAATTGTTACCCTTTGTGCTATGCATAAAAATCTTGTCTAAACGTTAGTTTATAAATTAAAAAATAATAATTAATATTTAACAAGTTTAAGTATTTCCCCAATAAATGCAGACATAATTTGTCTCGACGCCACCTAGCGAGGGATTTAACACTAACAATGTCTTCCTTGCAAAAATAAAGTTGGTTGTTTTCAGGTGGAAAAAATATAACAAGCAGTAATTGTTGAATGAAACACTAGTATATATTGAATTATTTGGCGGTTATTTGATAAGCCGCCATAGCTCAGTGGTCAGAGCATTCGACCGGCAATCGGAAGGACACGGGTTCAAGTCCCGTTGGCGGCAAGTATCTTTTCTCGGAAGATTTTTCAATGTAAATGAGTGTTTCAGGCTGACAATTATTGCTTGTAATAATTGTTACATTTTTTCTGTTATTTTACAGTTTATAAGTATGAAAAAAATCACAGTGTTTTATTAAACATGTTCACAATTTTCGCTTTTAATATTAGCTTACTCTAACGTTCATATTTTTTACATATCAATATAACCCTTCTAAATCACCAAACGTACCTACCGCACCACTTTGTGTGACTTACGGCAGAGGTGTTTGTTATTGGTTGGTTATGACTCGCGAGGGGGGGGGAGGGTTCGCGGGACGCGTGGAAGCGGAAAGGGGGGGGGGGGGGGGAGACGAGGAAGGTGGAGGGGGAACGCGGGAGCGAAAGTGGAGGCGGAAGGGGAACGGGAACGAATGGAAAAGGACACGCAGGTAGAGACAGTATCTTTATTTAAGTGGCATAGCAACGCATGTCGGGAAATTGCTAGTCGTTAATAAAAATAACTGTTTATCTGTTGCGGTAATAACAAACATAAAAATGCATTCCGTTATGTTTTCTACTTTTACGATTTATGTAATGTTACGTGGTCATGTTGTAAATAAATAAATTTGGTACACTGGGACTGAGTGTTGCCAACAATACAGCGCTAAATATATTAAAAATATTATATCATGTCTTGCGGTCGCGTGCGTCACCCTTCATAAACTCTCTGTAGGTACCTATAGTCTTCGGTCTTGATTAACCCTCGAATATTTGGCTCCCTGACCGATAAATACCCACGTCACGTTGTAGACTATTGTAGAATGATCGTAATTAATAAAGTTTCTGTATGCTAAATCATTTTTTCGATTAATCTTTCCTAAGAATCGGTTTACACTATAAATACAAAAAAATATGCAATGGATAAATTGGAGCTTTTTCTATCGTTTCCGTTAGGTAGAGTTAAATTTAACTTGTTAATTATTTTATAAAAAATATAAGCGTTAGCTACTAAAAGATATATTTTATCATTAGAAATGTATAAACACATGTAAAGTAAGACTTAAAAAAATACAGTGTTATGATTAAAATTATCTGCAATAGTTTCCCTTGATTTATATATTTTTCTTTCTTAAAAAATGGTTATCAAAATAAATAAACACCACTTTTGCTCTTGTCAAGCGATTTTTATGCCATAAGAATACATGCACTTTTGGCTTGTGGCTTAGTTATAAGGCAGTGTTGCGATTCCCATCATCAGGGCAGATATGTAGATTTTGGTGAAATGTGAAGGTAATTATTTTATTTCAGTTTATTGAACTTTTCTACGCCACGCTTTTGATTGTCCATTGCCATGAGCAAACGCCTTGAAGAACACTTTGGTGACATGGAATTGACTGGGATGACATGGAATTGACTGGGATGGCGTGGAATTAACTGGGATGGCATAGAATTGACTGGGATGGCATGGAATCAACTGGGATGGCATGGAATCAACTGGGATGGCATGGAATTGACTGGGATGGCATGGAATCAACTGGGATGGCATGGAACTGACTGGGTTGGCATGGAATTGACTGGGAAGGCATGGAATTGACTGGGATGACATGGAAATGACTGGGATGGCATGGAATTGACTGGGAAGGCATGGAATTGACTGGGGTGGCATGGAATTGGAATAAACTTAACTTTGTAGATTTGATTAGTGAAACCAGTCGTTATTTAGAAGAAATTAGAACTGTATATCTACCATATTTTTACATGCGGTTTTGGATAGAATTATCTGCGGTTTTAAACCGATCAATGATGTCTCAGGTGTTATTTTATTTCAAATATGGTGTTGTAATGTCGCTCTACAGAAGTTACGTTAAGGAATAATAATTTATCAACCGTTTAGGCACAAGGCTTCGTTATTATATCAATTTTGTTATCAACCAGTTTTCTGATCCGGTTTTAGCAAATTACCAAATTAATCGCTGTGAATTTATAAAATGTACTCAGGTACTTACTGCATACATTAGAAAGAAGGAATATAGGACATGAATCATTATTACTATGAAACCGCGTGCACGATGCGTTTCCCCAACATCGTTCACACATACTACGAAGGGCGTAGCTATAGCATTCACTTGGGAGGGGGGGGGGGGGGGGGCTCTGTTTTGTATGTTGCAGCTCTTTCTTACACATTAAATAATGGTGAGACACACAATATGCATGTGTCTGTTTCCCCCAAAGTACTACTTTTTTCCTTTGGAGGAAACAGATATACCTCATTACGGCTCAGCTACGGAGACGGGAATTGCGTTTCATTTTCTGTATACGTGTGAGGGAGACGTATGATAATGACTGTATGTTTCCTTT
The DNA here is from genome assembly GCA_929108145.2 of Limnephilus rhombicus. NCBI lineage: Eukaryota > Metazoa > Arthropoda > Insecta > Trichoptera > Limnephilidae > Limnephilus > Limnephilus rhombicus. The sequence continues at coordinate 10,886,972 of OV815291.1, forward strand.
AGGGGGGGTGAGTGTGTAAGAAGAAGCTGTAGCATTATATGTTTAAGAAAAAAAGCACAACCATCAGCGCATCGTTTGACTTTTTTGAATTTTTGGATTTTACTCACACTTCAACACTATCCTTGTAACTATACAGGCTGTTAAGGGACGTACTTGACTTACTTTAACCAGTGATTCCTGACATTATTTGGAGTAAAAAGTAAACGAGTAAATGAAATTTTGGTCTCCGGTGACTTTTTTTGACGACTTTTTTTTTTTTTTTCAAAAAATTTTTCTGCAAAATCAAACAAAAAAAAATTTCTTCCCCATGTCGTCACTGGTCACTCAGCCGGGTGTTCGACGAACCTCTTAGCCCGCCTCCAACTGTTCAACAACTACCATTTTTTTATGTTTTTGTAGAAAAAATAAAAATAAAAAACATCAAAAATGTCACCGGAGACCAACATTTTATTTACATTTTTTACTCCAAATAATGTCAGGAATCACTGGTTAAAGTAAGTCAAGTACATCCCTTAACACCCTGTATTCCATACTTTCAAAATTATCGTCACGACACGTCGTATTGTAGGGGTCTACGGAGACGACACGGTGCGGTATGTGAGAGAGATGCAAGAAAATGATTATTTTTTTCCTTTGGAGGAAACAGACCTACGTGCATTGTGTATCTCATCTTTTGAAAGAGCTACAGGGTTATTGTGATAGGGAATGTTTGTTTATTGCCTTTTTGTGTCGTCACGGCACCGTTCGTGGATCGTCATAAAAAATACGGTGCCTTTGATTTAACGTTGAATTACGTAGCGGAGGTTTCATTATTTGTTAATTTATCGTCTTCTGCGGTTAAGTTTATGTCATTATCGCTGAATTCATTATGATTGTGGTTGTCATTGTTTGATATCAAATTCTGTAGATGTAGGTTACTTATATTATCCCTGTCTGCATTTTCATTCAAGTAATTTACAGTTTGTCAACAAATTGTAAATAAATATGAAGGGCACGGCAACACCATGTTGATTTAAAAAGAAACATAAAACAGCAATGTCGTTCAAGTGAATATTCTTCACATCAATATTAATGATGCTAAAAAATTATATCTTCTTTAGATAGTATACAATGAAGTCGCTCAAGCTGTATGTGCGCTTAGATCTTTTAAACTACGCAACGGATTTTCTTGCGGTTTTCATCAATAGATAGAATGATTCGTGAGGAAGGTTTTTAGGTATATAATTTGTCAAGCTTTTGTGTAAATTGGTTGAAAAACATAATATATCTGGCCAAGCGGCAGCGGGTAGCGGGAAGCGGGCCACGGGGAGCAGGCTGACAAACAGGCGGTGTGGATTTGATTTAACAGATGGCGTTGGTTATAAAGGTTTCGTTAGCCACAGCAACGTGTGGCCGGGTCTGCTAGTTGATAATATATTGACAGCGAATAAATAAGAAATCGATGTACGCTGGCCACACTGGGAGTGTTTTCTATGAATTGATATTCCGAAACGTCAAAAACCAAAATTACGTAAAAATATTAATAAATTGGCAAAAATTAAATGGAAATACTAACCCAAATATGCATTGGCAGTCTACACTCACTTTTCGACCCTAAAAATGAATTAGTTAATGAGGTCTTTATTCACAACTTGTTATGTGAACAACTTTCGGGTCTCCGAGCCTGAACCAATGTAGCCCGAACAGATTCAAATCATGGCGTGTATGATTTATTTCAACGCTAAGAGCATCGTTAGTTCAACTCCGTTCATTAATAAACCAGGAATTTTGCAAAACCAATTTTTCAAAAATATGTGTGTATTGAAATTTAATCAAAACTTATCTGATAATATGGTGTCTGGGTTAAAATTTAACAATCGTCGATCGGAATATCTCTTTTCATTTATTAACCGTGCTCGCAAATATTGAAAACTGACCTTAGATGAAGTATTTGGTCAATATCGTATTGATATAGGGTTTTATCGATAGTCCATGCTAGACGTCCTGAAAGGAGATGATCGAGATTCGACAACATCTTCCAAAGTGATTTATTATTCTTGTTGTTATATACACTGCGAGAAGCTCGTGTTACGGTGGGAGAATCTACATCACATTTGTAGGCGATTTTGAGGTATAACTTTTTTTGATTTGGGCTTTCGTTTTCGGTTCTGAAATATATTATTGAAATATATATTATATTGTTTATCGAATCTTCTTTTCCGCGTGTTTATTATTGTCTATATTTATTACTGTCTGTTTTTTACGCCAATAAATTAGCGATGATGCGTGGTTATACCGACCTACCATCAGTCGTGACTAACTGTCATTTGATTTCAGTACCTAATTAATGACTATTGACGGTTGCTGCGGTAGGTACCTACTGCTTTGACAGGGCTTCCCTGCTTCTCCGCCTACGTCATGGGGTGGCATTCTTGGGAAATCGTTGGTTCGGTGATCTGTACGGAAAATGAATGTTATAACTCTTTAATTAAATGAAGACAATATAAGCGAATCTCAATCGAAAATCTGGAAACAGAAAAATCAGAAAAAGATATTGACACCTCTGGGACGTGAACCCAGGACCTCTTGCTTTCCAGAGGTGTCAATATGTTTTTCTGATTTTTCTGTTTCCAGATTTTCGATTGAGTTTCGCTAATATTGTCTTCATTTAATTAAATATTACAATTTGAGGTTTTACTCATAAAGTTAATATAAAAAGTTATAACTCTTCCTATGAGTTTAATTACAATAAGAAACAACTATTTTAGTCAATCTCGATAAATTGAACTGCTGTCAGAATTTAAAAAAAATTTTTTAGTTGTCTAAAATGAATAGTTCACATTGATTTGTTATGTATAGTAATTATTATAACAATGTTATATTAATTTGTTGATAATTTTGCAAGCAAAACTTCACAAGTTGGCTTCGAATATTAGAGATGGCGCCACTTCCGTATGCAGTTAGCATGTGTGGCGAGTGTGTACGACAAACGTTAGCTTAATAATATTAAAAAAAAATTAGGTTTGTCTAGGTCTTGGTGGCGGATGACCCGGACATTAAAACCCAGATTCCTATCCACGCCTCATACCTTTTTTCTTCCCAGAATCACCTATCCTTCATTGCCTTAAAAAGACCCTCCACACAGCATCCCCAAAGATGACGTAGGCCATGAGCAAAATTATTTTCCTTAGGGGTTATTGAAGAATAGTGAGGAAACATTGATAATATACTTCAGAAATACAAGACATTTTTTGATTGAATGTTGTGTCATAGTTTTTAGGGCTGTTTGAAGTCCAATCTTCAAAACACTCCAAAATGAACAGGCAAAAAAAAACATAAAAAGCGACTCCGAAGAAGAAATCACAAAAATTAATAATATGACCAAATGTATAAGAAAGGTGCACTGCAATTCGACAAATATTTGGAAAAAATCATCTTTCACATTGATAAAAAAGTGCTTCGTAGTCTCTCCCCATTCTTGTCTTCTTTAGATTTCTGAAAGTTTCACTTCTACCGCGTGTGAATTGCACACTCTGATTTTTGTGTCTAAATTCCCGCCTAATTTCTTTGGCAACGAACCGAACCCGCTTAATATTTCCTCACGTGACATTAGTGGCATGTTGAATAACGAGGAATATATCGTGGCTTGACACCAAGTGACCAGTGACGTCGTCTTTATTTTGGCCAGTCTAGCTGATATGAGTTATGAATCACGTTTGGGTTCCGTAATGTCTGAGTGGGCCGCTTCTACTTCAACAATAGATAAATACAGTCTGTCAACAAATTTGTAGACGAGAAAGGAGGACCGTGCAATAGTATTTATAATATCAACTTTGTGTTTTTTTTATGAATTATTTTTATATAAAACGAAAAAAAGTGAGGTGACGATAATATTTATAACTAGCTGGTCCCCGGTATGCGTTGCAATGCCATTCAAAGAAATAAATTGATTCTCCTTGCATGTCTTTTCCCGTGCGTCCCCGTTCCCTTCCACCTTACCCGCCTTCCCCCTCCCTCGTCTATTCACTCTCCACGAACCCCACCTCCCCCGTTACCCTTCCCCCTGCCTTTCCTCCCTGCCGCTAAAATATACGAAATACACACATTTTAATTTATACAAATATCATAACGCCAGAGATTACCATTATATATAACCTTTATGTTATTCTGATGTGTGGACTATATTTCTGTAAAGTTTCATTAAAATCCATTGAGTAGTTCTTGCGTGAAAGAGTAACAAACACACATACATCCATACAAACTTTCGCGTTTATAATATTAGTAAGATTCATTCGTCTAATAAAATATGTGTGGGTTTTTATTTTTTTCGTTAGCAGTAAATTTTGTTAGAAAAAAACGTAAAGTCAGCCATTTTTTTAATTTTAAAAGTTTGCATTCAAAATTTTTATATTTAAAAAGTTACATGTTTTTTTCTAATAATAAAATTTGAAAGCGTTTTTCATCACATTTAAAATACAGTTTTCATACATATGTTCACAATTTATTTGGATTTTATACAATACGGAAATGTTTTTATTTTGCAACGACTTTTGAAGGGTTGGTCTACCCTTGACCTAATCTACTGATTACACTTACAAACCCAATCACTTGACACTGGCTAGAATACTTCTTTGGGGGTGTAAAGCCATTAATTTTTTTTTAAATCGGTGCTCTCGGACTCAGTGTTGCCATAGTATTTCGTTCCATTTTAATAAATTTCCAGTAAGTGTTGACAGGCTGTTTGTATTGCCTACTATTATTATATTATTATCAAATGTTTTGTTGTCAGCAGTCTTTGGCTCTGGTTAGTCAAGTCAATTGCCAATAATTCTTGCTGGCCACTCTGAGGTGTCGACTGTACCATCATGTTTTGATCGCACCAATATACCTTACTACGTCTTTCATTCATTGCAAACATTGCTTTTTAAAAGTTACCAACGTGTATCGCTATTAAATTATTTAGCGAACGGTTGCGGCGAAAGCCCTTCATGCGAAAGCGTTTCGTTGTCAAGGGGTTACCGCGTTTCGCGTACAGCGCGCAGCGGTTTGAATATTTTTTAGTGTTTCGACGTCGCACAGTGATTCGTTTCATACATGCTAGACGCTAAAAACTCTTACATATGATTAAATTATTTTTTAACCCTCCATTGAGTTGTAGTCAACACTAATTTTATGAAAATTAGTGTTAAAAGTGATTAATATATATTTTTTCCTATCGTTTTTTTTTTAATTTTAATATTTTTTTTAATAATTTTTAAATAATGTGTTAATAGAGTATTTGAGGTTTATAATAAAACAATTATACGTAAAAAGTAAAAAAAGCGCATTTTGAGTGTAATAAATTGCTAAAATTACGGTCAATTTTCTGCTTATATTCAAAGATATAAGCCTTATTTGGTTTTTCAACTTTTTTTCACCACTTGCACTGAGCTTATTGAGATCAAATGTGCTTAAAATTTTGTTAAACATTCCCTCAAGCCTTTTTTCTTCGGAAAACTCTTCCATGTCATGAATAATTCCAGCCTGGAAATCATGTGGTTCCTGTAAAATGAAATAATAATAATAATGTGGATTCGTGCGGGTTAATATCGAAACTGATATGAATAGAATATTAGTTGCACAAAAAAAAAGAAAATTATCGTGCGATTTTGATATACTCTCTGAGATAAACTCTCGAGAAGTTAGAAATTTTATATTTTTTTGGGCAAAAAAAAAAACACAAAACTTATTTATTATTTAAAAAACAACTAAAATTATTTGCACTAAAGTATTAACATACCTTCCAAAGTAGCCACCATTTTACAGAACCGAAAAAAAAACTTTTCAAACTTAGTGCACAATTTTAAACGTCGAGCTACGTCGAGCGAATAAATGCAAATGATAATTTCAAAACACATTATTCGACTTTAGGCCTCTGGTATGAGTCAATGCGTGCACTAATCACCCCAATTAAATATGCATTTATTATCCTGTCTATCTGGTAATGTCGCCATGATGTCATTGTTTGCGAATTCAAAAGTGACTTATTAGCGTCTAGCTTGTATGAAACGAATCACTGTGCGTCGCGTCGCGTCGTTGCGCGGAAAGCGTTGATTTTTTGTTTTTCTACGGGACAGTTTAAGTGTGGTGGGAAACTGTTTTAAGGCGAAATCACTATTTAGAATTATCGTTACTACGAATCGGTTTACAGTATAAATATCAAAATGTTTCTTTTGATAAATTAAAGCTTTTACTATTGTTTTGCTTAAGGCGCCACATCCGCGCTCAAAAAAAAGAAGATGGAGAGATATGTAATTGCGAATGTTACGAGGAGCGCGCTAATATTTAAAGCGATAAAATCGATGCGAAAAGTGTGAAATTTTTTAATAAAACACGACTCGTTTAATAGAGCAAAAATCTCTTGGGGATGTCTAAAACAGCATTTAAAGAAACCCTGTTAATTTTTTCATACATATAACTTGTAAAATAACTGAAACAGACGTGAAAATAATTATTTTCGGAGCATATTTTTCGATTTTTTTCTATCGCGGGAATTTCATATAATTTGCGTTTCGGCGTGGGGAATGTATGGATATTATCTTAAAAACTAACATATATTTTTTTAAGAGCTTAAAAACTTCAAATATTTGTGTAAGAAATCGGTAGAAATTCGGGTAGCGGCAGCTTAAGTGTGGCGGGAAGCTGTTCCAAGCGGCGAAATCACTTCTTCTTCTTTGTGTGTCATATCGTCCCCCCGACTTTGGCGAGCACTCTTGAGAATGTCTCTCTGTCTTGCGCTGCCCGGAATAGCTCCTCCACACTTCTAATGCCGGTCCACTCTCGTATATTACGCAGCCAAGACATTTGTCTACTACCAGGGTCTCTATTCTCCAAGTGTCGTCGCTCGTAATCGCCGTCGAAAGTACGTCCGTTGGTCGACTTGGTTATTCTTGAGCTTGGTCGAAGGAACATTCTTAGACGCAAAACGTCAAAAGTCATTCCACACAACGACACAACAACGAGTGGGGTATACCAGTCGAAACGAGCAGCGAGTGGTAGGTTGTTAGCGTATCTACGCAATTAGCTGTCAAAATCCGGCATTATTGTTTTCCCGCGCGAACTTTCGCACCCGCAGAGACATCGTCTATTTTTGTAAAGTCATTTTGCAATTTTAGAATGGCTGATTTACCGGCGATGTTGGCTTGATTAACCATGTCGACTATCAAGAAACAACTGTTTCGAGACTGACAAGAATGTTTCGTCAGATCAATTCGATTATTTATCAATGCATGTTTGGTGCTTCACAAAATGTGTGTAAAAGATAAATTTGATCTTCCAGAATACCTGACCGATCATAATCTAGATTTAGGGCTGATTGCTGGAGGAATGGCTCCACTTGAGCCCGAGGCTGTTTAGAAACCCAGATTTAGTGGCTGGTAGAAGATTTAGTGGCTGGTAGAGCTGTTCGAAATAGGATAGTTCAAAATTATTTTTGTGTTTATACTAAGTACCTAGTCTTTTTATCCTTTTGTTGTTCTGTTCACTGTACATCATTTGTAAAGTGTCTAGATCATATTATTAAATGATATTAGGCACACACAAATAATGAGTGGTGAGGTGAGGGGTGAGGCTACATGAAGCTGCGTTATAACAAACACTTCAAATACAAATCGTTACAACAAATACTTCAATACCTATGATTTTTTTTTTTTACATTAACTCCACACAGGAGGCCCTGAGGAAAATAATTTCCCTCAGGGCCTATGTCATCTGGGATGCTGTGTGGAGGGTTTTTTGAGGAGAGGAAGGAATGAACATTGGTCTTGAAGAGACCCATGTTGTAGGAAGGATGAAACACAGAGGCGGGCAAATCGTTCCACAGCCGAGCTGTTAAACACAAGAACGAGTCGAAGAAGCGACCCGTTCTCATGTGACAAGTGTCAACCGTGTACATTTTGTTGGGCACGCGTTTGGCATGTTTCCCGACTATGCACCGGTGCCGAAGGGATCATCATCCTCGGAGCATCTTCCATTGTAATACCGGTAGAACAAGGATAGCATTCCCACCCGACGCCTGTACTCTAAAGGTTGCAATCCATCTGTTAAGATGGGAGAACCTATTAAGCGGACCGCCCGTTTTTGCACAGAGTCGAGGGTATTTTGGAGCTCCAGACCAGAGGTGGCTACCAAATTCAACCGTGGGGCGCACTTGTGATTTGTGCAGGGTTAGCAGTTGTGTACTATTAAAGTATCTGCGGGCTCTGTACAGTACGCCCAGTTTTTTTTATTATTATAAGTAATTTTGAAAGCATCACCTTATTTTGGTTGCAAGCCAACTGATTTATTTAAGGCCAACAAAATACCATCTAAGTTGTTGCTGTACAAAATAATAAGCCCCATCACCAACGGTAGACGCCAGACTCTTGTGGGTGGGTCTCGCCCCATGTGCAGTATATTTGTGTAATTTGAAAAGTGAATTTCAACAAGGTTTTATATATTTTGTGATAATATAGTGATGTAAAATGTAAGAAAACAATGGTGTGATCATAAAAAATGTATTTAATATTAAGTATATTATAATTATTATCAAGTAATATAGAAACAAGACAGTTTTCAATGTACAATGTCAATATATTTTGTAAAACAAGCTAAAAATAAAGAATTAGTACACTGATGAAATAATCAAGTATGCTATTTTCTAGTAAATTAAAAAACAACTCTGGTGTTAAGTAGTAAAACATTATATTTATCCATGATAGAAATAAAACACTCTCATTCATTACGCTGATACGATGATAATGAAAACATTATATTTATCCACGATAAAATTAAAATGCTACTAATAAATAGCATCACAATTTGTATCACATGGCGCAGAAAACATTACAGTTTCAGTTGTTCAATTACAATTATTATTTCAACATATTTTGTGTTATAAGCTAAAGAATGATAAACAAGTCTGATATTGTCTATTAAATATCTTCATTGTTAAATTTAAATTAAAACATTATATTTATCCACGATAAAACTAAATATCTTCTAAATATTTTAGTTATTAGTTTTGGGGTGTTATGCCGTGTTGCGCTACCTCCTTCTTTAGCCAACGTTTCGGACAGCGTTGCATTATCAGGGCAGATATGTCTAATCTGCCGGCTCTGCCCTGATGATGGACACTGCAACGCTGTCCGAAACGTTGGCTAAAGGAGGTAGCGCAAAGCGTAACACCCCAAAAACTAATAATGAAAATACTTTTGCCCGTGAAAATCTAAAAACGTATCTGCTTCTAGATAGTATCCCAATTTTTATCGTATAACACAGAAAACATTACTGTTTCAGTTGTTTAATTACAATTGTAATTATTTCAACATATTTTGTATTATAAGCTAAAGAATAAGAAACAAGTCTGATATTGCCTATTAAATATTATCTTCAATGTTAAATTTAAAGAAAAATATTATATTTATCCACGATAAAACTAAAACTAACAACTGTAATTACAATTGAAATTATTTCAACATATTTTGTATTATAAGCTAAAGAATAAGAAACAAGTCTGATATTGCCTATTAAATATTATCTTCAATGTTAAATTTAAAGAAAAATATTATATTTATCCACGATAAAACTAACAACTGTAATTACAATTGAAATTATTTCAACATATTTTGTATTATAAGCTAAAGAATAAGAAACAATTCTGATATTGCCTATTAAATATTATCTTCAATGTTAAATTTAAAGAAAAATATTATATTTATCCACGATAAAACTAAAACTAACAACTGTAATTACAATTGAAATTATTTCAACATATTTTGTATTATAAGCTGAAGAAGAATACATGTACTGACAATAGAGTATGATTTTGGTTTTAATTAAATTTAAAATGAGGGTATTGAAGAGATTCAGTACACCTCGGAGTCTGTACGGGTGGAGGATCAATGGTAGGGGGTTCCACAAGGGGAGGTGTGGCCTTCAAGAGCACCTCCAGGGCTCCTTGGCAGACTGTCAGCTGCTGCAGCCAGCAACAGGCTGGGGTCTTCCGAGAAAGGAAAAGTCCAAGTTGATCTCCGTACAGCCCACACTGTAATCACACTGGGTTGACTGCTTGTAGTATCAGCCCATCACATCTGCTGCTGGCACCGCGTGCCGGTGGCGGTGGTCCGCCTCTAGTCTCGGCCGCAAGCCGCCTCAAGGAGGCATTCTTTATTTCGGCCTTTGAGCGTAAATCTTGCCATGCCTGAAAATATTTTTGAATCATATTAATTATTTACACTAAATATTAGTGAAAAGAGACTTTCTATATCGTAGAGTATTCAAAAAGAAGGACAACGTCAAGATCACACAATTTTACTTGAATTTTGAAACGATTGGCTTTGAAGTAACGTAGCCCCATTATAATTCTTTTCAATATTGTGATATTTAACATACAAATTAAGACTTAAAACGAACATCATGTGAGCGATGAAGTCATAAGTGATGATACAAAAATATAAAAAATAGGTTAAGGGCTATTTCAAAATAATTTGTTTCATAGCTTTTAATGACTTCTTAAAGAGATGTAGTTGACTTCATTCTGAGTGAGCATCTTGTTCGTTTTGTTGAATAGAAATTTGTCATAGGCGGAGCTTCATCTGAACGAAGCGTTAGGATAACAAGTAGACATTTTAAATGTACTTTACACAAATTAATGGACATGAATAAATACTGACCTTTCTCCAGTGTTTGAATTCCGTCGAGATTCGCCGAAGGTGAGTGAAGACAAAAACTTTCCTCTCATTAAATCCATATCCGAACTTACTAATTCGATTATTAGCAGTTGCTTTTGACAGTTTGTAATTCATAAATAAACCAATCATTTGTATCCTGCAAACCTGTAACATACAAATTAAGACTTAGAATGAACACCATGTGAGCGATGAAGTCATAAGTGATGATACAAAAATATAGGTTAAGGGCTATTTCAAAATGATTTGTTTCATAGCTTTTAATGACTTCAAAGAGATGTAGTTGACTTCATTCTGAGTGAGCATCTTGTTCGTTTTGTTGAATAGAAATTCGTCAAAGGCGGAGCTTCATCCGAACGAAGCTTTAGGATAACAAGTGGACATTTTAAATGTACTTTACACACAAATTAATGGACATGAATAAATACTAACCTTTCTCCAGTGTTTGAATTCCGTCGAGATTCGCCGAAGGTGAGTGACGACAAAAACTTTCCGAACTTACTAATTCGATTATTAGAAATTGCTTTTGGCTGTTTGTAATGCATAAATAAACCAATCATTTGTATCCTGCAGCCATTTCAAATATTATCAGCATATCAATTCATAAATATGCTAAACCCGACCAATATCAACTGTTTGACGTTTGACATTCACACCATAGAAATCTCAAAAACATCAAGAACATAGACAATATTCACAGGGCTGCCAATATAATCATCTCTTCGATCGTTCGACGTTCAAGAATACGTAAAATTGAAGGATTCGACAAAGTTGGTCGCGACGACGAGTAATTTTTGGTCGCTGCGAGGCGCATAACGAGTAACGTTTGATCGTTTGCTCGGGAATAGAGACCCAGGCTCTCGGCGACTCTCTATCTTGCCTTTCAATATTAAATGGAGCAAGTGATACTTCTCCCCTCGAAGTATATGACCCAGATAAGAAATTTTCCTGATTTTTATTAATGTAAGCAGTTCTCTGTTGGTGATCATGTCGGTCCATGGGACCTTGAGCATTCTCCGGTGAAGCCACATTTCAAAAGCCTCTAACCTGTTCATGGTATTTACTTTCAAGGTCCATGTTTCACATCCATGGAGCAACACCGACCACACATAACATTTTAGCATTCTCTGCCTTAGTTTTAAGCTGATATTGTCATTGCAGAAGAGGGATTTCATTTTAATGAACGCAGGTCTTGCTGATTCAATTCTGTATCTAACCTCTAAATCTGGGTCAAGAGTCTCCGTGAGAATACTGCCGAGGTAGGGGGGGGGGGGTGAATTGCAAAGGAAGTTACACGTTTTTTTTAAAAGATTACTCCAAAATATCCGAAACTGTTGCAATCGTTTCGGAACTTGAACAGAGACGAAAAAATTCTCAAACCAACCGTCATCATTAATCTTCAATCCCCCCCGTCTGTCCCCATTTCTCTTTTACGTAAATCACCGACACCGATCGATAAACACAGTATTAAAGTATTTTTAGATGGACAAGTCTAGATTTTATTTAATAATTTGATTTTAGTTTTGTTATTTAAATACAAATTGTTTTGTACAGATCCTCGCTATAACAAGGAAAACCCTGGGAAATCGAGGATTTGAATTACTAATGGATATGTCCTTCTTCGGGCACTTTGTCGGAGGGAGGGACCTAAAGGACTGCGCCAAGACCCTCGACAGGTAATCCTTTCCTATCCCTTTTCCTTATTCACCACCCATCTTCATCCTTTCTCTTTACTTCAAAACGGCAACAAAACTCTATAGCCCGCTCACCGGGTACAAGAGTGCGCCTGCCTAGGTATACAGCCAGTGACGTAGCTAGCGCGGGTGGCACCTGGTGCGGAAAACGTGGAGCCACCCCAAGAATGAAAACCATTAAAAGTAATTAAAAATTAATATTAAGTTCTCATGTTACAATATTATGATTATTTTTTCGTATATTATGATGATTTATGAAATCGAAAGTTGGATATGGCAAAAGTAGAATAAGAGTACAATAGAAAACTCTAGTCCAATTTTTTAAATTTTTTATTTTTTTAACGAATAAATGACCTTCTAACTTAAATAATTGCATATTTTTTTTTAGAGTTAGTTTTAATAGTTAAAATAATAAATTGTCAAAGTTTTGATTTTTCAAGATCCCCCGAAAACCACCGTATGTGTAGTGAATCGTGTGACGTCATCACTCCTGAAAAGTTACTGTGAGATCGGAAAATCAGCTGATCAACTGCCGCCATTTTGAATTTCGGTGTTCGAAGTATTCTCTCTAGAGTAGCATACTATTTTTTTGTGCAGTAGTTTTTCAATATTTTCCCCCTCCCTTCCTTAACCTTCCCTCCCCCTCCCCCCTTCCCCCCTCCCCCTTTTCCCCTCCCGCGTCACCCATCCCCTCTCCAACCTTCCCCCCTCCCCCCTCCCGCATTCCATACATTAATTCCCGGTACATGCAGTTTTCAAACTGCTCGCGTGCCACCTATTGCAATTTTTTTATATAAATTCATAATGCCAGAGCTCACCAGTAGTTTTATACAAAAAAAGAATTATCCAATTAGGTGCAATCGTTCGGAAGTTATACGCGTACATACATTTCGGCGACGATTTTGTTAGGGACAGAAAACGTATGATTAATAATTTTATTATGCCAGAGCTTTAAAGAATTTTTAAAGTCCATTCAGTATTTTTTGCGTGAAAGAGTAACAAACAAAAGCGGATATATACAAACAAGTATGGATGTATGCATACATCCATACTTGTTGTATGCATACATCCATGCATTCGCCTTTATAATATTAAATATGATTTCTACAAGGAACGACAAAAAGTGAGGTGATAATAACGTTTATAATTTATAATACATGTGTTTAATAACATATGTATCTGTTTTTATTAGTTTTTTGCATAGACATTAGAATTTAATAGCCCAGAATATACAGATGAGGGGTAAAACCAAACTATGGGGAGGCGAAGAGAGGAAAAATGACAGTGATTCGTTAAAAAATCAATCTGACGGTATATAGGCATCTCGCATTATAATATCACCATTTAGTTCTTAAAAGCAAAATCTGCTTTGAATGAATAGACCTTTTTACATGGGAGCGCGAATTGCTTGCCGCTTTAATAACATATTTGCTAAGGCCAAATGCTCGCCCCGAAATGATTCGCCCCAATTCACATAGCAATATTTTGTTGCCGTGTTTAGTTAAGACACTTTTACAAATGTTTCATAATTTACTTACCCCTGTAACCAGCGACGAGCACACTGGAGAACCGCCCACATTCGCTATGTCCATATAATATGTGGGTAAAATGTATAGCACAAGCTACCGTTTTTGGCGTGTTATTTCGAAAAATTTATGGATGTTACTTCCGCGCTGTTCAGGACAAGAATGATGACGTCACATATTTTAGATTCAAGCGAGGCTCTCTCCCCTCCCCATGGAACGAGCTGGCTCCAAGGAGGAGCTCCAGCTGGCTCCATGGGGAGGGGGAAATAATACGTTTTTATCACTTAGCGCAGGTCCAGATATATTCATATGTCCGTGGTTTTTTGTTATAGTCAGAAAAAACGTAAGGTGAGCCATTTTTAAAACTTTTTTTTAGGTTTGCATTCAAAATTTTTATATTTCCAAAATTATATGTTTATTTTGATTTATAAAATTTGAAAGCGTATTTTATCACCTTTCTAAAACAGTTTTTAGTTTTCGGATGCTTTCAGAAATATTTTCCATTTTTTTGGATTTTATTGTAAAGCGGAATTATTTTGACCTTCTGAAAAAATACGGTCGAGGTATCAGGGGATTTAAAATAAAATACTGCTTTTAAGGCAGATGAAAGACTCTTACAGATTTTAGTATTACAAATCGGTATATGGTCGAACTCGGCGAAGCTTTATAAATGGTGACCAACCATAGACATATGTTATGACAAATCTTTTCAGTCAATATTAATTCTATTTGTACTATAGATTTTTGTATGCAATTGTGTCTCTGGTGTCATTTCTCATTCAAATGCCACAATTATCTGTTAAACATTTTTTAAATTTTTTTTTTCTATATTATTATTTTTGATTTTGTGATATGTAATCATTTTATAACGATGTGGGGGATCGATTACTTACACACCAATCCTCCACGTTATTTGGGATGTCACGGGTTCTTTGAAATAATAAGTTGAATTTTATTTTTATCTGACTCAGTATATTTAAAATTATAAATTATATTATACGACAATAAATTTAAACCGGAGGGTGAACTATGAGGATTGTAATCCCCGCGCACAGCAGCCCGAACCAACAAATAACCAAGAATGAATTTTATAATTTTTCTTTTCTGACAGCGGCCGATGGAAGAAACTAGGATGTCAGTGTTGCCATTCTAGAATAATGTTTTTGTGGCTGTTGACTGCTGTGCTTAGGTACTATCCACAAGTTCTTATGGTGTATGTATACCGTTGAAATTAAATAAATAAATAAATATGAATATTAGTAGACCTGCCCTGAGTGATAAAAGCGTATTATTTACCCCTCCCCATACCGGTTCCATTGGAACCGACTGGGTTTGAGTATGGCTTCGCGTGAATCTAAAAAAATGTGACGTCATCATTCTTCTGCAAGCCAGCGTCGAGCGCTCATCGGTGCATTTTACGAAATAACACCGCAAAAAACATGGTTTGTGTTTTGAAAACGTGTAAATATATACTATCACTCGAGATACATGGCGTGTGCTCGTCAATGTTTATTGGCGTAAGTAAATTATGAAACATTTGTAAAAGTGTCCTAATTAAACACGGCAACAAAATATTGGAGTCTGAAAATAAGCGAACTTTACTTTGCCGTATTCAGACTTCGCAAATTTGTTCATTACGCGGCGAGCAATTCGCGCTATTCATTCAAAAGCAAAGTTTTCTTTTAAGAACTAAATGTTGATATTATAATGCGAGTTGCCTATATGTATACTGTCATATTGAGTTATCAACGAATCGCATATCTCCAAAGTCATCTTCCCGCTCTGCGCCCCGCTGTAGTTGTTGTACCCTCACCTTTATGTTCTGGTCTAGTAATATTCATACGTCTATGTGACCAAAACTTAAACTTGCCAAAGCCGAACCAATCGGTTGGGGGTTCTCCTTGCAGTCCTGCAGGCAGTGCTTTATATCGGATAGTGTAGGTATAAGACGTTTAACTTCTTTCTTTCCTCGTTTCTTGTGAACATTGCTCGACCGTTTGTCTGTGCCAAAATGGTTACCTAACGAATTTTCAGAGTCGAGGACACGCTTGTAATTTTAATTGACTTCTAATTGAAGAAGTTGGCATGAGCAAGGGTTCCGTTTCGATATAATGGATCTTAATATAGTCAAAATATTGTGCGCAACAGCAAAAATCTAGATCGGTGCGGTTTGGCGTGAGAAAAATGTCTTTGTTTTATAGGTCAAGGAAATTTGTCTCAGCTCACAACATGAGCATTGAACCATTGATACATACCTATATATTTCTTGAAAAATATTGTTTGTTTCATTTCTATCCACTGGAGCGATCACGCAAAACAAATAAATTGACCTCAATTGCTCGAGATTTCCCAGAATATCTTATTAAAAAAATTTTCGCCAATATTAAAAAAATCATACCTTCGAATTTTAACACGGAAACATAAAACTTATTATAGTGCTATATAGCCAATGAATTAACCTGAATTTTTGTATCTCATATTTGTAGGATTTATAAAAAAAATATTTAAAAAAAATCGTACAGTTTATAACCGCGCGAATCCTGCGTGTTTGTTACTTTGAAACTGCCATGGGAGGTACTTATTCGAGTCAACATAGAATATTTTCGATTTCTGTATGTTGTCTGTGGTGTACTTGATAATGAAAGGTGCATATTTATGATCGTCACAATGTCGGTTGGGTATGTGTTATACTAAATAATGACAGGTTTCCGTGATCAGCCTAAACCAGAGGGCAGTCTTAAATGCCATGTTTTTTTTAATACTAATATAATTAGACATAAAAAAGTTACATTAGAAGAAAAAAAGATTTTCTGCTTGTAATCTCTCCCCCCCCAGTCATGCTTTTAAATGAAGAAATGAAGAAAATGCTCTCCTGGACAATTCACTGCTTTTTGTATAAGACTGTTTTACACTAGTTAGTAGACGTACACGGTGTATGGAAACTCGAAGCACCCAAACTTATACACCAAAAACTTTTTTTTGATCTGGGCAATTCGATTTTTTTAAACTTTTTACTTTTTTTCGCCAAATAAATGCTTAAAAGAAAAGACTTTTATCTACGCATTTCAAAATACATTAAACGTATGACTACCGATATTTTTTTTAAATTTGACCTAAACTATTCCATGTTTAGATTCGTTTTATTAGAAAACGAAAGCTCAAATTGAATAAAAAATAAAACAACATAATCGACTCCATATGTTGTATATTTGGCAGGCGTGTATGGGTGCGCCGCCTGGGAACCATTTATTATTATTATAACCAACCCCCTTGTCATGGATAACCCCAAGTAGTTCTCAACGTTTGGTGACTTAGCAGGGATGCCCGGGTTCTTGGGGGGGTTATTTTTGTCTAGGTTTTGGCGGCGTATCTGGAGTGACAGATTGAGGGAGAGCTTTTGACCTCGACCCTTACGACCGTCCTTCCTGGACACACTGACCCCCAGATTACCCGCCCCTCATACCTTTTTCCTTCCCAGCACTTCTTCTCCTTCCTTTCCATGAAAAATCCCCAACACAGCAACATCAAATATGACATAGATCCAAAGGGAAACTGTTGTCCGCAGAGCCTACTGCGTGTAGCTAATGTTAAAAAACAGAGTGTGCAAATCACACGCGGTGGAAATGAAACCTTCAGAAAACTAAAAAAAAAAACAGAAAACTGAGATAGTATAAACTTATCCCGCTTATACTACCTCATTCTCTCGCAGGTTAAATCCTATAGATGTATGTGTTTGTCTCTTTTATTTTCTATCGAGTTTCAAATCACAACGGTGCTAACGAAGTATTCACTTCAAAAAAAGATTCACCAGTTTCCCCCTTGCACTACGAGTTTTCGGACACCGTGTAAACTTTCATAAAGACAAGAAACTCATGTTCTTCGAGTCTACGTAAATAATTACATTATGCGTCATTCTGCGTGATTGTAAGTCAGTTTATACGTAATCTAATTGCTCGTTTAACATCGGCTTAATTACATTATGTACGTCTGCGTGGTTCATTATTTGCTTTGACGCAAAGCATTGTTTGAACTATAATACACTTGTTTGCTCATTATTCATTCAGAAAATGGTTCGTAGTAACTCTTCAATTATATAATAAAAAAAATTGATTATATTAGTATGCAGGTGCATCTTTACCATTTTATGAATCACCAGCGAGTCCACGGCGGGCTTTGCAATGCCATTTAAGAGGGCATTACCAGAGAAAACCAGAAATGTCATTTTTTAAATCAGATTTTAGTCTATTGACTCTTTTCCACAAAAAAATCATATATGGATTTCGAAAGATTGTTCTTTTATTTAGCATTCGCATGTTTTAAACTTTGAGAAAAAATGTTTATTTTTAGTATAATAAGGTTACACCATAGGTCGTTGGCAGATTTGTTAAATTTTCAAAAAAGATTTTGTTTTATACCACACCCATTTCAAATAATATAATCATGCAGTAAAATAAATCAATACATTATCTGGGTATCGCATGTTTTAGAATTTTAATTTTAGTTTTTATAACATCATTAAAAAATATATACGTACATGTATTTCTTGACGAAAATTGGTCCGTTTGTGTATTTATTTGCGCACTTACAAACTAATATATTTCAGATTTTTTAACATTCTTATTTAACTTAGACATTATTGAAAAATGATTAATACTTATAATCAAAAAATAATTACAAAAAGTACATTATTTTAACAGTTTTATCATCACGCCTTTAAGCATTATTGGATGTAGGTATAAATTAAAGAAAATTTGGGATGAAATAAATTCGATATTGATGTTTTAATTTTAAAAAGCAAGTACGCAGAATAATTAATCTTTCTCATTGTAACCGCCCTGCACGATCGTAAGAACAACTTTCGACGTGGATTTTCGGCTGCTGGCTGGTTAAACGCTCTTAATAAAGAAATTGTTTCTCCCTGCATTCCCCCTCCTCTTTCCCTGCCTTACCTTTCTGCCTCCTGTATCCGCTTGCCGTCACGGGTTCCCCCTCAACCTTCCTCGCCTTCCCTATCCCCTCTTCCCGCTTTCCCTATCCCGAACACCCTCCCCGCGCTTCTCCCGTCTCCCGCATTCCATACATTCAATTAGTAGGATAGTAGGAAGTAGGATTAAAATCCTCCGCCGCGCCTGTCCGTCTGTCTGTTCGCGATAAACTCAAACTACTGAACGGATTTTCATGCGGTTTTTACCAATAGATAGTGTGATTCATGAGGAAGGCTAAGGTTTATAATTTGTCAAGGTTTTGTATAAATTGGTTGAAATATATAATAGATATATAAAGGTGGACGAGTGGGCTGGCAAGCGGGAGGTGTGGATTTGATTTGTATGAAAATCTACTGTTTTATGCCGAGGATGATGAAATTTTGCACATGTGACCTTCAAAACAAGAGGAAGGTCACTGTCTACATTTGATTTCGAAAACTCTGTGTAAAGCCCGGGCATCGCCGCGGACTATATATGAATAATAGAATAATAACTTAGAATTTTTGTTTCAAAGTTATTATTGTAATTTTTTTACATCGTTCTTGAAACTTTAACAAAAAATCTCGTTTCATATCTTAATCAGCTTTTGACAGAATTTGGACAATTCCTCAAATTTCATAAAATTAAAGTTCTGTGAAAGTTCTATTAAAATTCTGTTTTATCCAAGAACTGTAAAAAACCGGCCCTTTATGAAATAATAACAGAACTTCAATAAAACTTTGAGATTTGATGATTTGTTCAAATTCTGTGGAACGACCTGCCCTAAGCTCAATATCTTTTTTTTAAATGAAGAAAACATTTCCTTATTAGGTTAGGCTACGTGAATATATTATTATACATTTTAATTTAAAAATAAAGAAAATTTCCCAGGTCAGTGAAGTACATTTTTGAATTTAAAAATAATAATTTAAAAATAAAAAAGGTTCGGCTATCTGAAGTAGCTACCTGAAGTACCTATAACTTTTAATTAAAAAAAAAAAAACAAAGAAACTATTACCACGTTAGGTTAGGCCACGTGAAGTATACATATATTTTAATTTTAAAATAAAGAAAACATTTCCAAATTAGTTTAGGTCACGTGAAGTATATCTATTAATAAGGGTCGACCCAGACAGGTTTTTCGTTCTCGGCCGAGACCGAGACCAAGGATAAATTAAAATCTCGGCAGAGACCGAGAGCCGAGACCGAGAAGAGAGAAATAGATGATTGAGAAGAAAAAATTAAAATGCGCTATTTTTGCATAACACGTTAAGTTTAAGAATGTAATAATAATTTGTTTTAAGGCGCCGCATTCGCGCTCAAAAAGAAGAATATGGAGAGATATGTAATTATGAATGTTAGAGGAGCGTGCTAATATTTAAAGCGATAAAATCGATACGACAATTGTGAAAATATTTAATAAAACACGACACGTTTAAAATAGAGCAAAAATCTCGTAGAAGGTATCTTAAGTGCCATTTAAAGAAACATTGTGATTTTTTTTCACAACTATAACTTGTAAAATAACTGAAACAACGTGTTAAAAGTAATTTTTGGAGCATACTTTGCGATTTTTTTCTACCGAGGGAATTGTAAATAATTTACGTTTTGGCGTGGAACGCGTCTAGATATTATCATTATGGTTACAAGTAAAACCCGCCTTGCTGCCATCCGACCAATCACAATCGACAGCTCTCTCACGCACTGACACCAAGTGACGAATGTGGACGCGCGCGGTAGATTTGAATCCCATTATCCTACACCGTACCTACTTACAACAGTTCGGCTACATATTCTACAGTTCTCTGTAGAATATGTAGCCGAGAATGCCGAGACCGAGATCTCGGTTGGCCCCTTTCTATTAAAAATAAAGAAAACATTCCCGGGCCAGGTTTTATAATGAACACTGGGTAGAATATAGCTACAAATTCTCGGCGGCACTCGAAAATGCGGCAAAAAATGACTCACGGTGTACTGTTAGTATGACCATGTTGTTGGACCATACTGTTAGTATGACCAGTTACACTCTGCGTTCTTCTGCACAATCACTGGCTCACAATATTATATATTATGTAAGCATTTGCATACTGCTTCCTAACACCGTATGCAGGGACACTGGAGGTCTAGATTAGTTCAAACTTAAACGTAGATTCGTTCTTTCAAAAAAAAAAAAATTAGAGTCCTTGCGAGAGTCTTGAAGGTGAAACTATCTGTTACTCATACCAGGGCGGGTAAGTGGTGGATAACCTCTAATATCCTGGCCCACAATGTGAGTAAAACAAATTAATAATTCGATGTCATGATATACACCTAAATACACCAAAAAATAAAACGTGTTCCGTTTAATGATATCGCAAAAGGGGTAAACACGGCGATACTTTCCGGTTGCTGCTTTTTATTAATTAACCAGAATTATCAGAGTGTAATGGGGAGTAATTTTGGCAAACACGTTTTGTGATAAGATAAGAATGTCAAATATTGTATTTTCGCGTGCGTGGGTCAACTAATTTAATATATTCATGCTGCTTTGCCTTGAACCTTGTGTGCAGTGGAAAATTACTAACTACATGCTCATTCTTATAATCTAACTCTCAAGATGAAATCTCTGTGTCAGTAAAAACTCTCGAACTGTGAGCGTCGTGAAACCTACACATTTATACACTTCTGAATTGATTTATTGTGAAAATACGCACATTTCATGGGTCTATAACAGTTCATTCCCCGAGGGTTGGCCCATACGGCTTAGGTACTTAGGGAACGTACCCATACTACGTGACACGTTTAGGGGGGGGGGGGGTCTTCAAAATGTCACGCTTGGTACAAATGAGCGGCGGGTTGCTTAGGTTTTTGGTCACCGGGGGGGGGGGTTAAAAATTGCAAAAAGTTGGTCACGTAGTATGGGTACGTTCCCTTATCCTATCCTACTTCCTACTAATATTATAAAGGCGAATGTTTGTATGGATGTATGTTTGTTACTCTTTCACGCGAAAACTACTGAATGGATTTTAATGAAACTTTACAATAATATAGCTTATACATCAGAATAGGCTATAGCTCTGGCATTATGAAATTTATATACAAAAATTGCAATATATGGCACGCGAGCTGTTTGAAAAATGAATGTAACGGGTATGGAGGGGGGTGAGGGGGGAGAGGATGTGTGAGGCAGGGCGGAGGGTTGTGAGGGAGGGTGAGGGGTGAGGCGGAATTTGGGCGGTGGGGGGAAAGGGGTGAGAGAGGGCGGGGGAGAGGAGGAGGGGGGGGGGGGATTGGAGTGGGGATAGGGAAGGTAGAGGAGGCGCTGTGGGTGCCCCTCTAATACTACGCGAGCGAAGCCGAGGGCAAAAGCTAGTATACAATATGCAGTCGGTTTAGGAAAATAAGGCATACTTACTTACATAAAGTACAACTAAGTGTCCGAAGGGGTGTGCAGAGAGACACGACCCAAGATACTATTAGATAGCTTAATAGTCATTCGCTCTACATGCCCACTTACATCAGCCTTGCATTCTTTGCGGATCTCCACATTTATCATACATGATTTTACCGCACACCCGCCTCAGGGATCTCATTTGAACAGCATTCAGTTTACTTTTATCCTTCCTCTACCAGTCCCCTGCTTCACTGCCATACATCAGCGTAGGTACCAGCACTCCATTGTGGACTGTTAGCTTCGCTTCTTTGGATAGTTTTTTGTTAGCGCCAACCGCGTTCAGTCCTCCATTAATGGAGTTACCTGCATTAACATTTATTTAAATATCTCTATCAGCGTACCCATTCTCGTAAACATACTTCCCAAATATATAAACTCATCCACCTGCTCCAAGTATTCATTGTTCACAACGATATTGCACACTGTTTTCGTACTCTCTCTCTTTCAAACACCATGACTTCAGACTGACTTACGGCTTGGAGGGCTAAGAAGCAAAGAATGGACGGTTACCTCAAGAGTGTTTTCTCTTGGAGTAAGAATAACCCCGTTGGATTTATTGTTTCAAAGACCTAATCATGTCAGATTACGTCTAAAAGGGATCGAAATGAAAATCTAGTCTCCTTCAACGGAAGCAATCTTCTGAACAGGCCCTCCATTGATGACTATAAGTGACTAGCTACAACAAAGCCTTATGGCCTCTCAGAAACTGGGCGTACGGTACAGGGCCGGTAGATACTTTAATATTACACAACTGCTAACACTGTAGAAATCGCAAGTGAGCCCCACGGTTGAATTTGGCAGCCCCTCTGGTCTGAAAATACGTGAAAAATACCCTGGACTCTCCGCAGTAACGGGCAGTATGCTTGATAGATTCTCCAATCTCAACAAACGGATTGCAATCTTTAGATTGGTGGGAATGCTGTCCATGTGTTACCGGTATTTCAATGGAATATGCTCCGAGGAACTTGCGTCATTGATCCCCTCGGTTCATAGTCGGGAAGCACGCTAAATACGCGCCCAACATACGTGCACGGTTGACGTGTGTCACATGAGAACGGGTCATTTCTACGACTCGTTTTTGATTTCAACAGCTCGGCTGTGGAACAATTTAACGGCCTCTGTCACTCTTTCCTCCCTTCTAAAAGGCCCTTCACACAGCATCCACAAAGACGTCATGGGCCCTGAGGGAAATTATTTTCCTCAGGGTCTCCTGTAAAGCCACAAGGGTTGAAGAAAGCCTAAGGGGAGATATAAAAAATACTACAAAAATAATTATACCCTCAACGCGTAGAGAAAAGGGAAATAATCTAGTTTTATCATTATACAAGTGTCTAATAGAAGAGAAGCCTTATTCATTAACTTGGCGCCCGAGAGCTGATAACCCTGAGGGATGTCTATATATAGTAGGTACTCGTATTTTCCAGCGGTCGGCAATTTGTTTTTATGGCGGGCCGTGTGAATATATCAATTTTTTGCGCGTGCGCGTGCGAGCCTGTTCATTCAGTGCACTTGTGCCACCTTTTCGCCCACTCTCTAAGAATATTTTTCTTGAAGCCCCCCCCCCCATCCAGACATAATACACAGAAAAGCGCCGCAGGCGAAAACCTTTTTTGTGACGATTACATGTTTTGAAATATCACGACCAACTGGTTGGTGCCGTGATAGTTATTGGTCCCCGCACCAGCGTTGCGGGTTCGATCCTATACTTGTTTAATCCTCCAATGTTGAACAAGCCATATTTGGTGACTTAGCAGGGGTGCCCGGGTTCATGATGTGAGGATTGGCTTGGTCTTGGTGGCGGATGCGTCCGCCTACCTACAATGTGGCGGGCCGGATTTGGAGAGGCTGGTTCAAGGATACCTTTTTACCTCTCCAGCAGGTCTCTCTCGACCCTCTCACCCAGTGGGAGGAATGGATTCATACGACCGTCAATCCTGGATATACTGACCCCACAGATTCCTAACCACCGCTTATACTTTTTTCCTTCCAAGATCTTTTTCCCTTAAAAAAATCTCTCCACACAGCATCCCTGAAGATGACATAGACCCTGAAGGATTTTTTTTCTCAGGGCTTCCTGTTTGAAGCTAATGCAAAAAAATCCACGTATAATGAGGGAAGTGGGTGAATTTTCAACATTCTGACAATATTTGTATATATAAGCACCACGGACCGAAAAAGCGCCGCAGGCGAACAATTTTTGAAGTGATCATGGCTCAAATCAGTGAGAGGCTTGGCAGTTATTGAATACCACTCGGGTGTTGCGGGTTTTCAAAAACTTACGTTTACATATGTGTTCTTCACGAGAATTACTCGTAGAATGAAAAAAAAAAATTTTGACCTATGATGCATCAAGCATAGGGAAGAAATAGTCGTTTGTTGGGCCAGAAAGAAGCACTTTGCGGGCTGGATTTGCGATCGCTGGTATACTCCCTCAGTGACTGACAGTTGCGGGAAACACAACTACGTTATTTATTCTCGCTTGAAGTTTTCTTCGTTGCGTTAATAATACTTCACACGTTATAAAGATGTCTGTCGTCAAAGGCAAGGTAGGTTTTTATTAAGTTTTATATCTTCTTATTTTTCTTATATTCGCCGTACCTTTATCGTCAGATGATAAGTCTATCGCTGAGCAGTTACATATTTAACAATATTGATTCATTTAAAATCATGTATTATATATTTGCGGAACGTTCCGGAGTGGTAGTTAATCTCAGTATCGTCCTGGTGAAAGACGTCCTAAATGTTGTTTCAAAACGGTTCATAATTCTAAAAGTTATAAAAAATGTCGATTGCGTACACTAGTATTGCCGTAGTTCGTACTCTTTTTTAATCTGCTCTTAGGTGCAAAATCATCTATTCGAATGTTTTCTTACATGCTGAATATTATTTCACTATAAAAATTATGCAGGTGATAAAATATGGATTAGCTTCAAACTCATTTTTATATGGAGGGGTAAGTGTACGCACCAACATAATCGCGTACAAGTATACCCCGCACACTTACCCCCCAGCAAACTTAACCCTCGCAAATTTACCCCGTTACGGAAAAAAAAAATAAACTTAAAAAAAAAATTAATATGGTTACCTGCATGAGAATTGCCTCTTTGCACCCGCGGAATTACCATTATTTTACTAAAAATTATCGTGTATTACGATAACGGAGACGAAATATTTTTTTTTTAAATATAAGTAAAATTTTAAACTTTTAAGCAACACAAAAAAAGAGCTGATGACCATGAAACGGCAGAACAGATTTTCATGAATTGTAGCTAAGAACCATCTCGATCACGTCAGCTTTCAAACAAAAAAAAAACGCATCATAATTGGTCCATTCGTTTAGGAGCTACGATGCCACAGACAGACACACAGACAGACACACATAAAGTCAAACTTATATATAACACCGCTCCTTGCGTTGGGGGTTAAAATAAAAAAAAGTAATTTATCTGTCAATTTTTTTTCTACGTAGAGCTCAATGTATCCCGTATAAGTTAGCGGTGACGTAAGCAGGAACAACGCCACCTATTTGTATATTTTTTATTTTTTTATTTTTTATTTAGTAACAATATATTTATTATTTTTTTACATTTTTATATGAAACATGTTAGGTATACATATAAAATGAAGATCTCCAAAGTTACACCGTTACATAAAACTGGTGATAAGGCTCCAGTCTCTAATTACAGACCAGTGGCGATCCTATCCTCTCCAGCCAAGTTGTTTGAACTAATAATTCATAAATTCATTTATACCCAAGTTGAAGCCTTTATAATTGACCAGCAACACGGTTTTAGGTCTGGCAGATCTACTGTGTCTAATCTAATGGTTTTTACGGAGTACATATCTCAAGCTCTTGATAGCAACAATCAAGTAGATGTATCATACAACGACTTCGCAAAAGCCTTTGACTCGGTAGATCCGCTTATTCTCCTAAATAAACTCGACCAATTTGGATTTTCAGCGAA
This sequence comes from Limnephilus rhombicus, assembly GCA_929108145.2. Taxonomy (NCBI): domain Eukaryota; kingdom Metazoa; phylum Arthropoda; class Insecta; order Trichoptera; family Limnephilidae; genus Limnephilus; species Limnephilus rhombicus. The sequence continues at coordinate 10,913,239 of OV815291.1, forward strand.
ACTTCTACGTCTATTTCTAAGTTATTTCTCAAACAGACAGCAATACGTAACTTATGGTATATTTAACTCTTCCAACTTCATCACAAACTCTGGAGTTCCGCAGGGGTCAAATCTTGGACCCTTACTTTTTTCGCTATTTATCAACGACATTTATCATTGCATAAAATTTTCTAAGTTTCTCTTATTCGCGGATGACCTACTATTCCTTTTAATAAAATCTTTGGAAAATTGCTTGCAGCTACAAAGTGATATAAATTCTATCGTCGAATGGAGTCACACCAATAAATTAGGATTTAATATTAAGAAATGCTCTATCATGTGCTACACCAAGGCGAACAAAACGATTTACTATAACTACAAAATGTCTTATTCATCTCTTCAGCACATTGTTATTTTGAGAGATTTGGGAATCACATTTGATGCGCACCTAACATTTCACGTCCACATAGAAACGATATGCAGCAAAGCTCTAAGAATGCTAGGATTTGTGCTAAGCAACTCCAGACACTTTTGCAGCTCAGCCGCGATTCGTTTGCTATACTATAGTTTAGTACGTAGCATTTTGGAAAGTGGTTCAGTAATATGGGGACCAGTGGATTTAAGAAAGGATTGAGAAAGTGCAAAAGAAGTTTCTGAGATATTTATATCTTAGAGATTTCGGATATTATCCCTGGTTATATCCATCAGCCTTTTTGTCCGGAATGCTGGGTATTAATAGCCTCGCCGAAAGAAGGAAAACTGCTTTGCTGACAACAGCATATAAACTTTTAAACGGTAATATCTGTATTCCCGATATATTACAAAAATTTGAGTTTTATGTCCCCGACAACTTCACAAGAGCGCGCAGACACAGAACTTTTGTTGTTCCGAGATGCAGAACTAACTTACCATTAGTAATGCCGCTCGGAAAAATGATTCTTTTACTAAATTTCCTGCCCCCTGATATAGATATTTTTAAACTAAATATTCATCAATTTAAAAACGCTATTATTACTTAATAAAAAAAAATGTATGTTTATTATTGGTTATGTATAACTGTAAATGTGCATTTAAAATAAAATAAATAAATAAAATAAATAAAAAAAGAAATTATATTCGTAGTTCTCCTCACTAGGAGATCCTGTGCTGAGGGGGACTGTGCTTTCGATAAGTTTTCAGCAACTTCTATGGTTTAACTTCATGGTTTGGATAAGGTTTTCCAGAAACTTCTACGACGATGTTTTAAATATACTAGTAAGTTCATTTTCCGATAGTTCCTTCAGCCAACATTTAATGTCCTTAATGTAGCTGTTTTTGTTTTAATTTGTTTGAAACTAAGTGGGAGTTTGTTAAATAACTTAACTGCTAAAAATTCAGAACATCTTTGTCCAAATGAAGAGTTACACTTTGGTATATTGAGTATGTCTGTTTGTTTGGCTCTGGTTTTATGAGCATGTGAGGTGTCTGCCTCTGAATAATTTTTGTGGTCATGTACTAGAATGTTTTTGGCATAGATTTTCTGTATGCTTGGAACATCAAACTGTTTAAAAATCTCTGTTGTTGACGTCCTTATGGGGACTTTTAGTATGGTCTTTATGATGCAATTCTCAGTTACCTTCAGATGTTTTATATGTTTAGATGCTGCTGAGCCCCATCCTTTTACTCCATATTCCAATCGAGAGTGACACAAAGCATAATATACCTACTCTTTAAATCCCTCATTGACAAGATGTTTCGTAATTTTTTTTTTTTTTTTTTTTTTTTATTGAAATAATAGATAATACATAATATAATCAACAAACAAGTCCTGCTAAGCCAATTGAATCGGCTTGTCAACAGGTGCTTATATTTTAGTTACATATTTTACATTTTTAAAATTTAAAATTTACATCTTATATCTACAGATACAACATTTTTTCATACATATCAAAATCAATATAAATCTTTTTTTTCCGATAGCCAATTTTTCACCATATATTTAACCTTATTCATAGAATTACATTGCTTTATAGTGTCAGGTAATAAATTAAATATCTTCGGTATGATATATTCAAACGTTCTCTGTCCGTACTTATTGTTAAATTTCGGAACTATTAACCCGTCGTTACGCGTGAATCTAGTGCTGTATTTATGTTCTAATTTCTATTTATGCTGCGGGGTAAATATATGTTGAATTATAATTTTGTGCCAAAGTATTGCCTTAACAGGTAAAATTTTGGCACTCTGAAACAGCAACGGTTTATTTTGTCTCTGTTTGAAAATATTAGGGACGACCAATAATTTTACAATTGCGTTTTGTACAACTTGCACTTGTTTCAGATTGGTTATAGAAGTATTTCCCCATATTGTTAATCCATATCATATAATAGATTCTGCTAGTGACATATAAATTATTTTAAGTGTTTCAATTGATAGGAAAAAATTTAATGTGTACATTCTGCCAGCAATCGATCTGAGTCTTTTACAGGTTTTTTTATATGTTTGTCCCATTTAAAAAAACAATCTACAGTAACACCAAGATACACGTATTCCGAAACTAATTCTAAGCTTTCACATTTACAATTAGTTGGAATATTTTTATGAATGCAATTAAAATTATGAGATATAATATTAGGATTAAATTGAAATTTGGCATTAGGTGATCTTATATGCATTACTTTGGTTTTTTTAGCATTTATTAATAGTCCTGCATCATGTGACCATTTACAGAGTTGATTAAAGTCAATTTTGAAGAAGTAGATGAGTTTTGTTAACTTTTTTGAGATATTAACATATCGTAATGTTATGACCATAGGGCCCTCATTTTTCGCCAACTTATACGTGTAGCACTGTACACGACCTGCATCAAGGCAACCCAAAGCGCTACGGAATAGGGGAATGAGCGCTGGTGAAGCATGAACGAATTTACCGCGAACATCGCCACCCATACTTACACACCCCCACGTGATTCTACGTATGTTTTTAGTGTACTTCTATTATATTTTCTGACCACACGTGTCTGTTATCTGAATACTAATATTGAGAGATTATTTTGTATACTGTTGTGTTAAACTCAATTTAACAATCGGAAAACAAATCAGTTTTTATGATTGTTATAAGTACAGCAAAATACAGTCGATGTTGCATGCAAAATACAATCGATAATATAATAGAGCTGCTAGTTTTTGAATGGCTGTATCAACACAATTAAAATTTACGCGTGCCAACTAATTTAGTTTAAAACATTGCAGAGTTAAGTTTCTATTATTTTATTACTCTGCAAGTAAATGAATCTGAATAAATAAATACCTGGCAATTTAATTGATTATATCAATAAGAAATATGACACTTCACGAGATATCAAATGAATGGTGCGTCCTTGATGAAGGTTGTGTTCTCTAACTTGACCAATCGTCGAGTTATAAAATAAAATTTCTAATCTTAACGTATAAAAATGAATGTTCTTTGTCCCTTACGCTTTCCTTAAGGCTCTGCAACCGGGCCCGAAAAGAAGAAGATGGAGAGATACGAAATACGAATGTAAGAGAAGAGCGCTAACATTTACATCGACAAAATCGATGCGAAAATTGCGAAAATGTTTAATAAAATACGACTCGTTTAAAATAGAGCAAAAATCTCGCGGGCATTATCTTAAACAGAATTTAAAGAAACACTGTGAATTTTTTCATACATATAACTTGTAAAATAACTGAAACAAACGTGTTAATAATAATTTTTGGAGCATACTTTGCGATTTTTTTCTATTGAGGGAATTTTATATAATTTGCGTTTCGGCGCGGGCAAAGTCTAGATATTATTATCTTCAAGAATAACATATATTTTTTTAAGAGCTTTAAAACTTACCGTGTTTAAGGGAAATATGTAATAAATCGGTACAAATCCGGGTTGCGGGCCCTTAACTATTATCTGATTGCGATGAAACTTTGGTGATTTGTTATTATGTGCATGTCCGAAAATAGTTTCTATATTTATATAGTACTGATCTCTGGCGTTATAAAATTATTTCCTACACCTGTACACCTGTACATGAATCTTTAGTGAGTTGTTGTGCGCACGCACATATATACTGGTGAGGTCTGGCATTACGAAATTTGTATTAAAAAATTACAATAGGTGGCACGCTAGCTGTTTGAAAACTGAATGTGCCGGGATTGAATGTATGTCGATCGATGGAGCGGGGAGGGTAACGCGGTACGGGTGAACCGGGAGAGGGGAGAGGGAAAACGGGGAAGATGGAGGAGGAACGCGTGAATGGAAGGGAACACGGGAGGGGAAGTGGAGGCGGAAAGGGAACGGGACGAATGGGAAAGGACACGCAGGGAGAAAGTTTCTTTATTAAGTCACAATTAACTCACTAGTAAAAAAAATAAATAAATGATGGGCTTAAACTTAAATTACAAATTACTGAATCGACCAGAAAACGCCTTATGATATTTTAATTTTTTACTTCGTATTTCATTATTTTATCACAGTAGTTTGCGCAAGATTTTTTAAAAATAATTACTATTAACTTACAAAAAATGCCAAAATCTCTAAAATGAAAACGAATTCTTCAATGGCCTCTTTTTTATAGTTAAAAAAAAAAAAACAATAAAATAAAATAAAATATATATATTATATTCAGTTCGGTAGGTTATTTCAGCCTGAAATCCAAAATTAAGTTTTGTATGAAAATAGATGTACTGAAGCTGCAAAAACTCTCAAAAGCGGAACTCTGGCGTCATGAAATTTGTACTATTTTTTCTATGATTATTCAATTAAACATTTGGTTGTATTCCACTGCCTATGCTTAGGTCCTTCGGATTACTCTAGAAACTGAGGAGAAGTCGTCTAATAAAAATGTCCAATTCTTCAGTAGGTTTAACCAATACCTCCTAGACTCCAAACCCCATATCATTAAGATATTGACTAAATCCGTCATCTATGGTCAGTTATCAATTTTAACCACCACGGTCAACAATTCATAAAAGATATTCCGACCGACGACGATTGATAAGTAAACAAAATGTTAAAGGAACTGAATTGGCTAACCGTGAAACAGATGCTGACCTTTAATACGATGATATTTATACATACAATAATTAGCAACATTTTACCAAAATACTTTTTAAATAAAATTATATTCAAGAAGGACATTCACAGACATAACACAAGAACGTGCAAAGAAATCAGGCTTTAAAAAAAGACAAGGCGAATACAAAAAAGACAAGGCGAATAGCTGAACAGTTTACTGTACAAAGGGATGAAGTTATATAACAAGCTACCAGAAACTTTAAAGTCCACACCAATTGGAAAGTTCAAGACGTATTGTAGGAGCTACATAAAACTACATAAAATTTAGTTTGCAATATGAAATATTATAATTAATTAGAAATTTGTAAACTTAAATGTACAAATTACTAAAATAAAATTAATAAATAAATAAAAAACAAAAATGACCCCTAGATTCCTACTCACCCCTCTTACATTTTCCTTCCCAGAACTTCCTCTCCTTCCTTTCCCTAAAAAGGCCCTCCACACAGCATCCCCAAAGATGACGTAGGCTCTGAGGAAATTTTTCCCCAGGGCCTCCTGTGTGGAGCTATTGCAAAAGTGTTGTCAGCGTATATCGATTTCTTATTTATTCCGTGTCAATATCGGTTCGGTTGTCAACGATGAAACCGTTCTCGGAATATCGATATAAACTCGTCTGAAGTTACGCCTGTCGATCCGATATTGTAAAATTATCGATTTCTACGTGCAAGACCCTCTGGCCCTCTAGCACGGTCGATCGATAAATATTCATAGGATAACTTTCGGTAACTTATCATTTATCATCGTTTCCTAACATGGCATGCAGCTCGCCAATGAATAAGTAACAGTTCACAATGACTCAAGTATTTTTAATATATTCGACGTCAACTGTTATTTGTAAGTTAGCGATCTGCAGTTGTCCTACTTAAGAAAGTTATCCTATCAATCTTTTTCGATCGACTGTGCCTGGTGTTCTTTCACATCGAAGTTTAACTATCATTGTTCATCTTCACCTTACTGATTTACTGATCTGATCTACATACAGCCCTGAGAAACTCATTAACTTCTAGTGAATCATGTATAATTTTCTGATATTCCCGCCCGTCTCATATTCTTTCTAGCCTCAGCAGACAGGGTAAACATCATTAATGTATTATGAGCCGACCTTCATAATAATAATAATAATGCGAACCGGCAGAGAAAGTAGAATTAGGTCACTACTTTCCCAATTTAATAACTTATCTGCGAAGTTTCCTTATAGCCTTCATAGCTAATAATAGCTATTACCGTTTAATCGCCAAGGAAAACAAAATCTAAAGCGGAAATCCTTGGACTTTTTCATAATTTCAAAGGTAATTTATTATTCATAGAAACATTTCCATTCCGTGTTCTATAAACTGCGAATGAATTCTTAACTCCTCAGGCTAATTGTTCGCTTTTGGAAATGGCTCATATTGGTCTCAAAGAAATCGTTGTGACCTTACTATCGTAGTAAGGTCACAACGATTATAATAGTGACCTTACTATCGTATCGTAGTAGTATCGTAGTAAGTATATTTCCGGCGGAACCGCTCGTGCGGTGATCTTCTCGCGTATGTGACGCATGTTTGGGGGCGATGCCTGGAACGTTTCGGTGAGACCCAAACGGTTGCACTGGACATATCCAAGGCCTTTGACCGGGTTTGGCACCGAGGATTTGTCAACAAACTGCATTCTTACGGACTTCCCGCATCCTTGTGTACGTGGATTGCCGACTTCTTGAGGGAGAGGTCGATTCAGACGGTAGTCGATGGTTTCACCTCTTCCTCTCACTCGATAAATGCTGGCGTCCCGCAGGGATCGGTTCTGTCTCCAACTCTGTTTTTGTTGCACATCAACGACCTTTTGTCATGTGCACCAACTCACTGCTACGCGGATGACAGTACAGTTCATGATAGCTTTTTGTTTGACAAGCCCCCAAAGGGCTCACAAACTCCAACAGCTCGTAAGGCTTTGAAGCAAAGAATGGACGGTTACCTCGAGAGTGTTTTCTCTTGGGGTAAAAATAATCTCGTTGAATTTAATGTTTCAAAGACCCAATCTTGTCTGATTACGTCTAAAAGGGATCGCAATGAAAATCTAGTCTCTTTCAACGGAAGCAATCTTCCGAACAGGGCCTCCATTGATTTGCTTGGTGTAACCCTAAGTGACCAGCTCAGGTATGGGGGCTCCATCGAAGCCAGAGTAAAGTTAGCCTCCCAAAAACTGGGCGTACTGTACAGGGCCCGCAGATACTTTAAAAGTACACAACTGCTAACCCTGTACAAATCGCAAGTGCGCCCCACGGTTGAATTTGGCAGCCACCTCTGGTCTGTAGCTCCAAAATACCTGAAAAATACCCTCGACTCTGTGCAGAAACGGGCGGTCCGTTTGATAGATTCTCCCATCTTAACAGACGGATTGCAATCTTTAGAGCACAGGCGTCGGGTGGGAATGCTATCCTTGTTCTACCGGTATTACAATGGAAGATGCTCCGAGGAACTAGCATCTTTGATCCCTTCGGCATCGGTGCATAGTCGGGAAACACGCCAAACGCGTGCCCAACATTTGTACACAGTTGACATTTGTCACATGAGAACGGGTCGTTTCTTCGACTCGTTCTTATGTTCAACAGCTCGGCTGTGGAATGATTTGCCGGCCTCTGTGTTTCCTCCTTCCTACAACATGGGTCTCTTCAAGACCAATGTTCATTCCTTCCTCTCCTCAAAAAGACCCTCCACACAGCATCCCAGATGACATAGGCCCTGAGGGAAATTATTTTCCTCAGGGCCTCCTGTGTGGAGTTAATGTAAAAAAAAAAAAAAAGTAAGAAATATGATGTTAACTGTGTTAGAAAGAAAAAAAACACAACATATATTCAAATCTAAAAGTTAACCAGAGAATAATTACTGTACCCGGGAAGCATACGGATGCAAGTCCAAAAAGGTAAATGTTCAGGAGAGCCAAAAAACTATTTTTTCTGTAACTATGGTCTCATAACTTCTTCGGATATCCATGCTGATAGAAAACAAAAAAAAAGTCATTAATAAATTAATTAGTTTTGCTTTAAAAACGAGCAAATAAAACGAAATACTTTATACGCAAATATTGTTTAAAAAAACGCTACTAAAAACACAGACTTTAGTCCTTCTGCTTCAAAATGAAATGGAATATTTTGTTATGACATGTGTTGTATTATGAAAGGATAAATGTTTGAAAATTGTTTAGCAGTGGTGGCCGGGTTCATGGGGTGAGGTTTGTCTAGGTCTTGGAGGCGGATGACCGGGACACATTGAACCCCAGATCCCTTAAACCCTTTTCCTTCCAAGAACTCTCATCTCCTTCCTTTCTTTAAAAAAATCCCTCCAGACAGCGTCCCCAAAGATGACATAGGCCCTGAGGGAAATTGTTTTCATCAGGGACTTCTGTGTGGAGCTCATGTAAAAAAAAAACTTCCATAGAAAGCGTAGTAATGCAGAGGCAGAAGAATGCAAATGGATTTGGGTCATAATACTCAAAATGCAACTAAATCACAAAGATGCAAGTCCATGTACATGTTTCTGCTTCTAATATACTTGTTGAATCAAAGGTAGTTAGTTGCATCCGTATACATTTTTGAAAATCCTATTTTTCTTCATGATAGGACTTGTATCTTTCTATCTCTGATAAACGTGATAATTTACTTCAATTCTGCATCAAAAATTCATTTCTTCAAATTTTGGACTTGCATCCGTATGCTTCTCGGATACATATAATACTTCGCTTTCTGTCAATCAATTATACAATACGGCATTATAGGATGGGGCGGTACATATACAAATCAAACACAAACAATTTACATATCACAAAAACTAATAATAAAAACAATTTAAAAAAAACCCTACTCATATTCGTCAGAACTTTTATTCAAACAATTTAAAGTCAGAAAATTAAGTGCATTATACTTTTATCATGCAACATTACAAATTTATAAAGATAATATTAAAAATCAAGTTGCACCATTTAAAAATAATAGAAGTCTTAGATAAACATCAATACTTCCCACTCCGAAATGTAAAAAAAAAATTGGACAATTGAGTCATAAATATCTCGGAGCAAATTTTTTTAATTCATTACCAGAAAAAATTAGAAACATGAATACCAATATAAAAAATTTTAAAACTCACCTTAAAAATTATACTGAAAACTTCGTTTAAATGGTAATTTAAATGTGATATAAATAAACTGAATGATATAAAAAAAAGCAATACAATAACACCCCCCCATACACACAAGCCTTGCTTAATTATGGGGGTACATCAAATATATCTACTATGTAATTAATTACTGTATAAAATTTATTTGTAATTTATGTACCTTCTATTACTAATAAAAAAAAATATAACATGTACTCTCATATATGAAATCAAAGTTTCCGATGTAATTTGAGAAAAATTTATGAATCTGTGAATTTTTTATTAAGTAATTATTTTTTCATGAAAATAATAATAATATTTTATCTAATAAATTTTTTTGTGTTTTTAGTTTTTCTCTTCTTCAGTAATTTTGGTTATAAAAAATGTAAACAATTTTTATCTTGGCATTCAAAATTTTATTTTTTCTAAAATTGTATGTTCATTTCTAGTAATAAAATTTAGAAGCTTATTATTTGATCACCTTTTAAAAACAGCTTTTAGTTTTCGGATACGGTCAGAAGTCTTCCATTTATCTGGATTTTATTGCATAGCGGAAGTACTGTGACCTTCTGACGACATATGCTCGAGGCCTGAGAGGTTAATGGTTGTATGTCGTCTTGTATTAAACGTGGTAGATTGACGGAATTTTCTTTTTTATGTGACCGTGAAACGAAATTGAGTTTGTAATTATAGATCTAGTGGCGTTGTGACTTTGGAAATGCGCTTGACAGCCACTATAAAGGTTGCCATTGTTGTCTAAAAGTGTGGAATGACTTTTAGAGTGACTGTCTTTGCCAAAAACAGGGCCGTATGTATGCCGAGGCAATTAACAAAGCTGCCTGGGGCGGCATGTTTTAGGGGACGGAATTTAACCGAAGTTTTAAAGACTGTCTTGTTTCCTTGTTTTGAGGAAACTTTTACTTTAAAAAAGTTAATACTAAATCACGGCCATAAGCTTGCAGAGCTGTTACTTTGTTTATAAGTCACTAGCGAGTTTCCGGCATGCGTTCCACTAATCAGTCAATCATGGTAACTAACATAGGTATCTATTTTAAATATCTATAATTCCTGACTCGATTCAAAGTATGAGGGGAGTACTTCAAATAAATCCGCTAATTTAAAGATTTTCGAAAATAGAATTTTGATTTAACAATCATTGTTTTGCAAAATGTCATTCCCAAGTTTTGACATTTTTGTCAGTTTTTCAAGGGTTTTGGTAATGATTTCAGGTGTATTGTCATGTGGTTGTAATAATCCAGAAACCTTTGCGGGGGTTTAACGAAGGTATTTTGAAAGTTTCAAACATTTCCTATGCTTAATATAGCAACGCATAGCGGACATACATACACACGTAAAACATTTTTAGATTTTTATATTTCTAGTAAGTCATAAAATGGGACAAAAATGTGGATTGTGGAAAGATTCCCTCTGGAAACACGTAAACTTCAATGTAAAGATATTTTATATACCGGAATCAAGATTTAAAAAAATTGTCTGTGACATGTGCGCTTATTCATTTGTGATAAGTGTATTTCAATGTATGTAGGTATTAGGAAAGTCTCGCCATTAAGAAACGAAATCAAGAGGACACCGGGCGGCCTACGTACTATTTATGCGTAATAAAGGTTGCTAATTATAAATATAATTAACAATAATCTTTTTTTCATTGAATATAAAATATTTATTTACAATAATTCATTGTACCAATATAAACACTTCAAATGTACATACATTACAAACTATAATAAGGAATAATATTTATGTATTTACAGATGTACTAAATATTATGCACTTAATTAAACCAGATATTTCTATATTCTTTGTGATGGAAATCATATTATTATTGTGAAGCTAAATGCCACTATCACTAGACACATAAAGCCTTACCAATAAATGTGTTATAAATTTTACACAACTGATAAACAACCTTTTACTTACAGTACAAATACATACCTTTAAACATAGAATAAAACTTTTTTTTACATAAAATGGATTGCAAAACAATTATGTATATATCGGTGATCGATCGTAAAATCAGGCAGATTATGATGCGCCTAGCTACATCGTGAAGTGCCTCAGGCGTATCATGATCGGCCTGATTTTACGATGCCTGCGACATATACATATGATTTAACTTTTAACGCTGACGTGGGGTCGCTCACAACGCTTACGTTGTGAGCCGATTCCAGTAGCTTCGAATTTAGTGACGCCAGAGCCGTAAGTTTTAAATTTTAAAAGCTAAATTTCTGTAAATAAATTCATTTCAATTTTTTTGCAGGCCTCTCTGACCCATCGGCAGTACTTGCGTGACTTTTTAAAGTTGATTTTTACTATATAAAAATAAACACAAATAACTTTACTAAAGTTTTATATACATATTCAAGATACTATTGAAATATTATAATAAAAGTGAGTTCATTGTTTTTATTTAGTTTAATAGATAATAAAGACTGTTTTATGATCTCAGGTGATTTTTACCAAAAATTATTACATAATATCCAAATTGTTAAATATGTATAAGTTAGTTAACAATAAAAAAAGTATTTGATTTTGTTAAAATATATTTAAATTGTCCAATAAATAATAATTTGGACCTCAAAATTTTCATGGATCTCTAATATATAAACATTTAGAGTAACAGGCCGCCCAGCCCCCATGTCAGAGAATGCGTAAAAAATAATCACAACAGCAGTTATAATAATATATCCTTATTGAACAAAAATTTAAAGATTTATAACTACAAAAAAAGTATACAATAGTTTAAAAGTTGCATAAGTACAAAAGTTAATAATGGTAAACAATATACATTTTGATAAGTTTTAAGATTTTCTCGGCCAAAAGCATTTTCGTTATTTTTTTTTGGGGTGTTATGCCGTGTTGCGCTACCCCCTTCTTTAGCTTTAGATCTGCCGGATCTGCCCTGATGATGGACACTGCAACGATGTCCGAAACGTTGGCTAAAGAAGGAGGTAGCGCAACACGGCATAACACCCCAAAAACAAATAACGAAAATATAAATTTTTTTGTAAATCTTTGATTAAAGGTTGCTGTTATTGCCATCAACTAATATTGTGTATTGATAAGGTACTTAAGAGGGCATTACCAGAGAAAACCAGAAACTTATCATTTTCAAATCAGATTTTAGACGTATTGACTCTTTTCCACCAAAAATTATAAATGGATTTCGAAAGATTGTTCTTTTATCTAGCATTCGCATGTAATAAATTTTGAGAAATTTTTTAAATTTTTAGTATAATAAGGTTATTCCATAGGTCGTTGGCAGATTTGTTAAATTTTCAAAAAAGATTTTGTATTATACCACACCCATTTCAAATAATATAATCATTAAGTAAAATAAATCAATACATTATCTAGCAAACGCATGTTTTAGAATTTTAATTTTAGTTTCAATAAAATCATTAAAAAATATGTACGTACATGTGTTTCTTGACGAAAATTGGTCCATTTGTGTATTTATTTGCGCACTTACAAACTAATATATTTCAGATTTTTTTTAACATTTTTATTAAATTTAGACATTATTGAAAAATGATAAATACTTATAATCAAAAAGTAATTACAAAAAGTACATTATTTTAATAGTTTTATCATCACGCCTTTCAGCATTTTTGGATGAAGGTATAAATTAAAGCTAATTTGGATTGAAATAAATTCGATATTGAGTTATAATTTTAAAAAGCTGGTACCTAAAATAATTAATCTTTCTTATTGTAACCGCCCTGCACGATCGTAAGAACAACTTTCGACGAAATGTGGATTTTCGTCCGCTGGCTGGTTAAACGCTCTTAAACATTTTGGAGATATTCATCCACTATAGCCTTGCCAAAATGGCTAAATATTGAAATACGATTATCTCAATATTGTGTATTAGTGACTTTGTGGACTTTGCCAATAGACAGACGATATCTACTCTACAAATTTCTCGGCGACCGCGTTTCCTCCATAAAGATAAATGTTTTTTAGCATATTGCTCGAACTCGAGTGTCGTGTTTTTACCATTTTCCAATGCAATTAGGTATGTTTCTACTGTGGTGAGATCTGATGTCCCTACTCGATAGTGCTTTAATGTAATTATATCTTATTCGGGCATTTATACTAACTGTTGGTGTGTTTGTTGTCCACAGCTGATGAACCTGATGAAGGGCTTAATGGGGGAACGGCTGTTCATCTTTTTCATGAAGAAGACCTTTTACGGGCATTTCGTTGCCGGGGAGGACCGCGAACGCATCGTCCCCACTCTTGACAGGTAATGGTGCTGGTTTAACCCTGGTCTGCTTCCTTCTGACCTTCCAGTCCCATCCTGTCGCCTTCCAACCCTGTAACTTAACAATTCCATTTCTTTCAATCCTGTTGCATTGTTATCCTCCAACTCTGTAACCTTCCAATATTCTAACCTTCCAACCCTGTACCCTTCCCACTCTGTAATCTTCCAACCTTCGAACCCTGTAACCTTCCTACCCTGTAATCTTCCAGCCCTGTACCCTTCCAACTGTGTAATCTTCCAACCCTGTAACATTCCAACCCTGTAAGCTTCCAACCGTGTAACATTCCTACCCTGTAACCTTCCAACCCTGTAACCTTCCAACCGTGTAACATTCCTACCCTGTAACCTTCCAACCCTGTAACCTTCCAGCCATCTAATCTTACAACCCTGTAACCTTCCTACCCTGTAACCTTCCTACCCTGTAACCTTCCAACCCTGTAACCTTCTAATCCTGTACCTTACAACTCCGCTACCTTTCAATCCTGTTTCAATGTTATCCCCAAACCTTGTAGCCTTCCAATCTTCCTACATTGTAGCCTTCCAACCCTGTAACTTATAGTCATCGTAACCTTTGTACCCTGTTATCTTTTAACCTTGTCTTTCTAAATTCTATTAATTTTCCTGCTTTAATCAATCCAATTTATCACTGATACATCCAATATTGTTACCATTCAGCCTACGTTACCATTCATTTCCTTGACCTTCCAATATTGCAATTTTTCAATCGTGCTACCTTCTAATGTTGTAGCGATATCAAATTCTAACCTTGTCCGTCCAACCCTGCCCTTCCAACCCTGTAACATTCGGACCCTGCAACCAAAGACATCCTACCTCTTCAAAATCTTAACGTTTGAACACAGTAACCTTTCAAACGAATTCACAATCATCCACTACAACATTGTATCTTTCCATCTTTATATCCTTTCAACGTTGTAACTTTGCGTATCTATAACCTTCTTGTGATCTTATAAGATTATATATCTTGTATTTTTCCAATATCGAGGGCCTGTAATGAAAAAAAAAACTGTACTGTACTCATGTACTGAAAGCCTTCTGACTTTGCAGTTTTTAAAAGTGATTTAACCTTCCATGTGCAACCCTCCAACCTAGACCTTCCAACATTGGCCTTCCAACACTGTCCTTACAAAATCTTCGACCTTGTTCCATGTTTCATGCTTCAAAACTATAGTATACTCGTATCTATTCCATTCAAAATTGTATCCTTACTAACTTGCAGTCTTTCAAATCGATAATCATATTTCTGAAAATGCAGCCTTCTAACGTAGTACTTAAGATGATGTTACATTAGTACATTCCTATCCTGTGACCTTCTAATCTTGTAACCCTTAAATATTGTAACCTTCCTGACCTTTTAACAGTCCTATATTATTATTATTTGTTGTCTTCTAATTATTATTAATCGCCATTTTCCTTTTCGCTTTTTTCTTTTACTTTACCCGTCTTTGAGGGTTCTTCTAAGTAAATATTAAATCGCCCTACAAATGTTATTGTTAATTTTATTTACGTATTGTCGGATTTTTCTGCATGTCTGCCTTATTTTATCTATTGTTTCAGATAGCTGCAAGGTACTAATAATATGTAATTTTGATTATATTTTAAACCAAAATAACAATTTCCAGTCTTCCATAATTGTATGTTCATATTTGTTCTGTCACCAGAATCGTGCCCACAACATCTCGACAACTAACCACAATAACATAAGGACTCTTTAAGTTCCTTATTTTTTCACCACCAATAGTGTAAATATTTAGCCTAATAATAAAAATAGTATTCACAGGTATACACAGTACATTATAAATTATATTACATAATTACAATGACATCTACTTTATGTTTTTAAATTTAGGATTCACATATTATATAGCATTACTACTTTGAATCATAGACATAAGACGTTTGTAGTAAAAAAAAAACAACAAAACATGAATATATAGATTCAGAAAAAAGCACAAAGAAAAATAGATCATTACTAAAAATCTTTCCAAATAACCATTCTTTTCAGCATGAAAATTCTAAAAATACTTTTGAATTCACAATTTTTTACTGACTTTGATAACTATTCGTGTTATAAGTTATAGAGACGCTGTATTCTAAGGTTCTTTGACGGTATTTATTTAGATATCTCCATCGTTTGCAAATAAATCCACCTTTTGCAAACAAGTCCATCGGTTGAAAATAAGGCCATCGTTTATACATTTTTGAAAAATTTCAGTCGGAATCCTTTTTGTGGAAAGTCTCCTCGGGGGCAAAATAGCTTGAGACTTTAATAAAATGATTGAAGTACCATTCATCTACGTCATTTTTACAATAATTGTATGGATAATAATTATTTTTATGTATTTCAGGCTGCGCCAGTTCGGTGTGAAGCCCATCCTTGATTACTCCGCCGAGGAAGACATCTCACAGGAGGAGGCTGAAGAACGTGAAGTTAGGTATGTCAAACTCAGTTTTTACAGTTAAAATTTTTGTGCCCTTTAAGAAAAACGGTTGAGCGACCTTTTTCATCAAAAACTTAATTCCCAATCCTTAATTTAAAAAAAAGATAATTTAGTTTGAAGTTAGGTATTTTCGCCTCGTATCTAAAATTAAGTTTTATATGAAAAGGCCGCGCAGCCCAATTGAATTGCTCGGGTTATGTAATGGAGAGGTAATTGAATTTGAAATTGGAAATGAGTTTAAAACCGTAAATCATAAGCATGTAGTTTCGCGGGTAACCACAATGTTGGACTTTTTTGTTTGTTTTATTACTTTTGCTAATAAAAAGAGGCCAAAGTTGGTAAAAATACGTTTGTGAACTATTTTTAATGTCATGTAATTTAGATTAGTTTCGATATCCATTCTGAAAGACTCCTGTATGTCGGATATCTACAGCCTGTATGTCGGACGAATATCTACAGCTCATATGTTGAACTAATATCAAGGAACTTCAGAGTGTTGACTAATATCTACAGAGCTAAAGTCAGACGAATATCTATGATGGTCCCAGTGTTGACTAATATCTACAGAGCGTAGGTTGGACTAATCAGCTAAATGTGTCCAATAGTCTGATATTAGGGATTTTTACATACATACTTACATAAATTAAGTTTTTTAAACTGCATACGCAATATTACGTTATTCCAATATGCTATACATAATTGCAAATCCAACCTCTGCCAGTGCTGTAGATATTCGTCAACACTTTGGTTCTCATAGATATTAGTCAGCAGTTTGAGCTGTATATATTCGTCAACACTTTGGTTCTCATAAACATTAGTCAACAGTTTGAGCTGTAGATATTCGTCAACACTTTGGTTCTCATAGATATTAGTCAACAGTTTGAGCTGTAGATATTCTTCAACACTTTGGTTCTCATAGACATTAGTCAACAGTTTGAGCTGTAGATATTCGTCAACACTTTGGTTCTCATAGATATTAGTCAGCAGTTTGAGCTGTATATATTCGTCAACACTTTGGTTCTCATAGACATTAGTCAACAGTTTGAGCTGTAGATATTCATCAACACTTTGGTTCTCATAGATATTAGTTCGATTTTTTCAGTTTTTGGAATTCCTGTAGATATTAGTAGAAGGCCTCCTTCTGAAATGCTAAGGTTTCAATAACATCTGAGCCTCTGAACCCAAGTAGGTACCAAATATTTCCTGAAATTTTCATAATTGTTTGTAGATGTGGTTAAAGTATGCGTCACGTAGTTTAGAAACACCGTTTTTTTTTAACGGAAGCTTCACACAGGAGGCCCTGAGAAAAATAATTCCCTTCAGGACCTATGTCATCTTTAGGGATGCTGTGTGGAGGTTCTTTTTGGACTATTTTCCACAAAAAATTATAAATTGATTTCGAAAGACTATTCTTTCATCTAGTAAAGCTATGTAGCTATTTATTAGCTATGTATATCTAAGCTATTAAATTTTGAGAAAATTTAATATAGCTTAAAAGGTCGTTGGCAGATTTGTTAAATTTTCAAAACAAATTTTGTAGTTTCTTCTTCTTCTTCTTCGATGGCGCCACAGCCCATATCGAGCTTTGGCCTTCTGCAACAGTCGCCTCCAACTCCTCCTGTCCTCAGTGGCTGACTTCCAATTTGGTACCTGGAGAAGCTGTGCTGCATTCCCTCCTACGTCGTCTTCCCACCTCAGTCTGGGTCTTCTCACTTTTCTCTTTCCACCTGGGTGTCCAGTCAAAATTCTTTTTGGGAAGCGTGTATCCGGCATTCTCTGTACATGCTGAGATGCTAGGGGCCTTATACAGGGTGTTAAGGAACGTACTTGACTTACTTTACCCAGTGATTCCTGACATTATTTGGAGTAAAAAATGTTAATGAAATTTTGGTCTCCAGTGACTTTTTTTGATGACGTTTTTTTTTTTTTTTTTTAATTTTTTCTTCAAAATCAAACAAAAAAAAATTTCTTCCGCATGTCGTCACTGGTCACTCAGCTGAGTGTCCGACGATCCCTTTACCCCGCCTCCAACTGTCCCACAACTACCATTTTTTAATGTTTTTGTAGAAAAAAAAAAAAAAAAAAACATCAAAAATGTCACCGAAGACCAAAATTTCATTTACATTTTTTACTCCAAATAATGTCAGGAATCACTGGTTAAAGTAAGTCAAGTACGTCCCTTAACACCCTGTATATATCATACAATTCTGTATTGTGCCGGATGCGCCACTGTTCACCCTCTTTCACGGGTCCACATATTCTTCTCAGTACTTTTCTTTCAAAAGTATCCAATTTTGTAGTTTACAACATACATTTTCAAATCACATAATCATGCAGTAAAATAATAAATTATTTCGGAAAGCTTTTACTTTTAGAAATACTTTTCAGAATTTTAATTTTAGTTCAAATAAAATCACAAAAAAATATCTGCGCCCTTGTTTTGTGACGAAAATACTTCAGTTTGCCTATTACTTACGGTCTTACAAACTAATATATTAAAAAAAAAAACATTCTTATTTTGCTTAAACATTATTGGAAAATTATAATTTTTTTTTTACATGAGCTCCACACAGGAGGCCCTGAGGAAAATAATTTCCCTCAGGGCCTATGTCATCTTTGGGGATGCTGTGTGGATGGGTTTTGGGGGAAAGGAAGGAGAGGAGAGTTCTGAGAAGGAAAAGGGTTTAAGGGGTGGGTAGGAATCTGGGGTTCAGTGTGTCCTGGTCATCCGCCTCCAATACCTAGACAAACCTCACCCCATGAACCCAGTCTGTTCGGCCGCTGTGGCGTTTATAAAAAGGGGGGATGCTAGATTAAAAGTAACATGTGTAAATTATAAAGGTAATAAAATCCAGAGCATGAGACATAATAAAACTCTCAACTTGAAAAACAAGATTTATTAATTTACAATCACAATCATTATTATTATTTGATATTGTAACCTATTGTTATATTATTAAGAGTTAAATCTACAGGGTCGTGCCTTATCTCGAAGAGAGAAGGTATTTGTAAAAGTAAGTTCTATTCTAAAATGAATTTAAGCAGTTAAAGGATATTACGGGTGCCATCCTAATTTTATAGACAAATTAGGAAAACTACAAAAGCTAAATTGATAGATAAACCATGGTAATAATAAGATTAAAATTAAAACTACATTACGAAGGATCGTTGAATGCTCCCATTGTTCCTTGTGTGAGTTGTTCCTTGTGTGAGCTCCGTGACCGGCTTCCCAAAGCCACTCGTCAAGTGTTGGTAAGTCCGCCCCTGCTCGCTTCCAGAAAGAAACAGACCATGAAATACTTATGATCAAAAAATAATTACAAAAGTACATATTTTTAACAGTTTTATCATCACGAGTTTGAGCATTTTTGAATGTAGGCATTTATAAAAGCAAATTTTGAATGAAATAAAATCGATATTGAGTTATTATGCTAAAATGCTGGTATGGAGAATTATTAATCTTTCTCATCGGAACCGCCCTGTACAGTTGTAAGGGTTTTGATGTATAATCGTTTTACGAAAAACACGAAAAAATATATTAATTTAAACTTCTTCGGAAACTGTGCATTTTTGCGATAACTTGCAGAAAGATGAATCAAAACAAAAAGTTTTCTATTTTTCTTTTTAACGACCTTTCGTTCTCCGATGCTCCCGTTAATCATGGCATTACTGTATAAAGCACAATTCACTTCTCGGAAGCTTCGTTAAACGTAGTATTAGTGCCCAGTAACGACCTTTTAGCTTGATTGAAATTGAAGCCATTATTTCCGATATCATTCCGTTTTGTTTTATTTATTCTAAGGCCTCTCGTTCTAGATTCTTCCTAGAAAGCTTTCCCATTGTTTATAGTTTGCAGTTAATCGAGCTTTTTCTATCAATGTTCGGATCCGATAGATCAGAGCTAAAGGGTTTTCTATTTCTGTCGTCAATGCTGGTCAGCTGGTCCCGGCATGCGTTGCTATGCCATTTAATAAAGAATTTTTTTCTACCTGAGTGTCCTTTCCCATTCGTCCCGTTCCCCTTCCGCCTCCCCTTCTTCTCCTGCGTCCTCTTCCCCTCTCGCGTTCCCACTCCGTCACCTCCACCTTACCTCTCCCCACTCCACTCCTCCCCCCCCTTCCCCCGTCCCGCGAACCCCCCTCCCGAGATCCCCTCTCCCCTCACACGTCCCCTTCCCCTCCCGCGTTCCCCTTCCACCTTCCCCGCCTTCCCTCTTCCCTTCCCCGCTCCCTCGTCCTGCCAACCTTCCTCCCGCGTTCCATATATTCAATCCCAGTACATTCAGTTTTTAAACAGCCCGCGTGCCACCTTTTACAATTTTTATTCAAATTTCCATTTTTCATGTATATTAAATTTGGTACCTAACATGGGTACCTAACATAGGTACCTATTTAAAATATCTAAAATTCTTTATTCGATTCAAACTATTAGGGGAGTACCTACTTTAAGTAAATTTATCAACTTAAAGATTTTCAAAAATAGAATCCTGACTCAACAATCATTGTTTTGCAAAATGTCATTCTTAAACACGCGAACTGTCAAACGTGCGATAGTCGTTAGGTTTCCTGAAATTATCCAATTTTCTGGGCAATTTTCTTAATTTTTCTCTCCGTACGGCTTGTAGTGTAACAAAACTTCAAGACCCCCTCTTTCCAATGAGACCCTCCCCACCCCTTTCTGACCACGCCTCGCTCGTCGGCGTCCAATTCAAATCAGCAAGTTTCCGTGCCGCACCCTGTATGTAGTTACAAACCTACCTTGACTGACACCGTCTCCAAAAAGAACAATCGTACCTACATATTGATGAGTAGAAAAGGTAAGTTGATTATTAAGTTGTAGAAGAATACGAAATTATTTTTTTACTTTTTAGTGCATTTTTTGAAGTCGTTTTTTTGTTTTGTAAAAATTTTGGTTTTAGATTAACACTGTGATTATATTTTTAGTATTGCCATTTGAACGACAGTGGTGCCCTCCTATATTTTCTACTTTTATTTGACAGACTGTATGTACTTGATTTAATTTTCCCAATGATTCCTGACATTATTTGGAGTAAAACTTATTAATGAAATTTTGGTCTCCGGTGATATTTTTTGGTTTTTTTGCAACTAAAAACATAAAAAATAGTCGGTATTGGACAGTTAGGGAAGGGGTGAGGGGTTGGTTTGTTACTCGGCTGAGTGACCAGTGACGACATGAGTAAGAATTTTTATTTTGTTTTATTAAACAAAAAAAAATTAAACGAAATTGAAAATCAAATTTGGTGGCTAACATAGGTACCTATTTAAAATAAATATATTTTTTATTAGATTCAAAGTAATCGATATTGGTTATTATTTATTATTAATTTTAAGAGTTTTTAAAAAAAAAAAAATTATTTAACAATCGATGGTCTACAAAATGTCTTTCTCAAATTGTGACATTTTTGACAGTTTCGTAACAGTTTTTGTAATGATTAAAAAACTTTTCAGATTATTATAAGCAATAATTATCAGCCTGAAACACTCATCTACATTGAAAAATCTTCCGAGAAAAGATACTTGCCGCCAACGGGACTTAAACCCGTGTCCTTCTGATTCCCGGTCAGCTGCTCTGACCACTGAGCTATGGCGGCTTATCTAATACCCGCCAAATAATTCAATATATACTAGTGTTTCATTCAACAATTACTGTTTATTATATTTTTTCCTCCTCAAAACAACCAAGTTTTGTCATGTAGTTGTAATAATCCAGAAACCTTTTCGGGGATGAAAAGAAGATATTTTGAAAGTTTCAAATATTTCCTATGCTTAATATTGTAGCAATACGTAGACACCTCGTGTACTCACATATATACCAGTACCTACATGGACAGAAATAAGCATATTTGATTTTATATACAGATTTGTGTGTTCTTTATCGCTGAACTGACTTCTTGCATATCAGTCAGCAGGAGTAGTTCAAGACACGAGCGCGGTGTATATTCATACTGTCGTACTAATAATATAATGCTATTCTTAAAACATGTTTTAAATCAGTGAAAATAATTTGTAGTTACAAAAATCATTGTAAGTAGTTACATCGCTTAAAAAAAATCATATAGATTATTACGTTCGTTATTATATCTAATATTGTAAATTTTAATATAGTTTCTCCTATAAGTGTACTATGTATTAAAAGTTCAAACTCCTAAACACATAACCTAAAATAATTTCATTTCTTTATGTTGTAAATCTTTTGTAATTCCTCCATCTTGTTCTTGTAATTCCTCCATCTTGTAAATCTGAATGTATTATACATATGTTACCAGGTTAATTCGGTAAATCCGATTATAATATATGCTACCAGATTACCTTTTCTACTTTGTCACAAAAAAATGTATGTGTACTTATATTTATATATTTTATATACATTTTCTTTATTACACACCTTAGCTTCAGAAAAAAATGAAATTTTCTGTTTTTTTTTTGGTTTTGTTTTGTTATGTAATTTATATACATTTCAGGTATAATACGAACTAAACATGTCAATTTGTCTATCCTGGAACGGGAAACTTTCCTAGTTGGACAGGCAAAGCTTCCTAATTGTAATTTGTACTTTCTTTTGTATCTATAATAAATAAATAAAATAAATAAATAAATAAATAAGTTACAATTTTGAAAACGAAATGTGAGTTCATTGAACCACAGTTGCGCAGGACTAACAGACATCCGGAATTAATATGTTTGATTATAATTTACCCTGCATTTTTCATCACTTTGAACATGTGTGATCACAGTGTAGTTTAGGGTTTATCTTGCTCTTGACAGTGACCAACGACACGCCTAGAGTGTTATTCTGAGTGCACACTTGACTGTATACCGTACAGTGTACTCCGTGTCATGTTGTCTGTGAAATGATCATTCGATTGGCACAGAGGAGGAGATCTTAATCAAAACGACCTTGAGACGCAAGTGCTCTCGTAAGGCAATACAAACAATTGTATTACATGATAAAAGACGAATCAATATATCAGATTCAATCTAGAAAATAAGTCTAGTGTGTATTATGCTAGCAGGACCGGTCTCACCGTAATTTAAAATTAATAATATTACTAGCTGACCCGGTCATGTGTTGCTGTGGCTAACGAAGCACAACGCCATCTAACAGATGGTTACCCAACGTTTTAACTCACACCGCCGTCTGTTAATTTGCATACAAATCAAATCCACACCGCCCGCTTGCCAGCCCGCTCGTCCACCACATACAGACATTCTTCTTTAATTATATATTTGAACCAATTTAAAACCTTGACAAATTTTATACCTAAACCAACCTTACGAATCAATCCATCTATTGGTGAAAACCGCATGAAAATCCGTTCAGTAGTTTTTGAGTTTATTGCGAACAGACAGACGCGGCGGAGGACTTTCATTTATAATATGTAAAAATATTTTAATATCTTTATGCACATAATAATAGGGCGTGTTTCGTAATACAAAAGTTTGAGGAATCTCCGTTTAAAATATTTATGTAGGTATTACTACACATTTTTTTGTATTGTCTCCACACGGGAGGCCCTGAGGAAAAAATCTCTCAAGGCCTACGTCATCTTTGGGGATGCTGTGTGGAGGATCTTTTAGGGAAATGAAGGAGAAGAAGTTCTGGTTAGAAAAAAGGTATGAGGGATGATTAGAAATCTGGGGGTCAATGTGTTCGGGAATGATGAACGTATGAATCCAACCCTCCCACTGAAGCGCAAGGCGATGGGTCGAGAGAATCCGGTTGGAGAGATCAGAGGTCAAAAGTCCCTCAACCAGTCTCTCCAGATTCGGCCCGCCACGCAGTAGGTGGGCAAAAACATCCGCCGCCGAGATTTTGGCAAACCCGGTCCCTGCTAAATCACCAAACGTAGCGAATCACTTGGGGTGACCTACGGGAGGGGTCTTGGTTCTTGGTACCCATACCGGCCTCCGAAATTGGAAAGGGTTATGGGTATACTTAACTGTGTTTCAACATAAATATGCACTGTGTTCGGAAACTCGTCGTACAAGCGGGAAACTGGTGAACCTACATTATTACATTGAGAACCCAAAAAAGGTTTAATTTTTTTTGAGTCGTGTGCTACTTCAATGAATTTTAAAAGACATTAAACAGCTGATATTCTCTCTCTCTGGTTTCGATCCTGGGATTGGTTTGCAGCAATTTCATCTTTTCGTTTCTTCCACTCTTCCCTGTCTTGTGCGGCTCTTTTGAAGCCTGCATATGATAAGCAGCGCACGTCCACCAGCAGGTCCTCCAGGTACTCTCGGCGTGGGCGTCCCCTGGCGTTTGTCCCCTCGGTCATACCCTCCATTATGGCATGCAAGAGGCCTTCTTGTCTTATTGCATGGCCGATCCATCTTGCGCGCCTTTCGGACAAGGTCCTGAGCAGGTGCCTTCCTCCTTCGATTCTTTGGAGAACCTCCTCATTTGTGATGTGGTCTCTCCAGGAAATTCCTAATAGTCTTCTATAGGAGCTGATATTATAAGAACATAATTTAAAAAACTCAAAAATTCCAAATTTGAACTTGATTTTGGTATTCGGAAACAAAAGCTCAAATCAAAAAATGTTATACCACAAAATCGAGTCAAAATGTGACGTTGATTAAGCCGTTTCCCGCTTGAACCATTAATTTCCGGACACCTTGTTCAACACTCATACCGTGATACTTTGGGAAGATTTATTATTCATATGCCCAAATAAAAAAGTTATGATAATTTTCTTACGTTTATTGACCGGTCAGTGGTTGAGTGGACATAACGCTTGGGTCCCACCCGAGCGTCGCTTGTTCGATTCCTTGGCTGGCTAAGTCCTCCATCACAACACAAGCAACATTTTCGGCTTTCTGTGGTGGTAGTAGGAGATTTTCAAACATTGTTGGGTTACTCGTAACCCGAGAATGTTTGTCTTTCTTTAAAAAAATTTAAAAAAGTGGTAAACAAAGCGTTCATAATATAAACCAGTGTAATTATTATTTCTTCCCATTCGGTCAGCAGCTCTATTTATGATTTGAAATGAGAGAGAGGTTGCTTGTGGTGGCTTTAGCCGTGTTTGGTGACCAGATCCAAATAGCCAGGTACTTCCCAATCCTCTTCCCCATCTCCTTCCCTAAAACACTCTGTTCAGCCTCAGAATACACATGACCCAAATTAGGAATGCTGTAGTTCCAATGGCTCCCGACACTCGGGGAGCAGTTGGGACTCTTGTGCGGTACTCGATGTAGTTATATTTTCAAATAATAAAAAGTCTAGTTTGCCTTTGCACGGTCTTTTTGTAAATATATATTATAGTGTCTTTAAGTTTTGCATCGATGCAAGTAGGTAAGTGAAAACTAAATGCTTTTAAGTTTTCTTCGTTAGCGGCAATTCATATATTACGTAAGACGAATTTTGCTTTATTTCGACCCCCTCCCCCCCTATTATAAGAAAAAATAAGAATAGGCCGACCCCCTCCCCCTGTTTAATATTTATTACGTAAGAATCTAAAGCCAAGTGAATCAGATACTTGAGTCGGGTCATGTGAAAAGTCGGAATAATAGAAGAGCATGTATGAAAGTGAACCAGACAAGGAGTGTGTGCCAAGATCGAGTTGTTTGGCGGTCAGTCCTCTCTGCCTACCCCTGCGGGGAAACGTCGTGATGGTTAGTTAGTTTTTTGAGTTAAGAATCTGAAGGAAAAACTGAATACACGTTTGGTTTGTTGTAATGTTTGTTTGTGCGGGTCCGTTGCCATGGAAATGGAAATCGTTTACCTATACGCATCCGAGCGAACCTCGGCACTTGCGCTGTTGCCCGCGCTTTTTCAAAGTATAATTTTAACTTTGCGCATTTTTGTGATCTTACGTAAGAACTATCGAGACTCCCTCTCACCCCCTTGTAAGAAAAAATAAGACATGGTCGACCCCCCTCCCCCCCTAAATCGTCTTACGTTATAAATGAATGGCCCCTTACCTACTTGAAAAGTGCGGCCCTGTTGGGTGACTACAGATTTAATTAAGGGCAGAAGCTCTACTCTGGGAAAATTGAATTAAACATCTCGAGCAATCTGTACACATTCAGATTAAATTATTTCAGTGGTAATGTCCTCTGCGTAAATGCGGGAATGGGACACGTTTCAATTACTCACGATCTTCACGTTTCATACAGGATCTTTTAATATTCCCACGTTTACGGAACGGCGACGATAATTTTTTTTTGGCAAAAAGCGAAAATATATTATTTTTGCATTAACCCCAAACAGGAGGCCCTACGGAAATCAATTTCCCTCAAGGCCTATGTCATCTTTGGAGATGCTGTGTGGAGGGTCTTTTAAGGTAAAGGAAGGAGAGAAAGATATTATGGGTAGAGGAAGAAAAAGGGTATGATGGGTGGGTAGGAATCTGGGGGTCAATGTGTCCAGGAGTGACGGACTTATGAATCTATTCCTCCCACTGCGGTACAAGGTGATGGGTCGAGAGAGTCCAGCTGGGCAAGTCAAAAGGTCTCCCTCAACTGGTTAATTAGACTGGTCTCTTTCGATCCGGTCCACCACGCTGGATGGGCAAACGCATCCGCCCCCGAGACCTAGACAGACCTCACCCCATGACCCGGACACCACTGCTAAGTCACCAAACGCAGCGAACATATCACAAAAATGCTGCAGCTCTTTCTTACACATAAAATGATGGTGAGACAAATGATGAGACAGACAATGCACGTAGGTATGTCTAGTTTCTCTAAATCTAAAGGAAAAGTGTTACTTTGGAGGAAACAGACATATTTACAGTGTGTGTCTTATCACTTGTCTCACCATTATTTAATGTGTAAGACAGAGCTGAAGCATTATTGTGATAAGGAACGTATGTTTTTTGCCTTTTTGTATGGCCACCGTTGCGAAAATGTGAGAATATTAAAAGTGCCTAATCTAGCGTTTCACCGCCATAACCATTGGGTTTATCGAACTCTTGATTGGGTAAATTTGTGAAAGAAATCAAAATGGGGAAAGGATTGGAAACTAATGTCACCACTGATGAATTACCTTTTGAATGTTAGACCGTGACAGCCACTCGAAATTGCGTGCTCTGTATCTCTTGCACTGCCTGACATCATATGTCTTTATTGTACCGGTATTACAATGGAAGATGCTTCGGGAACTAGCGTCATTTGCACCGGTGCGTAGTCGGGAAACAAGCCAAACACGTGTCCATTATAAAGGTACACGGTTTTGATTGTGTATGAATGAATTCTGTCTTTCCTCCCTCCCAAAGAACATAGATGATTTAAGAAAAAAAGGTAAAGTGAGGGTGACCGGACAACTCAACAATATGCAACTTCATCACTTCCTTTGAAATATCATTAAAAGTGACACACAGACCACCAGATTCTTGCCCACCCCTCATACCTATTTCCTTCCCAGAACTTCCTCTTCTTCCCTTCCTTAAAAAAACCCCCTCCACACAGCATCCCCTAAGATGACATAAGCCCCTTTTCCACGGGGCCTGTGCATGTCCTTCTGAGAAATTAATGTTGTGTGTAGTTTATTTTTGAGTGTGGGACGTGAAATAGTTGTATTGATCTTGTATTTAGTATTGGACAGTGGAAAAATGGACAACGTCGCCTCTAATTGTATAACTCTATGGTTTCGGCCGGTTATAATTATACTTATTTTGAGCAACCCTGACGCTTCAGTCATCGTTCATGATTGAAGAATTCAGCACATGTGTGTCTTGTGTCTGTTGCTAAGGACATAGGTACTAATGTGCTATTTTCTATCTAATTCATATTTAATATTTAAACGCCGTGACTGGTAAATCAACATAACGCGTGATGTTGACTAAAATCGTAAAATATGAATTACCTTATTAACTACTTACTGTAATATTTTATCAGGAAACTATTTTAATAAATTTCCACTTATAAAAGTGGAACTGATGTGTCAATAATTCAAACATAAGGCAAATATATTTATTAAGACTTTTAGATCGAAGAATTATATCTGACTTAATATTTATGTTCAAAATTGTAAATGGTAGAATAAATAGGCAGTCCTGCTTTAACTAAGCTCATCGAATTTCATATTCCCACGAGAACCACTCGTTCTAAAATCCTGCTTAAATGCAACAATAATATGATTGAATATACGAAACACTCACTTGTACCTAGGTTACATGATGTAAGTAATGGATATGCAGATGTGGCAGATCTATTTAACTGCACGGAAGGTAGGTACAAGAGGGCCATGCTATCAAATCTTTTCAATCAATATTAATTCTATTTGTACCACAAACTTTTGAATAATTGTCTCTCTGGTGTCATTTCTCATTCAAATGCCACAATTGTCTGTTATACTCTTTTTTTATTATTTCTTATTATTATTTATGATTTTGTGACATGTAATCAGTGCTTATGGTACATGTATACCGTTGAAATTAAATTAAATCAAAGATAAATGCTAAATCACTATTTTCGAAGAATCTTTACTACGAATCGGTTAACATTATTATTACAAAAAAATATGCTTTGAATAAATCGAAGCTTTTGCTATCGTTTCAATTGAGTGGAATTAGAATAAAATTATTGATTACGACGATTACGTTATAAAAACCAAAGGGTAAACCTTAAAAAAATGGGTTTTTTTATTAGAAATGTATGAACGCATTTAAGAAATTTCCAATTTGGGTAGCGGGTATGGGTACCGCCGCCCGGGAACTATTTATCGGTCACCCCAAGTGGTTTGCAACGTTGTTGAACAAGCCGCATTTGGTGACTTAGCAGGGGTGCCCGAGTTCATAAAGTGAGGTTTGTCCAGGTCTTGGCGGCGGATGCGTCTGCCCACCTGCTGCGTGGCGGGCCGGATCGAGAGAGACTGGTTGAGGGAGGCCTTTTGACCTTTTCAGCCGGACTCTCTCAACCCATCGCCTTGCACCGCAGTTGGAGGGATGGATTCATACGTCTGTAACTCCTGGGCACACTGACCCCCAGATTCCTACCCACCCCTCATACCTTTTTCCTTCCTGCGACTTCCTCTCCTTTCTTTCCCTTAAAAGACCCTCCACACATCATCTCCAAAGATGACATAGGGCCTGAGGGGATTTTTTTCCTCTGGCCTCCTATGTGGAGCTAATGTAAAAAAAAAATAATTAAAAAAAAAAAAAATTTATGGCTAAAAAAATTTTTACTTATCTCTGACAGTGTTCATTGATTAACTTTTTTTCTTTCTTATAAAATTATTCATAAAATAAATAATCAGCTCAACACAGGAGGCCTGTGGAAAAAAATCCCTCAGGGTCTAGATCATCTTTGGGGATGCTGGTGCTTTTTATGGAAAGGTAGGAGAGGAAGACATTTGTCTTGGCTGCGAAATGTATGAATCCATTCCACGCAGCTGGTGGGTAGACGCATCCGCCGCCAACATCCAGACAAACCTTACCCCATGAACCTAAGTCAGCAAACATAGGGAACCACTTGGGCTAACCTATGGCAGAGGTGTTGGTTATCCAGTAAATGGTTCCCGGGGCGACGGAACAAGGAGCAGACATGTTTTTCGAATTCAATTTTTCGAAATCAATTGTTTGAATTTCAGTTTTTTGAAAGACTAATTTTTCGAACAGCAACTGGTCGAAAGCCATATTTTTGGAATTTGTTAATCAACTTTAAAATTATATATTTCACTTGCTTATGACTAACGAGATACTGTTATGTTAGGTTAGGATAGGTTAGGTTAGGTTAGTTTTTTTTTTACATGAGCTCCACACAGGAGGCCCTGAGGAAAATAATTTCCCCTAGGGCCGATGTCATCTTTGGGGATGCTGTATGGAGGGTTTTTTTTAAGGAAAGGAAGGAGAGGAGAGTTCTGGGAAGGAAAAGGGTTTAAGGGGTGGGTAGAAATCTGGGGTTCAATGTGTCCTGGTCATCCGCCTCCAGGACCTCGACAAACCTCACCCCATGAACCCGGGCACCCCTGCTAAATCACCAAAGGTAGCGAAGCACTTGGGGTGACCTATGGCAGAGGTGTTGGTTATCCAATAAAGGTTCCCGGGGCGGCGGTACCCATCCCCGCCTCCAAAATTGGTATTGGTTGGTATTGTCCATCCTGTAATAAAATAATCTTGTACTTATTGCGTACCTACATACTTATTCGAATTCGAAAAACTAGCGTTTCGGTCAATTGGTGATCGAGAAATATGTTTTCGAAAGATTGTAGTTCGAAAAATTGCAATTCGGTCAATTTATAAATTGATAAATCTGTTTTATAAAATATTGTTTGTTTCCAGTTCATCCGTGTCCTCGGCGGGTGACAAGTCCGAGGGCGCCGCCCTGCCGCAGTACCAGGTGAACAAGTCCTTCGCGGACAGGAGGTACAAGGTGCAATCGGCCAGGACTTACTTCTACCTGAACGAGGCCACTTGCGAGAAGAACACAGAGATCTTCCTGCGCTGCCTCGAGTCCGTTGCCGGTGAGGGTTCTAATTAAATTGCGTTGTTATATTATTGGAACAGTTCTTATAACATACACGTCATAAAATGAAAACACAAAAAATGCGTGTTCTTGGGTTTAATAATTTTTAACACATCGACCCTTTGAAATAACAAGGTTCCATCAGCTGTCGCGGTATACTAATGCGATAATGAACTCTAAAGTAGCTTCCAATATTTATCCTATTATCGCATGATGTTAGCGGGAACTTCGTTATTCCAAAGGGTCGATATATTAAAATTATACATACTTAAGTAGAATATTAAAGGGCAGTTGTTTCACAGAATTTGAACATTTCATCAAATTTCAAAGTAAATTTTCAAGTCTTGTAAAAGTTCTGTTCAAGTCATGTATTTAAGTTCTGTGAGAAAAAATACTCATACTGGCATAATAATAGAACTTCCACAGAACTTAAGACATAACTTTGAAATTAAACAATTCATAAAATTTCGAAGTTATATTTCAAGTCCTGTGAACGTTCAATTCAAGTTCTGTTTTTATTTGAGTTCTGTAAAACAACTGACCCATAATGAAACAATAACAGAACTTAAATAGAGCAAGAAAAAATAACATTGAAATTTGATGAAGTATAAAAACAGCTGGGTTGTTTCAAAGAATTTGTACAATTCATTGAATTTAGAACTTAATTTTGAAATTCTGTGTAAGTTCTATACACGTTCTGTTAATATATCATTATAGGCCAGTTGCTTCTTAAAACTGAAATAATAACAGAACTTGAATAAAACTTTCACAGAACTTGAAATTTAACTTCGAAATTCGATGAATTTTAAACTTTTTGAAAGAACCCATCTCTAGTATTATAGATATGACTCTTGTTGTTTTACAAAAATTCACTGTCATCAAATGCGCCATTTTGTTTTTTTTTTTAAATTTTAAAGTTCGCCTTCAAATGTCGATTCTAGGTTAGTGTTGGGTAGGACACGACATCAGGATGAGTTTGTATGAGGTACTCAAATATCGAAATGAGGTGTTGAGGTGTCCCACCCCATTTGAGGTGAGGTGTTACAAAATATTTTTCGCTGACAGGGGGTAGAGAATTTCAGGGAAGGTGTTTTTTTACATCAGCTCCACACAGGGGGCCCTGAGGAAAATAATTCCTCTCAGACCCTATGTCATCTTTGGATGCTGTGGACGTATTAATCCATCCCCCCTTTGGTGCAAGGCGTAAGGCCGGAAAAGTCAAAGGGACTCCCTCAACCACTCTCTCCGGATCCGGCCTGCCATGCAGCGGACGCATCCGCCGCCTTGACCTGGACAAACCTCACCCCATGAACGCAGACACCCCTGCTAAGTCACCAAACGTAGCGAACCACTTGGGGTGACCTACAGCAGAGGTGTTAGTTTTCTAATAAATGGTTCCCGGGGCGGCGGTACCCATACCCGCCTCCAGTGTCTGTTATTTTTATAATACGAAAAATGGATATAAAAAAAGGCCTACCGCCACCCCCTCCCCCCCTTCACCACCGCTGAACCCCCACTGCATTATCCCTCTGATCCCCCCCCAGCACCCCCCCCTCTTATCCCTCCCCCTCCTCAGCAACCCCCACCACCTCATCTCAACACTCCCTCATCCTCCCTCCCTTGGGAGCTGTTGGGACTCTTGTGCTATATTCTCATAACACATAAAAATAATTTAAAATAAAATATATTTAAAAAATTTTTTTTGGAGCAGTTGGTACTCTTGTGCGGTATTCACAATACATGAATGGCTCACCCTATCACCACCTACCTCACGGTTCAAATACAAAAATGTCATACAATATACAAACACTTCACGCCTCACCACCTCATACATTTGTCCCAAACTATGCGTGACATGACATGTAGTTCAATACATCAACCACTTCACACCTCACCTCATATTTGTCCCATACGTGACAACGTGACATGAAATATAGTCCAATACACCAACCACCTCACACCTCACCTCATATTTGTCCCATACGTGACAACGTGACATGACATGCAGTCCAATACACCAACCACCTCACACCTCACCTCATATTTGTCCCGTACATGACATGAATGTAGTCCAATAAAACAAACCACCTCATATTTGTCCCTCCTTCATATTTGTGCCCCCTTCATATTTGTAGTAATACAAAGAAAAAGAGTTGGTACAAATACATATTGTGAGGTGGGGGGACATTTTACGTGTTTGCATGGGACATTTAAGGTGCCTCTTGTATGAGGTACTCAACACTATTCTAGGTGCATTTCAGTTATCTATCAAATTTTAATAAGCTGACAAGCTTAACAACATGATAGTCAATATAGATACGTTCCACATCATATGGCCTTAAATGAATTTGTTGACATTTTCATTCATATTGTATCACACAACATCATTTAAAAAATAATCAAGTGTCTGTCAGTTGATTTCATGTTAACAGGTTAGATATTCAGTAGCCAAATTAAAACATCGCTAGTTATGTTAACTGCAAACAACAGCCCCAGCTGCCCGGAGCTAGTGGGACTATGGTATCCCCAATTTAGAAAATATTTTTGCTGTTCACATCTGGTCACTAAAACAACTGAATAAATTTATCGTTTATGAATAGCGGTATCTCACCAGGGAAACACTAAAAGCATCTAACTCCCTGAAACGAGATAAGGCGTAAAGCACAGAATTCATCGAAGGCAACACATGCGCGGATTGCAGACATTTGGACATTCAAGTATCTCATGAAGTGATAGTATGTCCACAGAAATTTCTCAACATCCAGGGAAAAAAAAAATTGGGAAAAGGTCAAAATAAAGGGAAATTTTCAAATTTTTGTTTCGTAGCCAAAATTCTCCAGCCAATCTGGAGAAATTTCAAAATATTCTGTGAAAATTTCTGGAAACTTTGACATTCTATAGAATCCAAAACTAACCCTCAACTATAAAATTAAATATTCAGGCGGATTTCAGTACTTGAGTAAGCACTTCACATAAACTCATTCTGAAATTTAGGGAAATTTTGGTCTGGAATCTATGGAAAATTTAATTTTAAATGCAACCACTCTGCAGGTTTGCCGACTGCCAATGAGGTCATGCTCGGCTAGCCGATCCGTTGCGTATATTCACAGTATTCACACATGGACTTGCTCGTGACGGACAGATGGACCCGGTCCCGGTCCATGTTTGAATTCTGCGTATAAGCGGAATTGAAGATTTTATGTATTTATTTAGTGTACGTGCCCAATTTATTGTAGACCAACAAAATGAAGTTTATTTTTAAAATTAGTATCTTTCAATAAAAATTCATCATTAATACTATTAGCACATTTGTGCATTCGTTATGAATGAAAAATCAGGAAAATGCTCATTTTGTTGATCAATAAAAGCAGATATAATTGACGGCCTCCGAGGTCGAGGGATAAGGCTCCTTACTCGCAATCCAAAGGTCGCGGGATCGAATCCCGCGCAATTTAATACAAATTCATACAGATTTCTCTATAGTAATATTCTAATTTGTATCAAATGTAGCGAATTTGGTGTGCGCAAATAATTTTTATTGTATTAATTTAGGTTATTTCACAATTAAATCATTAAAAATAGTATACAGTATATTTGCGGCAAGTTCCAGAGTGGAAGATACTCTCAGTATCGCCCTGGTGTAAGACCACCATTCAGAATTGAAACGTTGCTTTAAATGGCTTTAGCCGTGTTTGGTGACCAGATCTGAATAGCCAGGTATTTCTACACCTCCCTGTTGCCCATCTCCTTCCCCTCCCCACTACCACCAGGCTCACGACATATCCCAATTGGGAATGCCATAGTCTCACTGGCTCCAGACGGGAGCAGCTGGAATTCTTGTGAGGTATTCACATAAAAAAGGTATTTACTAAGCCTTTCACTCTTATCCCTTCTTTTCTTTCCCCCATCCTCACCAACCCTCCCGAAGTATTAAAAAAAAAACAAAGAATAACTAGAATTTCACAGAGTCCCCTTCCACACGAAATCATTAATCCAATATGTAAATATGAAAAATATAAATTTTTGCTGGGCTCCACCTCTTCCCCATTTTTAACTCCCGACGCAAGGAGCGGTGTTATAAGTAAGTTTGACTTTCCATGTGTCTGTCTGTGACATAGTAGCTACTAAACGAATGGACCGATTAAGATGCGTTTTTTTGTTTGTTTGAAAGCTGACGTGATCGTGATGGTTCTTACCTACAATTCATGAAAATCTGCTCAGGCGTTTCAAGGTCATCA
Organism: Limnephilus rhombicus; assembly: GCA_929108145.2. Lineage (NCBI taxonomy): Eukaryota > Metazoa > Arthropoda > Insecta > Trichoptera > Limnephilidae > Limnephilus > Limnephilus rhombicus. The sequence continues at coordinate 10,947,838 of OV815291.1, forward strand.
GCTCTTTTTGTGTCGGGGGTTGATTAAAATTTTGAAAATTTTATTATTTAAATAATTATATTATTTTTTATTTAGTATCAAATGCAAAGTGTCTGGAAAGTGGTGAATCTATAACCCATGTTTTTATTGTGACTTATTTTCGGGGTATTACGCCGTGTTACGCTACCTCTTTCTTTAGCCGACATTTCGGACAGCATTGCAGTATTCATAACCTAGAAACCCAAAGCTGGAATAAAAAAAAAATTATATCTCAAAATCGACTCCAAATGTAACGTAGATTCACCAGCTTCTACTACGAGTTTTCTAACACCGTTGGTACCTACCTAAATATATAAAAGATAAGAATTACATCCCGCTAAATCCCTGATCTAAACGTTTAGGCGTTCAATATCAATATTTTTGCGTTGGGTTCAGTCTGTACCGATAATTTTTAAATAACCGCTGATTTTTCTGTTCCATGTGTTCCTATCGTCACCACTCCTTCTAATTTCGCTCCTGTCATGTGTCTCAAACGCCCTCAAATATCCTGGTCTAACTGATGTCCTCAATTGTCTTATATCCTGCTTCTGCAAGAATTCAGTTGCCGACCGACACATTGACAAATCCCTTGCACACATGGCTGGTTAGAATATAATATCTAATAGTTCATGTAATCTTTGAATAAACGCAACATTAGCTTATGTGGAAGATATTATCAATTAGATCCGCTAATAAGAATGCAGGCGCAATAGGCGCGAGTAGGTAACAGCAATTAGCGCCCATTCACAAGTCCTTCTCCCAAAAAACATTATAATATAAAAGGAAACAAAAGTATATTCGTTATACCTACAACCTATAGCGCGTTTTTATTATTACCGTGATGATTCAGAATGACGGTACCGTGACGGCAAAAAAAGGCAATAAACGTAAATCCCTTATCACAATATTGCTGCAGCTTTTTCAAAAGATGAGATACACAATGTACGTAGGTCTGTTTCCTCCAAAGGAAAAAAGTACTCATTTTGCTGCATCTCTCTCACACCCCTACAGTACAATAATAAAGGAAAATAATTTTGAAAGCATGGAATATAGTTACAAGGATACCATTGAAGTTTCTTTTTTTTTTAAATTTTTTAACATGAATACCGCACAAGAGTCCCAATTGTTCCCGTCTGGAGCCAGTGAGACTATGGCATCCCCAATTGGGGTATGTTGTGAGGCTAAAGGTAGTGAGGAGGGAAGGAGATTGGGAAGAGGAAGGTGGGGAAGTACCGGGCTATTCAGATCTGGTCACCAAACGCGGCTAAAGCCATTTCAAGCAACATTTCAATTCTGAATGGTATTCTTACACCAGGGCGATACTGAGAGTATCTTCCGCTCTAGAACGTGCCACAAATATTTTATATTATTTTAACATAATTAATTGTGAAATAACACTAATTAATCAAATAAAATTACCCCTAGACCATGGCGGTCATCATTAATGCTGCAGTTCTTTCTTAAATGCTAAATAACATTAATCTAAAATGAGACAAACGGTGAACGTATATTTGCACCCCCCCCCCAAAGGAAACCAATCATTATCATACATCTCCCTCAAGCGTATAAAGAACATGAAAGGTAATTCCCGTCGCCGTGGTTGAGCCGTAATAAGATGTATCTGTTTCCTCCAAATGAATAAAGTAGTACTTTGGAGGAAACAGTCACAATATTTTGTGTCTCATCTTTTGTCTCACCATTATTTAATGTGTGAGAAAGAACTGCAAGATTATAGCCATAAAGAAAGTAACGGCTAAAAAAGGCAATAAATATTGCCTTTTTTAGCCGTCACAGTAACGTAATCGTGAATCGTCACGGTATAAGGCCAAAAATATTATAATGATTTATCTTTACGTCCTTCTTTAGCCAACGTTAGTTGTCCTAATGTTGTCATTACACTGTCTATCATCAGGCAGATGTGTAATCGTTAGTGGTAAAATGTGTGCTTATGTAAGTAGCTGCGATACCGTGTTTTCAGGTCCAAATTTCTAAGAGCTATAATTTACAATATAATTTTACAGTATAATTTTAAAAAAAATTGTGTTTAATTTTGGTGTAGTCGTCAATTACCGGATACTAAGAATGTTGAGTTTAGCGTCATTGTCTCTATATTAATGGGTTTTTTGTGAATTTTAATTGCCACACATAAGCATTTCTGCCCTGATGATGGTCACTGTAACGCTGTCCGAAACGTTGGCTAAAGAAAGAGGTAGTGCAACACGACATAAAACCCCAAAAATAAATCACTCTAATTCATTAATTCAATCCAACAATTATGTTGATTGTAGTTTGAAGTATAAGTTATGTAATCATCAGTCGGATCATTATAAAAAGTCATTATACGTTAAGTAATTAGTCGGTATTATTTTCCCGATGATGGGCACTGCAAGGCTTCAGAAACATTGTCTTACAAGTGGAAGAGGTAGCGCAATATCTTACAATATCCCAAACAAACCTTATCTAATATTTCCCCCCTTACCTCATTTATTTCTAACGTTTCATTGACAGTTGATCCAGAGACAGTTGGCATACTTATCTTACTAATATTATAAAGGGGAAAGTTTGTATGGATGTATGTGTGTTTGTTACTCTTTCACGCAAAAACTACTGAATTGATTTTAATGATACTTTGCAATAATATACCTCATACATCAGAATAACATATAGGCTGTAATTTATAAAGCTAGCTAGGAAGAGGACGCGGGAGGGGAACGGGAACGCACGGGAAAGGTGATTCAGGGAGAAACAATGTATTTATTTTAATATGGCATTACAAAGCATGCCGGGAACTGGCTAGTATATAATATGCAGTCGGTTTAGGAGAAATACAGTGTACCTAATTACACATAATATAGTGACCCGAGAGTGAATATGTGTGCAGAGAGGATGTACTGCCGAATAATCAGCGTAAGAGCACAAAATACAGTACACTGCATATACCAGCGTAAGAGTACAAAAAATCGACACATTCGTTTGATATCCTTACCAACTTATTATTAAAGGTATTTTCGAAGTCGATTTAAGGTTTGAAATTGGTACAACAATAAAATTATAATAATTATAATTTTAGGGGGCCAATTGTCGACAGTTCAACTGTCGAGTCACCCTTTCTAACACCGATTTATTATTGTCTATGTACTTCTTTTGTGAAAGAATAAACAACTTCTGCTGTTTTTGACTTATCACTAAATATTGACGATATTTTCAGGAGCCACTTTTGGCACCGGTATCATGGCCATCAAGGTGACAGCGCTTGGCAGGCCACAGCTTCTGGTGAGTCCTGCTTCATTGCATTTATGATTTATATCAACATTAAAATGAACGATTGGTTAAAATGGTGTCCAACCGTTTGACTTCCCCGGGCCACATTCGGTGAAGAGGAATTATTATTGTCTTGGGTCATGCAATTTTCTTGTTGAGTCATGCAGCACTCTATTTCAATACATTGGTTTTCTTTTACTATTTACTGGCATAATAAAATGTAACAGGTAGCAACCAATTATCTTTATGATTACTGAACTTTGATTTTTTGGATTATTTTTGTGAAGTCAGTTTCAATTTTGAAAATGACACCACGTGTGTAATTTCTAACTCTAATATTCTAAAATTTTAATGTGCACGAAATATTAGGATTCGGTTTGTTTGGTACTCACTGGCATTTATTAAACACAAAACAATTTATTTTTTATTTATTTATCTATATAAAGTAAGTTTACATTAGGTTTTTCAATGCCTGTCTCACTAGGATATACCTGTATCGAGACATGAGTTAATAACAATAAATAATGTGATGTAGTTAGTGAAACTCCACTTTAAACCAGAGTTACGCAGGATGCACAGACTACCTATATGAGTATTCTGAAATCAGATTAGACGGTAATTTTCCTCTTAATAAGAAATAAAAATTTCCTGTAACTCTTGGTGTGCCGATGCAATATTTTCCTCTACATATCCCTTGGTAGCCAAGGGCACAGCATAATTTGAAAAAAAGGTGCGAAAATTTTGCTTCCTGAATTTTATATCCGTATAAACACGAAAATGAACTGATGTTGTTATTTTTACATAAACCTGAATAGACATCCTACGTGAAAAAACACATTTCAAAGGTGATTGATAATAAATAATTACCTTTATATGCATTTGAAAAAGGAACTGCTAGAACTCACGACTTTTCGGTTTTGACAGCGGTCTGAAGTCACAGATAAATTAATTAAAAAAAACTAAAGTTGCCACATGAATGAAATCTTTTATCCTACTTATAGGAATATTTGGCGCAAGCGATTTTGACCTTGTTTTCATACAGTTTATTTATACATAAGGGTCAAAATCGCATATAAAAGTTTTTATTTTTGAAATTTCATAGGGGACACCGGTGTCCCCATGGCCTCCCAGGGGTTTTCTATTTTATTTTCGTCAAATGTTTTTGTAAAGTGCTGTTTTACTTTATATATTTGTAAAAACAGTATATAATCTACCAAATTATGTATTTTCCCCAGAATAGCTAGTAATATCCAGAGAAATGATTTTTTAAACAAATCCTTAAGGATATTAAGCGGTTCAAGGGGTTAAGGGGTGGTTTTTCAAAATATTATCTAGGCCAGGGTTTCCCTACCAGTGGTCCGCAAGAGGGTAGAAGATGATCCGCCGGTCAAAAAACGAGCCAGCGTTAATAAACGTGTTAATAAACGAGTCAGCGGTCCTTGGTCGAGAAGGCTGTATAAAAAAAATTGGGACAATATTTAGTTATCATTATTGTACATTATGGTCAGTGGCCATTATGGTATTCCGTTTCGCCCCATCCCATCCTACCCCGTTCTACCCCCTACGTTGTGGTAAATATTCTGCTAGAACCCGACCCACCCTATTCCATTACGCCCCTCCCGTTGTGCTGTCCATCCCGGATGCTACCCATGTTAGCCTACGCCACTGACAACAAGCAGTGGCTTAGGCTAGCATGGGTGGCACCTGGGACGGATAGGGCGGATTATGCGGTGGCGCCCCCCCCCCATTAAAGTTGACTTGGAAGGTTCAAAAGTCTGCAAAATTGCTTCAATCTCGGAATAGCACTATAGATTTTTTAAAAAACAAACCAAACCAGGAAACCTATACCAGTCCAGCGATCCCAATGTATTATTATTTTTTTTACTTTAGCCAGGAACTTTCATGAATAGGGGCAGGTAGGAGCAAACTGTTAAATAGTCATTAGATTCCTGTTCTCCAATACCTAGTTTTCAACTGTACTTCAACAGCATGTATTGAGACTAATGAAATGATCCTTTGTTCTTCCAGCTCCAACTGTCGGAGGTAATCATGCAGGCCCGTAACTACATGAACGATCTGGCGGGCGGCAAGGGCAACGTGCTGACCCACCACAAGACCATCGCCGATCTGCAGAAGTACTTTGGCGACAAGGCCGACAATCCTGACGTCCAGGCCTTCCTCAAGAACATCACCAGCGACACCAAGGGGTACGAACTTAAATAAAACATTAAGAACCACATCTAACCCCAAGGAAAACTAACCTTAAAACAGAAAAGAAGAAATGCGACTAATTTCAGAACAATTTTTTTCTGTGATTTCTGTAAGCAACATGACATGTACCCTAATTTATTTAGATATTTGACGCTAATTTTATTACACTCAGGGGTACGCACGTGCAAACATTAATTTCACTGAAATATATTTAGACTTCAGCTCGAAGATAATGCTCACTAAACAATAACCTGATTTTTCAGATCGAAGAGAAATTAAACATTAATGAGAATTAAGATTAAAGTTAACAAATGTCGTAAAACTATATATATCTTTTGGCTACAAGGGGTATGTGATTTTTTGGTAACCGACGAGTTCATCAAAAATCAATTCATCGAAAGCAAATTTATCGAAAACGAGTTCATCGAAACCGAGTTCATCGAAACCTAGTTCATCGAAAACGAGTTCATAGAAAACCAATTCATCGAATGATCAATTCATTGAATCGCCAATTTATCGAAAAAAAATTTTTTGTAGATATTAGAGAGAAATGCTAAGCGGACCAGGAAGTTAAAAAAACAGTTGTAAGACTACACTTAATCTAATAACTATCATACTTGGTCTATTGATAAACTGTGCTACAAAATTGTTAAATCTTGCCATAATCCATTAATACACAAGTTTTTTTTATTGTAGAAGAATCCAATAAAATACTAACGTTTCACCTACTAATTATGGGCTTCCTCAGAGCTGAAAAGAATCAATTTCTTAGTTTGCAGGTTACACATAGTATGTTTGTATGTAAAAACAAAGCAAAAAACAATCAAATTAATACCTTTTTCGTTATTAGTTTTTGGGGTGTTATGCTGTGTTGCGCTACCTCCTTCTTTAGCCAACGTTTCGGACATCGTTGCAGTGTCCATCATCAGGGCAGATCCGGCAGATCCGGTAGATGTATACCTTGTATACTATTAGACAATGCATGAGCTTTGTGCTGAGCACATTATATGTTAAATCTAAATATTATAAAATTACTTTAAATAAAAATTAATCAAATAAAAATTACAAAATCAATTCAATCATATCTCATAATACAAAAAACTATATGTTTTTAATCATATTTTTAAACAAATTACTAAGGTTCTCGACATCTGTTTTATAGTTAACACATTCATATTTGTTTATGAAAACCATTTTACTAATTAATCTTTTATGTAAATTAGTTTCTTTGTCCAAAGTTTTATTATCAATTTTTATATATCTAAATTTATTGTCAACTTTTATTGACCAATGCTTTTTTAACTTCCCGGTCTGCTCGGCATTTCTCTCAAATATCTACAAAATATTTTTTTCAGATGAATTGGCGATTCGCTAAATTGATCATTCGATGGATTGGTTTTCGATGAACTCATTTTCGATAAACTCGTTTTCGATGAACTCATTTTCGATGAACTCGTTTTCGATGAACTCGTTTTCTATGAACTCGTTTTCGATGAACTTGCCGTGAACCGATTTTTTAATAATTTTTTTATGAATGCTAAAAATATGGGACAAACGGTTAAAATATTGGTGCGTTCAATAGCTCTCTGACATTATAAGCAGTTTATGTATATCCATATAAAAATTCAGAGGTACGATTTTTTTTAATGATGGTGGGAAATTTCCTAATCAAACAAGTGCGTACACCAATATTGTGGAGCACACAATATTGGTGTACGCACTTATAATGTTTATGAGTGTGAGAAGCAGTGGCGGCTCGTGACTTTTGGGTGTGCTAGATTGCTGGTATTAGAAAAAATGGCATTATTGATGTTGCTGTAGTCGAAAAATATATATATATTTTTTTAATACAGTTTTTTGTATGAAAAATTTCAGAAAGTTTCAGTTTGGCCGTGTGCCGCACGGATTTCCTGAAATTTCTTGATACTAAACATTGATTTTTGAAAAAAAAAAAAAAAAATTCCGCCTACGACCACATCTATAATGCCATTTTTTTAATATTAGCACCCTAGCACACCCAAAAGTCACGAGCCGCCACTTGTGAGAAGCATTTTATGTAAAAAAAACTCTAGTTGTGGTTGCATATTGCTTCAAAAATATAGAATTAAAAAAATTAATACTTCAATGAAACTTTATTCATAACTGCAGACCGTCAATAGTGTTTTATTTTGGGCTCCAATTTGTGGCACTGCAAAAAGTTTGTTTGTTTTTTCCCATTCTTATAACTTTCTTTAAATCTGTGTAGATTATGTGACTGTGTCTTGTTTTATTTGGTCAGAGAGTTTGTGACAATTTTCAGTGTGCTGCACTTATTTCCTTGGGACAAACTAGTGGAGCCGAACACCCCACCTGTAAGAAAGTAATCCAACATACAATGGTGGGACCCGAACCCCAAAACCCGAATCTCAATCATTCATTTATCCCCCTGTATTCTCTGATAAAATCTATCCGTGTATTTTAATTTGGAATATTTAATAGTTTATTTTTTATGTAGAATATTTAATAGTTTGTACTTTCATCCTTAAACGATTCTGTTGTCCTGTAGTAGATTTTTTTTATTGACGAGTCTGTCACTATCTATCAAATTATTCAAAAAATAAGCATCCAAAGCAAGTGCCACCGAACCTAACCTAAAAAAATGGTTGTGTCCTTGTATGTAATGGATGTAAAGTGTTTTTCCTTTGCTTTATTTGTTGACTACAAAAACCCACAACATCCCAACAAATAATGATTTATTGCAAGTATAATAATCATGAAAAATGCTTTTTATAATTCATTTATGATCATAAATACTCAAAAGGTATATTTCCTAAGAGTGAAAATTTTCCAATGTATTTATTTGAAATAATTGTTTACTATTAGATTGGAATCATTTTACTAAGTAATTTCTTCGGAAAGGTGATTCTCATTTATTAGGCCTGTATTATATGAACTTTTTACTCTTTAGACGGGTGCAGCACGCAAAGATAAAAGCGCGAGCAGATATCTGTTGAACCGCGAGCGCTTATGTGTTGTATTGTCACACGGCTCTATCAAATATTTCTTCCTATGGTAGGAGAGGGGGTCAGATGAATTAGATAGCTGCCACGAAATGCCATTTCTTTGTAATGACCGAATCTGTCAACTTGACAGCTGTCATCCGCCTGTTTAGGCAGCTCCGTAATTGTGCATAAACTGCTTAGGTGTGACAGGTCTGATGGGACTGTATGGAGAGCGTTATTGTGCGTGAGTTGATCTTTTATCTTTGCGTGTGGCACCCGTCTGATGTATATTTAAGCTTTTATGAAAAGAACGATAGACATTTTTGCCAGTACATAGTACATTCATTATCTTTTCTACCTACCACTTCAATTCACCAAGCAAACCGCTAGTTAATCACAAAATTATTATTGTTATTATTTATTCACTATCTGCAGCATCTTCCTATGCAAAACTTAAACTTCTGATAAGGGTTTAGGCCATTGTTAATACATAATCAATTTTTAGGACTGAAAAATTAAATTTCTTAATCTTTCCTTTCTGGTGCCGTTAATTGAGTTGTCATAGTTTCTAATTATTGTAAAAATAATACTGTCTTTAAAAAATAATTAAATATAAAAAATAATTAAATAATTATTACAAACTTTACATGTAAATATCGCGTAAAGATGTTTGTTGGAGATAAACTCCGAAACTACTAAACCGATTTTGGTGAAATTCGGCTTACAACTTAAAAGATAGGATATTGTTTTTATCTCGATTATTGACCTCAATATTTTTAAATGATTATTAACTTCAATATTTTTAATTTGTTATAGGACAATGCTTTGTAATTATTTTTAAGTTTCAAAAGTTTCTAACAGTGAGTCAATTTATCAACACAACACTAGGTTATCTAGGTTGGGTAACCATCCAATAGATGGCGCTGTGTTTTGTTCGCCACAGCAACATGTGGCCCTGTCAGCTAGTAGGTGTATAAATATTTTATCAAACGTAAGGGAATAAAAAGTTTTGTCAAAAAATGGGATTGCTAATACACCGCTGCTGATGGGTATTATCATTCTTATTATGCTTGGCCGATTTTTCTCGTAGTGTACCTATCCTTATGTAGGTATATTATATTACTATGATATTATTAAGCTAACATTTGCCGTACACAATCCCCCATATACCCCACAACTGCAAATGGAAGTGGCGCCATCTCTAACATTCAAAGAGAACTATTGAAGTTTTCCTTGCAAATTTATCTACAAATATTGCAATATTTTTACCTGCTAGGAGTGTAAAGAATTTTTTGCACTTAAGCGAAGAGTAGTACGAATTTTATGAGGAGATTTTCCTGTATAGTGATCTATTTGAACCTTTTCGGTAAATATTGTTGACATCTCCCGGTACCAAATTGTTAACTTTCTTATTTATTATCGTTAATCTAATCTAACGACATTAACGAGACTTCCTATCTAAACCTGTATATTGTGGTGTTCTTGCAGTATCCTGCATCTGTTCCCCTGGTCCGGCATCATGGACGAGAACTTTGCCCTGTCGGAGACGTTCAGGATCCCGGACCCCAAGACTGGGCAGATGCGGCGCATCATCTCTCGCCTGCCCCCCAAGGAGGAGGAGATGTTCCGAAACATGATCCGCAGGCTCAACCAAGTCGTGCAGGTGCGTGCAGGACAATTATCTTGAGTAACCTAAAATGGGGTGACCTCGATCAATTTTGAACTTTGAAACTACAGTGAAACTCGCTTAATCTCTCATCTGTAGCAAGCCCGCCAGCTCTTTAATCTTTGCTTTTTTTTTTAAATGCGATTTAAACCTTATGTATAAAAATAATGTCTGAAGGGTAAGGTTAGAATCGCTTGCGCCAATACCGATCTAGGTCCTAGGTACTATTTGATTATTGTAGCTACTATGAGTTATTTTTAAATAATTTTCTATGAAATTTGCGGGTGGCTTTTCGAAATACCATCCAACATTCGACAGATTAACGTGAAACACTACTAAGAGTGCTAAGTAATGCAAAATCATGTGATTTTGGTTTGCAAATTAGATCGCTTACAAATATTTTCGATGCTTTAATTAAATACTGCGAGTAAAATACATATTTGCCTTTGAAATAATATCTTTTGATTTAAGTCCAGAAAAAATAAACTATCAGGCCTACTGCTTTAAAATTCAAAATCTACTGCTTGAAAAATGTGGAAAATTAAATTCTTCAGAAAATGATCATAAAACATTTAAATATTTGTGCCTGAACTTTGCAAAATAAAATAGCACGCAATTTGGCATTGGTTTTTTCTTGAATAAGTCAAAACAGGCAGATGGTGTTAAAGGGAAATTCAAACCTTATCGCCATCCTTCGTTCCATCGCCCTCTTTTGAACTCTGTTGATTTTGGGAAATTGATCTGTCCAGGTGATTGAGAGCTGTCAGTCGTTAACACAGTGAATTCTATAAATCAGCATATTAGTGGACACTGCCTTCTTGAGTTTGGTACAGTGCCCCATTTACATTTATCGGTTTATTGAGATGAGATTTATCACAAACTGCCAGTTTTTTTTTTACATTTTTAAAATCTCTACAGTTTCTTTCTTTTTATATTTAAATGCATTGTATTATTTATTTTCTCCCTTTGACCATAAAACTTTGTTTTGCAGGCAGCTAAAGAGATGGACGTGCGGGTGATGGTAGATGCAGAGCATACTTATTTCCAGCCCGCCATTTCCCGAATCACTCTGGAGTTGATGAGAAAATATAATACGGTGAGTTCCAGCTTACATGGTACATTACAGAAAAACTAACTAACTAAATAACCATCACGCCATTTAGATGTAGCGACGAAGGCATAGAGAACATACCGCCGAACAACTCGATCTTGGCACACCCTCTTTGCCTAATTCTCATTTATACAATATCGTCTTATACATACACTTCTATTATTTTTTTGACTCTTGAAATGGCCCAACACAAGTATCTGAGTCACTTGATCATGCAATGTCTTTCTCGGACATTGCACACTTCTTCTACCATTTACATTTGCATCATATAAAAATAGAGCTATAAAAATGCTTTGTTTTATATGCAGAACAGCAAGTGATTTTAAGTCACTAGAGTGTTTGAAAATATTATACACTTCTTCAGTAAGAAGCCAGGTAGAGTATGATTCGCCCATTTGGTCCCCATTGTATAAAATACATTCCGACAATATAGAAAGGGTACAGCACAAATTTCTAAGATTTATTAACTTTAAGCTGAATATTCCAATTAAAAATATTAAATATGTGCTTTTGATGAAACAACTCAACTTAATTACGCTGTCAGATAGGCGGATCATCTCTGACCTTGTACTATTAAATAAAATCATTAATAATTGCATTGACAATCCTGAAATTCTCGTCAAAATAAAATTTTATGTACTGACCAGAAATACGAGGCAAAGTGCTACCTTCTTCTGTGACAATTTTAAAACTAACTATGACGTTCATACACCTATAAATAGATTACATAATTTTGGCAATAAATTTGGGAATATTGTAGACATGTTTGCAGATTCCTAATATTAGTTATAAAACGAAGTCTTTATAATTACTTTAATGAATTTTAATGAATTTTATTTTTCAATATTAATTTAATCATTGTATATTGTGTACTATGTACCTGCCTAACTATTATTATCTATCTTTGTAAAAGCCCACTAGGGCGTAAATAAATAAATAAATATATTCTCCTCACACTCCTTTCTTCGTTCATGTGCCCAAACCCAGGGCCGGATCTACGAAATCTGGCGCTCTGTGCAGTAGATACCGATGGCGCCCCCCCCCTACATTTTTATTTTGATAAAAATTCGTTCGTGATAAGAATATAACCTCAAATTTGTACCTTGCATTTCCCCTGTGTTCTGTGTTGAGCGAACAAACACCATACAAACACTAAACACTGACGTATGGTATCAACGGCTTACGAAAAACGCTTACACCTTACACTGACACCGTAAAATAACAAATCTAATAGATATTAATTATACATTTAACGAACTTCAAATAATACATCAAATCAATGATGAAACTGTCAACACGTAACACGTTGCAACCTGCAAATCCTGCACACTGTGCGATGTTTTTGTTAATGGAATTTACTGAAGATTTCATAAGAAAATGGTCTTTAACTACCTTCTTCTAGAGACTTAAATCGTACAAAATAAAACAACAGCGAGCGTACGCTAACTAAAATTGTCAGCATTTTGAAAGGCGTAAGTCGGTTGGTTTGATTCTCTAGAACAAAAATATCGCGCTGTGATTGGTTATTGAATTTGGATCTCACCCATTCGTCGTAAAAGACGGTAAAAGATATATGGAAAAATAGATCTTACGTTTAAACTAAATATATGGAATTTGTAAAAAAATTCTGTAACTGACTATGCCGTTGATACCAACCTGATGCGTGCGCATTCGGTTTCATTGGAAAGTGTTGCTAGAGTGTAATAATTATTTCGTACTATGGGTAATTTTTAAACGATTCAGGGAATATTATAACTAAATTTGAATACAATATTTATTTTCTCACGGCGCCCCTTCGGAGTTGGCGCCAGGTTTTTGCACGTTTTTGAACGTATGGTAGATCCGGCGCTGCCCAAACCGTCCATTCATCTTATTCATTACGCTTACTTCATGATTTGTATTATTTGGGGATCTCCACATTTCTCATACGATCATGCATGGTTTTAGGGGATAAATTGGCGCAGCCGGAATGGGAATACTAATAATATCGACCCATAATTGGCAGAACAGCGTAAACAACATTTTTATTATATTACGATTTTTAGCGAAAACTGTTCAATGCTGCCTAATACATCAATGATAAAAATATTGCAGCTCTATCTTATATGCATGACATTTTTTTTAGTAGTTGTAGCTTTCAGCGTAAGCGACAGTGGTCGGTTACGCTGTCTTACGTTGTCGTACGCTGTCGGTCAAAAATGTTTCAGTTTGGTCGGTTGGCGTCCATCTAGTGACTAGTGCAGACGTGTCGGCGGCTGGTAGCATCGGAAACTAAACGAAAATTCTTAAGTTCTTAATTTATTCTTTTGCATTTGAATAAAAAGTATTAATGCAAATTATATCATTTTTCCCAACCGTCTGGAGCCAGTGAGAATATGGCATCCCCAATGTTGGTTTGTTGTTAGGCTGATGGTAGTGGGGAGGGGAAGGGGATGTGGAAAATGTAACTGGTTGTTCAGATCTAGTCACCAAACACGACTAAAGCCATTTCAAGTAATAAGTCTATTTATATACTATACACCAGCGCAAAATTACAAAAAAATATATAGTATTACTTTTTTATCCGAATACGGCACAAGAGGCCCAACTTTTCCTAACCGTCTGGAGCCAGTGAGACTATGCATCCCCAATTTTAGTATGTTGTGAGGAAGAGATGTGGAAAATGTACCGTGCTATTCAGATCTAGTCACCGTATTTAGCCTATTTGGTGACTAGATCTGAATAGCCAGGTACATTTTCCACATCTCCTTCCCCTCCCCACTACCATCAGCTTCATAACATACTAAAAATGGGGATGCCATAGTCTCACTGGCTCCAGACGGTTGGGACTCTTGTGTTGTATTTGGATAAAAAAGTTACATTATATGATTTTTTTATATTCTTACGCTGGTGTGTAGTGTATATAATTATTAGACTTACTACTTGAAATGGCTTTGACCGTATTTGGTATCTAGATTTGAATATCCTGGTACATTTTCCACATCTCCTTCCCCTCTCCACTACCGTCAGCCTCACAACATACTAAAATTAGGGATTCGGCTCCAGTTGGGAGCAGTTGGGACTCTTGCGTTGTAGGTATTCGGACATAAAAGTTATTTTATATAATTTTTTTTGTATTTGGACGCTGGTGTGTGGTGTGTAGGTAATAGACTTATTACTTAAAATTGCTTTAGCCATGTTTGGTAACTAGATCTGTATAGCCAGGTGCATTTTCCACATCTCCTTCCCCTCCCCACTACCTTCAGCCTCATAACATACCGAAATTGGGGAGGCCATGGTCTCACTGGCTCCAGACAGTTGGGAGAAGGTGTGCCTCTGGTGTTGTATTCAGATAAAAATGTTATATAGCGGTTTTTTGCTAAACCGACTGCACATATAAGTATGTCGTATTTTGTTATTACCGCATACTCCTTCGGAGAGTCAAAATTATTGTTAGTAAAAATATCATTACAACGGATTTTCAATCAAGATGCCTGCAGATACAAGTATATCGACTTTGGTTTTACGGCCGTATATCCTCTTTGCATACTTACTTGCAAATTATTGTATTTAGTCAACTTTAGGATCAACTGTCATGGAATCATTTTATTTAGTTATTTGTTTACCTATCATGATAGCGTGATAGACATTTCAAAAATAATTATGTACTCCGAACAGCGTATGCGACATTTCGCAGGGAAAAAAATCTGTCAGGGTCATAGGCAAAACAGCGTTACCGCCACTATCTCAACAACTGAAGATATTTAGATAATTGTATTATCAGCTTTATATAGGCAGCAACCAAAGATTAGTAATCCTCATTAACCAAAATCCTTTTTGGAATCAATGAAGAAAGTTAATTAAAAAAAAACCTTCTCCTGAACAATTTACTTTTTGCCACTTACGCTGTTCTGCCGATTATGGATCGATATAAGAGCACAAATGGGGCTGATGAATTGCCGATAAACAGGAAGCGAATACCCTTTATGCTAGTTCAGATAGTTATGAGTGTGATTCTAAAATTTGTTATTTCGATTTGTTGTTGCGTAACCTCTGGTATTTGCTTGCCACACTCTTCATTCCAGAGTGGATGATACTCTCAGTGCCGCCCTGGTGAGATTATTTAGTAACTATCTCATTCCTGTGAAAATTGACATACTAAATCTTTATCTTATTGTTTACAGGAGAAAGCAGTGGTGTTCAACACATACCAAACCTACCTTAAGGACGCCTTTAATGAGGTGGTGACAGATCTGGAGCAGGCTGACAGACAAGGATTCTATTTTGGGGCCAAAATTGTGCGAGGAGCCTATATTGAATTGGTATGATAACTTTATTTAACCTTTAAACGCTTGTGCGCCGTGTGCAATAAGGGTAGCCTTCTGCGCAAGCATTTTTTTGTGAAACATTCACACCACAATTCAGTCCCGTACGGGACTGTTGTGCATTGAACGACGCAAATCCGCGGGCCCGTATGGGACCACTGCGCTTCTAACGGTTTGTTTAAACGCTCGCATACCGTGTGCAATAAAGGTAGCTCACTGCCCAAGCCTTTTTTTGTGAAATATTGGCACCAAAATGACGCAAATCCGCAGATACGGGACCACTGGGCATCTAAAGGTTAACTTCATTGTAGTTATGAATACCATCTGTGGATAACCTCATAAAACACATTTATTATCTTTTTTAAAACTGTAATTTCTCACTTATACTTACTAGCTTTAGATACTACCCGCCTTTGTCCTTCTTTAAATACATTATTCTTATTGATCAAAAAATCCACAATGTGGTAAAAGCAAGCATATATGTTATGTCTTGTTTTTGTCAGTAAAAGACATATTTCAAACAAAGACGTTATACACTGTAGATCAGTGGCGTAGCGAGGGGGGGGGGGCGGTGGGGGCGGACCACCCCGGGTGCTACCCGAAGGGGGGTGCCACTCGACCAAGATATTGCATACACGACACCAAGATATGGTTCCCGTGGAGTGCCCCTAATTTTGTGTCGGTCGGTTATAGGCGGATCAGCCTATATTCCGAAATTCTCTAGCCCCCCCCCCCCCCCCCAGGATATGACATCCGCCACGGGTGCCACCTATGCTAGCTACGCCACTGCTGTAGATGCCGGGTAGATATTTATTTCCATAAGTGGAAATGCAAAAGCAAGGCAATTGCCCTGGTCTCGATTACTAGTACTTTAGTACTAAATTGTCACTAGTCGAGTAAGGTCGTGTCTTACCAGTAGGAAAATTGCATTTAAAAAGCGCCAAAATGCCCTCCTGCATGATGAGAAAATGTTTCCATTACGTGGCAAACAGTAGTAAAAGTGAAGAAATAACATTTCATTTATATGTACACACAAACTATTATTATCGATTATTATAAGCAATACAATTAATTTTCATGTTTCCCATCTGACAATTTTACGCATCATTAGAGAAAAACACACATTCTTTGATTGTCTTGTGGTACAGCCACACACCATACAAACTTCCAACTTCAAACTTTCGGACGATTGTGTAGAAGGATGGTTCTTGTGTTGGAAGTTCGAGTTGGATGTTTGGCTTCGGTGTGGAAGTAGCATATCTTTTTAATACGTGAATAACTTTTGAATTAAGAAATTACTGAAAACCGCTGAAAACAAAACAGTGTTGCTTACTTGCCACATTATTATGCGAATATTACAATACATTATTGTGAGACTATGGCGAGTCTATTTATATAATGTCATTGATTTCAAAGCTGAAAAGCTCTTCAAAAGACAACGCAAACTAAAAATGGTTGTTGTTTGACTTGAAATATCCAGATACAAAATTGTACAAATTGATTCCAGAGCTCTCCATTAATTTGAGAGTTTAGTGTTTTATATTAATGTTTTGTCTTCTTTTGTTTTCCAGGAAAGGGCACGAGCGGCCGCCATGGGATACGAAGACCCCATCTGCCCCACATACGAGGCCACCACTGAAAACTATCACAAATGCCTCACCGAGTGCCTTAGGCGCATCAAGGTACCCACACTAAATAATTTGTCTTACATTTATTGATTACTTACCAAAACCTCAAACATTTCCATAATGCCTTTTTTTTTACACTCCACACAGGAGGCCTTGAGGAAAATAATTTCCCTCAGGGCCTATGTCATCTGGGATGCTGTGTGGAGGGTCTGTGTGGAGGGAAGGAGGAAACACAGAGGCCGGCAAATCATTCCACAGCCGAGCTGTTGAACATAAAAACGAGTCGAAGAAACGACCCGTTCTCATGTGACGAATGTCAACCGTGTACAAATGTTGGGCACGCGTTTGGCGTGTTTCCCGACTATGCTACGGTGCCGAAGGGATCAATGATGCTAGTTCCTCGGAGCATCATCCATTGTAATACCGGTAGAACAAGGATAGCATTCCCACCCGACGCCTGTGCTCTAAAGATTGCAATCCGTCTGTTAAGATGGGAGAAGCCTTGTTTACTTTGAAATGAAAAAGCTTCCCGCATATTTTTCTAGCCAACGACTACTGTAGGTACTAACTCTTAGTAGGTACTTAATCCTTTTTTCAGTTAGGAGCTTTTTGACTACCAATGTGAATGGGACATAAAAATATCCCTGCTTTTCTTCCAAGTTGTTTTTTCTTCTAAACTATATTTTCCCGCCAATAATACATCTGTCAAAATTATAACTTTTGCTTTTGTTTTATTTAATTTAAAAACAGAACATTTAAATAAGATGTAAAACCTTTCAGTAAATTACCTACCTACCACGAATTTGCTCTGATGTTTTTGAATTTTTTTTTTAAAATGTAATTCTTTACAAATTGAATGTTTTTGTTTTAGGCAAACAAGGACCAGGGTGCGGACAAGAAGATCGGCATCATGGTGGCTTCCCACAATGAGGATACGGTGCGCTTCGCCATCGAGCAGATGAAGCAGATCGGAGTCCACCCCGAGGACAAGGTCATCTGCTTCGGCCAGCTGCTGGGCATGTGCGACTACATCACCTTCCCATTGGGTGAGTTCACTAATTCATTAACTAACAAGGACTGACAATTAACTAACATCATAGAGCAGATCTATCATTTTTGCTGGCTTCACCAAAGGTCAAACAACATACTACTTAACATTGATGTATTAAAACATGAGACACAAAGTGAAAAAATTGGTTCCCTTTTCTTACCTCCAACTGACCTCCAATGCTCCCAATGCTGTGTTGACGAAAGACCAGAAATTACCGAATTCGTTCCCTGCACACCGGTTCTCGCGTATTAACCCCATTGGCCACAAACACCGGCAGCCTGCCGGGTGTGCAACTTAGGTACTTAACCACAAACCCCGGCACGCTGACGGGCTAGAGTAGGTCCGTCAAAAAACGGAAAACGAGCACAATAGTGACATTATTCAATAAAATTTTAAATGCCGAATGCTCTGTAGGTAATTAATCATTAATTTCATAGAATTGGCAATAATATGTTTCTTAAGTTTTTTCCCTGATATTTGTGTTCCAAGTTTTGTATGCAGCTAGCCGCCATTTAATTTCTTCAAAATTGCGAGTGGTTCTAGGCTTTTGGTAGTGACCCTGAACGTCCCTGATTGCTTTGAGGACTATCATATACAATTATTTTATTAGTTATTAGTATACATGTATATAATCAAAAATTATTATTGTTCGATTTATGAATATTATGTTTTTTTGTAACTTTTTGAATAAAAATGTGGAAAAAACTTATGAAAAATGAGAAGGTTATATTTGTATCCTTATTTACACATATTTTAATATTTCAAAAAAATTTTTTTTTGTGTTTTTCTTTACCTTAATTCAATATATAAACAAATTTAAAGAAATTAATTCATTTGAATATACGGTTCAAAAGTAACAATAGATTTAGTACACCAATGCAGGTTTTCAATTTTTGGTAAAAAATTAATTCAGTGGTGAAGGTCAACTTTTTAACTCGTTAATTCTGTGGCCAATGGGTTAACCTTTCCCTTACTGTGCTAAAAAAATACACGCGCTCCGGTGCTGTGTAATCAATTCACGTGTTAAAATCATCGATTTTATATCGGAAATATATGAACATTCATAGCTAATCGCTTTTGTTTTTCGTAATTTGTGTTACAAGTGATAATAATTGTAATTTAATTGCTGAAAACATGAAAAAACCATCGTCCGTTGCTCAAAAAACGGGCGAGGAGACCATGTCAAAGGATTGCCCGCGAACGACTGAGGCGCTGGGCGCTGGGCTGCTACCCAATACATATATACAGCTATGTATGTTTAGCTACTACGCGGTCGTAGGTATCGACGGTCGAAACATAACACGGCGGTCTCTGTTTCTCGTGTTCCCGTATAGCAAAGTAGAGCAAGACGTCACATAGCGTGTCATCTCCCCCCGCATACTCTTCGCGTATCACGGTTCACACTGGCACACGGTTGATTGTATTTGTGGTTTATTCCCGATATTTAACAAAATATCTCTGATTTTGAATTAAATTTGCTAATTATTTAAAATATTATTTTTTAATTCAGTGTGTAAATGTATAACGGAGGAATACCTAAAATCTGAACCCAAAATTCATTATATTTATAGAGATATAAAAGTTATTAGAAGCAATGTGTAGTATTTACGCATTACAGACCAGGAAAGGTTAATAGAATAACACGTTTGGACGAGTTATTAGAATTCAAAAATGCATCTAATTTTATAGCTTTATGACTATTTAACTGATAAATTGTTGCATTGTAACCTCAAAAATACTTGTTAAAATTAATTATTTAAATAAATTTAATTAAAGCCTTCAATTTCAGACCGGACATCCCTTAATTAATAAATTGTTGTATTTTAATCTCAAAACACACTCAATTTTTTAATTATTTTATTTCCAGGTCAAATCAGATATTACAAGTCGTTATTAATAAATTGGTCTATTTTAACCTCAAAACTAATCTAATTTGGGACATTTCCAGGTCAAGCTGGATATTCCGCCTACAAATACATCCCGTATGGCCCCGTGAACGAGGTTCTGCCGTACCTTTCGCGGCGCGCGCAGGAGAACAAGGGAGTGCTGAAGAAGGTGCAGAAGGAAAAGAGGCTGGTACGCAAGGAGCTGCTCCGTCGTCTTCTGACGTTCCAGATCTTCTACAAGCCCAAGGGAAACTACGTGCCCGTCTGAATCAAGACTCTCCGACGGTTCCATTCCTCTCTCGATCCTCGTCATTGTGCTGTAATGTCTTGATTACTGTATAATTTGTGAAATGTAGCATTGCTTTATTGAAAACTGTGGACTAACGTTACCTTACTTGGCAGCAAAATATGTTACACATCATTACTTATTGCAAAGTTCGTAACCTTGCTTTGCAAAATATATAATGTTTTCTACTTCTTTGCAAAGCATCATATGTTATGTAACCTTGCTTTGTTGCAAAGTGTATGATGAAATGTAGCATTGCTTTATTGCAAACTGTGGACTAATGTCACCTTATTTGACACCAAAATATGTTACACATAGTTACTTTATTACAAAGTTTATAACCTTGCCATACTGCAAAATATATAATGTTTTGTACTCTTTGCAAAGCATCAAATGTTACGTAACCTTGCTTTGTTGCAAACTGTGGACTAATATCACCTTACTTGACAGCAAAATATCTTATACGTCCTTACTTTATTGCAAAGTATGTAACCTTGCTTTACTTTACTAATTTGCAAAGACACGTTATGTAACTTTGCTTTGTTGCAAAGTATGTAATGGAATCTGGATTTATTGCTGGATTATTGCAATGTTTCCTTACTTCTTTGCAAAACTTGCAAAGTTATATAACCTACCTTTGTTGCATGTTATCTTTAAACATTCTATACTTTCTTTGCAGCTTGAGTAGAATTAATAAATAATATCACACATAATAAAAAATCTTTGATAGGACGCACCAATCTTTGCATTTCAAACATGCTTCAACAAGATTGCTTGCCAGCTATCATGAGAATTATAAATTTAAATTAAATATTTTAACAAATAATTATGTCGACGTTAAAATCTGCTATTGCTGCGAATTTAAAAATATTTTCAGACATTACAAGCTTTTACGAGGTGACGGGATAGCTACTTAGTATTACAGTCAACCGAAGATTGGTTGTTGTCAAGCTAATACCGTTTGATCTCAAATCCTAGCTTGGCACCAACCGTTCAATTTGACTTTTAGTTAATTCTCCTCATTTCGTCACAAGTCTCCGTGGTGTTAATTTATGTGAATTTTTTGTACTATCAATAGCTGCACATTTTTTTATTTCGACCGAAATCTATAAAAAGATATAATATATATATTAAATAGTTTTGATTTAACAAAAAAATAATTATCTCGCGTTGGATAGTCTTTAGTTGTTTATTTAATCTGTTTAATTTTAAAGGCATTTTGAAAATCTCATTCACTATAAAATGAAAATGCTACGTAAAATAATTTTGAATGTTTGAAGGATAAATGAATTAACTGAATGCTGGAAGAAATGTGATGATTTTCAAAATAAGCCCAAAAGGCTGTTTTTAACATTGGTTCTCACATTATAAAATGGTATTCGGTCAATGTCAATATTTTGACTATTTTTCAATATGATAAAAGATTTAATTTTTTATTTTGCAACAAGTAAAATTTTAGTCATATTATTTTGTTTTTAAAAGTTAAATCTTTGATATATTCATAGATGTGCATAGTTTTAAGTTGACAAGCCCATACAAGCGTTATTTATAACCGTGTTCCATTTCGTTGGGTGGAGGTTTGCTCAAATTAGATCGGTTCGGCACTAATGCAATGTTTGCAGACCCTACCGAATGTGCTGCCCTCTGTGATGGTTAATAATAATACGTAGGAACACATTCACTTAATTTTATAATATCATGAACCGCCGAAAATGTCATACTTAAGTTGTACTGAAGTTGTCACACTAAATTTGTACTGAAGTTGATATACTGAATTTGCTCTACTGAAGTTGGTGTACTGAAGTTGATATACTGAAGTGTTGTCATACTGAAGTTGTATTGAAGTTGATATATACTGAAGTTGCCATACAAGAAGTTGGTGTACCAAAGTTGTTGCACTGAGGTTATTGTACTGAAATTGATGTAAGTACTTAAGTTGTTGTATCGAGGTAATAAATCTAGCGGCTACAGACAACTCCAGTTGAACGGAGCCACTATGGACGCTTAGTATCGCATCTAATTATTTGCATCTATGGATATATCATAGTAATTTACAAAAGTATAATGTGAAGGCTTAGAGGAGTTGTTGGCGGCATATCACGTTATGTAACGGCCGAGATTAAATATGAATATTTTAGGAAAAGTGACTGCTATTTTGTGATCGTTAACTCGCGTTGAATTAGCAAATGTTGATCTATCTCATTTTGATTTGGGGTGACTTATCTATTTTATTGTTTTTCCGTGAACATACAATAACTAATATTGTGTTAAAACTATTCTATGATCTGTCCTTATTATTCGTGTTTAATCCACTGACAGAATGCATTCAAATTAGCAATATTTTGAACACGAAAACAAAGAACATGAAAATGTAAAAACTATTTATCTTTGGTGTTTAGATACTATTGATCAATTACTACTATAATTATTATAATATGGTAAATTTGACAGATAAATGTTTGTAATTTGTGCAGTTTATTGCGCATCGCGTTGTTATACATTATGATTATAAAATTCACTACAATGTTTATGAAAGTAATTTATTTAAACAAAAGTAAATTAATCGTTGAACAAACTTACAATATTGTTAATGTCACCTATGAATAGAAATTAAATAGTTATATTATTGTAGAAGAAACGAAGGAATGAATGGAAATTAATTCTTTTTTTTTATGAATGTGATGCTTTTTTATAAAACTTTAAATGATATTATTAGTTTTATGATCGAAGGCCTTTTTGCCAAAGTAACTTATTTTGTGTCATTGTATTGTTTAGATTTGTTTTTATTAGTTGGTGATGAAACATTGTTACTTTTAAACGGTCAAACATAGTATTTTTTTTATTTGGTAGCGATGTAACATTGTTACTTTTATTACTTTCAAAGGGTCAAAAATAAATTTTATTTGCTGTCAATGTAACACTGCTACTTTGAAAGTGTCTTACATTTAATTTGAGAAATATCTTCCACCGTCTTGTAACAAAATGCAGATATTTTCCGTCCCTTTTCTACTGGAAAACTTTACCACTTTGAAAAAATGTATTTGAGATTGACTGCTGCTTTTTTTATTTTCTCGTATTTTGTAGAGATGCTCTTCGGTCAGTAAATTGTTCGTACTGTCACGACGTTATGATCTCAGTATCTCAATTTCAAATAACAATAAATTCTGTACACCTACAAGTATTTTGATAAATATAAATCAATGAAATTCTCACTTTGGTTTTGCCTAAGTGTATTTTTTTTTGTAATATAATGTATTTAAATATGCTGAGGAGATGTACCTCGTTGTTATTAGCTATTTATGATTAGTTTCATGTGTTGAGATAGTTCCTTTTATAATATTATTACTCCTAGTATAATATGTAACCCAAAACTGAAATACACATGTTAATATAATATGTATTAATCATAAAATCCTATAATAATTTTTTTGTGACAGGCTGTTGTTGTTATGTGAAATCATGTAACATTTTATTATAATGTAAATTTATTTGGTATATTTATTTTGCTGTGGAATGGTTCTTTTAAATGTAAGAAGATTAAAACATAGCATATTAAACATAAATTATTTGTACTCTGTCATTTTTTGAGAAGGGCCTTTTGAGAAAAGATGCACACTTTTTTGATATTGTATAACATTTATTGGAAAATATTACGTACAACACTAAGCAGGGATACCCAATTAAAGTAAAATATTAAAATTTCTATGTATGTTTAACCAGAAAAAAATATGCCGGACTTTTTTGAAATAATGATTGTGTGTTTGCAAAATTTTAGGGGTGTAAAACCCGGCTAATGAATTTAGTCCAAAACCCCTTTTTAACAGGGATGGAGTATGTTATTTACCGTATGTATCGCTAGAAATAAATTTTATTAAATTTTAAATAATAAAAAGGTGAGATTTAACAAATAATAGATCACAAATCTATTAGTATAATATTAAACATCTTTCTTGAATTTGTGTGTGTTCTGAGTAGCTTTTTGTAAATTCGCCAGATGGCAGCAAAGAGTTATAACAGTCTGAAATAATTATATTTGTGACGTCTTTCATTTTAAGCATGCAGTTAAAGATTGTCATAATAACTGCCATCTGTTGGCGAAAACGGAAACTTAACCAACCATGGACAAACTGTGAAATTTTATAAATTTGCGCTGCCATCTGTTGGTGGAAACAACAAGCTAACTCTTAATGACCATAAACAATTTTGAAAATTTAGAATTTAGATGCCGAGTTTACTGTATTCATCAAGAGTTGCATCTACTTTCTCAATAGTATAAAGTAAAGTATGATTGTATTGTACTGTATTATATATTAATTGTATTATATATAGGACGAAGTATGGAGGGAGGTATGTTGTCCACGCTTGTGATTGACTCACTGGGCCAGGGTATGCGTGAGAGAGTGGATGGAGCGGACGAACGAATGAAAAGAGTTGGTTTGTCAAGGAAAAGTGCCGACAATAATACTTATATGGTCTTGACGAAGGCGGGCGTGCGTTATTATTCAATAAATGTTAGTGTAAACCTAATTTTGTTATTTTATTTCAAAAAATTATTATAACCCCTAAAGCTTCCAACATTTTCCAATGTGCTGTTTATACATATTTGACTAGCTAGTAATGTTATTTTTTTTATGAAGTCGAACTTTGCATTTAGAATAGGCTACTTGCATGGACTTCATAACGACTTGGTAAAAAGCGTGTGGATCATAGACATATGAATATTAATAGACCAGAACATAAAGGTGAGGGGAAGAAACCAACTACAGCGGGGCGCAGAGCGGGAAGATGAATTCGGTGATATGTGATTCGTCAATAACTCAATCTGAGAGTATATGGGCATCTCGCATTATAATATTACCATTTAGTTCTTAAAAGTAAACTCTGCTCTTTAATGAATAGACCTTTTTACATGGGAGCGCGAATTGCTCGCCGCGAAACGAACAAATTTACAAATTCCAAATACAGCAAAGTACAGTTCGCCTATTTTAATAGTCCAATATTTTGTTGACGTATTTAGTTACGACACTTTTACAAATGTTTCATAATTTACTTACCCCACAAAACAGCGACGAGCACACGCCATGTGTCTCGAGTGATAGTGTGTGTTACTAAAACGACCATATTATGTGATCTGAATAAGCTTATAATAAAGTAAAATAATGCTTGCCTA
This sequence comes from Limnephilus rhombicus, assembly GCA_929108145.2. NCBI lineage: Eukaryota > Metazoa > Arthropoda > Insecta > Trichoptera > Limnephilidae > Limnephilus > Limnephilus rhombicus. The sequence goes on from OV815291.1 coordinate 10,973,411, forward strand.
TGGAATGTAATCCGACAATTGGGTTTATTCTCTTTTTCACTTCTATTTTTACACGTTTTCAAAACGCAAGCCAGTATTTTTGCCGTGTTATTTCGTAAAATGCACCGATGAGTGCTCGACGCTGGCTCGCAGAAGAATGATGACGTCACATTTTTTAGATTCACGCGAAGTCATACTCGATCCCAGCCGGTTCCAATGGAGCCGGTATGGGGAGGCGGAAATAATACGCTTTTATCGCTTAGGGCAGGTCTATTAATATTCATATGTCTATGGTGTGGATAGATTTTTTTACTAAGATTACGAAAATGTTAGTAAAATTTTTTAGAAATGTACAGTTTTTTTTTATTTTTAAATAAATAAATCCATTATTTGGGCTCGTGACGTCACTACATGAAAATTTCCCGTCTCCGAAAATGTTCCTATTAATTTTATAAAATTCCACACTGATTTATTTTTTTTATATGGCATCACTTTGATTTCAGACGAATTTTTGAATTTGACACTTAAAATTCATTAGATTTGTTTGTTATCTGCGAATGTATCATTTGGTTTGATTTTTTGACAGATGTTATGAAGAGAACCCCGTACAATTTACGCTGTCAGTACGTGTTTTAGAGGTATAATGATAATGGTGCGGATTTTAACAAAATCAAATTTTATAATATTCTTATTATTATAATTTACAAGTACAAGCATATTACATTTGATTAAGTAATATATACGTTGAACATTATAATGATTTATGATCAATAAGATGGATCAAGGAGAAAAACATTTATGAGATTTAATATTTTTGATATGCCTCGTTATTCTCCTGTGCCATTCGGGTGAAAAACGTTCTTTTTTTTAAAATGATTTTCGGATATGTAATTATCGTTTTTTCGCACCTATAAAATTATGTCCCGTCTTTCCGGTTTATAAAAAATGGTCTGATTTTTCGGATTGAAATTTTCAAAAAATCGCCAGGGTTTCAAAAATACGATAAAAATAAAATAAAATACTGAACGTCTTAGAATATTTGCTTAAACCGGAAAAAAAGAAAAAAAATGTGATGCAAGTGGCCTATTTCTCCAAGTTACTTTAATGGCTTTCTTATATTGGGTCTTCTGTCACCTTCAAGTTTGTAAGTATAAAATTTTTTTATATTTCCAAATTTATATATTTATTTGGAATAGAGAACTGCAGTCCAATTTTTTTTAATGAATAAAGACCTTCAAACTTAAATAACTCCATTTTAATTTTGATTTTTATAGTTAGTTTTAATACTTAAAATAATTGTCAAAGTTTTAATTTTACAAGACCCCCCGAAAACCACCGTATCTATGGTGGATTGTGTGACTCATCAGACATCACCCACCGATGGTTTTATTTACTTTCAAGTTGTCATTTTGAATCAGTGATGTTATGTCTAGGGAAATTTCCCTAGATCTAGGGGAGAAAAACATTTTTTAGGGAAAAGCGAAATCAGGACAAAATCTAGGGAAATTTCGAACTTTGGCAAATTTATTACATTTATGACAATATTACTGGTATTATTTATATATTTGTAAAGAAAACCAGTTATGAGCGTCTTCCATAGGCTTGTATTTGCTGCGTCACTGATTTAGTACTGAGTTAGTTAGTGGCCCACTAGATGTCACTGCTGACAGCTGAACAAGAGAATCGAGTTATGAAAATATAACTGTCAAAATTATTGCATTACAAATTCCTGAAAATATTATCTTATAATATAAAGAAACCTGAAATAAGGGCTTTAAATGTTGTTTCTTTTGTTTTCACAGGTAAGTGAATCTTTTGTTAACCGATAATGTAATTTTTAAGAGTTGTAAATACGTATTGTTAATAAATCTTATGTTTTCACCTTTGATTATATAAATGTCTAGATATAGCGCTCGAGTGACGAAGCGCCAAAAAAAATATCTGCCAAAAGTTGGCATATAAGCTCGGCCTGTCCGCTCAGTGGCGACCAGTGGCGACACTATCGTTGTACGGTAAACACGTGTTGTGTGACATTTGAAAATTACGATTTGCGCTATATCAGTGTGCAGGAATTACATAAGACGATTGAAAACAACTAAAAATGTTACCTATCATTGGTTAATAACCTTTAAATAACCATTCAGTTAAAGAAACAATTCAGTTTTAATAGTGTAATTTGGTCTTAGGACAACGCCGTTTGACCCCATGTTTTGACGCCATGTTTACAGGGTTGCCTGTTCTTCAAATTAAATTTTCCCGATAATTATTTCGAAGTAAAAACCGATCAGATTTACGGTCTTCTGCATCAAGTTAATTTGATAAGTTTGGCCGTGGAAAAATATTTGGCCTTAAGATATCACTATAAGACAAAATTGGATAATATTAACCGGGATGTAAAATCTATACGAAAACTGTTTAAAAAACAAATTAAAAGCGAAGGTCATTAAGAATAAATAATAACTATCGATAGCTTTAGTTTTAAAAAGTTGCATTGTCTTTTTTAGTGTGACAAGATAGTTTTACCATTTTTAGGGATTTACCTGGATGTGGGCCACCTTCTTTATTTGATGATGATAAAAATTTAAATTTAGACACAACGATACCTGCCGGTCAGTTGGCAGCGTCTATGAATGTATCTTTCTTATTTTCTGTATTTCTTATTTATTTTTTAAAAATAATCAAATAAAAATAAATCTCTTTTAACAATGATTTTCTTTTCATTTATATCATTATATGTAGAAAACTATCTTACTTAAATGAATTCAAAATTAAACGAATTATAGGTCCCGCTAAACCGAAACATATTTTTTACCAATTTTTATGGGAAATACTCGGGAGATGGTATCACTCATCACGCCTACAGTGACGTTGAGCGCTTCACGTTAACAATATAAGTTACCTATACTTGTGTGCGTGTCACGCACACAAGCGTTTCAAATCTGGCCTGTTCTTTTTTCGGAGTTACAGCGCAACACTCTATCTAGACATTTATATAATCAAAGGTTTTCACAGAGAAACACAATTACGCCTTTGTTTAATTCAAGAATGTAAAAAATCATAATAAAACAACATTTACTATAACTATTTCACGAAACATGGAAAAATTGAGGTTTGATTTTGTTGCGAGACCAACGGCAGATGAAAAATCAAACATTAAATGCATAACCTCGATCGCTACACCTAATGGACGGATTTATGGGATACCACCCGAATCCCAACCTACAAATCTACACCAAGGAATTATTACAAACACTCCAAATTATGATAAGGTAAAAAAAATCATTAAATAAAAGACATCAAACAGGGAAAATATGGATAACCTTGACGGATGATATGTCAAAAATATATACAGAACAAAACTTACAGTTTAATGGTATTTACCTGGAAAAAATTACGGAAAACACAAATAAAGCTGAATCTATACTTAGTGGATCAAGTCAAACGCTGGAAAAACTGTTAGAGAAAATGCTTGAAGGTAAACGAACAAAATCTGAAACTCAAAATTTAGGGAAAATTGCAAAGGATTTCATGGTTGGCAAATTCACTGGCAGAAGCTCAAATGCGAACCAGTGGATTGAAGATTTTAATAAAGAATGTGAACGCTTCCAAATCAACGAAGACAAAAAGAAAACTTAAAATTTAAAATATTTTTTGGAATATTCCGGTGTAGAGTGGTACAGCTGCATGTTAACGAAACTTACAGTGGAATTGGAATGAGACACATGGGAAAAAAAATTGTGATACGTTTGCAAACAAAGGATGGTCACCCATTGGATATGCTCTCGCCTTTAAATATCAAACAGGTTCGTCACTCGAGTATGCTTTAAAAAAAGAAAAATTATTGCTGGAAGTATGGCAATCAATTGATACTGAGACACTTATCGACCTCATAGCATTTGGCTTACGTAATTATGTGACTGATAAAATTGACAGAGAAATTTTACAAGGAACGGAAGATCTTTACAATAAAATAGGAAAATTGGAACATCTTGTTGGGAAGAATAAGTATGAAAAAAAAAATTATATATTCTGACGCTAAATCCAAAGAAATTGAAGAAAAAAAACCATGCCGAATCTGTGTTAACGAGAAAAAAGGGAAACGTTACAATCGTGAGGAAAATTGCTGGTTTAAGGAGAAAAATCAAAAAGCAGTTGTAAAAACGGTAAATAACTCTGAATTGGAAATTGAAATAAACGAGAAGAATCCAAAAAACTAGAAGTGCCACCATTAATAAAAGTCGAGTTACTATTAAATGATACTTTAAAAGTTTCTTGAATTTATGATTCTGGATCAAATGTGTCATTAATTAATGCAAAATTATTAAAGATACAGCCAAGAGCATATACAAGTGATATAAAAATGGTTAACTTGAAGACTATTAATGGTGAGAAGAAAACAAAAGGTATGGTAACACTAAAAATAAAAATCTACACTATAGAAAGAATTGTGGACATATTTGTAGTAGATAATGAACATTTTAATTACGATTTTCTAATTGGTTTGGATTGTATCAAAAATTTTAAATTAATGCGAAACGAAGAATTAAAGATCATATAATGTAACAACCCAGAAGAAGCGACCTCAAATGAAGAGGATATAAAAAAATAACTACCCAAAAAATGATGATTCAAATATAACAAATATCAAAATTCCTGATGTACTAGATAAAAAATTGTAGAAAGTTCTGAGGAACAAGACACCAAAAACATAAACAGAGGTGAAATAAATTTCAACGAACATTTTTTATTTTTTTATTTTTTTTTATTAGTAATAGAAGGTACATAAATTACAAATAAATTTTATACAGTATTTAATTACATAGTAGATATATTTGATGTACCCCCATAATTAAGCAAGGCTTGTGTGTATGGGGGGGTGTTATTGTATTGCTTTTTTTATATCATTCAGTTTATTTATATCACATTTAAATTACCATTTAAACGAAGTTTTCAGTATAATTTTTAAGGTGAGTTTTAAAATTTTTTATATTGGTATTCATGTTTCTAATTTTTTCTGGTAATGAATTAAAAAATTTTGCTCCGAGATATTTATGACTCAATTGTCCAATTTTTTTTTTACATTTTGGAGTGGGAAGTATTGATGTTTGTCTAAGACTTCTGTTATTTTTAAATGGTGCAACTTGATTTTTAATATTATCTTTATAAATTTGTAATGTTGCATGATAAAAGTATAATTTTTCTGACTTTAAATTGTTTGAATAAAAGTTCTGACGAATATGAGTAGGGTTTTTTTAAAATTGTTTTTATTATTAGTTTTTGTGATATGTAAATTGTTTGTGTTTGATTTGTATATGTACCACCCCATCCTATAATGCCGTATTGTATAATTGATTGACAGAAAGCGAAGTATGTGGTTCTAAGTAATTTTTCGTTTAAAATATCTCTTAAACATCTAAATATATATGTTAGTTTCCTTATTCTGTTGTTCAGAATATTTATGTGTGGAGACCATTTTAAACGCTGGTCTATTGTTATGCCCAGGTACTTAATATCAGTTTAGCTTTCTATTTTTGAACATGATATATTACATTTGTGGTTTTCTGTATTTGTCACAGAGTGGATTATTAAGTTTATTTCTTTAGGTGTTTCTTGTTTTTTAATGAAAAATGGCAAATAATAGGTTTTTTTAGAATTTAAAGTCAATAGGTTTTTATCAAACCATAATTTTAGTGCATTGATATCTGTATTTGCCATTTTGTTTAATTCAGACCAGGTGTTTGCTTTTAGTAGTAGGACTGTGTCGTCAGCGTAGGAGACAATGTCTCCATATTTAGAAATATTGAATATATCATTGACATATATAATAAATAACAATGGTCCCAAAACTGTACCTTGGGGTATTGAAAAATCGCTATATTTTGAATCGCTGACTTGATTTAGTAATTTTACTTGTTGTGGTCTTTCATGTAAATAACTAGCTATCCATGCTAAAACTTTCCCATTAATTCCTATAGATTTTAATTTATTTATTAATTTTTTATGTGATATGCTGTCGAAAGCTTTTTTCAAGTCTATAAATATTCCGATACATTTTTTATCGGAATCTAGGGCCGTATATAAATAGTTGGTTATTTTTGCTATCGCGTCGTGAGTACTTGTATTTTTTTGAAGCCGAATTGATTATCATTGATTATTTTATTTTCATCTAAGAATGTCCAAATTTGTTTTTTTACAATTTTCTCATATATTTTTGATATATTTGATAGAAGGGAAATCGGGCGGTAATTTTGTGGGTCTTTAGGACAGTCTGTTTTATAAATGGGAGTTATAATTGCTCTTTTGTAATTATTGGGAAATTCGCCATTTGCTAGACTTAGGTTTATTATATGTGTTATTGGGAGACTTAAGTATGTTTTCATCGCTTTTATTGTCTTAGCATCTATGTTATCAAAGCTGGGGGCAGAACCTCCTTTTAGTTCCGAAATAGTTCTGTCAATGTCGGCTTCTGTGACTGGCTCAAATTTATTTATTTGACATTGTGTTCTGTGTTGTGGATTTGATATATTGGTCGAATTTATGGATTTTGCTAGGTTTTTTCCAACGTTATTAAAATGGTTATTTAAAATATTACAACATTTTTTTGTGTCATTTTGTACATTATATATTAATTTCCCATCTGATATTTCGGATATGTGCTTATATGTTTTATTTTTATTTATTATTTCATTTATTGTTGACCATATTTTTTTATTATTGTCTTTAGCTTCTGTTATAATTTTTGAGTAATAGTCGTTTTTCGTTTTTCTAATTAGAGTAGTTAATATATTTTTATATTTTTTATAATATAGTACAATTTTATTGTTAACTAGTGGCCTTTGTGTTATTTTTTAAAGTTTATTTTTTTTTCGAATGGCTTTTATTAATCCTAGAGTAATCCATGGTTTAATTTTCTTTGTTTTTGAATTGGGGACGATCTGTGTTGTTTTTGTTGCTTCTAAAACGTGTTTAGTTAAAGTTTTTTCAAACAGTAAGGCACTTTGGTTGGTGCATTTATTTTTTAAAACTTCTTCCCATTTTTCATTTATTAATGATTTTTTTAATAATTCATAGTCTATTTGGGAATATGGAAGATTTAATTTGGGTATTGTGTTTAGTTTTTTATTTGTCTCATGTAATATAAGACACGCGTAATGGTCAGTTATATTGGTTTTCCAAACAGTAGATTTAATATTTTTTATTTCATTTAAATGTATATTACACCAGATATGGTCTATACATGATGGAGTTTGGTTTTTAATTTCTCGAGTGTTACTATTAATACAAGATTTAAAGTTGAGATGCGTCATCATGTTAATGAAATTATTTTTTTCTATTGAGTTATGGTTAGCAGAAATGTTTATATTGAAATCACCACATACAAAAGTAAGAATTTTCGATAATTTGCTTAGATATTCATATAGTTCATTGATGAAGTTAGTTATGTTTGATTTGTGTGTTCTGTACACTATTATAATTCTGTATAATTTGTTTTTTTTAATTTTATATCTATTTTTAGACAATTTACATGTTGTATATATATTTCTTCAATGTTAATAATTTCACACTCATCATGAACAAATATAATTATACCACTATTTTTATTAATTGGTGTTATTGTTGCGATGCCTTTGTAGTTGGGTAGTGCATTAATGTGTTGATCGTTATTACAGTGCGTTTCTGTTAACACTATGCAGGCGGGCGATAAAAACAGATCGTTTATATTTATCAAAAATTCATCAAGGTTTTTTGCGATGCTTCGAATGTTCATGTGTAGTAATAAAAAGGGGGAACTGTTTGTAACGCACCACTTATTAACTTCTTTAATATTTTGACATATTTCTTGGTTTATTTTGTATTTTTCGTCAATTTGTTTTACTATGTATTCGGTCATTTTGAATTATAATTAATTTTTTCTTGAGCAAAGTTAAGCATTTTCAATCTGTGTTTGCATTTTTCACTATTTGATTTGTGGTCTGTTGGAGTCGTAGTATTAAATTTTAAATTAAGTTCTGTGCAATTAATGCATTTTGGTATTTCGTTCTTATTGTTGCAGTTTTTTAAGTTGTGTTCACCCGCACAATGAAGGCATATTGGTTTGTTCGGTGGTTGGAGGCAACGCATTGCTGTGTGACCATATTTTTGGCAATGGTAACACTGCATTAAGGGGTTGCAATCCTCTACTTTAATTTGGTAAAATCCAAGGTTTACGCTTTTTTTCGAAATTAGAAGATTTCTGAGATCTCCACTGGTTTCGAGAATTATATTTTGTTGTTTAAATTTTTTAATTTGTATGGTTCCTTTGTATTTTATCTGGTTTGGGTCCATTTCGTAAATAATTTTTATGTCTTCATTTTGCAGAATCAAATCTGATATAAATTCTTCTTGTGTATATTTTTCGTCTATTCCTTTAAAGATCATGCACGGTCTTTTTTTATCAATGTTTTCAACGTGTATTCCTTCAAGTTTTAATTTTGTAATTTCATTTTTGATGTTGGCCATATCATCCGCTTTTTGTAGATTTATTATTAATTCATTTTTTGATGTCTTCCTGATGCTGCTTACTCCGATTCCCAGTTAAGATATTTTGACGTTCTTTATGATGGTTTCTTTTATGTCTTCGTTTTCATTTTTAGTTTTTATTATAACGGGGAATACTGGAATTTTAGGTGTCGCGTATTTTCCACTGGCGATGCTAGCGTAACTTTTCGTAGTTGCTTTGTTTTCGAGATTTTGGAATTTTTCTAAGTTACTGATATATTTTCTATCACTCACGATTATATTTTCTTGTAATTCGATAATTTTTTCCTGTCATGAGAGACTCTCTTTGTTAATTGCATCTTCCAACCTCGTTATTATGAGTTCAATAGTATTTTTTGTTTTTTGGTCCTTGACTGTCCAAATTTTCGCAACCTCACACGAATGGATTTGAACTGATAATAAACCATCTAGATTTATATCAACAATCAGAAATTGATAAGTTAGTAGAAAAATACAAACCAATCTTCGCCAAAGATAAATACGACGTCGGTACTGTAAAACATTATGAAGCTCATATTGAATTGATGGTAGATAAATACTGTTACAAACGTCCATACAGATGCACAGCAGAAGATAGAAGACAAATAGAATATCAAATATCAAAACTATTAGAGAAGAATTTAATTGAGGAATCTTATAGCCCTTTTGCTGCTCAAGTAACTATGGCATATAAAAAAGAAGATGATCAAAAAATAAGATTATGTATAGATTTCAGAGAATTGAACAAGATTGTCGTCCCTCAATCACAACCTTTTCCGTTGATTGAGGATTTGATGGTTAAAACCGTAAACTGTAAATATTATTGTACTTTTGACATAAATTCGGCATTTTGTTTAATTCCTTTGAAAATTCAAGATAGATATAAAACTGCATTTGTTACACAAGAAGGTCATTTTCAATGGACGTGTCTCCCGTTTGGGTTGAGGACGGCCCCAGCCATTTTTCAAAGAATATTGAGCAACATCATAAGAAAATACAAACTCTCCAGTTTTGCAGTAAATTTTATAGTTGACATATTAATTTTTTCAAGAACTTTTGAAGAACATATGCTACATATATCGAGACTAATGGAGGCAATTCTAACAGAAGGTTTTAGACTAAAATTTTCGAAATGTACTTTTGCAAAAAATTATGCAAAATATTTAGGTCACATAAATAGAAAACAATTCAATCAGACCTCTGAAAGATTATTTAACCGCTGTCAAAAACTTTCCAGTGCCGGAAACAAAAAAAAATATACGCCAATTCCTAGGAAAAATAAATTTTCATCATAAATTTGTGCCACACACAATTTATTACGGAAAGACGTGAAATTTATATGGTCCAAAAAAAAACAGGAAACATTTTTGATAAAATAAAAGCATTGTTATGTTCAGAACCACTTCTGAATATCTTTGACCCTGAACTACCAATAAGCATTTACACGGATGCTAGTATCAAAGGAGTGGGAGCAGTGCTGAAACAAAAAGATAAAAACGGGGACAGTAAGCCGGTTGCTTATTTTTCAAAAAATTGACTGAAGCTCAAAAAAAGAAGAAAGCAATATACCTAGATTGTCTGGCAATAAAAGAAGCTGTGAAATATTGGCAGCACTGGCTTATGGGAAAAAAATTTACGGTCTACTCAGACCATTAGAAAATATGAACATAAAGGCTAGAACTGACGAAGAACTAGGGGATTTGACGTATTATTTATCCCAATATCAATTTAAAATTAAATATAACCCAGGAAAATCAAACCAAGAAGCAGACTGTTTAAGCAGAAATCCAGTTCTAGAACCTTATGAAAATACTGACGACTTTTTAAAAGTAGTAAATTTAATAAACCTAGATGATATAAAAAAGGACCAACACACCAATCTAGATTTACAAAATGGAAAACTTATATTGGAGAATGAAATATACTACAAAAGAATAAAAGAAGGAACAAAATTGTACTATCAGAACAACTTAGCAAAAGTCTAATAACAAAATATGTCCACGATACTTACTGCCACATTGGGAGAACCCTGATGACAAATAAAATAACACCATTCTACACAGCAAAGAATATCATCGAAAACATTAAACAAATTTGTGATGAATGTGAAATTTGTATAAATAACAAATCAAGGAGGAAGTCAAAATATGGTTTAATGTCACATTTAGTTCCAGCAACACACCCATTTGAAATTATATCTATTGATACCATTGGAGGCTTTGGAGGGTCACGCTCAACAAAGAAATATTTACATCTTCTGGTTGATCATTTCACAAGATATGCTTATATTTTCACATCAAAAAATCAAAGCTCCAGTGATTTTATAAAATTAATAAAAAATGTGTCACAAGGATACAACATTGATATGGTTTTAACGGACCAATACCCTGGTATAAATTCCAAAGAATTTAAAGAATTTCTGAAGAAGGAGAACATAAGAATGGTTTTCACTGCTGTGGATGCACTATTTTCAAACGGGCTGAATGAAAGGCTAAATCTAACTTTCGTCAATAAGATAAGATGTAAAATAAATGAAAGTGATAAGAAAACAGCATGGACTACGATTGCACAGAAATGTGTAGAAAAATATAACGAAACAGAACACACAGTCACCAAGTTTGCTCCAAAATACCTCTTTGAAGGCGAAAATGTGAATATTCTACCACTTGAATTGAAATCAAGACATACAAGTGAAGACCTGAAAAAAGATAGGGAACTAGCTCTCAAGAACACAATAAAATCACACAACTATAATAAAAAAAAATATTCGACATGCACAGGGAAGAATATAAATTGGAATTGGGAGACAAAGTCTATGTGGAAAACGGAAATCGACTAAATAGGAAGAAATTGGAGTAATTGCGGATTGGACCATACAAAATTCTAAAGAAGATCTCAAATTCAATCTACGAAGTTGATTCGGGACACAGGAAAGCAGAATCAAACCTCTACCACATTACAAAACTGTGTCCAGTGTTTGCTAGTAAATGAACGATAGGCCACTTGCATCACATTTTTAATTTTTTTTTCCGGTTTAGGCAAATATTCTAAGACATTCTGTATTTTTTTTTAATCGTATTTTTGAAACCCTGGGGATTTTTTGAAAATTTCAATCCGAAAAATCAGACCATTTTTTATAAACCGGAAAGATGGGACATAATTTTATAGGTGTTTTCACACCTGTAAAATTTCGTTTTTTCAAACGATAATTACATAGCCGAAAATCATTTAAAAAAAAACGTTTTCCACACGAATGGCACAGGAGAATAACGAGGCATACCAAAAATATTACATCTCATAAATATTTTTTTCCTTGATCCATCTTAGATCATAAATCACTATAATGTACAACGTATATATTACTAAATCCAATGTAATATACTTGTACTTGTAAATTATAATAATAACAAGAATATTATGAAAGTTTATTTTGTTAAAATCAGCATCGACATCATCTTCACGTTCTGAAGAGAACCCCGTACATCATTAAATGTACGGGGTTCTCTTCAGAACATCTGTCAAAAAGTTAAACCAAATGATAAGTTCGCAGAGAACAAACAATAAATCTAGTGACGAATTAAAAAATTCGCCTGAATTCAAAGTGATGCCATATAAAAAATTAATCAGTGTGGAATTTTACAAAATTAATAGGAACATTTTCAGAGACGGGACCTTTTCATGTAGTGACGTCACGAGCCCAAATAATGGATTTATTTACATTTTCTTAATGTTAGTAAAAAGATCTATCCACATGATTTTTTCCGAGTCGTTATGAAATCCATGCAAGTGGCCTATTGCATGCATTCTCTTTTGCGATTGTTTCTCCCTAGAGGGGGAGATGTAAAGAAAACCACTTATGAGCGCTTCCCTTAAGCTTGTATTTGCTGCGTCACTGATTTAGTACTGAGTTAGTTAGTGGCTCACTAGATGTCACTGCTGACAGCTGAACAAGAGAATCGAGTTATGAAAATATAACTGTCAAAATTATTGCATTACAAATTCCTGAAAATATTATCTTATAATATAAAGAAACCTGAAATAAGGGCTTTAAATGTTGTTTCCTTTGTTTTCACAGGTAAGTTTATGGAGAGAGCGCACAACAGCCAGTACATCCCTTTTATACATCTCCATACTCGCTGTCTCGCTCTCATGCCGTCACACTCATACACATACATCACAATATTGTATGTAAATGAACTTTTTGAACTCCCAATCATTGGAAACATTATATCTTACGCAGATGATACAGTGATTACTATTGAAGGAAATTCTTGGAATGAGGTCGAAGTATTAGCTAACAATGCAATTAATATCGTAAAACTATGGTTCGACGAAAACTTCTTGACATTAAATGTCGAAAAAACCCATTTTATACCTTATAGCCTAACAGGGAATATCTCAAATATAAAGGTAAACATAAAATTTCACGAAAAAAATTGCCTTCTTAGGATCGCACCCTGTAACTCAAACTGTATACACATTAGTAGTAAAGAAGAAATCAAATATCTTGGAATAATTATCGATAATAACGTTAAATGGAAAAGTCAAATAAATTCCACAGTAGAGAGAATGAGAAAACTGATCTATATATTTTTTAGACTTAGAAATACTGTAACATTAAAAATACTAAAAGATATTTATTACGCACTTGCGCACTCTGTACTACAATATGGAATCATAGCTTGGGGGGGGGGGTGCATATAAATCATCCCTACTTCCACTGGAAACAATTCAAAAAATATTAATAAAAATCATCTTAAAAAAGCCCTATTACTACCCAACAATAAATGTTTTCCAAGATTTCCCGGTTCCCCCACTAACAAAAATTTATGATAAAATTGCACTCCTACAGTTACATAAAAATTTCTTTAATAAAAATACTATGCCACAATTAAATATTAGTAAAAGAATCATATCTGTTGGAGGATTAACCGTACCATTAGTACGAACTACAACAGCACAACAGCACAACATCACTATTCATTCAAGGGTTTAAAATTATTCAATAAATTACCCCTAGATATACGATCGGATGAAAACTACGACACATATAAAAAAAAAATTAAATTGAAATACTCTAGTACCACCTCATCACTTTAATTATTGTTTAGAAATATGTTTTGCTTTATCAATCCTTCGAATCATTTATTAACTAACCAATAATTTTATGGCATGTATCGTATTTTCTATAAAATTACTATTAGTTTTTGTAATAATATTTTTAATTTATATACTTAGATGTAAAAGTATTTAGTTGTCCTCTCTTAAACACAAGCAACTGCTTTATTAGGAGAGCGATTGAAATATTTTTGTTATATAATGTTGTAAAATTGTAATTATAATAAATGTTTCAGTGAATAAAAAAAAATATATATATATTGTTTAATAAAACTTATATATTCAGAATCAGCGTTTATTGGACTATATGAACATATTTTTTTAAAGCCATAATATTTTTCACTGGAGTTCCTTATTGTAAAATTTGAAAGCTTGTTTAATCGTCTTTCAAAAAACCGTTTTTAATTTTCGGATGTGTTCAGAAATATTCAATTTATTTGGATTTTATTGCAAAGTGGAAATATGTTGACCTGAAAATATAAATAACAAAATAGGCCAGAGAACTGGGAGGCCAAGGTTGAAAATTACGACATTATTGATGTTGACAACTAAGTTACAAAGCTGAAAATGATTTTTTATTTTATTTCAGAATTTTGAATTTGTGCAAGAAGATTTTATTTTTATTTATCTGAAAATTTTTCACACAAAACATATTATTTTGAAAAAAATATTTATTTTTGGCAACAAAAACATCAATAATGTCGTATTAAATTTGATGTATTTTCACACAACAATGAAGAAAAATCATTTTGACAATATTGAGTAGCTAACCCATTCACGGTCAACAATCTGAATAAATCCTATTTATTTTTACATTTGAGTTTTTGGCCTGCATATAAGGGATTATTATAAACTAGCAGACCCGGCCACACGTTGCTGTGGCTAACGAAACACAACGCCCTTAGCCAACTTAGACGACCTCCGTAGTCCAGTGGGTAAGACTCTTGACTCACAATCCGGAGGTCGCGGGTTCGAACCCGGCATGCGTAAATAAATTTTATTTGATTGATTTGTGATATTTCACAATTAATTAATTAAAAAATAATATATAGTATATTTGCGGCATGTTCCAGAGTGGAAGATACTATCAGTATCGCCCTGGTGCAAGACCACCATTCAGAATTGAAACGTTGCTTGAAAATGGCTTTAGCCGTGTTTAGTGACCAGATCTGAATAGCCAGGTACTTCCCAACCTTCCTCTTCCCCACCTCCATCCCCTCCCCACTACCTTAAGCCTCACAACATACCCCAATTGGGGATGCCATAGTCTCACTGGCTTCAGACGGGAGCAGTTGAGATTCTTGTGCGGTATTCACTGTAAAAAAAAAAAAAAAAAACCTTTATAAAATCCACACCATCCGATTGCCAGCTGTCCGCTGCCCGCTGCCTGAATTGAATATTTGAATTTCTCGGCTTTTCTCTACTAAAATAAGCATATGTTATACATATAAACCTTCCTCTTGAATCACTCTATCTATGGGTGAAAACCGCATGAAAATCCGTTGCGTAGTTTAAAAGATCTATGCGCACATACATTTTGAGCGACTTCATTTTATACTATGTAATGATGATGATGATAGGTTATCACTCCAAGGTTATCAGGTTATTTTTGGGTTTAAGAAAGTGAGATTAACGAGCAATTACAATAATAAATATTATGACTTATGTAATGATTCTTACCCACTGACCAATATATTTAATTATTAGGTGTACCAATTTGGGAGGCGGGTATGGGCACGGCCACCTTTATTGGATAACCAACACCTATGCCATAGGTCACCCCAAGTGGTTCGCTACGTCTGGTGATTTAGCAGGGGTGCCCGGGTTCATGGGGTGAGGTTTGTCTGGGTCTTGGAGGCGGATGACCAGGACACACTGAACCTCAGATTCCTACCCACCCCTTAAACTCCTTTTCTTAACAGAACTCTCCTCTCCTTCCTTTCCTTAAAAAAACCCTCCACACAGCATCCCCAAAGATGACATAGGCCCTGAGGGAAATTATTTTCCTCAGGGCCTTCTGTGTGGAGCTCATGTAAAAAAAAAAAGTCGATAGTCATGTCGATTAGTCAGACTCAGACATGTCTGAAAAGTATGCAGTTATATGTAAAAGTGTTCCCTCTATCTGGTACAATACTCAGATAACTCATAAACACCACCAAATCTCTACATATTATACATTAAAATCCTTAGCCGCGTCTGTCTGTCTGTTCGCGATAAACTCAAAAAATACTGAACGGATTTTCATGCGGTTTTCACCAATAGATATAGAGATTCATGTGGAAGGTTTAGGTTTATAATTTGTCAAGATTTTGTATAAATTGATTGAAATATATAATATTTAACGGAGAATGTCTGTATGTGGTGGACAAGCGGGCGGTGTTGATTTGATTTGTATGTAAATTAACATTAATTGGGCTACCATCTAGGAGGTTGCTTTGTGTTTCATTAGTCACAGCAACGCGTGGCCGGATCAGCTAGTCAATTATAATGTACAAAAACTTGTAGTGAATTAATAAAAAAATAATGTTTTATGGGTTACTGGTAGAAAATTTCGAAATGTCATATTAATGTACCGGACTTTTCTGCTTCCCGGTGTTATTTTATACCATATTTAATATGTAAAACGCAGACACGTGTTTATAATATTTGATTTACATTCGAATATTGATTTCCTTATATTATCTCACAACTTCGTATTTTGAGATGTCTGACTAATCAACTATAAATGTGTTTTGTAAATTTACAAGCAGAGGTGTGCACTCCATAATGGTTAAAAAGCTGTGCCTTTATTTACATTAGCACCGCACAGGAGGCCCTGAGGAAAAAAATCCCTTAGGGCTTATGTCGTCTTTGGGAATGCTGTATGGAGGGACGTTGTTAGGGTAATGAAGGAGATGAAGTTCTGGGAAGGAAAATGTGTCTAAGAGTAAAGGACGTATGAATCCATCCCTCCCACTGCGGTGTAAAGCGATAGATTGAGAGAATCCGACTGGAGAAGTCTAGGTTAGGTTAGGTAGAAGTGTAGGTTAGGTGTGATATCAGCTACTACAGGCTGAGTCAGTTGTAATGTCCAGCGGACTTACATTCAAAGTGTTGACAAATTATGGTGGGTAGTACTCAAATGAAGAGAGAGTAACGGTACTGTACTAGTATTTATTAGGGAGCTGCCTAAAGCAAAAAGAGGACGAATCTAGCATGCATCGCCTTATATAGATTCACGCAAGCATGCTATCTCGCTTGCACTCATACAATTCACACAGACATTACATTAGGTCTCCCTCAATCTCAGTAGGTGGGAAAATGCCGCAAAGACCTAGACAAATCTCACTCCGTGAACCCGGGCGCCCCTGCTAAGTCACCAAACATAGCGAACCACTTTGGGTTACCTTTGGTAGGAGTGTTGGTTATTCAATAAATGATTCCCGGGGCGGCGGTACCCATACACGCCCCATGGCGTATTCATCTAATGCGCACAAATTATAAAATAAAACGCTAAAGTAAGTTTTTAGGATCCATTTAATTTATTCCTTTTTCCCTTACAAAATTACAGGTCCCAATAGCCGAGTTGGTTAAGGCCCGGCTTCCCGCATTTTACATTTCTACCCGTGTTTTACATATTTTCCTTAAATACTTATAAGTTTTAAAGCTCTTAAAAATATATTATATTCTTGGAGATAATATCCACACACTTGAAGTTAAATAACACCAAACTGCGCTATATAAATACTACGTTATTATTATTATTATTATTGCCCCGCGCCGAAACGGCTATTATATGAAATTCCCCCGATAGATTAAAATCGCTAAGTGTGCTCCGAAAATTATTATACGCTTTTTTCAGTTATTTTGTAAGTTACTAGCAGACCCAGCCGCACGTTGCCGTGGATAACGAAACACAACGCCTTCTACTGACAACGCCATTACCCAACCATTATAACCAACGCCAGCTGTTAATTTGCATGCTATCAAATCCTCACCGCCCGCTTGCCAGCCCGCTACCCGCTTGCCAGCTCGCTCCCTTATATTTCAAGCAATTTACACAAACCCTTGACAAATTATATACCTAAACCTTCCTCATGAATCCCTCTAATGGTGAAAACCGCATGAAAGTCCGTTGCGTAGCTTAAAAGATCTAAGCTCGCAGACAGCGGGAGCGACTATGCTTTATACTATGTAAAGATATGTATGAAAAATTCACAGTGTTTCTATAAACGCTATTTTAGACATTCCCCACAAGATTTTTGCTCTATTTTAAACAAGTCGTGTTTTATTAAACATTTTCACAATTTTCGCTTAAATATTATCGTTTTTAATATTAGCGCGCTCTCTCTAACATTCGAATTTACATACATATCTCCCCTTATATTTTGAGTGCTTACTACCGGACCGTAATGATCCTACTAATATTATAAACGCGAAAGTTTGTATGGATGTATGTGTGTTTGTTACTCTTTCACGCAAAAACTACTGAATGGATCTTAATGAAACTTTACAATAATGTAGCTCATACATCAGAATAACATAAAGGCTATAATTTATGTTGCTAGCTAGGAAGGGGCCGCGGGAGGGGGAACGGGGACGCACGGGAAAGGTGATTCAGGGAGAAACAATGTATTTCTTTGGATATTGCATTGCAACGTATGCCGGGAACCAGCTAGTCTTGTTATATTCATCAATCTTCATTGATGAATATAACCTTCAAAATTTATTCCAATTAAAATTGTAACCGTTTTAGAATCTGTAAATGACATTAGGTCACTTTGTAGTTTGTACCCCACAATAAAATAAAATAATACTGAGGACACTTTTCAAGTTATTGCATCATATTGTTAAACATTATTATTATTGAAAAAAATGTAACTAATCATTAACTTATAACATATAATTATGTTTTTATTTAAAGAGAAAGACGAATATGTCCTTTGACAAATGACTTAATAATGTTTTAATTTCTCGTACTAATGTAATTATAGACGGAAAACTTTGATTTTGCAATGATAGATGATACATTTTTTTTAAATATGATTTTCCTGAAAATTGGGAGGCGGGTATGGATACCGCCGCCCTGGGAAACATTTATTGGATAACCAACACCGGTGCCATAGTTAGGTCCAAAGATATTCAAATACAGAAGAGATATTATGCTATGGTGTCCGCGCAACTGTCGCCGGACTACGCGCTAATTAGCGTAGTTTTCATACAAAAAGAATTTGTTAATTTCGTCGATTTTTTGAAAATGTTCTTTAATATTGGTTAACAATATATTTTGAATAAGGAAAGAATTCGTTCATTTAGTTTAACGTTCGTTTGGTTTATTCGTTAATTATTTGTTCTTTTAGTTTATTTGTTAATTGGTAAACAATATCGGCGACACCCGGAAGCGCAGACCCACATAGTAAAAACAGCAGATAGCACATCTACTTATATTTCAATATCTTTGGTTAGGTCGCTCCAAGTGGTTCGCCACGTTCAGAGTCTTAGCAGGGGTGCCCGGATTCTAGTGGTGAGATTTATCTAGGCCTCTCTAGAGAGACTGGTTGAGGTAGACCTTTTGACTTTTCCAGCCGAAATCTCTCGACACATCGCCTTGCATGGATTCATCGTCACTCCTGAACACATTGACCTCCAGATTCATACTAATAAAAAAACCACGAACAATTTCAAATTCAAATAACCACTGGGCGCTTTTTGTCATAATATGGCACTATTTAAAAACTATGGATTGCTTCGCCGCCAGTTTTAAGCAAATTTTCCCTAGATGCATTTGTACTTAAGATGAAGCCATAGTAAATAATGCAAAATCACACAAAATTATACGTTTTTGTTTTGAAAATTTGATCGCTTAGAGGTATCATAGATGCTTCAATTAAATACTACGTGTAGAACATACCTTGGCCTTTAAAAATATCGGTCAGTTTTTTTAAAAGTCTTTTAATAAGCCTATAAAAAAATAAAATATAAAGTCTGTAAAAAACACTTTTAAGTCCAAACTATCCTATTTATAAACCTCTTTTCGGCTATGGTTTTATTGTTTAATGTAGCGAATTCAGTTTCTTTTATAATAATCGCAAAAAAAAAAGATTTTTACGCCCGAAGTTCACAAAATAAAATAAAATATGCATTTTCGCTTTGTTATTTTACAATACGGCCGGCAGTAGACTTTTTGGATTTTCAAAGTGAACTCTGTGCCGTCCACCGAAGGGACATAACTAGACACGCCCGTTTTTTTTATCAGTTCGCCCCCGAACGGAGCGGGAAACGGACGCTAGGCTCCACGTCGCTTTCTTCCGTGAAATCAATTTTAAAATTCTGTTTTATTACAATAAACAATGCGTAAAACATGAGTTAATGCTTTTTACAGGCCTTTACGAAATCAACATGTACAAAAAAAATCTCAAATACCTTTTCCAACCTTTCCAAAAGCCTTTTCTCAAGTATTTTTAAACTCCTCCCATAAAAGGGCGTGAATTCCGATTTCGATTTTTTACTGGACTGTTGGATCGCCTTAATTTGAATTATTAATAATTAATAATCATACCTTAACTTAAGTTAAGGTATGATTTTTTTAATATAATGTAAAATATTCAAAATGATCACCAAAAAATAACGACCAATCCGAGGAAAATTTTTTAAATTGGTCTGTCGCTCGAGTGGTTAAAAATAAATTCGCGGAAATTCCAAATCTTTCAATGTACCGCACAAATAAATATACAAGTAAAAGACGTGTCGCATCTTGACCCAGAGTGGAAGTTAGGTTAGGTTAAGTACCTCTCAGTGTTGTCCCGACGAGAGAACAGAATTGAAATTTTGTTTACCAACTATTAATTTTTTATAAGAGCACAAGAGTACTAACTACTCCCAAAGGGTCAGTGATAATATTGCCTCAGCATTTGGGTAACTAATATAAGCTGAAGGTGGTGGGGAGGGGAAGGAGATGGGGAAGAAGAACCTTGCTGTTAAGAATAGTTAGTGACATCTATGAGATAAATATTGTAATTAATTCCATTTGGTTAATTATTCTTAGTTTATTAGAAAAGTGTGCATATTAGAGACCTCTGTGGGAATTTTATAGAAGCTAGTGTTATCAGCCAACAAATTTAGGGCACGTGACCTCAGTGGATATTTGCTACTTGTATTGTTATTATTGTATTTTAAAACAGTCTGAAAGACAGTATTTTTATAGTTTTTAGTAGCATAAAAAGGGCTGTACTCAAGAAATTTGTTCTCTTCCATTAACCCTTACCTAGAGTATAGACGCCGTACCGTTTGAGGCGGGGTCCGGGCTGAATTTAGTTCTAAAAGTGTTGATTTCATTATTGCTCAAAAAGTGTTTGTAAATAAAACGACTCTTCAATAAAAAAAGTGTTTTACAAATAAAAAGTCCACCACCCTTGATGAGATTGAAGTGATCCTAACACTTGCTATTCAGATTTTGTAACTAAAGACGGCTAAAGCCATTTCAATTCTGAATGGTGTTCTTTTACCAGGGCAATATTGAAAGTTGAGAGTATCTTCCACTCTGGAACGTGTGCAAATATACTACATAAAATATAATATTTTTAATGAATACTTGTGAAACAACGCAAATCAATAATAAATAAAATTTATTATGAACTCAGGGATTTGAACCCGCGACCTCCGGAATCAGGGTCTTACCCTTTGACCACGGAGGCCGCCAAAAGTACATCCTACTAAAATGGAATGCTATAATTCAACTGGCTCTAGGCAGATAAACTCTTTTCTAGTATCTACCAAAAACAAAAACAAAAACAAAAAGCACTTCACTTGACTCGACGTTAAGGTATAGTTTTTTTTCGCAAATTTGCAACGAAGAAAACAAATTTGTAACAATGAGACTGAACTAATAAAATGTACCTATTTTTACCACAAAATGTTCCGTTATAAGCGATCAAATAGAAGAAGATGATTTGAAAGGGAGATATGAAAATTTGAATGAAAGAGGGAGCGCGCAATACACTTTAGATAAATTAGTTCCACACAGGAGGTCCCAAGGAAAATAATTTCTCACGGGGCCTATGACGTGTGACCCATATCATCTTTGGGTTTGCTGTGTGGAACGTATTTTAAAGGAGAGGATGGAGAGGAAGTTCTAGGAAGGAAAAATCTATGCGGGGTGGGTAAGAATCTGGAGGTCAGTACACTGCGGTGCAAGGCGATGGGGCGAGAGTCCGGCTGGAGACGTCAAAGGGCCTCTCTCATCCAGTCTCTCCCGATCCGTCCCGCCACGCAGTAGGTGGGCAGACCCATCCGCCGCCAAGACTCCATGAAACCGGGTACTCCTGCTAAGTCTCCAAACGTAGCGAACCACTCGTAGTGACCTACGGCAGAAGTGTTGGTTTTTTTTTTAATTTTTTTTTTACAGTGAATACCGCACAAGAATCCCAACTGCTCCCGTCTGGAGCCAGTGAGACTATGGCATCCCCAATTGGGGTATGTTGTGAGGCTGAAGGTAGTGGGGAGGGAAAGGAGGTGGGGAAGAGGAAGGTTGGAAAGTACCTGGCTATTCAGATCTGGTCACCAAACACGGCTAAAGCCATTTTCAAGCAACGTTTCAATTCTGAATGGTGGTCTTACACCAGGGCGATACTGATAGTATCTTCCACTCTGGAACATGCCGCAAATATACTATATATTATTTTAAATGAATTAATTGTGAAATAACACAAATTAATCAAATAAAATTTATTTGCGCATGCCGGGTTCGAACCCGCGACCTCCGGATTGTGAGTCAAGAGTCTTACCCACTGGACTACGGAGGTACTTATTTAAATAAAGCAAAAAATCTCTCGACAGAAGAAATTGTTTTTTTTTTTCTTACTTATACATATAGCAGAATAATAACAGAACCAGAAGCGATCTGAATAATTCATAATTTGTGATGTTTTTCTACCGAGAAAATTTCAAATAATTACTTTTTAACTCGGCATCTGAATAGAGATTATTTTAAAAAATAACATCTGATTAGAGATTATCTTAAAAATAACATCTAATTAGAGATTATCTTAAAATATAACATCTGATTAGAGATTATCTTAAAAAATAACATCCGATTAGAGATCATCTTAAAAAATAACATTTGATTAAAGATTATCTTAAAACGTAGCATCTTATTAGAGATTATCTTAAAAAATAACACTTGATTAAAGATTATCTTAAAACATAGCATCTGATTAGAGATTATCTTAAAAAATAACATCTGATTAGAGATTATCTTAAAAAGAACACAATCTTTTTAAAAGCTTAAAAACTAAAGTGTTCATGTGAAAAAACTAAAGTGTTCATGTTATACGTCGGTAGTCGGTAGGTAGTCATCGTTTAGGTACTTATTTTAATATTGATCGATCGTTTATATAGTATCGAAATTATTTCTTGAACAAATAATTTATTTCGTCCATCTGTCTGAGGCCTAGGAGTCGAAAGTCTTGTGTAAATTTATTAGCGATACCAGTTGTCAACTTATTCATTGAATATTTCTTACTCGTTATAAAAATCACATTGTTTTATGTATGACCGGAAACACGTATTTGATAATTTTATTATCGGTTGAAATAGAAAAGAAAAAACATCGTAATATTATAAATTATCTATCGGTGTTTCCAATAATATTATCAGTGACAGTGTTCAAAGACTGGCAGATTGAATACCGAGGACTGTTTATCAAATAAATGTATTATTTTTTTTTTTTTATTATCACCGTGTTTATACCATCGCCTCCAAAACGTTAAAATCGATATAATTCGACGTAGGTAGGTACTTCAAGTGCATTTTTAGACAATTTGAAAAATACAGCGATTAATAAATAAATATTTTACATTATCCACAAAACTCGCCAAGTTCACTCTCAAATTATGTGTCAACATCACCTAAGTATTGATTTCCCATAGTGTGAAATCGTTGTACCGGAGAGTGGGCAATGTATTTACGCTTATGAATGCTGCAGTAGAATAGTGTATTTTGTCGTAATGTTACTGTGGATATTCATAAGTTTATGAGTTGAAAGAGTTCACAGCATTCGAATTCAGGGCTTAGTATTTTTAATAAAAAGGTTAAGTCGTTTATTTTACGTCTGTCTTCTAATGTATGTATTTTTAGAATATTTGGTAAGAATTCTAAAAATACATACATACATTTTTAAATACATTTTTAAGGTCTTCTAAAGGGATATTTAATTTAAAATTAATAAAACGCAGATTTTTGTATACGCTCACTGTTATTAATGTGAATTTTGTAAGATGGAGATCAAACTACTGAGTTATGTTCAATTGGGCTTCTAACTAGAGATACGTAATAATAATAATACTTTAAAAGCTTGTAAGGAATTAAAGTTTTTAGTTGTTCTTAATAAAAAAAGCCTGGTGTTGTCTAAAATCTATTTGCCACCCCGGGATTCGATCCCGCGATCTTCGGATTGCGAGTCAAGAGCCTTACCTCTGGACCCTACTGGAAGTAGTGAAAAATCGCAAAAGAATTCATATCTTTACATGGTATAAAATGAAGTCGCTCCCGCTGTATGTGCGCTTAGATCTTTTAAACTATGCAACGGATTTTCATGCGGTTTTCACCAATAGATAGAGTGATTAAAGAGGAAGCTTTATATGTAGGTATAATATATGCATATTATAGCAGAGAAATTCAAAGATTCAATTCAGGCAGCTGGCAAGCGGGCGGTATGAATTGTAACCTTTGTTTACAATTTGGTGGATTTGACTGGCGAAACATAGTTTTTCATCATCATTATCATCATCATTACATAGTATAAAATAAAGTCGCAACTACGCAACGGATTTTCATACGGTTTTCACCAATAGATAGAGTGATTGAAGAGAAACGTTTATATGTATAATAAATGCAAATTATATTAGAGAAAAGCGGAGAAATTCAAAGAAAACATATTTTTGTGCGATTTAAAACGGCTGGCGGGCCGTACTATAGTCACTTTTGAAATTCGTTCTACGGAAGAAATTGGAAAATAGATGTCCTAGAGTAAGTAGGTATTTGATTTTCCCTTTTCAAATTCCAGTGTTGCATTGCAAGCGTTGTATAATTAGTGGCGATCGCTCGAATTGCATTACATAGTATAAAACGAAGTCGCTCAAAATGTATGTGCGCATATATCTTTTAAACTACGCAACGGATTTTCATGCGGTTTTCACCAATAGATAGAGTGATTCAAAAGGAAGGTTTGTAAGTATAATACATGCTTATTATAGTAGAGAAAAGCCGAGAAATTCGCAGCGGGCAACGGGCAGCTGGCAAGCCGGTGGTGTGGATTTTATAAGGCTGGGTAATGGCGTTGTGTTTCGTTAGCCACAGCAACGTGTGGGCGGGTCTGCTAGTTCAAAATAATTCCGAGATCTTGCATTTCCGTGACTCTTTCTAAAGCTGTGTTATTGATGGAATATTCGAATTAAACGGGATTTTTATTTCTGAAGAAAGTCAAGGTTATGCACTTTTCTACTTTTAAGATAGATTATTTTGAATGCTTTTATTTGAATGGGTTAATTGAATGCTTTTCGTAATGAACGAAGGCAAGTTGTAAGAACAAAAGCCAAGTTAGGTATTTTTGTAATATTTGCAGAAAAAACAGAAAATCGGAAAGATACGGCCGTATCTAGGCATTGATCTCGGGACTCTCTGGATAGCCTTGCCTAAGAACTGCCAACATTATTTTTTTATTGGCTGCTATATTTTTGTTTAAAGTCAAGGCAAGTCTAAAGTCCTGGGTTCAATTCCTAGATGAGACCGTATCTTTTTCTGATTTAGTTGGTTCAAATTTTCGATTGAGAATCGCTAATAATGTATTCAGTGATTAGATATTACATTTGAGGTTTTACTCATTAAGTTAAAATAAAAACAAAGAAAACATAGAGTTTCAGAATAGTTTGAGATTGTTTGAAGCTTGGAGAAATAATACGTAGAAATATCATAAGTGGTAAAATATTGCGAAAAATAAACAAGGAAGAATAGATTACAAAGCATTCATGTATATTGATAAATAACATTCAATTATCATTGTTTATCTATCTGCGTTTCTCGTCCATATTGATTTGCTTTAAAATTGCGTTTGCTTACATCAAAACTAATCAATAAACTTTGACCAATGCTCCTTTTTATTTGCATTAAAATTTGGCGTCGCTAAATATCAACACGTCCACTTGTTACGAGACGAGAACATACAAAATATATTTAGTAAATAATAAGAGTATTTATGAATAAACAACATTTTTATCAGTCGTTTCAAAACAAATGGGGAGACACTTATAAATATATGGGTCTTTGGTCAGTTATCAACAGGAAGCGTTCTCTCTCGGACTGGACAGATCATTCTGTACCAAGAAAGTACTAACTTATTAGTATTTTTCACTAGCAGTATTATTAGTTATAATATCTTTGTGAAATGAACTTTTTTAGTGTTGGATTGTTTCTGTGCTTAGTGCTTTGCGTGGCAGCTGAAACAGACATCGAAGATGACACCCCCATTGAAGAATATGATATTGAAACCAAAGTAGGAGACATTCTGCAAGTTTTGATGGTGACCAGACATGGACAACGAACGCCAAAGAATCCTTACCCTAGTGACCCTTGGGGAGCAGCGAAATACTGGCCTGAAGGTTGGCTCCAACTCACTGCAGAAGGTGCGAAGCAACACAACTCTCTTGGAACTTGGCTACGCACTCGTTATTCTGACTTCATCCCGACTGAATTTAAAAACGCTGACATCTTAGTAAGAAGCACTGGAATCTCGAGGACTCTGGCTTCAGCCTTTGCTTTGACCACTTTTCTATACCCTGCACAAGCAATTCCAATACATTCAGCTCCAAGCGCTTTTGATACGCTGTTTTCTCCGCACAAGTCCTGCCCGGCTTTTGACAAAGAAATGGAGCGTTTCTTGGCAACATCAGACGTAAGAGTTGAAGAACATAAAAGAAAGCCGCTTTATGAATGGTTGTCGCTTCAGACAGGCCGAACAGTGCACGGATTAGAAATAGCAGAACAACTGTACAGCTTGCTAACAATTGAGAAACAAAGAGGTCACGAATTGCCCAAATGGACTGAAGCAGTATACCCGCAACCGTTGAAGAACTTGACTGGCAGATTCCTGAGCAGAAGCTCAGCAACAACGCTGTTAAAACGATTGAGATACGGCTCCCTTTTAAAAGACATTCTGAACCACGCAGAAAAAGCAGGGCGACCAGCAAAACCAGGAAAAAAATATCACAAACGTAAAGTTTTGATCTACAGCGCTCACGACTTCACCGTAGTAGGTTTATTGAATTGTTTGGGAATTTTCGACGGATCTCCTTCAGGTTTCGCAGCATCTTTAACGTTTGAAGTGCGCAGAGGAACACATGGAAACACCGTGCAAATCTTTTACAGGAATGACTCAAATGCAGAGCCGAAGATTATGGAGATTGAGAATTGTGGAACGCCGTGCAGTGTTAAAACAATGAAAGAGATCTTTCGTCCAATTATTCCAGAAGACATCACTGAAGAATGCAAGGCAGATGCAACCCCCAACTTGTGTGCACTCCACAGGACAGCAGAAGACGTTTCTTTGCTTTGGGCGGTCGCTTTGGGGTCTGCAGCTCTTGGTGCCCTTCTAGTAATTTGTTGTAGTAAGCTATACATCTGTGGACGGCCACCTTTATGGAGAATGTACCAACCACATGTGATGAACTACGAAGCGGCTACTCTGCGAAGGCACGCGTATGATAGGCTGAAAGGTGAAAATTATGTGGAGAGAATCTAGGTATAAGAAAGTCTGTGGAAAATATTGATCTCTATTTTGTAGTTTTATTAATAAATTATGTTTTTTATAGTTATCTAGATCTTTTTTTAAATCATTCTTACATTAGCAGCACACAGGAAAATAAATCCCCTCAGGGCCCCCCAGGGGAAAAAGGGAGATGAAGTTGTGCGAAAGAAAAAGGTATGAGGGGTGGGTAGGAATTTGGGGATAGTGTCTCCAGGAGTGACGGACATATGACTCCATGCCCCCCACTGCGGTGTTTCGAGAGAGTCCTGCTGGGGAGGTAAAAAGGTCTCCATCTACCAGTCTCTCCAGATTCAGCATGCCACGCAGCTGGTGGGTAGTTGCATCCACCGCCAAGACTCGGACAAACCTCCGGTACCCCTGCTAAGTCACCAAACGTAGCAAACTTGGGGTGATCTATGGCAGAGGTGTTGGTTATCCAATAAATGGTTCACTGGGCTGTAGTACCTACCCACACCCTTCCCAAATAGATAATTGTTTGTTGTATTTGAATAATTGTCAGAATTGATAATAGTTTTAGGATTCCTGCTTGATACGAACGATGCCACCTAAATTACGGTTTTTTTTAGTTGTGTATTGAGATTTACAAAGATTTACAAAAAAAGGGTTCTGTGTCATTCCATCAATTTTTTTTTTTTTTACAGTGAATACCGCACAAGAATCTCAACTGCTCCCGTCTGGAGACAGTGAGACTATGGCATCCCCAATTGGGGTATGTTGTGAGGCTTAAGGTAGTGGGGAGGGGAAGGAGGTGGGGAAGAGGAAGGTTGGGAAGTACCTGGCTATTCAGATCTGGTCACTAAACATGGCTAAAGCCATTTTCAAGCAACGTTTCAATTCTGAATGGTGGTCTTACACCAGGGCGATACTGATAGTATCTTCCACTCTGGAACATGCCGCAAATATACTATATATTATTTTAAATGAATTAATTGTGAAATAACACAAATTAATCAAATAAAATTTATTTGCGCATGCCGGGTTCGAACCCGCGACCTCCGGATTGTGAGTCAAGAGTACTTACTGACTAGAAATTGTTGTTTTGAATAGCCAATCCTGTCCCAGTCTTCTTTGAATTTTTAATTTTCTCGATTTCTTATGTAGACATTTAAAATACCGCACAAGAGCCCCAACTGCTCCCGTCTGGAGCCAGTGGGTCTATGGCATCTCCAATTGGGGTATGTTGTGAGGCTGAAGGTAGTAGAGAGGGGAAGGAGATAGGGAAGAGGAAAGTGGGGAAGTACCTGTCTATTCAGATCGGGTCACCAAACACGGCTAAAGAACTGAATGTTGGTCTTACACCAGGGCGATACTGAGAATAATTTATTGCAGAAGGTATGCAGATGCAGTGGAATTTATGGTGATCCGGCAGTTGATTCCCCGACAATTGGTCCCCCGAAATTATAATTCTTTGTGCATTATTAATCCATTTACAACCAAAAATCGTCTTCAAAAATACCTTTAACAATAAGTTGGCATTGATGGTTGGAATTGATTTACATTTTACATTTTTTGTACTTATGCGGTGATATACACGGTAGTAGGTATAGTAAATAGTTTTTTTTTTAAACGAAAAAATACTTTATATACTTTATATTATATTCATATACTTTATATTCATCCTCTCTGCACACCCCTTCAGGGACACTTAGTTATAATTTGTGTAAGTAGGTATACAGTATTTTCCCTAAATCGACTGCACATTGTAACTATGTAAGTATGCCAGGGGGCCAACTGTCCAGGGATCAACTGTCATGGATTTTAAAAAAAATGTATAGATAAATATTTTTTCAAAGTTTTTTTTTTTAATTGGCTCCACACAGGAGCCCCTGAGGAAAATAATTTTCCTCGAAACTAAGACAAAAATTGGGAAATATTATAAAAATAAAATGTACCTACACATTTTTGCATCCCGTTCCAGGATGAAATGATGAACATCATTATTCAGTTATTTGTTTTTCTCTCCTTCTTTAGCCAACGTTTAAACATATAACGAAAATACTTTTGGCGGTAAAAATCTTAAAACGAACCATTATTCAGAATCGAAAAGTTGCTTGAAATGGCTTTAGCCGTGTTTAGTGACCAGATATGAACAGCATGGCACTCTCCCCCTTGCTCTTCTCGATCTCATTCCTCTCCGCACTGCCTTCAGTATCACAACATACCAAGCCTCCGTGGTCGAGGGGTAAAGCCCTCGACTAGCGATCCGGAGGCCGCGGGTTCAAATTGATTATTTTGATTTTTTTGTGTTTTATATTTGCGGCACATTCCAGAGGTGAAGATACTATCAATATCGCCCTGGTGTAAGACCACCATTTAGAATTGAAACGCTGCTTGAAATGGCTTTAGCTGGGTTTGGTGACTAGGTCTGAATAACCAGGTACTTACTCCTTTACCCCATCTCCTTCTCCTCCACACTTACCTTCAGCCACACAACATATCCCAATTGGTGATGCCATATTCGCACTGGCTACGAACGGGAGCAGCTGGGACTCTTGTGAGATATTCACATAAAAAATACCACAATAAGGAACTCCAGTGAAAAATATTTACTAAGCATCTAAAATAATTTAAATTTTAAGCATTGAAATTTTAAAGCAAAAGCATTTT
Organism: Limnephilus rhombicus; assembly: GCA_929108145.2. Classification (NCBI taxonomy): domain Eukaryota; kingdom Metazoa; phylum Arthropoda; class Insecta; order Trichoptera; family Limnephilidae; genus Limnephilus; species Limnephilus rhombicus. The sequence continues at coordinate 11,003,430 of OV815291.1, forward strand.
AATTATAAGTTCTAAGCATTTAAATGTTTACTAAGCATCACGGTCTATCCACGAATCAATAAAAAATCTACCAAAAGAAGAAGTAAAAAAAAAAACCATGTTATTAAAACTTGGGGTCGGTGGTTTTAGCACTTGGGGTCGGTCGTTTCAACAATTGGGCTCGATCAAAACTTCGGCCTTATGGCACCGAACCGACAGAAATTTTGGATACTTACAAAGAATCTTGGTCTATTCACAAATTAATCAAATAAATCTGCCAAAAGAAGAATTATAAAAAAAATCATAATTTTAAAACTTGCGGCCGGTGATTTTAGCACTTGCGTTCGGTCATTTAAACACTTGGGATCGGTCACAACTTTGGCCCTACGGCACCTAATTGATTGAAATTTTGGATTCTTAATAAGAATCATGGTCTGTACACGAATCAATCAAAAAGTCTACCGAAAGAAAAATAAACTAAATCGTCGTTTTAACACTTGGGTTCCGTCGTTTAAACACTTGGGATTGGTCGTAACTTCGGCCTTACCGCACGAAATTGACTGAAATTTTTGTTTCTTACTTCTTAGACGACCTCCGTAGTCCAGTGGGTAAGACTCTTGACTCACAATCCGGAGGTCGCGGGTTCGAACCCGGCATGCGCAAATAAATTTTATTTGATTAATTTGTGTTATTTCACAATTAATTCATTTAAAATAATATATAGTATATTTGCGGCATGTTCCAGAGTGGAAGATACTATCAGTATCGCCCTGGTGTAAGACCACCATTCAGAATTGAAACGTTGCTTGAAAATGGCTTTAGCCGTGTTTGGTGACCAGATCTGAATAGCCAGGTACTTCCCAACCTTCCTCTTCCCCACCTCCTTCCCCTCCCCACTACCCTCAGCTTCACAACATACCCCAATTGGGGATGCCATAGTCTCACTGGCTCCAGACGGGATCAGTTGAGATTCTTGTGCAATATTCACTGTAAAAAAGAAAAAAGTAAGATTAGTAAGACCAAGATTCTTATCTTGGTCTTTCCATGATCAATCAAGAAATCTACCAAAAAAGATTTATTTTTAAAATCATTATTTTAACACTTCGGTTCGGTCGCATAACTTCGGCCCTACGCCCCGAACTGAAATTTCGGATTATTACTAAGAATTACGGTCTATCCACGAATCAATAAAAAAAATTGCCAAAAGAAGAATAAAAAAAAGAAATCATCGTTTTAACACTTGGGTTCGGTCGTTTGAACACTTGGGGTCGGTCTTAACTTCGGCCCTACAGAATCGAATTGACTGAAATTTTAAATTCTTACGACACGAATCAATCAAAAAGTCTTCCAAAAGATTTTTTTTCATTTGTCGATTGACGAGCGCATTTTAACAACACTTGTGGTAGGTCATAACTTAGACCCGACGGCACCGAGCCGACTGAAAGTTTGGATTATTACTAAGAATTACGGTCTTTGCACGAATCAATAAAAAAATCTGCCAAAAGAAGAATGTAAAAAAAATATCATAGTTTTAACACTTGGGTTCGGTCGTTTGAACACTTGGGGTCGGTCATAACTTCGGCCCTACGGAACCGAATTGACTGAAATTTTGAATTCTTACGACACGAATCAATCAAAAAGTCTTCCAAAAGATTTTTTTTCATTTGTCGATTGACGAGCGCATTGTAACAACACTTGTGGTAGGTCATAACTTAGACCCTATGGCACCGAGCCGACTGAAATTTTGTATTATTACTAAGAATTACGGTCTATCCACGAATCAATAAAAAAATCTGGCGAAAAAAGAATTTAAAAAAAAATCATCGTTAAAACACTTGGGTTCGGTCGTTTGAACACTTGGGGTCGGTCTAAACTTCGGCCCTACGGAACCGAATTGACTGAAATTTTGAATTCTTACGACACGAATCAATCAAAAAGTCATCCGAAGATTTTTTTCATTTGTCGATTGACGAGCGCATTGTAACAACACTTGTGGTAGGTCATAACCTAGGTCATAACAACACTTGTGGGAGGTCATAACATAGATTCTACGGCACCGAGCCGACTGAAAGTTTTGGATTATTACTAAGCATTACGGTCTATCCACGAATCAATAAAAAAATCTGCCAAAAGAAGAATTAAAAAAAATCAACGTTTTAACACTTGGGTTCGGTCGTTTAAACACTTGGGGTCGGTCATAACGTCGGCCCAAGTGAACCGAATGGACTGAAATTTTGAATTCTTTAGTAAGAAACAATCAATCACGAATCAATTAAAAAGTCTTCCAAAAGATTTTTTTTCATTTGTCGTTTGACGAGCGCATTGTAACAACACTTAAGGTAGGTCATTCTTTTTAGACTTGGGTTCGGTCGTTTGAACACTTGGGATCCGTCATAACTTCGGCCCCTCTGAACCGAATTGACTGAAATTTTAAATTCTTACTACACGAATCAATTAAAAAGTCTTCCAAAAGATTTTTTTTTCATTTGTCGTTTGACGAGCGCATTGTAACAACACTTAAGGTAGGTCATCGTTTTTAGACTTGGGTTCGGTCGTTTGAACACTTCGGATCGGTAATAACTTGGCCCCTCTGAACCGAATTGACTGAAATTTTGAATTCTTACTACACGAATCAATTATAAAGTCTTTCAAAAGATTTTTGTTTTCATTTGTCGTTTGACGAGCGCATTGTAACAATACTTGTGGTAGGTCATAACTTACATCCTATAGCACCGAGCCGACTGAAATTTTGGATTATTACTAAGAATTACGGTCTATCCACGAATCAATAAAAAAATTTGCCAAAAGAAGAATTTAAAAAAAATCATCGTTTTAACACTTGGTTTCGGTCGTTTGAACACTTGGGGTAGGTCATAACTTCGGCCCCACGGAACCGAATTGACTGAAATTTTGTATTCTTACTACACGAATCAATTAAAAAGTCTTCCAAAAGATTTTTTTTCATTTGTCGTTTGACGAGCGCATTGTAACAACACTTGTGGTAGGTCATAACTTACACCCTATAGCACCGAGCCGACTGAAAGTTTGGATTATTACTAAGAATTACGTCTATCCACGAATCAATAAAAAAATTTGCCAAAAGAAGAATTTAAAAAAAAATCATCGTTTCAACAATTGGGTTCGGTCGTTTGAACACTTGGGGTCGGTCATAACTTCGGCCCCATGGAACCCACTTACTGAAATTTTGAATTCTTTAGTAAGAAACAATCAATCACGAATCAATCTAAAAGTCTTCCGAAAGATTTTTTTTTTCATTTATTTATTGTTATCAAGTTTAATTTGTAGAACTCCAAATAAAAAAAAAACGTAACGAAGGACGAAATAAAACAATACATAGATCCTGTTAATTTTGGTGTTACCGGAATAAGAAACTTTTAGCAAGGGGCTATAATAGTGCAAGAATATAGCTGCATCAAGAAAGTTGGAAGAGCAAATAATTTCAAAGATGGGAAAAACATATGATGTGAATACACCAAAACCCAAGAATCCCAAACTAAAAATTATTGGTCTATCGAATAAATTCACTCCAGAAGAAATTGTTTCAAAAATTAAGATGCAAAATGATTACCTGCAAACAGTTGAAGCGAAAATTGAGATAAAATATATAAAAGAAATAAAAACTAAACGAGGTGACGTCAACTTCACCATTTTCATGGATGTCGATTGAAAAACTTACGACATAATGTTACAAGAAGGTAAAGTAAATATTGGATGGGATAGATGTCGGGTTTTCGACAACATCTCACTTCTAAAATGTTACAAGTGCAATGGCTATATGCACAAAGCACAAGACTGCAGAAGTGAAAAAGCTTGCACTCGATGTTCCGAAGCACATGACAATGTAAACTGTCAAAACGACATTCAGTGCATTAACTGCAAAAAAAATAATGAGAAATTAAAATTACAATTGCCAACTGACCATTATGCTTGGAGTAATGAATGCTCGGTACATTTGAGGAAAATTGAAGCTGAAAAGAAGAAAATTGATTTTTTATGCCATTAAAAAACTCCTCTAAAAAACACCAAACAAAAGTTTGCCAGCTGTACTACCAAAATGTCAGAGGCCTTAAAACAAAATTAAGTTTACTTCAATCTACACTACCAATATTTGGGCACGAGTTTATACTACTTTCTGAAACGTGGTTAGAACCTAATATTCATTCTAGTGAATTAGGTTTTATAAATCATATAGATTAGACAGAAATACATTGACAAGTGCTAAAAGCAGAGGTGGTGGGGTTTTAATCGCTATCAGCAAGAAATACAAATCAAACTTAATTACAACTAAACACAAACTTCTTGAACAAATCTTCGTGCAAGTGAATGTTGCCAGGAATAAAAAGATTATTGTTGGTTGTATTTATATCCCACCAAATTCAAGCAATGAAGTATACAGGTGCCATAGTGAGGAAGTGGAAGTTATACTAAAAAAGCATGCTAATGCAACATTCTTGCTTGCTGGTGATTATAATCTTCCAAATGTGAATTGGGTGAACAGGGACAATAATATCAGTGTTAGTGAGTCTGAACGCATTATTCTAGACATGGCGTTATTTCTAGGTCTGAATCAGGCAAATACTATATCAAATGTAAATCATCGTACTCTAGACTTATGTTTTTCTAACTTAGAGTCCCTAGTAATTGAAGAATGTAGTGAACCGCTGGTGCCCATTGATGGTTATCATCCTCCACTGGAAGTTATTATTTCTAATGTACATGTTAATACCTGTAAACTGTCTTTCAGTTACCAATTTTTTTTCAAAACTGATTACGAGAAAATATGTAATTATCTCCTCTCTTTTGATTGGTCATCTGTGCAATACGATGATATTAACACAGCTACCAATAAATTTTACTCTGTTTTGGGATTTCTATTAGCATCTATGTTCCAACCGTAATATGTAAGCCAAACACCTATCCAAAATGGTACACGAAAGAACTTATAAATCTACTTATCACCAAAAAACTTAAACATAAACAGCCTTACTAAAAAAAAACCACATCGCGACCGATTAACTGTGTTATTGCAATAACATAAATAATGCTCGTATACACTAAAACACGTTTTATTACCAATAACGTTTCTTACGTGGTCACGCTGTTAAAACGCAGTGAAGATGTGACAACGTTGTATATGGTTTTAATTTACTAGGAAACAATGTTGTTTTAATTTTTCTCCGCAAGGGGCATTATTGGCGCGCCTATGCATTAGTTCTTCGGCACGCAACAGCTCGCGATGACAAAACAGCTCGGTGTGTTTTATGGCGGGATATCGAAAATTTTGTGATTTTACTTATTAATTTCTATTGTAGTGACGAATTTACTCTTCTGTTCACATAATTGATATATTTACCATGTTATTTGTGTGGTTTACACCAGTTTAATCAAGTTATTGTACAGACGCCGTACTTTCAAAGTTGAACTGTCAGAATATTGTTTTTTATAGGTTACTTAAAAGATAAAATTTTCAGTTTAAGATTTTTATTTTAAGAGAATTTCTCAAAAGTGATAATTTTTTATAATATTAAAATCTAATACATGTGTTCGTAAACGTATCAAAAAAAATAACGTCTTTAGAGATGCAAGAAATCTGTTTTAAATTTCGGTATTATTTTTTTGGCAAAAAAAAATTTTACCGAAATTTTTGGCAAATTTTTTATTATTTTTTTATTGTATACGCGATGAAAAAGTGAGGTGATAGTTTCCTTCCAAATTTATTACATAAAAGGACTGTGTTTTTTAAATTTTGATTTTATTAAAATTTCTCTACATTTTGGTCAAAAATGTTGTGGGAGGAAATTTTTTTTCCATTTTTTTCCAAGTTTGAATCTTAAAATATGGCAGTTTTTGAAAGCTAAAGTGTATTTCAAATACTCAAATCTAAAAGGTAATTTTATCTAGTTTTCATAAATGGTATTTGTTTTTACGACACCTTCAAAAATAAGAAATATATAGAACATTCAAAATACTATGGAAAAATTACAAATATCGTTCGGACATCAATGGTTAAAACAGAGATAAACTACCCTCTCAGGCCGTGGAAACCATGTGTATTTCTTTTAAAGAACAAATTTTTAATTAGTAATTTTTTTACATCCGCGGCCGTTTGTCAATTGAATAAAATTTTCACTGGGCTTTTTAGTAAGGCTGAAAGACTATAAATTATATAAAAAATTATGATTAAAGTGAATTTAAATATTTAAGAACTTTGTGTAAAAAGATGTCTATGACTTGCTACCGTAACCATATAAATGAAATTCAAAACTCCATAATAAACAATGTTAATTATTTTTGGAAATATTCGAAATCTCTTAAAGAAGATGATTCTGAATTCCCGAGCATTATGCACCTAAATGGCAGCCATAGCAATAATACTGATGGTATTGTTAACTTGTTTGCAAAAATTTTTAAAAGTGTTTATTCAACAGACGCAAATAATGCTCCTCTTCCATCAACAACTCTAGATGAAATTCTTGATATTTCGCAGTGTACCATAAGTCTCTCTGATGTAGTAACTAAAGTTAAATCATTAGATATCAACAAATCTGCAGGAACGGATAATATCCCCACAATATTTATCAAAGAATGTATCAAAGTAATTGCTCTTCCATTAACCAAACTTTTTAATTTATCTTTATCCAGTGGAATTTTTCCCGATGTATGGAAAACTAGTTATTTGACTCCAATTTTAAAAAAGGGCGATAAAAGTGATGTTTGTAATTATAGACCAATATGCATTCAATCCACCATACCAAAACTATTTAAAAGCCTAATACTTGACAAACTTTTTGCCCAAATAAAACCTGTAATATCACCTTACCAGTTTGGATTTATGCCAGGTAGAAGTACACTTTCTAACTTGATTATTTATGAAAATTTTATAACCAATGCTTTTAAAGAAAAAAAACAAGTAGACTCTGTCTACACTGATTTTAGTAAAGCCTTTGATTCAGTTTCCCATAAAATTCTCATTTGGAAATTAGAAAAGCTTGGTATACGTCGCAGTATATTAGCCTGGTTTGAAAGCTATCTTACTGGAAGACAACAAATTGTTAGAATAAAATCCTCCTTGTCGGTAAAAATTTATGCAACAAGTGGAGTTCTACAGGGTTCACACCTTGGCCCAATATTATTTATCTTGTTTATAAAAATGATCTTTCAAAAATATTTCATGATGTATTTATCTTACTTTTTGCTGATGACCTCAAAATTTTTAGAATAATTCAAAATATTTACCATTGCAACATTCTTCAAGATAATATCAACAAATTGTTAATTTGGTGTAATGAAAATAGACTACTTAAATATCTCAAAATGTCATATAGTTAGATTTTCTCGAATAAAAAATCCAGTGATCTTCAATTACAACATTGATTACAATATTCTGGAGACATTAACACAAATTAAAGACTTGGGTATCACTTTTCAATCTAATCTTTCATTTGTTAACCACATAACAGAAATCTCTAATAAGGCCTTAAAAATGTTGGGAATTATAATAATAATAATAATAATAACGTAGTATTTATATAGCGCAGTTTTGTGATGTTTCACTTCAAGTGCGCTTAATTATAATAAACTTAAAATTAACCTACAGTGTTCCTTACGAGTCCTTAAAAAAATAATTAAATAATGTGAAATAACGAATATACAAAAATATACAAAGCAATTCCTAAAGAACAATATTAACAACAATAGTGAGTGCTGTTTTGGCACAGGACAATATATAATGATAAACCATCACGGTGCCATTCAACAAGAATCATTTAAACTAAATTATATAGAACAGGAGGCAGTTAACATTTAGAAATAACACAAATTCAGAGTGCACATAAAACTATAGTAAGGAGGTAATCGAAACCAAACAATTACCAGAAACTTGAGGAACATGGCTTATTATAGTAGATTGAAAAGGAGTTAAAATTCATGAAAGGTATGATTTTTTAAATAAGTTTGTTTTTAAAGCTCTTTTGAATTCAGCCAAGTTCTGGATATTAGTAAGAGCTGAGGGAAGTTTGTTCCAAATGAGCGGGCCAGTTACACGAAAAGATCGATCATAGTAAACGGCTCGATTTGACCTAGAAAGTTCGATTCTAGGCTAACTAGAAATTTTAACAATATTAAGTGTATAAAATTTTGCCTAAGTTAGAAGTCAACTTGAATACAATTCTCCCGTCTGGAACCCATATTACAATATACATGTACAAGCTGTTGAAAGAATACAAAACAAATTCTTACGTTTTCTTAGTTTTAAATGGGTATTCCAGCTTATGTTGAACTACAATACTATTTTGAATGATATGAATATGTTCAAATTGTCAGACAGAAGAACTTTCACTGACTTGGTATTTCTGTATAAAATTCTAAATGATTTAGTTGACACTCCGGTATTGCTCGAATTGATAAGCTTCCGAATTCCACTACGTAATACTAGAAGTCAGGATTTATTTCAGTGCGGTAATTCTGGAACTAACTACCGTATGTATTCCTCTTTACCCAGAATACTAATGGAGGGGAACAATTATACCAAGTCAGTGGACATCTTCAATTTATCTTTAAACAAATATAAAATATTGTTACGAAGGCAGTTCAGTTATGTACAATAAATACTGTATATTTCTTACTATTCATATGTAAAAGCCCCGAAAAAGGGCGTTAATAAATAAATAAAAAATAAAAAAAAAATAAAGATTTTTTTTTTCATTTGTCGCTTGACGATCGTATTGTAACAACACTTGTGGTAGGTCATAACTTAGACCCTTTGGCACCGAGCCGACTGAAATTTTGTATTATTACTAAGAATTACGGTCTATCCACGAGTCCATAAAAAAATCTGCCACAAGAAGAATAAAAAAAAAATCATCGTTTTAACACTTGGGTTCGGTCGTTTGAACACTTGGGGTCGGTCATAACTTCGGCCCCATGGAACCGAATTAACTGAAATTTTGAAATCTTACTACACGAATCAATCAAAAAGCCTTCCAAAATTTTTTTTCATTTGTCGATTGACGAGCGCATTGTAACAACGCTTATGGAAGGTCATAACTTAGATCCTACGGCACCGAGCCGACTGAAATTTTGGATTATTACTAGGAATTACGGTCTATCCACAAATCAATAAAAAAATCTACCAAAAGAAGATTAAAAAAAAAATCATTGTTTTTAGACTTGGGTTCGGTCGTTTGAACACTTGGGGTCGGTCATAACTTCGGCCCCTCTGAACCGAATTGACAGAAATTTTGAATTCTTACTACACGAATCAATCAAAAAGTCTTCCAAAAGATTTTTTTTCATTTGTCGTTTGACGAGCGCATTGTAACAACACTTGTGGTAGGTCATAACTTACACCCTACGCACCGAGCCGACTAAAAGTTTGGAGTATTACTAAGAATTACGGTTTATCCACAAATCAATAAAAAAATCTGCCAAAAGAAGAATTTAAAAAAACCATCATTTTAACACTTGGGTTCGGTCGTTTGAACACTTGCGGTCGGTGATAACTTCGGCCCCAAGGAACCGAATTGACTGAAATATTGAATTCTTTAGTAAGAAACAATCAATCACGAATCAATCAAAAAGTCTTCGGAAAGATTCTTTTCTTCATTTTTTTATTGTTATCAAGTTTAATTTGTAGAACTCCAAATAAAAAAATAAAGATTTTTTTTTCATTTCTCGCTTGACGATCGTACTGTAACAACACTTGTGGTATGTGATAACTTACACCCTTTGGCACCGAGCCGACTGAAATTTTGGATTATTACTAAGAATTACGGTCTATCCACGAGTCCATAAAAAAATCTGCCACAAGAAGAATAAAAAAAAAATCATCGTTTTAACACTTGGGTTCGGTCGTTTGAACACTTGGGGTCGGTCATAACTTCGGCCCCATGGAACCGAATTAACTGAAATTTTGAAATCTTACTACACCAATCAATCAAAAAGCCTTCCAAAATTTTTTTTCATTTGTCGATTGACGAGCGCATTGTAACAACGCTTATGGAAGGTCATAACTTAGATCCTACGGCACCGAGCCGACTGAAATTTTGGATTATTACTAGGAATTACGGTCTATCCACAAATCAATAAAAAAATCTACCAAAAGAAGATTAAAAAAAAAATCATTGTTTTTAGACTTGGGTTCGGTCGTTTGAACACTTGGGGTCGGTCATAACTTCGGCCCCTCTGAACCGAATTGACAGAAATTTTGAATTCTTACTACACGAATCAATCAAAAAGTCTTCCAAAAGATTTTTTTTCATTTGTCGTTTGACGAGCGCATTGTAACAACACTTGTGGTAGGTCATAACTTACACCCTACGCACCGAGCCGACTAAAAGTTTGGAGTATTACTAAGAATTACGGTTTATCCACAAATCAATAAAAAAATCTGCCAAAAGAAGAATTTAAAAAAACCATCATTTTAACACTTGGGTTCGGTCGTTTGAACACTTGCGGTCGGTGATAACTTCGGCCCCAAGGAACCGAATTGACTGAAATTTTGAATTCTTTAGTAAGAAACAATCAATCACGAATCAATCAAAAAGTCTTCGGAAAGATTCTTTTCTTCATTTTTTTATTGTTATCAAGTTTAATTTGTAGAACTCCAAATAAAAAAATAAAGATTTTTTTTTCATTTCTCGCTTGACGATCGTACTGTAACAACACTTGTGGTATGTGATAACTTACACCCTTTGGCACCGAGCCGACTGAAATTTTGGATTATTACTAAGAATTACGGTCTATCCACGAGTCCATAAAAAAATCTGCCACAAGAAGAATAAAAAAAAAATCATCGTTTTAACACTTGGGTTCGGTCGTTTGAACACTTGGGGTCGGTCATAACTTCGGCCCCATGGAACCGAATTAACTGAAATTTTGAAATCTTACTACACCAATCAATCAAAAAGCCTTCCAAAATTTTTTTTCATTTGTCGATTGACGAGCGCATTGTAACAACGCTTATGGAAGGTCATAACTTAGATCCTACGGCACCGAGCCGACTGAAATTTTGGATTATTACTAGGAATTACGGTCTATCCACAAATCAATAAAAAAATCTACCAAAAGAAGATTAAAAAAAAAATCATTGTTTTTAGACTTGGGTTCGGTCGTTTGAACACTTGGGGTCGGTCATAACTTCGGCCCCTCTGAACCGAATTGACAGAAATTTTGAATTCTTACTACACGAATCAATCAAAAAGTCTTCCAAAAGATTTTTTTTCATTTGTCGTTTGACGAGCGCATTGTAACAACACTTGTGGTAGGTCATAACTTACACCCTACGCACCGAGCCGACTAAAAGTTTGGAGTATTACTAAGAATTACGGTTTATCCACAAATCAATAAAAAAATCTGCCAAAAGAAGAATTTAAAAAAACCATCATTTTAACACTTGGGTTCGGTCGTTTGAACACTTGCGGTCGGTGATAACTTCGGCCCCAAGGAACCGAATTAACTGAAATTTTGAATTCTTTAGTAAGAAACAATCAATCACGAATCAATCAAAAAGTCTTCGGAAAGATTCTTTTCGTCATTTTTTTATTGTTATCAAGTTTAATTTGTAGAACTCCAAATAAAAAAATAAAGATTTTTTTTTCATTTCTCGCTTGACGATCGTACTGTAACAACACTTGTGGTATGTGATAACTTACACCCTTTGGCACCGAGCCGACTGAAATTTTGGATTATTACAAAGAATTACGTCTATCCACGAATCAATAAAACAATTTGCCAAAAGAAGAATAAAAAAAAATCATCGTTTTAACACTTGGGTTCGGTCGTTTGAACACTTGGGGTCGGTCATAACTTCTGCCCAACGGAAGGGAATTGACTAAAATTTTGAATTTTTACGACACGAATAAATCATTAAGTCTTCCAAAAGATTTTTTTTTCATTTGTCGATTGACGAGCGCATTGTAACAACACTTGTGGTAGGTCATTACTTAGATCCTACGGCACCGAGCCGACTGAAATTTTGGATTATTACTAAGAATTACGGTCTATCCACGAATCAATAAAAAAATCTGCCAAAAGAAGAATTTAACAAAAATCATCGTTTTAACACTTGGGTTCGGTAGTTTGAACACTTGGGGTCGGTCATGACTTCGGCCCTACGGAGCCCAATTGACTGAAATTTTGAATTCTTACGACACGAATCAATCAAAAAGTCTTGCAAAAGATTTTTTTTTTCATTTGTCGTTTGACGAGCGCATTGTAACAACAATTGTGGTAGGTGATAACTTAGACCCTTTGACACCAAGCCGACTGAAATTTTGGATTAATACTAAGAATTACGGTCTATCCACGACTCCATAAAAAAATCTGACAAAAGAAGAATTTGAAAAAAATCATCGTTTTAACACTTGGGTTCGGTCGTTTGAACACTTGGGGTCGGTCTTAACTTCGGCCCTACGGAACCGAATTGACTGAAATTTTAAATTCTTTAGTAAGAAACAATCAATCACGAATCAATCATTTTTGATTCTTGATTGAAGACTTAAAAAAAAACCATCGTTTTAACACTTGGGTTCGATCGTTTGAACACTTGCGGTCGGTCATAACTTCGGCCCCACGGAACCGAATTGACTGTAATTTTGAATTCTTTAGTAAGAAACAATCAATCACGAATCAATCAAAAAGTCTTCGGAAAGATTTTTTTTCTTCATTTTTTTTATTGTGATCATGTTTACTTTGTAGAACTTTAAATAAAAAAAAATAAAAAATAAAATTCCAATTGTTTTTCATTTGTCCATTGACGAGCGCATTGTAACAACACTTGAGGTAGGTCATAATTTAGACCCTATGGCACCGAGCCGACTGAAATTTTGGATTATTACTAAGAATAACGTCTATCCACGAATCAATAAAACAATTTGCCAAAAGAAGAATTAAAAAATAAAAATCATCGTTTTAACACTTGGGTTGGGTCGTTTGAACACTTGGGGTCGGTCATTACTTCGGCCCTACGTAGCCGAATTGACTGAAATTTTGAATTATTACGACACGAATGAATCAGAAAGTCTTCCAAAAGATTTATTTTTCATTTGTCGTTTGACGAGCGCATTGTAACAACACTTGTGGTAGGTCATAACTTAGACCCTACGGCACCGAGCCGACTAAAAGTTTGGATTATTTCTAAGAATTACGGTCTTTCCACAAATCAATTAAAAAATCTGCCAAAAGAAGAATTAAAAAAAAACCATCGTTTAATACTTGGGTTCGGTCGTTTGAACACTTGCGGTCGGTCATAACTTCGGCACCACGGAACCGAATTGTCTGAAATTTTGAATTCTTACTACACGAATCAATCAAAAAGTCTTCCAAAAGTTTTTTTTTCATTTGTCGATTGACGAGCGCATTGTAACAACACTTGTGGTAGATCATAACTTAGACCCTACGGCACCGAGCCGACTGATATTTTCGATTATTACTAAGAATTACGGTCTATCCACAAATCCGTAAAAAAATCTGCCAAAAGAAGAATTTGAAAAAAAATCATCGTTTTAACACTTGGGTTCGGTCGTTTGAACACTTGGGGTCGGTCATAACTTCGGCCCTACGGAACCGATTTACTGAAATTTTGAATTCTTTAGTAAGAAACAATCAATCACGAATCAATCAAAAATTCTTCCGAAAGATTTTTTTCATTTGTCGATTGACGAGCGCATTGTAACAACACTTGTGGTAGATCATAACTTAGACCCTACGGCACCGAGCCGACTGATATTTTCGATTATTACTAAGAATTACGGTCTATCCACAAATCCGTAAAAAAATCTGCCAAAAGAAGAATTTGAAAAAAAATCATCGTTTTAACACTTGGGTTCGGTCGTTTGAACACTTGGGGTCGGCCATAACTTCGGCCCTACGGAACCGATTTACTGAAATTTTGAATTCTTTAGTAAGAAACAATCAATCACGAATCAATCAAAAATTCTTCCGAAAGATTTTTTTTCATTTGTCGATTGACGAGCGCATTGTAACAACACTTGTGGTAGGTCATAACTTAGACCCTTTGGCACCGAGCCGACTGAAATTTTGGATTATTAATAAGAGTTACGGTCTATCCACGAATCAATAAATAAATCTGCCAAAAGAAGAATTTGAAAAAAAATCACCGTTTAAACACTTGGGTTCGGTCGTTTGAACACTTGGTGTCGGTCATAACTTCGGCCACACGGAACCGAATTGACTGAAATTTTGAATTCTTACTACACGAACCAATCAAAAAGCCTTCCAAAAAATTTTTTCATTTGTCGATTGACGAGCGCATTGTAACAAAGCTTATGGAAGGTCATAACTTAGATCCAACGGCACCGAGCCGACTGAAATTTTGGATTATTACTAGGTCTATCCACGAATCAATAAAAAAAATCTACCAATAGAAGATTTAAAAAAAAAACATTGTTTTTAGACTTGGGTTCGGTCGTTTGAACACTTGGGGTCGGTCATAACTTCGGCCCCTCTGAACCGAATTGACAGAAATTTTGAATTCTTACTACACGAATCAATCAAAAAGTCTTCCAAAAGATTTTTTTTTATTTGTCGTTTGACGAGCGCATTGTAACACTTGTGGTAGGTCATAACTTACACCCTACACACCGAGCCGACTGAAAGTTTGGAGTATTACTAAGAATTACGGTTTATCCACAAATCAATAAAAAAAACTGCCAAAAGAAGAATTTAAAAAAACCATCGTTTTAACACGTGGGTTCGGTCGTTTGAACACTAGCGGTCGGTGATAACTTCGGCCCCAAGGAACCGAATTGACTGAAATTTTGAATTCTTTAGTAAGAAACAATCAATTACGAATCAATCAAAAAGTCTTCGGAAATATATATTTTTTATTTTTTTATTGTTATCAAGTTTAATTTGTAGAACTCCAAATAAAAAAATAACGATTTTTTTTTCATTTGTCGCTTGACGATCGTACTGTAACAACTCTTGTGGTATGTGATAACTTACACCCTTTGGCACCGAGCCGACTGAAATTTTGGATTATTACTATGAATTACGTCTATCCACGAATCAATAAAACAATTTGCCAAAAGAAGAATTAAAAAAAAATCATCGTTTTAACACTTGGGTTCGGTCGTTTGAACACTTGGGGTCGGTCATAACTTCGGCCCTACGGAAGGGAATTGACTAAAATTTTGAATTTTTACGACACGAATCAATCATTAAGTCTTCCAAAAGATTTTTTTTTCATTTGTCGATTGACGAGCGCATTGTAACAACACTTGTGGTAGGTCATAACTTAGATCCTACGGCACCGAGCCGACTGAAATTTTGGATTATTACTAAGAATTACGGTCTATCCACGAATCAATAAAAAAATTTGCCAAAAGAAGATATTAGAAAAAATCATCGTTTTAACACTTGGGTTCGGTCGTTTGAACACTTGGGGTCGGTCATAACTTCGGCCCTACGGAGCCCAATTGACTGAAATTTTGAATTCTTACGACACGAATCAATCAAAAAGTTTTGCAAAAGATTTTTTTTTTTCATTTGTCGTTTGACGAGCGCATTGTAACAACAATTGTGGTAGGTGATAACTTAGACCCTTTGACACCAAGCCGACTGAAATTTTGGATTAATACTAAGAATAACGGTCTATCCACGACTCCATAAAAAAATCTAACAAAAGAAGAATTTGAAAAAAATCATCGTTTCAACACTTGGGTTCGGTCGTTTGAACACTTGGGGTCGGTCTTAACTTCGGCCCTACGGAACCGAATTGACTGAAATTTTAAATTCTTTAGTAAGAAACAATCAATCACGAATCAATCATTTTTGATTCTTGATTGAAGACTTAAAAAAAACCATCGTTTTAACACTTGGGTTCGGTCGTTTGAACACTTGCGGTCGATCATAACTTCGGCCCCACGGAACCGAATTGACTGTAATTTTGAATTCTTTAGTAAGAAACAATCAATCACGAATCAATCAAAAAGTCTTCGGAAAGATTTTTTTTCTTCATTTTTTTATTGTGATCAAGTTTTATTTGTAGAACTTCAAATAAAAAAAAATAAAAAATAAAATTCCATTTTTTTTTCATTTGTCGCTTGACGATCGTATTGTAACAACACTTGTGGTAGGTCATAACTTAGACCCTACGGCACCGAGCCGACTGAAATTTTACATTAACTCCACACAGGAAGCCCTGAGGAAATAAATTTCCCTCAGGACCTATGTCATCTGGGACATAGGACAAATTTGCCAAAGGAAGAATTTAAAAAAAAAACATCGTTTTAACACTTGGGTTCGGTCGTTTGAACACTTGGGGTCGGTCATAACTTCGGCACCACGGAACCGAATTGTCTGAAATTTTGAATTCTTACTACACGAATCAATCAAAAAGTCTTCCAAAAGTTTTTTTTTCATTTGTCGATTGGCGAGCGCATTGTAACAACACTTATGGTAGATCATAACTTAGACCCTACGGCACCGAGCCGACTGATATTTTGGATTATTACTAAGAATTACGGTCTATCCACGAATCCGTAAAAAAATCTGCCAAAAGAAGAATTTGAAAAAAAAATCATCGTTTTAACACTTGGGTTCGGTCGTTTGAACACTTGGGGTCGGCCATTACTTCGGCCCTACGGAACCGATTTACTGAAATTTTGAATTCTTTAGTATGAAACAATCAATCACGAATCAATCAAAAAGTCTTCCGAAAGATTTTTTTTCATTTGTCGATTGACGAGCGCATTGTAACAACACTTGTGGTAGGTCATAACTTAGACCCTATGGCACCAAGCCTACTGAAATTTTGGATTATTACTAAGAATAACGTCTATCCACGAATCAATAAAAAAAATTTGCCTTAAGAAGAATTTTAAAAAAAATCATCGTTTTATACTTGGGTTGAGTCGTTTGAACTCTTGCGGTCGGTCATAACTTCGAAATGACTGAAATTTTGAATTCTTACGACACAAATGAATAAGAAAGTCTTCCAAAAGATTTTTTTTCATTTTTCGATTGACGAGCGCATTGTAATAACACTTGTGGTAGGTCATAACTTAGATCCTACGGCACCGAGCCGACTGAAATTTTGGATAATAATTGAATAATAACTAGGAATTACGGTCTATCCACGAATCAATAAAAAAATCTGCCAAAAGAAGATTTTAAAAAAATCATCGTTTTAACACTTGGGTTCGGCCACACGGAACCGAATTGACTGAAATGTTGAATTCTTACTACACGAATCCATCAAAAAGTCTTCCAAAAGATTTTTTTCATTCGATTGACGAGCGCATTGTAACAACACTTGTGGTAGGTAATAACTTAGACCCTTTGACACCAAGCCGACAGAAATTTTGGATTAATACTAAGAATTACGGTCTATCCACGACTCCATAAAAAAATCTGAAAAGAAGAATTTGAAAAAAATTATTGTTTCAAAACTTGGGTTCGGTCGTTTGAACACTTGGGGTCGGTCTTAACTTCGGCCCTACGGAACCGAATTGACTGAAATTTGAAATTCTTTAGTAAGAAACAATCAATCATGAATCAATTCTTGATTGAAGACTTAAAAAAAACCATCGTTTTAACACTTGGGTTCGGTCGTTTGAACACTTGCGGTCGGTCATAACTTCGGCCCCACGGAACCGAATTGACTGTAATTTTGAATTCTTTAGTAAGAAACAATCAATCACGAATCAATCAAAAAGTCTTCGGAAAGATTATTTTCTTCATTTTTTTATTGTGATCAAGTTTAATTTGTAGAACTTAGACCCTACGGCACCGAGCCGACTGAAATTTTGGATTATTTCTAAGAATTACGGTATATCCACGAATCAATAAAAAAATCTGCCAAAAGAAGAATTTTAAAGAAATCATCGTTTTAACACTTGGGTTCGGTCGTTTGAACACTTAGGGTCGGTCATATCTTCGGCTTACGTAGCCGAATGGACTGAAATTTTGAATTCTTACGACACGAATTAATCAGAAAGTCTTCCAAAAATTTTTTTTTCATTTGTCGATTGACGAGCGCATTGTAACAACACTTGCGGTAGGTCAAAACATAGATCCTACAGCACCGAGCCGACTGAAATTTTTGATTATTACTAAGACTTACGGTCTATCTACGAATCAATCAAAAATCTGCCAAAAGTAGAAATTTAAATAAAAAACATCGTTTTTACACTTGGGTTCGGTCGTTTGAACACTTGGGGTCGGTCATAACTTCGGCCCTACGGAACCGAATTGACTGAACATTTGAATTCTTACTACACGAATCAATCAAAAAGTCTTCCAAAATTTTTTTTTTTCATTTGTCGATTGACGAGCGAATTGTAACAACACTTGTGGTAGGTCATAACTTAGACCCTATGGCCTACGTCTATCCACGAATCAATAAAACAATTTGCTAAAAGATGAATTAAAAAAAAAATCATCGTTTTAACACTTGGGTTCGGTCGTTTGAACACTTGGGGTTGGTCATAACTTCGGCCCTACGGAACGGAATTGACTGAAATTTTGAATTTTTACCACACGATTCAATCATAAAGTCTTCCAAAAGATTTTTTTCATTTGTCGATTGACGAGCGAATTGTAACAACACTTGTGGTAGGTCATAACTTAGATCCTACGGCACCGAGCCGACTGAAATTTTGGATTATTACTAAGAATTACGGTCTATCCACGAATCAATAAAAAAAATTGCCAAAAGAAGAATTTAAAAAAAATCATCGTTTTAACACTTGGGTTCGGTCGTTTGAATACTTGGGGTCGGTCATAACTTCGGCCCTACGGAACCGAATTGACTGTAATTTTGAATTCTTTAGTAAGAAACAATCAATCACGAATCAATCAAAAAGTCTTCGGAAAGATTATTTTCTTCATTTTTTTATTGTGATCAAGTTTAATTTGTAGAACTTAAAATAAAAAAAAAATAAAATTCCAATTTTTTTTCATTTGTCGCTTGACGATCGTATTTTAACAACACTTGTAGTAGGTCATAACTTAGACCCTACGGCACCGAGCCGACTGAAATTTTGGATTATTTCTAAGAATTACGGTATATCCACGAATCAATAAAAAAATCTGCCAAAAGAAGAATTTTAAAGAAATCATCGTTTTAACACTTGGGTTCGGTCGTTTGAACACTTAGGGTCGGTCATATCTTCGGCTTACGTAGCCGAATGGACTAAAATTTTGAATTCTTACGACACGAATTAATCAGAAAGTCTTCCAAAAGATTTTTTTTCATTTGTCGATTGACGAGCGCATTGTAACAACACTTGCGGTAGGTCAAAACATAGATCCTACGGCACCGAGCCGACTGAAATTTTTGATTATTACTAAGACTTACGGTCTATCTACGAATCAATCAAAAATCTGCCAAAAGTAGAAATTTAAATAAAAAAACATCGTTTTAACACTTGGGTTCGGTCGTTTGAACACTTGGGGTCGGTCATAACTTCGGCCATACGGAACCGAATTGACTGAACATTTGAATTCTTACTACACGAATCAATCAAAAAGTCTTCCAAAATTTTTTTTTTTCATTTGTCGATTGACGAGCGCATTGTAACAACACTTGTGGTAGGTCATAACTTAGACCCTATGGCCTACGTCTATCCACGAATCAATAAAACAATTTGCTAAAAGATGAATTAAAAAAAAAATCATCGTTTTAACACTTGGGTTCGGTCGTTTGAACACTTGGGGTTGGTCATAACTTCGGCCCTACGGAACGGAATTGACTGAAATTTTGAATTTTTACCACACGATTCAATCATAAAGTCTTCCAAAAGATTTTTTTCATTTGTCGATTGACGAGCGCATTGTAACAACACTTGTGGTAGGTCATAACTTAGATCCTACGGCACCGAGCCGACTGAAATTTTGGATTATTACTAAGAATTACGGTATATCCACGAATCAATAAAAAAAATTGCCAAAAGAAGAATTTAAAAAAAATCATCGTTTTAACACTTGGGTTCGGTCGTTTGAATACTTGGGGTCGGTCATAACTTCGGCCCTACGGAACCGAATTGACTGTAATTTTGAATTCTTTAGTAAGAAACAATCAATCACGAATCAATCAAAAAGTCTTCGGAAAGATTATTTTCTTCATTTTTTTATTGTGATCAAGTTTAATTTGTAGAACTTAAAATAAAAAAAAAAATAAAAAATAAAATTCCAATTTTTTTTCATTTGTCGCTTGACGATCGTATTTTAACAACACTTGTGGTAGGTCATAACTTAGACCCTACGGCACCGAGCCGACTGAAATTTTGGATTATTTCTAAGAATTACGGTCTATCCACGAATCAATAAAAAATTTTTACGTTTACTCCACACAGGAGGCCCTGAGGAAAATAATTTCTCTCAGGGCCTCCTATGTTTTTTTTTTTTTTTTTACAGAGAATACCGCACAAGAATCTCAACTGCTCCCGTCTGGAGCCAGTGAGACTATGGCATCCCAAATTGGGCTATGTTGTGTGGCTGAAGGTAGTGGGGAGGGGAAAGAGGTGGGGAAGAGGAAGGTTGGGAAGTACCTGGCTATTCAGATCTGGTCACTAAACACGGCTAAAGCCATTTTCAAGCAACGTTTCAATTCTGAATGGTGGTCTTACACCAGGGCGATACTGATAGTATCTTCCACTCTGGAACATGCCGCAAATATACTTTTTATTATTTTAAATGAATTAATTGTGAGATAACACAAATTAATCAAATAAAATTTATTTGCGCATGCCGGGTTCGAACCCGCGACCTCCGGATTGTGAGTCAAGAGTCTTACACACTGGACTACGGAGGTCGTCAAATGGGTCATCTGGGACATAGGATAAATTTGCCAAAAAAAAGAATTTAAAAAAAAATCATCGTTTTAACACTTGGGTTCGGTCGTTTGAACACTTGGGGTCGGTCATAACTTCGGCCCTACGGAGCCGAATTGACTGAAATTTTGATTTCTTACGACAAGAATCAATCAGAAAGTCTTTCAAAAGATTTTTTTTCATTTGTCGATTGACTAGCGCATTGTAACAACACTTGTGGTAGGTCATAACTTAGATCCTACGGCACCGAGCCGACTGAAATTTTGGATTATTACTAAGAATTACGGTCTATCCACGAATCAATAAAAAAAATTGCCAAAAGAAGAATTTAAAAAAAATCATCGTTTTAACACTTGGGTTCGGTCGTTTGAACACTTGGGGTCAGTCATAACTTAGGCCCTACGGAACCGAAAAATCCATGTTCATGTTCCGACTGCAACTATTCATCTTCTCAAAAGGAATATTTAAAAGTCCACATCCACAAGTCGTCTCACAGCGGAGAAAACCTTTTTCATGTTCCGACTGCAACTATTCATGTTCTCAAAAGGAACATTTAAATGTTCACAAGCTGTCTCACAGAAGAGATAAACCTTTTCCATGTTCCGACTGCAACTTTTCAGGTTCTCAAATTTTTTTTAATTTTTTTTTATTTATTTATCTATAATAAAATATATTTACAATGGTTTTATTTGTATGCCTGTCTCACTAGGGTATACCTGTGTCGAGACATTTAACATTTAAAAGTCCACACGCCGTCTCATAGTGGAGAAAAACCTTTTTGAATAAAACTTCTTTACGCACGCTTGACTTGGGGAGTAAGCTAGTGAATGGGCGAGGTAAACGGTCGGACAAACGGAAGTTGAGAGGGAGATACAAATTAGTGAAGTTTTACTTCAGTCGTGTGATCTAAAGCACACCCGTTTTTTTAAAGGAAATTTGAAGTTTAATCCTTGCCAAAATATTAACCTTAAAAAAATGGCATTAAATATGTTGTTTATAAATATCCGAATGTAAGAAAGCATACAGCACGTATCCGGTGTATGTTCGGTAGTACCTATTTATGCGAGAAGATGTTTTCTGTTTTGAAATTAAAAAAGAACAAACATTGCTCAAGGCTTAATCGATTCTTAAAATAACTACCACGAAATAACGATACCCGTCATCAATGAGCTTATCAAAAATAAGAGAAGTCAGGTTAATAAGGTAATTTAAGATAATTTACTTAAGATAATTTACCACTTTACCCTCCTTTTTAACTTGAATGAAAATTTATAATAATTACTAGGTACATATCTAACTAAATAAAGATTTTAACAATTGGTATGGGTTTTAATGGAGAACTGTAGTCCATTTTTTTTTAATGAATAATAACTTAAATAACTGCATTTTTATTCTTATTTTTAGAGGTAGTCTTAATAGTTAAAATAATTGTCAGTTTTAATTTTTCAAAACCCCCGAAAACCACCTTATGAATCGTGTGACGTCATCAGTCCTGAAAAATTAGTATAGGATCGGGCAACCAGCTGATCTACTGCCGCCATTTTAAATTCTGTTGTTCGAAGTATTCTCCCTAGAAATAGCATTACTATTTTTTTGTGCAGTAGTTTTTAAATATTTTCAATAATAGAGATGAACTAATAAGAAATACCTTTATTTTTGAAACATTATTTAGGCCTGAATATTGTTTCAATAAACACAACAACTAAATCTCTATAAACGGTATGTAAATAAACGAACAAATTAATACGATGGCTTGTGTCATATCGTACATTCCCATACAATGACCTTAGGGTGACGTCACGACACGTCGAACAGTGACGTCACTGGAGTCAGAATATTTTTCAATGGAGTTCCTTATTCTGAGTCTGGCCCGCTTACACACGCTAAATCTTATAAATGGCCCTTAAGAAAATACAGTTTGACACCCTTGATCTAAACGGTGTTAGAAAGAGAAAATACCACGCTTCATATTTAAATCTAAAAGTTAACTGTACATATGTGTGTTTTAGTTTTTTTTTTGTTATTAGTAATTTTAGTGAGAAAAAACGTAAGGCTCAACAAATGTCTCAACATTTTTAAAACTTTTTTATGTTTGCACGCAAATTTTTTGTACTTAATTATATACGAGTATTTATTTCTTGCAAGCGAAAACTTTGAAAGCAAATTTCATCACCTTTCTATAACAGGTTTTAGTTTTCGTATATATATTTAGAATATATCGGAGAATGCTCAAGGTTCCATGGACTGACATGATCACCAAGACAGAAATTCTCAGGCGGGCTAGAGCTGATAGAGAACTGCATACATTAATAAAAATCAGGAAAATTTCATATCTGGGTCATATACTTCGAGGGAAGAAGTATTACTTGCTCCATTTAATATTGAAAGGTAAGATAGAGGGTCGCCGAGCCTGGTAGGAGACAAATGTCTTGGCTGCGAAATATACGAGAGTGGACCGGCATTAGAAGTGCGGAGGAGCTATTCCGGGCAGCGCAAGTTAGAGAGACATTTTCAAGAGTGATCGCCAACGTCGGGGGGACCTGATAGGGCACATAAAGAAGAAGAATATATATTTAGAAATATTCCATTAATTTTAATTTGATTGCAAAACGGAAATATTTCGATCTTCTGGTGAAATACGGTCGAGGCGTGAGGGGTTAAGGCGCGGTGTACCCGCTTAAAAAGAAGAAGATGGAGAGATATGTAAATACGAATATTAGAGAGAGCGCGCTAATATTAGAAAGATAATAATTGTGCGAAAATTGTGAAAATGTTTAATAAAACACGACTCGTTTAAAATAGAGCAAGAATCTCACGTTGATTGTCTAAAATAGCATTTTAAAAAAAACTGTGAATTTTTACATACATATTATATACCTTGTAAAATAACTGAAAAATGCGTGTTTATAATAATTTTCGGAGCAAACTTTGCGATTTTTTTCTATCGAGGGAATTCCATATAATTGCCATTTCGGCATGGGGAATGTATAGATATTATCTTCAAGAACAACATATATTTTTTACAGCTTTAATACTTACAGTTTTTAATGAAAATATGCAGAAATCGGTAGAAATGTGGGAAGCCGGGCCTTAAGTTCATAAATAAAACACAATTTTAATCCTTTATTGTTTGTAATGACCATCTTTTGGATAATTTACAATATGGCAGAACATTAAAGCTGAATTTTACATCGAAAACATAACAGTCTTTAAATTTACCATGTTACATATTTCAACAATTAATATTTACTTCATTATCTTATATAAACATGTACTATTTTCTAATCTAGTCCGCGTACACAATATCCCAAACAAACACACGCAATAAAACCAACAAATTTTACTTCAAAACATTCGCGGTAGAGTCATTACCATTACCTTTACACAGAAAATATAAAGAAAAATTATGAAAAATAAGAACATAATACATTTATTTTCCTGCCAAATAAGAGTACAACATATAAAAAGTGGAACTACAAAACTTGTAGGCTGGCAACACCAAATTACCTATCAAATATTATTTCAAAGTGCAATGACACTGAAAATACAGAACACTGTATACACATTTAAAAAAACATTTTTTTGTTCTTAAAATAAAAAAAATTATATCGAAGAAGCACTGTTGTTAAGTTACCTACTTAGTGACGTCAATAAGATTAAATTGTGTTTACAAAGTGATTGACTTTCATTTAATTTAAGAAAAAATTGAAATTAATAGTAGGTAGAGAGGAAGAATCACTAATGGTGAGTTTAGTTACACTACTTTTAGATCTGAATGAGTTAAATATATTCAGATCTAAAATTAGAGACCTGATCTAAAGCCGGGACAACGCTAGTAGGAACTTAAGCTAATATTAAATAAATGTGGGCAATTTATATTTTATTACAACATCGTTATTCTTCATTATGTTAACACAAAAACTGCAAAGATATAATAATAATAATATACCTATTTGTAATTCTAATTTTGAGATCAGTGGAAGGAAAAAATATATTTTTTAATTTTATGCCTTTTTAATCTATAATATAAAAATGAATCGCTGAATGTGTTGCTAAGCGCACAACTTTCGAACGACTGCACCAAATTGGATAATTATTTTTTTTGTGTGTTTGTTATTGTCAGGACAAGGTTTTAATAAAACTTCCGGTGAGCTCTGGCATTATGAAATTTGTATAAAAAAAACGAGAAAGCGGCTATTGTTATGGAAAGCGGGAGGGAGGGAGAGATGGGGGAGGGGAACCAGGGAGGGGGAGGGGAACCAGGGAGGGGGGAGGGGGACCTGGGAGGGGGGAGGGGAACTCGGGAGGGGTGTTCGGGTGATGGGGGAAGAGGGGGGGAGTGGAGTGGGGAGAGGGAAGGTGGAGGTGACGGAGTGGGAACGGGAGAATAAAAGGGGAGGCGGAAGGGGAACGGGACGAATGGGAAAGGACACGCAGGGAGAAACAATTTCTCTATTAAATGGCATAGCAACGCATGCCGGGAACCAGCTAGTTTTTAATAAAAATATAGGTTACACAGCTTTAGATTACCACCATGATAATATTTTTAGTATTGCCATTTGAACAACAGAGGCACCCTCATATGTTTTCTACTCTTATTTGACAAACTGTAATTGTGCATTGAAATTATTACGTAAGAATATTTTAACTCTTTGATATATATATATTTTTTCTTTTCAGGTTTGAAATTTGGATAGTCACGATAAAATAAGTTTTTTAAATTTATTTATTTAATCGAAATTCAAATATTTCGTTACATACAGAATGAATATTGTATTTAATATTGAAACACTTATTATATAGAAAAATGAAACAATACAACTTTGTATAAACCACTTATACGATGTGCAAATCCGACCGGTTTCGGAACAAACGTTCCTTCGTCAGGGAAAGCTTATACTAATTTGACAGTTTAGATTAGAACAATGTTTTATTGTGGTAGGGGTGGAGCCGTTGTTAGTTAATAATGTAGATTGGGTGGGTAGGTATTAGTGTAGAGTGGGTGGGTAAGGGAACAAATCCATGATTGGGCTATATGAGAATATAGCATTCACAATAAAACATTGTTCTAAACTGTCAAATTAGTATAAGCTTTCCCTGACGAAGGAACGTTTGTTCCGAAACCGGTCGGATTTGCACATCATATAAGTGGTTTATACAAAGTTGTATTGTTTCATTTTTCTATAATGGATAACCACAAAGTAATAGCTACATTCAAAAATACTTATTATATAGTTTGACTTGAATAAATAAATAAAATTGTTGGTTTATTTTTTCATGAAAACAAATTTTTAATATAATTTTCATATTACACATTAAAAAAATCAATTACCATTACTTCTATTGATAATGTTATTAAATCTTATACAGTTTGTTGAGATTTCCTTATGAATATATTAAGAAATTAATTTGTTATTCCTTATGTACATAATATTATTATGATCTTTGTGTTAATAGTTAATTTATTGTTTTAAATTTCTAATTAATGTGATTTGTTTAGTTTTACTGGATTAAATCAGGAAAACATATTTTTTAAAGTATTGAATTTTATTATCTATCAATTTTTTCATTATAATATTTTGTTTATCTTTTACCACACCTAAACAATAAAAATGTACATTGTGTTCAATCTGCTAGTTCAAACAAAATAACGCAGAATATGGATCGTTCAGTTGATTACTCAGACATCCAAAAAAGTCGGATTTGAGCAAAAATGTACTCTCTATCTGGTACAATACTCATATTACTCATAAACACCACCAAATCAGTTATAATGGAGAAAAACTTGAAGTGCATTAAACAAAATGTTGATGTTTTCTGGGACACTAGTAGAACATTTCAAAATGTTATACTAATGCTCCGGACCGTTATTTTATGGCATATTTAATATGTAAAAAAAGATAGATATTTATGATTTGGAGATGTCTGACGTCTGACTAAGGGGGCATACATGAATTAAGTGAGCTCAAAATGAGGGGGAATAATCCAATAAAATCTCACCAAATCTCATTTAAACTGTATCCCAAATTTTGTTCGCTGAAAAAACCCATCCCATCCTATCCCATCCTGCCCCGTCCATCCCTGCATCCAGTTTGATTTAGCTAAGTAATGTAGATCTAGAATGAATAAAGGAAAAAATAGCTTGAATAAAGTTTATTTTTCCGATTCTGATCGTTGTACTGAATATACTCATTTTAAAGTTTTCATTCTCATTTATTGATTTTAAAAACGTCCCAAAACCGCACATTCCGAAACGGTTTCAACCGGCTACAACGTCATTGTGACGTAGAAAACGCTACTGGCTGATACAATACTGTCTGTCACCAAAGTTGCCCGGCGTGACGTCACCGCCGCCAAATTCATGAATAAAAACGAACATGTTGTTTTGGCGACAAATCAAAAATGGCATAATTTAAATCATTATCGGAAATGTATTCGGCAACTTAAAAAGACGATTATTATTGTAATTTTTTTATAGAAAAAAAAGTGAAATTACCTAATTCTGCCTAATTTTCCTTTTACTAAGCAAATGATTGTAGAAGGGAATGGAAAGTAAACGTTGGGGGGACTTGAGTATACAGATCTAACAACCAAACCAAAACCAGGGCGATCTTGAAAGTATCTTAACATTTAAATAAAAGATGTTTCCAATCCAAACACCGATCCAACATTACTTTCGCGACTCACGCGAGAGGTAAAATGTATTTTTGAATATAGCTTTACCCGCTGTCAGTGTTTGGTATAATTTTAACTTACGTAATATAATATGACATTAATTATTTTCGCTATTTTAATATACAACAAATAAATATATTTTATTTATTATTAGGAATCAATATTTACAAGGATGGGTATAAATAATTAATTTGTTTATCTGGTAAATAAAATTAATCACGTAATGTTAAAGGTTGGATTCTTGTTTAAAGAACTTTAATTTCCGTGAGTAACTTAAATAATTATGATATTTAAGTAAATTTATTGTTTGGTTTAGTTTTCGATTGACTCAATTTCATACAAAATTTAAATTTGTATTTGATGCCAAAATACACAACCAAACTAATATTTGTTTTAATCAATAGGTATAACAAATTTCCAGTACGTATATGCACTTTACTTGTATGTGTTTTAAATTATAAAATAGGGGCCATTAAAGAATTTAATTTTTACGATTTTAAATTGAAATTATTTGTGAGTTAATGATAATTATTAAAAGAAATATTTTTTGTCTGTCTGTAAAAATAAAATAAATCGCTGAAATGTATGTGCGCGCATAACTTCCGAACGACTACATCAAATTGGATAATTCTTTTTTTTGTTGTGTTCGTTATTGTCAGGACAAGGTTTGTATAAAACTTCCGGTGAGCTCTGGTATTATTAAATTTGTATAAAAAATTGCTATTGGTGGCACGCGAGGTTTGAAGGTGGCACGCGAGGTTTTAGGGGGAAGGGGGGAGGGGGGGAGGTGGAGGAGGCAGAGTGGGAACCCCCCTTACACCATGCGAGCGACGCCGACCAAGATATTACATACACGTAACCCCAGGATTGACCAATTTTATGAAGTCAAAATTAGCGTATTAGTTGCGTTTTGAATTTCTCAAGTCAACTTTCATAGGGGGGGGGGGGGGTGACACTACGTCCCGGGAGGGTGACATCCGCATCGGGTGCCACCCATGCTAGCTACGCCACTGTACCTACCCCCTACCAATGGGTAGCTTCCCCCATACAAAAAAGACTTCGAATGGTCCACAATGTTCCAGAATATTCCACAACATTCGAGAGTGTTCTGGGATGTTCCACAAAGATCTGGGATGTTTCTGGATCTTCCCGAACGTTCCAGACTATTCGCGAATTTTCCGGGATGTTCTGGAATGTTCTGGATTGCTCTAGAATGCTCTTGAATTTTTTGAACTGTTCTAGAAATTTCTAGAGGGTAAAATTTCCAACTCTTTTATATTCAAAATTCCCTTCAGGTAAAAATGGGAACCTTCTTAATGGATAGGGGATAGAGGGCTACCTTACCATGTAACTCCCTTGATCGTACCGGGACTCGTTTATGAGTTTTAGCGGCTCGCACATTGTAGTACACTTTTTTTATAATATATATTGATTAATATATTTATAATACATAGTAATGATGAAAAAACATTTTTTTTAATCATCATAATTAACTCACAAAAAATGGCTAAGTTGCCACTAAAACCATGCAAAATTTAATTATTTATAAACCTGTATATCATAATTTAAAACATAAATAAATAAAGTAGAACATATCCGTATTTGCTATATCTTTTGATTAAAAAGCATATTTTTCAGTTTGGTTGGGTATTTTGGTATCTCTTTTGTATAAAAAAGGCGCATCCGTTAAAAAGTAATAGAACAGATAAAATCAATTGCAAATAATGTTTTTTACGATGTTGCCAATAAAAATACTACATATAAACTACATTGAGCAAATTTTACAACCTACTCTCTATTCATAAGGTTGTACATAAGTTTTTTTTTCTCCACTTCATAACATAAATACTTGAGAAACTAAGTTTATTTTGGGATAAAAATCTTGTGTCTTATAATTTATAATAATATTACGTGTGATATAATGTTTGATACTTCACGCCAAAAAAATTACACATTTAACGATGTGCGACGTTACGTCGAGTTAATAATTCAATTTGTTTTTAATTTAAAAATTTATTAAGCAACTTCTCGGTCCCTACACCAATATATTATTTATTTAATATATATTATTAATTTATGATGCGAGCAGATGGGTACGTCGATTATTCTAAGCATTTTCGTTTAATTTTTTTTTCCATGGATATCTTCGAGTTAAACTAAAGGCCTTTAGAACAATGTCTATATACAGTAGATGCCGGTTAATGTAGTCGCAATTATTTTGCTGTTTTGAGCGAATTAAGTGGAGAATATTTTATCCGCTAATTCAATTTTGGACAATCTTAATAAACATTTTCTCATAAATTATTGAAACTAGAGTTAAGAACTGATTTGGCATGAAATGAGCGCTTTTATTATTATCGTAACGATCCATGTTTACATACAAAAAAGCATAAAACGTAATAATATTAGCGAAACTCAATCGAAAATCTGGAAACAGAAAAATCAGAAAAAATATGTATTTCTGATTTTTCTGTTTCCAGATTTTCGATTGAGTTTCGCTTATATTATCTTCATTTATTTAAATATTACAATTTGAGGTTTTACTCATAAAGTTAAAATAAAAAATAAAAAAAGTACTTTATTTATCCTAATAATGCTAGCTCTTTTTTACACATTAAATAAAAAAAGACCTAAGATGAGGCACCTGAGTCTATTCCTCCAAAGAATTATGTTTTTCTTTGGGGGAAACAGAAATATCTTATTATAGCTCAGCGACGGCGACGGAATGGCGTTTCATTTTCTTTATACGTTTGAAGGACACGTATAATAATGATTGTATATTTCCTTTGAGGGGGGGGGGGTGCAGGCATACGTTCACCGTTTGTCTTATCGTAAGAAAGAGCTGCGGCAATATATGTTTAAGAACAAAAGCAAAACCATTAGCACTTTGACGTTTTTAAATTTTTGAAATTTACTATATATATATTATATTATAATATTCATACTTTCAAAATTATCGTCACAGCTAGTAGTATTGGTAGGGGTCCACGGAGACGTCACTTTGCCGTGAGTGAGAGAGGTGCAAGAAAAGTATTCCTTTTTTTCCTTTGGAGGAAACAGACCGCAGCATTATTGTAATAAGGAGCGTATTTTTACTCCTTTTTTGTGTCGTCATGGTACCGTAATCGTGGATCGTTACGGTAATAATAAAAGCGCCCAATAAGGCCTGCCTCACTATGTATTATAAGAAGCGAAAAGGTTAATATAAACGAATAGAACATTAATTTGGTTCACAATCATATTATATGTATATATGTATTCATGATTTTCACTTTTTAGAAATCAGCAGGTTTTTTTTCACCACAATCATTTCATATTTTGACATATGAGAGAAAAGTAGGAACTGTATATTCTTTACTTATTTTCATTAGTCTTCTATTTATCCCGTCTTAAAAATATTGATTCTATTAAGCGTCCGATTCCAGCTTGCTGAACACATTAACCGGTGCATACTGTTCGTGGCTTTACAAACACTTTTTCATAAAATTTATATTTACATGATTCTTGTTCATTTAAACTTTTTTTTTGTTCCCTAATAACTTTTCATGATTAATTTATGAGATGTATTCATAACATGGGTCCGCATATATAAAAACTTTATTTTATGTTAACTCCTTGAAAACATTTAAGGATTTAAAATATACACAAAAATGTTTTTTTTTTTTACATGAGCTCCACACAGGAGGCCCTGAGGAAAATAATTTCCCTGAGGGCCTATGTCATCTTTGGGGATGCTGTGTGGAGGGTTTTTTAGGGAAAGGAAGGAGAGGATGGTTCTGGGAAGGAAAAGGGTTTAAGGGGTGGGTAGGAATCTGGGGTTCAGTGTGTCCTGGTCATCAGACCTAAACAACCCTCATCCCATGAACCCGGGCACCCCTGCTTAGTCACCAAACGTAGAGAACCACTTGGGGTGACCTATGGCAGAGGTGTTGGTTATCCAATAAAGGTTCCCGGGGCGGCGGTACCCATTCCCGCCTCCCAAATTGGAAATTTTGTTTACCCTTTGAAAGAGATTTACGTAATAGTGAATATTTACCTAATAAAAATATTTGTATTGGTGAGCTAATTAATATTTTCTTAAGATGTGATAAAATCACACGAAAAATGATTTACACGTGTCCGTGAGATACTAACGCATATTTTTAATTTTTTTTTTACTTATAAACTTACTTCCACCAGTAATTCCTGACATTATTTGGAGTAGGTGCGTAATAAAATATAATCAAGTTTCCGGTGAAGTTTTAACGTTTAAAAAAAAAAAATTATATTTAAAAACAAACAAAAAATCTTCTACATGTCACTAGTAGTAACTCCGCCTAGTAAACGCCCAACCGAGTGACTTAGAAGGGGTTCTCGGGTTCGGGTAAGGTTTTGATCTTGGTCTCACACGACGGATGCGTTTGCCCACTTACTACGTGGTGGGCCGGATCGGGAGAGACTGGTTGAGTGAGATCACTTGAACTCTCCAGCCGGACTGTCTCGACCCACCGTCTTGCATCGCTGTGGGAGGGATGGATTCCTACCTGCTCCTCTTATCTTCTTCCTTCCCAGAACTTCCTCTCTTTCCTTTCCCTAAAAAGACCCTCCACACAGCATTCCCAAAGATGACGCAGTTCCGGAGGGATTTTTTCCAGTCTTACTGTGTGGAGCAAAAACCTTTTGATTTTTATATTTATAAACAAAAACAATAAAAAACCCGACGCAAGGTGTGTCTATCTATCTGTGTGTCTGTCTGTGGCATCGTAGCTCCTAAGCGAATGGACCGATTATGATGCGATTTCTGCTGTTTAAAAGCTGGCGTGATCGAAATGGTCCTTAGCTACAATTCTTGAAAATCTGTTCAGGCGTTTCAAGGTCATCAGCTCTTTTTTATGTCGGGGGTTTCTTAAGATTTTTAAAATTTTACTTACGAGTATACTCCAAATAACGAGAGGAATCACTGGTTAAACAAAATCAAGTAAGCCCCTAAACACCCTATACAATCTTGATTTTTACCTGTTGATCAAAATTTTACCTGTTAAAGCAATACTATGGCACAAAATTATAATTCAGCATATATTTACCGCGCAGCATAAAGAGAAATTAGAACATAAATACAGCACTAGATTCACGCTCAACGACGGGTTAATAGTTCCGAAATTTAACAATAAGTACAGACAGAGAACATTTGAATACATCATACCGAAGATATTTAATTTATTACCTGACAATATAAAGCAACGTAATTCTATGAATAAGGTTAAATATATCGCACACATAGATAAAGACTAGCACAACTCGAAATAATCCAAAATCGAGTTATTGCCATTTTCGGAATCTGCGTCGAAAACTACACAAACAACAAAGACACCTGTTTAAAAATCTCCATCAATAAAATTGTAGATGGCACTTAAGTCAGTCTTTCTGAATTGCTCTACGAAAACCCCCACCAACAATAGTAACGCATCACCAGTTACGACATACCAGCTGTAGGGGAAGGTGCTGTCAATACGCACAGACTGGATTATTTCGACTTAGTCTTGTATTCGTTATTAACCGCAGTCATAGTGTGTATTCGTGATTGAACTTGTCTTCTTTCTCGGGCGTTCTACATATCAATTCCACTTACTCCGGTATTGTGAAGATTATAAATCAAAATATACAGAATAAGAGTGCATTAATTCAAAATTTATCACTAATATGGAATCAATTTGAGTTGATAAAATTATTAAACAATGATTTTGTCACAAATACTAAAATAACACGAAATTAATTAATAAACGCGTGACACGTGAATTTGATGGTTAAGTAATTAAGCAAATAAATATCCTAGTAAAATAACATACAATATCATATAACAATATTTTTAATCGGTCAAATAGAAATCGAGTCAAACGGTTTTCGCTGTTCCTGAAAAAAGAGGTATTTTGAGTTGTACTACTCTTTATCTAGGTGTGCGATATGGTGAAAAATTGGCTATCGGAAAAAAAATATTTATATTGATATTGATATGTATAAAAAAAAAAGTTGAATCTGTAGATTGAAGATATAAATTTTAAATGTAAAAAATCTATATGTAACTAAAATATAAGCACCTGTTGACAAGCCAATTCAATTGGCTTAGTAGGACTTATTTGCTGAATACAATATGTATTATCTATTCTTAAAATAAAATTTAAAAAAAATCTTTTAAGCTGAACACTACATACATTAGAAGAAGAAAAACATAGTATTAATATTTTTGTACTTAAAATAGATTTATTTTGTAGTTATGACTGAAAAATTATATTAGTACCACCCGCATCATGTTTGAAAATTAACAAATATCTGCAAAAACAAAAAATTAATTTTTTTACATATTTTTGGTTTTATTTTCCCACGATATTATCGTCAAATACAGTTTTGAGCTAAAATCTCCAATTTGTCAACATATATCACAAATTATTATTTTTTTTAATTATTACTAGGCAGTCCAAAAAGTTTTAACGCAAGTGCTGAAAAACTTTTTGGACAACCATACATAAAATCTAATTCTAAACATTTACACATTTCATGTTATTCATTTAATGATAGTTTATAATAAAAATCACAATTTATTCTAAAAATCACGTGGAGTATGTTCATGCTTAGCGTGTCGACGAATATGAAGATAGGCACACTGGGTCCACGTATGCAATGTACGCAACGCGTTGGGGAAAGGCTGCGCGGCCTTTTTCAGTTGACTTCAGAGGAATATAAACGCTAGAAATATTTCGAATCTAGTGCCTGTAAAATTTTAAAATTGAGCGTCTTATTTGCACGAGGCTAGTAAGCGAAAAAGTGGTTTTTATTTATTTTGTGCATAATTTTATAAGAACGAAAAAAAGCTAGAACATAGAAAACCTCAAAAATAGTCTTAACCATGAAGGGGTATTTTTTTAAATTTGTTTTTTGTATCACTTCATAGTTAAGTCATGAAAAAACATTTTTTTGGTGGTTTACGCTTATATTTTTTGTTACGTAAATAATAATTTTATTGTAATTCCAATACATAGAACAGCTAGTAAAAGCTTCACTTTATCCGTGGCATTTTTTTTGATGTTCATACTGTAAGACGATTCGTCGTAAAGATTAATCAAAATAGTATCAAAATAGGATTTCACGTATAGCTTCATCTTCAGGCCAAAATACTTGAAGAAATTGAATAATAAAGTTTTTAATCAAAAGGTAGATCAAATGTCTGGTACGGATATATATGCTATTTTATTTAATCGTCTTTTATATTGCAAACAATAGGCCATTTAAGAAATATTTTTTAAAATTATTTTAGAGACAGTTTTGGAAATTCATTCGGAGTTAATGACATTTTATTTTATTCTTTACTAGCTGACCCGACGAACTTCGTACCGCCTCAGAATCAAAAACTGTTGAATTAAATTAAGTTTTTTTATCAAGTTAAAAATTACACCATGAAGCAATTATCGATGCCAAACTGTCCATGTTTTGTTTTTATCAGTAACAGAGTTTCGTATGGATTTATATTTTTTGTGATTTTCTTACTTATCCATTTACTTAAGGGGATTTTTGAAAGGAAGCGTGTACCGGTGCCGCCGCCCCGGGAACCATTTATTGGATAACCAACACCTCTGCCATAGGTCACCCCAAGTGGTTCGCTACGTTTGGTGATTTCGCAGGGGTGCCCGGGTTCATGGGGTGACTTTTGTGCGTGTCTTGGCAGCGGATGCGTCTGCCCACCTGCTGCGTGGCGGGCCAGATCGAGAGAGAGACTGGTAGAGGTAGGCCTTTTGACCTTTCCAGCCGGATTCTCTCGACCAAAGGGTCGAAAGAGTCTAGCTGGAAAGGTCGATTCCGGTCAAGGCAATGGCCTTGCACTGCAGTTGGAGGGATGGATTCGCTCCCGGATACATTGACCTCCAGATTCCTACCCACCCCTAATGCCTTTTTCCTTCCCATAACTTTCTATCCTACCCTTCCTTAAAAAGACCCTCCACACAGCATCCCATAAGATGACATAGGTCCTGAGTGGAGCTTACATAAAAAAAATGCGTTTCATTTCAGAAATTTACTATTATTATATTTTTCCTTTGGAGGAAGTCTGTCTCATTTTCGACAATTAACATTTAGTGTGTAAGAAAGAGGGGCAGCATTATATGATTAAGAACAAAATCAAAACAATTAGCGCATTGACATTTGACGTTTTCGAATTTTTGGAATTCATGCACAGTTAAATATAATACCTATTACAATATTGTTGCAGTTCTTTCAAAATATGAGAATTCTTTTCCCTTTCTTTTTCGTGATTTTTTGCGATGTTTTAGTAGTTAATTTGTTATGCGGGCGGAGACAAATCCAACAAAACAAAGATCATGAAAATCGGTCCAGCCGATCTCGAGTTATAAATAGTGTAACTAACCCGACTTTGTTTTATATATTAAAGATTTACTATATGAATATGATGAAACAAATCTTTATACATCAAAAAATATTTCTTTGTTTGTCCCTTATGCGTTCCTAAACCGTACAACCGATTGCAATGAATCTTTGCTGATTTGATATGCGCATATCCTCAAGAGTTTCTATATATAATAGTGAGCTCTGGCGTTATGCATTTATTTCCTATACTATTCATCCGATTACGATGAAACTTTGGTGAGTTATTTTCGCACGTCCGCGAAGGTTTCTATATATATTGGTGAGCTTGTCTTTAGAGCACAGGCGTCGGGTGGGAATGCTATCCTTGTTCTACCGGTATTACAATGGAAGATGCTCCGAGGAACTAGCATCATTGATCCCTTCGGCACCGGTGCATAGTCGGGAAACACGCCAAACGCGTGCCCAACATTTGTACACGGTTGACATTTGCCACATGAGAACGGGTCGTTTCTTCAACTCGTTCTTGTGTTTAACAGCTCGGCTGTGGAATGATTTGCCGGCCTTTGTGTTTCCTCCTTCCTACAACATGGGTCTCTTCAAGACCAATGTTCATTCCTTCCTCTCCTCAAAAAGACCCTCCACACAGCATCCCAGATGACATAGGCCCTGAGGGAAATTATTTTCCTCAGGGCCTCCTGCGTGGAGTTAACGTAAAAAAAAAGCTTTGGCGTTATGAAATTCGTGTAAAAAATTTGCAATACGCACACGAGTTGTAAAATTTTGCAATGGACGCACGAGTTCTTTGAAAGTTTTGTGTATTTCATAAAGCTTAGCAGCAGGGAGGGAAGGAAGGAGGGGAAGGGGAGTCCTGGATGGGTTGAAGTGAAAGTGGAGAGGGGGACTGCGGGGAAGGTGTAGGGGGAACGTGGGAGGAGAATGGGACGCATTAGAGCAAGGGAGGCGGAAGTGGAACGAGGACGAATGAAAAAGGACAGCCAGAGAGAAAAAAAATCATATTTGTTGTGACATTGCAGTGCGTATTGGGAAGTCGATTTTAAAAAAATAAAATTATTTAAAAAAGCATTTTGATGAGCGTAAATTTAAATTACAAATAACCAAATGCTGAAACACAAATTTTTCGAATATTATTTAAAATGTCTACATTTTATAATTTTAAAATTAAACAAATAAATTAGAATATATCTGTACTAGAAATTTGCTGTAACTTTCGATAAAAAATATAATTATTCAATTTCGTCAAGTACTTTGGCCTCGAGTCCAAATTTAAGTGTTGAATGAGAAAGAACGGCTGCTGCTTAATTTGAATGAGTGGGCCCAGTGTGTTATTTCCTTAATACATGCATTTATTGTTGACTGTAGAGTGAAAGAATGTTTTAAATTATTATCTAACAATTTTGCCTTATCAGTAAATGGCATTTGCAAAATCAAAATTTAACAGAAATTTTTTCGATTATAATCATCGATATTGGTCGACGGATAAATGTAATAGATTGTGTCCGGAAATTCGTGGTACAAGCGGGAAATTAGTGGATTTACATCACATTTGGAGTCGATTTGTAGTATAACTTTTCTTGATGTGAGCTTTCGTTTACGAGTAAATAAAATCCAAAATCGGAATTTTAAAGTCAAATTCAACAGATGTTTGCAGATGTTTTAAAATGCTTCGAAGCACATACCCGGTTACAAAAGTTTTTTTTAAAAGTCGGGGTCACCATTTTATGGATGAATTGAATTGGTTTTGTGTACGTTAAAAAAATTAAGAAGACTGTACTTAAAGGTTTATTAAACAACATTTCAGCACCACAATTTATATTTATATACAAGACTACCTGGTTTCCGGCACGCCTTGCAATGCCATATTCAAAGAAATACTTTGTTTCTCCCTGAATCACTTTTCCCGCGCGTCTCCGTTCCCCTCTCGCGTCCCTTTCTTAGCTAGCTTTATCAATTATGGCCTATATGTTATTTTGATGTATGAGCTATATTATTGTAAGGTTTCATTAAAATCCATCCAGTAGTTTTTTCGTGAAAGATTAACAAACACACATACATCCATACAAACTTTTGCGTTTATAAAGGAAAGCGAATACGAAGCTACTCGCGAGCTGTTGAATCGGCGGTAATCGGAAACAGAATGAATTCATTTTAGTGCGGCACCCGTCGCTGGGTGCTAAAAAAGGTCCGTGTATTGTAGTACAAGTAGCCAACAAGAGGTAATCGCGTCGCGAATGTTTTGAGTTGTTCGCTAGCCACAAACCCTTTGTTGACGAAAAACAAAAATTGTAAGGCTCAATCGAAAGAAAAGTATTTTTGGGTTATCTGTGTGACGTAGATTACTCTTGTAATGCGAGTTTCCCGACACCGTGTATAATATTACAATAATTAGTAACATTATTATGACAAAATTTGAAATCATAAACAGCGGATAAACATCAAATGAAGGTATGAAAATTATTAATTTTATGACTAATCACAAATATATACATTTATAGGATCACTTATGTAAGTTATAGATGTAGGGTACACGTGGGAACCGCCTGTTCAGCTTTAGTCACGATGCAGGAAGTGACTGTCACAGCTGCAAACATTCACAGCCATGATATTTGGCCAACTTTACGAAATATTATTTGCATCAACTTGAATTTTTTTTAAACAATTCAGTCATTCCAGAAATTGAAGCGATACATTATTTTTGCCACTCTTTTTAATATTGATTGCATATTCTTCAGTTGGCCAAGATCATTAATAATCATATCGCCATAACCAATCAATATCATATTCAAGATGTTTAAACATCAGTTGGCCATCACTTATCAATACCATATTCTTCAGTTGACCATCAAGATCATTAATTTGCAGTTGGCCAAGATCATTAAAAATCATTTTGCTATCACCAATCAATACCATGTTCAAGATCGTAAACATCAGTTGTCCATCAGCAATCAATGCCATATTCTTTAATTGGCCATCAAGATCATTAATCATTAGTTGGCCATTACCAATAATACCGTATTCTTTAGTTGGTGACCAACACCACATTCCCACCAACCTTCGTTGGCTATCATCAATCAATACTATATTATTTAGTTATAAATCAAGTTCATTAATCATCAATAGGTCATCAACAATCAAAACGATTTTCTTTAGTTGGCCATCAAGTTCATAAATCATCAGTTGGTTATCACCAATCAATACCATATTCTTTTATTGACTATAAAAATCATTAATCATTAAATGGTCAACAACAACCATTCTTTAGTTAGCCATAACACATTATTTATTTTTAGCCATAACCATTCTTTGATTATTATTAAAAAATTCCTTAACTTCGTACCGATAATTAATTGCCCAGATTTTTCATTATCATTTAGTATTCACTGTGACTCAAGTAATATTGGTATTGGAGGCGTGTTGACTGAAAATTTTGATGAAGAGGAGTATCCTTTTCCTATTTTTCTATGTGTTTGAATGCACACGAGCGAAACTATGGCGTGACGGAGCGCGAACTCCTAGTGGTTTTAAATTCGGTCAATCATTTCAGCCATTATGATCATCAATCATTAAATGGCCATCACCAACGAATATCATATTCTTTCATTGACCATTAAGATCATTAATCATCAGTTGGCCATCACCAAACAAAACCAGATCCTTTAATTGGCC
Organism: Limnephilus rhombicus; assembly: GCA_929108145.2. Taxonomy (NCBI): domain Eukaryota; kingdom Metazoa; phylum Arthropoda; class Insecta; order Trichoptera; family Limnephilidae; genus Limnephilus; species Limnephilus rhombicus. The sequence goes on from OV815291.1 coordinate 11,042,936, forward strand.
ATCAATTTCATTAATCAACAGTTGGTCATTATCAATCAATATCACGTATTTTAGCTGGCCATCATGATCATTAATCATCAGTTGGCCATTACCGATCAATACCATACTCTTTAGTTAGCCATCATGATCATTAATCTTCAGTTGACCATCAAAAATTATTATTTTATTCTTTAGTTGGCCAACATCATCATTAATCATCCGTTGGCTATCACCAATCAACACAACAGACTTTAGCTAGCCATCAAGAGCATCTATCATTATTGGTTTTGGTCATCACCGACCAAAACCATATTCTTTAGTTGGCCATCACCAATCAATATCATTTACCTAAATAGGCCACGATGAACAACAGTTGGCCAATACCAATAAATACCACATAGAGGCCATCACCAATCAATACCAGTAAGATAAATTGGCCACCAAGAGTATTAATAATCAGTTGACATCCACTGCATACAGATAAAAACCATATTTTGTAGTTGGCCATCAGCAATCAATGCAATATTTATTTAATTGGCTATCAGAAGCATTGATATTCAATTAGCCATTACCGATCAATACCATATTCTTTATTTGGCCATCAACACCATATTCTTCAGTTAGTCACTTCGATAATCATTAAATACCGCAATCATCAGTGGGTAATGACTATCATCGGTCCGGCGCGAAGAGCAGGGGTAGCGCGGCGGCAGGCAGCGCGAGGAAGAGTGCCCGCAGTGCCCAGCGGGCGCACAGCGTGGAGCGCGCCAGGAAGGCGAGTGACAGGCCGAGGGCACGGAATGACAACGCCAATGCAGCGCGTCCTGCCGGCACAGGCTCGTCGACGAGAGCTGGGGAAATAAAGGAATATTGGTACTGACACACATGCTCATCAACTGTACACATTTGCTCATGAATGAGCAAGCTTGGTTTGAGCATACCCATGAATAAGCATGCTCAAAGCCAACAATTGAATACGCATGCTTTTTACACACGCTCATGTCGACCACCGTAACACGGGCATCAGCCTAGCATGGTGGTAGAAAAATCCACAAATAATGTAACCGTAATATGCAATGAATGAAGAAAAAAAATGTCAACAAATCGAGTCTGTTCCATTCGCCCAGAACTAAACAAAATAATCTAATTGCTTGAAGCGCAATTATTTAAGAATCTACTGACGAAAGAAACGGTTGATTTGGATCCAGATGTCGAAAAATCCGAAAAAGACTACAAAATAAAAAATAAATGCTGAAAAAAAAAATTTCAATAGAATGTGGTTTCATTTTGGAGGTAAAGGAACTTTTGGGGAATTTGAAAATCTATTGTGGGTATTTTAGTGACCCTATGTTCCAAATGCATTCATGATTCCCACAATCAATCATGAAAGGTTTGCCTTGTTTCCGCAGCGGGCCATTTTTGATATTTTTGCAAAGAATGCGCAGGCGCGAATTGAGATTGGATCAAAATGAGCATGCTCATAAGCAAGCCTGTTCACACATGCTTAGAGCGCTTCCCCTTCCACCCGCGAATCCAATGAGCAGTCTCATTTGAGCTCAAATGAGCACGCTCAATACCAGCACCGTCGTTGACACGCATGCTACTAGGTAGAAATGGGCTCAATGTTAGCATGCTCTCTTGCTACTTAATGAGCATGTCTGTGTTCACTCTGTGTTCAGTTTGATGGAAAAAATATTTACCATGACCCCCATCCCCGCTATCTTGGAGTAACTTTGGACAGGAGCTTGAATTACCGGAAACACATGGAAACAGTGGGCAAAAAAACCAGGACAAGACTAAACTTAGTCAATAAGCTGGCTGGTACTAGCTGGGGATGCGACGCCAACACGCTCAGAACGGCATCCATTGCCCTGGTTTTCTCAGCAGCTGAATACTGTGCTCCAGTATGGGCCAGAAGCGCCCACACTTCCATGGTTGACGTTCAGCTTAATGCCACAATGCGAACCATCAGCGGAACCTTAAAATCGACTCCTCTTCCTTGGCTCCCCGTACTTGCAAATATAACCCCGCCAAATATCAGGCGAGAGATTGCAACACTGAGGGAATACAAGAAGGCGCTGCAAAAAAGCGAAATACCCTTGCACGATGATGTCGTTTCTCACCCGGCATGCCGCTTAAAGTCTCGAAAACCCTTCTGGACGGAAGGAGAAAGACTCCTTCGAACACCTCTAACCCCAGAAGATAGGTGGAAGCTTGAGTGGCAATCAGCCAACGTCAAAAACGCCCATCTCGTGCAAGACCCCACTGAGAGACAGCCTGGGTTCTCATTGCCTCGCAAACTCTGGACTGCCATCAATAGGATAAGGTGCTCCCATAGCCGTTGTGCTCATATGATGCATAGATGGGGCCTTAAAGAGTCGGCGACGTGTGAATGCGGTGCGGTGCAGACCACCGAACATGTGGTCAACGAATGCCCGCTCCATTCATTCCCCGGCGGGATTGATGAGGTCCACAGGGCAACGCCTGAGGCCCTAGACTGGCTCGCAGACCTAGATGTCCCCCTCTGACCCCCCACCATACGAAAGAAAAAAAAAAAAAGCATGTCTGTCAGTACCATATAACACAAATTATTGTAAACTTATCATGTTGATTATTATGTTTCTCAACCAGTGGTCCACGGATGGATGGATGCGTCTTAATCAATTTGGGAGGCAGATATGGGTTGTTCTTCTTCGTGGTGACTTAACGAGGGTGCTCGGGATTGCATGGTGAGGTTTGTCAAGGCCTTGGCGAGAGTTGCATTTGCCCACCAAGTGCGTGGCTAGCCTGATCGGGGGAGACTGGGAAAGGGACACCTTTTAATCTCCAGCCGAACTCTGTCGAAGAGGGATGGATTCACACGTCCGTCACTTCTTAAAACACTGAACCCCAGATTCCTAACCACCTTCCATACCATTATCTTTCCAGAATTTTTCCTTAAAAATACCCCCCAAGATGACACAGTAGAGAGTTAATGTAATAAGATCTGATTAGTCCGCTACTTTCTCTTCCACTTCCTCTTTCCCATCTTCTACTCTTTCACACTTCCTTCAATCTTACTTGAAGTCGCACTGTCTCCAGACATTCGGTAGAAGTTGGAACTAAATTCTTCAAATATCTTGAACTCTTATGGGCAGTTTAGACAAGGCCAGTGGTAAGTTTACACAAGGACACTGACCAAACTACTATCCCGAAAAAATTTCCATCCACAGCTGGACTAAATTGAATGGTGTTCTTACTGGGCAGCAGAAGGTCCCAGACTGCCCCGCAGCCCGCCCAGGCCGCCGCCATGACGGGAGGTAACTGCATGTCTGCTCGGGCGGCTCTCCACGCGCCCAGCGCCAACAGCAGACAAGCGTGCCACACCAGACCGCCACCTATATGTGAACATCAATACAATATGTTATTGTGTGGGAGGGATAGTCCATTTCTTAGGGACTGTCAAAATTTGAGGATTGATTTAAAACCGGTTGAGAAAATTTAACACATTTAGGGGACAAACATCCGATTATCGTTAGGGTAAATTTGTCCCTTTTAGGGAACAGAACAGCTCATACGGTCTCATAAAAATCATTACTTCTCCAAAGCCTTCGACAAAGTTAATCACCGTATTCTCATGGCCAAACTTTATGCTATAGGCATTAGAAACCCTTTGTTATCATTCTTTCACTCTTACTTGACAGATAGAAAACAAAGGGTTAAAATAAATAACTTTGAATCCTTTAACATTGATGTAACTTCCGGCGTTCCCCAAGGAGCCCATTTGGCCCCGCTTCTTTTTAACCTTTTTATTAATGATATCACAAAAGTTTTTTCTCACACACGTTTCTGGCTATTTGCTGATGATAATAAGATTCTTAAGATTATTAAATCCCACCTTGACTGTTTACTATTTCAACTTGATATTGATTCATTTAACGATTGGTGCAAAATTAACTGCATGGAACTTAATGTTGATAAATGCAAAATTTTGTCCTTTTATAGAACCAAAAAACCTATTCAGTTTGATTATAAACTAAATAGTGTTTGTCTATCTACTGTCACATCTATCAAGGACCTTGGGGTCACTCTAGACTGCAAACTTTCTTTCCGTGATCACATAAATAATATCGTAAATAAATCACTTAAACTACTCGGCTTCATTCATAGAATTACCTCTGACTTCAAACATTTAAGTACACTTAAAACTCTTTACTGTTCGCTGGTTCGCCCTCACCTTGAATATGCTAGTGTCATTTGGTCTCCTTTCTACGCTGTCCACATTTGTCACATCGAATCCGTACAACATCGTTTCCTAAGAGGAATTGCTTGGAGGTTGGGTCTTGTAAGAGGCAAGTACTCATATGATGAAATTGAACACATTTTAAACATGCCTTCTTTAGAAAAACGTAGAAAGGACTCTGATCTAATTTGCATATTTAAAATTATCAACAGTATTACAGATACACCTGCATTGTTACAACTCATCCAGTTTAACATCCCTTCCCGTAGGCTTCGAAATAATGAATTGCTGTTCCTCAATCAACATTCTACTAATTACGGATACCATTCTCCCTTATCCAGAATGTCGAGACTTGTCAACGCAAGTCAAAGCATTGATTTTTTTGGTGTAAAACTAAATGACTTTCGGCAGTCGTTACGCAATATTTAAATGCTTCTTCATGCTTTGACTTGTAGTGTCTCTATATGTACTTTTTATATTTTATATTGTCATTGCTATTAATTTTTATGTGCTCTCCCTTCACTGTCATCTCTGTTTTTTATTTTTATTCGTGTTATTAATATGTTTTTAATGGACTGTTGTCCGTAAATTAATAAATAAATAAATAAATAAATTACATCTCCCTTACTATCATGACGAGAAATGTGATCTAAGCAGTGTTAGAACGAGATAATACTACGCTACGATTTGAATCCCATAGATATCCGCAAAAAAAGAAATTATTCGGATTTATGTCGTCAAACTTCCACTAGAACAATGTAAGGTGAAAATTTTTAATGTTTTTTATTTTTATTTTTTTTTATTATTTAATAAATGTTTACATGATAGGTACATTGTTGGTATTTTTTGACTACCACACTAGGCTATTGCCCGTGTTGTGGTAGTCATACATGACATATTATTTTAAATACACAGATAAAAAAAATATGAGACGAGGAAAGAAAAAATAACATATTTAGGGATAAATAAAACTAAAACAGATAAAAATAAAGATATAACAATTAAAAGTAAGTTAAGAAATAAAGAATAAAAAGTTTGCATTCAAAATTTTAATATTTCCAAAATAACATGCTTACTTCTAATACAATTTGAAAGCGTATTTAATCGCCTTTCAAAAATAGTTTTCAGTTTTTGGAATATTCAAATTATTTTGATTTTATTGGAATGCGGAAATACTCAAGAAATCGCCAGCCATAGACATATTTTTTTATTAGCGGTATCAGTAATTTATTCTCAAATATAGATATATATTTTTTAAACAGAGCTATTAAATAAATGGGTGGTTTCTTCGGAAATCATAAGTGACTACCTAATTATATTGTAGTTATATCAAAAGGACCCATTTGACCCAGCAACAAAGTACTCTTTTGATTGCTAAAAATATTGTTTTAACCCATTGTAACTCTTAGGGTCAAATATGACCCGCTGATTTAAAAAAAAAATCATGCGGAAATACGCGATTTCTTCGGCGTAAGAAAAGGAAACAAAACATATTTTCAGTTTGTCTCTAATATATACAACTGATGCCTTGAATAAAATTCTAAAAATAGGTAAGTTAAAAAATAGTTCATCAAATTTCAAAGTCAAAAATTCAAGTTCTATTCAAGTAGTTGTTATTTCATTATTGACCCCTTGTTATACAGTACCAGGATATTAATTGAACTTTTACAGAACTTAATTATTAACTCTGAAATTGATGATTGTTCAGTTCTATAAAACAATCTCGTCCTAGGTGTAAATCATTTAAACTGATGGAATTTATTCATAATATATGTAAACCTTTCAAGGACTCTCAATCAATACTAACCCTTTAAAAAATTTCAACAGATGTAGATCAAACTTTTAAAAATATTTTTTTAGTGAGAAGCAAAAAACTCAGCTTCTATTTTGTAAATAAATACTAACCCTGATAAATGAATAAAATCATTACAAAATAGACAAAACAGATAGTTCAGTTAAATAGGCCTCTGCATCAAGAGGACTAGAAGAAAAAGGCAAGGTGGACAAACCTGCGACAAGCCTTCTTCTCCCGTGCGCCAGAAGCATGCTGAGAGTGGCAGACACCAGGGAGCGTAGCACGGCCACCGCTGCTAGCACGCTCCACACTTGGGACCCTCCTGCCACGCAGACCACGTACCACTACAGACAAAATACACGTTTAATACCAAACACAGAGACGGACCGATTGTGAATGATGATGACTCGGATTTATTTATTAACTAGCGAGCACCCGGCATGCGTTGCAATACCACTCAAAGACTCCCCTCCCGCGTTCCTCATCCAGAAATTTCTTTCATTCTTTTTTATTTCCCTTTTGTAGTTCTTTTGCCAGTCACCAGCAGAAGTAACTATGCTTTCTCCTCTAATACTAGTGCTTTTACCTCGTAATCCAAATATATGTACGTCATATGTTCATAATTCTACTCGAGTAGACCATTTACTTGATCGTGAGGACAAATCACCTTACAGACTTTTTATCTCACCTTCAAAAAGTGCGCATAGAGAAACCCCTGCTCCAGCCCAATGAAGAAGGCCAGTGGCCCCGCCAGTCGCATGCGGGGGTCCGTGATGGCCATCAGGGCAGCTCTCCAGGGCAGGGGACCTCCGGCGGGCGGAGCGCCTCGCCCGCGCCCCTCAGTCCAGCACCACAGTGAGAGCAGCGAAGCCAACAGGCAAAAGAGGCACAGGCAGTAAGGTATGTCATCGATCATGGACATGTCTTCTCGGCAGTCGGAACCTTGAACAAAACAGACTCAATAAGATGAAATGTAATTCAATTTTGTTGTTTTATATCCCTTCAGTTTTTACGCCTTTGACTTGGATGGGCTAACTGTCTGAAAAAGAACTGCCGGGTTTGGATGAGAACCATCAAGTATCGATGAAATTGAAAACATTTGAGGGAGGACTGTGTCCAAAGCTGGACAAGAGGCAGATAGAGAAGTCCAACAGTCTAGTACAACAAGTCAGGCAGCAGAGGCGCAAGCAATAGGGCAGGTTGGCATTTGAAGAAAACAGACTTATCCTGATTTGGGATATTATGCCGTGTTACGTTTTCTCTTTCTTCATGTTCTTCATTAGGGCAGAACAAGGCAAGGCAGAGTATTTTTTTTTTTTACAGTGAATACAGCACAAGAATCTCAACTGCTCCCGTCTGGATCCAGTGAGACTATGGCATCCCCAATTGGGGTATGTTGTGAGGCTGAAGGTAGCGGGGAGGGGAAGGAGGTGGGGAAAAGGAAGGTTGGGAAGTACCTGGCTATTCAGATCTGGTCACTAAACACGGCTAAAGCCATTTTCAAGCAACGTTTCAATTCTGAATGGTGGTCTTACACCAGGGCGATACTGATAGTATCTTCCACTCTGGAACATGCCGCAAATATACTATATATTATTTTAAATGAATTAATTGTGACATAACACAAATTAATCAAATAAAATTTATTTGCGCATGCCGGGCTCGAACCCGCGACCTCCGGATTGTGAGTCAAGAGTCTTACCCACTGGATAAACATATCATATCATTATGATACGTGAAAATCTCAAATCATATCAGATTTATTTGTTATTAGATAAATCTATCTAAAATATACTGCTTTTTTACTATTTTACTGTACCATATCCTTTCGTGCTTGACTGGAAAGAAATGCACAGATATTGACCTATGAAACTGTGAACTTCGAATGGGTGAGAACCGCCAAGGAACGGTAAAATTGCAAATATTTGGGGAATGTCTTTGCCCATAAAAGGTCAGAAGAAGTCAGAAGTCTAATGATGAAGAAGATTATCGCACAAACACAATATTATAAAGCAGCAAAATACTCAAGACGAGATGGAATAACCTCATTACGGGAAGGACAACATCAAGAAAGCACTTCAACTATATCACGGTGGTACAAGAGAAAGCAAAAAGAAAATTCGACGAAATAAGACAAAGATAAAGTCGTAATTACCATCTGGAATGTCATTGCCCGGGCACCCCCTCGACCCGCAAGCCTCCTCTCTCCATCCCTCCAATTCCTCTTCAGTTTCAATAGGTATCCATGTCTTGTCCGTGGCATTCTGCTTCGACTTGGATTCCTCCCAAATGAACACGCTTTCCACCAGAATGCTAGCATTATTCATTCCATAAAGTTCAGAACTACACGGAGGAGAAAGTAAACAGTTAGTATTGTTGAAGTCCGATATGATACTTGGACTGGAGACTACTGTACGAGATGGAATCAGCGGTAGCATTAATGCTGCGAAGAGTAGGCCAGTGTCCCTGGCTATTCTTGAAGCTCTTGTCAGGCGGCGAAGAAGAGTTCTCCGCTCTGATTGAAGGCCGGAGACCGCTCCGTGGGGGTTGTGAGGAGGGAGTGTCTGGAAGTTGCCCTCGCAAGCTAATTCTCCCAGAATAGAGTCGTGGGCAAGGAGAAGAGGTGTCCAACAGAGTCCGGCAGCCAGGTACAGAGGGAGCAAGATGTACAACTGCAAAAAATAAACAATTAAACCAAAAGAACTACCGGATTCAGATGGATGAGAGCTTTCAATAAATAACAAATCTGGAGACATATGAGTTAACGCCATAATAATAAACAATATTAGGATCGTGTACATACTGTACGTGACAAAATATTAACAGATCATGGGTATTTCTTCTAAGTCGTACAATTTGAGATATTACAGTATACGAATGCTGAGTATTTGTATCCATTCATTCTCTACACAAACGCGACGGACGTCGCGGTGTGCATCATCGATATGCCCCAAGGATCTGTGGAGTGGACTTTTTACAAAGATGTACTCCGTGGTTTGAACCTAATGATATTTTCACAATGCAGAGTCCGTAAGTCCCCAACTTCCCATTATATATTCAGAACAGCTTGATTGGCTTCCCCTTATGGGAAAGGTTACGGTACATGTATGTATTTTTATTTATAAACCACATGTTACATAATTAAGACATTTGCTTAGAGTAGATAAATTAAAGCACCATACTAGGCGGCTGCCTGTTTCATGGTAACCAATGGAGTATGGTACTAGTATGTAATGACGTTGAAAATTGGTTAAATTATAATAAATAATAGAAAATAGCAAACAGAAAGGAGAAAAAGTGCGTAAGGATAAGATTCTGAAAATGTACAAAACCTTATTTTTAAATTTATATTTATATTGATATGTGTGCGTACGCACATGTAAAACATACATATGTACGCACATGTACGCACACATCCATACACACATAAACATACATACACACACATATATGCACGCATGCACCCAATACCACACATACACATACATACGTACATACATACATACATACACATATATACGTATGAATTTCACAAGTGATCTGACTAAACTTGGTAACATAATCTCATGGAATGTAAGCAAAAAAAGTAAGTAAAATGTAAGCAAAGTAAAATAAGAATAAAACATAAAAAGAGATGAAATCCCAAGGACAAGAGCATAAATTATTGTTGTAAAAGACTAGACCAAAAAACACAGAAAATAAAGCAAGTGGTGAGTACCTCCGGGACGAGGTGCGCCGGGAAGAAAACGGCCAGTAAGAAGTAGATTAGGGTGAGTGCCCTGCACGGGGTGGCCGCCCTCAGCAGCGCGGGGGAGGCCAGCGCGGAGAGGGCGCTCGCCCCGTGCAGGGCAGACAGCAGCACCGGCCCGTTGGACCACGGACTCATGGATCCCTGAAAATATTGTTCACATTAACTTATGGTCGGCAATACACCTCCCAAATCTTCAAAGAGAGGGGATAATAGCAAAAAATATCTACTATTACAAATCAAAACTTGTGATTTGAGGAAGTCAAACATAATTGAATACCTCCCCGGAAGAACGATCCATGTATATGACAAATCAATTATGTTTAGGAGAGGCAAAAGAACAATTTCATACTAACGTATTCAAAATAAGTTAGGTACTAATAGGGTGAAAGTTGAAGGAGCATTGGTGGAACAACACAAAATGAGTTAAGTAAATTGAAGCGAAAAGAAGTGAAATGAAGTGACGTGAAGTGAAGTGAAGTGAAGTGAAGTGAAATGAAGCGAACTGAAGTGAAATTAAGTGAAATTAAGTAAAATGAAGTTAAATGCAGTGAAATGAATTGAAATTAAGTGAAATGCAGTGGAATGAAGCGAAATGATGCATAATAAAGAGGATTGAAGTGAAATGAGGTGAAGTGAAGTGAAGCGAATTGAAATGAAGTGGAATGCAGTGAAATGAAGTGGAATATTGTGAAATGAATGAAATGAAGTGATTGACGTGGAATAAAGTAAAATGAAGTGAGTTGGAATGAAATGAAGAGGTATAAAGTAAAATGAAGTGAAGTGGAGTGGAATGAAGTAAGCTAAAGTGAAAGGATGTGAAATAATGGGAAGTGAAGCGAAATGAAGTGAAATAAAGTGAAATGAAATGAAGAAAAATTACGTGAATTGAAGTGAAATGAAGTGAAGTAAAGTGAAATGGAATGAGTGAAACGAAGGGAAATGAAATTAAGTGAAATGGAGTGAAATGAAGCGAAATTAAGTGAAATTAAGTGAAATGAAGCGGAATGAAGCGAAATGAAGTGAAATCGAAATGAAGTGAAGAGAAATGAGATGTGTGATAAGTGACGCTCACCTGTATTGCCATCAGCGGCAGCAGCGCGGCGGCCGCGAACGCCCTGGCAACGCAGGCGGCCGCCGCGCGCCGCATCCAGGCAGCGCGCACCTCGTCCTCCTGCCTTGGGGCGCGCGCCCCCCCGCCGCCGCCCCCGCCGCGCACCAGGCGGCGCACCGAGGCGGCGCCCACCGAGGACGAGCACGACTCGCGGCGGCGACCGGCCGCGGCGTGGATCTGCAACACACCAAGGTTACAATGTTTTGACGCGGGACGAGAAATGCAAAGTAAACTACGTTGCCAACAGTGGTGAGAGCAAGTACCCCGAAATTTAAATTTAATTGAAATTATAATTTCAAGGCGTTTTTAAAAGAGAAAAATATTTTAGATGAGATAAACAGATTTACACTAACACCAACAAAGCTTGCAGTTTGAATTTTGCTTCATTGATGTTAAACATATTGATATCCGAAGTGATTCTCTCCCGACTGGCATAACCATTGGCTTATTTCTGCAAGCCGGGAGATAAAACAGCCTATGCTGACGTTGACGGAGACAACCATCGGGAACATACAAACTAATGCTCTCCATGATAGCCGAGTTTTCGAACCATCCACGAATAAGTCTGAAGAAATGTGTTACATGAGCATATCCCTTCTGACCCGTAGACGGTTCAAACCGAACACCCCCAAGACAAAATCAGTAGGGTAGAGCCATGGATAGTAGCCACACATGATGATTCACTCCCAGGTAAAGAAATCTTAGAAATTTCTTCAGAACCTTCTCCAACTTGAGGGAATAATTCACTTGGTGTGGGCTCCAAGATATCATAGGTCAATGGCTCCAAACCACCGATACACTCTCAAGCCTACTCCCAACCAAAGTGTTGTGTAGTACTGTGAGAACCTGGATGTTTCTGAAATTTCTCGTAAACCCAGCATTCTCAGTGAAGTGCTACCCGTCATTGCAATAAGAGCATGAAAAGTTAACCTACGATCAAACACAATACTCTCATACCGGTAAAACCGAGTATGACACGCTCTAGTGAAAGAAAGAATGAAACATTTAGAGATATTGAATTCAAGTGAATCCGTTTACTTCAGTCAACAATTCTATCAATGTCCGATTGAAGTTGAATGCAGTCCTATAAAGTTTGAATTTCCAATAAAAGTTTTAGGTCATCAGAGAAGTGACCTGGAATGCTGATAATTTCCGTTATTTCATTAATAAAAATCGAAAAGAGGAATGGTCCTAAATAGTGTATTTTCACAGTTTTTTTTTATTATTGAAAAAAATTAAGTAAAAAATTACGATAATAGTGGAATTTTTGTTTTATTTTTACGACGACGAATAAACTTTATATAACGTTTTAAAATACGCCTTTTTAAAATGCCGCCAAAACGATGTTTTCGCGCCCTGTGGTTGCCCAATGGCTCCGTGACGTCACCGCCGCCGAACATCTTGTGGTCAGTTCGTATGTTGCATCCTATATCTTCCCACCTGCGAAACATATGTAGTTTGGTACACACGTATACAAAAACTATAAGAAAAACCCAAAATGAGATGTTTAAACGACCCTTTCTAAAGCGATAAAAATGTCGACAGTATACAAATGTTGCGAGTGCGTTTAATGTTTTTGACACCAGTGCCGAGGGGATCAATGACGCTAGTTCCTCGGAACATCATCTATTAAAATACCGGTAGAACAAGGACACCATTCCCACCTGAAGGCTTTGCGCTAAACATTGCAATCCGATTTTTTTTTTTACGTGAATACCTCACAGGAGTCCCAACTGCTCCCGTCTGGAGCCAGTGGGACTATGGCATCCCCAATTGGGGTATGTTGTGGGGCTGATGGCAGTGGGGAGGGGAAGGAGATAGGGAAGAGGAAGGTGGGGAAGTACCTGGCTATTCAGATCTGATCACCAAACACGGCAGAAGCCATTTCAAGCAACGTTTCAATTCTGAATGGTGGTCTTAAACCAGGGCGATACTGAGAGTATCTTCCACTCTGGAACGTGCCGCAAATTTACTATATATCATTTTAAATGAATAAATTGTGAAATACACGAATCAATCAAATAAAATTTATTTGCCACGCCAGGATTCGATCCCGCGACCTTCGGAATGGGAGTCAAGCGCCTTACCGCTACACTACGCCGGCCGTCAAGCCGTTTGTTAGAGAGCGAAATTTATCGAATGGACCGTACGTTTCTGCATTGTGAATCAAGGGTTTTTCTAGTATTTTGGGGCTCTAGACCAAAGATGGCTGCCAAATTCAGCAGGCAGACTTGTGGTTTGAACAGGGTCAGTAGTTGTGAACTATCTGCTGTATCGGTGGGCCCTATAGTACAATACCCCCAGCTTCTGAGAAGCTAACTTGACTCTGGCTTCGACGGAGCCGGCTTACTTTTTTGCAGATTTGAATTTTAACATTACAATAAAAAAAAAATTGTTATTGACCATTTACCTACATTCATAATTTAAACGTGGAAACACCCATGCTTACAGTCGTAAGATGGATATCTACACAATTATGACGGCCTCCGTGGTCGAGGGATAAGGCTCTCGACTAGCAATACCGGCGTGAACAAGAATTTTTTTATGTAAATAGTAATATATGTTTAATGTAGGTATATACATTTAAAAAAAAAAAAAGACAAACATTCCCGGGTTACGAATAACCCAACAATATTTGAAAATCTCCTACACCACCACAGAAAGCCGAAAATGTTGCTTGTGTTATGATGGAGGACCTAGCCAGCCTAGGAATCGAACACGCGACGCTTGGTGGGACCCAAACGCAGTGCTAACTCAGCCACGGTCTTTGATAAGTTGTATTACATTTAACAATTTATTCGTTTACGGCACGTTCCAGAGCGAAAGAAACTCTCAGTATCGCGCTGGTGTAAGACCACCATTCCGAATTGAAATGTTCGTGAAATGGCTTTATCCGTGATTAGTGACCAGATCTGAAAAGCCAGGTACTTCCCCACCTTCCTCCTCTGCATCTCCTTTCCTCCCCACTACCTTCAACCGCACAACATACCCCTATTTAGGAAGCCATAGTCTAACTGGCTCCAGATGGTTGGGAGCAGTTGGGACGTTTGTTTCAATATTCACTTAAAATAAGGGAAATTTACTTGTAAAATAGTCAAAATTTTAATCATCTTACGGAAGTTAGGTTACGAAATGTCACTTGCTGTTTTGTTCAATATAATTTAAAAGGACCAGAATTAACTCTATGTTGTTAAAATATAATGCAACGGATATAATATGAGAGTTTGTGCATACAAAATGTTTTTATTAAAGTATCGTCTTAAAACCCCAAAATTCAGGCTTAGAAAATTACTGTTCTCATTTTAATTGTAGCGTCTATTTTAGACAAGTTGTCGGATTACGCCCTTAAAAAACCTTTTTCAGTCATTACAGCTGAACAATATTATATAAAACTGTAGGAACATAACACGGGCATCTTAATAATGAAAAAAAAAACCGCCAATAATTCGAGAATGTTTAAACTTTTGATAGTAACGCGGTGATAAACTTCTGAACGTTGACGGGCGTGACGTCATGATTCGCCAACCAATCACGGGCCGTTTACCGTTATAAGCCGTCAGGCCTATTTTGAAATCAATAATTATGAATGAAAATATTAAAATTAAACTTTTTTAATGCGATAATCGTAATCAGAAAAATAATCTTTAAATCATCCACATACTTTTAGCGGTATCCCTAGTTTGTGAAATTACCCTTTTAGATCCCTGAGGAACTCCTGAGAAAACAAGAAATAATTTTTATAAGATAATATAATAATATTTTTTTATTTTAGTTATTTGTACATTTAAGTTTACAAATTTCTAATTGATTATAATATTTCATATTCACTATATTTTTTCAAGTTTTATGTAGCTCCTACAATACATCTTGAACTTTCCAATTGGTGTGGAAGTTTCTGGTAGTGTGTTATGCAACTTCATTCCCTTGTACAGTAGACTGTTCTGCGTATTCGCTTTGTGCTTTTTTTGTAGCCTAATTTCCTTGCACGTCCTTGTGTTATATCTGTGAATGTCTTTATTGTATAAAATTTTATTTGTGAATTATTTTGGTAACGTGTTGTTCAATATTTTGTGGATAAATACCATCGTGTTCAATGTCAGCATCTGTTTCACGGTCAACCAATTTAGTTGTATTCCACGTGATACAAATTGTTTTCTTTCAGTAAAATATCTGGCAAAGAATATAAGAAACCGGAAAGAAAAACCAATCATTGACAATTTATTTAATAAGATATCGTGGTTTACGGTATCAAAGGCCTTTGAAAAATCATTATAATTGCTTAGTAGTCTTTATCTAAAGATTTGGAAACATAATCTGTGAATACCAATAGATTCGTGTCTGTTGTTCGACCTTTTCTAAACCCATGCTGTTCCGATATTAAGAACGACTCTACTTTAAGCTACTTGTGTTTATGTAGTACCGATTCGAATAACTTAGCCGGGGTAGAAATTATTGCCACCACGCACCGGTCTGAAGTTTTCCACAGATGTCCTTGATTCACTTTTGAAAATTGGACTTTCCAGGAATCAAGAAATATACCAGTTTCTAAAGAGAGGTTGAATATAAAGCTCAGAGGCAGTTTTTAAAATTCAATACATCCTTTAAAAAAAAAAGACTGGTAGGAAATCTGGCCCAAGCGAATATGTATGTTTAATTTTGTTAATCGAAGATTTAACACCTGATTCATCCCTCCCATTCAGGGCTCCCTTCACATTCATCTTGGCAGTAGTAGTGGGATTTAGTAATGGAGGCTCATTGCTTTACACTTATTGGAAATGAGTTGCAAATGCGTTGGCTATAACCGCTCCTCTTACTTCTTGATCACCATGCATCATGATGTCTGTTTTATCACCATCCTTGCATAGTGATTTGACGTATTCCTAAAATGTCTTAGGATCATGCTTGATATTACTCTCCGTAGATTTAACATAATTACGGAATGCTATATGAACTGTTCTGAGTACCTATACTAAACTTTTCATATTCACTTTGCACCAGTAGCTTTCCATTTTTTATGGTGAGCATGTTTCATCTCAATGTTCACGATTGTATCTCTAGAGAACCATTTCGGATATCTACGCCCACCTTTGTTGGGAGGTTTCCTAGGGAAGCAAGCATCAAATAAATTATATACTTGCTGACCCGGCCACTTCTAACAATTATCGTTTTGTTTCAACCAATTTACACAAATCCTTGACAAATTACATACCAAAACCTTCCTCACGAAACACTCCGTCTAATGGTGAAAACCGCATGAAAATCCGTTCAGTAGTTTTCGAGTTTATCGCGAACAGACAGACATACAGACAGACGACGCGGGGGACTTTAATTTATAATATGTAGAGATACATTTATAAAAATAGTGTATTAGCACTCATTAACAGTGTCAAAGCTATAAACCTCTTGCCAATCTAATTGACTCATCATCTGATAGAGTTTGTCAAAATCACCCCTACCAAAATCCATCCAAGCAAAGTGCCATCTATAATTTTAGGACTTTTGGGAGCCTTTGGCTGCCTTTTACAAGAATATCGGAACTCTAATGCGGGGTGATATTATTTGTCTTCATGGAGAGGAGAATTGCTGTGAATGACGTTTAACGCAATGTTACACAAAACATGATCTAACGTCCTCGACTCGGAATTAGGAATACCATTGTTTTTACCATCATTTATGTACCAGGCCATCGAACTTTATAAAAAAATCCCCATTAAAAACATATTTAAATTTAAAAATGAATTAAGAAAGTATGTCAAAGTACGTGTACATGAGGGGTATGTCAAAGTATGTGTCAAACGGAGCATCCATCTCAAACGGACGCAAATGTCGCACTGAAGCAGCTACCAAGACGGATCACCGCTCGTTGGTTTTTTAGGGGAAAGTCTGAGCTGCAAATATTTTTAGAAAATAATGTCCTCGTCGCCGAAAATGAGGAAAGGTTTTTAATTCTTGGACAACCCTCGTATACATGTTTCTCAAATTATTTGCACGTACAACTATATGAACTAACTCAAGATTAATAAAAAAATAAATAAAAATATGACAATTCGACAAAATGGACACAATAATTTATCGCAGAGAAACCAACATATAAATAGGCCGACCCGTCCTGGAGAATGTAGTGAAGGGACTGAGGTTTATGTGTTATTCATTGAATAACCAACATCTCCGCCATACGTTACATAGTGGTTCGCTACGTGTTTGGTTGTGAAATAAGAATATGCTTAGTCCTATCAGGATGTCGTTTATCCAGTTCCTATCTCTGTCTACCTTGCTGGAAAAGTTTTTGACATTTGGAACAATGGCATGAATTGCTTCAATCTTCTCTTCTTCTCTATCTCTATCTTCTCTATCTCTACTTATTATAAATTAAAGTCCCCCGCGTCGTCTGTCTGTCTGCTGGAAAAGTTTTTGACATTTGGAACAATGGCATGAATTGCTTCAATCTTCTCTTCTTCTCTATCTCTATCTTCTCTATCTCTACTTATTATAAATTAAAGTCCCCCGCGTCGTCTGTCTGTCTGTCTGTTCGCGATAAACTCGAAAACTACTGAACGGATTTTCATGCGGTTTTTACCAATAGATAGAGTGTTTCGTGAGAAAGGTTAAGGTATGTAATTTGTCCAGGATTTGTGTAAATTGGTTGAAACATAACGATAATTGTTAGAAATGTCGGAAAAAGTCAAGCCGCCTGGTAGCTTTCATCGAAAACGCTGTCTAATCCTTTTGGGATATAAAAAAAACAATGCATGGTGAGATATTCATCTTTTATAGATCTACAAAAAAGTCCGCGAAGGCATATATCTATCTTTTACAGATAGCTTAATATACCCATTCTATCTTCTAAAAAAATGGTCACGTACATTGCGGTAATTGAAAAGTTATTTAGACGGATACAGTATTAATCCTTCTTAACTTAAATACGTCAGTTAACTCAAGCATTTCATGCACATTATTATAATCTTTCACACCATCTCTACGTATTATAAATTAAAGTCCTCCGCGGCATCTGTCTATCTCTTTGCGATAAACTCAAAGATGGCGGTGGTTATAAAGGTTGGATAACCATCCAGTAGATGACGTTGTGTTTTATTAGCCATAGCAACGCATGGCCGGTCAGCTAGTTAATAATATAATTAACATCCATATTCCCAAAAGATCTATCCGACCCTTTTAGTTTAACAACACCAGGACACTGGCTTATCGAAATTCCCTTACTTGCTTAAAAAATTTTTGATCTTTTAATTTTAATTTTTTTTTAAGAAAGACAAACATTCCCGGGTTACGAATAACCCAACAATGTTGGAAAATCTCCTACTACCACCACAGAAAGCCGAAAATGTTGCTTGTGTTGTGATGGAGGATTTAGCCAGCCGAGGAATCGAACACGCGACGCTCGGGTGGGACCCAAGCGCTATGCCCACTCAACCACTGACCAGTCAAAAACGGACTAATCTGGGAGATACATTTCAATTAAAAAATAATTAATATAAATGTTCTTTATTCCAATACGTTTATTTATCCAGACATAAATAGACGTATACATTTTCAAATTTGTTTGATATATTGAAAATCTATTTAAGTGAGGATTCTTGGTCTCTGTTCACATTTTTGACTATGCATTTTATTTTATACTTTTGTTACATTTTTTCGTCACATTGTTTTCTTTATTGTTTTAATTTATATTTATAATAAAAGTTTATACAAACACTTGCAAAATAGAATGTAAAAATCCATAAGGGCGTTCGTCAATTCCTGGATGCGTCCGAATCTTTTTCTGATTTTTCTGTTTCGATAATATTTTATGAAATTGCTAGGACAACACAAGAAATCAATATAAACAAAGAGTTGATATAGTTGAAATGTTTACCTCTAGTAGTGCCGGGGTCAAAGCTTGCCCCGAGTCCAGCCTGAGAGCTCCCCTCTCATACTTGCCACCCCTCCCAGCCGGAGGCCGCACCTGCAGGCCCGTGGCAGCGCCTGGGGATGACAAACAACAACCAACCGTCAAAAAATGGCACACAAACAAAATTTTATTATGCACATAGGACATGGGTATGTCCATTGAGAAGATGACTTACCGAACGACATATGTAGCATGCGCCCGGTTCCGTCCATTGAGAAGATGACCTGATATGGTTGGTGTCCAAGGGCTTAGCGAGGTACGGGTAGGGGGGGGGGGGGGGGGGGGGGCAGCGGCCCCCCCTAAAAGATGCACGAATGCTCACAAACCGTAAAGTAATATTACGTCGGTAGCCCATTGTTTGTGAGAATCAATTTAATTTTTTATTACCTTTTTAGTTGATCATGATTAATGAAGCACCAAGAAAAAGTGCTTATCAGTTACATTGCGCTGTTATTAAATCAGTTTTCATTATATGTATTCAACTGATAGTCAAGTACTCAGGCATATTGGAACCTATACCCAATGCTTTACAATCGGAAACTATCGATATGTACGCAAGTATGAGTCGTATTAAAGGTATAATTTCTGTTCTAAATGATCATCGAAGCAACGTAGATATAGAGAGCCAAAATATTTTACATATTTCAATTAGAACTGCAGCTGCCTTTGGAACTGATATACAAGTTCCACGCATTGTATCTCGCCACAACATCGGTCCAATCATCTTGCTGAGCCTCCATACGATTTTTGGAAGCGATCGATTATCATTCCTTATTTAGATTCCCTAATATAGCGTTTTGGTGACCAAAATTTGCCTGCTTTCGGATTAAAGTTGGTACATCCCAGTACAATGTTAAATATGTCGGTAATTGATTTCAAAGAAAAAGCATAAAGTTTTTGCCTATACTACGGTTTACTTAATTTTAATCAAGAAGCCGAACTATGGTTTAAAAAATGGCAGAATAAGGGTATGACCAGAGAAGATCTCGAAAAACTAGATTTTACTGAAGTGTTTAAGGAGGCGAACATTTTCTTTCCCGCAACAAAAAAAGCAATACTTATTTCCTTGCACAACCTTGCACTACAGGTAACATAGAGAGGTCCTTTTCTACACTGCGTCGTTTTAAAACATGGCTGAGATCAACGATGACTGAAAACCATTTGAACGCCCTATGTATGCTCAGTGGTACAAAACAAAATGGTACTCAACCATGGTACAACAAACTTAGGATGCAATCGAATCTGAGGTGAACGGTTTTGTGAAAAACCTCGTCGAATACTTTTTTGTAAAATAAATTAACTGATGGATATTTTGTTTTTCATTTTTAACGTAACCTGTCCCGTTGCTCATGCAGCATTTACCTTTCTTGGTTTGTCTACGCCTGCCCCCCCCCCCTTAACAAAATCCTAGCCACGCCCTTGTTGATGTCTTATCATCCGACGAGGACGATCCTCATCTCAACAGATCGCAACAGGATAATCGGCAGGACCTCCAGCCGATCCTCATCTCAACAGATCGCAACAGGATAATCGGCCAGTTCGCAACAGGATGACCAGCAAGACCTCCCGACACCTTCTCAGCAAAGCAGGGCTCCAAGGGAAGTAGAACTCCAAGGGAACGATGTTACGGGGCTTACATAGCAAACAAGCGGGACCGTTAGTATTGCCGTACGTGTAATTTTTTTAATACAAGCCGGTGAGCGGAATTATTTTTCTCCACGTGATTAATGAGGCATTCTTATTGTCGGCACCCGACAAGTACATTCCGGCGCGTCTCGTGCGGCGTAAATACCATTACCGAACGCCTCGATAATTTTTCGGTAAACTTCTCGAATAATAAGAACTACCGCGGAGACCAATCTCGCGACATTATTCATTGAACTCTTTGGTGCACTTTCACATCACGTATCAAAGATCGCTCCACATCAATTTCACGCGCCAATCGACTGAAATTCAAAACTTCGTCCCTTAAAATAAATTAACACTACACGACTGTCACAGCCATGATCTGGCCCAAAAGATCATGCCGGCGAGAGTGGGTTCCATTCCCGGACCCGGAAAAGAAAAAAAAGCTCCCCCTTCCATAACGACTTGTGTTGCCAGTCCTCCTGTTGTAACTATCAACAATTAATTAACTCAATAATTCGTGCCGCTAGGTTCGACGTTATAAAGCAGTGTTCATATTTTAAAATGAGAAAAGGTAATGATTTCAGCACTGCTTCATAACAAATGTTATTTTTGAATTCTAAGAGCTATAAAAGGATGCCAAATGGGTTCAAAACGACGTTTTTAAAATTTTTCAATTTTCTGATACGACGATCTTCTTCCTCCGGATTCACTTCAAAGTTTTGAAAATATTCGTAATATGGGGTTATTTCTAGTGTATATAAAAGTGACTATGAATCCTTTAAACCATATTTTTTGTAAAATTCCATGGCAAATGTAGTATATATTTACGAAATCATTTACAAAAAGTCCCTAGATTGAGTTTCGCAAAATAATGCCGAAATTTGAGAGTAATAAGGATTTTGCTGGTATTTGAATACACTGATTAGAGATAATTTGAATTATATTCAAATATTTAAATAAATGAAGACAATATAAGTGAAACTCAATCGAAAATCTGTAAACAGAAAAATCAGAAAAATATATTGACACCTCTGGGACTCGAACCCAGAATGAATAATAAATGAATTATATTTTTAAGATTTAACAAGGGTGGGTTTTTCTCTATTTTGTGAAATTTCAAAGTCAATCCGGAGGAAGAGGATGATATTCAAATATTATTAAAAAAATTACCTGATTTTAGATCTTCATTTAACACCCTTTTATCACTATTAGACAAACCAAAACAAGAAAAAAAAATCACATACAGTCGTGACCCACCTTAATGTCTATCGAAAAGATGACCTGATATGGTTGTTGTCTTACCAAAAGACGTATGTAGCAAACACCTCAGCCTGTTCATTGAGAAGATAAATTGTTACGGTTGGTGTCTTACCAAAAAGCGTAGTAGCACGCGCCTCTGTCTGTCTATTCAAAAGATTACCTGCTATGGTTGGTGTCTAATCAAAAGACGTATATAGCAAGAGTCTCAGATGACCTTATATGATTAGTGTCTTACCAAAAGACGTATGTTGCAAGTGCCTCAGACTATCCATTGAGAATATGACTTGATATGGTTGGTATCTTCCCAAAAGACGTACGCGCCTGGGTCTGCCCATTGAGAATATGACCTGGATGACTGTAGATAGATGGTAACATACCAAACGATGTATTTAGCACGCGCCTCAGACTATCCATTGAGAATATAACTTGATATGGTTGGTATCTTCCCAAAAGACGACGCCTGGGTCTGCCCATTGAGAATATGACCTGGATGACAGGAGATAGGTGATAACTAACCAAACAATGTATGTAGCACGCGCCTCAGACCGTCCATTGAGAAGACGATCTTACATGGTTGGTGCCTTACCAAAAGACGTATGTAGGACGTGCCTTATTCTGTCCTTTAAAAAGATGACCGGAGATGATTGGTGTCAAGACCAGTGTACTTAACACGCACCTGGGTTTGTTCATTGATTATATGACCTAGATTACAAGAGATGGGTGGTGTCTTACCGTTAGACCAATGTAGCATTCACCTGGTTTTGTCCATTTATAAGATGACCTGGTTGATAGAAGAAGAGTGGGGACTTACCAAAAGACCTGCGTGGCGCGTGCCTGGGGCTGTCCAGGTAACGAAGCTCGGGCAGGCTGCCCATGTCCCTGTGGTGTCTGTGAGGCGGGAGACTGTGCCCATGTCACTAGGACTGAGCCCCCCCGAGGGCGGGCCGGGGGCCCATGGGGGCCTGCTACCCGCCGCTGCGACCGCCCATCTCCGCCTCTGCGAACACAACAAAAAATAAATGTTAGTCAGTGCGTCCCACGGTTGAATTTGGCAGACACTTCTGGCCTGGAGCTCCAAAATACCTGAAAAAACCCTCGACTCTGCAGAAACAGGCGGTCTGTTTGATAGATTCTTCCATTTAAAAAAACGGATCGCAATCTTTAGAGCACAGGCATCGGGAGATAATGCTATCCTTGTTTTACCGGTATTTATTAGTGTCATTGATCCCTTCGGCAAGGGTGCATAGTCGGGAAACACGCAAAACGCGCGCCCTACATATGTACACGGTTGACATTTGTCACGTGATAACGGGTCGCTTCTTCGACTCACTCTTGAGTTTAACAGCTTGACTGTGGAATGATTTGCCGGCCTCTATGTTTCCTCCTTTCTACAACATAGGTCTCTTCAAGACCAATGTTCATTCCTTCCTCTCCTCAAAAAGACCATCCACACAGCATCTCAGATGACATAGGCTTTGAGGGAAATTATTTTCCTCAGGACCTCCTTTCCTGTGCGATGTTAATCTAAAAAAAAGTCATTTGTCATCACCAAAACGGCTAAAGCCATTTCAAGAATCTAAATTGTTGAATTTCTATATAAGAAGTGGAAGATACTCTCAATATCGCCCTGGTGTAAGACCACTATTCAGATTTGAAAAGTTGCTTGAAATGGCGTTAGTCGTATTTGGTGACCAGATCTGAATAGCCAGGTACTTCCCCACCTTCCTTCTCCCATTTGCTTCCCATCCCCACAATTTCACAGCTTAAGCCTCACAAGACACCCCAATTGAGGACGCCATAGTCTCACTGGATCCAGACGGAACTCTTATGCGGTAATCACGTAAAAAAATCACCAGAGCGATATTGAAAGTTAAACCACTCTGCAACGTGATGCAAATAAATTACATATTATATTAGCGGCACTAACTAGTAGTTGTGCGGTATTTTCTGCTTAATGGGTACCGCCGCCTCGACAACCATTAATTTTTAACCAAAATATCACATAGAAAAACTTGATAACACAGAGTATAATATTTTATAATAAAACGAATATAAAACTTTATTCCACTTAATTTTAATTGACCGTAACCGGTTTCAGGTCGTTAAAACCATCTTCAGACTGGTACAAATAATTCTTCGTCTACGGTTTATATACACAACATATTGGGGAGGGGTAGAGGGGTGGTCTAGAAGGATTTTAATCAATTATAATAATTATATTTGTTGCTTTTTGTCGTTTTAGACTGTCGAATTTCTAAATATTTTGGTAATTCCAGTAAGCTAATTACCTTGGGTTTGTAGCTCACTTCAATGATGATTAGTGGAAATCCTTACAAGTAATATGAGTTACTAATGACCTAATTTTATTGTCCAATCGTTATTATATTTTTGAAGTATGGTATTTTTTTTTGCTTTTTGAAGGGATACATGTTTACATTGGAGTGGGAATGGTCTAAACTAAATACATATTCTAATATCGAAATTATTATGAAAATTACACTGGATACAAAAGCGGGGACTTGGCAAATGAATCTGATTGCTTTACAAAGTTAGTTTTTGAAGGGATACACGTTTACATTGGAGAATGTAAACGTGTATCCCTTCAAAAAAGAATGGTCTAAAGCAACGATACTCAACCTGCGGCCCGCCAAGCTTTTGTGTGCGGCCCTAACCACTTTACCATCAGGAACTTGATTTAAAAAAAACTATCATTCTAAATTTCGAATATTCGATTAGATTCGATTTATAATCTTGAGATTCGTTTCGACTTTGACGCACAGGCCACAGATAGTGACACCCGAAAAGGATTGTCATTATGGTCCACACGATCTGGTACAAGAGTAAGATACTTGTTTAGATATTCACGGCCAAAAGGTTTTTTTTGTTATTTGTTTTTGGGGTGTTATACCGTGTTGCGCTACCTCCATCTTTAGCCAACGTTTCGGACAGCGTTACAGTGTCCATCATCAGGGCAGATGTGTAAGAGTGTTGCTATTTACACACGCTAGATTTAATCCCAAAAAACAAATATTTGACACACAAGTACGCGCGCAAATCTATAATATAAATATGAATCTCTGAATGTGTTGCTAAGGGCATAACTTCCTAACGACTGCACCAAATTGGATTATTCTTTTTTTTTGTGTTCGTTATTGTCAGGACAAGGTTTGTATAAAACCACTGGTGAGCTCTGACGTTATGAAATTTGTATAAAAAAAATTGAATAGGTGGCACACGAGCTATTTGAAAACTGAATGTACCGGGACTGAATGTATGGAGTGCGGGAGGGTTGGAGTGAAACCAGGGAAAGGGGAGAGGAATCTGGGAGGGGGGAGGTGAACTTGGGAGGGGGAGTCGCGGGACGGGGAAGGGGGGGAGTGGAGTGGGGAGAGGGAAGGTGGAGGAGGCGGAGTGGGAACGCGAGAGGGGAAGGGGACGCGGGAGAGAAAGGGGAGGCGGAAGGGGAAAGAGACGAACGGTAAAGGACACGCAGTGAGAAACTATTTCCTTATTAAACGGCATAGCAACGCATGCCGTGTACCAGCTAGTAATTTATAAATAAAAGTGCCACTTCTAGAAACAACCGCATCAATTATAATACATAAAAACTGGTTAATGTCAATGGTTAGTCAGATACCTACTAATTTTAAAAGCATTTCTTGCTGTCGTATAAAGTACTATTTTCTTATAATATAAATACGCATAATTAGGTAATTTTTCACAAAAACAGCGCTCTACAAATTATCCAAATATTATTATTATTAATGGCGGAGTGTCTTCAAAATTAAATCGAAAAAATGTTGGGGGGGTGGGGGTGATGATTTTTTTTCGTCATACCAGTATAGTGTTGCGGCCCGCGTAACTTTACAAATACATGTATGTGGCCCGAAGAGAAAAAAGGTTGAGTATCGTTGGTCTAAACTATATACCTATTTTAATTTCGAGATTATTATGAAAATTACACTGAATACAAAAGTGGGGACTTAGTAAATGATTCTAATTACTTATTCATTACAAGATTTCTTTTTTTATAAGGGATACATGTTTGCTTAAACTAAATAATACATATTTTAATTTCTAAATTATCATGAAAATTACAATGGATACAAAAGCGGAGACTTAGTAAATGATTCTAATTGCTTATTCATTACAAGATTCCTTTTTTTATAAGGGATACATGTTTACTTAAACTAAATACATATTTAAATTTCGAAATTATCATGAAAATTACAATGGATACAAAAGCGGAGACTTAGTAAATGATTCTAATTGCTTATTCATTACAAGATTCCTTTTTTTATAAGGGATACATGTTTACTTAAACTAAATACATATTTAAATTTCGAAATTATCATGAAAATTACAATGGATACAAAAGCGGAGACTTAGTAAATGATTCTAATTGCTTATTCATTACAAGATTTCTTTTCTTATGAGGGATACATGTTTACTTAAACTAAATACATATTTAAATTTCGAAATTATCATGAAAATTACAATGGATACAAAAGCGGAGACTTAGTAAATGATTCTAATTGCTTATTCATTACAAGATTCCTTTTCTTATGAGGGATACATGTTTACTTAAACTAAATACATATTTAAATTTCGAAATTATCATGAAAATTACAATGGATACAAAAGCGGAGACTTAGCAAATAATTCTAATTGCTTATTCATTACAAATTTAGGTTCTATTTTTTTAGTTGCGGGTAATTTCTAAAGATTCTAGTCTATCTAGTTTATGACCTTTATTGCAAATATGGAGAACTTTAACAGAGTATAAGATAATATAGTATCAGAAACAACTTTTTTTCCAAAAAGAACTAATGCTCTTTAAAAAATATAACCATTTTTTTTTTTATTTCACTCGAAATAACTTACTGACCACTCTTAAATTGAAATAAAGCGCCCGAAGCGACACGGAAAAGTTCAAGGCAATTTAGCCCTTGTGGCGGGGTTAAGTTGCGACAATTTGTCGGGGAAATAATAGCTACACGGCTAAGCTTTTAGTGGCGGGGCAATTAGGCCTCAAGTCCCTTGGCGATATGCGAAACTGACTCCGCGTCGTGTGGTATTATTACTTTATTAGGCAAGGGTAATTATTGTGGTTTTCCGTATTTTCTGGAATGGTTTTATTGTAGTGATGGACGTACATCCAGATATGTTGAATATCGAAACATTTTTATAGTTGAAACATTTCGATATTCGAAACATGATGATCAAAACATGGTGGAAAACGAATCTTGTTTATTTATCAATTTATTGTTTTGGAACATTTAATTATTTATTTATTCAACGCCAAGAGGGCTTTTACACGTTTGGTAGTACAATTAATTCATGACAGATGATTTTTAAATAGATTAAAATAAAAATAGATAAAAAATGCACACAAGTCACAAAAATACTAAAAAAATACAAAAATACAGCGATTTCATAAGTTTACAAAAATACAGTTATGTTTAGGAATAGTTTTGGAATAAGTTTTTTTACAAGATCCACAAAATTCGCCAAGTTGATGTTAAATATGTAGGGCAATGTAGTTCCGCTTATGAATGCTGCAGTAGAATAGTGTATTTTGTCGTGTGGTTTCTGTCGGCATTCGTAGGTTTATGAGTTGCAGGAGTTCGCAACAGTCGAATTTAGAGTTAAGTATCATCATCATTACATAGTATAAAATGAAGTCGCTTAAAATGTATGTGCGCATAGATCTTTTAAACTACGCAACTGATTTTCATGCAGTTTTCACCAATAGATAGAGTGAATCAAGAGGAAGGTTTATATGTATAATACATGCTTATTATAGTAGAGAAAATCCGAGAAATTCAAATATTCAGCGGGTGGTGTGGATTTTATAAAGGTTGGGTAATGGCCTTGTGTTTCGTTAGCCACAGAAACGTGTGGCCGGGTCTGCTAGTTTTTAATAAAAAAATGTTAAATCGTTTATTTTACATCTGTCTTCTAGTATGTGTATTTTTAGAATTTTTAGTAAAAGATTATATTTTAAGTCTTCTAGTGGGATATTTAATTTAACATTTATCAAACGCAGTAATTTTTTTTGAATTCACTAAATATTATTAACGTGAATTTTGTAAGATGGAGACCAAACCACCGAGTATTAACATGAAAAAGTTATGAAAATAACTTTACAAAGAGCGAAGATGTCAATAATCCCTTTAAAATGTTTACAGAATGCACAGCATAAGATTTATTTCTTCTCTATATAGAGATGTTAAGGCTCTGCAACCGGGCTAGAAAAGAAGAAGATGGAGAGATACGAAATTACGAATGTTAGAGGAGAGCGCTAACATGATGCGAAAATTATGAAAATGTTTAATAAAACATGACTCGCTTAAAATAGAGCAAAAATCTCGCGGGATTGTCTTAAACAGCATTTAAAGAAACACTGTGATTTTTTTCCATATATATAACTTGTAAAATAACTGAAACAGACGTGTTAATAATAATTTTTCGAGCATACTTTGCGATTTTTTTTATCGAGCGAATTATACATAATTTGCGTTTCGGCGCGGGCAATGTCTAGATATTATCTTCAAGAATAACATATATTTTTTAAGAGCTTTAAAACTTAACGTGTTTAAGGGAGATGTGTAAAAAATCGGTAGAAATTCCTATCGGTAGAAAGGGAAGCCTTTTGACTCTCGACCCATCGCCTTACACCGCAGTGGGATGGATAGTATGAGGATGTATTCATACGTCTGTCTTTCCTAGACATATTGACCTCCAGATTTCTACCCACCACTCATTAAGACTATGCGATCCCCGAATAGGGGTATCTTGTGAGGCTGGAGTAGTGGGGAGGGGAAGGAGATGGGGAAGAGGAAGGTAAGGAAGTACTTGGCTATTCAGATCTGGTCACCAAACACGGCTAAAGTAATTTTTAGCAACGTTTCAATTCTTAATTATGGTCTTACACCAGGGCGACACTGAGAGTGACTTCCACTCTGTAACGTGCCGCAAATATACTATATATTATTTTTATGGTAATTAATTGCTGGCATTCGATTTCGCGACCTTTGGATTGCGAGTCAAGAGCTTATGTACAGGGTGTCCGGGGGTAAAGTGCATTAACTTCGGGAGGTGATTCGACATTATAGTAGGAGTAAAAAAGATAAATGACTTTTTCTGAAATTCCACCTTTTTTTCCCATACAAAAAGAGATACCTACTAAAAATCCTTAGTGTAAGGTAGCACTTACCCAAGTTAGCTTGCCGGGCGCATTTGATGCAACGTTGCTTGGTGTGATTTGGCCTGTATTCATGGAAACCATTTGTAAACAATAACAAGACCGAGAATTTGATGTTTATACAGATCGTATGTTTTAAACCAAATGTAAAAAGATAACTGCACTTAAATAACAATTGAAGACACGCTTTTAACGATTAAATTGTTATAAACTAATTGAACACTTAACTAATGTCATCACTTTTAACTGGTTTAACAAATTTTCAAAATGTCCACCTTCAGCTTGTAAGCAAGCATGTAGACGTAAAGTAATTTTACTATCAATTCGTACGTTGTGGCGTATTTCATTAGTGAATGTCTGCCCGTTCTTTGTTGGTAAAGTAAGGCATTGACCTAATAATTCAATAACAAAATTACGGGGTATTGGCACAATAATTCAATGATAAAATCACGCACAAATAAACACCATTTTTACAGCTAGGCAGGTTAGGCATGTCTACAACTAAGTAAACTAAAGTAAGTCTGAAAAAAACACGCACCGAATGAAGTTGTTCCTTTAAGACAGTCTTAATAAATACACACTAGATAAAGACACATTAAATCAAAAAGTTTTGACTAACAACAATAAAGTTTTTAAACTGAAACACTACTACGACACTGAGCGCTTGGAGCGGGGATTCGGCAACTTTCGGCAATAATAATGCCGCCACACGCCAGTCTAATTTTATCTTTTTTCCAGAAAACTATCCCTAAAAGTTGGAATTTCGAAAAAAGTTATTTATCTTTTTTACTTGTACTTATCATGTAGGATCTCCTCCCGAAGTTAATGCACTTTACCCCCGGAAACCCTGAATATTGCCTTCCAATGGCTGTAACATTTTAAAGTAATCCTGAGAGACAACCATTTTTTATGTAGGTAGGTAGGTGTAATAAAAAAAATCTTCATTCCTAAAACGATCCGTCATTCCAAGGCGAACGCCTCATTTTTTTAATGATAGATCATTTATCGAAAGAATATCTCGATTCATAAAACGTTCGATCATCTCGAAATTAATAACTTAATTATGCACAACCCCATCCTTAATTTTATGACCCTGAAGTAATGTTATTTCAGTACAATTTGCCAGAATTTCGTTGAGATTAACACAAAGTCTTGTGTTATTCTATATAATATTATAATTGTATTTAAATTGCTAATATTTAGTTTCGGTCCCCTTTGCTCGATGTAATTGTAATTTTAAGATATAATATTATAGGGATTAGTGTGCTCACCTATGATTGAAATCATTCGTATGACCGCGTTGAAAATGTATTTCTTTATTGTAATAATTGTGATGTTTCTGTTGGCGAGCCAAATCATCATCATCATTACATAGTATAAAATGAAGTCGCTCAAAATGTATGTGCGTATAGATCTTTTAAACAACGGAACGGATTTTCATGCGGTTTACATCAATGGAGTGATTCAAGAGGAAGGTTTATATGTGTAATACATGCTTATTATAGTAGAGAAAAGCCGATAAATTCAAATATTCAATTCTGGCAGCGGGCAGCGGGCAGCTGGCAAGCGGGTGGTGTGGATTTTATAAAGGTTGGTTAATTGCGTTCTGTTTCGTTAGCCACAGCAATGTGTGTCCGGGTCTGCTAGTAATAAATAAATTACATTATTCGGATTTGTCAACCGACACATAACAAAACGAAATCTTATTTCACGTGTGTGTTTTTTGAATTTTAGTTTTGTGTTCTTGAATTTTAGTTGTGTAGAATTTTAGGTACGTGTTTCTGAATTTTAGTTAAGTATATGTTTTAGAATTTTAATTAAGTGGTCCTGATTTTTAATTATGTGTTTTAGAATTAAGGTTATTGTTTCTGAATTTTAGTTAGGTATGTGTTTTAGAATTTTGGTTGTTTGTTTCTGAATTTCAGTTATGTGTTATGTGTTTTAGAATTTTAGTTTGTGTTTCTGAATTTTGGTTATGTGCTTTAAAATTTTATTATGTTTTTCTGAATTTTAATTAAGCGTTACTGAATTTTGGCTATTATGTTAGTTGTGTGTTTCTGAATTTTAGAACGTTACGTACTCACATCTCAACCGAATTTATATATATTTTTTAAATTTTTAACAATCATGGTGAGCCTGGGTGTGCCGTATCGTGAGAAAGACCACGCCAACTTATATTTTCATATTATATTCCTCGTGTAACTATCTTCCGATCAATTTGGCATATTTTTCAGATGGTCAAAATATTTCCGCTTTACGATAAAATGCAAATAAATTAAATGTTAATGAACATATCCCAAAACAAAAAAAAATTTTTTGAAGGGTGATGAAATACTTTACAAATTTTATAATTCAAAATAAACGAAGACATCTATATGCAAAAATATATATATTTTTTTAAATGGTTAACCTCACTTTTTTCTAACTAAAACTGCTAACTAAAAACGAAAAAAAAAAACGCACACATATTTTATTAGACAAATGAATTTTAAACGTTATTATTATATCGTTATTACCTCAATTTTTTGTCTTTTCATGTGAAAATAATTAATAAAAAAACTTTAAAAAAAAAAAAAAAAAAATTTTTAAATTGCGATTAAAAAATTTGCTTTCATAAAGGTGCTGTACATTTTACTTTTTTGGTGGTTATTTTTCAGATTTTACTATGGAGTGTGGTGATGTGCCTTTCTAACACCGTTTAAAAATATTTTTCACTCTGATAGTAAGGAGTTACAGCGATTTATATGAGACATGAGTAAGCTGGGACAAATTTGGTCTGCTTCCATTCAAGGGGTTAAGCGCTGCAATAATTTTCCTCCCACACTAACCTAGTTTCCCGTTTTCCTTTTCCTGTACACCTCGCTGTTTGTTTGGAAGCAATTTCCACCGGCAAATAAGCATTTATGACTTCATACGAAGGTTTTTTGGCTTTCGTTACCTTGAATGTAATGTAATAAAATTTTCTAAGTTTCTCTTATTCGCGGATGACCTTAAATTATTCCTTTTAATAAAATCTTTGTAAAATTGCTTGCAGCTACAAAGTGATATAAATTCTATCGTCGAATGGAGTCACACCAATAAATTAGGATTTAATATTAAGAAATGCTCTATCATGTGCTACACCAAGGCGAACAAAACGATTTACTATAACTACAAAATGTCTTATTCGTCTCTTCAGCACATTGTTATTTTGAGAGATTTGGGAATCACATTTGATGCGCACCTAACATTTCACGTCCACATAGAAACGATATGCAGCAAAGCTCTAAGAATGCTAGGATTTGTGCTAAGCAACTCCAGACACTTTTGCAGCTCAGCCGCGATTCGTTTGCTATACTATAGTTTAGTACGTAGCATTTTGGAAAGTGGTTCAGTAATATGGGGACCAGTGGATTTAACATACTCTCAAATGATTGAGAAAGTGCAAAAGAAGTTTCTGAGATATTTATATCTTAGAGACTTCGGATATTATCCCTGGTTATATCCATCAGCCTTTTTGTCCGGCATGCTGGGTATTAATAGCCTCGCCGAAAGAAGGAAAACTGCTTTGCTGACAACAGCATATAAACTTTTAAACGGTAACATCTGTGTTCCCGATATATTACAAAAATTTGAATTTTATGTCCCCGACAACTTCACAAGAGCGCGCAGACACAGAACTTTTGTTGTTCCGAGATGCAGAACTAACTTACCATTAGTAATGCCGCTCGGAAAAATGATTATTTTACTTAATTTCCTGCCCCCTGACATAGATATTTTTAAACTAAATATTCATCAATTCAAAAACGCTATAATAACTTAATAAAATAAAATGTATGTTTATTATTGGTTATGTATAACTGTAAATGTGCATTTAAAATAAAATAAATAAAATAAAATAAAAAATAGCGTATCCTTTATCTACAAAAGAGTACGATGGTATCCACTCGAGAGTTCGCATTAATAATTGAAATATGCGACCAGCGTCCGGGATTTCTGAGCTTCCGATTTATAAATTTCCCACCCTGATTAAAAAAATCAGAGTGTACAATTCACATGAGAAAGAAGCGAAACCTTCATAAAACTAAATTAGAAATGAGTAGGAGACTATGAAGCACTTTTTTTTATCAATGTGAAGGATGATTTTTTCCATATTTTGGTCGTCGAATTCCAAAGCATCTTTTCCTATACATTTAGTCATCTGTATTTGTGTTTTCTTCTTCGGAGTCGCCTTCTTTTGTGTTTTCTTTACCTGTTCATTTTGGAATGGTTTAAAGATTAGATATTGATTTCACAAAAAGTAAATTTTTTTTTTTGGATCTCGTAGGATTCGACCCTTGTGTCCGGCCGCTAAGATTCGTCGGACGCTTTATACCACTAGACTAAAGGAGACTTGCGTGGGACCGTGGATTTATCGTATTATATTGGAACCGAGTACCCGTGAAATAAATAAATATTAAAAAGAAGAAGATTTTTTTATTTTAGTTTATTTAGGAAACAAACAGTTATACATATTTTATTAAGAAAGTAACATATTACATGATTGCATTAACCAGCGAAGTTTCCGCTACAATTTATAATATATATATAAAAACATCGATTAAAACATTAAAGAAAACATAAAGTGGTAGAAAAAAAAGAAAAAAAAAATATATATACAACAGAAATGAAAGAAAAAAACACACACACAAATTAAAGCATATGGGATATATAAATCATCCAAATATTATTATTATAATAAAAAGAAGGAAAACAAACATAATGAGAATGAAAAAAATAACATGCAGCAGGGGTGGAGAGTTCGTAATTAACAATTTGTTTTAATTTTTTCTATTATGGATTTAATAAATTGGCCTGAGGACAAATGGAAAATATAAGCGTCGTAAAAGATATCATTGTATTTTGTGCACGTCCTTCGGAGAAATGAACGTTGTGTGTAATTTGTTTTTGAGTGTGGGATGTGGAATAGATGGAGAGATATGTAATTACAATTACGAATGTTGGAGAAAGCACGCTAATATTTAAAACGATAAAATTGAAGCGAAAATTGTGAAAATGTTAAATAAAACACGACTCGTTGAAAATAGAGCAAAAATCTCGTGGAGAACATTCTAAAGAGCATTCATTTAAAGAAACATTGCGAATTTATTCAAAGATATATAACTTCTAAAATAATTGAAATGAAAGTGTTTATAATAATTTTCAGAGCATACTTTGCGATTTTTGTCTATCGAGGGAATTTCATATAATTGCCTTTTCGGCGTGGGGCAAAAGATATTATCTTTGAGAATAACATATATTTTTTAAGAGCTTAAAAACTTCAAATGTTCAAGGGAGATATGAAAGAAATCGGTAGAAATTCGGGTAGCGGCGGCTTAACCCTATACATAGATGTAGTATGTGTTTGTCTCTTTTTACTGTCGCTCGCTTCCGTTTCACCGAGTTTCAAATCACAACGGTGATAAAGAAGTTTTCACTTAAAAAAATCATTCCTCCGAATTTCACACGAGTTTCCAGATACCGTGTGTATACTGTATATGAAGTCCCTTGTATAAATACTTAGTAGAAGATGATATTGTTGACATTTTCCTCCAAAGCATAAATGAATTAAGGCTGTGGCTGTATCGGATTAGGGATGCATGTTCCACCCTCAGTGGCCCCGAGCTCCCCGCCAGTGGCGCAACCGGAATAAACAAGTGGGCGGGCAGGGGGAATTGGGCAGGGGGGAATTGGGCATTCATTAATTATTTAGATTGGTTGAGGATTCGCTTTTAGCCTTTTAGCTATCACAAAAATAAGGTAAACGTAAAATGTATGGCTTTCAAATGAGAGTATTAACCGCTCAAACCTCGGCCATGTTTTGTCAGTGGGTTAAAATATTTCTGCTTTAGAATAAAATCCAAATAAATGGAACATTTCTGAAGATATCCGAAATATGAAAAATGTTTTAAGAAGGTGATAAAATATGCTTTCAAAATTTATAAATCGATGTAAATATACATTTTTTTAAGTTAAAATTTTTTGCATGCACACTTAAAAAACGTTTTAAAAATGAATGAAAAAAAAACACAGGCACATTTTATTAGACAATTGTATTATAAACGCTATTGTCACCTCTATTTTTTTGTCGTTCTATGCAAAAATCTATGTATCTACATATTTATAAATCAAAATATGTAGGTGTATATAAACCATTCATCCGATTGCGATGAAACTTTGGGGATTTGATGAGTACCTGCCCGCGATGGTTTTATATATACACTGGTGAGCTCTGGCATTTTGAAATTTGAATAAAAAATTGCAATAGGTGGCATGCGAGCTGTTTGAAAACTGAATGTACCGGGACTGAATGTATGAATGGAGGAGGGGAACTCGGAAGGCGGTTCGTGGGACGGGGGAGGCGGGGGAAGGGGAGTGGGGAAAGGGAAGGCGGAGTGGGAACGCGTGTGATGAAGGGGTCGCGGGAGAGGAAGGGGAGGCGGAAGGGGAACGAGACGAATGGGAAAGGACACGCAGGGAGAAGTAATTTCTTTATTAAGTGGCATAGCAACGCATGCCGGAAACTCCGAAACTTCGGTTTTATAAAGGTGTACATTTTACTTCTTTTGTGGATAATTTTTAGATTTTAAGATAAAGCGTCGTGTTTTCTCTTTCTGACACCGTTTAGATTTTAGATCATATTTCTGACTATCATAGTAAGGGAGATACGACGGTTTCTATGAGACCTATGTACGTATGTGGGTTATAAATGACAAATATATAGATATTTATTTTTGGGATATTATGCCGTGTTGCCTGCCTCCTTCTTTAGCCAACGTTTCGGACAGCGTTACAGTGTCCATCATCATCCAATGCTGAACAAGGAGGTAGCGCAACATACATAGCATACCCCAAAAATAAATAGTACTTTTGGCCGTAAAAATATAAAATGAATGATGCATAAGCATTTTTCGACTTCCTAAGAAGTGTAAAAAAAACGAGTGTGCTGACATTGATATTGACGTCATTAACATTGACATTGGGGTGACATATGACACTGGGGTGACCTATGACCTTGGGGTGACATACGATCTTGGGGTGACCTATGACCGTGGGGTGATCTACGACCTTAAGGGTGACCTACGACCTTGGGGTGACTTATGACCTTGGGGTGACCTACGACCTTGGGTTAACCATCCTTATCCCTATCACTTCCCAAGTCAAGCGTGCGTAAAGGCCCGACCGTTCGCCTCGCCATCGATACCTGTTCGCATCGTTTACCGTTCGCATCACACTTTTCGTAACATCACACTTTTCATAACATCACACTTTTCGTAACACATCACCACTTTTCGTAACGCATTTACCAGCTTACCCCCCAAGACGAGCGTGCGGAAAGAAACTTCAAAAAGAGTTTATTTTTAAAAAAAGACGAGAAGCACATTTTTTTTCTTTACAAATAACGATCTCCGTGGTCGAGCGGGTAAGATCGTCGAGTTGACATCCAGAGGTCATGGGTTCGATTTCCATCATCCTCGAATATTAAAAGCAGTTGTATGCAAATGCCTTTGGCGTGTTTTCTCACTGTGCACCAGTGCTAAAGGAATCAATGATGCTAGTTCCACTGTAATAACGGCATTTTCCATTGTAATTACTAAAGACCGGATTATATGCAAATGCATATTTGCATAAGCATTTGCATTTTTAGACCCTTTTCAGCGGTAGTTGCATATTTTAGCAAAAAAAATTGAGATCCTGCATATTTACGCTCGATCTCGTTCATCGTTTAGATGCCTCACAGAGTGAAACTATAAACTCCCTTTATCTCCCGAATCAATAATAACACGTTGGGGTACATGGATCGAAGCTGCGATGTTTTACCATGAACATTTTGATGCCATCAAGGGTGTTATTAATGACTTCGATAGTGCAGAGGCTTTGGCAGTTTTCCAGTGCAAAGAAGCGTTTGACGATGCTAGTCTTTAAAAAAACCTAGCTATGATTAGCACTCATTTCGCCTACATACCTGCAAGTATGAAAACGCTTGAAACTCATGGATTGGCATTGAATGGATCTATTCAGGTTATGAAGAAAATTCGCCTTATGAATTCCTCGTTGCCAAAGGTATTCAAAACTCAAGAAAAGTTTGAAAACTTACTGACCAATAAGCGAGGGTTTGAACCCTTGTGCCTAATTGATAGCTTCATCAAAGGGGCAGGTGGCAGGTGGTTTGCCCGGCCACAATAAGTTCAAAAATCGCACCCAAATTTAAATTCTGTCCTGTCCACGAACATATGAATATATATGGACCTGCCCTAAGTGATAAAAACGTATTATTTCCCCCTCCACATGACGCCGGCTGGAGCTCCTCCTTGGAACCGGCTCGCTCCATGGCGAGGGGATAGAGCCTCGCTTGAATCTAAAATGTGTGACGTCATCATTCTTGCCGTGAACAGCGAGAAGCTAACATCCATACATTTAACGAAATATAACGCCAAAACAGTAGCTTATGATATACAATATATCTACATATCTATGTGTACATAGCGAATGTGGGCGGTTCTTCAGTGTGCTCGTCGCTGGTTACAGGGGTAAGTAAATTATGAAACATTTGTAAAAGTGTTTTAACTAAACACGGCAACAAAATATTGCTATGTGTATTGGAGCGAGTCTTTT
Organism: Limnephilus rhombicus; assembly: GCA_929108145.2. Classification (NCBI taxonomy): domain Eukaryota; kingdom Metazoa; phylum Arthropoda; class Insecta; order Trichoptera; family Limnephilidae; genus Limnephilus; species Limnephilus rhombicus. The sequence continues at coordinate 11,080,430 of OV815291.1, forward strand.
TGAGGCGAGCATTTGGCCTTAGCAAATATGTTATTATCGTGGCAAGCAATTCGCGCTCCCATGTAAAAAGGTCTATTCATTCAAAGCAGATTTTGCTTTTAAGAACTAAATGGTGATATTGTAATGCGAGATGCCTATTTACTGTCAGATTGATTGTATAACGAATCACAGTCATCTTTCCCCTCTTCGCCCTCCATAGTTTGGTTTTACCCCTCATCTGTAATTTCTTGTCTATCCATTTGGATGTCTATGGTCTTGTCACATATCAGTAGACGTAGAACGCTCCTTTTCCGCTTACAAAAATATATGAAGCACAATTTGTCTACAGAAAATTTAGAACAGTATTCAGTCATATACGTTTTTAAAGGTAAATTGTAAATTTCATTGTTAAATACATTTCGTAATTGATATTTTCGTAAATACGATTCTTGTCCTTGAGAACTAATAGCTTACTAAAATAAAATAAAAAATTTAAAAATACGACTTCCTCATAGACATATGAATATTAGTAGACTTGCCCTAAGTGATACAAGCGTATTATTTCCCCTTCTCCTTGGAACTGGTTCCTTGGAACCGGCTGGGATTGGATTCCCCCAACCCCCTACCCCTCCCCACAACCTCCTCCATCCTTCCCCTTTCCCCTTCCTTCCCTCTCCCCTCTCATTCCCCTAACCCCCTTCCACCCCACCCTCCTCCCCCCTCCCCTTCCCCTCTCCCCACTCCCCCCACTCACCTCTCGCATTCCACACATTCATTCCCGATACATTCAGTTTTCAAACTGCTCGCATGCCACCTGTTATAATTTCTTATACAAAATTCATAATGCCAGAACTCAACGGTAGTTTTATACAAAAAAAAGCGAACAAAAAAAAGAATTATCCAATTTTGTTCAGTCGTTCGGGTTTATGCGTATACATACATTTTGGTGATTCATTTTTATAAATAGTTATTAAGTACGAATTATTATTCTTCTTTTTATATTCTACCAAAAAATCCAGTACGGCAGTTTTATACTTAAAAAATGCGATACCTGTCTATCCAATTAAAACAATAATTGTTGTGTGACATTATGTCAAAATTTGAGAATGACATTTTGCAAAACAAAGATTCTTAAATAAAAATTCTATTTTATAAAATATTTAAGCGAATTTATTTGAAGTACCTACTTCCCTAATAATTTGAATCGATTAAAGAATTATAGATATCTTACTAATCGTGCCACCTATTGGAATTTTTTCATACAAATTTCGTAATGCCAGAGCTCTGAGCTATAGCCTATATGTTCATATTATTGTAAAGTTTCATTAAAATCCATTCTGTAAAGTAGGAATTAGTATTTTATACATATTTGAATTTTAACATCAAATGGATGTCCATAGTAACCTAATAAAAAAAAACATCGTTTCCAAGGCGACAATTGGCGTTTGCAATAAATCGATTTTGTTAGCGACAGAAAACGTATGATAAATAATTTCATAACGCCAGAGATTATTCATAACGCCAGAGCTTATCAATATATATAGCCTATAGATCTCGCAAATAATGTAGCTTTCTATTAATGGAAGAATTTTTAAAATCTATTCAGTACTTTTTGCGTGAAAGAGTAACAAACATACATCCATACAAACTTTCACCTTTATAATATTAGTAGGATAGGATATTGAGTTATCGACGAATCGACGAATCACACATCTCCAAAATCATCTTCCCGCTCTGAGCCCCGCTGTGGTTGTTGTCTACCCCTCACCTTTATGTTATGGTCTACTAATGTTCATATGTCTACGGACTTCCTGTATTATTTCATGTTGCATATTTTGGCTCTTTTTATGGATTTTTGTGCATATTTTAGCTATTTTATTGCACATTTGCATGCATATTTTGGGCTGTTTTTGTTGCATATAATCCGGTCTTTAGTAATAACGGTAGAACAAGGACAGCGTTCTCACCCGATGCCTGAGCTCTAAAGATCGCAATCCGCTTGTTAAAGCCTCGATGACACACGGCGAGTTAGAAGCTACTATCTACTAAGTTTTAAAAGCCGGTAAAGATTGAGATTGTCATGATGACACACAAAACCGTCCACTCGCTCAGAAGCGTAGGAAACTGAGGTCGCTTTTAGCGCCAGTAACAAGAATAACGACGCCTGCGTGAATTAACTGCGTGAAATATCAATGTTAATATTTAGGCAAACATTATTAAACGTGTGAAGAGCACGGTTAATTGGCGAATTACTTGCTGCATTTGGTACGATTTTTAATGATTCTCGAACAATAAAAATGTAGAATATAAATTTATTATGTATCTATTATATTATTAAAGAAAAAACAACAGGACAGGCAGAGTTTTGTTTAAAACAAATCTAATAGGGAACTCCAGTCCAATTTTTGTTTTTTTTTAACGAAAAATGCTTCTAAATTAAATAACTGCATATTTTTTTATTCTTTTTTAGAGTTAGTTTTAATAGTTAAAATAATTGTCAAAGTTTTAATTTTTCAAGATCCCCCGAAAACCACCATATGTGTAGTGAATCCTGTAACGTCATCACTCCTGAAAAGTTACTATGAGATCGGGCGATCAACAGCCGCCATTTTGAATTTCGGTGTTCGAAGTATTCTCCCTAGAGTAGCATTACTATTTTTTTTGTGCAGTACTTTTTGAATATTTTCAATAATAGAGATAAACTAATAAGAGATACCTTTATTTTTGAAACTGAATTATTTAGGCCAAAATAATGTTTCAATAAACACAACAACTAAATCTCTATAAACAGTATATAAATAAACGAATAAATTAATACGATGGCTTGTGTCATACCTACATTCCCATACAATTACTTTAAGGTGACGTAACTTTACGATGAGCAGTGACGTCACCACTAAACGTTTCAATAATGCCAACTTCACGGCGTGTTTCTACGACCCGTTTAAAAATGGATCTATATGAACATATTTTTATAAGCCATAACATTTTTAACTGGAGTTCCTTATTCTAAAATAACAGAAATTCCCCTTTCTAGATCAGTGGTTCCTTTTTGGAGGTACTGAACCTCACCAGTTTCATATGCGAATTCACCGAACCCTTCTTAATTGGAAAACGGGGTGTGATATCAGTGGCGGCGGATTACCACAAGGGGGGCGTAAAGGGATAGGATGGGGATCGGGATCACCACGACGGGGGGGGGGGGGGGGGGGGGGGGAGCGAAATGGGATAGGATGGTGCGGGATAGGATAGCGACAATATTCATCGTAATTTTATTTCGGGGTGTGTCTTGCCTTCAACCGAACCCCTGAGACTGGCTCACCGAACCCCTGGGGTTCGATCGAACCCACGCTGTTCTAGATCTATCTTTGAAAAAATAACAAATACAGGTTTTGTCGTTATTTGTTTTTGGGATGTTATGCCGTGTTGCGCTACCTCCTTCTTTAGCCAACGTTTCGGACATCGTTGCAGTGTCCATCATCAGGGCAGATCCGGTAGATGTGTAATTTTACACTATGTCCATCATCAGGGCAACGTCATTGCCGTTCCGCGGCAATGACGCCACTGCTTATCACGGTTATTTTTTACCGGTGAAAGTTAGTGGAGCTGGCGACACGGTATCGCTTCGAAGTAAATAAGCACACACTTCACCAATAAAAATTACACATCTACCGGATCGGCCACCCTGGCGAGGACACAATACAGCAGGCGTGAAATGCGTGCAAACCGTCATCAAATGGGACGACACTTATATTCGAACTTTAACAAATTTAATTTTAAACACGTTAATATTAATCTGTGTCTAAAAATATTCTCACACTTCAACTGGAGATATTTATACAACATGAAATCTGTCAACGAAGCTGTGGAATATTTTTACTCTGTATTATTTAGTATATTTGAATTATGTGTACCTTTAAAAAAATTATCGAAAGCAAATGTTAACTACCCAGTTTGGTTCGATAAAAATATTATAGAAAAAATCAAATGTAAGGAATCTCTTCGCAGGAAGTACAAAGCTACTAATAATAAATCAGACTATTTATTATTTTCTGCAAAGAGATCCGATCTCAAAAAAGAGATGACTGTAAAAAAGAACAAATATTTATCCGATATTGAAAATGGGATCAAAGAAGACCCCAAAAACTTCTGGCAATATATTAGATCACAAAAATCAGGTAGGGGCACTCCTATTGGACTTATGAATGTCGATAAAATAATCCAATGTCCCCAACAAGTTTCAGAGAGATTCGCGGACTATTTCCAGTCGGTATACAACCATATGAGCCCTAACCTAGATGTTGAAAGTCTCCGGGCAGAGGTGCCTAGAAACACAGGTTCAATATCTCTGGAACAAATTAAGCCTGAGGAAGTCAAAGCGTGTATTCGGGAACAAAAGCCCAACAAGGCCACGGGGCCAGATGGAATCCCACCTCATATCATTATCATGTTGGAAGAACATTTGTTTAACCCGATATGCTTTATCTTCAACCTCAGTATTTCAACTTCCACTTTTCCTAAATCCTGGAAACTAACCAAGGTTAGCCCGATACATAAATCTGGAACAAAAACGGAAGTCCAGAACTATAGACCAGTAGCAGTTCTGTCAATACTCCCAAAAATATTTGAAACAATAATTTGCGAAAAGCTAAACAAACAAATTAAACCGTTTCTTCAGGGAAACCAACACGGATTTCTATCAAATAAGTCCACCGTCTCTAATCTTCTAGAACTCTCACAGAGAGTAGCAAGAGGATTAGATGCTCAACATCAAACTGATGTGATCTACACTGATTTCGCCAAGGCGTTCGACCGAGTTGATCATGACGTACTGCTACGAAAAATACATAGAATTGGCTTCGACAAACCCCTCCTAAATTTTTTTGTCACGTATTTAAGGAATAGGAAACAATATGTTTGCATCGACGGATACAGGTCTAGAGAATTCTCTGCATTCTCTGGAGTGCCACAGGGGTCAAACCTAGGTCCTCTACTATTTATAATCTTAATTGATGACATTCAAGAATGCATCAAACATTCCACTTGCCTGCTTTTTGCTGACGATCTAAAATTACTTAAGAAAATTTGTGATGGTCAAGATTGTGTCAAATTGCAAACTGATTTAGATTCAATTTCATCATGGGCTGATGAAAATAAATTATTTTTTAATACAAAAAAATGTGTCGCTATGTCGTATACACGTTCGAGAAACCCTATCAAATTCGATTATTGCATCAAAAATGATATATTGTCAAAAGTAAAATCCATCAAGGACCTTGGGGTAGTCTTTGATCCCAAACTTACGTTTTCGGACCATATATTGCAGTTGACGACATCATGCTACAAGCTTCTCGGATTTGTCATAAGACTCTGCAAACAATTTTCCAATCCCGAGGCAATGATGACTTTGTACAGCTGCATTATAAGGTCTAAAATCGAATACGCCTCTGCTGTATGGGCCCCATACCAACAAAAATATATTGAAAAACTAGAACAGATTCAAAAAAAGTTTTTGAGATACATGTATTTGAGAATGCACGGAGAGTATCCGCGATTCATGCATCACGAAGATTTGCTTGCCGAAACGCGCTACCAAAGTCTCCACTCGAGGAGGAGTGGGGCTCTTGCAGTAACGGCGTACAAAATTATTAATAATTTAATAGATAGCCCATACCTTCTGGAATGCTATAAGTTGTTCGTACCGAATAACTACAGCCAGGGACGTCACCATGATCTGCTTTGTATCCCACGTGGCAGAACGGACGTACTGGCTCGGCATAGCATGACACGAGGTATGGCGCTGTTAAACAACGCCTCCAAGACTATCGATATTTTTAATAGTAGTCTTGAAGAATTCAAGAGGCATGTTAATGCTATTAATCTATAACTTGTATTATTTGTATCATATATATGTAGTTAATGTTACATGTGTATTGTAAATGGACACAGTCTGTAATACACAAAAAAAAAAAAAAAAAAAAAAAAAAAAAAAAAAAAAAAAAAAAAAAAAAAAAAAAAAAAAAAAAAAAAAAAAAAAAAAAAAAAAAAATGCGCATATAAAACTGATGGGGGGTCAGTACCTGACTTCGGATATTATCCCTGGTTATATCCATCAGCCTTTCTGTCCGGCATGATGGGTATTAATAATAGCCTCGCTGATAGAAGGAAAACTGCTTTGCTGACAACAGCATATAATCTTCTAAACGGTAATATCTGTGTTACCGATATCAAAACAAAAATTTAAGTTTTATGTTCTCGGCAACTTCACAAGAGCGCGCTGGCACAGAACTATTGTTGTTCCGAGATGCAGAACTAACTTACTATTGGTAATGCCGCTCGGAAAAGTGATTCTACTACTAAATTACGTGTCCCCTGACATAGACATTTTAAAACTAAATATTCAACAATTTAAAAACGTTATTATTTCTTAATACATAAAACAAAGTCGGGTTAGTTACACCATAACTCAAGAACGACTGGGCCGATTTTTACGATTATTGATTTGTTGAATTTGTCTCCGCCTTGAATAGCAGAATAGCTATTAAAACATCGGAAAAATTCACGAAGAAAAATTATGAAGAAAATTATTTTTCTCATACATTTGTATGGAACGAATTCTAATATTTTGAAAGAGCTGCAGCAATATTGTGTAAAGTATAATATTGAATAGTGCGTGAATTCAAAAATTCAAAAACTTCAAATGTCAATGCGCTGATTGTTTTGCTTTTGTTCTTGAACATATAATGCTGCCCCTCTTTCTAACACACTAAATGTCAATAGTGGAAAATGAGACAAAGGGTGCTGCACCCCTACTGCACCCCTCCAAAGGAAAAATACAATAATTATAAGAAATCTCCCTCACACATATAAAGAAAATGAAACGCAATTCCCGTACAGTTTGTCAAAGAAGAGAAGAAAATATATGAGGGCGCCACTGTTGATCAAATGGCAATACTAAACACATAACTCATGGTGTTAAAGTAAAGCTGTGTAACCTACATTTTTATAAAAAATTAAAAAGGCATAATAGTGGAAAAATATTTTTTCATTGCAGTATAGATACCCGCCGATCTCAAAATTAGAATTGCATATAGCTATATTATTATTATAACTTTGCAATTTCGTGTTAACAAAATGAAGAATAACTATAATGTAATCTTAATATATAAAACAAAGTCGGGTTGGTTACACTATTTATAACTCGAGATCGGCTGGACCGATTTTGATGATCTTTGATTTGTTGGATTTGTCTCCACCCCGGATAACAGAATAACTATTAAAAAATCGCAAAAATTCGCGAAAAAGAAAGTTATGAAGAAAATTTATTTTTTCATACATTTTGTATGAAACGAATTCTCATATTTTGAAAGAACTGCAGCAATATTGTGATAGTTCTGTGTATATATTTAACTGCGCGTGAATTCCAAAAATTCAAATACGTAAAATGTCAATGCTGTGATTGTTTTTCTTTTGTTGTTAATCATATAATGCTGACCCTCTATCTTACACACTAAATGTTAATAGTCGAAAATGAGACAAACGGTGAACGTATGTCTCTGCACCCTCCAAAGGAAAAATACAATAATAATAAATCTCTAAAATGAAACGCATTTTTTTTACGTAAGCTCCACTCAGGACCTAAGTCATCTTAGTGGATGCTGTATGGAGGGTGTTTTTAAGGAAGGGTAGGCTAGGAAGTTCTGGGAAGGAAAAAGGAATGAGGGGTGGGTAGGAATCTGGAGGTCAGTGGTCGAGAAAATCTGGCTGGAAAGGTCAAAAGGACTCCCTCAACCAGGCTCTCTCGATCCGGCCCGCCACGCAGCATGTGGGCAGACGCATCCGCCACCAAGTCCCGCACAAAAGTCACCCCATGAACCCGGGCAAATGCTTAATCACCAAACGTGAACCACTTGGGGTGACCTATGGCAGAGGTGTTGGTTATCCAATAAATGGTTCCCGGGGCGGCGGCACCCGTACCCGCTTCCTTTCAAAAATTCCCAAAAGTAAGTGGAAAAGTAAGAAAATTACAAAAAATATAAATCCGTACACAACGCCATCTCTGATACTGACAAAAACAAAACACGGACAGTTGGGCATCGATAATTGCTTCATTGTGTAATTTGTTACTTAATAAAAAAACTTAATTTAATTAAACAGTTATTGATTTTGAGGCGGTACGAAGTTCGTCGGGTCAGCTAGTAAAATATAAAGCACAGTTTATAAATTGCTCACATTTATTTAATACTAGATAAAGTACCTAGCGTTGCCTGGGCTTTAGATCATGTCTCTACTTCAGATCTAAAAGTAGTGTAACTAAACTCACCATTAGTGATTCTTTCTTTCTATCTATTGTTAAATTGAAATTTATGTTAAATTAAATTAAAGCAAATCGCTTTATAAATCACCTTTTAATCAAATTTATGTCATGAAGAAAAAATGTTTTTTTTAAATGTGGTTTACTGTGTTCTATACATTCAGTGTAATTGCACTTCAAAAAAATATTTGACAGTCTACAAATTTAGTAGTTCGAGTTTTTATATTTTCTACTCTTATTTGACAGACTATAAGTAAGTGAAAAAGTAAGAAAATCACAAAAAATATAAATCCGTACACAACGCAATCTCTGATACTGTCAAAAACAAAACACGGACAGTTGCGCATCGATAATTGCTCATTGAACAATTTTTAACTCATGAAAAAAACTGAATTTAATCCAGCTTATAAGTTAACACAACAGTTAATGATTTTTTTTTTTTTTTAAGTTTCTTTATTCATTAAAAAAATCATTTTTACAAAAATTGGGGATTTTTCGACCACCATGCTAGGCCTAAAAATCGACCACCACAACCGTGTTGTAGTGGTCGATTTTTTATACAGTAAATTATCATATGCAATATAAAGAATGTGTGAGAGTATTAAGACAATATACATATGCATAAAATAATATAATAGAATACAAAATAGTATAAAATAATTTAATTTAAAAGAGTTACGAGTATAAAATCAAAGTGAGTACTATATGGTAAGCACATGAGAAAGGATTTTTTATGTTGAAAATCTACATTATTTAACACCAATTTTAGTACAATTAAATGTTGGGCTTTATTCTTCAAGTCCGGTAAATTATATTGTACAGCTGTACAGTAGTATGTAGTATATAGTACAGTTGTTCATGTTTCAATCCGACGAATACTAAATAATAATTATTGTTACCATGGTTTAGTGCTGGGAAGTAAGTACACATGGGACTTCGTCGGATTCGATACACAGTGGTGCCAAACAGTTTTAAGTAAATAGTTTAAGATTATTTAAAATTTCAGCTAATTACATATAGTTCTTTACAGACAAAAAACTTTTATTGGTGGTATATAATCAATTATCAATTTTATTTATAAAAAGTAACTAAAACTTGAATACACAATTTCGTCGTGGAGCTGGTGAAATAAAACCAAGAAACAAAGAAGAAAAAAAATAAATATATTAATTAGAAAAAGGCTTGGAGTCGAAAGGGCTAAGAATGTTAAGTTAAGTTAAGTTAATTTAGTTAGTTTCGGTAATCAAGATAATTTAAGTTAATTCAAGTTAGCCTAAATTAATGATGTGAGGCATTCTTTAAAATAGTTCCTTCCCTTTACAATCAACCAGTTCTGAACACTTGTGATATAACTATCGCCAGTTTTCGATTTCCTGGTATCAATACTCAGCGAATTGAACATTTTGGGCGCAATGTAAGAGTACTGGCGCTGTGCGAAGGCTGTTTTTGTTGGAGGAATTATGCATTTTAGTTGGGATGAGTACCGGGTGCGAATTTTTTGTTGTGTTTTTTTCATCAAATCCTTTTTCCATATGTGTATGAGAATCGTCTTTATGTATAATTGTCGGATGTCTAATACTGTGAGTTTTTTAAAAAGTGGTTCTGATGGGTATGATGGGTTACATTTGAATATTATCCTTAACAATAGTTTTTGTATTAGAACCATGGGATGAAGAATTGATGATGCACAACCTCCCCATCCTATAATACCATATGTAGCAATTGATTGAAACAGTGCAAAGTAAACACATCTTAGTGTTTGTAGGTTAAGGATAGATCTAAGAGAGTAGAAAATGTAACATATGTAATTCTGAGGCGGTATGAAGTTCGCCGAGTCAGCTAGTTTCTTTTAAAATATAATTTATTTATTAATCATTAACGCCCTTATGGGCTTTTACACACATTTACATTTTTATGTTTTAGTGCATACAGGTGTGTTTAGAATACAAAGAAAACATAAATAGTTTTTACACATGGTACATAGAAATAAAGCTGGTAAGTAAAAAGTATAGCATTATACAATAAAGAGAAAAAAATCAGTTTTATATGTATATACGTATATAACAAATAATAATAATGGTGAGTTTTTAATATATGTGCAATTTATGTGTTGAATACATAGCGAAGTTGATTTTAAACAAAAATACATACTACCGACTTGCACCGCACTAAAATTAATATACAAAACAATTCCATTTTGACCAATTACTTTATCGTCAGAATTTCTGCTAAAAGAATAATTCAATTTCCGAAGACGAAATACTTTATACCATAAATATACCAATCCCCTTTATACTGATACCATGGAACATTTCAGGTTTAAACAAATAATGTCAGATACTTCAGTAAACTATCAAGGAGAGGACAAATGAGTTCGATAATATAATATAACAGAGTATCTAATTACAATCAAATTAAAATGTTAATCAAAGTATAATATATATTTGTGATTGGTTATGCATACTGTAAATCTCAGTACTTGTTGCTCAAGGCCGATTAGAGAGCCAACAAATTACCAAGTCATTGCTAAGTAAACATCACTGTTTAAAATAGCCTAATTACTCTGTTTATTTAATATGTTAGCTGCAAAACAACACAAATCAGCAGTGACAACGAGTATCAACAACAATCGCCGCCATTATTTGCAAACTGACTTGATCACGTGACACTCAAAATCCGTCGCACGCCAAGGCTTGTTGTTGTTGACCCATTAGTCGACTCTAGACGTGGGTCGTTACGCCGTTTTCAAGAAACGTAACGAAACTAGTTTCTTGGTTGGCGTAACCTGTTTTAAAACAGGTTATTTTTGTAACTAGTTATTTTCATTCAGCTTCAGTTACACACGAAACTATATACCCCCACCAACTATAAAGTTACACACGAAACGAAACTAAATTAAAGCACTCTCTAGTATCTAAGTGTTTGTAGCTATGCAGTGAAATCAACGTATATGAAATTAACTTCCCTTCATACTTTATTCAGGCTTAGGACTGACTGCATTAAATGTATTTATGATTAATTTTGATAAAATTTCACTTTACGCAATTGAAATTTAAAATGCATTATTTTCCGCCACCCCAAATGCAAAAAGTTTCCTTTTATAGTAATTAAGGTAAATCTAAAGGTTTTTTTCTAAAAATTGTTCTTAATAAGCGTTGACAGTGCGATCGAAAATTTACCGAAAGTGCTCAATATTATACACAAGTACAACGACGAACTAAAACAAACTGAATTATTTTACTTTAAATTCAAAAAATGGTCACTCGCTTTCCAAAAACGGAACCCACTCCCGCTTACTCGAAAATGTTCAATTCAAAATCTTGCACGCTCGGCCGGCCGGTAAACGCAATTATGCGAAACGCGAAACGCGGCGAAACTACTCTGCAATCAGTTACTCACATCACACCCAACACAGAAATAACGCATTTACAAAAATAACTACTTGCAATTTTATCGAAACTAGTTATTTCCGTTACATACCGTGTAACTAGTTATTGTATCTAGTTACGTTAAATAACGCCCACGCCTAGTCGACTCGTGGATATGCCGGTGGGAACGTGGAGAGGAATATCATTATTTCAGTGTATCTTGGTTATTATTCCAACATAATGAATATAATGAACTTTGTATCCATTAAGGTACAGTCACATGCAGCGTTAAAAGCACGAGCACTTATCTGTTAAACCGCGAGCGCTACGCTATAAAAGATTTCTTCCTATGGTAGGAAAGGGGGTCAGTTTTTGTGAATTTTAGAGTCGATAAGAAATTTTCATCGATCACTGACCCCGTATCGCAAGAAACGGGAACAAATTTTCATTTTTTTTAAATATTTTTTTGTGCTTACCTATTTTCTAATAAGTAAAATCAGCCGCCAATCATTATTAATACAAGAAACTCAAAATTAAATTACAAAAGAAATTTAGGTCCGCACCATAGACATCCAAATTTAATCGACGAGAACATACAGATGAGGGGAAAAATGACTCCAGATACTAATATCTACAGCCTGTATGTCGGACGAATATCTACAGCTCATATGTTGAACTAATATCTACGAACTTCAGAGTGTTGACTAATAGGTTTGTCATCATTCTTGTCGTTCTTGAGGTCACATCGTACATTTTACGAACAAAAGTGAGAGCTTGTGCTATAAATTATACCCTAATATATGTGAACGTAGCGAATGTGGGCGTTTTACCAGTGAGCTCGTCGCTGGTTACAGGGGTAAGTAAATTATGAAACATTTGTAAAAGTGTCTTAACTAAATACGGCATCAAAATATTCCTGCGTGAAAAAGGGCGAACCTTTCCTTTGCCGCATTTGGACTATGCAAATATGTTAATAACGTGGCGGGCAATTCGCGGTCCCATGTAAAAAGGTTTATTCATTCAAAAGCAGATCTTGCTTTAAAGAACTAAATGGTGATATTATAATGCGAGATGCCTATATACTGTCAGATTGATGTTTTAACGAATCACAGTAATCTTTCCCCTCTTCACCCTCCATAGTTTGGTTTTACCCCTCATCTGTATCTTCTGGTCTATTAAATTTGGATGTCTATGCAAGTAGGAGATTCTTTCCAGACCATTTTAGAGAACATTTACATTTATACATATTTTTAAACATTTTTTCACATAAAAAAAACTTTTGGAACCGGGTCGGCGATTCGATGAAAATTTAAAAGACAATAAACAGGTATAGAGGTCCCAAAAAACTTTGTAATAAATTTTCCAACACTTCCCTTTCTCCCTTGCCCCCACCTTAGGGTCCAGCCATGTGAAACCTATGGCTATGCCCTTGATATTACATATGGACCAAATTACAAATGAAGGGAATTAAACCTAATTAAATTACGCTTACCGAATTACACACGAAGAAAACTTAACCTTTATTCATCCCAAATAAAATAAAATAAAACAAATTTCGGACTCGATTTACTCAAAAAGAAAGCTTCAATATAAAAAAGTTGTACCATCAAATCGACTTCAAATGTGATATAAATTCTCCTTTTCCCGTTGGCACCATTAGTTCCCGGATACCGTGTTCAACATGTATGTGCACGTGCCGCAAAAATATGGAGGTTTTATGGATTAATGTGAATTTTGGACGTAAAATTATTCAAGCCGTGAATAGATTGGAGGGTAATATTACGAAATAGCATATTATAATTATATATTTTTTAATGTAGCTATTACTTTGTGGTTATCCATTATAATAAAATGAAGCGTAATCTACATATAGATAATAATATGTTAATAATGTTAATAATACCTACCCACCCAATCTACATTATTAACTAACAACGGCTCCACCCCTACCATAATAGAACATTGTTCTAAACTGTCAAATTAGTATAAGCTTTCCCTGACAAAGGAACGTTTGTTCCGAAACCGGTCGGATTTGCACATTTTATAAGTGGTTTATACAAAGTTGTATTGTTTCATTTTATTATTATAATTATACTTACGAATACGCCTTAAGTTCTACCAACAAGTGCAGCATTATGTTATGCAGAGTGCCGTAAACAGGCGCAAAATTAATGTGAATTTTGGACGTAAAATTATTCAAGCCTTGAATAGATTGTAGGGTAATATTACGAAATAGCATATTATAATTTTACCAACGAATACGCCTTAAGTTCTATCAACAAGTGCAGCATTATGTTATGCAGAGTGCCTGTAAACAGGCGCAAAATTGAATTTTAAATGTTTCTGCACATTGTACAGTCTGTCAAATAAGAGTAGAAAACATAGGAGGGCGCCACTGTTGTACAAATGGCAATACTAAAAATATAATCATGGCTTTAATCTAAAGCAGTGTAACCAACATTTTTAGTGAAAATTAAAAAGGCATAAAAGTGAAAAAACAATTTTTTTCATTCCACTGATCTCAAAATTAGAATTGCATATAACTTTATTGTTATTATATCTTTGCAATTGTGTGTTAACGTAATGAAGAATAACGATTTTGTAATAAAATATAAAGCATACTTTAGAAGTTGTTCACTGCTCACATTTATTTAATATTAGCTTAAGGCTCTGCAACCAGGCCCGAAAAGAAGAAGATGGAGAGATACGAAATTACGAATGTTACAGCGACAAAATCGATGCGAAAATTGCGAAAATGTTTAATAAAACACGACACGTTTAAAATAGAGTAAAAATCTCGCCGGCGTTATCTTAAACAGCATTTAAAGAAACACTGTGAATATTTTCATACATATAACTTGTAAAATAACTAAAACAAACGTGTTAATAATATTTTTTGGAGCATACTTTGCGATTTTTTTCTATCAAGGGAATTTTATATAATTTGCTTTTTGGCGCGGGCAATGTCTAAATATTATCTTCTAGTGTAACATATATTTTTTAAGAGCTTCAAAACTTACCGTGTTTAAGAGCGTTTAACCAGCCAGCGGACGAAAATCCACATTTCGTCGAAAGTTGTTCATACGATCGTGCAGGGCGGTTACAATGAGAAAGATTAATTATTCTTCGTATCAGCTTATTAAAATTATAACTCAATATCGAATTTATTTCAATTCAAATTAGCTTTAATTTATACCTTCATCCAAAAATGCTGAAAGGCGTGATGATAAAACTATTAAAATAATGTACTTTTTGTAATTATTTTTTTTATTATAAGTATTTATCATTTTTTAATAATGTCTAAATTTAATAAGAATGTTAAAAAAATCTGAAATATATTAGTTTGTAAGTGCGCAAATAAATACACAAATGGACCAATTTTCGTCAAGAAACACATGTACGTACATATTTTTTAATGATTTTATTGAAACTAAAATTAAAATTCTAAAACATGCGTTTACTTGATAATGTATTGATTTATTTTACTGCATGATTATATTATTTGAAATGGGTGTGGTATAATACAAAATCTTTTTTTTAAATTTAACAAATCTGCCAATGACCTATGGAATAACCTTATTATTCTAAAAATTTTAAAAAAATTCTCAAAATTTATTACATGCGAATGCTAGATAAAAGAACAATCTTTCGAAATCCATTTATAATTTTTTTTTGAAAAGAGGCAATACGTCTAAAATCTGATTTGAAAATGACATATTTCTGGTTTTCTCTGGTAATGCCCTCGTAATAAATCGGTACCAATCCGAGTTGCGGGCCGTTAAGTACTTACTAGCGTTGTCCAGGCTTCAGATTATGTCTCTAATTTTATATCTGAATACATTTAACTCCTTCAGATCTAAAAGTAGTGTAACTAAACTCACCGTTAATGATTCTTTCTTTCTACCTACTGTTAAATTCAAATTGATGTTAATTTAAATGAAAGCCAATCACTTTGTAAAACACAATTTAATCAAATTTATATTTCTTCGATTTTTTTTTTAAAACAAAAAAAAGTCATTTTAAATGTGTATACTGTGTTCTGTATCATCAGTGTCATTGCACTTCAAAAGAATATTTGACAGGTAAATTGGTGTTACCAGCCTACAAATTTCCTAGTTCCAGTTTTTATTTTTTCTACTCTTATTTGACAGACTCTGTTACTTACGTAGGTACCCTAAACAAAAGTATTAAATAATATTATTATCTTGATTATTTTTGGGTTATTATGCCTTGTTGCGCTTCCTTAGCCAAAGTTTACGATACAGCTGTACGATACAGTTTACGATACAAGTTTACCTACAGACAAGCTGATCTGTTACAGCTTTGTGGGACTACCCATAGCTTATACGGCATTAGATGTAATTATATTCAATTTAATAAAAATAATTTAAAGAAAGCTACAGTGTCCTTCATCAGGGTATATGTGTAGATTGTGGTAATTTTTGTTTGCAGAAGTGATTTTTTTTTACATTAACTCCACAGGAGACCCTGAGGAAAATAGTTTCCGTCAGGATGTCATCTGAGATGCTGTGTGGTGGGTCTTTTTGGGAAGAAGAAGGAATGAACATTGGTCTTGAATAGACCCATGTTGTATGAAGGAGGAAACACAAAGGCCGGCAAATCGTTCCACAGCCGAGCTGTTGAACACAAGAACGAGTCGAAGAAGCGACCCGTTCTCATGTGACAAATGTCAACCGCGTACATATGTTGGGCACGCGTTTGGCGTGTTTCCCGACTAAGGGATCAATGACGCTAGTTCCTCGGAGCATCTTCCATTGTAATAGCGGTAGGACAAGGATAGCATTCCCACCCGACGCCTGTGCTCTAAAAATTGCAATCCGTCTGTTAAGATGGGAGAATCTGTCAAACGGACCGCCCGTTTTTGCACAGAGTCAAGGGTATTTAGGAGCTCCAGACCAGAAGTGGTTGCCAAATTCTACCGTGGGGCGCACTTGTAATTTTTAGGGTGTGCAATATTAAAGTATCTGCGGGCCCTGTACAGTACGCCCAGTTTTCGGGAGGCTAACTTTACTCTGGCTTCGAATGTGATGTGATGCCGTATTGCTAACTTTACTCTGGCTTCGAATGTGATGTGATGCCGTATTGCTAACTTTACTCTGGCTTCGAATGTGATGTGATGCCGTATTGCTAACTTTACTCTGGCTTCGAATGTGATGTGATGCCGTATTGCTAACTTTACTCTGGCTTCGAATGTGATGTGATGCCGTATTGCTAACTTTACTCTGGCTTCGAATGTGATGTGATGCCGTATTGCTAACTTTACTCTGGCTTCGAATGTGATGTGATGCCGTATTGCTAACTTTACTCTGGCTTCGAATGTGATGTGATGCCGTATTGCTAACTTTACTCTTGCTTCGAATGTGATGTGATTCCGTATTTCTAACTTTAATCCTTTGAATGTGGTTTTTTGCGCCTAGTTTTTGTGCAGACGTTTAAGGCCCGGTATACCCGCTCAAAAAGAAGAAGAAGGAGAGATATGTAAATACGAGTGTTAGAAGGAGCACGCTAATGTTAAAACGTTAATATTTAAGCGAAATTGTGAACATGTTTAATAAAACACGATTCGTTTAAATTTTTTTCATACGCATGACTTATCTTCATTCATTCATTAAATAATATAACTGAAAAAAACGTGCTTTTAATAATTTTCGGAACATACTTTCCGATTTTTTTCATATAATTACTGTTTCGGCATGGGGAATGTACAGATATTATCTTCAAGAATAACATAGATACGTTTTTAGATTTTCACGGCCAAAAGCAGTTTCGTTATTTGTTTTTGGGATGTTATGCTGCGTTCAGCTACCTCCTTCTTTAGCCAACGTTTCGGACAGCGTTACTTTATTTATTTATTTACGCCCTTTTACGGGGCTTTTACATAAGTATGAAATTTACAAATTACACTATGATTAAATAATATATAAGAACTATATATTTCTTTAACAAAGAAATATAATAGGTATTTTACAACGAAATATATAGTATTTATTGTACATAACTGAACTGCCTCAGTAACAGTATTTTGTATTTGTTTAAAGGTAAATTGAAAATGTCCACTGACTTGGTATAATTATTTCCCTCCATTAGTATTCTGGGCAAAGAGGAATACATATGGTAGTTAGTTCCAGAATTTCTGACTGAAATAAATCCTGACTTCTGGTATTACGTAGTGTAATCCAGAAGCTTATCAATTCAAGCAATACCGGACTATCAACTAAATTTTTTCGAATTTTATACAGAAATACCAAATCAATGAAAACTCTTCTGTCTGACAATTTGAGCATATTCATATCATTTAAAATAGTGTTGTAGTTTAACATAACGTCTAAAAGAAATCGAAATGAAAATCTAGTCTCCTTCAACGGAAGCAATCTTCCGAACAGAACGTCCATCGATATGCTTGGTGTAACTCTAAGTGACCAGCTCAGGTACGGGGGCTCCATCGAAACCAGAGTTAAGTTAGCCTCTCAGAAACTGGGCGTACTGTACAGGGCCCGCAGATACTTTAATAGTACACAACTGCTAACCCTGTACAAATCGCAAGTGCGCCCCACGGTTGAATTTGGCAGCCACCTCTGGTCTGGAGCTCCAAAATACCTAAAAAAAACTCTTGACTCTGTGCAGAAACGGGCGGTCCGTTTGATAGATTCTCCCATCTTAACAGACGGACTGCAATCTTTAGAGCACAGGCGTCAGGTGGGAATGCTGTCCTTGTTCTACCGGTATTACAATGGAAGATGCTCCGAGGAACTAGCGTCATTGATCCCCTCGGCACCGGTGCATAGTCGGGAAACACGCCAAACACACGCCCAACATTTGTACACGGTTGACATTAGTCACATGAGAACGGGTCGTTTCTTCGACTCGTTCTTGAGTTCAACGGCTCGGCTGTGGAACGATTTGCCGGCCTCTGTGTTTCCTCCCTCCTACAACATGGGTCTCTTCAAGACCCGTGTTCACTCCTTCGTTTCCTCAAAAAGACCCTCCACACAGCATCTTCAAAGATGACATAGGCCCTGAGGGAAGTTATTTTCCTCAGGGCCTCCTGTGTGGAGTTAATGTAAAAAAAAAATAATAATAATTGCTCGAATACCCATTTTAAAATTTAGAAAACGTAAGAATTTATTTTGTATTCTTTCAACAGCTTGTACATATATATTATAATATGGGTTCCAGACGGGAGAATTGTACTCAAGTTGACTTCTAACATATATATATGCAAATTATAACAGTTTAATACAATTTATATTGTTAAAATTTCTATTTAGCCTAGTTTTCTATTTATGAATCCCAACATTTTTAAGCCCTTGTTAGAGATTTCTGTTATGTGGTTAACAAATGAAAGATTTGATTGAAAAATGCCTAAGTCTTTAATTTGCGTTAATGTCTCGAGAGTATTGTTATCAATGTCGTAATTAAAAATCACTGGATTTTTTATTCGAGAAAATCTAACTACTTGGCATTTTCAGATATTTAAGTAAACTCTATTTTCATTACACCAAATTAACAATTTGTTTACAGTATCTTGAAGAATGTTGCAATGGTAAGTATTTTAAATAATTCTAAACATTTTGAGATCATCAGCAAAAAGTAAGACAAATACATCATGAAATATTTTTGTTAGATCATTTATAAACAAGATAAATAAGATTGGGCCAAAGTGTGAACCCTGTGGAACTCCACTTGTTGCATAAATTATTTCCGACAGGGAGGACTTTATTCTAACAATTTGATGCCTTCCAATAAGATAGCTTTCAAACCAGTTTAATATATTACCACGTATACCAACTTTTTCTAATTTCCAAATGAGAATTTTATGGAAAACTGAATCAAAAGCTTTACTAAAATCAGTATTGACAGAGTCTACTTGTTTTTTTCTTTAAAAGCATTGGTTAAAAAAAAAATCATAAATAATTAACAGTGTCCATCATCAGGGCAGTGCAAGAAGAAGGTTGCGCAACACGGCATAACACCCCGAAGATATTCAAATACAAAAGAGATAGGCAATGATATCCGCGCAATGATAACTGTCGGCGGACTAGGACCTAATCAGGGTAGTTTGCACACGAAAAGAATTTGTTCATTTCGTTGATTTTTTTAAGGTGTGCATTAGTATTGATTAACAATATGTTTGAATACGGAAAGAATTCGTTCATTCAATTCGTTCGTTCGTTTGGTTTATGCGTTAATGGTTCGTTCATTTAGTTTATTTGTTAATTGGTAAACAATATCGGCGACACCCGGAAGCGCAGTCCCACCTAGTAAAAACTGCATATAGCACATCTATTATATTTCAATATCTTTGTAACACCCCAAAAACAAATAACGATAAATACTAACATACATTTTTTAAGATCTTTAAAACTTAAAGTTTTTAAGGAAAATATGTAATAAATCGGTAGAAATGCTAGAAGCTCAGGCCCAAATACCAATTACCAAAAATATTGCGCTTAGCCCCGCGTCGGTCGTCTCGATTAAATTAATATATTATTTTAGATGTTTATTAATTGCGTATTCTTCTTAAATTTTATCTGCTTCATTTATATTTTCAATTAGCTTATCTAATCAACCAAGTATCTGACTTAATTCATGGCTGGCCCTATCCAGGCGCAATTGGAGCAGTCTGTTTCTGGCGCCGAATAAGGAACTCCAGTAAAAAAATATTTTCATGTAGACCAATAAACGTTGATTCTGAATACATAAGTTCTATGAAATAATATTAAACGCAATTTAAAAAAAAAAAACATTAAAAAGTCCGAAACAAGCCGTCAAGTTGGTATTATTAAAATGTTTAGTGGTGACATCACTGCTCATCGTGTTGTGACGTCACCGTAAAGTCATTGTATGGGAATGTAGGTATGACACAAGCCATCGTATTAATTTATTCGTTTATTTACATACTGTTTATAGAGATTTAGTTGTTGTGTTTATTGAAACATTATTAAGGCCTAAATAATTCACTTTCAAAAATAAAGGTATCTCTTATTATTTTATCTCTATTATTGAAAATATTCAAAAACTACTGCAAAAAATAGTAATGCTACTCTAGGAAGAATATTCGAACACCGAATTTCAAAATGGCGGCAGTTGATCAGCTGATTGCCCGATCTTATAGTAACTTTTCAGGAGTGATGACGTCACACGATTCACTTCACATACGGTGGTTTTTGGGGAATCTTGAAAAATTAAAACTAATTCTTAAAAAAATAAAAAAATATGCAGTTATTTAAGTTAGAATGTCATTAAAAAAAATTAAAAAATTGGACTGGAGTTCTCTATTGCAAAGGTGCTAATATCAAACACCTAATACACCTGTATAAGCAATTCTGATCGTATAAATAGCCCCAGGCATACTACCCCTCAAAATTATGTTATGAATTTGATTCGGAATAAATAAATATCAAATTATATTATATTTATTATTCGCCTAGAAAGGAAGTAAAGCGCGGCATCCACAGTATGTATGAAAGGACCGCGCCTGGTACATATGTGCAATGTGCATATATTATCAGCATCGACCACTGACTATATCCTTTATTTATTAGTAACTAGCTTTTTCCCGCGGCTTCGCTCGCATGGCATAGGGGGGGTTCCCACTCCGCCTCCCCCACCTCCCCCAACTCCCCCCTCCCCCCTCCCCCCCTCTCCCCCCCCCCCCTCTCCCCCCTCCTCACCCCTCACCCCTCCCCCCCTTCCCCCTTCCCCCTACCCTCACCTCCCTCCCCCCTCCGCCCTGCCTCCCTCATCTCTCCCTCCCTCCCGCTTTCCATACATTCAGTTTTCAAACCTCGCGTGCCACCAATAGCATTTTTTTATACAAATTTCATAATGCCAGAGCTCACCGGAAGTTTTATAAAAACCATGTCCTAGCAATAACGAACACGAAAAAAAAGAATGATCCAATTTGGTGCAGTCGTTCGAAAGTTATGTGCTTAGAAAAACATTTTTATTTTCATTTTTATATTATAGATTTGGGAGGGGGGTATGGGTACCGCCGCCCCGGGAACCATTTATTGGAGAACCAACATCTCTGCCATAGGTCACCCTAATGGTTCGCTACTTTTGGTGATTTAGCAAGGGTGCCCGGGTTAATGGGCTGAGTTTTGTCCGAGTCTTGGCGGTGGATGCATCGGACCATCAGCTGCAGGGCAGGCTGGATTGGGAGAGAATGGTTGAAGGAATCCCTTTGATTTTTCTAGCCGTAGTCTCTCGGAACATCGCCTTGCACCGCCGTGGGAGGGATGAATTCATATGTCCGTCACTCCTGGGCACAGATTCATACCCATCCCCCAGTACCCTTTTCCTTCCCAGAACTTCCTCTCCTTCCTATCTTAAAAAGACCCTCCACACAGCATCCCCAAAGATAACATTGGCCCTGAGGGGAATTATTTTCCTTAGGGCCTCCTGTGTGGAGCTAATTTTTACATAGTATAAAATTAAGTCTTTTAAACTACGCAACGGATTTTCATGCAGTTTTCGCTATTAGATGGAGTGATTCAAGAGGAAGGTTAATATGTATAATTCATGTATATTATGGTACGGAAAAGTCGAGAAACTCAAAGATTCAATTCAGGCAGCGAGCAGCAGGCAAGCTGGCGGTGTGAATTTGATTTGTATGCAAATTAACAGATGGCATTGGTTATAAAGGTTGCGTAAGTCACAGCAACGTGTGACCGGATGTAATGTAATGAATAAATGCGATGAAAAGTAAAATAAACAAATTGTGGCAAGAAAACTGACACAAATAAATTTATTAATAATGACGCGAACTTAAAATAAAAAAAAAACTGCTGGTTATTGCACTCGTATAATGCACCGATCGAACTAGAACCGATATGAATTTACCGATATAAATACCGATTTCTTATATATCTCCCTTAAACACCAGCCTTACTAAAAAACCCAGTGAAAATTTTATTCAATTGACAAACGGCCGCGGATGTGAAAACATTACTAATTAAAAATTTGTTCATTGAAAGAAATACACATGGTTTCCACGGCCTGAGAGGGTAGTTTATCTCTGTTTTAACCATTGATGTCCGAACGATATTTGTAATTTTTCCATAGTATTTTGAATGTTCTATATATTTCTTATTTTTGAAGGTGTCGTAAAAACAAATACCATTTATGAAAACAAGATAAAATTACCTTTTAGATGTGTATATTTGAAATACAGTTTAGTTTTCAAAAACTGACATATTTTAAGATTCAAACTCGGAAATAAATGGAAAAAAATTTCTTACCAAAATTTTTTTGACTAAAATCTAGAGAAATTTAAAAAAAAAAAAATTTCAAAAACACAGTCCTTTTATGTAATAAATTTGGAAGGAAACTATCACCTCACTTTTTCCTCGTGCATACAATAAAAAAATTATAAAAAATTTCAAAGTTTTTTTTATTGCTAAAAAACTAACCTAAAAATTATACCGTCTTTTATATCAGATTTCTTGCATCTCTAAAGACGTTAATTTCTTTGATGCATTTAGGCACACATGTTTTAGATATTATTATTTAAAAAAAACACCACTTTCATAAAATTATCGTAAAATAAAACCTTTAAATGTAAATTTGAATTCTCATATATCATATAAAATAGTTTTTGACACTTCAATTTTCAAAGTACGATTGTTGTTTTATAACTTGACTAAAACTTATGAAAAACCACAAAAAACACGGTAAATATATCAATGATATAAATATAAGAGTAAATTATTCATATTAATAGAAATTAACCATCACATAAGTAATATTGCACACACAAAAATCGTTTCGCGCTTTCAGCGTCTTTTTCAAGCGCGAACAACGAATGCGCAGGCGCCGCGCCGCCGCGCCACCTAGCGGTTATGAAGGAAAACAAACAATTTAGTACTTAAATATGCATTGTTGCCGGATCTACAATACGTTTTAAGACCAAATCTTTTTAGTAATGTTATCGTGTTTTAGTGTATTTTTGTTTTATTCATGTTGCTGCAATAACACGGGTTATCTGGCGTGCTGTGGTTTTTTTTTAGTAAGGCTGATTAAGTTTTAAAGCCCTTAAAAAATATATGTTATTCTTGAAGATAATATCTAAACATTGCCGGCGCCGAAACGCAAATTATATAAAATTCCCTCGATAAAAAAAAGCGCAAAATATGCTCCAAAAATAATTATAAAAACGTATGTTTCAGTTATTTTACAAGTTATATGTATGAAAAATTTACAGTGTTTCTTTAAATGCTGTTTAAGACAATGCCCGCGAGATTTTTGCTCTATTTTAAACGAGTCTTGTTTTATTAACCATTTTCGCAGTTTTCGCATTGATTTTGTCGCTGTAAATGTTAGCGCTCTCCTCTAATATTCGTAATTTCGTATCTCTCCATCTTCTTCTTTTCGGGCCCGGTTGCGGAGCCTTAACAATGTGGTTTACGAGCATCATATACATTTGTTATCCCTCTCCCACTAGGGACAATAAGTAGGCGTAAATAAGACAAATGGTTCTTCGCCGGTGAAAATACAAATATATTAAACGCTAAACTTTTTTAACAATTATTATAAGCAATAATTATCAGCCTGAAACACTCAACAACATTGAAAAATCTTCCGAGAAAAGATACTTGCCGCCAACGGGACTTGAACCCGTGTCCTTCTGATTGCCGGTCAGCTGCTCTTGACCACTGAGCTTTGGGGGCTTATCAAATACCCGCCAAATAATTTAATATATACTAGTGTTTCATTCAACAATTACTGCTTATTATATTTTTTCCACCTGAAAATTTTCAATGTTGTTGAGTGTTTCAGGCTGATAATTATTGCTTATAATAATTGTTACCCTTTGTGCTATGCATAAAAATCTTGTCTAAACGTTAGTTTATAAATTAAAAATAATAACTAAACTTTTTTCTTGCTTCCAACTCTCGCTGCGTTATCTGTGCTTTCAGGTGCATAAAATCTTTTTTTTTCACTAGTGTTATCTAGAGAATCATTGTATTATCTGTGTTTATAAGAAATTTATTTGTGCACTTTTCGATATTGATCTTCAATTAGTATAACCTTATCTGTGAAACGTTTGATAAAAATACGTATTTATCTAATCTAATCGTGTTCAGTTATGTGCAAAAATATTTTTTGTTATGTTAGATTTAGCATAAAGTCCGGCGTCACGAGTTTCTTGCAATATAAGAATTAATAATAATTGGAAGTGTTTGAATTTGTGCATAATTTTGGTAGTTCAAGGCAACAGCAGCAGAGAGTGACAGTATAGGGTGGTGTGCTTGAAGTGTGAAGTGCGACTGACAATAATGGAAGCAGATAAGACGAGTCGACTCTCAGCTCTCCTGGCCTGCCGGTCCCGCGCAGATTTAAGACGGCTAGGAAAAGTGGACTCCGCCTCCTCATCTTTCATCACATTGGCTTGCAAGCACAATAGGACTGACCTATTGAAGCTCTTGTTGAAGCATGATTCATTCTCCCCTTCTGACGATGCTGATACTATTGTTCCCCGCCGGTATTCAGTGGAGCAGGAAGATGAAGGGCATAACGCCGTCTATTATGCCATCCGTTCCAGCAATGTGGAGCTCCTCAGCACACTCCTCAAGTCAGTAACCCCTGAACTCTCGGAAAGACTCATCTCCCAGGCTTACCAGGAATTGCTCTTGAACAATGTCTTCATGTCCGAGGAAGTGCATATGTTTGTTCAACACAAGTTACTCGATCTACGTTTCTTCTCCAAAGGCGACGTAGCGCTTCATGCAACTTCCTCCGCTAATATCCTAGAACGCATCCAATTGCTTCTGGAAAATATCTCGCATATTAATACTTATACGGAAGTCGACAGTCACTTTTTATACACGGCCAAGTTTATAACTCAGAATATCCACATACTAAAACAGCAATTGAAGTCGACATACAATATTTTACCCTGGGAAGAAACGGAGTTCTGCTTGGTGAGCTTTGTGTCCGCCCACATTCGGCGACACGAATTAAATGTATTCTACCTGACCATACTGAAGAAGGAGAGGTTACTAAAGGAATTGGACACGTTTGCTTCGGACCTACTAGAGCTGGAAGAACATATCAAAAGTACAGACGTCCGGATGCTTAGGAAATCAGTAGCATCTAGCCGCGAGGACATTGCCGCTGCCATCAGCAGCAGATACCCACATTTGTACGCTGACTATAAGGAGCTGAGAGACGTTTCCTCGCTCCACATCATGGAGACATACCTGGATGCGGCCTTACTGGCAGACTCTGGTACTAGACTCGGCCAGTTGACTATCAAGAGAGCTCTCCAGGTGACGGGAGAACATTTGAAGAACACATTGGACAGCCCCAAGCTCTCCCCAGCCGTGAGTGATCTTCTCCTCCTCTCCGCACCCAAAGAAACGAGAAAAGTCCTGCAAGACTTGCGAAACTCTCTATCCCATCCTCACCTAGAGTTGGAAGACTCTGTACTATATTCCAACATTCAAAATGACATTAAAAAAATTGCTTCTGTTATCACTGATATCACTAAGTCCAACAAAGCTGACAAAATAAAGTCCATGCTGACCGCGCTCGTCGACACTGATAGCGTAGAAGAATTTAGAGAAATTGCTAATATCTTTCAAAATGTTTGTTTAGTAAATGAAAAAAAAACAGTTACAAAAGAACCTCTAGAGATTGAAAACCTTATTAGAATCGCTTTAAGAAAAGTAGTAGATAAAACTCCGTACGAGAAAAAACTGTTTGCTGATATTAATGATATCCTCGACAAAATTAAATGGCAATCTTATTTGTCAAGCGCAGACTATGCCTGTTTAAAAGTAATAGCCTCTACCTTCTCGTTTTATGCCAACAGTAAATATTTTCACAATATGATTAGGGACTCAAAACAACTTGCTAATAAAATCTTAGAAAACAATCGGCCTCAAAAAAATTCTTTAGATTTTGTACACTTGCTATCGTTAGGTAGTCTATTGTACAATTTTTTTATCAGCGTATCTACCAGAATCACACCGGAGATTGCTGATGAAATGTTGTTTGTAATAGCTAGGTATAATTATGGTCAATCAAATGACAAGGATAATATTAATTGTATTGATGAATTTAGTAGACAAGTATTATTGGATAAATCTAATAAAAATGATAATGGGGTGAAAAAACGCAACGTAAAAAATAGCAGCGATGTTGTTGGCGAACAAATCTCTCTGAAATTGAGTGAAATTGGGAACAGCATAGGAACTGATAGAGTGTTTGGTAAACTATATGAGCATCTCACATTACTCCAGAAAGATGAGACTACAAATAGATTTATGGTTGAAGCCCTTGTATTGGATACCATGACCCTATTAGATAACTCCAAAAGTGTTCATAATAATATGCTGTATCTGGATGGAGACATGCCTCTATTGAGCGGCAAGTGCTTACGCAATCACTTGGCACACGGGAACGCCTTGGTAGACATTTTGCCAACTGATGCGTGGTCCGCTGTGCTTCTAAATGCAGTTAAACTTTCTGAAAGCAAAGACCTCTTACAAAACTGTAAAATTGGAAACATTGTAAAACACGATATCGAGCAACTGAGACGGAGATATGAACTGGGCATATCTATTCTTGACAAGCAGAATGAGATGTGGAAGTCTCTGCTCGACGGAAACTTTGAGAATTTGGCATTAGGAATCGCAGGAGGAGCTGAAATATGTTCAAGAAAGAAAGATTTATCATCTACGCTTCACTATGCTGCTCGGGGACCCAGTGTTCAAATTATCAAATTCTTGGCTAAGCAAAAAAATATTAGCACTGAATCGGAAGATATAAATGGTCAAACTGCATTGCACGTAGCCGCGGCTTTCGGACGAGAGGAGACTGTGAAATTTTTAGTCATAAAGATGAGAAACACTATTAATAAAGTTGATGTTTCTGAAAAAACACCGTTACACTTCGCTTCCCAAAACGGGCACAAGAAAACGGTCGAGATATTGCTTTCACTCGGAGCCAAAAATACTATCACAGATATGGTGGGATATTCTCCTTTACGTTACGCCGTTATGAACAATCACCTACATGTGGTCAAAACCCTCTTGGCGAAAGATGTTACTGTGGATATTAATATAATTTCTGGGGGTTCATGTTTACTTCATAACGCTGCGGAAATCGGTCACACAGAAATTGTTAAGTACTTGCTTCGAAATGACGCTGATGTCAATGCTAAGAATATGCTAGGCTCTTGTCCATTGCATCTGGCAGCATTTAATGGTCACCTGGAAGTTGTCAATGTCCTGCTAGAGAGGGGAGCTCATGTGAATTTCAGAGACTCAATGGGTCGCTCCCCTTTACATTACGCAGTGGCAAATAGTCACAAAGAGATTGTCAAAATCCTCTTGGAAAAGGGAGCTTATGTTAATAGCGGAGAGGTAACGTACAAAGATGCCCCCTTGCACACAGCTGCATATAAAGGCGATGCATTCATCATAGGTCTACTGTTGCAATACAAAGCCAATGTCAATGCAATAAGGAATGATGGCTTCACCCCGCTTCTCTTTGCGGCCAAGGGTGGACATGCTGATATAGTTGAACTTTTGTTGCAGAATCGGGCTTGGGCGGATAGCAGAGATATTAATGGTGCAACGGCATTACATATTGCTGCTCTGCACGGCCGTACTTCTGTTGTAGAGATTTTAATCCGGGTGATCGACATCAACACCCAAAATACATATCGTGCGACGCCATTGCAAATCGCTGCAAAAACAGGTCACCGACAAGTGGTAGACACTTTATTAGCTGCAGGAGTATATATTCATTGTGTAGATATTGGAGGTTGCACCGCTCTGCATCACAGTGCTGCAAATGGGCATGATGCAATTTCAGAGGCTTTGTTAAAAAAAGGAGCTAAGGTAAACTGCAGAAACCATCTCAATTTAACACCATTGCATCTAGCGGCTGCCAAATCTTGCAATGAGAAAACTGTTCAAATGTTGCTAAAGTATGAAGCCAGTGTTGACGAGAGAGAGAAGTTATGCCGCACAGCGTTACATATCGCGGCGTTTGCTGGATACAGTCCAATAGTTGAAGCATTGCTCCAAGGAATGGCTGATGTACATGCGGAGGACAATAGTGGTGCCACTGCATTGCACCTGGCTGCCAGTGGGAATCATAGGGCGGTTGTTGAGATTTTATTGCATTATGGATCCGATGTTAACCATTTGGACACTGAAGGATCTTCTGCGTTATGCTACGCAGCAAAGAATAACAATAAAGACCTGATGGGCATCTTGATTGCGAAAGGAGGGGATGTTAATGTTGGTGGGGGTAAACTTCTGTTATCTGCGATTAATGCCGGGCGTAGACATGTAGTTGAAGCTTTGTTAAAGAACAAAAATGTCGAAATCGATATTACACATCACGATGGATCAAACCTTTTGTGTATGGCTGCTGTAAATGGTGACAGTTTAATAGCCAGGGCGCTGATAAAGAGAGGTGTTAAAGTTGTAGATAGCATACAAGACCCTTCACCCTTATTAATTGCAATATCGTTTGGACATACGGAGTTTGTAGATGTTTTGCTAGAAAATGGCGCCAATGTCAATCCCGTGGATCCTGATTTCTCGCCAGTGTTTGTCGCAGTCCACAAAAATAAGCCAGATATTATGGAAAAGTTACTGCACTGGGGAGCAAAATCTAATATCAGAGATTCGATGAATAGAACACCGTTAGAGCTGGCAGTTGATCTTGCCCAAATGCCAAATGTCTTAATACTATTACAACAAGCAGACGTTGGGATTAATGAGAGACAAAATGATAACTGGACATTGTTGCATATCGCGGCTCTAGCGGGTAATCTGGAAGTAACTAGTTTCTTGGTAGATCAAGGAGCTGACGTAGATGCTCTAGACATTAACGGTTTTAAACCAATCCACATAGCCACTGCAAGGGGCCACCACAATATCTTGACATTCTTCCTGGAGCTTGGAATGAGCATTGATGAACTGGATTCTAATGGTAGAACGCTGATGCATATCGCCGCAACAGAAGGACATCTAGCTGTAACCCAATTTTTGATAGGCAAACATGTTGAAATCAATTCCACCAATTTAAACGGATCAACGCCTCTTCACTGTTCTGCCCGAGAGGGACACACAGAAGTGGTCAAGTTTTTATTACATAGCGGTGCCGTGTATAATGCTACCGACATACTTGATAGAACCCCTTTAGATGTAACTGAAAGTCCAGATATTAAAAAAATATTAGAGTCGATTGAAAAACTATTTAAGGCTGTCAAAAGAAATGATGTCATGTTGATTGGCACTTTGGTTAAATACTTGGCAAAATATGTAGATGTAAAGAGCTCTGATAATGCAACACTTTTACATATTGCCTCCTGGAAGGGATTCCAAGAGGCGTGTGACATTTTGTTGAAGAGCAAAGCCAATCCCAATGTTGTTGGAAAGGGTGGCAATGCTCCTCTGCATTATGCATCCAAATACTCACATGCAGGAATAGTTGAGGCATTGTTGAAAAATGGTGCAGTATACAACCTTAAGGCCAGCAATATGAAAACTCCTTTGGATTTTGCTACACAAAAAGATATAAAATATTTACTGCAAAAAGTTGCAGTCTGTTTCAAGAAAGTGCAAACCGGCGATGTCCGGTTAATTAAAGATATTACCAAATTAAGGGACGAAGAAATCGTAAAGGCGGTGATGAAGTCTCGCGACACTGATGGCAACACGCTTGTGGTTGTTGCTATGAAAAATGGTTTCCCCGATACTGACGAGTTAAAGCAAGTCTCTCAGCCCAGTTTTCATATTAATTTAATGAAGGTGGAATCAATGTTTATGCGTGAAAGATTCGCAGACGCCTTGGAAATTTTAAAACCGCTTCTTGATAAAAGAATTGAAATATTGGGAGAAGATAATCCAGGAACGCTGGACATCCAACACAAAATAGTGACGGCATTGTACAAACAGAGTAAATATTCTGAAGCCATGTCCATGTTAGAAGACATCTATAAGAAAAGAGTGGAAGCATTTGGTCCCTACAACCCGGATTCCCTGGAAACCAGAAGTAACATAGCATTGATATTACACCGGCTGGGAAGGGACAAAGAGTCGTGGGATATTTTCCAGGAAGTTATGATTAGGCAACAGGAAGTGCTAGGCGAGGGGCATAAGCAATTAATAAGAACTAAGTCCGAGGCAGGGCTTACCCTTCTAAACCTTGGGAAGTACGAAGAGGCCATGTGTTTGTACAAGCAAGTTTTGAAAACACATAAAAAGACATTAGATGCCGATCGTCCTAACTCGCTACCTTTACTCAATAATATTGGATTAGTGTTGCTTGCGCAAGACAAGCCCCATGAAGCTTTTGCTAGGTTTCAATCCGTTTACGAATCCAGAAAAATTATTTTAGGACCGAACCACTCCGACACTCTCAGAGCCAGGTGCAATATGGCACTTGCTCTCGCGGGCCAACACAAATCTGACGAAGCTTTACAACTCTATGAAGAAATATTATCTATTCAGAAGAATGTGTTAGGACCCAATCACGTTGACACACTTTATACTCAATATCATATGAAAGTTTTGTATTTCAGTCAGAAAAAAATATCGGATGCCCTGAAGGTTCACAAGGCGGGGTTGGATGCGAAAAATGTAATCTTCGGGCCTAACCATCCGCATTTTGATATGATGGATGGACTTTTTAACGATGTTGAAAAATATGTTGACTTAAAATTCGATTCACATACCTTCTATACTCCTCCTTGTGATTTTAATTTACTCAAAGCAGTCAGTGAAGGTGATAGGAGCGAGGTTTGTAGATTAATAGAGAATGGATCGGATGTAAACACTGCGGATGGTGAGGGTAGAACGGCGCTGCATTTTGCCACCACGGTGGAGATTGTAGAGCTTTTGCTGGACAGCGGAGCTGACCCTAGAGCTGTGTCCCAGAAGGGGAACACCCCCTTGCATCTTGCCACGTCCCGGGCTTGCAAACTGACGGTCCGTCTCTTGCTACAGAACGTAAAGAGAAGCAAACCCAAAGCTTCATTCCCCAAGTTTATCAACGCTAAAACTGCAGTGGAAGGTTCTACAGCTTTGCACGTTGCCGCTAAGAAGGGAGCAGCTGATGTCGTGAGATGTCTATTGGATAACGGTGCGTGCTACAACATTCGAGACAGAATCGGTAATCTCACGCCTCTGCAATGTTCAACCAGTCTCTCTGTCACCCAACTACTGCGGTTAGCCGAGGAAGTGTTTGAGATGGCGAGAGGGGGCGGAACTGTGCTTCCACGGGGAGACGAGATGCATTTGGCGGCAGTGGTGAACTCGAGAGATACAGAGCACAGAACTCCTCTGCAGCTGGCAGTGATCAATGGTCACACTGATACGGCCAGAGTTCTCGCTGGACTTTTGAAACCAGTTAAATTAAGCTGCTCCGCATAACGCAACGCTAGCTTAGCCAACGTCCCCGAAGGAAGAATGTGTCTAAAACACCAACCAGAGGTAGCATCATCATTCACAAAGACACTCTCCGAAAGCATCAAATAAAATAGAGTAAAAACATTTAATAAAATAGCAATTTTATTGGAATAGCTTTTGTAGATTATTTCCATTAATAATATATAAATAAATCAAAACGAAACGTGGAACAGAAAAAGACACAGAAAATAAAAAAGGAAAGTTACAGTCTTACTGGGATAACGCCTTAAATCACTCCGCTATTGGGACCTATTTATTTATGTCATTATTGCTAGATTATTAGATTTTATTTTCTATTAATATGCGACATCTATTGATGTTTCTGCAAGTCTAGGATGAATATTTAATTTTATTTTTAACTTAAAGGAGTCTGCCTACTACACCGTTCCATACCATGACCGTACTATGAACGTATCAGCCACGAAATAAACATGCTACGACCTACTATGCCCACTAGAACGTGCTAACACCGTATGATACCCGTACGTAACGGGTTTAGTGACCGTATGATACCCATATACACCGGGGTTAGTGTCCGTACCATCCCCGTTCAAATGTCTGTCTACCCGCTGACGCACGTCTCATAGAACTGAACACAAATCACGAACTGACGGAGTGGCAACGCGGTTAGAACTGGGTTAGAACGGGGATCATACGCGTATGTTCCCGTTCGAACACCGTCGCGTGCCATGCATAGAGCGGACCGGCACCAGTAAAATATTGTCATCGAGAATTCGCCGTCAGTCCGGTCATGGTATGCGACGGTGTTGGTCGGTGACGGGACGGGCTAGTGGGCAGCGTTTCATACTGATCGATACAAATAATAATTTTTTGCATGCGCCGCTACTTTTGCATGCGTATGGAACGGTGTAGTGGGCAGAGACCTTAATGCTTAAAACATATAGTAAAATATTGTCTTCATTTAATAAAATATTACAATTTAATAAAATGAAGACAATATTACAATTTGAGGTTTTACTCTGTTAAAAATAAAAATAATAAATCTTTACTTTTTGTTTTATTCGTTGTAAAATAAAACACACAAATAATTGTATCCATATATGTACCTACATTTTGGCTTTTTACATTATAGGAATTTTGTTGTATGTTAAGTGTTTTTCTTAGTCAGTATTTTTATTTGTATAACTATATTATTTATCATGTTATACTTATACTGTAAACAATTTTAATTGTTTTATGTAAAACCCAATAGTAGTTTAATAATCCTAATTGGCTCTGGTCTGAACTTTATGGCAATTCAAACTAAATCTTCTTTTGGTCAAAGAAATTATTTTTATCAAGCTCCACTCATATTTAATAGCCTTCCAGAACATATAAAGTCATCTAATTCCTTGTACACTTTTAAGAAGGATCTTAAATTATTTCTGTTAGTCGAGGATTGCCAATTGATTTTCTCTACTTTGTCCTTTCTAAATTATTAGCTAAATGAGTATGTTTATAATTTATAATAATAAGCTAAAATAATATTATTTTTTTTTGAACCGTTTTTGTTCATCTTCCTCTTGCCAAATCTACAGCATATTAAATTATATACATATATTTATTATTCACAACTTAATCCTTAAAAAAAAAAAAAAACTTTATTTTATTTTATTTTAAATCAGATCTCAAAACTGTGGTCACCCTAAAAGTCTACATTAATGTAGTACCTAGCGCCATCAGTGTAATAGGTACCAGTAGGTACCCATAATCTAATCTCAATCTGTATGAAATACAACAATATTGTTCTTTCAAAATCTGTATAATTTTGTGTTATTTTGTTAACTTGTATAATTATTGTTAACCTCAACACAGGCTTGTCCTAGTGAGGTAACAAATTGTATTGTAAACATTTTTACCTACAGTGTAAAGAAACAATAAATAAATAAATAAATAAAATAAATATAAAAATCTCGTTTCACTGTGGTGGCACTCCTCCGAAACGGATTGACCGATTTTTATGAAATTTTTTATGTATATTTGATAGGTATGAGAATAGGTTTTAAAGTATATTTCATAGCGCTAGGGCTAGGTGATCAGGGTGTCCCTAAACAGAAAAAAAAATCTGTTTTTTTTTTGACAAAATGTTGTTTTTGTATTTTTTTATTGGCATCAAAAAATATCTAAAACCCCAAATTTGAACCCTCCTCCCCCCACCCTCCCATTTTTAATCGCGATTTTAGTATTGTATGAACAAATTTAACCGTCTTTCATATTTCAAACAGAACGAAATTATTTATGCTGTTGAATGTTGAATGACAGATGGCGCTACCTCATCAGTCCACCTCATCAAACTTTCATCCACACATACGCAAGACATTCACGAGAAGCGTCGCTTCATTTTGATATTTCATTCGGCATCATGATCTCGCGTGGGCAAACCATCGAGCTTATTTGTGTTGGCTTAAGACGAACAGACCAAAAATATCGTACACAAATTCACATTGTTTCTCTTTATTTCATTTTCCTACTTTAATTGGTGTTTTTTTGTTTTTATCGGTGGTCGTCGTCTACAGCGCTCCATTCCTCTTTCTGTCATAGATCCCATCCTCACACACTTACAATACATTCGTTATTTTTTATATAACAACCAAAATATTCACTAGAAATAATTTGTCCAGTTAACTAGTAATAAATTATTATTTGAAATATGCAATATAACTTTATACAATAGGAAAAAAAATCAGTTGTAATCTTTGCATATTAAGTCAAATATCGAAAGGTGTTACTTGAATTAGTTACCAGTAATTCCTACGATTATTTGGAGCGAAAAATGTTTAAAAAATATTAAATAACTTTGTTTCAATTCCACTTTATTATTTTTTAATCCAACCGGTTTCGGTTCGTACTGAACCTTCCTCAGGGGTGAATAAAAATATATTGAACATAATGAACATTTTTATTAACCCCTGAGGAAGGTTCAGTACGAACCGAAACCGGTTGGATTAAAAAATAATAAAGTGGAATTGAAACAAAGTTATTTAATTGTGTTTATTATAATTATGTATTCCCACAAAGTGTTTGCTACATATCAAGATTTAAAAAATATGTTGATCTCCCGTGACTTTTTTGATGTTTTTTTTTGTTTTTCAATTTTTTTTTCTTAAAAACTAAGTACAAAAACTTTCTTCCACACGTCATCAATGGTCACTGAGCCGAGTATATGCACAAACCCTCACCCCGACCCTGACTGTTCAATCTTACCAATATTATAAACACGAAAGTTTGTATGGATGTATGTCTGTTTGTTTCTCTTTCACGCAAAAAGTACTGAATGAATTTTAATGAAAAATTAATTTTTGAATTTTTTGGAATTCACGCACAGTTAAATATTATACCTATCACAATATTGCTGCATTTCTTTCAAAATATGAGAATTCTTTCCATACAAAATGTAGGAAAAAATTAATTTTCTTCATAACTTTTTTTTCGTGAATTTTTGCGATGTTTTAATAGTTATTCTGTTATCCGGGGCGGAGACAAATCCAACAAATCAAAGATCATCAAAATCGGTCCAGCCGATCTCGAGTTATAAATAGTGTAACTAACCCGACTTTGTTTTATATATTAAAGATTAAGATAACATAAAATAAAACGTAGAAAATAAAATAAATTTTTTAAAACCTAATTTTTTTAGATACACAAATACTCTTTCATCTTAAGAACAAAATAATTTGTGAGGCGGGAATGGGTACCGCCGCCCCGGGAACCTTTATTGGATAACCAACACCTCTGCCATAGGTGACACCAAGTGGTTCGCTACGTTTGGTGATTTAGCAGGGGCGCCCGGGTTCATGGGATGAGGTTTGTCTAGGTCTTGAAGGTGGATGACCAGGACACACTGAACCCCAGATTCCTACCCACCCCTTTTCCTTCCCAGAACTCTCCTCTCCTTCCTTTCCCTAAAAAACCTTCCACACACATCCCCAGAAATGACATAGGCCTCAGGAAAATTATTTTCCTCAGGGCCTATCATGAACTAAATCATTTCAATAGCGAAATAAAACTTATCTATTTCGAAATAATGTTAAGTATAAAGAACTCCAATTTTACAACAAATAAACCAAACTACCGCAAAGTTCGCGGATCGAACACAAACAAGTGAATCAAGTCCTGACACGACTATGAGCGCGGACGCAGCAAAATGACACTTTGTGGCTCGTAGTTCAGTGTACCGAACATGTCCGATCGCAAAACGAAACCTCCCGAATTCAGTTTCGGTTTCGGCCGTAGTTTCGGCTAAATGGCGGCTGAAACTGAAACTAAGCCGAAACTCGTTTTTTGGCCGAAACTCGGCCGAAACCGAAAGTTCGGTCGGACACTACATTGATAAGAAAATGCCACCAGTGAGGCGTCAAAATATCGGTCGGAGTATGCGTAACGCAAGTCGAGTTCACAATCTTCGAGACAATGAGACTGAAGAAGAGAGTTGGCAGCGTTTGGAGGCAAATAGAATGAGAATTTCTCAAGCGAGATCTACCGTGAATCGTGACTCCGGAATAACCTATACCATCGACTTCAAGCGAGAGGCAACCAAAAAGACGATCTATCGTAACAATTACCTATGAACGTTTGGCGTTTAGATAAATGATACAACAGTCGATTACGCCAGCGATACATCGGTCGATTTTGGAACAATGAGCACTATTTGTCAATATTGCAATGCTTTGAGGTTTCGACTCAAACCGCCAGGATTATGTTGTGCGAATGGAAAAATTAAATTAACACAACTGACGACGCCACCTGAACCACTGAATTCATTACTTTCAGGGCAAAAACCTCTATCAAATATTTTTTTGCAGAATATTCAAAATTATAACAGTGTGTTCCAAGTGACATCATTTGGTATGAATATAATTGAAGAACATGGTTTCAATCCAACCTTTAAGATATTTTTTTATTATTTTGTGACACACATTATATACATCCTTTGTAACATAAACCTTCATATATGAAAATTCTATTGAGGCTCATAAATGAAGATTTTTTAACCTTAGAAAGATTGTAAAATTGACGCATGAGTTTTAACTAGCTATAATATTTATTTTAATGAAAAGACAAATAACTTTGTTTACATCACTTTTATTTGTGTACAATCTACATGTTTCGTGAACGATGTTCACATCATCAGGATCAAATGTATAGTAAACTTAAAAATTAAACATAATTCACATATGGGACAAAGGGGTAGGAGGAAGGGGAAGGGGTAAGATTGAGGGGACTTTATTAAAGTTGGGGATTTCAAAGTCATTAGCAGGGAAAGACCGGTTAAGTGGGAAAAGGTTCAAAAGAGGGTTTATAAAAATTTGTTGCTTATTAATTATGTCTGCATTATTATTTACATTTTTCCTAATTTCTAAAATCTCCATATTATTTATCTGTGATGCCTTATAACCCGTATGTAATATTTTAAGTCCATGGTTTTTGTCAAAATTATGATAATTTTTTATTAAATGATCTGCGAACTCAGATTCGCTATTGCCATTTAATGCCCTGAGATGTTCTTTAACCCTTACTTCAAAGTTTCTATTTGTTCTACCTATATAAAAGTAATTGCAGTCTTTACAATTTGGTTTATAAACGCCCGATTTTTTTGTTTTAATGTCGCTATCTTTGTTGTTAAGGATGAACTTTTTTAATTTATTATTTGTATAAAATGCTGGTTGTATAGTAACGGGAATATTTGTACTAATTATTTTTGACATATTATAATTAACAAATAGAATTCTATGCCATTGATTATTTGTTTAGAAAAAGGTTAAATGTATAGTTTTAAAAATTTCTGTTTATTCTTTTTATTTATTAGTTGATCTATTTATTTAGCAGAATAACCATTATTAACTGCTATTTGTTTAATAATATTTAATTCCAATGTGTAATTCGGAACAGACAAAGGAATTGTAATTAATCCATTAATCATAGAGTGAAAGGCCGCGAGTTTTTGAGAATAAGGATTATTTGACGAATTATCTATAACAATTTCGGTGTAGTTCAATTACGGAAAATAGTGAAATCTATTTTATTACCTACTAGCTGGTCCCGGCATGCGTCGCTATGCCACTTAATAAAGAAATTGTTTCTCCGTGAGTGTCCCTTCCCATCGTCCCGTTCCCCTTCCGCCTCCCCTTCTTCTCCTGCGTCCTCTTCCCCTCTCGCGTTCCCACTCCGTCACCTCCACCTTCCCTCTCCCTACTCTACTCCCCCCCTTCACCGTCCCGCGAACCCCCCTCCCGAGTTCCCCTCCCCCTCCCAGGTCCCCCTTCCCGCGTTCCCCTTCCACCTTCCCCGCCTTCCCTCTTCCCTTTACCGCTCCCTTGTCCCGCCAACCCTCCTCCCGCGTTCCATATATTCAATCCCAGTACATTCAGTTCTTAAACAGCCCGCGTGCCACCTTTTACAATTTTTATTCAAATTTCCATTTTTCATGTATATTAAATTTGGTACCTAACATAGGTACCTATTTAAAATATCTAAAATTCTTGATTCGATTCAAAATATTAGGGGAGTACCTACTTTAAATAAATTTTTCAACTTTTCAAAAATAGAATCCTGATTGCACAATCATTCATTGTTTTGCAAAATGTCATTCTCTAACACGCGAACTGTCAAACGTGCGATGTTTTCTGTTATTATCTAATTTTCTGCGCAATTTTCTTAATTTTTCTCTCCGTAAGAACCATCCTCGAACTTCAAGGAATATTCTAAAAAAAGAATTAGCGAAATCGGTTCAGCCGCTCTCGAGATTTGCGCTTACCAACAAATTTAGCGATTCATTTTTATATTATAGATTAATGTTAAATTTAAATCTAAGAAATTTAAACTCTTCTCTTTACCTATTTCTAGTGTGAATTGAATGTTTTTATGAAATTTATTTATAAAATTCAAGAACATGTTCTGTTGCCTTTCTGTACCTAACCAAATACATATTATATCATCGACATATCTTTTCCAGAAAAACAAATTTTTAGTAAAAGCGCACCGCTATTAAAAATCTTGTTCTCTATATTATTAACAAAAATAATTTTAAAAAATTTACTAATGTTTTTTTTTTCTTTCCTTATATTCTACACTACAGCATAGTCACAGCTGATATTCAGTGTCTTCTTGGAAAATGCACAGTTGCTAGACAATTTTTGTTAACTCCTCTAATAATTAAAATCAGACAAAGCCACAGCGAAGCGTGGTCGGGTTCAGCGAGTAAAGGAATATTTCTGAATGTATTCAAAAACTAAAAAAACTGTTTTGTAAAGGTGGTGAAATACAAGAACGTTTATCAAATTTTATAATTCGAAATTAACATACAATTTTTTAAACATAAAAATTTTGCATGCAAATATAATTTTTTTTAAATGGCTCACCTTACGTTTTTTTCTAACTATTACGAAAAAAAATCATATTTTACTAGGCAAGTGTATTATAAACGTTATCACCAACTTTCGTCGTTTCATGGAAAAATAATTAATAAAAAATTCTATACGTTTAATTTTTTCAGAAACTTTGGATTCATAAAGGAGAATATTTTAATTATTTTGCGGTTAAATTTTTAATATAAAGCGTGGTATTTTCTCTTTCTAACTCTGTTTAAATCATATTTCTAACCATGATAGTAAGGGAGACACAACGATTTATATGAGATCTTATATGATGAGTTGTTCCGAAAACCGAACGATTTTATTTTGTATGCTGTATTTAAATCATCCATGTATATAAATATTTGGGCAACATGTAAATAAATCATTATTAATAATTGATTTTATTGACCTAAATAGTAGATGGACAGAGTTACGAATGAAGATGTTATAAAGAGAAAAAAGTTATTAAGAGGAATATAAACGCTAGAAATATTTCGAATCTCATGCCTGCAAAATTTTAAAATCGAGAGTCTTTTTGCACGAGGCCAGTAAGCGAAAAAGTGGTTTTTATTTATTTTGTGAATAATTTTATAAGAACAAAAAAAAGTTAAAACATGGAAAACCTCAAAAATAGTCTTAGCCATAAAGGGGTATTTAAAAAAAATGTTTCTTCATAGTTCAGTCATGAAAAAAATTTTTTTTTTGGTGGTTTACGCTTATATTTTTTGTTACGTAAATAATAATTTTATTGTAATTCCAATACATAAAAAAGCTTCGATTTACCTGTAGCATATTTTTTGACGTTCATGCTGTAAGCCGATTCGTCGTAAAGATTAATCAAAATATTATCTAAATAGGATTTCATAATAATAATAATAATTTTATTTTAGTAATTTGTACATTTAAGTTTACAAATTTCTAATTGATAATAATATTTCATATTCACTATATTTTTTCAAGTTTTATGTAGCTCCTACAATACATCTTGAACTTTGCAATTGGTGTGGACTTTAAAGTTTCTGGTAGTGTGTTATACAACTTCATTCCCTTGTACAGTGTAGACTGTTCTGCGTATTCGCTTTGTCCTTTTTTTGTAGCCTAATTTCCTTGCACGTCCTTGTGTTATATCTGTGAATGTCTTTATTGTATAAAATTTTATTTGAGAAGTATTTTGGTAACGTGTTGTTCAATATTTTGTGAATAAATACCATCGTGTTCAAGGTCAGCATCTGTTTCACGGTCAACCAATTTAGTTCCTTTAACATTTTAATAATTTTTGAAAATCTGTTTCGTCGAAGAATTATTCTCATTGCCCTGTTTTGGAGAATTTGTAACTTATTTTGTTCTCTTTCGTTACATAGGAAAAGTATACTTGAGCAGTAGTTGAAGTGTGGAGCAATAATTGAATTGTATATGGTGATTGCAGTTTTTCTAGAAATTTTTGGCGGAATTCTTCCAAAAAAAGATATCTTTTTGCCAATTTTCTTTTGGGTGTATTCAGCATGTCTATTGAAGTTTAGTTTGGAATCTAATATAACTCCTAAGTATTTCATTTCAGTAACATTTTCAATAATTTCACCATCAATTTTAATTTTGCTTTCACTGGATGTCTTCTTGTATCCAATCACCATACATTTTGTTTTTTTTTGTATTTAATTTAAGCTTATTTATTTTTTATTTTCATCTTATTTTTATTTTGATTTCACGTATATATTCA
Source organism: Limnephilus rhombicus (assembly GCA_929108145.2). Classification (NCBI taxonomy): domain Eukaryota; kingdom Metazoa; phylum Arthropoda; class Insecta; order Trichoptera; family Limnephilidae; genus Limnephilus; species Limnephilus rhombicus. The sequence goes on from OV815291.1 coordinate 11,121,619, forward strand.
TCTTAAAAATCCGTAAACTTCAATATGTATGAGTAAATAGGACATGAAACATCCAGAGAAGTACGAGATCTTGCATCTCAAAATGCAGGGAAAGATTGAAAGTCGGGGCCCTGGAAGCAGGAGAACATCACGGCTGAAAAACCTGAGACAGTGGTTTGGCCAGTCTACTGTTGAGCTATTCAGGGCCGCAATAAACAAAGTCCGCATAGCCAACATGATAGCCAACGTTTGTTAAACCAAAACCTCCTAGATTTCTAGGAGGTTTTGGTTAAACGATTAGCCATGCCATCTTTTGTGGATACGGAATCAATGCCATACGTTATCGCCTGTCAAATTTGCGTGATTGTCTATGGCTTACAATTGCTTTTTCAACTAGTTTAAAACACGAAAAGCTGTATGTATATATATATATATATATATATATATATATATATATATGATTATTTATTCATGTAGGTTTAAAGTCGTGTAGCATGGATTCGACATTTGCGAAATTTCGCTTCAATCTAAATACGCATGAATTACTTAGTTTGCCCAAATTTAGAACAGAATAACCTATTTTGTGCACGTAAATAGTTGAGTAATCTGAAAATATGTTGCCTATTGTATGCTGATGATGCGGTGCTGATATTTAACAGTATGGAAGATCTAGTCTCTCGTATCTAGGATGAACGAAGTATGTATGAAGAATGAGTTAATGATGAATGTAAGTAAGTCTAAAGTTATGGTATTTGAAAGAGAGAGTATGAAAAAAATGTGCAACATAGTTGTGAATGATGAATACTTGGAGCAGGTGGATGAGCTTGTGTACTTGAGAAGTATGCTTACGTGAGATGGGAAGGCTGAAAGAGATATCAAAAGAAGGGTAAATGTAGGCAACTCTATTAATGGAGGACTAAACGCCGTTGGGGCCAATAAAAAAACTGTCCAAAGAAGCGAAGTTAGCCGTCCATAATGGAGTGCTGGTACCTACCCTGATGTATGGCAGCGAGGCATGGAACTGGCAGAGGAAGGATGAAAGTAGATGAATGCTGTAGGAATGAGATCCCTGAGGCGTATGGTAAAAATCATGTACGATCGTGTGAGAAATGCGGAGATCCGCGATGAATGCAAGGCTGATGTAAGCATAATGAGTAAGATTAAGAAAGGGACGCTCAGATGGTTTGGGCATTTGAAGCGAATGAACGAGGAAAGGAAAGTAAGGAAAATATATGACGCAAATGTGAATGGTAGAAGAAGTCGGGGACGCCCGAGGAAGACATGGCGCGACCAATTCACACAAATTGAAATTCATACAAATACCAAATCATACAAAAAATTCATTCAAACTCCGTTCATCCCAGACATGAGAGACTGTAGATCTTCCATACTGTTAGAAATCAGCATCGCATCGTCAACATGCAATAGGCAACATACTTTCAGATTACTCGACTATTTACGTGCACAGAATAGGTTATTAGGTTCATAATTTGGGCAAACTAAGTAATTAATGCATATTCAGATTGAAACGAAACATCGCAAATGTCAAATCCATGCTGTAAAACTTTAAACGTACATTAAATGAACAAATACTCATATGTATACTTACAGCATTTCGTGTTTTAAACTAGTTGAAAAAGCAATTGCAACAGGCGATTACGTATGGAATCGATTCCGTATCCACAAGAGATACACAATCGCTCTTCTGGGCACGAGAAGAAGAAGAAATAGTGAATTATCATACTTTTAATATTCAACGGTAATCATTTTTTAATACCTATGGTAAAAAAGTCCAGGCGCATCAAATATCAAATCAAATCCTTATTTCAAAAACTAAAAACAAATTTAACCCTCCGATGGGCAATGTGGCCTGGCCAGGCCATTTTGATTTTCAAAAGTGATTATCTTTTTTTTTTCTTTGAATTTTTGGCAAGTGCTATCAGTATACTATACAACTCGGCAAACTTCTTCGAATGGTGCAATTGCCGAAGAGTTTGAGTTTAATTAGTATAACAAAAAAAAAATTACGACAAAAACTTCAAGGACTGTACCATGTGGCCTGGACAGGCCACAACGCATTTAATATTTTTTATTGTCTTTAATGTTCTTTTTCTCGGCACAAATCACGTTTGAACAAGTGTGGTTTCGCTTCTGGGTACTTTAGACAGCACATATACGTACGCAGCTGCTTAGTTGGAGTTAGTCATTCATTGTGTACGGACTATTTGTTTTTCTTAGATTTTTTTTCCATATGGCATCATTAGCATGATTGTTAGCTAGCCATAGTAATCGCCTGTATGTGTACAAATTCGCAATATGAGCCAATTTCGGTCAATTATTTAGCGGCGGATTGATAAGGAAGAGGATCAACAACCCGACAGCCATTGACCATATTTTATAACATGCTGGATGTTAATTGTTTATGTATCATACATCATCGATAATCATTTGAAGCCGGCGAACTAATCTGATAAGCCCAGGTCATTTATTCTGGATTTGGCAGAACAATTGGTCATTCAAAACATGGAAAAATGTGCTACCAATCCAATGGTATATGGTAGACTACAATGCCAAAATTCTCTGTATATTATTTTAGTATATATATATATCATCGCATCATTCTGCTTATGTTACACACACATCTTATATCACAAAAATGTACAAACTATCTCTTTACCTGAGCCACTACCATCTCACCAGGCATCAAAATCAGCAGTTACTGCAAGACCAGTGAGCTCACGGTACCGATCATTATGCAATTTGTGTGCAACCGTTAAAAAATTTTAACATAAAATCCGGTTGATTTGCCACCGTTGCGTTGCAATGATCCAGTGTGTTTGACATACTCCACGAAAACTATAACGTGCACATACAACGCCTGTGTGCCATTCTGTGTGGCCAGAGAATCAGCAGATAAATAAATGTTCTTCTCTTTTAATATAATTTCAAAAACACCTATAACTTTTCACCTTTTTGAGATAAAAAAATTTCTACCTGAATCATTATTTTTTTCTATTATATACACAAACAAATGTATCACACTTATATATTATATGTACACATATACAACATACCGACGTAAAAGCACTATTTGCGAACCTGCTTTTATCTAAAACTAGTTTGACAGCCCACACAACTTACGTGGCCCGGCCAGGCCACATTGCCCATCCAATGGGGTAAAAGTACATTGCCCATCGGAGGGTTAACATGCTAGCCATTACATCATAAATGTTCTAGAAGTTTTCTTGCATGAGTGGTTTTAAAGTTGTTATATAATTGAGATAAAACTAATAAAACGTTCTACCTTATGATTGTAATTATTTATATAACGACTTAAATTTATTATTTATTTTAAAGTCATCGGCCATGACATTGTGAACGAATCCATTTCACGCCATATTTGCTTTAACCCCTCAGGCCTCTGATATTATTCCTTAAGAATATTTCAGCTTTAACAATAAACTGAAAATAAATTAAATATTTCTGAACATCTATGAAAACTAAAAATTGTTTTTGACAGGTGGTGAAATGCGCGTTCAAATTTTATTATCTGTACATATATTATATAAAAATCAGTTGATTATGCATTGCTGTATTAAGCATATAGGAAATGTTTGAAACTTTCAAAATACCTTCTTTCCACCCTCACAAAGGTTTCTGAATTATTACAACCACACAACAATACATCTGAAAAGTTTATTTTAATCATTACAACAACTCTTACGAAACTGTCAAAAATGTCACAATATGATAATGACATTTTGCAAACCATCGATTGTTCAATCAAAATTCAAATTACGAACTCTATAAATTAATCGAAGTACTCACCTTTGGTACTAAACAAAATCGAATACCTTGTATCTGATAAAATTTTTTATTTATTTTAAAAGGGTACCTGTGTTAGGTAAGTACCAAATTTGATTGATTGTTCTTATAATATACAAAAATGAATGTTTGTAATGTATGAAATATGAAAATTGTTAAAAAAAATGCCTTAGAGTGGGGAGGGAATTGTGGGTGGGGGGTTCTCGAGAGAAGGGAGAGGGAAGGCGGGGAAGGTGGAGGGAGAACGCGTGTGGGAAAGGGGATATGCTAAGGGAAGGGGAGGCGGAACGGGACGAATGGGAAAAGTCACGCATGCCGGGAAAACGCCCCAGTTATAAATAAACATGTAATTTTTTAAATACAATTTTGTTTATGCAAAAACAAAAAAGTTTCACAAGTGGATTCCGATCCTTACGTTTTTTGAACTGATAAAGAAAAAAATTAAAAACAAAAACGTTTTTTATTACACAAATGTATTATAAATGTTATCATAACCTCACTTTTATGTTATAATTTCATAGTTTTTTTTTCAAATTGATTTCGGAAACTTGGGTTTCATAAAGTAAAATATTTCTTATGGTTAACTTTTAGATTTGAATACAAAGGGTGTTGTTTTCTCTTTCAAACACCGTTTAGATCATACTTTAATACTACCTAAAGGAGGGACAACATTTTTTTTAGATCAATATGAGTTGTTCACATAAGCGAACAATTTAGCCTGAGGGTTTTATTCCAAACTATCTGGTTCCCGGCATGCGTTGCCATGCCATTTACTAAAGAAATTGTATCTCCCTGCGTGTCCTTTCGCATTCCCCTTCCGCCTCCCATTCCTCTCCCGCGTCCCCTTCCCCTTTTGCGTTCCTACACCGCCTCATCCACCTTCCCTCTCCCCACTCCACTCTCCCTCTTCCTCCGTCCCGCAAACCCCCTCCCCCCTTCCGCATTCCATACTTTCAGTCCCCGTATATTCAGTATTCAAACAGCTCGCGTGCCACCTATTGCAATTTTTTTATATAAATTTCATAATGCCAGAGCTCACCAGTAGTTTTATACAAACCTTGTCCGGACAATAACGAATACACAAAAAAAATAATTATCCAATTTGGTGCAGTCGTTCGGAAGTTAAGCGCGTACATACATTTCGGCGATACATTTTTATTTATATAGATAGATAGATTTTAATTACTCATTGACTGCAATTTATATAATTAACGTAAAGATAAATCCCGCGCAAATTCGTATTTTTTTGTACTTAGTATGTTTCTATTTTATTAATTTTAATTGATGAATGTTCAATACTATTTCTACCGTCTGAATTAAACTAAGAACCTATTTGATATTAGATCCACCTGAGCACAAGCTTCCGGTATGGTGATCTACCTCAATATTATTAGACTCCGATCGATCGACTGTCCACGATTTACAAGTGCCGGGGGGGGGGGGGTTAGAAATCTTATTTTATTTATTGGGACCTCGTTTATGCCGATTTTTATATCACATATGACGAGTATTCTTACAATACAACATGTTGATATCTTCATAACACAAGGCAGGTTTTAACTTAAGATTGCTTCTGCGTAAGAGTCCCGAAATAATAGTTACACGGATCAGTCAATTTCTCTGAATTTTGCAGCACATGACATGCAACTCAAATGCAAAGCTTAACTCGGTACACGAAGAATCGGCAACTTTTTATTTAATTTATGGCTATTTTGTGAACAAAAAACTGGTTTCAATTAAATCTGTATCCGGTGAATTAAAACAACACTCAGAATATGAAAATGTTTTTTCTTTGATTTTGGCAGTACATGAATAGTCTGCAACAGAAATTTTATATCTGCGCTTCGAATAAGATAATGATTTTCTTTCGAAATGTATCAGCAGATGAATCCACAACTGGAATTTTATATTCTGAACACAAAACTGGTTTAAATTAAATCTGTGTGGGGTGAATTGAAAAATTAAAACTCAGAACATGAAAATGAATTTTCTTTGGCTTCATAGACTGCAACTAAAATGTAATAGCTGTACTTCGAATAAGAGAATGTTTTTCTTCGAAATGTGTCAGCAGATGAATCCACAACTCTACATTTACATTCTGAACACATAAATGGTTTAAATTAAATCTGTATGCGGCGAATTAAAACTACTCGCAAATGAAATTGGTTTTTCTTTATTCTGGCAGCATATAAATAGGGTGCAACTAGAATTTTATAACTGCACGTCAAATAAGAGAATGTCAGCAGATAAATCCGCAACTGAAATTTAACATTCTGATCACAAAACTGCTTTTAAATTAAGATTGAATCTTGTTGCTCCCCAGCTTTAATTACTATTACTCTCATAACACGCGTATGGTTTTCCAATGAATTACTAATTTTGAAGAATGGTTTGAAATAAAATTTAACTCTAAATATTATAACGATTTTCTTCGAAATGCGTCAGCAGATTAATCCGCTACTGGAATTTTAACAGATCATTCGGAACATGAAACTGGTTTTAACGTAAGACCTAATCTGCACGCGAATCCTCGGCTTTAATTTATATTACACCCAATTTAATTGATATTTAATTGATACTACACTTAAAACACGAAAATGGTTTTCCTGCAATTTTTGTACTCGGAACTCAAGGACGGTTTAACACATGGAAATTTCCAAATAAAGTTTCACCTGCTTCAATAAATGCTCCCTTCACAACCATTCAATCTTCAAATAGTTTATTGTGTTTCGCCAATATATGAGATATTTTAAATGACGCGATCGTTGCAGCTTTTGATTGTTTGGCTGGTCTTATGAACAAGGTTTGTTTTTTTTTTAAACAAATCATCAAATAAAATACTTTTCGTTTTCTTAATTTACTCTGTGGCGGGAAATGCTTTTCATAGTTTTTATGAATGGTTTTATAATGAAATTTAAAATAAAACAATAACTTTGTAAACACCACTTTTATTTTTATACTTTGTGCCGACCGGGTTTCACTACATCCGTAGCTTCATCAGGGCAGTATAATACTCTCAGTAGAGTATTATACTGCCCTGATGAAGCTACAGTTGTAGCGAAACCCGGTCGGCATAAAGTATAAAAATAAAAGTGGTGTTTACAAAGTTATTGTTTTATTTTAAATTAATAATGTCACATCACAAAGTATCCGCTTCATATGAACAAAAAAAAAGGTTTTATAATGCCTCTCTAAGTTCACATGCATAGATATTGCAACTGACGCACGGCAAATGAGACAAATGCACTTATCCTTCACCATACAAAATAAGAACTCTTCCTAACAATCGTTATTAAAATGATACGTTTTACTTCTATTCACCGCACTCATTTTGTATTATTTATTAATAAACTTCGTATCGCCTTCAAGTTACAACTCGGACTGACTGACGCATAAATAAACCGAACCACACACTAGAAACTAGATCGATAACTTTGGGCTTTTGAAGGGGGCAATTTTTGACAATATTTCACCATGAATATGCAATAATTAGACTTTTTTCTATGTGGACTTATGACGTCAAATACCATAGATGAGGATAGAGTAAACAAATAATAAAAATGCGCAACCATTGAGAATATAAGCTACAAATAAATAATATACAATAAGGCATGAAAATGGGCGGTCTTATTGAGGTGTCCACCTTCCTTATCCACCCGACGGTGGGAATGCTGTCCTTGTTCTACCGGTATTACAATGTAAGATGCTCCGAGGAACTAGGATCATTGATCCCTACGGCACCGGTGCATTGTCGGGAAACACGCCAAACCCGTGCCCAACATATGTACACGGTTGACATTTGTCACATGAGAACGGGTCCCTTCTTCGACTCGTTCTTGTTTTCAACAGTTCGGCTGTGGAATGATTTGCCGGCCTCTGTGTTTTCTCCTTCCTACAACATGGGTCACTTCAAGACCAATATTCATTCCTTCCTCTCATCAAAAAGACCCTCCACACAGAATCTCAGATGACACAGGCCCTTCCCCACAGGGAAATTATTTTCCTCAGGGTCTCCTGTATGGAGTTAATGTAAAAAAAAAAAATACCACCGTTCTTTACTTAATAATTAGGTATAAACCACTGTATATGTATTAGTGGTAGGAATCTATCACTGAAAAACATAGACTAAAAGTTTCTGTCTAACCTCCTCAATAATAAATGTGTTTTAAATTTTTTACAACTAATAGATAACCATAAATTTATGGTCAATGTTGCTTAGTAAATGGGGTTAAAATATAAAACAGAAAATCGGGTTTTTCTATTTTCACATTCTGTGTTGCATCCAAAACTTCTTATTACCGGACTGTACATATTAAAAACTAAACAATTCAAAATGGTGTTTGCTGGAATTGGGTGAGCGTATATGCAGGAAAAATAAGGTAGGTACGCAAGGAAAGGAATAACCAATCACTTACCAATGTAAGGACAACACGACACAATCACAATATACATACTTTATGTTGTTCCACCACGATAACTCAAGGCCACAACAAAATGAATAAACACAAAAAGATATTATGTGCTTCCAAGATAGTCAAATTCCTTCTTTTTTTACTTTAAAACGAGATGGTTTACATGAAAAACACCAACAACTTGCTTCCAAGGTATTTCCAAAACATTATTCTGTTTATCTAAAACAAATGCACTCGAATTTACACTCTTCCTTGTAATAGAGAACTCCAGTCCATTTTTTTTTTTTAATGATTAATGACCTTATAACTTAAATAACTGCATTATTATTATTATTTTTAGAGTTATTTTTATAGACCCCCCCGAAAACCACCGTATGTATGGTGAATCGTGTGACGTCATCACTCCTGAAAAATTCTAAAGGATCTGGAAATCAGGTGATCAACTGCCGCCATTTTGAATTCCGTTGTTCGAAGTATTCTCCCAAGAAATAGCATTACTATTTTTTGTGCAGTAGTTTTGGAATATTTTCAATAATAGAGATAAACTAATAAGAGATACCTTTATTTTTGAAACATTATTTAGGCCTAAATAATGTTTCAATAAACACAACAACCAAATCTCTATAAACAGTATGTAAATAAACGAATAAATTAATACGATGGTTTGTGTCATACATACATTCCCATTCATTTCCCACACAATGACTTTACGGTAACGTCACGACACGAGGAACCGTGACATTAAACATTTCAATAATGCCAACTTGACCGCGTGTTTCTACGACCCGATTAAAAAGGACGTTATAATAATTTTTTTAAAACTCTGCGTTCAATATTATTAAATAAAACATATATTCAAAATCAGCGTTTTTTGGTCTATATGAACATATTATTTTAAAGCCATAATATTTTTCACTATTGCTCCAAATTTCAAATACTTTTCCAGCAAGGTGATAGATAGATAGGGAGGGAAAGAACATTGGAGGACCCACCACTTACCTGCCCAGGTATAGGTAACTGATGGTTACCCCTTCAAGGCTCTTGCAAGGACTCTATTTTTTGGTGAAAACGACTCTACATTTGATAACGAAACTAGATCTCCAATGTCCCTGCATACGTTGTTAGTAAGCAGTATGCAAGTACTTAGCGGGAAATACAGATACAATAGGTGTTAGTATGATAAAATATAGGCAAGACAATGAGACAGGTTGGTGAAAGTCCACGAGGTGGCAAGCGCTGGGTGATTGTATCCAGCGTATCCTACAAGCACCTGTTTGGGAAGAAGACACAGTAGATAAGTAATAAGGGAATGGCAAACGGTTGGGAGTCCTCTTCAATCGATTGGCAGTCCCAGCAAGTATGCGCATGACATTCGGTCTAGTCGTGAACCACACTCAGCTTCCACGCCCCTTAGCCGGTTCCTCGGTGATGCCTCAAAGAAAAGTAAATGGGAGATTGGGGGGAAATACCCGACGACCCTAAGGAATTCAGCGTCGAGTAGCCGGAGGCAAGGCGAAGGAGAGACGAGGTCGCCCCCCCCAAACCTAAAGCCTGCACATGTTGATGGGGGTGGCGCAATTAATTTTAGAGGGCACCGTGCCATCGTCGACCGACTCCTGTTGATGCAAGGACGAGGTCTAACGCACCCCCAGAAGGGGAAAAAGAAACATAACAAAAAAAATAGATGCAGTTCAGTTCAGCCTTCTGAGCAACCAAAACAAAATTAAAAAAAAAAAACAAAGTCGAGTATGTTAGTTGAATCAATAGTGTTCCTTGGAATATGAAGCTGGAAAAAAAAGAAAATCACAAAAAATTGATGAAAAATAATGAAAACAACAAACAGGTATCTCGATAAAACATCGTGTAGCACAGCTTAGTGAAATATAAAATAAACCATGTGAAAAGAAATAAAATAAGCAAAAAAAAGGTAAGTCACAGAAAAATAAAAGAAATAGGAACAAAATGTATACAATAGAATAATAGGTACCTAAGATAGAGATGATATTATAACAAAAAAATATATATATACAGATATAAAGCATAAAACATAAAATTCTAGCAGTAGATGTAATAAAGTAAAGAGAATTTCCGTGGATTCAAGAGCAGATACACCTGGTACCTACATGATTTTACAGCTAGTCAGCGACTCTAAGATCAGGCCATCTCTCAACCCAGACTTTCGTAAATTTCCTCAAGCACTCAAAGTTCACCTTATTCGAAACGAGATCCGCGTTCTAAACTGGTCTCGTAGTAACTTGCAAGCCATCGAACATTTCCTCTCGGGCATCCGTCAAAATCTCGCAGTGCCACAGAATGTGCTCGGCTGTTTGATCAGTATTACCGCAAGCGCAGTTAGAATGGGGTGATAGAGAGAGACTATGAAGTCTCCCTCTGAACTCCCCATGACCGGACAGAAGTTGGGTCACATGATGATCCCTAGTGATGTACGCCCCTTCCATTTTGAGTTTAACTGACGGGAAGAAGGAGAAAGTCCACCTTCCCGTATTTGACCTATCCCAACGTTCCTGCCATTCTCTCAAAGTTCTTTCTCGCATCTCTCTAAGAAGTCCTGGGAGGGAAACCGCTCCACCTGGTATTAGCTCAATACCATGATGGGTGGCAGTTCTTCCTCTCGTTAGAAGCTTCTTTGTTAACACCTCCCTAATTTCAAGATCGATAGGCAAAACGCCGGCCAAAACTGGCAAAGCGTCCGAAGCAACTGTTCTGTGGACTCGCTGACCTCTCTTGAGCGCCGAGAGTATGAGTGCATTCTCCAGGCGGTGCTCCCACACAGAGGCCGCATACGAGACTTGCGCCACGTAAGCCCCCCTGTATAGGAGACGGAGCGCTGGAGAGCGCAGTCCCCACTCAGCAGTAGAGATTCTTCTCAATTTCAAAAAGAGGGCCTGGGCTTTACTTGATACGCTTTTAACATGGGTCAAGAATGAGGACGTTCGATCCAAAGTGACGCCAAAGTATTTAGTGTTCTCAACGAATCGGATGTTGGTATCTCCCATTTTGATGGTGGGATTTCTACTTCTATTGAGGTTACCCTTCATCAGGAGTCCCATGGTCTTGTGGGGAGCAAGGTCAGCCGATTTCTCTTTCCCCATTCTAAAGTCACACTTAAAACCTCTTCAGCTTTACTCTCAACTTCCTTTCTGCTGTTCCCCGAGACCAGATACAATTTGTCATCAGCGTAATCCACCGAGATACATCCTTCGGGCAAGGGCAGCCTGGAGGAATCGTCAAACAAAATGTTCCAAAACTCAGGTCCAAGGATTGAACCCTGAGGACAACCCATGTCAACTATTCGTTCAATCAGGTAGTCTCCAAAAAAAGGATGACCGTTCTGTCACAAAGGTAATCAGCGCAGATCTTGAACAGATTTTGTGGACATTTCCTATTTTTGAGCTTGACTAGTATCATCGGCCACCACGCATGATCGAAGGCACCAGTGATATCGAGGAAAATTCCTATTACGTACCTCTTTTGGCAAGCCTTCACCCAGTCAAGCGCATACGTGATGGCGTGCTCAGTGGACATACCGGGGACAAAACCAAACTGCCGCTCGCAGGGTGGGGATAACGTTTGACGTAAACGCTGCCTAATCAGTTTCTCCAGAATCTTCCCCAGGACAGGTAGCAGGGTGATTGGACGGTACGCCTTCACGTCCGACCTTGGTTTATCGTTCCCTTTTGGTATAATCCTAAGCACGCCCCTCTTCCATTCAGAAGGGAAAGTACCTCTTCTCATGCATGTATCCATCACTTGGAAGAGCTCCTCCTTGAGGGAAAGAACAGGATAAATAACATCCCGGTAGGAACGAAGCATATTTTCATTTCAAAACCGAACATTCAGAATGAAAAAAATATATTACTACTAGCTGACACGACAAACGTTGTTCTGCAATATAAATTATTTCTAGTGAATATTTTGGTTGTTAAATAAAAAATAACTAACGTATTGTAAGTGTGTGGGGATGGGATCTATGACAGAAAGAGGAATGGAGTGGTGTGGACGATGACCACCGATAAAAACAAAAAAACACCAACCAAAGTAGGAAAATTAAATAAAGAAAATCAATATGAATTTCGAAGAGCAATTGAGTGTACGATATTTTTTGCCAGTCCGTCTTTAGCCAACACAAATAAGCTCGATGGTTTGCCCACGCGAGAACATGATGCCGAATGAAATATCAAAATGACGCGACGCTTCTTGTGAATGTCTTGCATATGTGTGGATGAAAGTTCGATGAGGCGGACGTAGCGCCATCTGTCATTCAACAACATAAATAATTTCGTTCTGTTTGAAATACGAAAAACGATTAAATTTGTTTATTCAAAAATACAAAAATCGCGATTTAAAAATGGGAGGGTGGGGGTAGGAGAGTTAAAATTTGGGATTATAGGTATTTTTTAATGCTAAATTAAAAAAAAAAAAAAAAACAGAAAAAAAATTGTCAAAAAAATTTAATTTTTTTTCTGGATAGGGACACCCTAATTACCTAGCTGTATTAAATATACTTTAAAACCTTTTCTCATTCATACAAAATTACATCAAAATCGGTCAAGCCGTTTCGGAGGAGTGCGACCACAAACACCGTGACACGAGATTTTTATATATAAGATTGATTTTCTCATTTTAATAAAGCTCAGTGAAGGATGAAAACTTTTAATTGGCTGCTTTTGTATGTTGAAACTAACTCACTTACAACAGAAGTTTTACAACTACCTCTGACGCGAGCAGTCGGATTATTTTTGTTCATGGCAGATAACGAGAAACAAAATTTAAGTGGTAGGATTGGTACTTTTCAACTGATAAAGCTGCTCAAACTTCATAAGAGCTCATATAACCCAACCAGATTCCTGCATTGAACTTCAGGCCGACTCCAGATACTAATATCTACAGCCTGTATATCGGACAAACATCTACAGCTCATATGTTGGACTAATATCTACGAACTTCAGAGTGTGGACTACATCTACAGAGCTAAGGTCGGACGAATATCTATGACGGTCCCAGTGGTGACTAATATCTATGGAGCGTAGGTTGGACTGATATACAGACGTATATCAGTTTACGAGGACAATAATTTATTGAACAAACATGGATGTCATAATACAAAGATGTTTATTTATTTATTTATTTTGAAATACACGGCACCACAACCTAACCTAACCTAACATAACCAAACTGACATAGAAATGGTCATGGTAACAGACTAAATAATTTATAAGCACTCGAAATAAAGAAAGCTGTTAAAACAAAAACCCAAATCTACAATAATCAGCTAAATGTGTCCAATAGTCCGAAATTAGGGATTTTTACATACATACATAAATAAATTAAGTTTTTTAAACTGCATACGAAATATTACGTTATTCCAATATGCTATACATAATTGCAAATCCAACCTCTGCCAGTGCTGTAGATATTCGTCCACACTTTGGTTCTCATAGATATTAGTCAGCAGTTTGAGCTGTAGATCTTCGTACGCACTTTGGTTCTCATAGATATTTGTCCGATTTGTTCAGTTTTTGGAATTCCTGTAGATATTAGTAGACGCCTCCCTTCAGGCCCCCCAGCACGGTCGATCTGTAAGGATTGATAGGATAACTTTCGATAAATCTCGTCGTTCCGTAGGGTAACTGCAGATCGCTAACGTACAAACAACAGTTAACGTTGAACATATTAAGTACACTTATGAATGGTGTGTGATTTATGTGGCTGCGAATATCGAAGGACCTTGAAATGTATGTGAAATATGTGCGAAAGTTTTGACCACTGCACAATGCAGATAATATGCACATAAAGGTAAAGAAAAAAGGGCTTACTGCGCTGGCATTCTCTTCTATCTTGGCGAGTTTTATCATGAACTTGTATAACTATTTTATTGCTGTTCGTTCTTTTGCGGTGGCGGACTTAAAACCGGCGGAGGGCGAAGCGCGGAATTTGAATATGAATGTTTATGCGGAGAAGGTCGATGAATGACTGATGTGGGTAATATGAAATGACAGGTATATAGGGATGGGTAGGAAGGAACATGTGACAATACTAACTACAAGCACAGGGTCTATGGTGTATAGATAAAAGTATGTAAGTGTAACTATGTTTTGTATTGTGTAAATGCCCAACCAACTTATTTATTATACGTACGAGGAAATTTTATTAATACATTTACCTTGACCGATCTAACAAAAGTGCAAGTTAGTGTTTATCTTTATTTCAATCAAAACTAGCCGTTATTTAAAACTGTACTACCGTCATAATTTAATGAAAGTGTAGGGCGTTTTGTGGTGTGACCAAGCAAAACAATCAATGATTGTCGTGGAAGGACTTTGCGCAGTGTTTAGCTGAGTGGTCGACATTGAACAGAGAAAGTGAAAGGGTGCGGGTTTATGTGTCGTTCCCGTTGCATTGTAATAATAAAACATAATATTATGTAATTGAAACAATCTAAGAGGACTATTTATTGTTGCTGGATATTGTTGCTACAATAAAAGCCCAAAATTTGGGATATACATAATCATTAACAGAGGATAAATAGTGATTTTACTATTTTCTAGTTAAATCTTTACTAGGAATTGGTTTACATTAAGAATACTAAAAAATATGTTTAGGATAAGTTGAAGCTTTTTCTATAGCTTTGCTTGAGAAGAAATGAAATAAAATTGTTAATTAATTTATAAAAAAATATAAGCCTAGGTGACCCGACAATTGATCCGGCGACAGTTGGTCCGGCGACACTTGGTCCGGCGACAGTTGGTCCGGCCGACAGTCCGTCCCGCCGACATTTGGTCCGGCGACATTTGGTCCGGCGACAATTGGTCCGGCGACAATTGGTCCGGCCGAAAGTTTAGAAGATGTTTTCTTCAAGTAAGTATGCAAAGAAGATATACGCCGTACAACCAAAGTCGATAAACTTATATCTGAAAGCATCTTGAGTGAAAATCCCTGTAAAAATATTTTTACTAATAATTTCGACTCTCCGAAGTAGCATGCGGTAATCACAAAATACGACATATTTATACATGCAGTCGGCTTAGAAAAAAAACGCTTATGATTCCTACTTGCATATAATATAACTTTTATATCTGAATATAACACAAGAGTCCCAACTGCTCCCAACCGTCTCGAGCCAGTGAGACTATGGCATCCCCAATTTTGGTATGGTGTGATGCTGAAGGTAGTAGGAAGGGGAAGGAGATGTGGAAAATGTACTTGGCTATTCAGATATAGTCATCAAACCCGGCTAAAGCCATTTCAAGTAACGTTACAATTCTGAATGAATACTGACGAATAGCAAAATACGACATACTTATTATATGTGCAAAATCTACTTAAGATTTAGGTGGCGGTTATTTTTATCGCCGCCCCGGGAACCGTTTATTAGATAACCTCCACCCCTGCCATAGTCCCATCCCAAGTGGTTTGCAACTTTTGTTAAGATGACTTCCTGTCAACAACGATCTGCTACTGTCAAATTAACGAAAAGGCCCAAATGAAGAGTTGAAATAGAATTTGGCTTTAATTAAACAATTATCCATGCGCTTTTGTGACGTCAAAGGTGGAAATTAATAAAGTTCTTTCATTTTATCCGAATGGCAGCTATCTGACAGCAACCAACTTCAAATTCAAATAAACAAATGTTAAAAACAGAAACATTGAGAATAGAAAGGATTTGACCGATAATTAATTGAAAAGAAGGATGCTCATTTTCAGAAAACTTAAATAAGTGTAAATAATTACTAATTTTACAGGAAAAAATCCTACGAAAACAACTGTCTTTTAATTTTTGACATCTCGAAACGGCGCATTTTGGTACTATTTCTTACTGCAAATCTCTTCGCTTATGAAACTGATTTTATAAAGCTGTAAAAACTTCCGAAAGAACAAATTCTGTATCTGTAACTTGCTATTAATTACGTTAAGTGACTTTTGGTGTCTTACATTGGTAATTTAGCTATAAATCGCTTACGTGAGTAATTTACGGGAAAAATTTACGAATGTAATCCCAGCCTTGAAAAATTAATTATTCGCAAAATAAAGAAAAACTTTTTATGCCTTTTACCTAAATTCTTGGTGATATAAGGAAATGTCATTTTTCACAAAAACGGACCTCTGCAAATTATCCAATTATTATTACGAATGTACACATTTTTGGTTTGTGTATTCTTCTTAACCCTTAATTTCATGTAGATTTATTTTTAATTTGGGAGGCGGGTATGGGGTACCACCGCCCCGCGAACAATTTATTGGATAACCAACACCTCCGCCTAGGTCACCCCAAGTGGTTCGCTACATTTAGTGACTTAGCAGTGGTGCCCGGGTTCATGAGGTGAGGTTTGAGGTCTTCTCCAGCCTTCAACCAAGCCAACATCGCCTTGCACCGCAGTGGGAGGGATACACTGACCCCCAGATACCTACCCACCACTAATATCATTTCCCAAAACTTTCTCTCTTTCCTTTCCTAAAAAGACCCTCCACACATGATCCCCAAAGATGATATAGGCGCTGTTGCTAATACAAAACCGAAACCAAAACTGATGCCGAAACTAGATTTTTTTGCCGAAACCAAAACCGAAGCCGAACCTTCGGTCGGTCACTATTAAAAATTTTATTGAAATTTTTGTCTCCGGTGACATTTTTAATGTTGTTTTTTCAGCTTAAAACATAAAAAAATCTGTAGGTATTGGACGGTTAAGATCGTGTGAGGGTTTGGGCAATTTCTTGACTCATACCCTCGTTTTGAAGAAAAAAAAATTAAAGCAATATTTTTAGCGTTTTTCGCTCCAAATAAAGTCAGGAATCAATTGTTAAAGTATGTCAAGTAACACCTTTCAACACCCTAAAAAATCACGAAATTTAACTTGATTTGTCAAGATTAAAACTGTTTTTTTTCTACAGAATAAAGTTATAACATGATAAATAATAAAGTTGCACCCTTTGGTTGTACCAATAAAAAAATTTTGACCAAAATATTGTCTTCATTTAATTAAAATGTAATCTTCTATATACTAAACCGTTTATCCGATTGCGATGAAACTTTGGGGATTTGTAGGGAGGAGTGGGGAGGGGGTTTAGGGGAGGGAAAGGGGGGGGGGAAGGGGAAAAGGGGATCTCTGAAAGGTGCGGAGAAGGGTAGGAGGGGAACTTGGGAGTGGGGAGAGGAAATAAAAGCCGCCGACAGGGCCTAGCAGCAAAAACAGCGGACCGGGTTTTTAACTGCTAGTATTTAATTAAATAAAGACAACATTTTACTAGAGGTTTTACTCATTAAGTTAAAAATAAAAATAAATATTCATCCTAACTTGCAGAAAAGTAACTAGATGTCGCAAATTAAAAACAAAGATGGATAAACAAAATTATCCAAGACACTATCTAGATAGGGGCTCGAATCTTGTAATATGACATAAATAAATAGTTCCCAATAGCCGAGTGGCTTAAGCCGCCGGTACCCGAATTTCTAGCGATTTCTTGCATATCCCCCCTTAAACATTTGTAGTTTTTAAGCTCTCAAAAAGATATATGTTATTTTTGAAGATATTATATATACTCGTACATTCCCTACGCCGAAAAGCAATTTACATGAAATTCCCTCGATAAAAAAAAATCTCAAAGTGTGGTCCGAAAATTATTATTTTCACGTCCGTTTCAGTTATTTTACAAGTTATATGTATGAAAAAATTCACAGTGTTTCTTTAAATGCTGTTTTAGACAGCTCCCGAGAGTTTTGTGCTCTATTTTAAACGAGTCGTGTTTTATTAAACATTTTCACAATTTTCGCTTCAATTTTACCGTTTTAAATATTAGCGCACTCTCTCCAACAATCGTAATTACATATCTCTCCATCTTATCTTCTTCTTTTTGAGCGAGGATACAGCGCCTTAAGAGGGTATAACCAGAGAAAACCAGAAATATGTAATTTCTAACTCAGATTTTAGACGTATTGACTCTTTTCCACAAAACAATTATAAATTGATTTCGGAAGATTGTTCTTTTTTCCAGTAAACGCATGTATTAAATTTTGAGAAAAAATGTTTATTTTTAGTATAATAAGGTTATACCATAGGTCGTTGGCAGATTTGTTAACTAATTAATTTGTTGATTATAACTGGTGTTTACTAATACAGCGTACAATAAGGCACACGCAAAATAACGCTGCTACCGTAGCTATTTTAACTTGGGATTGTAAAAGGTGGTCCAACTGGTGGTTAACTGTGAGCCACACCTTAATGTCAAGTTTTTTGCCCAACTTCATTTGACATTTCTTTGTTTCAGTCTTTGACAAATTCAACCATAGAGAGGTACCCATTCAATGGTTGGTTGAACAGACAGAAGTGAATAGTGACTTTACGAAGAAAATCATCTTCAGCGATGAGGCACACTTTCACCTCAGTGGATTCGCTAACAAGCAGAATTGCCACATTTGGGCAAATGAGAATCCACGAGTGATTGTTGAAAAGCCGATGCATCCACAAAGAGTGACTGTTTCGAGCGGTTTATTGGCTGGCGGCGTCATCGGATCATACTTCTTCGAAAATAAGGTCGGCCAAGCTGTTACCGTGAATGGTGTTCGCTACCGCGAGATGATAAAGGCACTTTTGTGGCCAGAAATTGGGGATATGGAGCTGGACGATATGTGGTTCCAACAGGACGGTGCCACTTGCCACAAAGTCAACGAAACAATGGCTCTTTTGCGCGAGAAATTCAATCGCCGTGTTATCTCACGTCGTTGCGAGGTCAATTAGGTGCCACGATCATGTGATTTGACACCGTTGGACTTCTTTCTTTGGGGATATTTAAAAGAAAAAGTGTAAGAATGAGATAATTCGGCGCATTAATGATATTGAACCTCATTTATGCCTCAGCATCATTGAAAACATGGACCATCGGATAGAGGTATGCCACCAAAGCCGTGGCGAGCATTTGGCCGATATTTTGTTTCACACATAATTGTCATAAATCTTTCGATCATAATTTAATAAATTAAGATTTTTCTCTGAAAACTTTTTGTTTTATTTACAATTAACATCGTGCTTTATGGTTGGACTACCCTTTATAATACATTTTTGTAAAGAGAGCACGTCACATATCGCCTTTGTTATTTCATCTGATACGACGTGATGGTTCAGAGGATAATAAGAAGTGTTTAAGCCTCGCGTGGTTCAGAGGAGTTTCATCGCCGTGGTGAAAGCCACTTTTATGTTCGGAGCTTCGCGTAAAAAAGGATAATAATGCGATTTTTTGTAAAGGCGACCAAAACCTTTTCACTTTTATGAACCTAAATCTAGGCTTTACTCGTATTCTTCCCACTCTCTACGTATACGTTATTGATGTTTTGAACTGTTGAATCTTTGAGATGTCGAGAGATCTTATATGAATATCTACTCAACCAGTTCAGAACATACTCGTATTAGTAGGCAGGTACAGGTGCAGTCGCCCCGCGAACCATTTATTGGATAACCAACACCTTTGCCCTCCGGTAGAGGACCTATGCCATCCCAAGTGGTTCGCTGTGTTTGGTGACTTAGTAGGGGAGTGCCCGGGTTCATACGGGTGAGATTTGTTCCAGTCTTGATCCAGGCCGGATCGGGAGAGACTGATTGAGGAAGATCTTTTAACCTCTCCACCGGAACATCGACTTGCACCGCAGTGAGAGGGATAGATTCATAAATCCGTCACTCCTGGACACACTGGCCCCCAAATTCCTACCCATCCCTCACACCTCATTCCTTTCAAGAACTTTCTCTACTTCGTTTCCTCAACAACACAGTATCCTCAAAAATGACATTTTTCTCAGGGCCTCCTAGAGCTAATTTAAAAAAAAAACACTAAGAACCAAGTATAAACATAGTATAAGCAGTATACAAATAATTTACAAATTGGATACACGCAGTGTACAAAGTACAAAGAAAAATAAATTAACAGAACAATTTTCTGTTTTTTTTTTTTTTTCAATTTCAGTAGTATAGTATTTCCACCTAGTAACAACTGAACCTTGATTAGTGCGTGGAATACAGAACATTAAAAAATCAGAGTGTGCAATTGACACGCGGTAGAAGCGAAACCTTCAGAAAACTAAAGTTGAAAAGAGGAGGTAGGCTACGAAGCCCCGCACAAAGAGGATACCGATTACACTATCTCATTCTCTCGCAGGCTAAATCCTGTAGAGTTTTGTTTGTCTCTTTTTACTGTCGCAATTTATTCGTTTTATCGAGTTTCAAACCACAAAGGTGCTAAAGAAGTTTTCACTTAAAAATATTAACCACTCTCTAACAAAAAAATTGAAACAGAAAAGAAGTAAAAAAGATTCGATAGCATCTGGGAATTGAACCAAGGACCTATCCCTTACCGGGATAATGCTCTGATAACTAGCACCTTCGCGACGGTTCCATGAAACCAACTCAGAAACACCTCAGAAAGGTCATTAAAAGCTACGAAAAAATTAATTTAAAATAGCCGGTAATCCTAACCTAACTTAACCTGTTTAACCAATTTTTAATATTTTTTTATCCTCACTCTTAATGACCTTTCTGGGGTGCTTCTGAGTTGTCCAGTTACCCTGTGCGACACAGGTCACCCCAAGTGTTTCGCTACATTTGATGAATTAGCAGTGGTACCCGGGATCACGGGGTGTGGTTTGTCCGGGTCTTAGCGGTGGATGCATCTGCGTGACAGGCCGGATAGGGAGAGACTGGTTGAGGAAAAGATTTTGATCTCTCCAGCAGGACTAACTCGGTACATCGCGTTGCACCGTAGTGGTAGGGTTGGATTCAATACACTAGTAATACCATTTTTTTTTTGCACTCTATTTCATCGAAAGGTCACGAAGCGCCACACACCTCTTTCCTTTCCAAAACTATCTGTCCTTCCTTTTCGGAAAAGATCCTCAACACATCATCCCTAAGGACGACATAGGCCCTGAACGGAATTATTTTTCTCAGGGCCTCCTGAACGGTTTAAAAAAAACAGAGTGTGCAGTTATCACGCGGTAGAAGTGTATCCCTCAGAAAACTAAAATAGACAAGAGTGGGGAGGCTACGAAGCACCGCACAAAGAGGAGACCGATTATACTACCCAAAGATAATGAAATATAGGTAGATGTGCTATCTGCTGTTTTTACTATGTGGGTCTGCGCTTCCGGGTGTCGCCGATATTGTTTACCGATTAACAAATAAACTAAAAGAACAAATAATTAACGAATAAACCAAACGAACGTTAAAATAAATTAACGAATTCTTTCCTTATTCAAAATATATTGTTAACCAATATTAATGCACATTTTCAAAAAATCAACGAAATGAACAAATTCTTTTTGTATGAAAACTACGCTAATTAGCGCGTAGTCCGGCGACAGTTGCGCGGACACCATAGCATATCTCTTCTGTAGGTATTTGAATATCTTTGATACTGCCATTCTTTCGCAGGCTAAATCCTATGTTTGCCTCTTTTTAGTCGCAATTTTCAGTTTCACCAAGTTTCAAATTACAACGGTGCTTAAGAACATGCACATCTACCGGATCTGCCCTGATGATGGATACTGCAACGATGTCCGAAACGTTGGCTAAAGAAGAAGGTAGCGCAACACGGCATAACACCCCAAAAACAAATAACGAAAGTGCTTTTGGCCGTGAAAATCTTAAAACTTATCGGTGCTTAAGAAGTTTACACTTCAAAAAAATATGTACTTTTTTTTTCAAAAATAAAAATAAAATTAAATACTTAAATACGACAAGTTTGAGAAGCACTCCTCTATCACGTAACAAAAATATCCAGTAAACATAAAATCTTTTTTGTATCTCCAACCATTACGTATCGAATACAATATTTATATCGAATATTCGATTCTACGTTATTCCAGTCACATAACATCACAATACTGAAGCCTTTGTTTCGGTTCGGAAAACATACAGGATGTAACAACACGTACCGGAAGGATTTTAACTACCGATTTCTGAGCATTTAAAAAAAGTAGTAATTTTTTTGTCCGATGATATTTTTCTGAATTTATTTATTTATTAATTTTCGGGAAACCGACAGCTTACATTTTTTCAGTTTGTACATTAGTACCTATTGTTGTATAGCCAAAATAAAACCAATTATGGATTTCCTCCTTGTAACTTTACCTCTACTGAGAATGCATAATAAGTAAATTAAATGTATAAGAAAATCTAAAATTCTAATAACAACAACAAAAAATCGAGTGCAGTTCACACGCGGTAGAAGTGAAACCTTCATCATCATCATCATCATCTGTGGCTCTACAACCCAGGTCGGGTCTTGGCCTCCAGCAGAGCCTGCCTCCATGACTGTCGGTGTTGTGCTGCGTTGCGCCAGTTTCGGATGCCGATGGTGCTTGCATCCTTCACCACTCCATCCAGCCATCGAAGCTTTGGTCTTCCAACTCTTCTCCGACCCCCAGGTGCACCATCCATAATTCGCAACCTTCAGAAAACTAAAATTCGAGAGAATGAGACGAATGCAGAGTATCTGGAGTAGGATAGTTGTAGGATTCATTTTTTATAATATTGTTACCAAGTTTTAAAATTATTTTATATTTTATTCTTTATTATTATTATTATTATTATTTTCGTTTCATCGAGTTTCATATCACAACGGTGTTAAATAAGTTTTCAATTTTCTTTTAAATCGAGTGCAGTTCATACGCGGTAGAAGTGAAACCTTCAGCCACACTTGAAAAGTGAGATCATAATCAAAGCGGCCAATATGACGCTTCGTAGGTAGGTACTATACGTAGTTAAGGTTTCATTCTATCTCATTCTCTCGCAGACTAAATCCTATAAATGTACGCGTTTCCTTTTTATGTGTCACTCGTTTCCGTTTCATCGAGTTTCAAATCACAACGGTGCTAAAGAAGTTCCACTTTAAAAAGATATTTTTCAATCACATCGTCACTGATCCCACTCCTGCACGTCGCGACGGGATCATGACTGTGCACGCGCGCTGTTTCGTGAGTTACCGAGCTGTTGGAACGAGACGCAATGCTTATCAAGTGACCCGCTACGCTATAAATGCGCTACTCTTCTTACTATTGAGTTGCGACGTATGATGGAAAAATATTTTTAACCCCTTGAATCACAGGAGACCATATTTGTCCCAGCTGACATTGGTCTCATAAAAATCGTTAATGTATCTTTTTTTTTTTTTTTACAGTGAATACCGCACAAGAATCTCAACTGCTCCCGTCTGGATCCAGTGAGACTATGGCATCCCCAATTGTTGTATGTTGTGAGGCTGAAGGTAGTGGGGAGGGGAAGGAGGTGGGGAAGAGGAAGGTTGGGAAGTACCTGGCTATTCAGATCTGGTCACCAAACACGGCTAAAACCATTTTCAAGCAACATTTCAATTCTGAATGTTGGTTTTACACCAGGGCGATACTGATAGTATCTTCCACTCTGGAACATGCCGCAAATATACTATATATTATTTTAAATGAATTAATTGTGAAATAACACAAATTAATCAAATAAAATTTATTTGCGCATGCCGGGTTCGAACCCGCGACCTCCGGATTGTGAGTCAAGAGTCTTACCCACTGGACTACGGAGGTCGTCCAGTGTCTCCCTTACTGTCATGGTGAAAAATATGATCTTCAAGGTGTTAGAAAGAGAAAACTGCACGCTTTATATTCGAATCACGAAATTAACCATAGAATAATTTAAATTTGCACGTCTATGAAATCAATGTTTCGGATTGCATTTTGAAAAAAAATTATGAAATTATGAGATATTTAATTATAATTTTTTTTTTTAATTAAAAAGAAAGACAAACATTCCCGGGTTACGAATAACCCAAAAATGTTTGAAAATCTCCTACTACCACCACAGAAAGCCGAAAATGTTGCTTGTGTTGTGATGGAGGACTTAGTCAGCCGAGGAATCTAACTCGCGACGCTCGGGTGGGACCCATGCGCTATGCCCACTCAACCACTGACCGGTCAAATTATTTTTACATGGAATAAAAAACAGTCAAGTGATAGTAACGTTTCTAATGCATTTGTATAATAAAATGTGTATGTGTTTTATTTTGTTTCGTTATCAATAATTTTAGTTAGAAAAACGTAAGGTGAATCATCCTTTAAACTTTTACATGTTTGTATTAAAATTAATATTTTAATTTCTAATAATATTTGATTGCGTATTTCATCACCTTTCTAAAACAGTTTTTAGTTTTCGAATATGTTCAGAAATATTCCATTTATTTGGATTTTATTGCAAAGCGGAAATATTTTTAATTTAATCATTGGACAGCAAAATTACTTTGATTTTTTTTACTCCAAACATGCTCAGAAATCGCTCGATAAAATCCTTCGGTAACGTGCTGTTACACCCTGTATAATCTAGGTCGTTTCGTATAAGGTGTCACGTATCTATGTCAACGACGCTGATAGGTTATATATGTATATGCCTTACACCCGCAGGCTCTATGTTACCAGGTACCTGCCACTTCCTGTTCCTGTTTCAACAGGGTTGAATTGGAAATTATTTTAAGGATAATTCCTTCGGGCACTTATGTAGATGTAATGGTTAACAGGTTTGAAGCACTTTTTTGCCCTGCTACGGAAACCTTAAAAGTGAACTTATGGCATCACAAGCATGTTGACGGCCGGCGTAGTCCAGCGGTAAGGCTCTTGACTCGCAATACGAAGTTCGCGAGATCGAATCCCGGCAAATAAATTGTATTTGATTATAAATAAATGAAGCAATGTTACTTTGTTTGAACAACTAATACATTTGAGTAAACCGACCGGTTTCGGAACGACCGTTTCTTCTTCAGGGCAAACGTATACTGATTTGACAGTTAAAATTTAGAATTAGTGGATGGGAACAATGTATTCTATGGTCGGGGTGGAGCCGTTGCTAGTTGTGGTGGACTTTATTCAAATATATAAGTGGCTCAAACAAAGTAACATTGGATATGATTTTAGATTTTCACGGCCTAAAGTATTTTTGTTGTTAGTTTTTGGGGTGTTACGCCGTGTAACGCTACCTCCTCCTTTAGCCAACGTTTCGGACACTGTAACGCTGTCCGAAACGTTGGCTCAAGGAGGAGGTAGCGTAACACGGCATAACACCCCAAAAACTGACAACAAAAAAGTAACATTGCTTCATTTATTTATAATGTATAACCACAAAGTTATAGCTACATTCAAAAGTATGTATTTGATTAATTTGTGTTATTTAACAATTAATTCATTTAAAAATAATATATAGTATATTTGCGGTACGTTCCAGAGCGGAAGATACTCCCAGTAGCGTCCTGGTGTAAGACCACCATTCAGAATTGAAACTGCTTAAAATGGCTTTAGCCGTGTTTTAGGGGATGCCATAGTCTCACTGGCCCCAGACGGGAGCAGTTGAGACTCTTGTGCGGTATTCATGTAAAAAAAATAATAATTAAAAAATAATAATTATCTATTTATTATAATCTAATTTTATGCCGGTAGGTATCAACTTTATCGCTTGTCTGAACTATCAATTATGTACAATTTTAAAAATGACACTTAAATAAAAAGGCAATAGTTGTAGATCATTGAAACAGATAGACAAAAAACCGAAATAAGACTAGAAATGAAAAAGATTAAGTTGTTATAATGATCCAGTCGAGGAATACATCTAATTACATAAAAAAGTGTCTGTGGAGGGCGGTGTGATTTTTTTAATATAAATCTCCAGTTTTATTCCGAGATTGATGAAATTGCACTTTTGACCTTCAAAACAATAAGAAATCTACGTCTGATTTCGAAAAATTCTATGTAAAGCCCGGGCAACGCCGGGATTTCAGCTATCATCATTAATAAAATCATTACATAGTATGAAATGAAGTCGCTCAAAATGTATGTGCGCATAGATCTTTTAAACTATGCAACGGATTTTCATGCGGTTTTCACCAATAGATAGAGTGATTCAAGAGGAAGGTTTATATGTATAATACATGCTTATTATAATAGAGAAAAGCCGAGAAATTCAAATATTCAATTCAGGCAGCGGGCAGCGGGCAGCTGGCAAGCGGGTGGTGTGAATTTTATAAAGGTTGGGTAATGGCGTTGTGTTTAGTTAGCCACAGCAACGTGTGGCCGGGTCTGCTAGTTACCAATAAAACAATGCTGGTTTTATCTTCTCCACCATCTTCATCTCGAAGATAAGTAGGAATCTATAAATTACACTTCTATAATTAACAAATTCAGTGGGTCCAACGAAATATTTTCTGAATTAATTAGGCCCTGTTCTCTAGTTCTCTCCTGTCCGCCACCTGTTCACTACTTCCTGCAACATAGTGTCAGAATTTGTAGCCTTTACTTGGTAGCAGATACCTCCCATAGTACCAGATAGCAAATATCAGATTTATCACAGCACGCTGCGGACCTGTCAGTAAAGACTTACACCAGATATAAATATTTAACTTACATATTTACGAGTCCGTATAACTATACAATACGGCATTGGAATCCCGATAGTGATAAAATTGTGCTCTATTCTTAACCCCTCAGGCGTCGAGCATATTTTATCTGATGGTCAGATTATTTCCGCTTTGCAATAAAAAACAAATAAATGGAATATTTATGAACGCATCTAAAAACTAAAAACTGTTTTTGAAAGGTGATGAAATACGATTTAAAATTTTATTATTAAAAATAATAATATAATTTATTAAATACTATCTGGTTCCCGGCATGCGTTGCAATGCTATATTCAAATAAATACACTGTTTCTCCCTGAATCATCTTTCCCGTACGTCCCCGTTCCCCTTCCTCGTCCCCTTCCTAGCTAGCTTTATAAATTATACTCTATATTTTAATCTGATGTATGAGCCATATTAATGTAAAATTTCATTAAAATCCATTCAGTAGTTTTTGCGTGAAAGAGTAACAAACACAGATCCATACAAATTTTCGCGTTTATAATATTACAAAGATAAAAAAATTAAATGCAAACAAAATATTAAAATTTTTATAATGGCTAACCTTACGTTTTTCTAACTAAAATTACCGATTTTATTTATTTATTTTTGGGGTGTTATGCCGTGTGCGTTACCTCCTTCCTTAGCCAGCGCTTCGGACAGCATTATAATTATAATAATAAAAATAATGATTTATTGTCTTCATTTCTTAATAACAAATAGAGATAATGATATCCTCACTGGGATCTCCCGTGCTGAGGATTTCATTTACATTTTATAATTTAATTATAAGAATAATTATTACAGTGTCCATCATCGGGGATAAATAAGGAGGTGGCGCAACACGGCATAACACCCCAAAAAATAAATAACGAAAATATTTTGGCAGTGAAAATCGAAAATCATGTATATAACAATCTCACTTTTTGTCGTTTCATGTAAAAATAATTCATGAAAAAATCACGAATTTTATAATTTTTTTTCAAATTGCGGTCGGAAACTTTGTTGTGGTTAATTTTTAGATTTTTTTGTTACATTTTGCTCCACACAGGAGACCCTGAGGAAAATAATTCCGCTCATGACCTGTCATCTTTAGGGATGCTATGTGAAGCGTCTTTTTAGGAAAAGAAGGAGAGGAAGTTCGGAGAAGGAAAAGGATATTAAGGGTGGGTAGGAATCTGGGGGTCAGTGTGTCCAGGAGCGACGGGCGTATGAATCCATCCCTCGCACTGCAGTGCAAGACGATGTTCCGGTAGAATACGGCTCAAGAAGTCAAAGGGACTCCGCCAACCATTCTCTCCCGATCCGGCCTACCATTCAATTGGTGGGCAGACGCTTCCGCCGCCAAGACCCGGACAAACCTCACCCCATGAACCAGGGCACCCCTGCTAAGACACCAAACGTAGCAAACCATTTGAGGTGACCTATGGCAGAGGTTTTGGTTATCCAATAAATGGTTCCTGGGGCGGCGGTACCTATACCCGTGTCCCAATTTGTGATTTAAATATTAAAATAATTTTTCTGTTTCTTACACCGTTCCGATCTTATTTCTCACCATGACAGTAAGTGCCTCCGTTCACGGAGATACTTGCAAGATACTCGATCCTCGTGCGCGTATCATACGCGCCGATCGTAAGTACCCCCCGTACGATTTTGCTGGTGCCCGTTCACGGCGTTAGGCGGTGGCTGTCGGTTTCCAATCAGTATCACGATACCGACAGTGCTGAGCGCATGCGACGCTCGCATCATTTGTGTCTGATAATTATTCGTTTGACGTTTGACAGAAATGGCGGCGGAACATGAAAGTTTATGTTAGATTTGTTCTGAAAGTGGAAAAAATGCATGTTTATGAGAAGGCGTGGATTGATGTTGGAAAAAAGTCATATGACATCGCTTGACAGCGTGTTAACTCCACGCCTGCACGTGAAAAATGATCAAGTTCAGTATATTTCGGATAGCGCCGTGTACGGAGACTAGCATTAACAAGTGGTATATCAGCAGGGTACTTGTGGTTTCGTCGCAATTACGTAGATTGTAAGTATCTCCATGAACGGAGGGCCAAAGAGAGACCAAACGTCTTACATGAAACTTATATGAGCTAATCCCATAAAAAGAAAAAAATTGCCTGAGGGGTTCAGACATTAGAAATTCAAGGATTCTTTTAGTAAACTTGTTGGCTTATCCGGCATTTTTATTGTTAGGTTGGTTAATTTGACCTTAACATATAATATGTCACGTATATTATATTATATGCACAGGTGGCGTGCATTGCTCTTTGACCAAGGTGAGCTGTTTCTTATCAAAGGCCAATTTACTATAGCTGTTTTTTTTTAGACAATAGAGATTATTTTTTAATTGATAAACTCACGTTTACAAAGGGTAACAATTATTATAGGCAATAATTATCAGCCTGAAACACTCATCTACATTGAAAAATCTTCCGAGAAAAGATACTTGCCGCCAACGGGACTTGAACCCGTCTCCTTCTGATTGCCGGTCAGATGCTCTGACCACTGAGCTATGGCGGCTTATCTTATCTTAGCAGCAAGCATCTTTTCTCGGAAGATTTTTCAATGTAGATGAGTGTTTCAGGCTGATAATTATTGTTACCCTTTGTGCTATGCATAAAAATCTTGTCTTAAACGTTAGTTTATCAATTAAAAAATAATAATTAATATTTGACAAGTTAAAGTATTTCACAAGAATCTCAACTGCTCCCGTCTGGAGCCAGAGAGACTATGGCATCCCCAATTGGGGTATGTTGTGAGGCTGAAGGTATTGGGGAGGGGAAGGAGGTGGGGAAGAGGAAGGTTGGGAAGTACCTGGCTATTCAGATCTGGTCACCAAACACGGCTAAAGCCATTTTCAAGCAACGTTTCAGTTCTGAATGGTGGTCTTACACCAGGGCGATACTAATAGTATCTTCCACTATGGAACATGCCACAAATATACTATATATTATTTTAAATGAATTAATTGTGAAATAACACAAATTAATCAAATAAAATTTATTTGCGCATGCCGGGTTCGAACCCGCGACCTCCGGATTGTGAGTCAAGAGTCTTACCCACTGGACTACGGAGGTCGTCATAGATACATTGACCCCAGATTCCTACTCATCACTTTTTCCTTCCAAGAATTTCCGCTCCATTACTTTCTCTAAAATTACCCTCCACACAGCATCCCCAAAGATGACATAGGTCCTGGTGGATTTTTCCTCAGGGCCAACTGTGTGTAGCTAATGTAAAATAAAAACGAATCTTGCAAAAAAATATTGGTGATTTCATTTAAAATGAAATAATATTGGTGATTTCATTTAAAATGAAATAATGTCAAACCGCAAAGTGATAGCTTTCTACGAAAACATTGAATTTATAATAAACATTATCTGTACTTGTTTGTGATCGATTTAACGCCTACATTAATAAGGAAATATCCTTCATTCCACAGCAATTAATTTAATCAAAAGGTAACCTTACTCATGAGTAATAAATACTCATAAATATTTAGTTGAATTCAAGGTTTCATTTAAGCTAACAAATCAGCTCCGGTTTTCCCCAAAAATCTGGAGAAAAAATTACTGATTTTCTAGAAACCATAAATCTTTTTTATGGTTTCTAGAAAAAAAGTTTCTTTCTTTTTCGGGCGCTTCAAGGATTGTAGTCTAAAGGCGTGTAGGCCCACAAGACAATGAGCGCTTTTATTAGTACCGTGTACCGTGACAGCACCGCAAAGGTACCGTGACGGCACAAATAAGGCAATGATCATACGTTTCTTATCACAATAATACTGCAGCTCTTTCAAAAGATGAGATACACAATTTACGTAGGTCTATTTCCTCCGAAGGAAAAAAGTGATAATTTTCTTGCTTCTCTCTCATTCACCACTCGCTGACGTCTCCGTAGACTCCTAATATGACGATAATTTTGAAAGATTGGAAATATGGTCTACAAGGATAATGTTGAAGTGTGAGCGAATTCCAAAAAAGTGCTGATGGTTTTACTATGGTTCATATAATGCCGCAGTTCTTTCTTACACAGTAAATAACAACACGCGAAAATGAGACATATGGTGAATGTCTGCACACTCCCTAAGGAAACATACAATCATTTTATACATCTCTCTCGCACGCATAAAGAAAATGAAACGCAATTTCTGTCGCCGTTGCTGATCGCAATGAGATATAAATATTTCCTCCAAAGAAAATAAGTTGTACTTTAGAGGAAACAGACACACGTATTTTGTGTGTCCCATCTTTTGTCTCACCATTATTTAAAGCGCCGCTACCCGCATTTTTACCGATTTCTTACATAGGGATTAAACATTTCAAGTTTTTAAGCTCTTAAAAAAATATATGTTATTTTTGAAGATAATATCTAGACGCGTTCCGCGCTGAAACGCAAATTATTTAAGATTCCCTCGATAGAAAAAAATCGCAAAGTGTGTTTCCAAAATTATTATAAACACGTTTGTTTCAGTTATTTTACAAGTTGTAGTTGTGAAAAAATTCACAATGTTTCTTTAAATGATACTTAATATACTTTCCACGAGATTTTTGCTCTATTTTAAACGAGTCGTGTTTTATTGGTCTATGGACAAGATACTCACAAGGCGTCATGAACACACTTCTAGAACAAAATAATAACGCATATAGGGCGCTATTCGGCCTACCTTGGCGATGCAGTGCCTCGCAGATGTTCGCAGATGTTCGCAGATGGAAGGGTACATGGGTTCGCCGCTTTGATGCGCCACAGAATAGCCGGGGTGAGACAGCGCTACCAAAGATCGGAGAACACTCTCGTCCAGGCCGTGGCCCAGTGGCAGGGCGCGCCTCTTCACCAAACATGGAGAATTCATCTGAAGCCCCGTATTAGATATACGAGTACTAAATATGTGTATATATATTTCTTTTTAAATCTTTTTTAAATTACTTTATTTTTAATATAGTATGTAAATCCATTTTATGTAATGTATACTTTTATATGGCTGACAGAGTATTGCACCCACCGCTCTGTTCGGCTGAAATAAATAACTTTACCCACCAGATTTAAATGTCCGGGTTAAATTTTCCCCACAGGAAAAACTAAACCCTTTCACACACTTCCCCAAATGATCATCTAGTCAATCCACGATATGCAATTGCACTATATAAGTATTATAAATACAAAACAATACAAGAACAACACGTCAACCTACCAGAGACCAAATGGGAAAATAATTCACCGACTCCAGATATTTTCATATCAGAGGGTTCGGCTCTGTGGAATTCCTAATTTGACCTATAAATCCTACTGATACCTCAACATAAATATTTAAAAAAAAAATTATTATTAATTAATTAATTATTTTTTAATTATTATTATTATCATTAAACATTTTCGCAATTTTCGCATAGATTTTGTCGCTTTAAATGTTATCGAACTCCTCTAACATTCGTAATTTCATATCTCTCCATCTTCTTCTTTTTGATTCCTCTTAGGCCCGGCCTTTTTGATGCGTAAGAAAGAGCTGCAGCATTATAGCGATAAGGAACGTATGTTAATTGTCTTTTTTATACCGTCACGGTACCGTAATCGTGGATCGTCACGGTAATAATAAATGTATAAATAATAAAGACGGAAAAGTATTTTTTACAATAAAACAGAAAACAATTTGTGAGGCGGGAATGGGTACCGCCGCGCCACTCCGGGAATCTTTATTGGATAACCAACACCTCTGCCATATGTAGGTAGATCATCCCAAGTGGTTCGCTACGTTTAGTGATTTAGCAGGGGTGCCCGGGCTCATGGTGTGAGGTTTGTCTAGGTCTTGGAGGCGGATGACCAGGACACACTGAACCTCAGATTTCTACCCACCCCTTAAACCCTTTTTCTTCCCAGAACTCTCCTCTCCTTCATTTCCTTAAAAAAACCCTCCAAACATCATCCCGGCGTCATTTGCGCCTTGCAATTTTTACCTCGTGCGGGTATTTAAAAATGTTACCTGGCTATTATAGTCTTAAAGGTCTCGTGTTTCATCGGTAGGGAAAAATTGTTATCTAAAAACCCTACTTAAATTGCATGTTTCGTCCAGACTCAACATCAATCTTCATCATCAGAGTAGCAGCAGTCGACGGCCATATATACATACGTGTCTGTTTGTGTTATGTTGGGAGTGGGAAGGAGGCGGTCATGTCCTTTTAATTTGGAGCTCTTCCGCATTTGCCTTCGGGAATGAGGAAACCATGAAAAACCTCATCCGGGAAGAGTCGGCCGACAGTCAACATGAAACTGGTCGGCCTTCAGTGATTTCAGTATATGAACTCCTGCATTTTGTGGTGTGGGGTGTATGTGTCTGTTTTTATGTGAAATATATACTTTATGGGAATTTTTAGAATAAATATACATATTATACAATATTATCTAGATACATAAATAGATATGTAAACATAAGTTTCAGGGGGGCGTTTGGTAGTTAGAAATACCTACTGCTCGCTCATTCGTCCGCGTCTGAATCTGGTTCATACCAGATGTGGTTCAGGTCCATCAGAATATGTTTAGGTAGTCTGTGTGTATATCTGAAAGTAAAGTCACTAGGTGCATTGTATTGACCGATTTCCTTTATAAGTCTATAGTATAAGAAAAAGGTTGGGGTGTACCTGAATGTTCAGAATATAAATACCTAGTAAGAATCGATTTTTTAAATTATGTTATGAATATTCAAAAAAAAATCATTTTTAGGATGTTGTACAACATATTATTTATTTACTAGCTTTTGCCCCCGGCTTCGCTCGCATAGTATTAGGGGGTTTCCCACTCCTTCCCTTCCACTTTCTTTATCCCCCTCCCTCTTCCCTCCCCCCTCCACCCTAAAACCCCACTCCACACCCGTTACATTCATTTTTCAAACAGCTCGCGTGCCACCCGTTAAAACGCAACAATCAAACATTATAGACATTTATAATATTAGTGTAGATTAGTATTTTATACATCTTTGAATTTTTACTATCAAAGAGATCTGCATAGTAACCTAAACGAATTACAAAATGACGGCGCACGTCAAATAATTACTTAGCAACGCTTTGCTTTTCGTCTGGACAATAAACGTATAATAAATAATTTCATAACGCCAGAGCGTACCAATATATACACCCTCTAGTACTCGCAAATAATGTAGCTTTGTATTAGTGAAAGAATTTTTAAAGTTCATTCAGTATGTTTTGCGTGAAAGAGTAACAAACATACATCCATACAAAACTTTCGCCTTTATTATATTAATAGGAATAATAGGATATTTGTGGTCGAGGGGCAAGGCTCTCGACTAGCAAATCCAGAGGTCGCGCGTTCAAATCCCGGCGTGCGCAAGTAAATAATGTTTGATCATGTCGTGTTATTTCGCAATTTAGTCATAATTATATCATTTTGGGAGGCGGGTATGGGTACCGCCGCCCCTGGAACCATTTAGTGGATAACTAACGCGCCTGCCATAGGTCACCCCAAGTGGTTCGCTACGTTTGGTAACTTAGCAGGGGTGCCCGGTTTCATGGGTTAAGGTTTGTCAAGGTCTTAGCAGCCGATTTGTCTGCCCACCTGCTGCGTCGCAGGCCGGATCGAGAGAGACTGGTTGAGGAGGTATTTTGACCTCTCCAGCCAGAATCCCGTAACTCCTGGACATACAATTTGGGAGGCAGGATTGGGTACCGCCGCCCCGGGAACCTTTATTGGATAACCAACACCTCTGCCATAGGTCACCCCAAGTGGTTCGCTACGTTTGGTGATTTAGGTGGGTGGGATTTTTGGTGGGTTCATGGGGTGAGGTTTGTCTAGGTATTGGAGGCGGATGACCAGGACACACTGAACCCCAGATTCCTACCCACCCCTTAAACCCTTTTCCTTCTCAGAACTCTCCTCTCCTTCCTTTCCCCCAAAACCCCCCCACACAGCATCCCTAAAGATGACATAGGCCCTAAGGGAAATTATTTTCCTCAGGGCCTCCTGTGTGGAGTTCATGTAAAAAAAAAAAAATACTGACCCCCAGATTATTACCCACCCATCATATCTATTTCCTTCCCAGAACTCCCTCTTCTTACTTTCCTTAAAAAACCCTCCACACAGCATCCCCTAAGATAATATAGATATACTATTTTCCACAGGGTCTCATGTGTGGAGCTAATGTATGTAAAAAAATTAATAATAATAAAACATTGTATATTTGCGGTACTCTCCAGAATGAAAGACATTCTCAGCATCGCCCTGGTATTAGACTACTATTAATAATTTAAAAGCAGCTTGGAATGGCTTTAGCCGTGTTTAGTGACCAGATATAAATAGCCAGTTACATCCCCACCTTCCTCTCCCTATCTCTTTCGCCTCCCCACAAGTTTCAGCCTTACAACATACCCCAATTGGGAATGCCATATTCTCATTGGCTCCGGAGACAGAAGCAATTGGGATTCTTGTGCGGTATTCACAAAAATAAAATAAAGTAAATCTTTAGACTTTTTATTCCATGTATACAAAAAATACTATTGTCCATAATATATAAAAACACATACAAAAAATAGGCACCATACGATCGAGTGTCAATACATTTATAGTATGACGATCACCTTGGCATTAATGCGACATTTTTCTGAATAACATTTGTGAATAATTGTTTGAAAGTCACAAGTCACATTGTCACTAATGTTAATTATAATAAGTTTGTATAATAATGTTGATTACTATAATTACTTCAATGATTAATGATATTGATTAAATTTAAGGTAATTGATATATTTATTAATATTCATGATTCGTATCAAAGTCTTTATCAGCATTTTAAATAACCTCAATGGTGTTTATAATAAACCTAAGAGTATGGATACTAGAGAGACGGCATGTAAAGTGTGCCCCCCTGCCCAAAGCATGCCTTTTCAAAA
Organism: Limnephilus rhombicus; assembly: GCA_929108145.2. Taxonomy (NCBI): domain Eukaryota; kingdom Metazoa; phylum Arthropoda; class Insecta; order Trichoptera; family Limnephilidae; genus Limnephilus; species Limnephilus rhombicus. The sequence goes on from OV815291.1 coordinate 11,157,160, forward strand.
ATTTTACCGAACGGTTTTTAGATGGCTGACATTGGCTTTTACACCTCGGTCGCGCATAGAGCTCACAGAAAAACGTTCATAAAACATAGAAAAATGGTCCACTGTGCCGTAAAATTGTGTAAAAGTAGTTCTATGAAGACCTTTAAGAAGAAAGACAGTCTTACCTTTCACATGTAAGTGTTTAAACATAGCTTAAATATACATTTTATAATTTTCGGCGTGTTCATTTCAACCGCCATCGCCATGAGCGAACTCCGACTGCCAATGGGCCGAATCAGTCAACTTAAATTATAATAATTAAAAATTACCAAAAAACTTTTATGTTTTTATTAATCATAACGCACAAATATATAGTTGTGATTCACACATGTCATAGGTATATGTTTTTTATCATTTAGCTTATTCATTTTTTTTAATTTTTACTTTGTCTTTTTTGCACTGTTATTTTTAGATTTTCTTCCTACTAATTTACCACTCCTTTTACATATGTTTACAACGTTAATTCAAAGTTTATAATCACTGTATTGTTATGTAAAAGTCACATTGACATGCCCTCGTGGTCGAGGGGTAAAGCTCTTGACTAACAATCCGGAGGTCGCGGGTTCAAATCCCGAAATAAATTTTATTCGATTGATCTGTGTTTTCAACATTTTATAATTAAAAACATTATAAGATATATTTCCGGCACGTTCCAGGTGGAAGACATTCTCAGTATCGCTCTGGCGTAGGTAAGACCACCATTCAGAATTGAAATGTTGCTTGAAATTGATTTAGCCGTGTTTGTCGACTAGATCTGAATAGCCGAGTACTTCTCCAGCTTTCTCTCCACCATTTATTTCCCCTCACCATTTACCTTCAGCCTCACAACGTACATGCTACAGACGGAAGCAGTTGGGATTCTTGTGATATATTATATGGTATATCTCTACATATTATAAAACAAAGTTATTCGCCGCGTCTGTCTGTCTGTCTATTCGCGATAAACTCAAAAACTACCCAAACGGATTTTCATGCGGTTTTCACCAATAGATAGAGTGATTCATGAGAAAGGTTTAGGTATATAATTTGTCAAGGTTTTGTGTAAATTTATTGAAATATATAACATATCTGGTTAAGCGGCAGCGGGCAGCGGGCAATGGGCTGGCAAATGGGCGGTGTGGATTTAATTTAACAGATGGCGTTGGTTATAAAGGTTGGGTAATGGCGTGGCATTTTTTTACGTTAGCCACAGCAACGTGTGGCCGGATCTGCTAGTATAAAATAATATGTACATTATTTTTAAATAAATTAATTATGAAATAACACAAATTAATCAAATAAAATTTATTTGCCCACGCAAATAAGTCAAGCAGTGTTTGTTCCTATCACTTATTTTTTTTGTTATCATTGTAAAACTGTAAATACAGTTATTTTATAAGATTAATATCGAGCACTCCTTTCTTAAAACTCAAGCACCAGCTTACATCAGAATAGAACGCACAAAAATTTTCACTGCAAGTCTGTTGATTTTATAAAATACGTATAAAAAACCATACTTACTATTTATATGATAAATTAAAATCTATTTCAAACTGATGAGTTAAGCAATGATAGCACCAAGGAATGGTGCCTTGAGTTACAGTGAGTTCATAACACTAGTTTTTTTGTCAAGTGAAAAGTGAGGCCGATGTATTTCGACAAGCGCTTCACAAATCTTGATTTCGAAAAAAATGAGTTAAGTACGTCCTAGTAGATGAAGGTAACTTAAAATAACTTGTATAGGGAACAATAAAAATTAAACAACACATAAGTCTCCAGTCTCCTTGTTACTACCCTTTCCTCATTTCATTACTTATTTTTCAATTAAGCTATTATAATTTATGTCCAAAATGTAATAAAAAATTAACGAATGTTTAAAAAATATAAAAATAATAATGATTCCCATTCACAGTTCGGCCCTTATCTCCAGAGCGCCGCCTTCCCCCCGCAAGTTAGCCACATTCCCCGTTTCTATCCCCTCCCACTAGACGGCTTCGAGTTTTTTTTTGTTTTTTTTTTTTTTTTATTATAGCGACTATATACAAAAATTTTACATACAAAATGAAATGTGAAATTAAGTACAAAATATTGTATTTCTTAGTCCTCCTCACTAGGGGGTCCTGTGCCGAGGAGGACTAAAGTTATTCAAATATAGTTCATTTGTCTTCTATGTCGTTTTTAGCGTCTTCGCTAGGGTTTTCTCATTGACCTCTTTAAGCCATATTTTTATTCTTGATTTGTATTCAATTGGATTTTTTATTAGTTTTATGTCTTTGCAGAGCTACATAGGTTTTTCGCTTATCCCCGTAATATTCCGAAAGTATTGCCGCTTCCCTTCAATCTTAGTTCCATGTAATAAACCGATGAGTAGCTGAATAGACAAAATGCATATAATTTCCACCAGGCCTTACGCTAGCCCCAGTGGCGGATACAGAAAAAACTCAAGGGGGGGCGCTAAAGATATAAGTAAACTAAAAAGTAGACAACGGTGAGGAGAATACGAAGCACCGCACAAAGAGGAGACCGACTATACTATCTCATTCTCTCGCAGGCTAAAACATAAAGATGGATGTGTTTGTCAAATCACAACGGTGCTAAAGAAGTTTCCACTTCAATAAATAAATAAAAGATTGGTGGACCGCACATATAAAACTTGGCTGGCCACAGGGAGCAGTAGGGCTGCATTACACGATCAAGTGAATCAAATCCTTGAGTCGGGCCATGTTAAGGGTACCTTTACATGAAACGACGTATGAATGTGAATGAAGCAAAAGTTTCAATTTAGGAGGCGAGTGTGGGTACCACCGCCACGGGAATTATTTATTGGATAAATAATTCCCGTGCTAACACCTCTGCTATAAGTTATCCCAAGTGGATCGCTAAGTTTGGTGACTTAGCACGGATTGCTGAGTTCATGGGATGTGATTTTTAAAGGTAGCGGCAGATGCGTTTTGAGGACTGGTTGAGGGAGACCATTTAACCTCTCCAGCAGGAATCTCTCGACCCATTTACTCGCATCGCAGTGGGAGGGAAAGGTTTCTCTAAAATGAACCTTCACATAGCATCTACAAAGACAAATTTGTAATAGTTACCCAAAAATGACAATGGATGAGTTTTTGTATTCGGGAAGTATGTTTACGAGAGATAGGGAGGCTGATAGAGATATTGAAAGAAGGGTAAATGCAGATAACTTCGCATTTATTGAGGACTGAACGCCGTTGGCGCTAACAAAAAACTGTCGAAAGTAGCGAAGCTAGCAGTCCACAATGGAGTGCTGGTACCAACCCTGATGTATGGCAGTGAAGCATGAAACTGGCAGAGGAAGGACTAAATGCTATAGAATTGAGATCCATGAGAGTAAAGCCACGTATGATAGTGTAAGAAAAATATGAAAAGAATGCAAGGCAGATAAGTAAGATTAATAAAGGGACGCTTAGATGGCTTAGACATGTAGAGTAAATGATTGAATAAAGATTTTCTTATATTTAGGGGGGCCAAAGGGGTGGGGGCGCGCGCCCCCCGCGCCAAATCTCGCCCCCCGCGTCCAATTTACAATAAAACAACACGAAATTTGGGAAAATGAACCTACACTATAAGAACAAAGGATGGTATATTCAAAGCAAAGTTAAAATAGAGATAAACATAATAAAATAGAAGTGATAATAGAAGTGACAAGACAAGTCAAGATTTTGCTAAAAATGAAAATCGGTGTAATGTATATTCAAAAGAAAACGTTTTGATAACTAAGAAGCCTTGGAAATAAAAAAAATCCCTTAAAAATTATGAATCTGTTATCAACAAACAAAAAATATTGTCTTACAGCTAAAACATGGATATGTTCCCCCACCCACTCTTCATTAATACCTAGCAACGGCTCCACCCCTACCATAATAATACATTGTTCTCATCCATATTTCATAACTGTCAAATCAGTATACGTTTGCCCTGAAGAAGGAACGGTCGTTCCGAAACCGGTCGGCTTTACTCAAATATATAAGTGGTTCTAACAAAGTTAAATTGTTTAATTTATCTAAAATATATTCAATTGTTTAGTGACCCACCAAAATCATTTAGGCTTATACCAAAAAATCAAGGTTTTTACTTGAGTTGACCATTCTACACATTCTGACAGTGGTAAATAATTGTTTACTGTTTATTGCGGTATTTTAAATAGGTACATAGTTATCTATGTTCTAATACAATCCTTATATTATATACATACACTTAAAATAACACATCTATACCAAATCAATCAAATATCTTCAATTATATCCATAATTAGTTGAGTGTGGTTGAGGAAGAGCAGTTCTTTATTTCTGAATCTACGAGAAGGTATATTGAATGGGGTGATTCGTAGTAACGTAGGTAAATCAATAATACGGTTGATAATTTTGAAGAAACAAACGAGATCAGATTTTTTCCGACGGTCTTCTAAAGGAGAAAGGTTTAGAGTTAAGTTCAATTTCATCATACGAGTAATTGCCTCGCTCTAATCCTAGCCTCCTAGCAATCCCTTTTAGGAACCGATGGTGAACAGAATCAATATGACGAATATGGACTGTATTAAAAGGAGACCAAATAACACAAGCGTATTCAAGTGTGGGCGAACCAAAGAGCAGTAAGGAGTTTTTAAGGTTTTTATGTTTTTAAAATCAGAAGTGATTCAAGGAAACCAAGTAGTTTGAGAGATTTATTAACAATCACATTTATGTGTTCCCGAAACTAATATAAAAAATTGTTAATATTAAAAATTGCTAATTACCAACTAGATTCAGATATATAATGCTGAAAACATGGCTCGTGTGTAACCACCGGAGCGTTTTTGCAATATGCAAACACCCCCGAGCGTTTGCCGGCTAAAATATGGCCATTTCGAAGACACATTTTAAAATATTTATTGGAATTATTTCAAACTAGCTGACCCGGCCACGCGTTGCTGTGGCTAATAAAACACAACGTCATCTACTGGATTGTTATCCAACCTTAATAATCACCGCCGTCTTTGAGTTTATCACAAAAAGACAGACAGACGCCGCGGAGGACTTTAATTTATAATACGTAGAGATGGTGTGAAATATTATAAATATTATAATAATGCTTGGGGTAACTAAAGTATTTAAGTTAATAAGGATTAATACTGTATCCGTCTAAATAACTTTTCAATTACTGCAATGTACGTGACCATTTTTTTAGAAGATAGAATGGGTGTAGTAAGCTATCCGTAAAAGATAGACATATGCCTTCGCGGACTTTTTTGTAGATCTATAAAAGAGAAATATCCCACCATGCATTGTTTTGTTACATCCAAACAGGATTAGGCAGCGTTTTCGATGAAAGCTACCAGGCGGCTTGACTTTTTCCGACACTTCTAACAATTATCATTATGTTTCAACCAATTTACACAAATGCTTGACAAATTACATACCTAAACCTTCCTCACGAAACACTCTATCTATTGGTGAAAACCGCATGAAAATCCGTTCAGTAGTTTTCGAGTTTATCGCGAACAGACAGACAGACAGACGACGCGGGGAACTTTAATTTATAATATGTAGAGAAGATAGAGAAGTTTCCACGGGTTGCATTCTTCTATTAATCACACAAATAATAATATGTGTTTGTGGGTGTAAGAAGTGGTGATCTGCTAGAGTTTATATCATTGATAAGATGCCCTTTTAAATATGGGCAGTGAATCCGAAAAAATGTCCAAAATATTAGAGTTTAGGCAAATATTACTGAATGTATGAAGAGCACGGTTAATTGGCGAATTAGTCTACATTTGTTTTATAATTAAGCGTACTCTATGGCCTGTAAAGGTACGTTGAAATTACATAAGGTCTCAGTTTTTTTTTTTTTTACATGATCTCCACACAGGAGGCCCTGAGGAAAATAATTTCCCTCAGGGCCTATGTCATCTTTGAGGATGCTGTGTGGAGGGTTTTTTTTAAGGAAAAGGGAAGGAGAGGAGAGTTCTGTGAAGGAAAAATGTTTAAGGGGTGGGTAGGAATCTGGGGTTCAGTATGTCCCGGTCATCCACCTCCAAGATCTAGACAAATCTCACCCCATAAACCCGGGCACCCCTGCTAAATCACCAAACGTAGCGAACCACTTGGGGTGACCTATGGCAGTATGGCAGTTTGTGTAATTTAAGAAATTATTGCGTATTCGTGGTTAAAATCAATTAAAAAAATATGATTTCCAAACGTAATACGAATAACTTCGTTCCATTTTTTTTTTTATTTGTGACCGATTTCACCCCGCTACGTTCACAACAAGTTATAAAGTTTTTCAATCAAAACACTATCCTATTTGTTTGTTGTTTGTCAACAAGCTGGCTGCTTTCACTACAAATGGCGCTTAAGTCGTCTGTTCAATTGAGTTTGTTCTCATTGTTCGAGAAACGTGAAATTTCATCAAATCAGTTGGGAGCTTTAGTACAACGGCCTCTCGTATCTCGTAGGCCTTTGTGTCGTTTTTCCCGATAACCCTACAGATTGGCGAATTATAGAACGGTATTGGACTTCCTCAGAGCAAATACAATTTAACTAAATTTCCTCTGAAATCATAAGATTTGTAAGTCGGTACCTACCTACCTAAATAAATACCAACCTACTTAAATATATATTAACTTAGGATGGGTTGTTTCGCAGAAATTCAATTGTAACATTGTCATCAAATTGTACACAACTGCTAGCCGCGTTTAAATCAAAAGTTCGCTCCGCGGTTGAATTTGGCAACCACGTATGGTCTGGAGCCCCAAAATACATGAAAGAACCCGTGCAGAAATGGGCGGTCTGTTCGATACAATCTACTATCTAGATAAGGCAGGTACGTACGAAAGAAGAAGAAGTCAGGTACGTCATTACATATGTCTGGCAATGTTGTAGGTAGCTTGAAAACAAGTTTTTCGGTCCGGGGGAATGTCGGACGTCGGGTGGGTATGTTGTCCTTATTCTACCGGTAGTCACAGATTTCTTCGTCGCCGGTGCACAGTCGGGAACACGTCAAACACGCGCTCAAGATTAATACACAGTTGACATTGTTCAAATGAATGATCGTTTCTAGTCAATCCACGTCATGCAATTGCACTATATAAGTATTATAAATACAATAATGTGTATTTTCTTTCCTCATTGTATTATATTTTCTTCATTGTTTGATACTCAACTTATAAATTATAATGTAAAAGCCCATCAGGGCGTGTAATAAATAAATAAAGAAATTTTCGTATCGGAGGGTTCGGCTCTGTGGAATTCCTAATTTGACCTATAAATCCTACTGATCCCTCAATATAAATCTTTTGTAATCCTACATGTATTTAAAATAACTGATTTTTGCATTTTTATATATTACTAGCTGGTTCCCGGCATGCATTGCTATGTCCTTTAATAAAGAAATTGTTTCTCCCTGCGTGTCCTTTCCCATTCATTCCGTTACCCTTCCACCTCCCATTCTTTTCGCCTTCTCCACCTTCCCTCTCCTCAGTCCACTTCCCCCCTTACCCCGTCCCGCGAACCTCCCCCCCCTCCGCAAACCCCCTCCCCGAGTTCCCTTTCCCCCCCCTGTATTCCATACATTTATTCGCGGTACATTTAATTTTCAAACAGCTCGCGTGCCACTTATTGCAATTTTTTATACAAATTTCATAATGCCAGAGCTCACTTATACAAACTTTGTCCTGACAATAACAAATACAAAACAAAAAGAATTATCCAATTTGGTGCAGTCGTTCGGAAGTTATGCGCGTACATACATTTCGGCGATTCATTTTTATTTACATAGATAGATATTTTATTTTATTATTTTTTTTATTTTTATATTAATCCCCATATGGGGGTGTACTGGACCTCGTCCCTCCTTCATGTTTAGTTACATAATATGTTTTTCTTGCAGATCCATCTCAAATTTATTTGCGCCACCCCCAATAATATGTTAAGGCTTGAAGCTTGCTTAAACGGCCTTAACTTTCCTTTGTCCCGCCTCCGATCACTCAACGCTGAATTTTTCTGTCTTCAGGTATTTTACCTCTATTATTCAACTAACTTTCTTTGAGGCTTCACTGGGTGGTTGGCTAAGGGATACCGATGCTAGGTGTGGTTTATATCAGGCTGAATGCAATTTACATTTTTTATCAGTACTTTCCGAATGATTTGAGACTTAATTGTTTATCTATGTTCTCTTTCTATTTGTACAGGTGCTTCGAGGGTTTTTCACATGATACAATGCTGCCTCACGAGCTTCTTGAACGAGTTTTATTTTACTTTAAATATTATTTTGCTTGTATTACGAACCTGATTTGTTGAATTATGTTTTATTTTCCTGTTAAGCACTTGCTTACTGCTTTCTAACAACGTATGCAGGGACACCGGAGGTCTAGATTAATTCAAAATAAATAAATGTAGCTTCGTTTAACAAAAAAATTAGAATCTTGTGAGAGCCTTGAAGGAGTAACCATCTGTTACTTATACCAGGGCGGGTAAGTGGTGGATAACTTCCACTGTGTCTTTTGTAAACCATTTTTTTTAATTTCAAATAACGAATTTTCCATTTTTTCCAAAGAAACGTCAGTATCTCAAAGACGATTATTTTTTAAAATTTTCTTCATGGCAGATAGGAACTACAACATTGAAAAAACTAAATCATAGTTATCCACCTATTCAAAGTTAGCAATGTTTTATTTAATAATAAAGGGGATCTAGCAGATTTACTAAACCGAAAACGGAACGTACAAACTAATTTATAGACAGATAAAATGCAAACCTAATTACCCTGATGTATGGCAGTGAGGCATGAAACTGGCAGAGGAAGGATGAAAGTAGACTGAATGCTGTAGAAATGAGATCCCTGAGGCGTATGTGTGATAAAACCAGGAATGATCGTGTGAGAAATGTGGAGATTCGCCAAGAATGCAAAGCTGATGTAAGCGTAATGAGTAAGATTAAGAAAGGGACACTCAGATGGTTTAGGCATGTAGAGCGAATGAACGAGGAAAGGAGTGTAAAGAGAATATATGACGCAAATGTGAATGGAAGAAGAAGTCGGGGACGTCCGAGGAAGACATGGCACGACCAAGTGAATCAGATACTTGAGTCGGGCCATGTGAAGAGTCGGAATAATAGAAGAGCATGTATGAGACGATGTATGAATGTGAACGAGGCAATGAGGGTTTGGCTATCCGTCCTCTCTGCCTACCCTTGCGAGGAAACGGCGTGATGGTTAGTTAGTTAGTTAGTTTTTTTTTTAATGCAAACGGTCGAGTTAAAACAGGACTTCGCTACGATCAGCCAATTATTATTAGTATCAAAAGTGTTGGTGAAACACCCCCTGTAGACCGTAGCCTGTGCGACGTATTCTATGAAACGTCTACTACTGAGCGAAACACGTCATGTTCGTATTTCCGACGTGGAGGTAAGACGTTTGTTTACAGCGGGTATACGAGAAAGCAAACATGTTTACTTATTAAGTTATTAAGTGAAGCAGATGGCTTAGTTCTGACATCAAGGACGCCAACAAAGTAAGTCTTTAGATAGTTCGATATTCCAAATATACAGAAAAACAAATGCCAAAAATATTTCAGTTCATCATCTCAAAAAAGACGAAGAGGTCAACACCTCACATGATCATAAAACCAGAGCAAATTAAAAACAAAAGTACACTAGCTCTACAGAGAGGGACTATGGGGGAAAAATACGTCAGGACCTGTGCCATCTTCGGGGATGCTGTGTGTGGGGGTCTTTTTATGGAGAGGAGGGAGGGGAAGTTCTGGGAATGGAAAACCAGATAATCCCAAATGTTGTGCAAGGCGATCGGTCGAGAGTACGGTTGAAAAGGTAAAAATGTCTCCCACAATCACTCTCTCCCGATCCGGTCTGCCATGCAGCTGGTGGACAGAGGCATCCGCCGCCAATACCTGGACAAACCTCACCCCATGAACCCGGGCACCCCTGCTAGGTCACCAAACGAAGAAAACCACTTGGGGTGACGTATGGCAGAGGTGACCTATGAAAGAGATGTTGGTTATCCAATAAATGGTTCCCGGGGCGGTGGTACCCATTTACAACTCGCAATGTTGTTTCCATCACGTACTAAAGAGCTTTAAAATGTACATTGTTTATCTAACCGTCAAAAAAAAATAAAAATCGCATTGTTTATTATTTCAAAAACACACATTTAAAAAAAAAACGTTAAAATAATGTTGAAATCTCGGGTAAAGCCGGGTGGTGATAATAGGGCTTGTATTATAATCATGAATATTTAATTGCGACAAATAAACTCAATTACATTTGTAATTAATACAGAAACCGTTCATTAAATAGTACTAATTTAATTAAATAATTACGCCATCAGTTTCACATAATTCCAATCATTTTATAATAATTACTAGTATACTTAAAACATCATAGAAGTTTCTGGAAAACCTTATCCAATCAATAAAGTTAAACCATAGAAGTCGCTGAAAAACTTATCCAAAGCATAGTCCCCCTCAGCACAGGATCTCCTAGTGAGGAGGACTACGAATATATTTTATATATACATCTAACTAACATGTTTCATATAAAAATGTAAAAAATATTATATAGTTACTAAATAAAATAAAAAAAAAAAAAAAAAAAAAAAAATTACAAGACTGTGCTTTGCTAATTCAGTGTACCGCGTTCCTTCATGAAATTTAAATTATCTATGGTTATGTCCTGACGACACCCGCTCAACGCACTGAGTACGCGCTCAACTTGCAAATAAGTAATAAATTTAAGAAAAGCACAACTTGAAAGCTTTAAGGGTTCTGGGGAAATATATCTATCTATCTATCTATATTCTATATAAATAAAAATGAATCGCCGAAATGTATGTACGCGCATAACTTCCGAACGACTGCACCAAATTAAAAAATTCTTTTTTTTCTGTGTTCATGATTGTCAGGACAAGACTTGTATAAAACTATTGGTGAGCTCTGGCATTAAGAAGTTTGCATAAAAAAATTGTAAAAGGTGGCACGCGAACTTTTTTAAAAATGAATATACAGGGACTGAATGGAGGGGGTAGGAGGGAGGGGTGAAGGTAGAAGGGGGAAGGGGATGGGGAACGGGGAGGGAGGGAGGGAACGGGGAGGGGGAAGGGGGGAGGGGAGAGACTCAGGTATGGGGTTCGCGGGAGGGGGGAGGGGAAACTGGGAGGGGGGTTCGCGGGACGGGAGAAGGGGGAAGGGGGTAGTGGAGTGGGGAGAGGGAAGGTGGAGGAGGCGGAGTGGGAACGCGAAAGGGGAAGGGGACGCAGGAGAGGAAGGGGCGGCGTAAGGAGAACGGGACGAATGGGAAAGGACACGCAGGGAGAAACAATTTATTTATTAAACGGCGTAACAACGCGTGCCGGGAACCAGCTATTATATTTTATATCAGTAGAAATTCAGAATGCGGGATCTTAGGTTTTGAGGTATCAGCGAACAATCTAACAAATTTTATTTTTGTTTTGAAATAGGTGTACATTAGAAATAAACAGAAAAATTACCTGACTTTTTTCACTGTATCACTTATTCCCCCTCTCATCCTATCCGTAATAAATTGAGTTAACCCCTCAAGCCTCGGAAAGACAATAATATCATATTCCATAAGAGCCTCTGAGGGACAAATCTGACAGGGGCGTTCATACAATATAAAACTATTAAACTTTTTTCTATGGTGCGGAGATTTGTGATTTGTTAATCGTTGGAAAGAGAAAAAAATTATTCTTCCAAGTTTCACGCAAATATTTATAGTCAACTGATTCCATAGATAAAATCCAAAAAATTGACACTTGAAAGTCAAAATATTATTTACCTATTTTTATTGTATGAACGGCATAAAAACTAAAGATACAGTATTTTTTATAAGTCACAAAAAGATATATAAATTACAAATAAATTTTATACAGTAATTAATTACTTAATAGATGTATTTTATGTACCCCCATAAATAAGCAAGGCTTGTGCGTATGGGGGGTGTTGATATTATATTGGTTTTATTTGACATGATTCAGTTCAAGTTTTCAGCATATTTACTAATTCCCCAAGTTCCCCCGCAGAAAATGCGTTTAACATGGTTAGCTCATCGAGAGGGTAGAGCGATGATTGGCTAAAAAATGGTGACGTAACTTGGAGTCCATGTTCCACTGGAAGATTTGAATTAACTGCAATACAAGTGGCTGTGTTTTACTAAGCTACGTCATGCGTTCAAAATTTCGAAAGCGACCGACGAGTTATTTTTTTTCGAAAAAGGCCTGTATAAGCTAACCTTGTTAATCGCATTTTCTATGAACCTTGCTAATTCCCTACATAAAAGATTTTTTTTTAATAATCATCGAATTCTTTCAAAATTATGGACACTTCGATTCAAAATGTTTCGTGTTTAATATTTAAAATTCTCAAAAACAATATTATTATCTAGTTTCTAAAATGATATTTCTTTTTACGACAACTTTAAAAATAAGAAATACGTAGCACATTTAAAACACCTTGGAAGTATTCCAAAACTCCGTGAATTTTCAACGTGACGTTGGGACTTGCAGGTAAAAATATTAGAGTTTTAATTATTATGAGCAATAATTATCAGCCTGAAACACCCATCTACATTGAAAAAATCTTCCAAAAAAAGATACATGCCGCCAACGGCACGTGAACCCGTGTCCTTCTGATTGCCGGTCAGGTGCTCTCACCACTGAGTTATGGCGGCTTATCTAATACCTGCCAAATAATTCAATATATACTAGTGTTTCATTCGACAATTACTGTTTATTACATTTATCCACCTGAAAACAACCAACTTTATTTTTGTGAGAGAGGCATTGTTAGTGCTAAATCTCTCGCTAGGTGGCGTCGAGACAAATTATGTCTACATTTTTTTTGGTGAAATACTTTAACTTTAATTGATAAACTAACGTTTAAGACAAGATTTTTATGCATAGCACAAAGGGTAACAATTATTATAAGCAATAATTATCAGCCTGAAACACTCATCTCCATTAGATAAGCCGCCATAGCTCAGTGGTGAGAGCACCAGACCGGCAATCAGAAGGACACGGGTAAATGTCCCGTTGGCGTCGTCTGTCTTTTCTCGGAAGATTTTTTCAATGTAGATGAGTGTTTCAGGCCGATAATCATTGCTTATAATAATTTTTACCCCTTGTGCTATGCATACAAATCTTGTCTTAAACGTTAGTTTATCAATTAAAAATAATAATTAGGGTTTTAAGTAGCTCGAATGTTTTTTTTTAAAACCTTTGAAGAATTTCACCAGAAGGAAGGAAGAGTTGAGGTTACGTAGGACACACGGACATCACAAAAAGACCTCTGCTTACATTTTTGGTTTCATACACAATATATATATTTCTAAGGGTTCCATGACAGTTCATCCTGCGACAATTCATCCGGCCGACAGTTCATCCTGCCGACAGTTCATCCTGCCGACAGTTCATCCCGCCGACAATTCATCCGGTGACAATTCATCCTGACAATTCAACCTAACCTAACCTAACCTAACCTATAAGTATAAGTACGTCGTATTTTGTTATTCACGCATGCTTCTTCGGAGAGTCGAAATTATTGTTAGTAAAAATATTTTTACAGCGGATTTCCACTCAAAATGCCTTCAGATATAAGTATATCGATTTTGGTTGTACGTCCGTATATCCTCTTTGCATACTTACTTAATAAAAATCTTCTAAATGATCAGGCAGGATGAATTGTCGCCGGATGAATTGTCGGCGGGATGAACTGTCGCCAGGATGAACTGTCGGCCGGATGAACTGTCGCAGGATGAACTGTCGCCGGATGAATTGTCGCAGGACGAATTGTCGGGTCACCATTTCTAAGACAGTATCTGGTATTGGACGATTCACTTTACTGCCTAATCTCCCAGAGTAAGTAAAGGTAGGTACCTACTACCTACATCGTAAAACTTTCTTTTTTTACGACCTCCGTGGCAGAGCCGTAAGCTCATTTGCTCGATAAATAAAACGTTATTGTTTACTATAGTTGTTTCAAACAAACTGGATTAAAATATGTACATATACAATTTACAATTCGCTCCAGATAGAGGACGATACCTTGAAATTTAATAGCCTTAAATTTTTGTGACCAGATGGCGGATTCCCTTTTTCCATTACTAGCCAAGGACATGTTCCCAATATACTTTTACCCCCCAGAGCGAGTGAGATAGCCTCGCATCTCTCTCACCCAAAACCAAAATAAGGTTAGCTACAAATTTTTTTAATTTTTTTATTTCATAAAATTTTATTACTTACAATTTTTTTTGTTTTTTTTTTTGGCTACCACACTAGGCATACATTTAATATTTTAAATAAGAATTTAAAAAAAAACTATTTTATTGAAACAGACAATTAAACATACTAAATAAAAATTAATAAATACATAAAACTAAGTGAAAAATAAAGAAGAAAAAAAACATATTTTAAAGAAAAATAGAAATTTAAATTAAAATTTTGAACTACATAAACTAATATTAAGTATTAAGAACTCATGTGTTCTATACAAATAAATAATTTTAAACATATGTATACCTATATAAAAATTAAAACATAAATATAATTAAGTGAAAAACTAAGAGCAAAAAAAAATATTTCAAAGAAAAATAGAAATAAAAATGGAAATAAAAATTTTGAAATGCAAAAATTTATAATTAAAATGTTGTGTTAAGAACTCATGTATTCTTTGATGTACGCTCGTCCCTTTCGAAAATCCAATATTGTACACGTGCATAGGTTTTTTTATATGAATACCGCACACTGCTCCCGTCTGAAGCCAGTGAGATTATGGCATCCCCGATTAGGGTATGTTGTGAGGCTGAAGGTAGTGGTGAGGGGAAGGAGATAGGGAAGAGGAAGGTGGGGAAGTACCAGGCTATTCAGATCTGGTCACCAAACACGGCTAATGCCATTTCAAGCAACGTTTCAATTCTGAATGGTGGTCTTACACCAGGGCGATATTGAGAGTATCTTCCACTCTGGAACGTTCCGCATTATTTCAAATGAATAAATTGTGAAATAACACAAATTCATCAAATAAAATTTATTTGCCACGCCGGGATTCGATCCCGCGACCTTCGGTGTGGAGTCAAGGGCTTTACCGTTGGACTACTCCGGCCGCCGGCCGGTAGATATAAAGTGATTTAGAATTACTTGACTTTGTCAGTACTCAAAGCATTATATATTTTAGAAGCGATGAACCAGAATTGTCGTTGAGCGAATGTGATATTAGTTTTTGGGACCACGCAACCCAGGTTTGATTAAAAGCGGGTGTATGCTTGATGTTGTGGAGCCATTAGTAGATTATTTTTTCGTATATAACAAATGCTTGTTTTAGTAAATTTCTGTCGAATATCTAATGTTGGGATAGTTGGTTAATGGTTTTACAAAATTATTTATTTATTTATTGATATAATATTTTACATTTCATTGAACAATCCAGTAATGTTGGCCTCACTGGGTGTTAATATTACACCCAGTCAACATCAACTAACTAATTTTACAAAAGGATTAAAAAACAATTTTAAAAAATCAAATGAAAAACCGTGAAAATCCGTTGCAATAGGTGACCGTGGCAAAGCGGCTACAGTTTTGTTAAATACTCTATGGTTGTATGCTCAAATCCCGGAGTGGACAAATAATTTATTTTTTTTAAATGTATTTAGATTGTTTTTACATGCAGAGAAAATAAGTTAGAAGTAGGTAGATCCTGTAAGTAAGTAAGTGAACGTTAAATGTCAAATTCAAAAATTCGCCTGAAATCAAAGTGATGCCATATAAAAAAAATAAATCAGCATGGAATTTTATAAAATTAATAGGAACGTTTTCGGAGACGGGACATTTTCATGTAGTGACGTCACGAGCCCAAATAATGGATTTATTTATTTAAAAAAAAAAAACTGTAAATTTCTAAAAATTTTTGCTAACATTTTCGTAATCTTAGTAAAAAAAATCTATCCACATGATATTTTCCAAGTCGTTATGAAGTCCATGCAAGTGGCCTATTCTAACAAACTACCACATACACGCACCTGTTCCTAGCCTTCATACACATGGAAACAAATGCACCTCAAATATCGACACACATCTTCAAATTTATCATTATTTTCTGAATAATATTTTTACTACCTGAATAAAAATTTTTATGAACCGTATTTTTATATCTAACTAGCTGGTTTCTGGCATGCGTTGCTATGCCATTTAATAAAGAAACGTTTCTCCCTGCGTGTCCTTTCCCGTTCATCCCGTTCCACTTCCTCTCCCGCGTCCCCCCTTCCACTCTCGCGTTCCCACTCCGCCCCCTCTCCTTCCCTCTCCCAACTCCACTCCCCCCCCCTTCCCCCGTCCCACGAACCCCCATACCGAGTTCTTCTCCCCCCTCCCGCATTCCATACATTCAGTCCCGGTACATACAGTTTTCAAACCTCGCGTGCCAACAAAAGCATTTTTTATACCAATTTCATAATGCCAAAGCTCACCGGAAGTTTTATAAAAATCTTGTCCTGACAATAACGAATACACAAAAAAAAGAATTATCCAATTTAGTGCAGCCGTTCGAAAGTTATGCGCTTAGCAACACATTCAGCGATTCATTTTTATATTATAGATAGATAATCTTCGCATAGGAGATAAAGCATATATTTTTCCATCCCTTCTGTTTATCTATAATGTACAAACTCATTATTTTTCTATTTCTGTAACAAGCACATAGTCACGTATTATTTATTAATCGCAGTCAATCAGACCGTCATAAGTCACATGTAAATTTATTATTATTATTTCTACGTCACCTACAATTTAAAAACTTTCTCTTTTACTGTAATACATTATGTTTACGTAAATTTACCTATATACATACCATACATATTATCTTTATCTTTTTTTATATAAAAACTGTGTTTCAGTATCATACACTAATCTCGTAAAAACCCATCTGGATACAGAACATCAACATAAATAAATAGAGAAAATAATTAAATGAATAGGTACTAAAAGAAACTATCAATCATAACATTTTATAATTATATATACATACTTCGACTACCATAAACGGGCATGTGTCTAGTGTGACAGTCGAAAAACTTGAAAAATTCTATACCTGAAAAAAAAAAGTTTTTGAATAAAGAAAAATAAAAAAGCAATGTTTCAATTCTGAGTGGTGATATTAAACCAGGACGATACTGAGAGTATCTTCCACTCTGGAACGTGCAGCTAACATATCTAATATATTTTTAAACGATTAACGCCGGGACTTGAACCAGCGACCTTCAAATTGCTAGTTGGGAGCCTTACCCCTTGACCACGGAGGCCTCCACTGATCCTGAGGGAAATAATTTTTCTGTAATGTAGAGCTATTGTAAAAAAAAAATAACAACAAAAATACGCATATTATAGTCCCCAAAAAATAGAATTAAAATATTGCTTAAAAATGACTTCCCACGTTTGTGTTAATAGATCTGAATTACTGGGTAATTCAAAGCATTCCTCTTTCCATTTTTTCCTTCCCTTGTCCTATTTCATTCTGCCTCGTGGCATCAATTTGGGATAATAAAGCCCAACGCTGTGAAAAATTCACCTTCCGCGAAAAAAATATTTTCATTTAAAATTTTGCTTACTGAAAATATATTATCATTTCTGAAAAATTCACATTATTAAATTTCACAAACTTTGTCTCGTTACACATTTCCTATTAGTAATGAATTATTAAATAATATATTGATTCGTCCAAGAAAATAGTCCGTACGATCAAAAAAGGAATTTTTATCAAAGAAAAACACATTATAAACCAATTACAATAAATGAAAAACGGATTAAATTTTCTTTCAATTTGCCAAAACACGTGTTGGAAATCTAGAAATAATTTACGCATGCAATTAAAAAACATTGTTTTTATGTTGTAGTTATAAAATCGTTGTAATAACACGTATTTTAGAGAAGAATTTGTTGAAAATAGCACGTTTTTTTGTAGTTTTTCATACGATTGAAGCAAATACGCATACACAACAAAAATACCTTCATTCCCTTGCATATTATAATATATGAGTCTCTCTCACCTGAGAACAAAGTAAGCAATCCAAAACAGAATTCCCGGAGCTTTTGTGAGAGAAACCAATCCTTATATCACTTTATAACTTTAATTATATGTGTCCGAATTTGTCAGAAGCCAGCAAAAATATTTGCTGTCCTGTTTATTATGATTTTAACTGGGAGAAAGGTCTCGCAGACAACAACGGCGCGCGTTTAGATCAATCTGTTTTGGTGAGAAGGTGCGCTTGCGCGGGATTAGCACCGCGGCGGTGAAAAGCCGAACTAAAAGTCATTCCCCAAGGAAATATAATTTTTCACCGGGATATTTCAAATTGTTAAAGAACGGAAAGAATTAATTATGTTTATTTGGGATTGTTTTATTAATGTCTGCGTTGTGCGAAGTATTTTTGAAATGAAAACTTATTTAGCATCGTTGTGATTTAAAACTCGACGAAACGGAAGCGAGCGACACTAAAAAGTGATAAACACATACATTTATTGGATTTAGCCTGCGATAGAATCCCTATTTATTTCACGGTAGGTACTCGATTCTAATATAATACGATAAATGCGCGGTCCCACGCAAGTCTCCTTTGGTCTAGTGGTATAAAGCGACTGGCGAACCGAAGCGGACCAAGGGTCGAATCCTACGAAATCCAAAAAAAATAAATATTTTTATTTTTGTGCAATCAATATTCAATCTTCAAACCACTACAAAATGAACGAACAAATAGAACACAAATATTAAGCCGCCGCTAACCGAAATTCTATTGATTTCTTACATATTCCCTGAGGGGCCCGCAACCCGGATTTGTACCGATTTATTATATATTTCCCTTAAACACGGTAAGTTTGAAAACTCTTAAAAAAATATATGTTATTCTTGAAGATAATGTCCAGACTTTGCTCGCGCCGAAACGCAAATTATTATTAACACGTTTATTTCAGTTATTTTACAAGTTATATGTATGAAAAAATTCACAAATGCTGTTTAAGATAATGCCCGTGAGATTTTTGCTTTATTTTAAACGAGTCGTGTTTTATTAAACATTTTCGCAATTTTCGCATCGATTTTGTCACTGTAAATACAAACGCTCTCCTCTAACATTCGTAATTTCGTATCTCTCCATCTTCTTCTTTTCGGGCTCAGTTGCAGAGCCTTAAACACATAAGATTTAAAAAAAAAAATTATGTTATTTTTTAAGATAATATCTAGACACGTTCCACGCCGAAACGCAAATTATATGAAATTCCCTCGATAGAAAAAAATCGCAAGGTATGCTCCGAAAATTATTATAAACACGTTTGTTTCAGTTATTTTACAAGTTATAGTTGTGAAAAAATTCACAATGTTTCTTTAAATACTGATACTTAAGACGCCTTCCATGAGATTTTTGCTCTGTTTTAAACGAGTCGTGTTTTATTTATTAAACATTTTATTAAAAAATTTATTAAACATCACCATTTATTAAACATTTTATTAAACACCAACGATTTATTAAACATTTTCACCATTTTCGCATCGATTTTATCGCTTTAAATATTAACGCGCTCCTCTAAAATTCGTATTTACATATCTCTCCATCTTCTTCTTTTTGAGCGCGGATGCGGCGCCTTAATAAGATGACCAAAGGTATAGGAAAAGGTGCACTGGAATTCGACGACAAAAATATAGAAATAAAATCATCCTTCACATTGATAAAAAAAGTGCTTCTTAATCTCCCAAAGCTTTCCCAAAATTCCCCCAGGGCCTATGTCATCTTTGGAGATGTTGTGTGGAGGATATTTTTAGGGAAAAGAAGGGGAGGAAATTCTGGAAAGGAAAAAAAGTATGAGTCTAGGAGTGAAGGACGTATGAAACTATCCTTCCCACTGCGGTGCAGAGCGGGGTCGAGAGAGACCGGCTGGAGAGGTCAAGATTAGGTCTCCCACATTGGTCGACAAGACCAGGCCCCCTAGCATGGTCGATCGATATAGGTTTTATCGAAAATGTCGGTAACTTGTCATCGCTCCCGAGCACGACTGCAGACCGCTAACGAACAAATAAAAAATCACAACGACTAAGGGTTCATAATTTATTTGACCTAAACTGTTATTTGTTCGTTAGCGGTCTGCAGTCGTGCTCGGGAGCGATGACAAGCTACCGACATTTTCGATAAAACCTATGTCGATCGACCATGCTGGGTACCCAGGCCCCCTAGCATGGTCGATCGACATAGGTTTTATCGAAAATGTCGGTAACTTGAAATCGCTCCCGAGCACGACTGCAGGACGCTAACGAAGAAATAACAGTTTACGTCAAATAAATTAGAAACCCTTAGTCGATGTGAACAGTTGTTTGTTCGTTAGCGACCTGCAGTCGTGCTCGGGAGCGATGGCAAGTTACCGACATTTTCGATAAAACCTATATCGATCGACCATGCTAGGACCCCTGGACAAACCTCACCCCAGTCACCAAACGTAGCGAACTACTTTGGGTGACCTATAGCAGGGGTGTTGGTTATTCAATAAACGGTTCCGGGAAGGCGGTACCCATACCTGCCTCTCAATATCAGGGCCTTTTCGTCAAAGTTTTTACAGGTTTTTTAAAATAATTTTTATGTTGTCCATCCCGTTACTTTAACATTTTTTTTTTGTTTTCACCAATACCAGATTACCAGAAATCGGGATTTTTTTCATTAGATATTCTAGGCCGTGGAGTATGGATTCTTTAGTGGTTAACTTCACTTTAAAATGCAAAAGATAATTTCTGGGGTGGTTAGGTTATCTACATTTTTTTAAGCATGAGTAATACATATAATTGTTTATGATTTTATAAACTATCCTTATTTGAAAGTTCCTAAAAATGGCGTTAACCCCTCAATCCTTGGAAGTCCCCTTAATTTCCGCTTTTCAATAAAATTCAAACAAATGGAGCATTTCTGAACGCATCCGAAAATTGAAAACTGTTTTTGAAAAGTTATGAAATATGCTTCCAAATTTTTTAATTCGAAATAAACATATAATTTTCAAAAATAAAGATTTTGAATGCAAACATAAAAAGGTTTTTAAAATGGACAACCTTACGGTTTTTCTAAAAAAATTACTGACAACGAAAAAAGAACAAAAACTTCCACATATTTTATTAGTCAAATGCATTTATAAGCTCACTTTTTATCGTTTCGTGTAAAAATCTTAATAAATAAAACAAAGTCAGGTTGGTTACACCATTCATAACTCAAGAACGGCTAGACCGATTTTTACAATCTTTGTTGGATTTGTCTCCGCCCCGAATAGCCGAATAGCTATTAAAACATCGGAAAAATTCACCAAAAAAATATGTATAAAATTATTTTCCTCCTACATTTTGTAAGGAAGAGCTTCAGCAATATTGTGTATAATATTGAATAGTGAGTGAATTCAAAAAATTCAAAAACGCCAAATGTCAATTGCGCTGATTGTGTTGCTTTTGTTCTTGAATATATAAATGCTGCCCATCTTTCTTACACACTAAATGTCAACAGTCGAAAATGAGACAAACGGTGAACGCATGTCTGCACCCCTCCAAAGGAAAAATACAATAATTATTATAAATCAAATTATAAATAAAATTGAAAGAAAATTAAACGCAATTCCCGTAAATTAGTTGAAAAGTAAGAAAATCATAAAAATAATAATAATCATAAAAATCTGTCGATAATTGCTTCATTGCGTAATTTTTAACTTAAAAAAAACTGAATTTATTTCAGCTATAATTTAACACATTGATTCTGAGGCGGTACGAAGTTCGCCGGGTCAGCTAGTAACTAATAAAAGAATCCCAAAGTTTCATAAGGTTTTTACAAATTACAGTCAGAAACTTTGGTTTCATAAAGGTGTACATTTTGATTATCTTGTGGTTAACTTTTAGATTTGAATATAAAGCGTGGTATTTTCTCTTTCTGACGCTGCGGCCGTTTAGATCATAGTTAACCATGATAGTTTAGGGAGACATAACGATTTCCATGAGACTGTAGCAATCCGTAAACGCGTAAAGAAAACACTGGAATTAACTGTTGATCGTTTATTAGTAGAATTAATAATTCAAAAATATTACACGGAGCGAGACAGTTGTAAATAACGGAACAAGTTGTTTGGCTTGCTATTCTGTCGACTGACTGGGTCAAACCATTACTCCGGCTTTTATAATGCCGCGGCGGAGGTAACGGTTTAATAATTCGGCTGGTAATATTACCGTTATATACCGGGATTTGATAGATTGAATGGAATAATTGCGAAGAATGTCTGGATCCACGCCAAAGAGGAGTTCTACCAGGTGTTGGAGACGTGCTTGCGTAGGGGAAAATTCCCTACGGAATGGAAGAAGGGCGTGCTCCGGATTATACCAAAGGGCAACGGTAAGCCGAAGACGGACATAGGAGCTTATAGACCTATAACATTATTGCCAATTCTAGGTAAAATATTGGAAAATATCATCAAGCACCGTCTACACCTCACCCTAACGCCGCCTAGCGATCTTCAATTCGGCTTTGTCCCCGGCAAATCCACGGAGCACGCCATTAAATATGCGCTTGAATGGGTGAGGGTATGCCAAAAGAGGTACGTCATAGGCATCTTCTTGGATATCTCGGGTGCCTTTGATCACGCGTGGTGGCCGATGATACTTACCAAGCTGAAAAGCAGGAATTGCCCGCGTAAACTGTTTGAGATTATTAGTGACTACCTAAGTGGTAGGACAGTTATCATAGGGCACGGGGACGTTTTAATCACTCGAACAGTCGACATGGGATGTCCGCAGGGGTCGGTCCTCGGACCCGACCTGTGGAAAATCTTGTTTGACGACTCCTCCAGGTTGCCCTTGCCTGAAGGTTGTATATCGGTCGACTACGTAGATGACAAATTGTTTTTGGTCTCTGGGAACAGTAGAAGGGAAGTGGAATCTAAGGCTGAAGAAGGTTTACAAGTGATCCTTGAATGGGGACAGAGAAATAGACTGAACTTCGTTCCCCACAAGACCGTGGGCCTCCTTATGAAGGGCATGCTCAGCCGAGGCAGGAACCCCTTCATCAGAATGGGAGGCACACCCATCCGATTTGCAGAAAACACCAGGTATTTAGGCGTAATTTTGGACAGATCTTCCTCGTTCCTAGCCCACGTCAAGAACGCCTCCGACAGGGCCCAGGCCCTGTTTCAGAAACTGAGAAGAATCTCAACTGCCGAGTGGGGATTGCGTTCTCCGGCGATTCGCCTGCTGTACAGAGGGCTATATGTGTCGCAAGTCTCATATGCTGCCTCTGTGTGGGAGCATCGCTTGGATAACGTCTTGATAAACTCGGCTCTTAAACGGGGTCAGCGGACTCCTCTGTTGGCGCTCTTGGGCGCTTATAGGACTGTGGCCTCAGATGCATTACCGGTTCTGGCCGGCGTCCTGCCGATTGACCTTGAAATTAGGGAAATATTGACCAAAAAGGAACTTATTAGAGGCAGGGCTGCTGTCTACCTGGGAGTCGAGCTGACACCGGGAGGAGTAGTGACCCTCTCTGGCTTGCTCAAAGCGATGCGTGAGAGGACGCTGAGTGTATGGCAAGAGCGATGGGATAGGTCGACGAAGGGCAGATGGACTTTCTCCTTCTTTCCTTCAGTTAAATTCAGAATGGAAGGGGCATACATTAAACTAGATCACTACATGACGCAGATGCTCTCTGGGCATGGGGAGTTCAGGGGTCGGCTTCATAGCTTGACCCTCTCTCCTCACCCAAACTGCGCATGTGGTGATACTAACCAAGACGCCAAGCACATTCTGTGGCACTGCGAGTTGATGAAGGAAGCACGAGAGGAAATGTTGGATGGTTTGCGCGGAATAACAAGACCAGCGTGGAATGCTGACCTTGTGTCGAACAAAGAGAATTTCGAATGCTTGAAAAAGTTTGTCAAGTCCTGGGTAGAGAGATGGCCTGTACTTAGAGTCGCCGACCTAGACTAAATTCATCTTTGTTTCAGGTGCTACACGTATTGCTCCCGTCTTCTTCGGTCCTCCTCTATTACTCTTTATTTAGTGAATATGCTTTGAACTATCTATAATATAACTTATGTGACCTATAAATTACTGATTACGTTTGACTATTTTTTTTTCTTCTCTGGTCTCTGCTAACAATGATTTATGTTTTTACCTCGATAGGTCATCTTGGTGAGCGATGGTAGTGATGACAGTATCGCTTGATACATTATCACTCTGTACTGATTCTGAAATTTTTTTTTTTTTTTTTTTATTTATTTATCTATAATAAAATATGTTTACAATGGTTTTATTTGTATGCCTGTCTCACTAGGGTATACCTGTGTCGAGACAGGCGTACAGGTATATAAATGAATATAGTAATTACAAGGATATTTCAGGTAAAATACATATTATGAATAGAATTAAAACAGAAGGATGATTGGAAGGGTAATAAATCTTTTAAAGAGAGTTATTTTATAAATGTTGG
This sequence comes from Limnephilus rhombicus, assembly GCA_929108145.2. Taxonomy (NCBI): domain Eukaryota; kingdom Metazoa; phylum Arthropoda; class Insecta; order Trichoptera; family Limnephilidae; genus Limnephilus; species Limnephilus rhombicus. Next base: position 11,181,684 of record OV815291.1, read on the forward strand.
AGATGGAGTAATGAAATCAATTCTGCCTAGTCTATTTATAGGTTAAATTTGACAGGATTCCATTATTTTCATTTGTTTTATATGGGTGTTATTAATTATGTTTTACCTGTATAAATTCTCTTATTATTTTCTATTTTTCTTGATTAGTTTTGGTTTTCATTCTTTGGTGGCGCAACTGAACTGTGCATGTTATGTTTCGTCATTCCCCCATAGAAATGGGGTGGGATAGACCCTGTCCATGCACATTGCCAGGCGAACATACAACAGAGCGGTCTTCCCGCGATCCGCCCGCGCCTCCCCCATCGACATGCGTTGGCCTGAGGCGTAACCGTGCGGTCTCGATGTCCTTCCGTCCCCCCTCCGGTAACCCGACGCTCATCTTTCCTCAAGGTCTTCAAAAACTCCCCCTTCTCTCCCAGGTACATTTCTTCGAGGCAAAATCGGGGAACCGGCTAAAGGACGCGGACTTCGAGCATCGTCTGCGGTTGGGCCGATAGCTATACGCATTCTCATTGGGACTGCCCGGTGGTCTATGGAATACTTTCTCTGGCTTTTTTTTTAATACGTTTTATTTTATTTCTGCTACTATAGTAATTACTTACATTATAACATAATCATATAACTGTTTTTTCCTCATTACTTATTTTATACACAGAAGGTTTCTTCGACTGGTAATAGCCGTTATTTTTATTTTTCTTTTTCTTTTACTAACACTTTTATCTCTTTTTGATGTTACCTATTTCAGAAGAATTATTCCACGGGCTGCTACTTCTATTTATCTTTTGTATAATGTTAATGTAAGTACTTGCATACTGCTTACTAACCCCGTATGCATGGACATTGGAGGGTCTAGAGTCGTTCAAATAAATGTAGTTTCGTTCTAAAAAAGTAGAGTCTTGACGTGTGCGGTGAAGGAGGAAACCATATGTTTCCTTATAACGCCATTGGGAAAGTGGTAGGTCCCCTCCAATGGTAATATAGAGAGAATACGATACGTTTCTCGATGGTTCTGACGCCTAATGTACAGGGAATGTAAATGCTCCGGTACTTTCCATAAAGTGCGACGAGATTCCAAATATATCAGCGCAGGTAGGTAGGTATTCTTCGTGTTCCGTTCCCAGTTGAATCATGCGGCGACATCACCGTGCTGCACAGGTACATACCTTAAGTAGGTACGTACCTGAGTGTTGGCTTCACCACAAGACCTATGCGAGTTGTTCCAAAAAGCGAACTAATTAGTCTGATAGGTTAAAAAAATGGATTCTACACCAAAAATGTTAAACGCGATTTTTTCAATGTTGGTCCAAATTTACGTAAAAATTATATATTTTCAAAAAATATCGTGTAAGCTATTGAAGACACAAAAAAATTATCGTATGCACCTAAAATTAATTTATTTGTTTCATTGAATGTAGAAATGGTACAAGGTAAAAACACACAACAAGGCGCCGTATCCCCGCTCAAAAAAAAGAAGATAGAGAGATATGTAATTACAATTACGAATGTTGGAGAGAGCAAAACGATAAAATTGAAACGAAAATTGTGAAAATGTTTAATAAAACGCGACTCGTTTAAAATAGAGCAAAAATCTTGTGAGGGTTGTCTTAAACAGCATTCAAAGGAAAACTGTGAATTTTTTCATACAAATAAAAACATGTAAAATAACTGAAACAAACATGTTTATAATAATTTGCGATTTTTTTCTATCGAGTGAATTTTATATAATATGCGTTTCGGCAAGGGGGATTTATAGGTATTGCTCTTAAAAATAACATATTTTTTAAGAGCTTAAAAATTTCAAATGTTAAAGGAAGATATGTAAGAAATCGGTAAAATTGGGGTAGCGGCGGCTTAAATAATTAACTAAAAAAAACACACAGTACATTTTTGTTTTTATTGCAATATAAAGAATATGAGTCATATTTATACATACCACGGACATATGAATATATCTGGACCTGCCCTAATTGATAAAAACGTAATATTTCCCCCTCCCCATGGAACCGGCTTTAGCTCCGCCTTGGCACCAGCTCGCTCCATGGGGAGGGGAGAGATCCACGCTTGAATCTAAAATATGAGACGTCATCATTCTTGTAGTGACCAGCGCGAAACAAACGTCCATACGTTTTTCGAAATAACACGCCAAAAAACGGCAGCTTGCGCTATACATTATAGGTACATATTATATAGACATAGAGAATGTGGGCGGTTCTCCAGTGTCCTCGTCGCTGGTCACAGGGGTAAGTAAATTATGAAACATTTGTAAAAGTGTCTTAACTAAACACGGCAACAAAATATTGCTATGTGAATTGGGGCGAATGTTTTGGGGCAAGCATTTGGCCTTAGCCAATAATATGTTATTAACGTGGCAAGCAATTCGCGCTCCCATGTAAAAAGGTCTATTCATTCAAAGCAGATTTTGCTTTTAAGAACTAAATGGTGATATTATAATACGAGATGCCTATATACTGTCAGATTGATTTTTCAACGAATCACAGTATCTTTCCTCTCTTCGCCCCCCATAGTTTGGTTTTACCCCTCACCTGTATCTTCTGGTCTATTCATTCTGATGTCTATGATAAATACACATTTTACAAAATATTATATTTAAGGTCCTCATTGGTCATGTGCAACTTATCATAGAAGAGTTCTCATACCCGATAAGAGAGCCACGATTCTTACTTAGGTACGTTATGTACGTTATGTTATATGTTTTATAGGTATAAAATATTTACTTTTTAATTTAAGTTTTTTGAGAAAAATTGTTTTATTGGTTCTAATTGCTTGATGATACAACGTAATTCAGAAGGGAGGTTAACATACTTTTTTATGGCTTGGTAAATATAATGGTTTTGCATTTTGAATCGTTTTAAAATTAGGTGTAATAAATTGATGTCCATTTCTCATCTCTATCTCTATCTTCTCTACATATTATAAATTAAAGCTCCCCGCGTCGTCTGTCTGTAGGTCTGTCTGTCTGTTCGCGCTAAACTCGAAAACTACTGAACGGATTTTCATGCGATTTTCACCAATAGATAGAATGTTTCGTGAGGAAGGTTTAGGTATGTAATTTGTCAAGGATTTGTGTAAATTGGTTGAAACATAACGACAATTGTTATAAGTGTCGGAAAAATCAAGCCGTCTGGTAGCTTTCATCGAAAACGCTGCCTAATCCTTTTGGGATATAACAAAACAATGCATGGTGGGATATTCCTCTTTTATAGATCTACAAAAAAGTCCGCGAAGGCATATATCTATCTTTTACGGATAGCTTACTATACCCATTCTATCTTTTAAAAAAATGGTCACGTACATTGCGGTAATTGAAAAGTTATTTAGACGGATACAGTATTAATCATTATTAACTTAAATACGTTAGTTACCCCAAGCATTTCATGCACATTATTATAATCTTTCACACCATCTCTACGTATTATAAATTAAAGTCCTCCGCGGCATCTGTCTGTCTCTTTGCGATAAACTCAAAGACGGCGGTGGTTATAAAGTTTGTATAACCATCCAGTAGATGACGTTGTGTTTTATTAGCTACAGCAACGCGTGGCTGGGTCAGCTAGTTAGTTTATAAAATCCTTGATATTCTTTTCAATTCAGATACATTTTAAAATTTTCACGGCCAAAAGTATTTTCGTTATTTGTTTTTGGGGTGTTACGCCGTGTTGCCGAAAAAACTAAAATTCTTTGTAATTTTTTCTTTACCCATTTTTATAATTAAAGCTTTCTTGAATATTTCAGTGAACTTTGTACTGGAAACAATTTAAAAATTGATTCTGTTGAGAGGGTAGATTTTTTTAAATATTACTATAATTATTCCTTGTGATACTGAGTTTAGATTGTTTTTGTAAGATCCTCCCCAGCCTGTAATTCCGTAGATAAGTAAAAAGTGAACAAGGGCATAGTACACATTTTTGATTATTCAGTTACACAGTTCACTCAGTGTGAGTATTTGTTAGTTTGAAAGACTGTGGAGTCCAAAGCCCCGAACAGTTTGATGTTGCCAGTAATGAAATGGTTCCACCTTTTTTCAAATTTATTTCAAGGCAGTAGCGGACTAACCGCACAAATAAACTTTTTTTTTAATTATTTATTAATTTAATAATAATTAATAAATACTCTTGGACGAGAGTGGACCGGAGGAAGGCTCTCGACTATATATTTTTTTAAATTTTCACATCTAGCGAACACTTCGTAGGCATGCATAATAGAGAACTCCAGTCCAATTTTTTTATTTTTTTTAATGAATAAAGACCTTCAAACTTAAATAACTGCATTTTTATTTTTATTTTTATAGTTAGTTTTAATAGTTAAAATAATTGTCAAAGTTTTAATTTTTAAAGACTCCCAGAAACGCACCGTATCTATGGTGGTCTTCACCCACCCATAGTGTTTTACTTTTTAAGTTGTCATTTTGAATCAGTGATGTCATGTCGAGGGAAATTTCCCTAGATCTAGGGGAGAAAAATATTTTTTAGGGATAAGGGAAATCAGGATAAAATCTAGGGAAATTTCGAACTCTGGCAAAAATTTTATTACATATGACAGTATTACTGGTATTATTTATATATATACGTATATATATTTTTTGGAATTCCTATGAATCTTAATTATTTTTCATGTACTTACATGCCATGTTATTTTTAACACTGACAACTCAAAATGATATTAGGGAACGTACCCATACTACGTGACACGTTCGGGGGGGGGGGTCTTCAAAATACCACGCTTGGTACAAATGAGCGGCGGGTTGCTTATGATTTTTATTTTGCAAAGTGTTTTTTTTTTAATTTGGAATTCAGTGGTGAGTGTATTCGTACTTTTAAATTATTACTTCACGTAGCAAAAAGTGTTTTATTTGGAAAATCACGGTATTATTAGTATATTTACCAAGTTCCGATATCTTTCCAATTAATTATCATATTAATTAACATATAGCAGGATTAGTGTTACACAATCAGGTGGCTACGTAGGTAATTGCGTAAATGTGAAATTCTAGGGAAATTTCACTTCTAACTGTTGGCAACACTGTGAAGAACACAGAATAATCATGGCGGAATGCTTTGTAATGACTACTTTTAGGTGTGAGGTGTGTTTTTTATTCAAGATTAACTGCTTTTAATATAGAAAAACATTGGTAAAATGTCCACATTTCACCGCTACTGTTATTGTATTTAATCAAAGTGCAATATAAATCATCTCTTTCATTGCAAATACATGTGACATCGTGTTTTGTGTCAGGTGTTACTTTGTAGGTACATTGTTTTATGTATAATACATACAGAAATACTGTATGTATTATATTACATTTATAATACACTGATCATGACGAGTGTGTAACAACTTGTATAAAAAGCCCCATACTAAAAACAATTTGAAAATACATAACCAAAAGTCAAAACATGACAAGACTTTAACCTCAAATAGACAAAATTTATTGCAGATTGTCCGCAAATATAGCCCTTTTCGTAAATTGTTGAGGGCCTAAATTATGTTTCAATAAACACAATAACTATTATTTATCTAAATCTCTATAAACGGTATGAAAATAAACCAAAAACACGAAATGTTGAATTGCATAGGTACGTGTGCACTTCAAGTCATTTCAAATGTCAATACAATACACAGGTGACAGGTTAACTGTGACGTCACGGTTAACCATTTCAGTAATGCCAACTTAACGCTGTGTTTTGGGAAGAGGTTTAAAAATGCACTTTTTGATAATTTATTAAAAACTCTGCATTTAATATTATGAAATAAAACTTATATATTCAGAATCAGCGTTTCTTGGTCTATATGAACATATTTTTTTGAAGCCATAATATTTTTCACTGGAGTTCCTTATTGTAATAATTATAATAAAGTAATTAAGTTCGAGTTGAATCTTGCAATCATATATAAAGATAGCAGCCAATAATATGTGCGTTAAGAAAATGAAGATAATGTTGGTAGTTCTTAGTCGAAGTATGATACAGTTAAAAGTGACCGAATTTGATATGGGTTCCGTAGCTCAATCGGTAGAGCACTTGCCATGTAAGCAAAGGGTCCTGGGTTCAAGTCCCAGCGGAGCCAATATCTTTTTTGGATTTTTCTGTCTTCAGATTTTCGATTGAGTTTCGCTAATTTTGTCTTCATTTAATTAAATATTATATTTTAAGATTTTACTCATAAAGTTTGAAAAATTAAAATAAATGTTGTTTATTATATTTTTTTCTGCAATATTTACCAGTTTGAAACCCAAAATTAACTTAAAAATACCTGTAATGATAAGTTTTTTTTATATAGTAATACCTCACAAGAGTCTCAGTTGCTCCCGTCTGGAGCCAGAGAGTCTATGGCTTCCCCAATTGGGGTATGTTGTGAGGTGGAGGTAGTGGGGAGGGGAAGGAGATGGGGAAGTACCTGGCTATTCAGATCTGGTCACCCAACACCGCTAACGCCATTTCAAGTTTCAATTCTGAATGGTGGTCTTACACCAGGGCGATACTTTTTTTTTTTTTTACATGAGCTCCACACAGGAGGCGCTGAGGAAAATAATTTTCCTCAGGGCCTATGTCATCTTTGGGGATGCTGTGTGGAGTGGTTTTTTTAGGAAAAGGAAGGAGAGGAGAGTTCTGGGAAGGAAAAGGGTTTAAGGGGTGGGTAGGAATCTAAGGTTCAGTGTGTCTTGGTCATCCGCCTCCAAGAACTAGTCAAACCTCACCCCATGAACCCGGGCACCCCTGCTAAATCACCAAACGTAGCGAACCACTTGGGGTGACCTATGGCAGAGGTGTTGGTTATCTAATAAAGGTTCCCGGGGCGGCGGTACCCATTCCCGCCTCCCAAATTGAAAAAGTTACTAAAAGTATCTTCCACTCTGGGTATGGAAATCAAACAAATTTATATACAGGATCGATTTTTTGTACTTATACGCTTGTATACACAAATTTTGACGAAACTTTTTAAAATGTCCCTGAAGACTGGCTCTGTGCCCTCTGGTTGGAAAAAAGCGGTTATCCGAAGAATGGTGACCGCTCCAACCCGGCCAACTACCGCCCCATAGCGATCACATCAGTTCTGTCTAAGGTGATGGAACGTGTGATCGACGACAAACTGCTCACAAACCTCGAGAAGAACAAAATTATTAACGACCGTCAATACGGATTCCGGCGGAACCGCTCGTGCGGTGATCTTCTCGCGTATGTGACGCATGTTTGGGGGCGATGCCTGGAACATTTCGGTGAGACCCAAACGGTTGCACTGGACATCTCCAAGGCCTTTGACCGGGTTTGGCACCGAGGACTTGTCAACAAACTGCATTCTTACGGACTTCCCGCATCCTTGTGTACTTGGATTGCCGACTTCTTGAGGGAGAGGTCGATTCAGACGGTAGTCGATGGTTTCACCTCTTCCTCACACTCGATAAATGCTGGCGTCCCGCAGGGATCGGTTCTGTCTCCGACTTTGTTTTTGTTGCACATCAACGACCTTTTGTCATGTGCACCAATTCACTGTTATGCGGATGACAGTACATTTCATGATAGCTTTTTGTTTGACAAGCCCAAAAAGGGCTCACAAACTCCAACAGCTCGTAGGGCTTTGAAACAAAGAATGGACGGTTACCTCGAGAGTGTTTTCTCTTGGGGTAAAAATAATCTCGTTGAATTTAATGTTTCAAAGACCCAATCTTGTCTGATTACGTCTAAAAGGGATCGAAATAAAAATCTTGTCTCTTTCAACGAAAGCAATCTTCCGAACAGGCCCTCCATTGATATGCTTGGTGTAACCCTAAGTGACCAGCTCAGGTATGGGGGCTCCATCGAAGCCAGAGTAAAGTTAGCCTCCCAGAAACTGGACGTACTGTATAGGGCCCGCAGATACTTTAATAGTGCACAACTGCTAACTCTGTACAAATCGGTTGAATTTGGCAGCCACCTCTGGTCTGTAGCTCCAAAATACCTGAAAAATACCCTCGACTCTGTGCAGAAACGGGCGGTCCGTTTGATAGATTCTCCCTTTTTAACAGACGGATTGCAATCTTTAGAGCACAGGCGTCGGGTGGAAATGTTATCCTTGTTCTACCGGTATTACAATGGAAGATGCTCCGAGGAACTAGCATCATTGATCCCTTCGGCACCGGTGCATAGTCGGGAAACACGCCAAACGCGTGCCCAATATTTGTATACGGTTGACATTTGTCACATGAGAACGGGTCGTTTCTTCGACTCGTTCTTATGTTCAACAGCTCGGCTGTGGAATGATTTGCCAGCCTCTGTGTTTCCTCCTTCCTACAACATAGGTCTCTTCAACACCAATGTTCATTCCTTCCTCTCCTCAAAAAGATCCTCCACACAGCATCCCAGATGACATAGGCCCTGAGGGAAATTATTTTCCTCAAGGCCTCCTGTGTGGAGTTAATGAAAACAAAAAAAATACACAGCATTATTGACAAACATTTTTTTCCATGATGCATTTGAATGAAAATGTATTTTATACTGTTGTTATTCGGCGGTACATCCTCTCTGCACACCCCTTCGGGGACACTTGGTAATATTTTGTGTAAATGGGTACACTGTATTTTCCCTAAGCCGACTGCTAACTGTGTATAATTATGCCAGGGGGGCAACTGTCGTGGAACCATCCTGAAAAAGGTTAGGTATATCCGAAACCAATTGACTCAACGTAGAAATTATAATGGAGTGGTTAAAAATAAATTAAATTTTCTTTTAATTAAAATAAATTCAATTTTCGCACTTAACTAGCGATGTATGAAGTTTAAAAAAAACATAGGTATCAATGGTAACCTCCAAGCACGACGTGTAAAACGCATGGACCATTACAGTAATCTATGAAGGTCGTTATACTTGAGTAAATAAAATATATCCGATTGATTTTTTTCGATCAGGTGGCTAGAGGAAATATTAAATAATGCCTATCAGTGATAAAATGGACCTTGAGGTTAGGTACTTACCAGCTACCGGACGTCAGCAAACAACATTTTTCAAATTTTTATATTTGTTTTTTTTTTCATTTTCTTCGGTTGACAACTCAAAATCATGCAGTTTCAACAACCCTTTAAAAAGTCCTTATTCTTCTTGTGCCCTGTCCGTTCAATGGACGTTGGCTATCATGTTGACCATGCGGACTTTATTTACTGTTGCCCGGAACAGCTCTACGGCAGACTGACCAAACCACTCTCTCAGGTTTTTCAGCCATGAGGTTCTCCTTCTTCCAGGGCCCCGTCTTCCGGCAATCTTTCCCTGCATTATGAGATGATGTCTCGTCACATGTATAAGATATTGAAGTTTTCGGATTTTTATTGTTTTAATAGCTTCTTTTTCTTTATTTATCCGAACCATAACATCTTCATTCGTAACCCTGTCCATCCAGCTTATTTTAAGTATTTTTCTGTAGATCCATATCTCGAATGCCTCAAGTTGCCTAATTAGTTCTTCAGTAAGCGTCCATGCTTCCATTCCATGAAATAATATCGAAAACACATAGAATCTGACCATTCGCATTGGCAGGGCTGGGCAAAATACATGCTTTGCTGTATTTAAAATATGAAATACAAAATACTTTCAAGTGGTGTATTTGAAATACAAAATAAGTATTTAAACCATTTTTTAAATTCAAATACAAAATACAAATTACAAAATACATTTGGTTTTGGTAGAACCTTTGGTTGACCAAGAAGACACACCTCACATCTCATCTCCACTCCACTTGAAAAGTATTGTGGTATAGGACCCAGGTGTTAGATAATAATAATTATTATTTCTTACTAGTTTTTTCTGCTAGGCCCTGCGGCCGGCTTTTGGTTCAGCTTCGCCCAATTAGTGTTGGTGATCATTTTATAAATCCAATAGGAACTGGTTTCGAAATTAGCCCATTCCTCGTATCCACTGTCAACGTGTCAACCAGTGATGGCTAGTCACCGCAACAAAGTAACCGGATCAGGCAATGACGTCATATGTAATATACAGCCGCTTGATACAACTGAGTATTAGCGTCAATCTTTCGAAATCCGGGAGATACTCCATTTTCCAAATTCGTAGAACTTATACCTAGAAAGGACACATCCCTATGCATATTGCTGAAGAAAGTGGCGATATCTTGTGACGAATTCTTGAATTAGGAACCGAATTACAACGGTAGCTTTGTCTGATAATCCACGAACACAGATTTTATTTGTGGCGCGGCGTGTTGGACTTGCAATCGAAACCGGGTTCTGAAATTCAACGTTCGATAATAACATAACATTTGTATAGGGCAGTTTTGTGTTATTTCACTTCAAGTCCGCTCTACTGTAATTAACTTAAAAATAATCTAGTATTCAGTCAAATTATTCCTATAGTGCTTGATCAAATTCTATGCACAAAAATGTACAATACAAAGCAATGACGGAATTTGATCATCCATTATAAATTATCAATTAACTCACATCTTCATGAATAAATACCGCGAAACGATAAAAACAACAATTGACAAGATATGCTTTAACGTACCTACAATGTTGCCAACTCTAAATATTAACATAATATATTGCTCAGGATTTTAGCGTTTTTAGTATATGTGTTACATATGTCAGTTTATTTTTCATTGCCATTATTAAGATTTCTAAATGTATTTGAAAATGTATTTTGAAGCCATGAGTATTTGAAATACAAATTACAAAATACTTCAACATCAGGTAATTGAAATACCAATTACAAAATACATTTTTAGGAAGTAATTGAAATACAAATACAAAATACGTATTTGTATTTCAAATACAAGTAATTCAAATACTGCTCAGCCCTGCGCATTGGTAATCTAAGGTTGAGATCATGACTGCAGAACATCTTTTTCATGTGGATAAAGGTTCCACAAGCTTGCTCAATGTGACATTTTGATGAAAAAGTCATTTCAAGTTATGAAAAAAAAAGAAAAATAACCCATAACCAATAACCTAACATTACATATTTAACCAAATTTTTAATAACTTTTCAGAGGGGGTGTTGAGTTGAGTTCATTCTGAGTTGTCCGGTCACCTTTAATTACACAGATACATTGTGTGATATTTCTCGATTTATAGATTTTACATAAATATATAACCCACCAGTCCAATCCTCCCCTGTTGTGGGGTTGCTAACCCTTTACCGGGAGACTGGAGAAAACTTCAGAAAACTACCTTTTTTATCGCGTACTTTAAGCGTTTACCTTTTAAACAGGTACGCGGTAAGACGCTGAATAATTTATGTGTTTGCTTAGATAAAATGTATTGCCCAATGAAATTGTATAGATACAGTACAGTACCTACTCGTATTGGCTTCATTAAATAAAATATTAGTTCAATGTGTAATTTGAGCCGGGAGACCGAGGGGTTCAGTAGCAGGTGTTTTGAATGGAGCCGTATGCTCCCTGGGCCGTTTTAAGAGTATCGGCGACCAAAGTGGTAGGAGTTACAGAAAAGTAGGCGATATGGGTATCAAAGTGAAATTGAGCAGTAAGCTTTTTGGCCCCTTTTTGCGAGTAAAGATCCATACTGAACTTGTAATGATAAACAGAAAGGAACGTTTAGACGATCGGGAAAATTCTTATGTGGAACGGCTGCGCGGCCTTTTTGATACTAAACTTTGATTTGGATTTGAGGCCAAAATACTTAACCAAACTGAATAATATTTTTTTTACAGTCGAGAAGTGTAGCAAATATATTATCTGATATTTATTAGAGCCACTTTATTCATATGCATTTTTAATTATAAGATATTAAAGGGTTCAATTTTTCATAATTACTGATTTTGCATGACTGATCAGAGGTAATGTTGTCAATTTTTCGTAAGTTTAATGGTAATTATTAAAAAAATAATCTTGCCCAATCTACCATTTAAATATATGTATTATAAAAATAATAAAACATCAAAAAAAAGCGTTTATTGGGCCGAAATTTTAAAACTATGTGCCTCCCTCAAACCCCCTCCCCCTTCATTCCCCTCCGCAACTCGCGGATTCCCCCCCCCCCCCCTCCAGACTACCCTCCCTGCGCTGAACTACACAAAATACACTATTTCAAAATTTGTACACAAATTTCATAACGACAGAGCTCTCCAGTGCATAACCTTCGCGGATGTGCATACTCACAAAAGTGTCATCGCAATCGGTTGAATTGTATAGGAAATATTTTCATAACACCAGTTCTCACTATCACCAGAGCGCACATCAAATCACCAAAGCTTCAGCTCAATCGGATGAATGGTTTAGGAGCGCATGAGGGACAAACAAAGAAACATTTATTTTTATTAGTCACTTGATAGATATGACAATTTTTTTTTTAAATTCATTCTAATAATCGAATTTATATTGTTTAATAATGTAAAAAAAATACAAACTTTCACAGATTAAAAATAACCTTACAACGTTTGAATTCCTCCTACTATCTCGTCATTGTGAGAAAATGCAATGTGATTCCCAACGAGGGCGATATCGCCCCCTGGGAGCGTTGGTGAGATCTAGGGGTGCGGAGGTGGCCTCGAGGGAAAATTAGGAGCGTTGGAAAGCTATAGGGGGGCTGAAATTGGGGTAAGAAGAATATTTTAAAAAATCCAAATAAATCGTTGATTACACCATTGCAAGAATCTTGTAAGTGATTAGGAATTATTGATGGATTAATCACTTCCATCATTAAAAACGGAAAATGTAGCTTGTGAAGTGGTGTGGAGAATTAAACAAAAATTTCGCCTACGGTGCTTTTTTTTTTTTTTTACATGTATACCGCACAAGAGACCCAACTGCTCCCGTCTGGAGCCAGTGGGACTATGGCATCCCCAATTGGGGTATGTTGTGAGGCTGATGGTAGTGGGGAGGGGAAGGAGATAGGGAAGAGGAAGGTGAGGAAGTACCTGGCTATTCAGATCTGGTCACCAAACACGGCTAAAGCCATTTCAAGCAACGTTTCAATTCTGAATGGTGGTCTCACACCAGGGCGATACTGAGAGTATCTTCCACTCTGGAACGTGCAGCAAATATACTATATAATTTTTTTAAATGAATAATTGTGAAATAACACAAATTAATCAAATAAAATTTATTTGCCACGCCGGGATTCGATCCCGCGACCTTCGGAGTGCCAGTCAAGAAACTTACCACTGGACTACGCCGGCCGTCGCTTATTCTCTCCATGCTATCATAATTTTATAAATGAATGGGGGGAGGGGGGTGTTGAAGAATAATCTACTTGAAGAGCCAGGCAAGGTTGAGAACCTCTCATCTAACTGATTTAAGTTAGATCACACGATTATATTTCATAACTTTATAATAAAATATTTTGTTTATTGTATATGTAATTTATTGCATCTATTTAAAAAACAGGAAATGTTAATATTGTATGTAATTATAGGTAGATTAATTTCTCCCGACATACAAATGAATTGTATGCATTCTTGATATTTCCTTGAATGATTAAACGGTGTGAATTTTCCGTAAATCAATCGATTCATTGGAAAAAAATATAATCGTAGAAATATTTTATTCATTTTATAGTATGTTATATTTAATTATATAGTATGATATGCCCTAATTATAGATCACAGTATGATTGTGTGCTATAGAAAAAAATCTATTAATATTTTTTATTGCTAGCCATTCTTCAAATTACCGGAAAGGCGTTTATATACATGGAAGTCGCCAGCAGACTCAGTCCAGAGAATTGTAAGAAATCAAATTGACTATATTACCATCAACAAAAGATACAAGAACTCGATTAAGTCTGCAAAAACATACCCGGGTGCTGATGTACCATCAGATCATAATCTACTCCTGGCTGAATTTAGGTTGCGTTTTAAGAAAATTGTTAAAAAAGAACGGGCTTTGAAATTAGATAAAAACAAGCTAAAAAATAATGGTCTGTGTAAAGAAGCAACGCAAATATTAGAAAAACAATTCGCCGACCTCCAGACTCAACTATACAATAGTGAAGAAAATATCGAAAATATTGAATACATCTGCAATGAATCAAAGAAAATCATCACAGAGATTGCAAAGGAAAAATTCAAAGAAGAGATGCCGCAAAAGAAACAGAAATGGATGACAGACGAAATACTAAACCTCATGGAAGTAAGAAGAAAATACAAAAATCGAAACATGGAAGAATACAAAAGAACCCAAATAGAAATTCGAAGTAAAATTAGGCAAGCAAAAGCCGATTGGCATATTCAACAGTGTGCTATAATTGAAACCCACAATGATAAACATGATATTTTCCAAGTGCACAAGAAAATCAAAGAATTGACTGGAATAAATCGTAAAACCGACATAGGGCAACTGGAGGACCGAGATGGAAAACTTCTAACCGATATTAACGAAAAACTAAAAAGATGGAAAGACTACATCTCAGAACTCTTCAATGATAATAGAAGCGCAGAATATGATATGGGAAATATAACAACAGGCCCACCAATCACAACAAATGAGGTAGAACACGCAATTCGTCTCTCTAAAACTGGGAAAGCAGCGGGCCCAGATGGAATACAGGCTGAAATCCTTAAACTTATAGGAAATAAAGGGATCCTAGTATTGACAAGTCTCTTTAACTCAATATATAATACAGGAATTATTCCACTAGATTGGCTTCGATCCACTTTTGTTACTCTCCCTAAGAAAGCAAAAGCAATAAAATGTAGTGACCACCGCACAATTAGTTTAATGAGCCACTTATTAAAGATATTTTTGCGAATTATACATGGACGCGTATATCGCAAAGTGGAAGAAAAGATAGGTGTCACACAATTTGGCTTTCGAAATGGGTTGGGTACTCGGGAAGCGTTATTTAGTATTCAAGTACTAATCCAAAGATGTAGAGATGTGAATACAAATGTACATGCATGCTTCATTGACTTCCCTAAAGCATTTGATAGAGTTAGACATGACAAAATGATTCAAATTCTGAAAACCTCCGGGATAGACGATAAAGATATAAGGATAATTGGTAATCTTTATTGGAACCAGAAAGGAGCAGTAAGAGTAGAGCAATGTCTAACAGACGAAGTAGAAATAAAGAGAGGCGTGCGACAGGGCTGTATTCTTTCACCTATGCTCTTCAACTTATATTCAGAAGAAATATTCAATGAAGCTCTGCAAGAGGCTACTCAGGGACTTGTTATAAATGGGAAGATTCTGAACAACCTGCGTTATGCAGATGATACAGTACTTCTATCAAGTAACATTGAGGATTTACAACTTTTGCTGAATCAAGTAGTGAAGACTTGTGAGAATTTTGGGCTGGAACTGAATATAAATAAGACAAAATACATGCTCATAAGCAAAAATAACGCATTGGATGAAAATCTTTATATTGCTGGAACAAAACTAGAGAAGGTACAGAGTATTGTATACTTGGGCTGCAATGTAAATGATAGATGGGATCCTTCAGTTGAAATCAAATGCCGCATTGAGCAAGCTCGTGCAACCTTTATCCGCATGAAAAAATGTTCTGCAGTCATGATCTCAACCTTGGATTACGAATGCGAATGGTCAGATGCTACGTGTTTTCGATATTATTTTACGGAATGGAAGCATGGACGCTTACTGAAGAACTTATTAGGCGACTTGAGGCATTCGAGATGTGGATCTACAGAAGAATACTTAAAATAAGCTGGATGGACAGGGTTACAAACGAAGATGTTATGGTTCGGATGAATAAAGAAAAGGAAGTAATTAAAACTATAAAAATCCGAAAACTTCAATATCTTGGACATGTGATGAGACATCCAGAGAAGTATGAGATCCTGCATCTCATAATGCAGGGAATGATTGCCGGAAGACGGGGCCCTGGAAGAAGGAGAACCTCATGGTTGAAAAACCTGAGACAGTGGTATGGCCAGTCTACCGTGGAGCTGTTCCGGGCTGCAGTAAACAAAGTCCGCATAGCCAACATGATAGCCAACGTCCGTTGAACGGACAGGGCACAAGAAGAAGAAGATTGCTAGCCGTGGGTAGTCAATGAATATATGGATAAATACCTATTGTTGGTGTTTGATTTTGAAGTGAGAATATGCTTAGTTTCTACTGGGAGTCATTTATCCAGTTTGTACCTCTCCCTAACCATCACATTGAAATGTATTTTATATTTGGAACAGTGGCAAGAAAAATAATGAAAATTCCAGTGCATTTCTTTTGAAAATAGAAGAAAATTTGGAACTACCTTGGAAGCAAGTCGGTGTTTATGGTGTACATAATCTTGGTTTTGTTAAATTAAGAAGTTTGATCATCTCGAAAGTACATAATATCGTTTTGTACTCATTCGTTTGATGTGGCGATAATTCCCTCGAGGTATTGCGGATGAACTATATACATAACTTTTGGTTGTGTCGTGTGGTCCTTCGCAGGTATAAAGTGGTAATTGGTCATCCCTTTTCCTTGCACGCCTTGTTTTTCCTACTCAAATATCACTCAATTCCAGCAAACACCATTTGGTCTCGTTTCATTTTTAGTATTTACAGTCAACTGTTCATCTGAAGTGTGCATCACGAGTGCATCTGAAGCTGTAATTCGTAAGCAGTTTTAGATGTAACAGTTTGCAAGAATTAAATGAGGTGGGCTTTGTTATGAAAATGAATAATCTGAAAGAATGTTGCCTAATGTATTGTTGAGTTCTACAGTGAAGATATAACTGAAAATGATTTTAAATAATAATAATACTGTTCAACGCGTTCTGTACCTCGCTATACACATCAGAACTGTGGGTTGACTACACTGCAACCCAATGGCATAAGTTAAAGGTTGCTTACAATAACGCTTATCGCCAACTTTTCCGCCTATCGAGATGCTGCAGTACTACGAAAATGTTCCTGGAGGGACGAGTACATACTTTTCGTGCACTTCTCCGCCACCGCATGGGAAATTTACGGCGCAGACTGCGCCATTCTGACTGCCTGGATGGAATCTCCCCTGATGACCCTCTGGAGACGGGAGACGATGAAATACCCTCCGTAAACGGCTATTTACGTTCATTTTAGTGTTTGATGTGTACATCTTTTTTTTCAGATTCATTTTTCGTGCTTATTCGTTTATTTTATTTAATTTATGTGTTGTTATTTACTTTTTACCTCAACTTATTATTTATCATTTTTTGTTATTTTAAAATATGGAATGTATTGCATTGCACTTCCCCTGCATACATTCTGGAATAAACTTATATTATTATTATTATTATATAAATGCTGACCTAAAACTAATGACTTACTAACATACATATATTTACAACTAAGATTAGCGCAAGAAGAAGTAAGAAGTTTTTACAATTTAAGAACAGGGGTGCAAAAATGATCTTAGTTACTGGGTTGACGGGAAGGTACAGATATCTTAAATAAATTAATGGTTGATCTTTGTCGCATTAAAATGATTCATCGTTCAACATTAAACAGATTGTCATTTTCAAAACTGGAATTGATTTGTCAAGAATTAACACGTGATTTTTCACTTGTTACAGACACGTGATTGTGCTAGTTGTTTTACAATGTTGAAATGACTAATTTTATATTCAAGTCATTATGGCATTCAGACTGTTAGTGTGATGGCGATTCTATGTTTTTCCTATTTGGTTCACAGTAGATTGATAGATAGGTGGAGGAAGAAAATTAATTGTCATAATTATTTCTAAGAACTGGTGTTTTTCAGGAATTTGGATCTCTTTCCTGGTTTTCTAGCCACTTAATTCTCAACCCGTCGCGTGGGGTCTTTAAGGCCCCGTTCTCCGCACAAAAAAAACGATTTCGGACGAGTCGTGAAATTTACTTTTAACGCATTCGACAGGAGGTGTATCTGCAGCGCGCGGGTCAATAGGAAAGCGAGCGCATTATTATTACAAAAAGGTCTGGTTTGGAACTTGGCTAATAATTCTCTACAAGAGAAGTATCATTTCAAATATCGTTCCCAGAGAAATTGATAATATTTGTAGGGCTGTCACAATTTTAAAATACACATAATATTTATGAAAATATCTGTTATTTTCTCAATGTATTACGTTAGATTACCCATTATTAATTAAAGTGCAATGCAATGTATTATTAAGTAAAGTGTAATGTACACTTGAGGTGACCGTTCACAAAACAAAGCTTTATTTATTTATTTTTTTATTTATTTATTAGAGATAATATATTACAAAATTATTACATAAAATTTATAATACATTACTCCCAATGAGTTTAATAAAACTCATTTCGGGAAGGACAACATTATACATCTAAAGAAAAATTATTTTTACATAAGAACACGGAAATCAATGAACAATACATAGATTTTTAAATGGACTAGACACACTTGATACAGGTAATTGAAGAATATACAAGAGTTACAAAGGATTGGTTAATAAAGTCGTCACTGGTTAATAAAGTTGCTGAGAAAATATCCTTTTAGAGCCTTTGCCAATATTTTTTTGTTTAATTCTGGTAGTTTTAGGACATTAGGTAACGCATTGTATTGCGTATGTGCGATGTATTGTAAGGAGTTAATTCCAAATTTAGTTGTGTGTGTAGATGACGATAGGTGTATTTGATTTTGTGATCGTGTTTTGTGCTGGTGTATATCGGAATTAAAGGCTGGTTTAGTGGTGGTGTGTGACGAGTGTTGAATTATTTGTAGGATGGCAGTGGTGATGCTATATTTTGGCAGAATGGTAAAGGGAAGAATTTGTGTCAGTGAGAATTTGTGTCAGTGTCTTTGACATGCGTATCCCATGGTAGATGGTATATATTTCTTATGGCTCTATTTTGGATTACTTGTATTTCAGATATTTGTTTCTTAGTAAGCTATATTATTTATTATAACGGAACTACTATTATCATTGTTTCTCTTTAATTTGTCTTATCAATTTGGGAGACGGGACGGGATGGGTACTGCCGCGCCGCCCCGGTAAACATTTTTTGGATAACCAACATCCATGCCGTAGGTCACCCAAGTGGTTTGCTATGTTTGGTGACTTAGCAGGGGTTCCCGGGTTATGGGATGAGGTATCAATTTGGAAGGCGACCATTGCCGCCCGGCAACCATTCATTGGATAACAGAGGTGCCCGGGTTCATGGGGTGAGGCTTATCTATTTATTGGGTAGTACTTTTTTTTAAAGAAAAAGAGTCATAATTCGTATTCCCGGTTTACGAATAACCTGACAATTTGAAAATCTCCTACCAGCATCATAATAAGCGGAAGATGTTGCTTGTGCATTGAAAGAGGAATTGAACCCGCGACATCTTGACCCGACCCATTTTTCAATTTTCAACTAAGTAAAGTGCACATTTTAATCATATTTGTTTATAGTCCAGTCAATTTTAATTTGGGAGGTGGGAATGGGTACCGCCGCCCCGGGAACCTTTATTGGATAACCAATACCTCTGCCATAGGTCACCCCAAGTGGTTCGCTACGTTTGGTGATTTAGCAGGGGTGCCCGGGTTCATGGGGTGAGGTTTGTCCAGGTCTTGGAGGCGGATGACCAGGACATACTGAACCCGAGATTCCTACCCACCCCTTAAACCCTTTTCCTTCCCAGAACTCTCCTCTACTTCCTTTCCTTAAAAAAACCCTCTACACAGCATCATAGGTGAGCATAAAGATGACATAGGCCCTGAGGGAAATTATGTTCCTCAGGGCCTCCTGTGTGGAGCTCATGTAAAAAAAAATGAATGGTCCAAAAGGAGGTGTAGAGTGCACCTAAGCGATTCCTTCAGAAACTTGGTCAGGGTGCTTAGGGTGTGAACATACTAAAAGTTCTGACGTCTAGGTGGTGAGCTAGGAGAGGGAGGGGGGGGGGGGGGAGAAGGTTAAAATTTTTGGATTAACGCTTATATCTCGGAAACGGTGGATTTCATAGGATTTTTTTTTAGAATAAGTGAAAACTCATAAAATTATCTACAACTTTTATTCTAGACGTAATTTTCGAAATCCTTACACGCTCCACAAATGTAGATATTTTCAAATTTTGCAAACTAATCTTCAACCAGTAAATATTTACAGGAATTTTAAGTTGTTTAGTAAATGTCGTCATTTTTTTAATCTTATTACTGACACACCACTTTTGTTTGTAACAGATTGTGGGACTTGGATTTCATTTATTATTTCATCATTTAGTTCCTAAAACAATTAGTTTAATGAATCTTCACCAACTTGAACAGAATCTTAGCAAGTTATTGTGGCGTCTCCGACGACTCCACTCCACAAAAATTGACATTATTTCACTGGTTCGTGGGAAGGGAGGATGTGCATCAAACCACTGACTGAGTTTGGCACAACCTGTTTTTGCCTACATGCACCTTTTCGCTCTTTATTTATATCCGGGGGTAAAGTGCACAAACTTCGGGAGGTAATTCTGCACGACAGTACACGTAAAAAAAGATACGAAACTTTTTTCAAAACGTTCTAAGGTAGTTACGGGTAAAAAAGTTTTGTTGTTTGTATGAAAAAAATAATATTCTTCTGTGGAAAAATAATTTTGTATAGGGAAAAAATTGAATTTAGAAAAAAGTTATTTGTCTTTTTTACATTCACCATCATGTACCTCCCGAAGTTTATGTAGAAATTTATGAAGTGGCAGCCCTAAAAGCTATCAGCCAACTACAGCTTTGCTAGGACTAAAGTTAACCGATGGAATCTAAATTATTAAACATTTATAAAAAGGTCAAAGTAATTACTTATAACAATGTAGTCGGTTTTAGTAAACAAGCGAAACTTTTATTTACTTACATTTACGTAACGCATTTTGGTTTTATTATCCAACGAACATCTAATAATAGGGAGTAATAAAATAATACGTACGATGATAATTACATATTTCCTTGTCCGTAACAATTTGGGACGCGGGTAAGGGTACCGCCGCCCCGGAAACTATTTATTGGATAAACCCAAGTTGTTCACTACGTTTGGTGACTTAGCAGGGGTGCCCGGGTTTGGATCTTGGTGGCGGATGTGTCTGCCCACCAGCTGCGTGGTAGGCCAGATCTGGAGAGACTGGTTGAGGGAGATCTTGTGACCTCTCAGGCAGAACTCTTTTGGAACATCGCCTTGCACCGCATTGGGAGGGATGGATTCAAAAGTCCGTCACACTCAAACCCACTGACCCTCAAATTCCTACCCACCCCTATAACCTTATCCTTTCCAGAACTTCATCTCCTTCCTTTCCATTAAAACACCCTCCACACAGCATATCCAAAGATGACATATGTTCTGAGGGAAAAAAATCCTCAGCGCCTGTGTGGAGTTACTGTAAAAAAACAAGGTAATTTTTGAAAGCAGATTTTTGTTAGCAATTTGATCCGTAAAAATGTATTATTTATTATTATGTCCTATAATTTTAATAAATGAGCAAAATAAAAGCTTTTGCATTCAATGGTCATTTAAAAAAAAACGTAATTTAATTTTAAAAAATTTGCCCGGGAATTTCAGTTTCCGAAGCATTGGAAATAGATTTATTTCCCAAAGTACGCATTCTGTAAAAAATAAAACAAATAAATTGAAAATTTATTTTTATAATAAATATTACATAATGTAAATAATACGAGTATGTATTATATTAATAAAATCAAAATTTTATTTTTTTCTTCTTACCTTATACATTCCATCATACGTTCTCGATTTTGGAGATAATGTTTACGCTTAGAAATACGACTTTTTTGTTGTTGTCTTACCATTTTCGCAAAATAATATTATTATTTACGTACGTGTATATTAAACAAATCATGAAACGTAGGACTACACGTCTGTGTGGCGAGCTGTCTGGACAGCGAATGACGAATATTTGAAAGGCACATAGGTTACACGCACGTTAGATAGAGATGGCCTGTAAATATTATCTTTAGAATTAAAAAACGTAAGCGCCTGTTGTTAAAATATTTAATTAATCACGGTTTATTGAAAAAAGAGCAAAAATCTCGCAATAATTGTCTTTAGTTTTATTTAAAGAAACGCTGTGAATTTTTTCATACATATAACTTGTAAAATAACTGAAAAAAACGTGTTAATAATAATTTTTGGAGCATACTTTGTGATTTTTTTTCTATCGAGGGAATTTTCTATAATTTGCGTTTCGGCGCGATAAATGTCTAGATATTATCTTCAAAAATAACATATATTTTTTTAAGAGCTTAAAAACTTCAAATGTTTAAGGGAGATTTGTAAGAAATCGGTAGAAATTGGGAGAACCGAGGCTTAAAAGCCTAGGTTTTACAGAAATGGTAATTATAATAATAATAATATTTTTTTATACATTTTTGTACATTTAAGTTTACAAATTTCTAATTAATTATTATATTTCATATTCACTATTTTTTTTTCTAGTTTTATGTAGCTCTTACAATACATCTTGAACTTTCCAATTGGTGTGGACTTTAAAGTTTCTGGTAGTGTGTTATACAACTTCATTCCCTTGTACAGTAAACTGTTCTGCGTATTCGCTTTGTTCTTTTTTTGTAGCCTAATTTCCTTTCACGTCCTTGTGTTATATCTGTGAATGTCCTTGTTGTATACAATTTTATTTGAGAAATATTTTGGTAACATGTTGTTCAATATTTTGTGGATAAATGCCATCGTGTTCAAGGTCAGCATCTATTTCACGATTAACCAATTTAGTTCCTTTAACATATTAATTATTTTTGAAAATCTTTTTCATCGAAGTATTATTCTCATTGCCCTGTTTTGGAGAATTTGTAACTTATTTTGTTCTCTTTCGTTACATAGGAAAGGGATACATGAGCAGTAGTTGAAGATTGGAGCAATAATTGAATTGTAAATGGTGATTGCAGCTTTTCTAGAAATTTTTGACAGAATTCTTCCAAAAAAAGATCTTTTTGCCAATTTTCTTTTGGGTGTATTCAGCATGTCTATTGAAGTTTAGTTTGTAATCTAATATAACTCCTAAGTAACATTTTCAATAATTTCACCATCAATTTTAATTTTGCTTTCACATATGTACATTTAAAATGTTACCACTGATTCCTTACTTAAGGCGCTGCAACCGGGCTCGAAAAGATGAAGATGGAGAGATACGAAATTACGAATGTTAGAGGAGTTAAATTGCGAAAATTTTTAATAAAACACGACTCGTTTACAATAGAGCAAAAATCTCGCGGGCATTATCTTAAACAGCATTTAAAGAAACACTGCGAATTTTTTCATACATATAACTTGTAAAATAACTGAAACAAACGTGTTAATAATAATTTTTGGTGCATACTTTGCGATTTTTTTCTATCGAGATAATTTTATATAATTTGCATTTCGGCGCGGGCAAAGTCTAGATATTATCTTCAAGAACAACATTTTTTTTAAGAGCTTTAAAACTTACCGTGTTTAAGGGAAGTATGTAATAAATCGGTACAATCCGGGTTGCGGGCCCTTAAGGTACCTTCTGATAAGGGACTATACTTGACACTAGCGCAGCCAACATTCAGCCTGCGCATGTGTGCTGTGAGATACAGACACGTGTTTCGGCGTGAGGCACAACACAAATCAACAAAACACAATAACCAAGTTTATACGTGTTTTATTATTTGTATTTTGTTGTAATAATAATAAGTCTGCATCAATCTCAAATGGTTATAAGTTTGAAAGAAATTTAAATAAATGAAGACAATATAAGCGAAACTCAATCGAAAATCTGGAAACAAAAAAATCAGAAAAACATATTGACACCTCTGGGACTCGAAAGAAATTGAATGAAATTGTTTAAAAAAAAAATTTAAGTTTATTATTAAAAAAATAATGATTCAAAATTATATAAAAATGTATCTAGTTGATTTTAAGGCTTTTACGTTGAAAATAAATATCTAACTTGTAATATATTTTTTAAATTTCAATGCAGCCCCTATCACCTGACCTAGTTTAAATAAAACTTAAAATATATGCTATAACAACAATTTAATCATTTTTATTTCTGGGGTCCTTGGCGACCCCGCGCGACACCTCGTGTTAAAAAAAGACGCAACGGGCGGAGCGTTAACAAGATATTATAAACCAGCAATGTAGTATCCGTAATAAAAAACAGTCAAATCGATGGTGATATTTATATAACATGCGAGCTTTTTCTGTAGTAGGAACCCACGTGGTACTGTGGTCACCTGAATTTATGAGTAATTTTTAAGCATTTTGTTGTAGTTTGAATGCCAACAAAGGGTACCGTACCTAGGGATGCAACGATACATCGGAAAACCGATAAATATCGATATATCGATCCGTAAAATTGACGATATTTATCGATATCGATGATACGCCGATATCGATATATCAATATCGAAAAACTCAATATATCGTATCGAAATATCGAAAAGCCCGCCCAAATAAAATACCCACAAAATCGGGTAAAATGCTATTATTATATCTTTCTGCTCTTGTAAATACTCTAAAAGTAAACGTTTTATGGTCTATATAGTTACAAATTACCCACCTGGTCACCAATATACTATTGTTATTTCTTACTTTCCGCATATAATATTTTAGTGTTATGGATGTAGTGTTTTGTATTTTAGTGATTTGTATGTAAATGCATCACTCAAATTTATGAATGTTAACCTCAATACGGGCTGCTAATCCTAGTGAGGTTAATATTTTTGTATGAAAAAAAAATAAGAACACATGTATGGTGAAAAATTAAAAATAAAATAAAAAAACATTAAAATTAAGAAAATACTTTGTAAATACTTTTTCTTGGGGTTTTTTTATTGATAATAAAAAACCCTGAAGAAGTGAGCGTTGCTCACGAAACATGTTGGTTTTGTAAACAATAAAAGTGGTAAAAACAAAGTATTTTCTTAATTTTAATCAAAATGGTGCCACAAAATAAGTTTGCTGTGTTAGAAGAAGTAAAAAAAATTCTTTAAACATGGCAAGAGATGCAAGGTGTTTATCCCAATATTTTTAAAGTGGCAATGAGTCGTCTACCAATTGTGGCAACAAGTGTTCCTTCTAAACGTCTTTTTTCAAAGGCCGCTATAACTTAAAGCAGAAACCGGCTACAAGGAATCATACTGTCTAAGTTACTATTTTTAAGTTCGATAGATGGTACAAAATAATGGATAAATTTTCGTTATTTGTTTTTGGGGTGTTATGCCGTATTGCGCTACCTCCTTCTTTAGCCAACGTTTCGGACAGCGTTGCAGCGTCCATGGATATAATTTTTGAAATAAATTTATGAAAAAAAAATTATATATCTATCCAAAATTTGTGATTATTCATTGAATAAGTATAAAAAAATTACATATATACATAATCGATAAACTAAAACTACATTGGATTTCTATAAGCCTTTAAAAAGAAGAAATATCGATATATGTCGATATCGATATATCGATATTTTTAAAAACCTTGCATCCCTAACCGTACCTCATCACGGTTACTTCATTGAATTTCGCGAGGACAGATATACACACACCTATAGTCTGTCAAATAAGAGTAGAAAATATAAAAACTGGAACTACTAAATTTATAGACTGGCAACACCAATTTAACTGTCAAATATTTCTTTGAAGTGCAATGACACTGAATGTATAGAACACAGTAAACCACATTTTAAAAAACATTTTTTCTTCATGTCATAAATTTAATTAAAAGGGGATTCATAAAGCGATTTGCTTTAATTTAATTTAACATAAATTTGAATTTGACGATAGAGAGAAAGGAAGAATCACTAATGGTGAGTTTAGTTACACTACTTTTAGATCAGAATGAGTTAAATATATTCAGATCTAAAATTAGAGACATGATCTAATGCACAGGCAACACTAGGTACTTTATCTAGTATTAAATAAATGTGAGCAATTTCTAAACTGTGCTTTATATTTTATTACATTATAATTATTCTTCATTATGTTAACACAAAATTGCAAAGGTATAATAATAATATACCTATATGCAATTCTAATTTTGAGATCGGCGGGTATCTATACTGAAATTAAAAAATATTTTTTCCACTATTATGCCTTTTTATTTTTTTATAAAAATGTAGTTTACGCAGCTTTACTTTAACACCATGAGTTATGTGTTTAGTATTGCCATTTGATCAACAGTGGCGCCCTCATATATTTTCTACTCTTATTTGACAAACTGTACTATGGTTAACTTGTACTGAAAATGATCACATGACTTATATTATGATTATTACGGTCGCCAGAGTCCTTCCACCCACTATTCCTCAGTTTGCGGTTGCCAGCTCGGTTCGATTCGGAATGAGCAAGGCGGCCAAAATGATCGCTGAGTATCGGACTTAATCTTATTAAGGCGATCCACTTCAGGAAAAAATCGAAATCGGAATTCACGCCCTTTATGGGAGGAGTTTAAAAATACTTGAGAAAAAGCTTTTGGAAAGGTTGGAAAAGGTATTTGAGAGTTTTGTTTTACAGGTTGATTTCGTAAAGGCCTGTAAAAAATATTAATTCCTGTTTTACGCATTGTTTATGGTAATAAAACGGAAATTTAAAATTGAATTCACGAAATCAAGCGACGCGGAGTGACGCGTCCATCTCCCGCTCAGTTCGGGGCGTGACTGAGGTTTGGCGACTGTGGTTTGGACAGTAGTTCTTCGGTGGACGCCGTAGGGTTCACTTTGAAAAACCGAATTCGTCGACCAGCGGCCGTATTGTAAAATAACAACGCGAAAATGCATATTTTATTTTATTTTGGGAAGATTGGGTGTAAATATCAACTTTTTTTGCGATCATTATAAAATAAACTGAATTTGCCACATTATACAATAAAACCATAACCGAAAAGGGGTTTATAAATAGGAGAGTTTGGACTTGAAAGTGTGTTTTTTAGACCTTATACTTTATTTTTTTAAAGGCTATTTAAAAGACTTATAAAAAAATTACCAATATTTTTAAGGGCCAAGGTATGTTCTACACGCAGTATTTAATTGAAGCATCTACAATACTTCTAAGCGATCAAATTTTCAAAACAAAAACATATAATTTTGTATGATTTTGAATTATTTACTATGGCTTCATCTTAAATGCATTTTCTATAAACCTTGGGAGAGTGCGATATAGTAGGTAGGAACTTATAGATTCGCGAATTTACCGTAGATACTGTGCGAAGTAAATCGATGATAAGTAATTATTTAATAATCATGAAACTCTTCTGGTTTTAGCGATCTTAACCTTTGCCAGTAAATTGGCTAATTTAAATTAAGAATAATTACCGAATCTCTGCAGAATGAGGTGCAAAAACCTACCTACCATAATTTTCGATCGCTTAAAGTCAAGACTTAAGGCGCCGCTACCCGAATATTTCTACCGATTTCTTACATATCTCCCTTAAACATTTGATGTTTTTAAGCTCTAAAAAAATATGTTATTTTTTAAGATAATATCTAGACATTCGTCGCGCCGAAACACAAATTATATAAAATTCCCTCGATAGAAAAAAATCGCAAAGTATGCTCCAAAAATTATTATAAACACGTTTTTTTCAGTTATTTTACAAGTTCAAAAAAAGTTATGAAAAAATTCACAGTATTTCTTGAAATGCTGTTTAAGACAACTCTCGCGAGATTTTGCTCTATTTTAAACGAGTCGTGTTTTATTAAACATTTTCACAATTTTCGCAACGATTTTGTCACTTTAAATAGGTACTAGCGCGCTCCTCTCTCATTCGTAATTTCATATCTATTTTTTTTTATTTTTTTTTTTTTTTATTATTACAATATTAATGTTACATTATCAGTTTTATGGTACATTATCAGTTTTTATGGTTACCCAATCAGTAGAGAAATATTCTCGGGTCTAATTGGGGAGCTAGTCTATGTACTTATATTTAGAACTGCTTATAGATAATATGTTACAAAAATGAAAATAAAATACTGTAAGATATTACAAAAAATTTTAAAATTAGAAAAATACATATTATTATAGAAATATAATATCAGCAAAATATTGGAAACAGATTGTATCTGAAAATCATCGATACAAATAAGATAATCTGTTGCTTATCTGTATAAATACAACGCGAGTTTTTTTTAAATTTAAGATAGTTTTTCTCACTTTTTATTGCATTGGGTAATTCGTTATATAGCTTTGGGCCTACGTATTCATAATGGTGTTGTGCAGCTGTCGTGTTGCATCTAGGTACATATAAGTTCCCAGATGTTCTAGGTCTTATACTTCGTATTGAGGACACTTCAGATTCTTTAAAAACTGTTAAAATAGCGCTTTTTTGAAATAGCTTTGAAACCGGTAGGACCTTAAATTTTTCAAAAAGTTCGTTGGTTGGGAAAATTCTTGGTTTTTTAATAATAACTTTGATGATCATTTTTGTGTCGTTACTATCGGATAAAGATTATTCTATTATATTATATATTATCTATCCATCTTCTTCTTTTTGTGCGCGGTTGCGGGGAATTTTGATAAATGAGATATTTTGCACACATGACGTCCAAAATAAAAGGAAAATTACTGTCTACCTCTGATTTAAAAAAAAAACTCTTTATTAAGCCCGGGCAATGCCGGGGACTTCAGCTAGGTATCTATATTATCTCATCATCATCATCATCTGTGGCTCTACAACCCAGGTCGGGTCTTGGCCTCCAGCAGAGCCTGCCTCCATGACTGTCGGTGTTGTGCTGCGTTGCGCCAGTTTCGGATGCCGATGGTGCTTGTATCCTTCACCACTCCATCCAGCCATCGAAGCTTTGGTCTTCCAACTCTTCTCCGACCCCCAGGTGCACCATCCATAATTCGCTTTGAAATATCTCCTTCGCTCATTCTCTGGATATGTCCAGCCCATATATATTATCTATATTATCTATCCTATCTATATTATAATATAAAAAGAAAAATGTCTGTCAGTGGCTTTGTTTTTTCATATAAATCTAGAGTTTTATTCAGAGATTGATGAAATTTTGCACACTTAAACTTCAAACGAAAAGAAGTTATCTGAAGAAAAACTACCCCATCCTCTTTTCCTACCATTTAAAGCAGAAATTTGTCAAAAATAAAAATAAATATTCGTCCTAAACTTTGCAGAAAAGTCAATAGATGTCCCGCATAAAATAAAATGGATAGCATTTAGTTCGGGTTTGAATCTTGCAATCATGCATAAAGACAGCAGCCAATAAAAATATGTGTTTAGAAAACGGAGATAACGTTGGTAGTTCTTAGTCGAAGTATGATACAGTTAAATATGACTGAATCGGATAGGGACATTAGCTCAGTTGATAGAGAACCGCCCCGGCAAGGCGTCCTGGCTTCGTGTCCTAGACGTGACCATATCCTTTTCTGATTTTTCTGTTTCAGAATGAGTTTCATTAATTAATTTTATTATTGATTTATTATTAATTTTGGTAGGAAATGTACGAGATTGGACCGGTATTAGAAGTGTGGAGGAGCTTTTCCGGGCAGCGCGAGATAAAGGTACATTTACCAGAGTGATCGCCAAGGTCGGGGGACCTGATAGGGCACACGAAGAAGAAGAATTCATTTTTAAAAAGATAAAATAAAGTACTTTTGAATGTAGCTTTAACTTTGTGGTTATTCATTATAGATAAATGAAACAATTTAACTTTGTTTGAACCAATTATATATTTGAATAAATCCGACCGGTTTCGGAACGACCGTTCCTTCTTCAGGGCAAGCGTATATTAATTTGACAATTTCGAAATATGGATAGGAACAATGTATTATTATAGTAGGAGTGGAGTCGTTGCTAGGTATTAACGAAGAGTGGGTGGGTAGGGGAACATATCCATGATTGGGCTATGAGACAAATGATAATGATAACAAAGTTAAATTGTTTCATTTATAAAATAAAGTATGCAATAAAGGTCGCCATTAACAGAAGCAGTTGGTTGTCGGTGTTAATTCTATTGGAACTGTATTGCTGATATGTAAACAAGAAGTGTGTAATTAGGCAAGCTGATGATTATCCAATTAAAAAAACAACTACAATAATGACTGGGATTGGCCATTACCTCGTGCAGAAGCTAATCAGCTGATTTGCTGCTCAGGGTTGAATTTGTGGGACTTTAGTCTACGCTGTGGAGGTCAGTATTTCTATAATCTGGGAGGATTTTTTTTACATTTAAATCAAGGTAGATATACGACTTTTCAAGGGGGTGTTGCAATGCCACTTTGTCCAGCTATCGTGGAACCGACCTCTTCAAGACTCAGGTTCACTACTTTCTTTCCTCAAACAGACCCATCACATAGCACATCCAAAAATGACACGTGTGGAGTTGGTGATGGACGGCCTCCACGGTGTAATGGTAAGACTATCGACTAGCAATTACATAATTTAAATGCCGGCGTGCGCATGTAAATATTTATTTAAATAATGTGTGTTGTTTCATAATTAAGAGGGAATAATCAGATAAAACCGGAAATATGTCATTTTTAAATAAAATTTTAGCCGTATTGACTCTTTTCCACAAAAAGTATAAATAGATTTCCAAAGATTGTTCTTTTATCTGGTAAAGTTATGTTTTAAATTATGAGAAAATATGTTTATTTTTAGCATAATAAGGTTATACCGTAGGTCGTTGGCAGATTTGCTAAATTTTCCAAAAAAATTGTATTATACAACACACATTTCAAATCATGTAATCATGCAGTAAAATAAATCAATAAATTATCTTTGAAAGCTGTTTCAGAATTTTAATTTTAGTTTAAATAAAATCATTTTAAAAAAGATCCACGCTCGTCTTTTTTGACGAAAATTCTTTAGTTTGTCTATTAATTTACGGTCTTACAAACATTTAAGTTTTT
The DNA here is from genome assembly GCA_929108145.2 of Limnephilus rhombicus. NCBI lineage: Eukaryota > Metazoa > Arthropoda > Insecta > Trichoptera > Limnephilidae > Limnephilus > Limnephilus rhombicus. The sequence goes on from OV815291.1 coordinate 11,212,390, forward strand.
TTTTTTACATTCTTATTTTGCTTAGACATTATTTAAAAATTATAATTTTTTTTTTTACAGTGAATACCGCACAAGAATCTCAACTGCTCCCGTCTGGAGCCAGTGAGACTATGGCATCCCCAATTGGGGTATGTTGTGAGGCTGAAGGTAGTGGGGAGGGGAAGGAGGTGGGGAAGAGGAAGGTTGGGAAGTACCTGGCTATTCAGATCTGGTCACCAAACACGGCTAAAGCCATTTTCAAGCAACGTTTCAATTCTGAATGGTGGTCTTACACCAGGGCGATACTGATAGTATCTTCCACTCTGGAACATGCCGCAAATATACTATATATTATTTTAAATGAATTAATTGTGAAATAACACAAATTAATCAAATAAAATTTATTTGCGCATGCCGGGTTCGAACCCGCGACCTCCGGATTGTGAGTCAAGAGTCTTACCCACTGGACTACGGAGGTCGTCAAATAAATACTTATGATAAAAAAATAATTACTGAAGTATACAATTTTAATTGTTTTATCATCACGCCTTTCAGCATTTTTTAATGTAGGTATAAATTAAAGCAAATTTTGAATGAAATAAAATCGATATTGAGTTATTTTAAAAAGCTGGTGCGGAAAATAATTAATCTTTCTCATTGGAACCGCCCTGTATGATCGTAATAACATCTTCAATGGCCCTTAATTCGTTAAAAATAATATATACCTGGTAGGTATATTTGTGGCAAGTTCCAGAGTGAAAGATACTCTCAGTTCGTGACCATATCTGAATAGCCAGGTTCCCCACCTGCCTTCTCCCGTCTCCGTCCTATCCCCGCTACTTTCAGCCTTACAACGTACACCGATTGGGGATGCCATCGTCTCATTGGCTCCAGACGGTTTGGAGCATTTGGGACTATTGTGCGGTATTCATATAAACAAATAGCAGGTATTTAATAAAAGGCTTTAACAACATTGGTTTAAATATAGTAGTTTGGCGGTTTGTAGGTGCAAATAAACATTAGACCGCATTAACTTACAAACGGCACCGAAAGACATGGCACGACCAAGTGAATCAGATACTCGAATCGGGCCAAGTCAAGAGTCAGAATAACAGAAGAGCGTATATGAGACGTTATATGAATGTAAACGAGGCAAGGAGTGTGTGCCAAGACCGAGTTGTTTGGCTGTCCGTCCTCTCTGCCTACCCCTGCGGAGAAACGGCGTGATGGTTAGTTATTTAGTTAGTTAGTTAACTTGCAAATGTAGTCAGTAGTACATGTCACTTCCACATTCCACCTGGCGCGCTTCTGAAGGTTTGTCTGCGCTGTACAAGCATGTGTGCATTACTTTTCAGCCTAACCTCGTAACTACTGCAAAGTAAGCAAGGTGCACTCGACGTGTGTTTCACGCTACAGGTAACATCGACTACGGTAAATTAAGCAGGAGGTCATTACGATGTTCGATGATTCTAACTCTATTATTGGCTATTTCGCGTTTCACTAACTCCTAAACCATTTTCAAACTCACTGACCGTCGCAGAAGTATCGGACGTGTTAAACACGTGTATTGATTTTCAAAAACTACCTAAAAAGCGACTACTGATACATTCGATATATCTGACATAACTCCTATAAATAATACTAACTAACTAACTAACTATCCATCACGCCGTTTCCCCGCAGGGGTAGGCAGAGAGGACGGACCGCCAAACAACTCTTGGCACACACTCTTTGCCTCACTCACATTCATACTTCGTCTCATACATACTTTTAATATTATTCTGTATTAAAGTATCTGATTCACTTGATCGTGCCATGTCTTCCTCGGGCGTCCCCGACTTCTTCCACCATTCACATTTGCGTCATGTATTACTTTTACACTACTTTCTTCGTTCATTCGCTCTACGTGCCCAAACCATCTGAGGGTCCCTTTCTTAATTTTGCTCATTATACTTGCATCAGCCTTACATTCTTTGCGGATATCCACATTTCTAACACGATCATACATGGTTTTACCACGCATACGGCTCAGGGATCTCATTTCAACAGCATTCAGCTTACTTTCATCCTTTCTCTGCCAGTTCCATGCCTCACTGTCATACATCAGGGTAGGTACCAGGACTCCATTGTGGACTGCTGGCTTCGCTTCTTTTGACAGTTTATCAGCGCCAACGGCATTCAGTCCTCCATTAATGGAGTTACCGGCATTTACCCTTCTTTCAATATCTCTATCAGCCTACCCATCTCTCGTAAACATACTACCCAGATAAACAAACTCATCCACCTGCTCCAAGTATTCATAAATAATAAGTTTTCAAATTCTGACGATGACACATCTGTAAAAGTGTGGGCAATAACAAACACATGCAATTAATTTTATTGAATATTCACTTTTTTTTCAGAATAACTCTCAAATATAATTTTTAAGGTTATACCTATCAATGTAATATATTATCATTTAAAAAGAAGACAATACTAACAAATGTACACAAAATATGTAAAGAACAAAAAAATGAAAAAAAAAAAAATATTCATTTAGACTTTTACAAAGTCAATAGGTGTTCCATATACATAAATAATATCGAAGATAATATAGTTAATTCTGATATGAGATTGACAAAAAGTGACTTAAAAATAAGAGGTCTCATTGGCTGAATTGATAAAAGCGTTCGTCCAGTAAGCCGAAAGATTCTGGGTTCGAGTCCCAGTTAGCATTCCTAGCATTCCAGTAGTACCCTTAACACTACTGTAATAATTATATGATGTATTCTGTTGACGAGCCGATAAATAAATAAACACACAATTACCGAAGAAATTATTAGCGACTATCAATCGAATATTTGAAACAGAAAAATCCAAACAACATACGGTCGCACCAGGGAATTGAACCCAGGCCTTGGGGGTCAGTGTGTCCAGGAGTGTCAGACGTATGAATCTATCCAACTGCAGTGAAAGGCGGTGGATCGAGAGAGTCCGGCTGGAGAGTTCAAAAGGCCTTCGCAAATGCATTCACCGCAAAGACCCGGATAAACCTCACATCATGAACCGAGTCATCAAATAAATCACCAAATCGCAGCGAAGCACTTGGGTGACCTATGGAGAGATGTAGGTACCGATATCTTGTCTGCCAACCAGCTGCATGGCAGGAGGGATTGGTAGAGAATGGTTGAGGGAGGCCCTTTCACCTCTCAGCCGGACTATCTCAGAAGATCGCCTAGTACCGTAATAGGAGGGATAGATTCGTGGCTCCCTTATCAGGCACAAGAGCTCCTCTTTTCTGATAATGTATACACGACTAAATACCACCTTTAATATAATATTTTGTAAATAATGTATACACGACTAAATACCACCTTTAATATAATATTTTGTAAAATATGTATATACATATGTAATTGATATTTTTTATATTACAATAAAAAAAAATAATAAAAAAGTTATGGAATACAGTTACAACGATAATATTGAAGAGTGCATGAATTCCAAAAATTCAATATAATTTTTTTTATTTTTTATTATTGAGTTAGTTTATACTACATGAATATAAACTAATAAGCACAATGTAACATTTCATTTGATAAATTTAAATATTTTTGCAGTAAGCATAACATTTCTTTTTAAATACATTCATTCTTTCTTCATTCTTCATACTTTCAGGCATTTCATCATACATCTTTAGTCCTCTGTACATTAGGCAGTTCTGTGATTTTGATTTCTTCATTTGTGGCAATCGAACTCTGTTTATATTTCTTGTTTCGTAATTATGAATGTCTCTATTAAAAACAATTTCATCCTTAAAGTATTTGAGCCGTAATAAGATATATCTGTTTCCTCCAAAGAAAAAAGTAGTACTTTAGAGGAAACAAACATACGTATATTATGTCTCATTCTTTGTCTCACCATTATTTAATGTGTGAGAAAGAGCTGTAGCATTATTAGGATAAAGAACATACGTTTTATGCTTTTTTGTGCCGTTACGGTACCGTCATCGTGGATCGTTACTGTAATAATAAAAGCGCTCAATGTGCTCGTAAAAAAGGCGACCAAACTCAATAGCACTTGCTACTATACAGAGTCAGAAATTGTTTCTATTATAACACATATCTATGGACAAGATACTGTACAGTAGGCAACGCATTCACATTAAAACAATAGTTCCTTACAATGGCAAACAATGCCGCAGAGTTGCGACAACTGGTAACATTATTTTTTATTGGATATAAGAAAGTCAAGGAAATCCGACCGTTAACTAAAGTGAGGTTAACCGGGCAGCTGGTCGGGAAACATTATTGCAAAATATGACCAGCTCTATCGGTCATTGGCCTTCGGACTAACAAGACAATATAACCAACTTTTGTACTTGTTCTTAATGTTATTGTCTTTAATGGTTGAATTGATAAGAGGCCTTTCTTATTTCCGTGTTGAAAAAATAGTGCCTGTCTATTTACATTAAAGGTATCATTATCGTAGAAAGCAAACACTTTGTGGCTTAACATTATAAAGAATGAAACAAGGACTTTGTTTAAAAACCACTTTATTTTTATTTATGTTTGTCGACCGGTTTCGGTTGACCTTAACCTTCTTCAGGACAATAAACATATAAACTGAATATAAGCATATAAACAATAACCATAAAAATTTATATGTTTTTAATTTTTAAGTTTATGGGTTTTTAGTTTTCTTTATTTATTTTCTTATAAGCAATAAACATATAAGTTTATATGTTTATTGTCCTGAAGAAGGTTGAGGTCAACCGAAACCGGTCGACAAATATAAATAAAAATGAAATGGTTTTTAAACAAAGCACTAGTTTCATTCTGTAAATGTGTCACTTAAGGGCCCGCAACCCGAATTTCTACTGATTTCTTACATATCACCCTTAAACATGGTAAGTTTCAAAGCTCTTAAAAAAATATATGTTATTCTTGAAGATAATATCTAGACATTGCCCGCGCCGAAACGCAAATTATATAAAATTCCCTAGATAGAAAAAAATTGCAAAGTGTGCTCCAAAAATTATTATAAACAAGTTTGTTTCAGTTATTTTACAAGTTATATGTATGAAAAAAATCACAGTGTTTCATTAAATGCTTTTTAAGACAATGCCCGCGAGATTTTCGCTCTCTTTTAAACGAGTCATGTTTTATTAAACATTTTCACAATTTTCAGTAAATGTTAGCGCTCTCTTCTAATTTCGTATCTCTCCATCTTCTTTTTTTCGAGACCGGTTGCCGAGCCTTAAAGGTGTAGTTACCTTGCATCAAATTAGTGGGGTATGATTTGTTGGTATGTTCTACATGACGGAGGGCTATGATTTTGGAGGCGGGAACGTGTACCGCCGCCACGGGAACCATTATTTGAATAACCAATATCCTAAGGTCGCCCCGAGTGGCTCGCTACGTTTGGCATTTTAGCAAAGGTTCATGCTGTGAGGTTTATCTAAGTCTCGGCGGTGACTGCGTTTGCCCACCTACTGCTTAACGGACCGTATCTGAAGAGACCAGTTGAGGGATACCTAACCTAGACCTATCCAGCCAGACTCTCTCGACTCATCATCATGTACCATAATGGGAGGGGTGGATTCATAAGTCCGTCGTTCCTGGACACATTGACCCCAGATTCTACCCACCCCTCATACCTTATTCCTACCCAGAACTTCCTCCCCTTCTTTTCCCTAAAAATACCCTCCAGACAACATCCCCAAAGATGACATAGGATCTGAGGTAAAATTATTTTCCTCTGGATACTAAAGCTTTGTGAAACTCAATCCAAGCTAAAGCTTTGAATAAGCAATTTCTTTAACCCTTTTTACTTTTTCGGTCTAATTTTTCATCAAAATAAATTCTACATAAAACTAAACTAAATTCACAATCAGACACAGCTAATCAAAATGACTAAAAATGTCATACTTTGTCATTTTTATTGATTTTAGCGGTTTCAACTTGGAAAGCTGTGAAATACATCTTTTGGGTGCAGAAAATTCAATTAATCTAAACATGGCCTCAAAAGAACCCCCTCACCTTCCTCCGGTTATCGATTTTGAAAAATTGAGAAATTTAGTGTGTGTGAATTCGTAAAAATACGTGCGTAGTTTTAATGTCTCTCAACAGAGTTCGTTGGCATTGGTGCAATATTTATGTAGTTACGAAGATAGCCGATCATCTCCGATCTACAGGTGGGCACCTTCAGTAAACATTTCCCTACTTCAGATTATTACAAAGCATCATTTAGAGCGGACGTTAAGTCCATAAAGATATACATCTTTTAAATACTGTAAATAGGAAAGTTTTGATTGTTTGTTTGCATTGAATAGGTTCCGAAACTACTGAACCGTTTTGAAAAATTCTTTCACCAATAGAAAGTTACATTATCAGCGAGTAACATAGGCTGTATATTATGGTAAGTTCTGGCGTTATGAAATTTGTATAAATGAAAATGTGTGTATTTCATATATTTTAGCGGCAGGGAGAAAAGGCAGGGGGAAGGTGGGGTTTGCGGAGACGGAAGACACGAGGGAGGGGGAAGGTGGGGAAGGTGGGGAAGGTGGGGAAGGTGGGGAAGGTGGGGAAGGTGGGGAAGGTGGGGAAGGTGGGGAAGGTGGGGAAGGTGGGGAAGGTGGGGAAGGTGGGGAAGGTGGGGAAGGTGGGGAAGGTGGGGAAGGTGGGGAAGGTGGGGAAGGTGGGGAAGGTGGGGAAGGTGGGGAAGGTGGGGAAGGTGGGGAAGGTGGGGAAGGTGGGGAAGGTGGGGAAGGTGGGGAAGGTGGGGAAGGTGGGGAAGGTGGGGAAGGTGGGGAAGGTGGGGAAGGTGGGGAAGGTGGGGAAGGTGGGGAAGGTGGGGAAGGTGGGGAAGGTGGGGAAGGTGGGGAAGGTGGGGAAGGTGGGGAAGGTGGGGAAGGTGGGGAAGGTGGGGAAGGTGGGGAAGGTGGGGAAGGTGGGGAAGGTGGGGAAGGTGGGGAAGGTGGGGAAGGTGGGGAAGGTGGGGAAGGTGAGGAAGGTGGGGAAGGTGGGGAAGGTGGGGAAGGTGGGGAAGGTGGGGAAGGTGGGGAAGGTGGGGAAGGTGGGGAAGGTAGAAGGGAACGGGGATGCACGGGAAATGACATGCAGGGAGAATCAATTTATTTATTTGAATGGCATAGCAACGCATGCCGGGTACCAGCTAGTCATAAATAAGACAATAAAAACCAAGACTCGTAATCGAGAATAACCGAAGTAATTATTAAAACTTCCGATCATCAGAGATGTATTGTTCTTCAGGACACCACGAGAAATATTTGCTAATAACCATAGACATATGAATATATATATAGACCTGCCCTAAGTGATAAAAGCGTGAATCTAAAAAATGTGACGTCATCATTCGCAATTCTTGCGTCGAGCTCTCATCGTACATTTTACAAAATAACAGCAAAAATGCTATACATTACACCCTAAAATATGTCGATCATAACGAATGTGGGCGGTTCTCCAGTGTGCTCGTCGCTGGTTACAGGGGTATTTTTTTTTTTTTTTTTTACATGAGCTCCACACAGGAGGCCTTGAGGAAAATAATTTCCCTCAGGGCCTATGTCATCTTTTGGGATGCTGTGTGGAGGGTTTTTTTAAGGAAAGGAAGGAGAGGAGAGTTCTGGGAAGGAAAAGGGTTTAAGGGGTGGGTAGGAATCTGGGGTTCAGTATGTCCTGGTCATCCGCCTCCTAAACCTAGACAAATCTCACCCCATGAACCCGGGCACCCCTGCTAAATCACCAAACGTAGCGAACCACTTGGGGTGACCTATGGCAGAGGTGTTGGTTATCCAATAAAGGTTCCCGGGGCGGCGGTACCCATTCCCGCCTCCCAAATTGAAGTAAGTAAATAATGAAACATTTGTAAAAGTGTCTTAACTAAATACGACAACAAAATATTCGTCGGTGAAAAATGGCGAATTTACTTTCCCGTAACGTGGCGAGCAATTCGCGCTCCCAAGTAAAAAGGTATATTCATTCAAAAGCAGATTTTGCTTTTAAGAACTAAATGGTGATATTATAATACGAGATGCCTATATACTGTCAGATTGATTTTTTTAATAAATCACAGTCATCTTCCCCCTCTTTGTCCCCCCATAGTTGGGTTTTACCCCTCATCTGTATGTTCTCGTCTATCAATTTTGGATGTCTATGCCAATAACAAACAATATTCAAATCGGTTATGCAATCTCTGCAACATAAATCATAGATATTGGTAAGCAGGTACCTAGGTGCCTACTAATTAAAAATCAATCAATCAAACCTTTATTCAAGAATACTAGAATTATTGATACTAATGAACATCCATACAACAGGGAACAGCATACCTACCTACTTCAGCTAATAGAGAATTCCAGACAATTTTTTTTTTTTTTTATTGAATAATGGACCTTCTAACTTAAATAACTGCATATTTTTTTTAGAGTTAGTTTTAATAGTTAAAATAATTGTCAAAGTTTTAATTTTTCAAGATCCCCGAAAAACACAGCATATTGTGAATCGTGTGACATCATCACTCCTGAAAAGTTATTTTTATTTTCAACAGGTGTTTTCATTTTGTATGATAACTACACGGAAGAAAGATGCTACTATTCGATAAGTTAAAACATTATTTAGGCGGAATTATTTATTCATTATATTATATTTATTATATTTTTGAATATTATTACAGGAGAGTGGTATAAAAATTGTTTGAAATTATTATTTTTTTAGCTGTTAAAATCAATATTATCAAAAACGAAACATCACCCACAAAAGTGTAGGCAAACGATATCAGCTGATCGATTGCGGCCATTTTGATTTGGCCGTGGAGTAGTGGGTAACATTATGATATAGAATATTTATACAATTTTTTTCGTATAGTTCTATTTTTGATATTTTTGCTACTGAATTATTTAGGCCTAAATAATGTTTCAATAAACACAACAACTAAATCTCTATAAACAGTATGTAAATAAATGAATAAATTAATAAGATGGCTGGTGTCATTCCTGCATCCCCGTACTTTTCCCATACAATGACTTAACGGTGATGTCACGACACGAGGAACAGTGACGTCACCACTAAACATTTCAATAATGCGAACTTGACGCTGTGTTTTGACGAGATGTTTAAAAATGCACTTTTTAATAATTTTTTTTTGAACTCTGCGTTTAATATTATGAAATAAAACTTATATATTCAGAATCAGCGTTTATTGGTCTATATTCTATGTGAACATATTTTTTTAAAGCCATAATATTTTTCACTGGAGTTCCTTATTCCCAGCTGAGTTCTTGACCTTCTTTTTACTACTATGACTCTTGCAGTATCATGTACGCCAGAGAACCTAGCATGGTCGATCGATATAACCTTTATAAAAATACGATATTGACCAAATCCGTCATCAATATTTGCAATCACGGTCAACAATTTTGTAAGAGAAATTCCGAACGACGCGACGCATTTTACTTCTTCAAACACAGCAAACTTATTTTGTGGCACCATTTTAATTCAAAATTTTAGAAAACTTAGTTTTTATTGTTTATTAGCTGACCCGGAAAACATTGTTCTGCCATATATATTGGTTCACGACGAGTTCATCGAAAACGAATTCATCCAAAATCAATTCATCGAAAATCAATTCATCGAAAGCAAATTCATCGAAAACGAGTTCATTGAAAACCAATTCATCGAAAATCAATTCATCGAAAACCAATTCATCGAATGATCAATTCATCGAATCGCCAATTCATCGAAAAAATATATTTTGTTGATATTTGAGAGAAATGCCGAGCGGACCGAGAAGTTAAAAAAGGTTTGGTCAACCTAAACTAACATAACCTAACCTAACCTAACCTAACCTAACCTAACCTAACCTAACCTAACTTAACCTATTTAACCAATTTTTAAATATTTTTTATCATCACTCTTAATGACCTTTCCGAGTTGTTTATGAGTTGGTTTCATTATGAGTTGTCTGGTCACCGTTCCTTAGATATCCCTTTTTTGCAGTATCAGACAATCGGAAATCGAAGAGATAACCTATAAATTTTACATTGTCTCTACGAAACTGACAGTTGCTAAACACATTTAACTCCAGTTAAACAGACCTTTTTGGGTAGTTAATTTTAACAGCTCTAATATCTACAAAAAATGTTTTTCGATGAATTGGCGATTCGATGAATTGATCATTCGATGAATTGATTTTCGATGAATTGATTTTCGATGAACTCGTTTTCGATGAATTTGCTTTCGATGAGTTGATTTTCGATGAACTCGTTTTCGATGAACTCGTCGGATACCATATAAATTATTCTAGTGAATATTTTGTTTGTTAAATAAAAAATTACGAGTGTATTGAAAGTGTGTGGGGATGGCATATGGTATGACAGAAAGAGTAATGAAGCGCTGTAGACCAGTGGTACCCAACCTTTTTGGTCGCCGAGGACCGGTAAAAGTTTTGATAATTTTACCGCGGCCCACTGGGAACACAAACACATAAAATGTGTTTTTTTTTAAATAAAAACATATTTGTTCAAGCCCTTGCGCGGCCCAGTACCATTTGGTCATATTCATTGTTTAAAATCTTAAAAGTTAAATTTAAAATGAGTTTCAAAATGACGCGACGCTTCTCGTGAATGACTGGATGAAAATTCGATGAGGCAGACGTAGCGCCATCTGTCGTTCAAAAATATAAAAAAAATCGTTCTGTTTGAAATACGAACTACGACGGTTGAATTTGTTCATGTAAAAATACTAAAATCGCTATTATAAAATGTGGGGGTGGGAATAGGAGGGTGAAAATTTGAGGTTATAGATATTTTTTGATGCCAAAAAAAAATTGTCAAAAATTTTTTTAAATCTGTCTGGATAGGGACACCCTAATCACCTAGCGATATGAAATAAACTTTAAGACCTATTCTCATACCTATAAAATATGCATAAAAAATTTCATAAAAATCGGTCGAGCCGTTTCGGAGGAGTGCGACCACAAACACCGTGACACGAGATTTTTATATATATTTTTATTAAAAGCCAACATGTTTCATGAGCAACGCTCACTTCTTCAGGGTTTACTTAAAACTAATTATAAATAATAGACATAGACAAAAGTGTCAATGGAAAGGTGAGAATGGGTAAAAAGAAGAGGGGCAATAGGGAACAATTTACAAAGGGTACAGGTTTAATAATGGGTCATTTAAAAACAATATGATTATTAATAATATTGAAATTCGCATTCACGCTCTTTCTGATTTCTAAAATTTCCAATTTTTCCAAATGAACTCCTATAAAATTTTAATGTAATAACTCAATTCCACTATTGAAGTCAAAAGTGTGACTCGTCTCCAACAAATGATTGGCAAACTCCAAGAAACTATTTACGTTTCTATTTCAAAATTTCTCGAAGTTTTACCTATATAAAAGAAACCACCATCATCCACTTCAATTTTTGATTCCAGATTTTTTGAAAATTTTGAATCTCTATCCTTATTATTTAGGGGGCATACATTAATTACGTGAGCTCCAAAGGGGGAGGGGGGGGGTCCAGCAAAATCTCACGTTACCTGAAAATAAAATACGAAGTGGCCCAAATTTATCTCACCAAGGGAGGGGGGGTCAAGGAAGAAAAACTTAGAATGTAATTTTTAATTTTGTTATTTGCATAAATATATTTTAGCCCAGAATCCATAGCGTCACAGTTAACTTTTTAGAGTAGTTCTACACAGGAGGCCCTGAGGAAAATAATTCCCCGCAGGACCTATTTCGTCTTTGGGGATGCTGTGTGGAGGGTTTTTTTAGGAGAGGAAGTTCTGGGAAGGAAAAGGGTATGGGGGGTGGGTAGGAATCTGGATGTAGGTGTATCCAGAAGTGACGGACGTATGAATCCATACCTCCCACTGCAGGGTAAAGCGATGTTTCAAGAGAGGCTGGAGAGGCTGGAGAAGTCAAAGGGACTCTCTCATCTCCTCTCTCCCGACCCGGCCTGATATGGACCGGGTGAGCAGAACACCCGAACAAACCTCACCCCATGAACCTGGGCACTCCCGCTAAGTCACCAAACGTAGCTAACCACTCGGGGTGACCTATTGCAGGGGTATTGGTTATCTAATAAATGGTTACTTGGGCGGCGGTAAAAAATATCCGCCTTCCAAATTGAATTAGTCAATAACTGTCGTACGCGATCCATAGACATAAAAAATGTATCTAAGACCCAAACCATTTACTCCGTTCGATTTTTCGAGAAACGAAAATGGTTGAAATATGAATAAAGACCTCGTTATCAAAGGGTAATTTTTTTTTTATATAAGCAGTCGCTTAAAAAAAATTATTCTATAAGTACACAAAACATAATGATTATGTTAGGTAAAGATATTTTATTTCTTAGTCCTCCTCACTAGGAGTTCCTGTGCCGAGGCGCACTAAAATTGTTTAATTATAATTATTATAAGCAATAATTATCAGCTTGAAACACTCATCTACATTGAAAAAATCTTTCGAGAAAAGATACTTGCCGCCAACGGGACTTGAACCCGTGTCTTTCTGATTGCCAGTCAGCTGCTCTTGACCACTGAGCTATGGCGGCTTATCTAATACCCGCCAAATAATGCAATATATACTAGTGTTTCATTGAACAATTACTGTTTATTACATTTTTTCCACCTGAAAACAACCAACTTTATTTTTGTGAGAAAGACATTGTTAGTGTTAAATCTCGCGCTAGGTGAGACAAATTATGTCTACATTTTTTTCACTACGGGTTCAAGTCCCGTTGGCGGCAAGTATCTTTTCTCGGAAGATTTTTTCAATGTAGATGAGTGTTTCAAGCTGATAATTATTGCTTATAATAATTGTTACCCTTTGTGCTATGCATAAAAATCTTGTCTTAGACGTTAGTTTATCAAATAAAAATAATAATGTTTAATTATAGTTTATTTGTCTTATATCTTATATCGTTTTTAGTGTCTTCATTAGAGTGTTTTCGTTGACCTCTTTCAGCCATGTTTTTGATTTATACTCAATAATTTTTTTTATTAGTTTTATGTCTTGGGGAAGAATATTATTGAGTTTAATTGCAAAATAAGTGTAGTTTCTTTGTCCGAATGTGGTTTTATAACTTGGATTTTTTTTTGTCTTTTTTATTCGATCTAGTGTGATGGATACGCGGTCTAGTTGAGGATTCAGTATTTTTGAATAGCTTCAATAATATATTTTTGGCATATATTCGTTGTACATCTGATACGTCAAAGCTATTGAAAATTTCAATCGAAGGCGTTCTAATAGGTACTTTCAGTATGGTCTGCATGATTCATTTTTGAATTGTATTCAGGTTATGTATGTATTTATGTGTAGTAGATCCCCATCCTATAATTCCATATTCAATTCGAGAATGGCATAACGCGTAGTAAACCTTTTTCAAATCCTTTTTATTTACCACATTTCTTACATTTAAAGAAATATATAAGGCTTGTGAGTTTTTCAGTAATACCTTTGATGTGTAGGTCCCATCTAAGATTTTCATCAATTATTACTCCGAGATATTTTATGTTTTGTGTTTTTTCTATGACTGGGCAGTGAGTGACATTGAACATCATTTCTATGGCATTCGTGTAGTTTAAGCTCTAGTGATTTTGCTGCTTAAGTTCATTGAAAAAGTTATTTATTTAATAATGAGGACTGTCAATGTATATTTAGGTTAGTATTTCAAATCAACATTGCCAATTTATTCATATTTACAAATCACAACGGTGCTAAAGAAATTTTCACTTCAATAATATTAATAGTTAAAATAGACATAATAGGTTAGAATAATATAATTCATGAATAGTACTAATATTTTCCGCTTCCTAGAGTTTTCTCATATCGCGGAACGAAACTTTAGCCGTTCTCATGATAATAAATTTTCCTCGATTTCTGGGAAATCTTTCCGTCAAACAGGAAATTAATAATATTTCTCAGTATGTAACAGATATATTGCCATTTAAATCCTACAGTATTATACCTACTTACTAAGAATTATATTTTTTTTTTATTTACTAGTGAAAATCCGTGAAAAATCTGGAAGCATTATAATTATAATTGTCGGGTTTGCGAAGATAAATATTGTAAAAAATAATTAATAACAAAAAAATTGCCTTAGGATCAGTGCCGTTCAAAGGACGAGCAGAGAAATTTACCTTTTTTTACATTGACTCCACTCAGGAAGCCCTGAGGAAAAAAAATCTCTTACGGCCTATGTCATCTTTGGGGATTTTGTGCGTAGGGTCTCTTTAGGGAAAGGAAGGAGAGGAAGTTCTAAGAAAGAAAAGGGTATGAGGGGTGGTTAGGAATCTGGGGGTCAATACGTCTTCGAGTGACGGACGTATGAATCCCTCCCACTGTGGTGAAATGAGGGTCGCGAGAGACTGACTGGAGAAGTCTTAGGTCCTAGGTTTTTCCTTAGATCCGGCCCGCCACGCAATAGGTGGGCTTGACGAATATGGGCTAAGACATCGGCCGCCCAGATAAACTTCACCCCATGAATCCGGGCACCTCTGCTAATTCTCCAAACGTATCGAATCACTTGGGATGACCTATGACAGAGGTGCTGGTTATCCAATAAATGGTCCCCGGGGCGGCGGTACCCATACCCGCCTCCCAAAGTGAATGAATGAAAGGTATCTTATCAAACTGTTGCTGTCACTGTCACTGTTATCCCCCTCTCCCTTTCGAATACTGAGCGAAAGGGTAAACTGCATCTCAGGCTGATAATACCCAAATAAAATCGTCAAATATGGGTAATATGGGTCTCGTAGTAAACCAGCAAAATACCAAATACATGGCGGTAGGATGCACCCAACAAATCCCAACTCTCTCAAGTAGAAACCAAAATTTCGAAACGGTACCAAGATTCACATACCTAGGCTCCCTGATAACAAACGACAATAATACCACAGAGGAGATCCAGAAGCGCATAGTGAACGCAAATCGCTGTTATTTCCGCCTACAGAACCAATTAAAGTCCAGACTGCTGTCCAGAAACACGAAGATATTAGTGTACAAAACACTTATCAGACCAGTACTTACGTACGCAGCTGAGACTTGAGTACTAACTAAGAGGAATGAGCGAGCACTGGACGTTTGTGAAAGAAAAATTTTGAGACGCATCTTCGGACCGGTTCTAAAAAATGGATTTTGGCGCAGACGTTATAACAATGAGCACAATACTTTGTTTAAGGAGCTAAACGTTGCGAAATTTATAAAACTGGGAAAACTTCGGTCGCTGGGTCATGTGGAGAGAATGACCGAGCATCAAGCACCAAAGTCCCTGCTGAACTCAAGACCAATAGGGCGAAGGAGCATGGGAAGACCAAGACTAAGATGGAGCGACAACGTCCTCAAATACATCTATCTTGGAGCTTCTAAACTGGAGAGAGCTGGCACAAAACCGAGATGAGTGGAGGAAGATTCTTGAGGAGGCCAAGACCCACCAGGGGTTGTAGAGTCAATAGTGATGATGAAAATCGTCAAAATCGAGTCTTTGTATTCTCCATTTTTCTCCTCCAAAACTGGAATCATTTTTAAGAATTTTTTTTATACGTTAGAAAAAATAATCTATCTTTGTACTTTTTGCTTTTTTTAATACATTGTCTAGTTTGTGTACTGAACGTTTGTTGATGGCGTTCAAAACGATTTTTGGAGAGTCCTAACTCATGTAAAAAGTAACTTATCAAAAAAAAAACTAAACGTACCGACACGCTAACTAACTACCTTCCAGCTTACATGATACATTACAAAAACTAACTAACTAACTAACTATCACGCCGTTTCCCCGCAGGGGTAGGCATAGAGGACGGACCGCCAAACAACTCTCTTGGTACACGCTCCTTTCCTCGTTCACATTCATCCATCGTCCCATACATGCTCTTCTATTATTCTGACTCTTGACATGGCCCGACTCAAGTATCTGATTCACTTGGTCGTGCCATGTCTTCCACTGACACGCTAGCGTCAAAATTCAGGGAAGAGATTGTGAAATACGTTTGTATGGACAAAACGCCGCCCCGTTTCTATTTCATTCTCTCGCAGGCTGAATCTTATAGACATATATGTGTTTTTCTCTTTTCAGTATCGCTATTTTTCGTTTCTTCGAGTTTTATATCACAACGGTGCTAAAGTTGTTTTCACTTCAAAAAGTTAGTCTCAGAATTCATGCACTGAAAAAAAAATCTTGACTTCTAGTAATCGGATTCCAGATAGCACAACTGTATTCTAATGTACTGCTAACCAATGAGATGTGCAAGATACGATGGAAGTCTTTAGAATGGTTTTGACATTCTGAATTTTAAATTAGATTGATACAACTGCTATTTAGCGAAGTTATGTTAAAATACAGACATGATCTGGTGTATTGTACACTACCTATTATTATGCACAGGTACACACAGCTTACTGGCAAATGCATTAAGAAAAAACCCGCATCGAATGTGTTTTTACAGGTTTTTTGTATGTAAATAATGATTTGAAACGTTCCTAAATTATTCTTTTGGCCCTATGCAAATGTACGCAGTGGCGGAAAAACTTGTAAACCAATGTGGGATTTTATAATTACCGTAAAGTTTCACGGTTACGGTAACGTGACGAAAAAAGGCAATAAAGAGGAATATAAACGCTAAAAATATTTCGAATCTCATGCCTGCAAAATTTTAAAATCGAGCGTCTTTTTGCACGAGGCTAGTAAGCGAAAAAGTGGTTTTTATTTATTTTGTGCATAATTTTATAAGAACGAAAAAAAGTTAGAACATGGAAAACCTCAAAAATAGTATTAGCCATAAAGTGGTATTTTTTAAAAAAAAAAAATCTTGTATTTCTTCATAGTTAAGTCATGAAAAAACATTTTTTTTTGTGGTTTACGCTTATATTTTTTGTTACGTAAATAATAATTTTATTGTAATTCCAATACATATAAAAGCTAGTAAAAGATTTATCCGTAGCATATTTTTTGATGTTCATACTGTAAGCCGATTCGTCGTACGTAAATACGATTTCACGTATATATTCATCTAAACATACGTTCCTTATCGCTTTGACCGGTTAGTGGCGAGTGAGCATCGCGTTTGGGTCCCACCCGGGCGTCGCATGTTCGAATCCTCCGCTCCGTCACGACACAAGCCACATTTTCCGCTAAATGTGGTGTTAGTAAGAGATTTTGATACGTATTTGGGTTATTCGTAAGCCGGGAATGTTTGTCTTTCTTTAATTAAAAGTCCTTTTTTACACATTAAAAATGATGACTCACACGAAATGCGTGTGACTGTTTACTCCAAGGTACTACTTTTTGCGATGGGAATTGCGTTTCGTACGTTTGACGGCCGGCATAGTCCAGCGGTAAGGCTCTTGACTAGCACTCCGAACGGTCGCGGGATCGAATCCCGGCGTGGCAAACAAATTTTATTTGATTAATTTGTGTTATTTCACAAATTATTCATTTAAAATACTATATAGTATATTTGCGGCACGTTCCAGAGTGGAAGATACTCTCAGTATCGCCCTGGTGTAAGAATTGAAACGTTGCTTGAAATGGCTTTAGCCGTGTTTGGTGACCAGATCTGAATAGCCAGGTACTTTCCCATCTTCCTCTTCCCTATCTCCTTCCCCTCCCCATTACCTTCAGCCTCACAACATACCCCAATTGGGGATGCCATAGTCCCACTGGCTCCAGACGGGAGCAGTTGGGACTCTTGTGCGGTATTCATGTAAAAAAAAAATACGTGTGAAGGAGATGAATGATAATGATTTATGTTTCCTTTGGGGGGGTGCAGACATGCGTTCACCGTTTGTCTAATTTTCGACTGTTGTTATTTAGTTTGTAAGAAAGACCTGCAGCATTATACATATAAGTATATGTAATAAGAATAAAATATCACCGCGTTGACAATTGACGTTTTGGAATTTTTGGAATTCAGTCACTCTTCAATATTATCTTTGAAACTACATTCCATACTTTCAAAATTATCATCACAGAAAGTAGTATTGTAGGGGTCTACGGAGACGTCACTGTGCTGTGTGTGATAGATCTACAAGAAAATGATGACTTTTTTTCCTTTGAAGGAAACAGATCTATCTACATATTATACATTCTATATCTCGTATTTTGAAGGAATCCGATATTAAATGTATTAAGTCTTAAATGAATCCGAAAACTAAAAACTGTGTTAACACTCCAATACACGCGCCCCCTAGTGAGACATAAATACACGCGTGTCATCTGTCAGATGACTGTTCACTTATTTGTCAAAAGTGAATAGTATAATTGTTTTTTTCACAATTTTGCAGGAATGTCGAGCTAGGCGAGCTTGGGGAATACTAGGGCGGGGGACCAGGCTCCCCTCCCTTCATCAAACTTATGACGAAAAAACAGAACTGGTCATCTGTGAGATGACACGCGTGTATTGGAGTGTTAACCTTATGAAATACGCTTTCAAAGTTTATAATTAGAAATAAACATATAACTTTTGAAATAAAAAAAAAATTGTACGCAAAAATAAAAAAGTTTTAAAAATGACTTACCTTACGTTTTTTCTAACTAAATTTACTGACAAGGAAAAAAACACAAACATAATTTATTAGGCAAATGTATTATAAACGTTATCGTCAATTCACTTTTTTGTCGTTTCATGTAAAAATAATTATTAAAAATTCTCAAAATTTCATAAGTTTTTTTCAAATTGCGGTCGGAAACTTTGGATTCATAAAGGTGTGCATTTTATTTATTTTGCGGTTTACTTCGAGATTTGAATATAAAGCGTGGTATTTTCTATTTCTAACACCGTTCTGATCATATTTCTAACCATTACAGTAAGGACGATTTCTACAAGACTTGTATGAGTTTTTCTCTAAGCCGAACAAATAGACTTGACGGGATAAAGCAAATACCCAGAACATCTTACAGAAGACCATTCTTTTAAAAGAAACGTGAAATTAAGGTTTATTTATTTATTTGCGAAACAGCATAAAACCAATACATTTCAAAAGCGGTAAGAAAAGTTACATAATAAATACATTTACAGTTAAAGTTACATTAAATTAAAACATATGTGCTATTTAACGTTTCAATCGTTGTAGGAAATGTGGAAAATATCCAGATTATATTAATTAACCTAGTAAATCTTCCAAGGGACATCACCATTGGTAAGTTAGTTCTGCATTTGGGAAGAATCAAAAGCCTGTGTTGGCGACCTCGCGTGAAATTATCCGGGACATAGAATCCTATTTCAGCCACAATATCTTGTACCGATATACGACCATTTAGAAGCTAATAAGCCATCAGCAGTAATGCGACATCTCTTCTGGAACTAAGGCTGCAGATACCCTGCATTCCCGAGATAAATGCTGTTGGAAACAGCCATGGGTAAAAACCTAACTCTCTCATATAGAGGTATGGTAAAAAGGTAATTTTTCGGAATTAGTGTCCATGGCTATTACGACTAATTTTTAGAAAAAAACTTTAGATTCCCCTTATCACTATAAAAGGAAACTTTTTGCATCACGGCTGGCGGAAAATAATGCATTTCAATCAATTTTCAATGTCGTTAAATAAAATTTCACTTGGCGAACCGACACTACGACAACCCGCCCGCTGCCGCCCGCCATTTGTCACATACACAAGCCCGCTACACAAACCCTGCGTAGCCAAACAAACCATTCAAAAACGTAGGCTGTTTTTTAAAGTAAAGATAACGTACACAAGCCCGCTACACAAACCCTGCGTAGCCAAACAAACCATTCAAAAACGTATTTTAACAGTGACAAAATGGCGGGCGGGCTGTCATAGTTTCGGTTCGCGAAGTGAAATTTTATTTAACGACATTTTCCGCCAGCCGTGATGCAAAAAGTTTCCTTTTATAGTGATCAAGGCGAATCTAAAGTTTTTTTCTAAAAATTATTCGTAATTGCCATGGTCACTAATCCCGAAAATTTATCGGTAAAAATTAAACGTTCGTGGTGGGCGCCACACATATGGATACACATGGATAAATTTCTACGCTGAAGCTAGTAAATCATTAGTTTTTTTACTAGATCCGCCTCTGTAGAGCTAAGAACTATTCCGTGGATATAATATTATTTGTTATATAACATAACACAACGAGAAGAAGGCGCTATTGCCTTGAAATTCGTTCGTGAAGATAATATCACTGTAAATTTACAATGCGCGCATTATGTTAAGTATTTTCAAATAACTTTACAATGCACCCACAAACTAATTGATCTTCTTATATGTTTACTCCAGTGAACAGTATCTGATTCATTTGATATCTTCTTGACTTCTTCTACCATTCATATTTGCGTTATATATTTTCTTATACTACTTTCTTCGTTCATTCGCTCTACATGCCAAAACCATTTGAGGATTCATTTCTTAATCTTATTCGTTACGCTTACATCAGCCTTTCATCCTTTGCGGATCTCCACGTTTCTCACACGATCATGCATAGTTTTACCACAGAAATGCCTCAGGGGTCTCATTTCAACAGCAGTCTACTTTCTTCCTTCTCTGCCAGTTCCATGCCTCACTGCCATACATCAGGGTATCAACACTCCAATGCCAATTTGTGCGCCAAAGGCGTTTCATCCTTCATTAATGGAGTTACCTACATTTACCCTTCTTTCAATATCTCTACCGCCTTCCCGATTCTCGTAGATATGCTTATATAATAATTAAACCAATATAATATTTTATATACTTATATAATATTTTATAATATTTATCTCGCCCGTATTCAAAAGTCGAAACACACAAAATGTAACTAACTATCGACCAATTTCCCTTATTTCAAATGTTTGCAAAATATTTGAAAAAATCGTAAAATCTCAACTAATGGAATTTATTGAAAATAATAAAATACTTCATGACAATCAAAACGGATTCTGAAAAGCGCGCACCTCACAAGACGCGATTGCAAATGTCACATTACGCATATATAAAAGCCTAGATATGAATAATAAATGTATAGGTATTTTCATAGATCCAAGAAAAGCATTTGACAGCATCTCTCATGTAATGAAAAAATTAGATAATTTGAACATTAATGAGAACGTAGCAAATTGGATAAAAACCTACTTAAAAAATCGTCCTCAATATGTCAAAATAAATAACATTTATAGCGACGAAAAGACATCTGAATATGAAATTCCACAAGGTACTGTGCTGGGTCCTATATTATTCATCTTATACGTAAACGGGATATTCTCTCAATCACTTCATGGTAGTATAATCTCTTATGCTGACGATACAGTACTTATTGAAAGTGAAAATAAATGGGAAGTAGTAAAACAAAAAGCAACAGAAGTCATAAGTATACTTAAACACTGGTTCAATATAAATCTATTATCTCTAAATCTGGAATCCACATTACTGCAAATTGAAATTAAAACATTTTTTTAACTTATTTCCACATATTTATTTAACCAGTACCGGTTAACAAAAGAATGTCAATTGCCAGCCTGAAGATGTCCATAATAGGATGAAACCGGTACTGGTTAAATAAATATGTGGAAATAAGTTAAAAAATTGTTTTAATTTCAATTTAATACAATATAATTCCACCACGTATAACAGAACAATAAATAAACTCATTGCAGAATCAGTTCAAAAAAAAAAACTAAGAATGTTATCCTTCAAATGTGGACTATATGACCATCTCAGATCGTACGACGTACGTCGTGATTACTACACTAAGATTGATACACTTAAAACTAGAAGGCAATTGACTGATCTAATATGTTTACATAAAATTATTCACGGCCACCTTGATACTACATTATGTCTTGGCAGTATTGAAATAAATGTCCCCAATTCTCATTGTTTAAGACGCCGTAACATTTTTCACATGAATACATTTAAAAATAATATCGCATACTTTAGCCCTCTGACCCAGATGTGTCGACTATATAACAAGATAGAGTGTGCTGAAGTGGATATTTTCGTTGATAATTTGTACAGATTAAAAAAAAGTTCTGGCGCTGTAAAAAAAAAAAAAACTTATTATTTATTATATTGTGTGCATTGTCTCTCTATGCATGCCTCGCGTATTTCATATGTCTCTTACCACTCTGTATTTTTATTTGTAAAGTTTTTGTTTTGTAATTGTATGTTATCTGTATTTAATTGTATGTAATTGTAAATTTTTATAATTGTGAAATAACTGAGTTTTATAACTGGATAGTTCTCACGTAAGTGCGAACATTTGTAAAACCCAGTATAAATAAATAAATAGTGAAAAAACTCATGTTATACTATTTGCAATAAAATCAAAGGACGTTCCGCAAAATTTTGATATAATTTTACATGACAACTCTAAAGATCATAAAAAAATAACTGTAAAATAAACAGTTCCACATTAAAAATTTTCGGATAAAATTAAATACTTAGGAATAACAATAAACATAAACCTAAACTGAAAAGATCAAATCAACCTTTCCGTTAACAAAATAAGGAAATTAACTTTCTCCAAAAACAAAAGAGGACAACCAATGAATGTGCATACCCTGAAATTACTTGAATGTCAAAATACTTTTCCACAATGTTCTTGCCCGTCTATAACCCAAACAAAAAGTATTAAATATCTTGGGATTGAAATTGATGAAAAACTACAGTGGAATTCACACATTGATCTTACCTCAAAAAAGCTAACAAAACTCATCTACTTCTTCAAAAAATTAAGAAACATCTTGTCGATGAGGGACTTAAAGAGAGTATATTATGCTTTATGCCACTCTCGATTGGAATATGGAGTAATAGGATGGGGCTCAGCAGCATCTAATCACTTAAAACAACTTAAGATAACTCTGAATTGCATCATAAAGACCATTCTAAAGGTCCCCATATGGACGTCAACAACAGAAATTTTTAAACAGTGTGATGTTCCAAGCATACAGAAAATCTATGCCAAAAACATTCTAGTACATCACCACAAAAATGATTCAGAGGCAGACACCTCACATGCTCATAAAACCAGAGCCAAACAAACAGACATACTTAATATACCAAAGTGTAACTCTTCATTTGGTCAAAGAAGTTCTGAATTTTTACCAGTAAAGTTATACAACAAACTCCCACTTAGTATCAAACAAATTAAAACAAAAAATAGCTTCATTAAGGACATTAAATGTTGGCTGAAGGAACTATCGGAAAATGAACTTACTAGTATACTTAAAACATCGTCATAGAAGTTTCTGGAAAACCTTATCCAAACAATGAAGTTAAAACATAGAAGTCGCTGAAAAACTTATCCAAAGCATAGTCCCCCTCAGCACAGGATCTCCTAGTGAGGAGGACTAAGAATATATTTTTTATTTTATATATACATATATCTAACTAACATGTTTCATATAAAAATGTAAAAAATATTATATAGTTACTAAATAAAAATAAAATTAAATTAAAAAAATTACTTATTCTTAAAAACGCGAAACTTTCTCTCATTAGAAAATCTAACATCAGTCTAGCATGCCATAGTTATTAACAATCAAATCTCCAATACGCTGTAGTAAGCTGGGGAGCTGCATTCAAAACAAATCTACCCACTCCCTGTCAAAATTGTGCAACGTCGAATTATAAAAATTATATAAAAACCAAGAGACTATTCAACACACCTTATTTTTGTAGAATTTAAAGTATTAAAATTTAATAATCTACTCTGAAAAAATATAATAATTCAAATAATAAAAGGAAAACAAAATCATAGCTTTATAACTGAAAGTCGTTCTCGTCAAAAACATATATTTCCAACACAAAAATGTAACACCTCATTTAAACAACATCATTACACATATCTAGGGAAAAAATACTTCAATAGCCTACCCGAAAAGATAAGATCAATCGAAGACGATAAATGCCTTCTAAAAGCAATGAAAGAGCAATTCAATGTAAAAAGAACAAAATGATGAAATTATCTTTATAACTTTTATAACTTTTAAATTTGTCTATTTGTCTAGTTCCTACCATAATTAATTATAAGATATAAAATATATTTTTCATCCCCATACTCATCCCTTTTCTAATCACAAGCGTCTGCTTCTATAGAAGAGAAACATGATATAATGAAAGAAATCAGTGAATAGTATATTGAAATATAAGTGGATAAACAGGTCTTTAAAACACGCGCGATTTTTCGAGCACGACGGCGTAGCCGAGTGCTCGAAATAAAGCAAGTGTTTTAAAGACCAGTTATCCACGAATACTTTACGCTATTTTTTTTTATTGGTACACTTTGAAAACATAAATATTGATATTATTATTAAAAATTTGGAAATAAGAACTATTAATGGATTCGTGATGTGACATCACAATATCTTGTTGTCATGGAAATGAAAAACACAAACATTAATTTGCAATCTGTCACATAAGATTAATAGTTGACATCACAGTTTTTACTAGTTATTGTGTGTTGTAAAATGAGTTCTAACATTGATAATTTAAATACCAAAGCAGAATCGCGGTTAATACCTGAAAAATCCAAAGACGTTTATAAAAAAGAATATGAAAGGTTCATAACATGGATGGAGGAGCAAAACGTAGTAGATGTAGATGAACGAGTTGTGCTTGCTTACCTTCAGAAAATGTCGGAACAGTACAAAGCATCGACTATGTGGGCCATACATTCGAAATTGCAATGTCTGTTGAGGATAAATAAAGGGGTTGATTTAAATAAAAATTTTGAAACATTTGTAATGTTTTATTTGACGTTTAAAATATTCCTGTCAGATTTATAGTTAAAAGTTGACATTTAGACTTCACATTTTGTTGATGTTGCCATGGTAACTTTAAAAAACGCGCGTTCCATAAAGTGCGATTTAAACACGCTAGAGCGTACTTTAAATGAGTAAAAAAGGGCACCAATAAAAAAAAAAAGTTGTTATGTAATTTATTTTACATATATTCGAGATTATTATACTTGGTAAACTGATTTTTTTATTAAATAAATAATAATGGTTGTAAAAAATAAATAAAAAGTTCGTTTGGTTTTTTTAAATACATCGTTTAGTTTGTATATTTACTGAACGTCTGTAATGGCATTCAAACCGGGCAATTTTTACGATTTTTGGAGGGTCCTAACTCCTACAAGAAGTAACTTTTCACAAAAAAAAACAATATCTAGATAAATATATAAACAATAGACCGTGCGCACAGCATCCCCAAAGATGAGATAGGCCCTGGGGGGAATTATTTTCCTCAGGACCTCCTGTGGGGAACTAATGTAAAAAAATGAGAAACGGTCTTTAATTCTTGGACAACCCAAAATATAAACTATCAAAATTCAGAAAAAAAAATGAGGAAAACTTTTGTATGGACAAAACGGGGCCCGGTTTTCCTCTTAACGATCGTTAGCAAAATGATAAAAATCGCAAAAAAAAAAACAAACAAAAAACTATTTTTTTAATCCGGTGTTAATGATAGGACCTTCAAATATTATAATTAGAGACACGGAATCATAGCATTAATTTTTAAGAAATGTAGCATCAATTATTGAAAAAATAGCTTTTGTAGCTTTAATTTTGCATTTTTATAGCGTTTATAGCTAACGTAAATATGATAATATCAAGGAATGGGAGGCGGCAAGAGGCGAAAAACAATTAAATTAGCAAAATCACTTGAAACATGTTTATTGAATTATTGATTGAAACTCAGCATGGCACATATTTCTACAGTAGAGTGTGTCATGTTCGTTCTATGATCTGTCGATACAAGACTATAGCGACTAAAAAATCTTTCTGCGTCAACACTATTCACAGGGGCCCACACAGTCATCAGGGCTGCCTCAGCAAATTCTCTGTGAACAATATTTACAGCTAAGAGTAGCTGAATTATGTCTACAGTGACTCCACCCCTCACTTGCTTTACAAGCTGTCATTGAAAATAGCTGTTACCTTCCAGGAATTTACTGTCATCAACAGATTTGAATGTCCTATGCCTATTAATTATTATTTTTTAATTTATAAACTAACGTTTAGACAAGATTTTTATGCATAGCACAAAGGGTAACAATTATTACAAGCAATAATTGTCAGCCTGAAACACTCATTTACATTGAAAAATCTTCCGAGAAAAGATACTTGCCGCCAACGGGACTTGAACCCGTGTCCTTCCGATTGCCGGTCGAATGCTCTGACCACTGAGCTATGGCGGCTTATCAAATACCCGCCAAATAATTCAATATATACTAGTGTTTCATTCAACAATTACTGCTTGTTATATTTTTTCCACCTGAAAACAACCAACTTTATTTTTGCGAGGAAGACATTGTTAGTGTTAAATCCCTCGCTAGGTGGCGTCGAGACAAATTATGTCTGCATTTATTGTGGAAATACTTAAACTTGTTAAATATTAATTATTATTTTTTAATTTATAAACTAACGTTTAGACAAGATTTTTATGCATAGCACAAAGGGTAACAATTATTACAAGCAATAATTGTCAGCCTGAAACACTCATTTACATTGAAAAATCTTCCGAGAAAAGATACTTGCCGCCAACGGGACTTGAACCCGTGTCCTTCCGATTGCCGGTCGAATGCTCTGACCACTGAGCTATGGCGGCTTATCAAATACCCGCCAAATAATTCAATATATACTAGTGTTTCATTCAACAATTACTGCTTGTTATATTTTTTCCACCTGAAAACAACCAACTTTATTTTTGCGAGGAAGACATTGTTAGTGTTAAATCCCTCGCTAGGTGGCGTCGAGACAAATTATGTCTGCATTTATTGTGGAAATACTTAAACTTGTTAAATATTAATTATTATTTTTTAATTTATAAACTAACGTTTAGACAAGATTTTTATGCATAGCACAAAGGGTAACAATTATTACAAGCAATAATTGTCAGCCTGAAACACTCATTTACATTGAAAAATCTTCCGAGAAAAGATACTTGCCGCCAACGGGACTTGAACCCGTGTCCTTCCGATTGCCGGTCGAATGCTCTGACCACTGAGCTATGGCGGCTTATCAAATACCCGCCAAATAATTCAATATATACTAGTGTTTCATTCAACAATTGCTGCTTGTTATATTTTTTCCACCTGAAAACAACCAACTTTATTTTTGCGAGGAAGACATTGTTAGTGTTAAATCCCTCGCTAGGTGGCGTCGAGACAAATTATGTCTGCATTTATTGTGGAAATACTTAAACTTGTTAAATATTAATTATTATTTTTTAATTTATAAACTAACGTTTAGACAAGATTTTTATGCATAGCACAAAGGGTAACAATTATTACAAGCAATAATTGTCAGCCTGAAACACTCATTTACATTGAAAAATCTTCCGAGAAAAGATACTTGCCGCCAACGGGACTTGAACCCGTGTCCTTCCGATTGCCGGTCGAATGCTCTGACCACTGAGCTATGGCGGCTTATCAAATACCCGCCAAATAATTCAATATATACTAGTGTTTCATTCAACAATTACTGCTTGTTATATTTTTTCCACCTGAAAACAACCAACTTTATTTTTGCGAGGAAGACATTGTTAGTGTTAAATCCCTCGCTAGGTGGCGTCGAGACAAATTATGTCTGCATTTATTGTGGAAATACTTAAACTTGTTAAATATTAATTATTATTTTTTAATTTATAAACTAACGTTTAGACAAGATTTTTATGCATAGCACAAAGGGTAACAATTATTACAAGCAATAATTGTCAGCCTGAAACACTCATTTACATTGAAAAATCTTCCGAGAAAAGATACTTGCCGCCAACGGGACTTGAACCCGTGTCCTTCCGATTGCCGGTCGAATGCTCTGACCACTGAGCTATGGCGGCTTATCAAATACCCGCCAAATAATTCAATATATACTAGTGTTTCATTCAACAATTACTGCTTGTTATATTTTTTCCACCTGAAAACAACCAACTTTATTTTTGCGAGGAAGACATTGTTAGTGTTAAATCCCTCGCTAGGTGGCGTCGAGACAAATTATGTCTGCATTTATTGTGGAAATACTTAAACTTGTTAAATATTAATTATTATTTTTTAATTTATAAACTAACGTTTAGACAAGATTTTTATGCATAGCACAAAGGGTAACAATTATTACAAGCAATAATTGTCAGCCTGAAACACTCATTTACATTGAAAAATCTTCCGAGAAAAGATACTTGCCGCCAACGGGACTTGAACCCGTGTCCTTCCGATTGCCGGTCGAATGCTCTGACCACTGAGCTATGGCGGCTTATCAAATACCCGCCAAATAATTCAATATATACTAGTGTTTCATTCAACAATTACTGCTTGTTATATTTTTTCCACCTGAAAACAACCAACTTTATTTTTGCGAGGAAGACATTGTTAGTGTTAAATCCCTCGCTAGGTGGCGTCGAGACAAATTATGTCTGCATTTATTGTGGAAATACTTAAACTTGTTAAATATTAATTATTATTTTTTAATTTATAAACTAACGTTTAGACAAGATTTTTATGCATAGCACAAAGGGTAACAATTATTACAAGCAATAATTGTCAGCCTGAAACACTCATTTACATTGAAAAATCTTCCGAGAAAAGATACTTGCCGCCAACGGGACTTGAACCCGTGTCCTTCCGATTGCCGGTCGAATGCTCTGACCACTGAGCTATGGCGGCTTATCAAATACCCGCCAAATAATTCAATATATACTAGTGTTTCATTCAACAATTGCTGCTTGTTATATTTTTTCCACCTGAAAACAACCAACTTTATTTTTGCGAGGAAGACATTGTTAGTGTTAAATCCCTCGCTAGGTGGCGTCGAGACAAATTATGTCTGCATTTATTGTGGAAATACTTAAACTTGTTAAATATTAATTATTATTTTTTAATTTATAAACTAACGTTTAGACAAGATTTTTATGCATAGCACAAAGGGTAACAATTATTACAAGCAATAATTGTCAGCCTGAAACACTCATTTACATTGAAAAATCTTCCGAGAAAAGATACTTGCCGCCAACGGGACTTGAACCCGTGTCCTTCCGATTGCCGGTCGAATGCTCTGACCACTGAGCTATGGCGGCTTATCAAATACCCGCCAAATAATTCAATATATACTAGTGTTTCATTCAACAATTACTGCTTGTTATATTTTTTCCACCTGAAAACAACCAACTTTATTTTTGCGAGGAAGACATTGTTAGTGTTAAATCCCTCGCTAGGTGGCGTCGAGACAAATTATGTCTGCATTTATTGTGGAAATACTTAAAGTTGTTAAATATTAATTATTATTTTTTAATTTATAAACTAACGTTTAGACAAGATTTTTATGCATAGCACAAAGGGTAACAATTATTACAAGCAATAATTGTCAGCCTGAAACACTCATTTACATTGAAAAATCTTCCGAGAAAAGATACTTGCCGCCAACGGGACTTGAACCCGTGTCCTTCCGATTGCCGGTCGAATGCTCTGACCACTGAGCTATGGCGGCTTATCAAATACCCGCCAAATAATTCAATATATACTAGTGTTTCATTCAACAATTACTGCTTGTTATATTTTTTCCACCTGAAAACAACCAACTTTATTTAGTGGTCAGAGCATTCGACCGGCAATCGGAAGGACACGGGTTCAAGTCCCGTTGGCGGCAAGTATCTTTTCTCGGAAGATTTTTCAATGTAATTGAGTGTTTCAGGCTGACAATTATTGCTTGTAATAATTGTTGTCCTATGCCTATGCCTACTTTTACTTGCTAAACGAATATCGTCTGATCACATTCTGGCCTACAATCGCAGGATTGAACATTTTACCTGCGTGCTCAAGAAATAAATTAGTGCTGTTGTCTTGACGGTTCAGCGTATGAGATGCCAATTTCACAGAACTCTTCAGACAACTCTTACTTATTTGGGTTAAGACAACCTAGTTATTTACCTCCTGCACAGCCTTTAAGATTTTGACAGGCAAAACACCATCACTCAATTTTGTTAAAGTAAAAAAAATCGCTTCTTTTTCGCGTTTTAACGTATTTATCGCTAAAAACACCATATATCGCTTTAATTCGCGAAAATATCGTTAATGCTATGAATCAGTGTCTCTAATTATAATCATCAAACGCGATCCAAGATGAATGAATCCAGGTTCCTATGAATAATCATTTGTCCAATTATCCCCGTAGAACAGCCTCGGAGACGAGTGCTATCAGACAAGATGCACGCAGCATCGCGTTTTCTCTATGATAATATAAATGTTTTATTTCTGAGATTGACATCAAAGGTACGTGAAGGACTTATTGGGTCAAGGACGTAGGTGTACGTTGGGTGAGGTACGTTTAACCCCGTAGAATTAGTATCTAATATCATGTCATCATATATTTATAGTATTTTATAATTTGTTATATTTTAGTATAATCATTATATAGTATAAGATGAAATCGTTCAAAATGTTTTTTTTTTACATGAGCTCCACACAGGAGGCCCTGAGGAAAATAATTTCCCTCAGGGCCTATGTCATCTTTGGAGATGCTGTTTGGAGGGTTTTTTTTAAGGAAAGGAAGGAGTTCTGGGTAGGAAAAGGGTTTAAGGGGTGGGTAGGAATCTGGGGTTCAGTATGTCCTGGTCATCCGCCTCCAAGACCTAGACAAACCTCACCCCATGAACCCGGGCACCCCTGCTAAATCACCAAACGTAGCGAACGACTTGGGGTGACCTATGGCAGAGGTGTTGGTTATCCAATAAAGGTTCCCGGGGCGGCGGTACCCATTCCCGCCTCCCACATTGATAGATCTTTTAAACTACGCCACGGATGTTCATGCGGTTTTCACCAATTGATAGAGTGATTCAAGAGGAAGGTTTATATGTATAATACATGCTTTTTATAATAGAGAAAAGCCGAGAAATTCAAATATTCAATTCAGACGGGTGGTGTGGATTTTATAAAGGTTGGATAATGGCGTTGTATTTCGTTAGCCACAGCAACGTATGGCCGGGTCAGCTAGTTTATTATATTTTAGTCATACATTTTAGTACATATAATTTATATACATATATAATTAATACTTATAATTTATTATATTTTAGTCATAAATATTTCAGCTTGACATTCAATTTCAAATAGAATTGCTGTTTTTAACCTTTTCCACTCCGTAGGCCACACATTCTGGCCCAAACGATTTTGGTAGGCAGCTCCGTCGGCCAGAGATTCTTTCCCGGCGCAGGTATAAGTTTAATCACCAATTTCTATCTTCCTAAGGACATTCTACCAACTATTATTTCCGATAATTACAAAGAATTGTGGCAACATATTGGATAAACCTACATTTTTTCATTTAAATTTACCGTTAATTTGATATATTCATGTAAAAATAGATGCATAATTTTAACACACGAAATATTTGTTGTCTTCCAATTTTTCGGAACAGTCAGTTTATGACGTTTATCCCGCGTTTATGACGGTTCTCCGCAGTTACTCCCACTTTTTGTGACCATATTTTTTCGTTTTGTGAAACAATTGATGTTGATATAAGTAATTAAACAATGTTGATATAAGTAATTAAATTACACAATGAAGGAATTATCGATGCCCAACTGTCCATGTTTTGATTTTGTCAGTATCAGAGATGGCGTTGTGTATGAATTTATATTTTTTGTAATTTTCTTACTTTCTCACTTACTTACGGGAATTTTTTAAAGGAGGCGGGTACGGGTGCCGCCGCCCCGGGAACCATTTATTGGATAACTAACACCTCGCCATAGGTCACCCCAAGTGGATCGCTACGTTTATGATTTAGGAGGGGTGCCCGGGTTCACGGGGTGACTTTTGTGCGGGTATTGGCAGCGGATGCGTCTGCCCACCTTCTGCGTGGCGGGCCGGGTCGAGAGAGACTGGTTGAGGGGTGCCGTTTGATCTTTCCAGCTGGATTCTCTCGACCAATGGGTCGAAAGAGTCCGGCTGGAAAGGTCAATGGCCATGCACCGCAGTTGGAGGGATGGATTCATTCCCGGATACACTGACCTCCAGATTCCTACCCACCCCTCATGCTTTTTTCCTTCACGCACAGTTAAATATTATAATACCTATCGCAATATTGCTGCAGTTCTTTCAAAATATGAGAATTCGTTCGATAAAAAATGTATGAAAAAATTAATTTTCTTCATAACATTATTTTTCGTGAATTTTTGCGATGTTTTAATAGTTATTCTGTGCGTATAGTTATATCCGGGGCGGAGACAAATCCGACAAATCAAAGATCGTCAAAATCGGTCCAGCGGATCTCGAGTTATAAATAGTGTAACTAACCCGACATTGTTTTATATATTTAAGATATGAACAATACTCTAACTTGTAAACACCGTGTAGAATATTTTCCAAACTTATTATCTATTTTATGTGTTGTGGGCTGGTCTATCTTTTGTTTCCTGAAAGAGGGTCTAAACCTAAAATAACGTAACCAATGCAAAATAAGAAACCCTCCACTACCCATGAAACCTAAGCCAATCAGGTCCAGGTAGTCACTAGTTAGCCGCCGTGCGGTACAGGACAATTAGAAAGGAACTTCTCCAAGGATTTACATTGGATTGTCTGTATATTTTACCCGTATTATACAAATTATGCAAATAAAACGCATTGAAATCGAATGTATTATTTTTTAGTTACAATGTGTGATTTAACAAGTAATTTATGCAAAATGTACCAAACAACTAATGGTCACACGAATTGTTCGATAGGGTGCCGCAAAAATAATGAACGGAAATTTTCATTTTAAACACAAAATATAACATACATTTTTGGTCGGAGTAGCTAAACGGTTTTGAGAAAAAATGGTCGGAGTGGAAAAGGTTAAAAGTATTTTAAACAAACCATCATCAACATCATGATCTTCTTCCCCTTATCCTATTCGGGTCGGGGACCCATTGCATTGACAAGGCTCCTCCATGCGTCCCTGTCTTGTGCCGCTTGTCCGGCCTCCGTCCATGGCAGTCCCATTCTCTCCTCACACAGTTTCTGGAGTTGCCTCGCCCAACTGTGTCTGGAGCGGCCCACTGGACGTCTACCCTCTGGAATCGCACTCAGAATTCGGTCATTCGGTCATCAGACATTCTTAGTACATGCCCAAGCCACCTCAGTTGCGATTTTTCTATGAAGACTAGCAGTGGTTCGATGTTTAGATCGTCTCGGATTGTCGAGTTTCTTATATGATCCCATTTCGTAACCCCTGCCACTCCTCTCAAATACCTCATTTCGGCAGCTTGGACTCTAGAGCGTGTTCTTTCATTTAGCATCCATATCTGGTGGCCGTAAGTGAGCGTCGGGCGGTATACAGTTTTGAACACTGCCATCTTTGTCTTGATACTGAGCTGGGCTTTCCTTTTCACTGAGCTGTAGAGAAGACGCAATACACCGCTTGCCGCACTAATTCTTCGATCAATTTTTCCGTCTTGCCGTCCATAGATGGAGAATTATTCAACCCCGAGGTATTTGAATCTGTCCACCTGTTTCAGCTGAATCCCATTGTTGAGTATGTTGCACTGAGTTTGGTCCCTTCATACAACCATCACCTCTGTTTTTGAGGGTGCCATGCCAACTCTGAATAAAACCAACTCAGAAACACCTCAGAAAGGTCATTAAAAGCTATGAAAACATAATTTTAAAATAGCCAGTAACCCTAACCTAACTTAGCCTATTAAATCATTTTTTTATGTTTTTTTATCATCACTCTTAATGATCTTTCTGAGGTACTTCTGAGTTGGTTTCTTTCTGAGTTGTCCGGTCACCGTTTTTGAGGTGCTCATCTTCATTCCCGCCGCCGCGGCCGTGCACTCTTCTTTGAAACGGTTGATCCACTCTTGTAGTTCCTCCAGTGTTGTCGCTAATCTCGCGACGTCATCAGCAAAATAGTAGGGCCCTAATTCTAGTATTACCTACTAGTGCTGCATCCCGTGTTTGACTCTTTCACTAACGTATATAAGCAATTAAATATATTAAATTTTTGAACGCAAACATAGCAAAGATCCAGTTTAGTCGTAGAAATTGACATGTGACAAAGTCTTCAAATGGCCATCCAGCGTTATTTTGTTTTTACGACAGTTTTTAGTCAGTTTCAGTTTTTCAACAAATTATGATCAGTAGAAGTAAACAACTATCATTTTTTAAGCTTGTCAGCGTATTGCAATTTGATAGAATACTGAAACGCATCTAAAATCGGCATTTCTCGGAGACCTCTCATATAATAATAATAAATTGTTTTACAATTCGCTTTTTTTTTCTTTTATCATTGATTCTATTGATAAAAAGGTCACTGCTCAGCTACAATTCAGGATTTCTCCTGAAAAGCAGCTGGTTTTCAGTAGTGCCTCCAATATACAGCAGAAAATGAAATAAAATAAAAACGAATTAAAAAATTAAATTAAATTAAAATAAAATACTTACAATTAAATTAATTTCCATAAAAAATAATTAAATCGAATCTCTAATTCAACAAAATTATATAATATGAATAATAGAAATTAAAATATAAAAATTAAATATTTAATTAAAAAAATATATATATAATGTGAATCGGAATTCAAACTAAGCCAATAATGTTAAAATTAAAACTCAAATAAATATATAATCAATTCAAATCAAACCAAATTAAAAATAAAAACAAATCATTTATATAATATAATCAAAAATGTAATCAAAATAAATAATGTAATATATTCATAAATAAATAAAAATTGTTAAAAATAATAAAATATAATAAAAAATGTACTTAATCAAATCAAATCAAAGACCAAAACAAAAACACAAGAAATTTTCCTTCAATATGTCAAAAAAAAACAAAATGGCGCTGAATGACATTTTGATGACAATGTTACATTTGAATTTTAGCGAAACAACTGGGTTTTAAGTTTATAAAATCGCTTACCGGTGTTTTTTTTGTAAACTGTATTAACCACTTTAAACGAAACCAAAATACATGCATATAAAGAAAAAAAAACATTTCAAACAATGTTTCCATCCTGAATAGTATATTTCACCATAGGGATACTCTTAGTGAGGTAGCCTATCACTCAATTTGTGATTAGATACATGATTATTAATTAAAAACCAATTCTACACTTTAAACTGATGAATCGATTTTATCACCGTAATAAAAAATTCCATAGACCAGTTTCCCGCCACAAAAACATTACCGCGAAAAACACCAAAGAAACCGGAAACAAACAATGTGTCATCGCAAAAATTCCCGCCAGCTGCTTGTCCACAGATACCTACCTCCAGAGGGTGACCAAAGACAATAATATGGTCAACACCAACTAACAACTAGTTATAAACATGCTTCACAACAAACTTCTCGTTTTTATTTTTATAATGATAATAAATAATAACACACTCACTTTAAACTTTGACTACTTACTTACTACAACACTTACTTTAAACATTTTTCAAATAAATAAATTGTTTCTCCCTGCATGTCCTTTCCCGTGGGTCCCGTTCCCCTCCCGCGTTCCATATATTCAGTCACAGTACATTCAGTTTTCAAACACCTCGCGTGTTACACCTATTACAATTTTTCATATATTACAAATGTTCATTTTTATAATTATAAGAATAAAGTCAATCAAATTTGGTCTCGTATTTAAAGTATCTATAATTTTAAAAATCCTTAGACAATTCTTTAGAAAAAAACAGCTGCCTGCTAAATTCGCATTCATCAAACGCGCAAACTGCCAAATGTGTGAAGTTAAAATAGTCGTTAAGTTTTCTGAAAATTATCCAATTTTCTTAATTTTTATTTCCGTGAGAACCTTCTACAAAATATTATAAAACTTCATACTTGTATTGTACCTACTTATATCTTTCATACTTTTTTTCATATGCACCTTAATTAATTTAGCTATGTTCCTTAAAACATCCAAACGGGCGTAATAAATAATGCCTGATTTACAAACTTGCTTTACAACAATCTATATATTTATGTTTATAACTAGCCTCAGAAACAATAACTGTTGTGTTAACTTATTAGCTAAATAAATTCGTTTTGTTTATTAAGTTAAAAATTACACAATAAAGCAATTATCGATGCGCAGCTGTCCGTGTTTTGTTTTTGTCAGTATCTGTGACGGCGTTGTGTACGGATTCATATTTTTTATGATTTTCTTACTTTTCCACTTACGGGAATTGCATTTCATTTTCTTTATACGTGTGAGGAAGATTTATTATAATTATTGTATTTTTCCTTTGGAGGGGTGCAGACATACATTCGCCGTTAAGACATTATTTTCGACTATTTTCATTTAGTGTGTAAGAAAGAGAGGCAGCATTATATGTTTAAGAAAAACAGCAAAACTATCAGCGCATTGAAGACGTTTTTGAGTTTTTGCAATTTACTCACTATTCAATATTATATTTTATCTCAATATTGCTGCGGGTCTTTCAAAAGATGAGAACATGTTCCATACAAAAAAAAAAATTCTTCGTGAATTTTTCCGATGTTTTCATAGCTATTCTGCTATTCGGGGCGGTGACAAATCCAAAAAATCAAAGAAAAATCGGTCCAGCTGTTCTTGAGTAATAAATGGTGTAACTAACCCGACTTTGTTTTATATAATATTAAGAAAATATCAACAAAGCTAAAGCTACTACACATTGCTCTGTAACTACTTTCACAGTACCTTAACTATTTATTTTCAACTTTTGTTATTTAATAAGTTATTATACGTACACTTATTGAACTCCTTTGTACAACTTTACATAATTATATAATAAAACTAGATATCTCTTTGTTTTGTACGTACTAATATCTTTCATATTCAGTTTATTATGTTATGTAATATGAATTCACTTATTATTATACTCCTGAACAATAATTAAAAAATAATTACAACAACAAGACGTTAATAAATAAATAAACTAACAACAACTCTGCCTCCAAACCCCTCCCCCCTCTCCCACCATATAGAAAGAAGAAGAAGAAATCATGTGTGCTGTTCACACGCGGTAGAAGTGAAACTTTCAGAAAACTAAATTTCGAGAGAATGAGGCGGATGCAGAGTATCAAGAATTGGATAATTGTAGAGTTTATTTATTATAATATTGTTACCAGTTTGAAATTTATTTTACGTTTCATTCTACTAAGCACCGCACAAAGAGGACACCGATTAATTTGTCTATCCCGTTTTCTCGCAGGCTAAATCCTATAGATGTATGTGTTTGTGTCGCTCGTTTTCGCTTCATCGAGTTTCAAGTCAAAACGGTTCTAAAGAAGTTTTCGCTTCTAAAATAGAGTGTGCAATTCACACGCGATAGAAGTGAAACCTTCAGAAAACTAAAGTAGACAAGAGTGGGGAGGCTACGTAGCACCGCACAAAGGGGGGACCGATAGGCTGCGAAGCACCGCATAAAGAGGAGACCGATTATACTATCTCATTCTCTCGCAAGCTAAATTCTATAGATGTACCTATGTGTTTGTCTATGTTTAGTGAAGCTGTTTTTCGTTACATTGGATTTTAAATCACAACGGTGCTAAGGAAATTTTCACTTCTGTAAGGTGTTAATAAATCAATAAACTAACAACAACTCTCCCTCTGTACCTCCACCATACAAAAGAAAAAAAAGAACAACAGACAACAACTGAACGAAAAATAGCAATACATGGCTCATGACGCGGCCATCTTTAAACCACTGAGGGAGGGGGAAGGAAGAACGCGCTATTCAACACTCAACCAACTACGATATCATTTTGCGAAGCTGTAGGAAATAAGCTCTAAGAAACTTCAGTCACTAAATAGCCATCAGTGGCCGTGGTCAACTGTTAGACAGTGGGGCCAACCTACCAACAACAATATAAATAAATCAAATCAATAATAATTACATTATTGATGCCAACTTGACGGGATAAATTCAATTGTTTTAATTTAGAAATCTTTCACTCTGAAAGATTGTGTTGTTCTTTTCAAATATTTGGACTTAATATTGAATAGAATAATAATTATTTGTGTGAATTTTTGTGGTGCTTTTATGTGTCTTGTGGGGGTTGCATAATTGTGCAGTGCAGAATTACTAAATTGCTGTAAGGGTGAGTTATTATTTTTTTATTACACTAATTTGTTTAGTTGAATAATATGTTTGTTTTTAGAAGTGAAACTTAAAGCACGTTTTAATTCAAGAATGGTAGATATTTAATTTAAATTTTAACTTGTATTTTGATTTCAATCGTTTCGTGGGTACTAGACGTGGGCAAAATTGAATGACTGAATTAAATGAATAAATTCAATCTTGTAACACACTCGATCTGATTCTCATTTTCAAAAGGAATTAAATCTTTATTCCTTACCCTTGGCCTTGCATCTTACGATTTTTTAACAGCACCATATTTATTTTTATTTCGATTAATTTATTTTACAGTTAAATATTTCATGTTATATTGAGGTAAGAAAATAATAATGTACTCTATAAATATTGTAGTGTTTCGTAGGGATTAAATTAAATATTATTCTGGATATTTGTTGCGCGGATAGGTACACCTACTACAGGCGATGCGCGCCGCGAAATTGCCTATCACGTGTGATGAGTAGTATCCCGCGCAGTAAATCTTATACCTACAAAAAACCCCGTAGGCCAGAGTCCCCGTCCCCAATCCAAATGACAAAGCCGCCAACAGACAAGCGAGTCAGCCAAGATCCAAATAATTCTGAGCTCCGAGAGTCGCGTCTGTTTCACAGTTGTCCCGCCAGTCCCGTCAGTCATAGTCACGGAAGAATCGTTCCTCCGTGGTCATAGTCAATCCGCAACCCCAATCTCTGTTTCACTTATTCAAGGAATCAAAACATTTATTTCTTATTCATTTGTGACGTCGTAGTCCCACGGGTCCCGGTGGGTCCCGGGTCCCACGTGTCGAGTCGATCCGGCCGGTCCGCGGAATGCAAGTTATTCAAGTCACAGCAAGACAAAAGACACTTATTAGTCAGAAGTTCCTAATTCATTTCTTGATGCCCGCCGAGAATCGGTTCGTCGTTAGTCCCCGCGCGGCCAAGCCGTCATCTTAGGGTGAAACTTCCCACTTCGGATTCTGAACGTTAATAAAAATCTAAAAGCGAAAGTTAATCCTATGTTTTTTCTCCCTCACACGTGCGTAAATTGTGATACAATGCTTGTAGAAACAAAACGATGTATATCTATATTATTATTATTTTTTTATGGTATCTGTCTCTGTCTACTCTAGCCGTAAACAATACATCAGTCGCTATCGAACCGTGATACTGATAAATGATAATCGAGCGGTTTGTTCCTTTATATTTTGGCAACAAATTATATGACGCGTGTCGCCAGGGCTTAGATTTTATTCAGCGCGTGGTATTAACTTCACCATTGAGGTAGGTGCATTTAAAATATATATATATATTTGAGTGAAGCTTATTCCAGGTGACCGGTCCGGATATACCTATGAAAGCGCGATAATAGTATGGCTTTTATGTGAATTCCGCCCAAGTCCCGTCTGGAGCTAATGAAACTATGGAATCCCCAATTGGGATATTTTGCGAGGCTAAAGGTAGTGGGAAGTTTAGATCACGTGAAGTGAAACAATTTTAAGATTAATAAATAAATAAAAATTAGTAAAACCTTAGGGGTTAACCACAAAAACTGTTTAATTTTAAGATTTAATTGATAGCCTAATATAAACACATTTTTCTTGTCAAAAATTTGTCTTTTGGGCAAAATAATATCTAAGTACACATTGAAATATTTCATTAACCTCGTCGCGCGTCGTTTTTAGTACCTACGATTTTTCAGAACAACATAATTTACCCTAAGAAGAGTGCTTTGCGTAGTAAAAACTTCTTTATCACCGTTGTGATTTGAAACTCGATGAAACGAAAAATAACGACACTAAAAAGAGCAAACACACAAAAGGCTTCGTAGCCTCATAAAATATAAGCGAGGGTTTTTTTTTTTTTTTTTTTTTTTTTTTTTTTTTTTTTTTTTTTTTTTTTTTTTTTTTTTTTTTTTTTTTTTTTTTTTTTTTTTGGAATTAAAGGAATGAATAAAATGAATCAATTCAAAACGCCGAGGGAATCACAATGAATCGATTCACTCCTGGGAATGAGTCTGCCCATGTCTAGTGGGTACCATGCACAGTGTCTGGAATTATGAAGTACATATAACCTAAGTCATAAATTCGTCTTAATAATAACACTTCATAGCTTCTCATTGTGTTATTATTTGAGTTATTATTTATGTTTTAAATGTGTTTGGCTGATTTACTTAGCGCCGTTTTTGTGAAAATTCACATCAAGGGCGTCGTACAATTAAATATGTAATGAAATTAATATAACTGACTTATTACCAAGATTTATAATTATTACTAATGACATCACGAAGTGAAAACCTTTGCGAAGAATTTTTCTTCGAAAAAAAAAATTATTACTAATGACTTACATCTATGACCCTATAGCCGGTGACTAAAGAATAAGACTTAATTATAAGTACTGACTTAAATCTAGTGACTTAATGACATACATATTTACAAGCGTGAATTGCGCACAAAAAGAAGAAGATGAAGAGATATCCAAATACGAATGTTAGAGAGAGCGTGCTAATATTAAAACGATAATGTTTAATAAAACACTGTGAAAATGTTTAATAAAACACGATTCGTTTAAAATAGCACAAAAATTTCTTAGGAATTGTCTAAAATAGCATATAAAGAAACACTGTGAATTTTTTCATACATAATATAACTTGTAAAATAACTGTTAAATATAATAATTTTCGGACCATAATTTGCGATTTTTTTCTATCGAGGAATTTCATATAATTGCTGTTTCGGCGTGGGGAATGTAAAGATATTATCTTCAAGAATAACATTTATTTTTAAGAGCTTTAAAACTTGTTTTAAGGAAAATATGTAATACGTAAATCGGAAGAAATGCGGAAAGCCGGGCCTTAGTTAGAGATTTATAACTAACATACTTTCATTTAAAAATATATGTTTTGGTGTTTTGACAAGGTCAGTGATTAAATTAAAAACCAAACAACAAACTAAACTCTGTAGCTACAAACAGGTAACATACACACCAGTTATCGCTGCGAAAATATCATAAAAATTTTAGTATGTTTTTCTAACTTTTTCTTAAACTTTTTTTTATATAAACGACTAAGATGCATAAAAATTATAAGTCAATAAATAAAGATAGCCACCAATATACTAAATTATTTTTGTCTCAAAATATTCTCCAAATCGAGGATGCCATAGTCATACGATAAACCCCTATAACAAGCTATAATAACATACCTCAATAAATCAATGTTAGCATAACACCAAATATTCTTTTGCATGGATTTTATTTCACCTCAAGAATACTGTTCCACAAAATTATTATGTAAATCACACATTTTGTAAAAGCACATGTGATATTAATATAAATAAATGAATAAATTTTAATTTGAAATTACATCAAAATTAATCTACTTTTCAGGCTCGATTATATTTAATAATATGCCTAAATCGTATCTTGTTAAATTCTTGTGTAAGGAAATGTGAATATGGTGTGTTTTTATTCATATGCACAGGAAATTAATCTCACACCTACGTAGTTAAGTATGGAGATATCAATAACTAATTGAAAATCGCCTACGAGGCATGCAGTTTGCTATAATTATTCAATGGTACTATTAATAATAATTGTTAACAACAATTTACACTATATTACATTGTTTTTAACGACCATCTGTAACTAATAGATTGCATAAAGTAAGTAGATACTTTACATGAGTAACAATCTATAAGACCACCATCTAAGCGTTGCTTGAAAAAATGTCAATCTTAAAAGCGATTTTGTATCTTTTCATCATTTGTGGATACGGATTACGGAATAGATTCCATGCGTAATCTACTAAATTAGTGTGAGTGTCAATGCCTTGCAATTGCTTTTTTTATGGACTGATGTGTCAGCTGTCGTATTTCAACCATTATTTTTAATTTATAAACTAACGTTTAGACAAGATTTTTATGCATAGCACAAAGGGTAACAATTATTATAAGCAATAATTATCAGCCTGAAACACTCATCAACATTGAAAAATCTTCCGAGAAAAGATACTTGCCGCCAACGGGACTTGAACCCGTGTTCTTCTGATTGCCAGCTGATGGTCAGCTGCTCTTGACCACTGAGCTATGGGGGCTTTTCAATCGTTTCGTGGGTACTAGACGTGGGCAAAATTGAATGACTGAATTAAATGAATAAATTCAATCTTGTAACACACTCGATCTGATTCTCATTTTCAAAAGGAATTAAATCTTTATTCCTTACCCTTGGCCTTGCATCTTACGATTTTTTAACAGCACCATATTTATTTTTATTTCGATTAATTTATTTTACAGTTAAATATTTCATGTTATATTGAGGTAAGAAAATAATAATGTACTCTATAAATATTGTAGTGTTTCGTAGGGATTAAATTAAATATTATTCTGGATATTTGTTGCGCGGATAGGTACACCTACTACAGGCGATGCGCGCCGCGAAATTGCCTATCACGTGTGATGAGTAGTATCCCGCGCAGTAAATCTTATACCTACAAAAAACCCCGTAGGCCAGAGTCCCCGTCCCCAATCCAAATGACAAAGCCGCCAACAGACAAGCGAGTCAGCCAAGATCCAAATAATTCTGAGCTCCGAGAGTCGCGTCTGTTTCACAGTTGTCCCGCCAGTCCCGTCAGTCATAGTCACGGAAGAATCGTTCCTCCGTGGTCATAGTCAATCCGCAACCCCAATCTCTGTTTCACTTATTCAAGGAATCAAAACATTTATTTCTTATTCATTTGTGACGTCGTAGTCCCACGGGTCCCGGTGGGTCCCGGGTCCCACGTGTCGAGTCGATCCGGCCGGTCCGCGGAATGCAAGTTATTCAAGTCACAGCAAGACAAAAGACACTTATTAGTCAGAAGTTCCTAATTCATTTCTTGATGCCCGCCGAGAATCGGTTCGTCGTTAGTCCCCGCGCGGCCAAGCCGTCATCTTAGGGTGAAACTTCCCACTTCGGATTCTGAACGTTAATAAAAATCTAAAAGCGAAAGTTAATCCTATGTTTTTTCTCCCTCACACGTGCGTAAATTGTGATACAATGCTTGTAGAAACAAAACGATGTATATCTATATTATTATTATTTTTTTATGGTATCTGTCTCTGTCTACTCTAGCCGTAAACAATACATCAGTCGCTATCGAACCGTGATACTGATAAACCATCTAAGCGTTGCTTGAAAAAATGTCAATCTTAAAAGCGATTTTGTATCTTTTCATCATTTGTGGATACGGATTACGGAATAGATTCCATGCGTAATCTACTAAATTAGTGTGAGTGTCAATGCCTTGCAATTGCTTTTTTTATGGACTGATGTGTCAGCTGTCGTATTTCAACCATTATTTTTAATTTATAAACTAACGTTTAGACAAGATTTTTATGCATAGCACAAAGGGTAACAATTATTATAAGCAATAATTATCAGCCTGAAACACTCATCAACATTGAAAAATCTTCCGAGAAAAGA
Organism: Limnephilus rhombicus; assembly: GCA_929108145.2. Lineage (NCBI taxonomy): Eukaryota > Metazoa > Arthropoda > Insecta > Trichoptera > Limnephilidae > Limnephilus > Limnephilus rhombicus. Next base: position 11,255,839 of record OV815291.1, read on the forward strand.
TACTTGCCGCCAACGGGACTTGAACCCGTGTTCTTCTGATTGCCAGCTGATGGTCAGCTGCTCTTGACCACTGAGCTATGGGGGCTTATCAAATACCCGCCAAATAATTCAATATGTATACTAGTTTTTTTTTTTTTTTACAGGAACTCCACACAGGAGGCCCTGAGGAAAATAATTTCCCTCAGGGCCTATGTCATCTTTGAGGATGCTGTGTGGAGGGTTTTCTTAAGGAAAGGGAGGAGAGGAGAGTTCTGGGAAGGAAAAGGGTTTAAGGGGTGGGTAGGAATCTGGGGTTCAGTATGTCCTGGTCATGCACCTCCAAGACCTAGACAAACCTCACCCCATGAACCCGGGCACCCCTGCTAAATCACCAAACGTAGCGAATCACTTGGGGTGACCTATGACAGAGGTGTTGGTTATCCAATAAAGGTTCCCGGGGCGGCGGTACCCATTCCCGCCTCCCAAATTGTAATTTTAAGTTTAAGTATTTCCCCAATAAATGTAGTCATAATTTGTCTCGACGCCACCTAGCGAGGGATTTAACACTTACAATGTCGTTCTCGCAAAAATAAAAAGTTGGTTGTTTTCAGGTGGAAAAAATATAATAAGCAGTAGTTGTTGAATGAAACACTAGTATATATATTGAATTATTTGGCGGGTATTTGATAAGCCCCCACAGCTCAGTGGTCAAGAGCAGCTGACCGGCAATCAGAAGGACACGGGTTCAAGTCCCGTTGGCGGCAAGTATCTTTTCTAGGAAGATTTTTCAATGTTGATGAGTGTTTCAGGCTGATAATTATTGCTTATAATAATTGTATTTCAACCAGTTTAAAACACGAAATTCTGCAAGTATGCATGATTATTTATTCATTTAATGTACGTTTATAGTTGTATACTATGCATTTGGCATTTGCGAAGTTTCGTTTCAATCTAAATACGCATGAATTGCTTACTTACTTGGCGTCTGACATTTCACAGTGTCAATTAATAGAAAATACTTTCAGTGTTGCCAGCGTATATCGATTTCTTATTTAGTCCATGTCGATATCGGTTCGGCTGTCAGCGGTGAAAGTGTACTCGAGACATCGATATAAAATCATCGGAAGTTATCGATCTCACCGTGATAGAGCTCTTTATCTGAACACCTAGGCACTTCTCAACCTTCATCCACCCCATCTCTTCCCCCTCCCTCACACCCTTCAGCCTATCAACCCTATCCTACCTATAGATAATACCAAAAGCTTATAAATTATAAATATATTCGTATGAAGTTATAAGAAGGCTATAATAACATACCTCGTTGATAATAATCAATGTTAGCATAATACTTCTGCATGGGTTCTATATAATTTAATGGCATATTTTACTTCATGATTACTGTTACACAAAATTATTATGTATTCACAATATGTTTGAGAAAGCCCGTGTATATCTTTATAAAGGGTGGCGCAAAACTACCGATATGGTTTGAATATTATTACACATTACAATAAGATTCAAAATAAAATATTTAATATTTAAAAATCTCGCGTCACGATGTTTGTTCGAGATAAACTCCGAAACTACTTAACCGATTTTGATGAAATTTGGCTTACTGTGTGTAATTTGGTCCAACTTAAAGTATTATATCTCGCTTATTGACCTCAATATTTATTATTGCGAATTAAATTTCATACAATGTTTGTTATAGGACGATGCTTTGTAATTATTGTAAGTTCCATAAGTTTCTAACAGATGGCGGTGTGAGTTATTTATCGACAAAACACTTCTTGATTATATAGGTTGGGTAACCATCCAGTAGATGTAATGTTTCCAACATTTTCGTTAGCCACAGCAACGCGTCGCTGGGTCAGTTAGTAAGTAATATAACTTCGCTTGAATTGGCAATAGCCGTATATAATAATCAGATCTGAATAGCCAGGTACTTCCCAACCTTCCTCTTCTCCATCTCCTTCAGTCTCGCAATATAACTCTGGACCGGGACAGCTGGGAATCCAGTGTGGAATTTACAAAATTAAAAGAATTTTCGACTAACATTATCCTTCAAAAACTTTCACAAAAATGTCGCTATTTAAATAATTCTTATTTTTTTAAAAGAAAGAATAACATTCCCGAGTTACGAATAACCCGACAATAATTTCAAATCTCCTGCTACCACCACAGTAAGCGGAAAATATTGCTTGTGTCGTGATGGCGGACTTAATCAGCCGAGGACACGGGACGCCTGGGTGGTACCCAAAAGCGATGCTAACTCAGCCACTGACCGGTCATTCAAATAATATTTTTTATTTAAAATGCTTCATTATTATCTTAATTTAATATTTTTGCCTTTAATGTGTTGATCTCCATGAACATCCGTTTTTTTGAAGCAATTAAAAATTTCTCTGGCGTCAAAAAAATTGCACATTTTTCTGTCTATAAATTCAAGGTCAGTTTAAATTTTAAATCGTCAGCTATGAACTGCGTAGATACCTACTTATAATATCAAAAATAAAAATTTATAAGATTTTTGGTATGTACATGTACACTGGTCGGTGTAGAGACTTTCGAAAATTTATTTCTAAGTACTAAAGTAAATATGTTTTAATATGTAGGTTAAATTTTTATATAAATATGAAATTATTCTGTCTGTTTTAATTAATTATTTTAATAATAGTAAAGGGGGGTAATGTCTTAGCAGACATTTTCCATTGTATTATAAATTAACATTGTCGAGGCCTTGCTTTCGCAATATCGGTTAAACTTGAACCGGCTGTTGAGCCAAGGTATTTCAGCAGTGTGAACTGCGGTTGAATGTAACCTCGGGTTGAAAAACCGGAGCACATTAATTAACAGAGCAAAGCGGATATCAGATATGAGGCTAGTTTTTCACTTTTATTTAATTTAATTATTAGCTGGGGACCCGGCTTCGCTCGGGGAATCGATATGATATTTGGTATTTTTTATAATTTTTTTATAATTTTATTTATCGTAAAAAATGGAACATATTACAGTGTTACTTTTCCTCCATTAAAAGCATTTGCTTGTGGATGGAGGAGCTTGTGGATACATTTTAAATATTTACAATTTATACAGTCAGGTGTTTCACATAACATATGCACAGATTCACAGTTAATACACATACACCGTTAAAACACATTTTAATCATATCGCAATCAAGATCCTTTAACTAAAAGATAAAATCATCCACATGTATTCAGTAATAAGTAAAATAGGTATAATTTTTAGTGTGACATTCATGTGGTGATGAGGGAAGCAGCAATTTTCCCGTTGGTGATTTCTCTAAAATGCTTTTTGATGGAGTTCAACAATTGTACTTTGTCATTAATGCTTCTGATTTCTACTGGAAGGTTATTAAAGAAGTATATATTTGATATTATATCTTGCTTTATATAACCCCACCCATACAAAAAATGGCTTCGAATAGTCCACAATGTTCCAGAACATTCCACAACATTCTAGAGTGTTCTGGAATGTTCCACAATGATCTGGGATGTTCCGGCATGTTCCGGAATGTTGTGGAATGCTCTTGAATACTCTCGATTGTTCCAGACTGTTCTAGAAATTTCTAGATGCCGAAACATTCAGCCGTTATATCTTCAAGTGCACGCCCTTCAGGTAAAAACGGGAAACTTCTTCATGGATGGTGGCTAGAGGGCTACCACACCATATTACTCCCTTGATCATACCGGGACTCGTTTCTGAGTTTTAGCGGCACGCTCACTGTAGTACCTACACTTTAATTTAAAATGTATATTGATTTATTTTTTTACATTAACTCCATACAGGAGGTAAAAAAATTCTCTCGGGGCCTGTGTCGTCTTTGGGGATGATGTATTGAGGGTCTTATTGAGGAAAGGAAGGAGAAGAAGTTCTGTTAAGGAAAACGTTTTGAGAGGTGGGTAGAAATCTGGGAATCTAAGTCTCCGGGAATGACGGACCATATGAATCCACCGCTTCCACTGCGGTACATGGCGAGAGAGACCGGCTGAAAAAAGATATCCCTCAACCAGTCTCTACCGATTCCTCCCACCACACAGTAGGTGGGCAAACGCATTCGCCGTCAATACCTAGATAAACCTCACCCAATGAACTCGGGCACCCCTGCTAAGTCACCAAACGTAGAGAACCACTTGGGTTGACCTTTAGACGGCAATCTAATCGATGATCAGCGTCAATTAGCGGCCATCCATAAATTACGTCACACTTTAAGGGGGGGGGGGGGGAGTAGAGAATTGTGACATTGTTTGACAAGGGGTATGGGGGGGGGGTCATCAGCTCTGTGACGTCACGCAAAAAATTTGAAATACTCTTTTGATTATTTTTAGATGTTTTGCAAAATACGTGACGTCGCACTAGGGGGGGGGGGTCTCACAAATGTGATGATATGTAATATTATAATATGTAATTTATGGATGACCGATTTCGGTGAAAAGCTATTTTTAGTTTGTAAAATTCATTTAATATCAAACTTCGATTGAAAAAGTTGACAATTTGTCGATCTCAACACAATGCGGAATAATGATTGACCTTACGAATAAGTAATGTGTCTTATATAAAGGCTTTATTAAGAAATACTCAACTAACTATAATCGTAGCGGAACCTTGCCACGCCCGACTCAGAAGGGGTTGCGAACCTTTTAATTTTGTTTCAATATAAATAATATACAATAATTTTTTTATTAGAAAATAAAGTTCAATTTGGAATAGGAATACACGTGATATATAATTGTTGGTAAGAAAACTCCACTGTGGAGTGTAAACTTCGCTTAATTTGACAAATTTATACTAATACATACAATATTCATGCAAAAATATCGCTAAAATAGGTTTTATTTAATTAAAAACGTCTTTACCACCGTTGTTTAAAACTCGATGAAACGAAAAATAGCGACACGAAAAAGAGACAAACACACACATCTATAAGATTTAGCCTGTGAGAGAATGAGATACAATAATCGGACTTTAAGGCTCTGCAACCGGGCCCGAAAAGAAGAAGATGGAGAGATACGAAAATACGAATGTAAGAGGAGAGCGCTAACATTTACAGCGACAAAATCGATGCGAAAATGTTTATTAAAACACGACTCGTTTAAAATAGACCAAAAATCTCGCGGGCATTATCTTAAACAGCATTTAAAGAAACATTGTGAATTTTTTCATACATATAACTTGTAAAATAAGTTAAACAAACGTGTTAATAATAATTTTTGGAGCATACTTTGCGATTTTTTTCTATCGAAGGAATTTTATATAATTTGCGTTTCGGCGCGGGCAAAGTCTAGATATTATCTTCAAGAATAACATAAATTTTTTTAAGAGCTTTAAAACTTACCGTGTTTAAGGAAAATATGTAATAAATCGGTACAAATCCGGGTTGCGGGCCCTTAAGTGGTGATTCGTAGCCTCCCCACTCCTGGCTACTTTAGTTTTCTGAGTGTTTCACTTCTCCCGCGTGTACCTGCACAAAATTGTTTTACTTTTGCTCCCGTCTTGCAATTGGAAGGTCGCAGGTTCAAATTCCAGTATGCGCAAATAAATTACATTTGATTCATTTTTGTCAACCCAATTAAGTAATTAACAAAAATAAAATAACAATATACTTACTCTCGGTAAGACCACTACTCAGAATTGAAACGTTGCTTGAAATGGCTACTCATGTTTGGTGTTCTGATCTGAAAAATCAGGAACTTTCTCTTCTCCATCTCCCTCCTCTCCCCAATACCTTCAGCCTCACAACGTACCCCAATCAGGGATGCCATAGTTTCACTGGCTCCACGCGGGAGCAGTTGGGACTAGTAGCAATAATGCAGGCGTCGTGGGTTCAATTCCATTCTAACCAAGTTCTCCATCATTGCACAAGCAACACTTTGCCATTACACTGACAGTAGTAGCAATTTTTCAAATATTTTCAGGGTAACAATTATTATAAGCAATAATTATCAGCCTGAAACACTCATCTACATTGAAAAAATCTTCCGAGAAAACATTCATGCCGCCAACGGGGCTTGAACCCGTGTTTTTCTGATTGCCGGTCAGGCGCTCTACCACTGAGCTATGTAGGCTTATCTAATACCCGCCAAATAATTCAATTAATTTATCATTTGAATTATTTGGCGGGTATTAGATAAGCCGCCATAGCTCACCGGCAATCAGAAGGACGCGGGTTCAAGTTCCGTTGGCAGCAAGTATCTTTTCTCGGAAGATTTTTTCAATGTAGATGAGTGTTTCAGGCTGATAATTATTGCTTATAATAATTGTTACCCTTTGTGCTATGCATAAAAATCTTGTCTTAAAAATGTTAGTTTATCAATTAAAAATAATAATAAATATTTTCAGGTTATCTGTAACTCGAGAAAGAAAGGTTTGAAAGTTTTGGTGAAATGCAGTTATCGTTCAAGTTATTTATATCGCTTCTTGTATTTCCCTGTCTATCAATGATTCAATAACCTTGATAAAAGATACAATACAAAAACACGATCGAGCAAAAACCTTAACCTAAATGCATGCATAACTTGCGCAGAACAGAAATTCTCAAGACGTGCAATTATACCTGACCAGACAACAGTGACCAGACAACTCAGAATCATGTAACTTCAACACATTCTTCAATAAGTCACAAAAAAAATTATTAAACGATTGAATTGTGAAATACCACAAATCACTAGAATAATATTCTTCCTGTGTTTTGTGCGAATAACAAACTTGATGAAGCCATACTAAATAATGCAAAATCATACAAAATCGTATGTTTTTGTTTTTAAAATTCGCTTAGAAGTATTATAGAAGCTTCTATTAAGTACTGCGTGTAGAACATATCTTGGCCCTTAAAAATATCGGTCAGTTTTTTTATAAGTCTTTTAATAAGCCTATAAAAAAATAAAATATAAGGTCTGTAAAAAACACTTTAAAGTCCAAACTCTCATATTTATAAACCCCTTTTCGGATATGGTTTTATTGTTTAATGTAGAAAATTCAGTTTCTTTTATAATAAAAAAAAAACGATATTTACGCCCGAAGTTCAGAAAATAAAATAAAATATGCATTTTCGCGTTGTTATTTTACAATACGGCCGGCAGTCCACGAATTTGGATTTTCAAAGTGAACTCTATGCCGTCCACCGAAAGGCTACATAACTAGTCACGCCCGTTTTTTTTTTATCAGTTCGCCCCCGAACGGAGCGGGAAACGGACGCTAGGCTCTGCGTCGCTTTGTTTCGTGAAATCAATTTTAAAATTCTGTTTTATTACAATAAACAATGCGTAAAAAAGGAGTTAATGTTTTTTACAGGCCTTTACGAAATCAACCTGTAAAAAAAATTCTCAAATACCTTTTCCAACCTTTCCAAAAGCTTTTTCTCAAGTATTTTTAAACTCCTCCCATAAAAGGGCGTGAATTCCGATTTCGATTTCTTCCTGGACTATTGGATCGCCTTAAATATTACATTCTAAGTAATAAGGATAGAGATTCAAAAATGAAAATTCTGGAATCTATAATTTGAAGTGTAATGATTGTGGTTTCTTTCTATATAGGTAAAACTGCGAAGGTTGAAATACGGATAAAAGAACATATGAAATGTTGTTTCTCGGAGTTTGCCAATCATTTGTTGGAGACTAGTCACACTTTTGACTTTAATAGTGGAATCGAATTATTACTTTGTAACTTTATTGGCGTTCAGTTGGATAAATTAGAAAGGCCTTAAATTCAAATCCAAATATTATATATCATCAGAAAATATGTTTAAATGACCCACTATTGAAGCTGTTCCCTTTATAAATTGTGCCCTCAATTATCCTCCTTTACCCCCTTCTCACTCCTGCCTTTCCATTGACACCGTTAAATTTATTGTTATAATTAGTTTTTAGTAAACCGTCGGTTTTATTGACACTAAAAGTAGTAACCGACCAAAGGTTCGGTTTCGGTTTCGGCAAGTTTCGGCAAAAAAAAATATTTTCGGCATGAGTTTCGGTTTCGGCAGAAAATCTGCCGAAACCAAGACTTTTTTAGACATGTTGAAAATCGATTGTTTTGTTGTATTTGGCTAATTTTTTACACTTATTGAGACAGTTAACACGTGTTAAATTAAATAAATAAAAAAAACAATAATTGAAGTATGTGAAAAAATAATATATTTTATATTACTTCTATAAAACAAACAAAATTTATTAAAAAAACTACTTTTTGCAACTTCTCGTTCGGCTAACTTCGGGTGAGTTCGTGGCTTTTATGTCACTCGCCATCATCAGCAAAATACTCAATTAATGACGTCCTTCCTTGTGTTCATTATTGACAAATGTTTGTTCCAAGAAGTAGTTAACATATTTATTAATTTTGATTTGTTTTATAGCAGTAATATATAAAACATTAATTTTACATGCTTCAATTAATATTTTTTTTATTTATTTCATATAACACGTGTTAACTGTCTGAATAAGTGAAAAATAAGCCAAATAACAGTAAACAATCGAGTTTTAACATGTCTAAAAAAATTTCGGTTTCGGTTTCGGCCGAAACTGAAACAGATACCGAAGATTCGGTTTCGGTTTCGATGGAAAGTCCTATTTCACTAATTAACAGATGGTTAAAACAAAGAAATCTTTTAGTTTTGAAATAATATTTACTTGGGCTCACTGGGATCTGAACCCGCGGCTTCCGTGTAGCTAGTCACGGTCGGTCGGCTAGTCCCTCGACCACGGAGTCCATCATGAATCAAAGATCTTATTTTTTCTTTATTTATTAATTTTATATTAGTAATTTTTACATTAAAATTGCTAATTAATTAAAACATTACATATTGCATACTATATTTTTCCCGGTTTGATGTAGCTCCTACAATACATCTTGAACCTTCCAATTGGTGCAGACTTTGAAGTTTCTGGTAGCGTGTTATAAAACTTCATCCCTTTATACAGTAAACTATTCTGCGTATTCGCTTTGTCCTTTTTGTAGCCAGATTTCCATGCACGTCTTTGTGTTATGTCTGTGAATGTCCTTTTTGTATATAATTCTATTTGATAAGTATTTTGGTAACAGGTTGTTTACTATTTTATGAATATATATCATCGTGTTCAAGGTCAGCATCTGGCAATTTAGTACCTTTAACATTATATTTGTTTTTGAAAATCTATTTAGCTGAAGTATTATTTTCATTGCATCACTTAATTTTATACTTGGTATTCTCAGCAGTTTTATTACTATTCATACAGTTTTTAGTTGCTTTATGGCTTTTCAATCCTTGTACTTGGCTGTGAGTCAGATAATTATGTAAATTAATGGCACTTAATCCGTAACTCATTTAGTATTTAGTTTATAATTAACAATATAAACCTACCTTATATGAACTAAACATGTCAGTTTGACTGTCCTAAAACCAGAAACCTTCCTAGGACAATTAAAGCTTTCTTATTCTTCTTCTAATCAGATCGGTTCCTCATTGCTGAGGATCGTGACTCCTACTACAATTTCCATGGTGGACAAAGATCCTCTACTCCTCGAGGAGCTGCGCTGCGTTGAGGGCCAAGGACGCTAGTGATACTTATTCACTCCAGCGCATTGGTGACCTTCCCTTGCTTCTTCTGCCTTCCACTTTGCCAGTGACTCTATGAGTGTCTCCAAATTGGTGTCCTCGGTTTGGCGAGCAACGTGTCCAAAGTATCTTAAGTTGTAGGCAGATAGTTGAAAGCCTGTTGTGGATGCCTAGCTCTTCCAGGATGGACACATTTGTGCGTCTGGGTGTCCATGGAAACCTGAGCATTTTCTGTAGCACCACATTTCGAGGGCGTATATTTGTTTTCTTTCGCTGGCTCTAACTGTCCATGTTTCCACACCTATTATATATTATTATGGGAAATTATATATTATTATGTGTTTTCTTTCGCTGGCTCTAACTGTCCATGTTTCCACACATATTATATATTATTATACCTTTTATATATTATTATGGGAAAATCAATGCCCGGAGGAGTCCCGTCTTGGTGGTCTTTGTTTTGCCTCTGTTACTCCATATATTTTGCATTTTACTCGTGGCGACTTTTGTCATGCAAATTTTTTACTTAATATTAAATACACTTTACTTATTGAAGTAAAACTTCTTTACGCAGGCTTGACTTGGGGAGTAAGCTGACGAATTCGTGACGAGAGCGTTACGAAAAGCGAGGCGAACGGTAGTTGAGAGGGAATACGCTTCGTATATTACCGTAGGGGCAAGAGAGAGGTGCGAGCACACATTTTCATTCTCTCTTTCTCTCATAGCCAGTTACGTTGCACAGTGCAGGCCTATTGTCTGTATCACACTGTAGGAGAAAGAGATTCTTTCTGTTTTCCTATCATATAAATGGAGCAGAAGTTTTACTTTAGTTCTGTGGTCTAAAGTCTTTTTTTAATTCTTTTTGAAGCTTCCTTATTCTTTTAATGTATTTTTGTACCAAATGTGGGCTTTCATAATTACCGCGATGATTCACGGTTACGGTACCGTGACGGCAAAAAAAGTCAATAAACATACGCTCCTTATCGCTATATTGCTGCAGCCCTTCCTTACGCAATGGTAAGACGCACAAATTACTTTTTGCGACGGGAATTGCATTTCATTGTCTTTATACGTGTGGACAGTGTAATGATAATGTTTCCTTTGGGGGGGTGCAGACATACGTTCACCATTTGTCTCATTTTCGACTGTTGGTGTAAGAAAAAGTTGCAACATTATATGTTTAAGAACAAAAGCAAAACCATCAACGCATTAACATTCGACAATTTTGAATTTTTGGAATTCACTCACACTTCAATATTATCCTTGTAACTACATTCCATACTTTCAAAACTATCGTCACGGCTAGTAGTATTGGTAGTGGTCTTCGGAGACGTCACGGTGCGATGTGTGAGAGAGATGCAAGAAAATGATGACTTTTTTCCTTTGGAGGAAACAGACATTGTACATTGTGTATCACATCTTTTGAAAAGGCTCGAGCATTATAGCGATAAGGAATGTATGTTTATTACCTTTTTTGCCGTCACGGTACCGTAACCGTGAATCGTCACGGTAATGACTAAATATATAATATTACAGGTATAACTTGTCTGAAAATTGCACCTTAGTACAATTTTTCTTATGCATTTCTTGCAAACATTAACACATTTAAAAATGCATTCGAATTTACTACAAAATGAGTGTTCAAGGTTCACAGATTTGAAATAATTAGGTAGTTACATAAAAATGATTAAAGCTGTGTAGTAATTATAACATGATTATAGTTATGTCACAGAGCAATCGCTGACGAGTGACGAATGTTCCATGACTAATATAGTGACAGATTTCGGTTTATAAAATTAATGGTAAATTTAAATGGTTGGCGGTTGGAAATATTATAAGGATATCCGTATATTATATGTCAGTAGTGACGTAAACTGGATCAATTTCCATTAATTTCAAAAGAAATGTAACAAGCACTTACTCTGATTCTGCGTCACTAAAATATAACACTCTGTCATGTCACTATTTATACACTATCTAACTTATGAAATATTTATATACAAATTGTTTTTATTCATTTGCTGCATCCTTTTCGAGTCACATTCTTTTTGAGTTTCTTTACCCACTCGTAAAGTTGAGGGATACGTCACTCACGTTAACTATAATTATTTTTTGTAATCACGTTTAAACATCCACGTTAATTATAATATGGATTTTGTCATCACGCTTGAAGAATGTCTCGATTCTCAATTTTTGCAAGCGATTTAAATGACCAAACATTTATCTATTGTTAAACAAGCATTCGATACTAAATTTGTACTTTAAGACATTGTTTTTTCTCTTCGCTTATTCTTTTTTTTATGAGTTCCAAATTGTAGTTATTAACTAAAGCTTCTACGAGGAATTCAATCGCAACACTTGTTTCATTCAATAAATAATATGTTTATATAATTAATCAATGTAATATGAAATTATGATATGAACTAAATTTGTCAATTTGACTGGCCTAAAACAGGATCCATTCCTAGTTGGCTAGTCAAAGTTTCCATATATGTTTCATTGTATAATTTTATGTGAAATAAATATTATTATTATTATTAATTCAGATATGATCAAAACCGCTTGTAGGAACTACTCGTAATTTGATTTTAAATGCTGGCAATATTCATTTAATTGTCTTAAGGCTCAGTAGTAAGTGTTCAAAAATAAGGAGCTGATTCTGCAACACTAAAATCTACATGAAATCCTACGATGTATATAATCACTTGTAGGAACTACTCGTAGTTTAATTTTAAATGCTGGCAATATTCATTTAGTTGCCTTACTTAAGATGAAGCTATACGTGAAATCCTATTTAGATACTATTTAGATTAATATTTACGACGAATCGGTTTACAGTATAAACATAAAAAAATATGTTACGGATACTTTAAAGCTTTTATTAGCTTTTCTATGTATTGGAATTACAATAAAATTATCATTTACATAACAAAAAATATAAGCGTAAACCACAAAAAAAATGTTTTTTCATGACTTAACTATAAAGTAATACAAAAAACAATTTAAAAAAAATACCCCTTTATGGCTAAGACTATTTTTGAGGTTTTCTATGTTCTAACTTTTTTTCGTTCTTATAAAATTATGCACAAAATAAATAAAAACCCTTGTTTCGCTTACTTGCCTCGTGCAAATATGACGCTCGATTTAAAATTTTGCAGGCGTGAGAATCGAAATATTTCTAGCGTTTATATTCCTCGGCTCCGTAGTAAGCGTTCAAAAAGAATGAGAAGATAGTTTGAAAGGGTGATGTGTAAATACGTTAGGGGGAGCGCGCTGATAATAATAAAAAAGGATTATAATTAAGCGAAAATTGTGAAAATGTTTGATAAAACATTAAACTCTTTTAAAATAGAAAAAAATCTCTCGGTATAAAGCAGCATTTTAAGATACACTGTGATTTTGTTGTACCTAGGTATAGCATGTTAATTAACAGAATAAAATGTGTTTTTAATAGTTTTCGGGCATGCTTTGCGATTTTTTTTCTATCGATGGAATTTCATTTATTTACCGTTTCGGCTCAGCAAGTGTATAGATATTATCTTCAAAAACAACTTTTTTTTAAACTGAAAACAAAGTGTTCAAGGAAAATATGTTATTAAACGGAATTTCTGGCCATTTTGACCGCGCTTCCGAACGACGCGACGCGGAGCGGTCTTGAAACGAGCCGCCCATTCTGTCTCGAGGGTCATTTGTAATAGTTTTGTACTTCCTACGTTCTTTCTTAACTTAACACCTTTCTGATAACATCGCTTAATAATATAAAAATTAATAAAGCCAATAACGGAAAAATACAAATTATAAAAAGATTTCCTGTTAATCATTTTCAATAAAATATTAGATTTACAAGAATGGTGGTAAGTGAAGAAGTTTCCAATAGCTATTATTTTAATTTTTTCACATGAATCCCACACGAGTACAAGTGTTCCAACTGCTCCCAACCGTCTTGATTTATATATTTATTTAATTGTGGATTTAACAATACTTATCAGCATAAATATATAGCGACTAATAACCATCAGATTGATTACCACCTTATTATTCAATTTCCCAACAAAACTGATCATCAGAGTTACATAGTTGTAGTACAGTTTATGCAGGCAACCCGGGCGTTTATTGTTTTAAATAATCGTATAAAAACAAGTAAGTAACCCGCCTCACTAGACTATCTGTTCTGAGAGGAGTATTACCCCACAATACATTAAATACCATTTTACTACATAAGTTTTAAACTGATGTTAGAAGATAAAATTATAAAAATTCAAGACACAAGAATCTTGCGTATTTAAGAATATCAGAGCTCGCCGTTCGAGAGATTTAGCTACTCAAAACATCAGATATCTACTTAACAGTTACAGAATTTGGCTTCAATAGGCAGGTAAATACTTGCTTTACGTAGGCGAGAATAATAATTCAATTTAGCAATATTCAACATTACTTATTTAGGAATAACAAAGGGGTATCCAGTCAGAATTTACAAGTGAGACCAAACGGGTTTTAGTGAACCATTTGACGTAAAAACACTTTCCGTTGTCCTATTTCCTTTTGTTGGAGTAGAAATAAAACGAATAGTAGGTACAGAATGATAAATGGCGTCACGTGCAAAAATATTCATGAATATTCTAAAGTTTTTAAGTATTTTTTTGTTGTTTTGCATTGTACAGTGTATAAGGTCCGCAATTTCTTTAATAGTACATAACTGCTAACCATGTACAAATCGCAATTGGGCGCCCCACGGTTTAATTTGGCAACCACTTCTGGTCTGGAGACTGGGGACCCAAAATACCTGAAAAACACCCTCCACTCTGTGTAGAAATGGGCGGTCCGTTTGAAAGATTCTCCTATCTTTACAAACGGATTGCAATCTTCAGAGCACTGGCGTGGAGTGGGAATGCTATTTATCTACTGGTATTTCAATGGAAGTTGTGTAACGGGTGGCTTCTACGATTCGTTCTTCAACACCTCGGCTGTGGAACGATTTGCAGCATCTTCCCCAACCTGTGTTTCCTTCCTCCTACAATCTGTGAAAAGAAAAGCTCCACACAGGAGAGTCTGAGAAAATGACTTCCCCCATTTTTTTTTTTACTTTAGGTCCACACAGCAGGCCCTGAGGAAAATAATTCCCCCAGGGCCTATGGCATCTTTGGGAATGCTGTGTGGAGGATCTTTTTAGAAAAGGAAGGAGAGGAAGTTCTGTGTTTCCAGGAGTGAGGGACTTATGAATCCATCTCTCCCACTGCGGTGCAAGGCGATATTCCGAGAGAGTACGGCTGGAGAAGTCAAAGGGACTCCCTCAACCACTCTCTCCGATCCCGCCTGCCATGCAGCTGGTGGGCAGACATATCCGCCGCCAAGACCCGAACAAACCTCACCCGGGCACTCCTTCTAGGTCACCAAATATAGCGAACTACTTTGGGTGACCTATGGCAGAGATGTTGGATATCTAATAAATGGTTCCCGATGCGGTGGTACCCATACCCGCCTCCCAAATTAAGGGGCCTATGTCATATTTGAAGGTGCTGTGTGGAGGTTTTTTTAAGGAGAGGAAGATCTGAGAAGGAAAACAGTGAGAGAGATGGGTAGGAATGTGAGGGACAGTTTGAATCTGCCCTTCCTCTGCGGTGCAAGGCGATGGGTCGAGAGAGTCCTGTTGGAGAGATAAAAAGGTCTACCTCAACCATTCTATCCTCCAATAATAATCCTTCCTATAAATCCTTCACAAACCCTCGTAATTTTTTCAACGGTATGCGCAAGTAAATTAATAAAAGTTCAATGTTCAGGTCTTGTTTGCAACTTTCTGCTGAAAAACCTATTTATGTGCTAACACCATTTATGCCATTCATAATTTGAAAGAAAACAAGCTAATTATAATAATTCATCACTTATTGACAATTACTTTTAACTTAACCAATTTCTAAGAAGAATTTCTATAGATTACTAATGCGGTGAAAGTAACGTTAGAAAAAACAGAGGTTTTACCAAAGTTTTGGGTCAGTCAACCAACAACATTCATTAGTATTAGGATCTGTGAATTTCATTTCGTGAACCATTGATTGGAAAACCAACATTTACCACTCAAATGCCTCAGGTGTCTCATTTCTAGAGCACTCGGGAACAATGAAAGTAGCCTCTGCCAGTTATATGCTTTACTGCCATACATCAGGGTAGGTACCAGCACTCCATTGTGGATGACTATCTTCGCTTCTTTGAATAGTTTTTTGTTAGCTTCAACTGCGTTCAGTCCTCCTTTAATGGAGTTACCTGCATTTACCCCTATTTCAATATCTCTACCAGCATTCCCTTGAATTTTTGAAATAATGGCATTCAGAGCTCCGTGCGCTCTTTCATCACGAGTTTGTAATACATGGTTGTTGAAAAAATTGTTAAAATTTTGTTGTTTGTTAAAAATAATTTGCCAGAGATCATGGCTGCAATATGATGAGGTTAATCTCTACGTAGGATTTGTTTCGGTTTTTTATGTGTGGTACGTACGTTTTCGTCGTACCGGGCGGGGCAGTTTATGGACGCGTTTTCATGTGTGGAAATTCCCGCATAAAATGTTTCCACGAAACTTAAGATGTGTTTTTTTTTTTAATTGAGGGATTTCAGAATCTTTTGTGGACTTGGGATACCCTTATCCATTTGGTGGCCCCCAGGGCTATGCGTATGGCTTTATTCTGGAATGTTAGATGTTTTTTTCAAAGGAGACTGAAGCCTGGGTCCAGGTGGGTCTCCGGGCCTCCAAGCATTGATCATTCTCAACTATATTGAACATTGTTTTCCTCTCTCTTTCAAATACTATGACTTTAGACTTATATCAAATTGGTTGTTGCGTTGTTGGTATAATAATATGACCGTCGGAATTGCTAATTGCGTATATCTAACCTTGAACCTTAAGGATTGTAAATAAGTTGTTATGGTGGGACTTTGGAATAAAATTATCAGTAATAAAATTGATCGAGAGGTGTTAAGTGTTATCGATTAAATACGCAATAAAATTAAATAAATAATTTTGCTAACATTATTTTGTCATTCTCATATTCTTAGGTTGAGATGTTGTTGAGGTGTTGTTGTGTGTTGTTGAGATATTTACCGTCTCCTCAACATTAAAATGATACCCATCGTTAAGACATTTGTCTCCTACCAGGCCCTCGGCGACCCTCTATCTTGCCTTTCAATATTAAATCGAGCAAGTGATACTTCTCCCCTCGAAGTATATGACCCAGATATGAAATTTTCCTGATTTTTATTAATGTAAGCCGTTCTCTATCTGCTCTAGCCCGCCTGAGAATTTCTGTGTTGGTTATCGTGTCGGTCCATGGGACCTTGAGCATTCTTCGGTGAAGCCACATTTCAAAAGCCTCTAACCTGTTCGTGGTATTTACTTTCAAGGTCCATGTTTCACATCCATAGAGCAAGACCGACCACACATAACATTTTAGCATTCTCTGCCTTAGTTTTAAACTGATATTGTCATTGCAGAAGAGGGATTTTAATGAACGCAGTTCTCGCTGCTTCAATTCTGCACCTAACTCTGGGTCAAGAGTCTCCGTGAAAATACTGCCGAGGTATCTAAATCTTTCTAGCTTTTCGACATTGCAACCATTCAACTGTATCACTGATGAAATACAAAATATACAAACAATTTTATTTACAGACGGATGAAATGCAAAAAGAATGTGTTAAAATAGGACTTCCCTACACTCAGTCAATGAATTCCATCAAAATGATGGCTCTATTAGCGTTTGATCAAATTTAAAAGTGGAAAATGGTTTTAAAATCAGAAAAAATGTGTAAATAGGCCACTTGCATCACATTTTAAAAAAAAAATTCCGGTTTAGGCAAATATTCTAAGATATTCGGTATTTTTTTATCGTATTTTTGAAACCCTGGCGATTTTTTGAAAATTTCAATCCGAAAAATCAGACCATTTTTTATAAACCGGAAAGACGGGACATAATTTTATAGGTGCGAAAAAACGATAATTACATAGCCGAAAATCATTTTTAAAAAAAAGAACGTTTTCCACACGAATGGCACAGGAGAATAACGAGGCATACCAAAAATATTAAATCTCATAAATATTTTTTTCCTTGATCCATCTTATTTATCATTTTTTTTTTTTATTGGCAATGTTTATTAAAAATACATATGAAGTTACAACAGTTACATAGTTACATAAGGTTAACAAAAAAATAAAAAAATTGCCTTTCCTCACCATAAAGAGACAATGCTCTTGTGTTTGGTGAGGGAGTTCTAGCTCAATTAGTAAATTAATGATCGTGTAAGTTAGTAATAACGGCTATTGTAAATAATAAGTAGGTTAAAAAATCTTGTATAAATTTAAAAATAAAAATCCTGAAGAGTTTAAAAAAATTATAATATAAATTAAAAAATCATTATAAATGAAAGAATCATGTAAGTTAGTAACAAAAATTATTGTAATAAGTAAGTAAAGGATACGTAAGAAAGAACGCAAGATTTATACAAAAGTAGACTCAGAGTATAAATCTTGTGCGTCATCTAATCATAAATCATTATAATGCTCAACGTCTATATTACTAAATCAAATGTAATATACTTGTACTTGTAAATTATAATAATAATAAGAATATTATAAAATTTGATTTTGTTAAAATCCGCACCATTATCATTACATCTCCAACACGTAGATACGGACAATGTAAAACGTACGGGGTTCTCTTCATAACATCTGCCAAAAAATCAAACCAAATGATACGTTCGCAGAGAACAAACAATAAATCTAGTGAACGTTAAACGTCAAATTAAAAAATTCGCATGAAATCAAAGTGAAGCCAAATAAAAAAAAAACAAATCAGTGTGGAATTTTATAAAATTAATATGAACATTTTCGGAGAAGGGACATTTTCATGTAGTGACGTCACGAGCCCAA
Organism: Limnephilus rhombicus; assembly: GCA_929108145.2. Lineage (NCBI taxonomy): Eukaryota > Metazoa > Arthropoda > Insecta > Trichoptera > Limnephilidae > Limnephilus > Limnephilus rhombicus. The sequence continues at coordinate 11,274,276 of OV815291.1, forward strand.
AAAATGGATTATATTTATTTAAAAATAAAAATAAAACTGTACATTTCTAAAAAATTTTACTAACATTTTCGTAATCTTAATAAAAAAATCTATCCACACGATTTTTTCCAAGTCGTTATGAAGTTCATCAATTTTACTGCTTCAGGCTTCGCAGCAACAGTTTTTCTGTACCTAGCAAAAGTAGTCTCAGGGAGCGGTCGTATGTACATCATCGATGATTTTCCTCATGCTTCTCACACTTCTTATATAAAAACGAAAAAGACAGAAGATACTAGAGCAAAGACAAATGATATCTAATTGACATGTAACTAGCTAAAGTAGTCTCAGAGAGTGGTCGTACGCACATCATTGATGATTGCCCTCACACTTCTCACATTTCTTATATAACAATGAAAGAAAGAAGATACTAGAACATACAGATGACATCACGGCGCAGGCGTAGGCACTTCCAGCTTCATTAACTTTTTTTTACATTACCCTGAGGAAAATAATTTCCCCCAGGGCTTATGTCATCTTAGGCGATGCTGTTTGAAGGGTATTTTATGGAAAGGAAAGAGAGGAAGTTCTGGGAAGGAAGAAGGGTAGGAATGACAAACGTAAAATCCATCCCTCCAACTGCGGTGTAAGGCGATGGGACGAGAGAGTCCGGCTGGAGAGGTCAAAAGGCCTCCCTCAATCTGTTTCTCTTCACCGCATGAACCCGGGCCCCATTGCTAAGCCACCAAACGTAGCGAATCACAAGGGGTGACCTATGGCAGAGGTCATGACATGTTCATACAAAGTCTCATAAAATATTACTAGTGGGTGACAGAAAAATTATGCGACAACCACGCCACAGCACGAAGTCGATAAATTAATATTAGATTTGCATACTAAAGGCAAGTAGAAAAATACTATCGTGTATTGAAAGTCCTTGGAAACGATTATTTGCAATTTAGTGTAGGTTTACTCTAACCATAGAGAACGCAGACATGATATTGCAGGTTCACCATCAACAACTCATTGTCTATGATGATATTTTTTATTATAATCCATGACCTAACTCAAATTGCTTTATGATTAATGAAGATGATGCTTAACCCGTCAGATCAATTTGTTCGGTTTTCGGAACAACTCATTTAGGCCTCAAAGAAATCGTTGTGTCTCGCTTATTATCATTTATTTATTTATTTAAGGTACTCTTAGTAATATGTATAATAAACCTACATAAGAGGGTGACAAAAAATCAAACCAATTTATTAATAGAAAAATGAAACAATACAACTTTGTAAAAACCACTTATATAATGTGCAAATCCGACCGGTTTCGGAACAAACGTTCCTTTGTCAGGGAAAGCTTATACTAATTTGTTCACAGATAGAATATTTAGAAACTTAAAAGTAACTGAATGAAAAAAGAAGAAAAAAAAACAGATCTAAGCAGTAATATAAAAAAAAATAATAATAATACAAATATAAATTCAACAAATGATAAACCTTTAATACGCAACAATAAAAATAAAAATGTGATTATAACTATACCTTAATAGAAAAAAATTCGATTGCAGTTTACACGCGATAAACCAAAACAATCTTAACCAATACTTGAGCGCAATTGATGCATCGCAGGTGCAGTAATCATCATTTCCGTTTCATCCGAAATCCAAATCACAGCGGTGCTGTAAAAGAATTAAAAAAAATAACTTTAAAAAAAATAACAATAAAAATAGAAGAACTGCGAATTAGGTATTTTAGTATAGGTATTTGGGAAAGCTGCATTGCAAGTAACATAAAATTATTAGGTACAATTAATTTAATCGTCATAAATATGTGATATTCGCACCTAGAATGTGATACAATGAGTAGCGATAGTAACTAGCAGTGAATAGTGAGAAATAAGTTCTAAACGGTGTCAGAAAGAGAAAAAAACCACGCTTTATATTAAAATCTAAAAAAATAAGCACAATGTACACCTTTATGAAACCAAAGTTTCGGAACGCAATTTGAAAAAAGCAATTAAAATTTGGGAATTTTTCATTAATGGTTTTTTCATGGAACCACAGAAAAGGGAGGTGACTATAACAATACATTTGTCTAATGTACGTTAATATAAAATGTATGTGTTTTTATTTTTTTTTCGTTATCAGTATTTTTAGTTATAAAAAACGTTGAGGTGAGCCATCCTTAAAACTTTTTATATCTGCGTGAAAAAAAAAAAAAAAAATTTTTATGTTTATTTTGAATTATAAAATTTGAAAGCATTTTTCGTAGCCTTTCAAAAATAGTTTTTAGTTTTCGGATAGGTACGTTCCGAAATTTTCCATTTAGAACCTCCGACAAAATATGGTCGAGGCCTGAGAGGTTTAAAATAATAATGATTTTATTGACCTTGTTCTGCTATACTAATGTTTACGTAACAGTCGTTCACAATATTGGATGGGTCGCTTTGAGTCAGGTCATGTCAAAAATCGGTAAGTATAATGTAATGTTTTTGACGCTGAAGGTTCTGCACTAAAAAAAATGTCTATTAACATCACTTTGCAGTCTTCCAATAAAAGCAATAATTCAATAGAATGAAACAAGTACTTTATTTAAAAACTACTTTATTTTTATTTATATTTGTCGAACGGTTTCGGTTGAACTCATCCTTCTTCAAGGACAATAAACATATAAACTAAATTACAGTACAGAGTTAAGATTCTAAGGTAAACACAAAAGAAAGAGAGAGCATAAAGAGAGGTAGAGAACATCAGATACTGGTTGGTGGAAGGGTAGGAGGCGGAGTCACGGGCGGGCGGGGGTGGGGGTTACATAATTACATAGGGAGAAAGGGAATAACTTTAAAATCGGACTGTTGGTTAAGGCGATCCACTAGTTTAGGAAAAAATCAAAATCGGAATTCACGCCCTTTATGGGAGGAGTTTAAAAATACTTGAGAAAAAGCTTTTGGAAAGGTTAAAAAAGGTATTTGAGAGTTTTGTTTTACAGGTTGATTTCGTAAAGGCCTGTAAAAAATATTAATTCCTGTGTTACGCATTGTTTATTGTAATAAAACGGAAATTTAAAATTGATTTCACGAAATCAAGCGACGCGGAGTGACGCGTCCATCTCCCGCTAAGTTCGGGGCGTGACTGAGGTTTGGCATCTGTGGCGTGAACAGTAGTTCTTCGGTGGACGCCATAGGGTTCACTTTGAAAAACCGAATTTATCGACTAGCGGCCGTATTTTAAAATAACAACGCGAAAATGCATATTTTATTTTATTTTGGGAAGATTGGGTGTAAATATCAACTTTTTTTGCGATCATTATAAAATAAACTGAATTTGCCACATTATACAATAAAACCATAACCGAAAAGTGGTTTATAAATAGGAGAGTTTGGACTTAAAGTGTATTTTTTAGACCTTATACTTTATTTTTTTATAGGCTTATTAAAAGACTTATAAAAAAAATGACCAATATTTTTAAGGGCCAAGATATGTTCTACACGCAGTATTTAATTGAAGCATCTACAATACTTCTAAGCGATCAAATTTTCAAAACAAAAACATATGATTTTGTATGATTTTGCATTATTTACTATGGCTTCATCTTAATTATAACTGTTTGTTTAAAATTTGGCAATTACGTTTCTTTGATTTGGATATTTCTAATCCTTAATAATCCTTCTAATCCCAATCCTTCGAAATAATTAAGGCTAAGGCTTCTAAATTATTAACTATATAATTATTAATTGCTTCTAAATTATTAATTATTGATTTCTAATGCTTCTAATTATTCAAATTTATGATCTGTAAATTCTGTACAATGTTTAGGTTATTACCTGTACTTAGGTTAGGTTAGAATAGGTAAGGATAGGTTAGGTTGTGAAAAAAGTGTGTATTCTTAGTTTGCTTTATAATATCGCCACGAATATAAGTGACAGGCATAAAAATCGCTTGGCAAAGGGAGTCTGAAGGTCACGATTTCAAAGCACAAAGTGGTTTTTATTTATTTTGCAAATAATTTTATAAGAAAGAAAAAAGTTAATCAACGGAAACTATTACATAAATCTGTATTTTTAAAAAGTTTTTTCTTTAATGCATTCAAACACATCTAATCAAAAAATATATTTTTCAGTAAACTTACGCTTATATTTTTTTATAAAGTTATTAACAATTTTATTTTAATTCTACTCAACCGAAACTGAAGTTAAGGCTTCAATTTATATAATGCATATTTTTTGTATTTATAATATATACCAATTCGTAGTAAAGATTAATCTAAAAAGTGATTAAGCATGAAATTTCGCCTTAACTTCTGCGTAAAAATATTATACAATCAGATAAATAATTAATATAATCGATTATGTTAAAGATCGATAAAAATCCTACCAGAAGGAATTTGCTATAATAATAAATGGCCTTCAGTCTTCGGACGGCTAATAATTCTTCAATAAAATCATTACAATTTTATACGTCGTTAATTACAGTAATTATTGACCAAGAATTTAACAGCCTGATCGATAAGTATCGATTTTTAAGAAAAATCCAGGAGGAAATAAATTAATTCACTGCTCAAAAAATACTCCTACGTATTTCGTTTCATTATACGATATGTGCGTGAAGAGGTTTTGTTATACAGAATAGTTTTCTTTAACACAAAGTTTTCATTGAATATGTTTGTGTATGAGTTTTTTTTAGGTTAGCTCCACACAAGAGGCCCTTAGAAATATAATTCCCCTCAGGGCCTATGTCATGTTAGGGGATGCTGTATGGAGGGTCTTTTTAAGAAAGGAAAGGATAGAAAGTTCTGGGAAGGAAAACAGTATGAGGGTTGGGTAGGAATCCGGGGTTTAGTGTGTCCATCAGTGACGGACGTATAAATCTTTCCCTCCAACAGCGGTGCTAGGCTAGGTTAAGGCCCCACAACCCGCATTTCTACAGATTTATTACATATCTCCCTTAGACATGGTAAGTTTCAAGGCTCTTAAAAATTATATGTTATTCTTGAAGATAATATCTAGACATTGCCCGCGCCGAAACGCAAATTATATAAAATTCCATTAGAAATAGAAAAAAATCGCAAAGTATGCTCCAAAAATTATTATAAACACGTTTGTTTAAGTTATTTTACAAGTTATATGTATGAAAAAATTCACAGTGTTTCTTTAAATGCTGTTTAAGACGATGTCCGCGAGATTTTTGCTCTATTTTAAGCGAGTCGTGTTTTATTAAACATTTTCGAGCTCTCCTCCAACATTCGTAATTTCGTATCTCTCTATCTTCTTATTTTCGAGCTCGGTTGCAGAGCCTTAAGGGAATCTGGCTGGAGGGGTCAAGTCAGACTCTCTCGATCCGGCCCGCCATGCACCAGGTGGGTAGACGCATTGGCTGCCTAGATCTCTATCCATCTACATTATATAAAAAAGATTATGGGTTTTCTTTTACACAAATCTACAATTTTAATCCAAAATCAACGAATTTTCGCACACTAAATTGACATTCAAAACAAAAGGATGGTTAATGTCTACATGAGATTTTGAAAAATCACCCAATCCCCTTTCTTACATTTTAGATTAATCTTTAATACAAATCCATATACATTATGAATTTCAAAAAACATGTCTTCAATAAACTGAAGTATTTTCTATCGTTTCGCTTGGGTAGAATTAAAATAAAATTGTTAATTAAGCGTCGTTGACACAGAGCGAGTTTACAAGCTACTATCTGTGAAATTCACTATCTGTTAGTAAACTCGCTCAGAATCATCGTGTTACTTGCTAACTAGCAGATTGTTGACAATCTATGAAAAAAGATGAAAGGTCGTCAACTTTACTCGCCACACGCTTGCTGAGTGATTGGTTTATTTATGTTTTTCAAGATGGCTGCCAATCAACAGCTGATTTCGACTGTAAAACATCACAGAATTAGTTCACGCAGGCGTCGTTATTCTTGTTACTGGCGCTAGAGGCGTCCTCAGTTTCCTACGCTACTGAGCGAGTGGACAGTTTTGTGTATCATCATGACAATCTCACTCGCCGATTTATCCGCTTTTAAACTTAGTAGATAGTAGCTTGTAAACTCGCCCTGTGTCATCGAGCCTTAACACAATGAAAAAAAAGCATAAGTCACTAAAAAATATATTTATTCATTAGGAATGTATGAAAGCGTAAAAGAATCAAGTATAAAATATATAAATTTATGGCTACGATAATCTGTGATGGTTTCCCTTGATTACGTTTTTTTTCTTTCTTGTAAAATTATTAACAAAATAAACTAATAAACAATTTTACGCAAAAATTGACCTTTGGGGTCGTCCATTAATCATGTGAGGCTCGAAAGGGGGGGGGGGGTCGGAAAAAATCACGAAATATCACGACGGGGGGGGGGGGTATAATGAGATATCACGTGTATTTATTTTTCGTGACAATATTCTAAAAATTTCAAAATATTTTGTACAAAAAAACATCCACGTGATTTCGGGGTGGGGGGGGGGGGGGGGGGGGTTAGTCTAAAACCTCACCACATATCACCAAGGGGGGGGTTAAAAAGTTGCTAAAAAAACATCACGTGATTAACGGACGACCCCTTTCAAGAATACATTTGCCAAAGCGATTTTTAAACCTATTTCCTATATTCGTAGTGATATAAGGCACGTTAAGAATATACACATTTTTGGCTTGTATAAAGTCCTGGGTTCTTCAGCTAGTAGATCAATCTTTTACAAAATAGTTATTTAAAAAAATATATATGTAAACCAGGTACAATTCATGCCGTCATCCTATTAATCCTATTAATATTATAAAGACAAAAGTTTGTATGGATATTTGTTACTCTTTCACCCAAAAACTACTGATTGGACTTTAAAAATTCTTTCATTAATGAGAAAGCTACATTATTTGCAAGTAATATAGGCTGTATATATTGGTAAGCTCTGGCATTATGAAATTATTTATCATACGTTTTCTGTCCCTAATAAAATCGAGTTATTGCAAACGTCAGAAGAAAGGCAAAACAAACGGTTGCTGTGGAAATGTTGTTGGCGTCGTAGTTAATATCTATCTCTAAAAATGAATCGCTGAAATGTGTGTGGGCGCATAACTTCCGAACGGTTGGACCAAATTGGATAATTCTTTTTTTCTGTAAAACTACTGGTGAGCTCTGGTATTATGAAATTTGTATAAATTGACCAATCTCTAAGTTAAATGTAATGGGTAAACTTTTTGAAAAAATAGTTTTTGATATCATTTTTCTTTGCATACGACCACACATAATTTCGAATCAACACGGTTTTGTCACCAAAAAATCAACAGAAACTAATCTATGTGAGTTTGTTCACACAGTCCTTTTTGCTATGGATAACTGATATCAAGTCGATGTAGTCTACACAGACTACTCCAAAGCCTTTGATAAAATCCCACACAGCATCTTAATTGAGAAAGTCGAAGCAATGGGTATACATGGTGACCTCCTTCGTTGGTTAGCCTCTTATCTCGACAATCGTACGCAAGCTGTAATTGTACAAGGATTCTGCTCTAGTTTCGTCCCCGTAACCTCAGGAGTTCCCCAAGGATCTCACCTTGGCCCCCTCTTATTCAACATTTTTTTGAATGAAAACTAACAAAACTATTAACTATTTTAACAAAACTATTCGTAACTCTCAACTGTACCTATATGCGGATGACAAAAAGATTGTCAAAATCGTTAAGTCTAAGATGGATTGTCTAGAGCTCCAGAATGACCTTGACTCTCTGGTCAATGTATATTGTCTAGAAAATCGCCTTCTTTTGAATGCAGATAAATGTAGTATTATATCTTATTCTCGAAAGAAACACACAATATTATATCCCTACATTATTAAGAACAATATTTTAAACAGAGTAAATGTAATAAGAGATCTTGGAGTTCTATTAGATAGTAAGCTTCTTTTTCAATCCACGTCGAGCATATCACGTCGAAGGCTTTGAAAATGTTGGGATTTATTCTTAGAGTAAGTTCAGCTTTCAAAAATCCACAAACATTTAAGACTCTCTACATATCCTATGTTAGAAGCCATCTGGAGTATGCTTCTACAGCGTGGAACCCTCATTGTTCTACATATAAAGCAAATATAGAAAGAGTTCAGAAAAAGTTTATGAAATATGTCTCTTATCGCGTGCGAAATGATGAAAACTATGTCCCCGTAAACCTTAAATCTCTTGATCAACGCCGAGATATCAGAGACCTATTAATGCTCTATAAGATTATTCATAAGTTCATTGATAGCCCGTACTTACTACAAAATATTCATTTCAGATGTGCATTAAGAGTTACTCGATCTCCAGACACCTTTTATATCCCTAAGAGCAAGACAAATTATCTTGAAAATGTATTTGTAAGAAGAAGTTGTAGCACTTTTAACAGATTATGCCCAAATATCGATGTGTTTAATACAAACCTTGATAAATTCACAGCATGCATAAAAAAATAACACTATTGAATGCCACATGTTTAACTAATAACTTAATATTTCATTGATTTCTGTATTTCTCTTTTTTATTTTTAGTATCACCATATTTTCTCTCCTACTTTTAGCAGTTCCAATTCAAATAAAATCACTTCCTGAAATAAATTATTGATATGCATCAAAATTTAACTGTAATCCCTTGAAAATTTTCAGTTAATTACTTTTTGTAGATTTAAGTAAGAAGATATTATCATAATTGTTTATATCAGGTGTAGGTATTGTATATTTTTGAATTATGGTTCTAAATTGAAATTTGTCGTTATTTTATTGGTCTATGACATACTTATTTTTATCACTGTCATTTATGAATTTTGTAAGTACAGACTGTTTATAACGCTAATAAAATAAAATAAAAAAAATTAAAATAAAAAAATTGCAATATGCGGCACGCGAGCAGTTTGAAAACTGAATGTACCGGGAATTAATGAGGGTAAAGGGAGGAGTGGGGAAGTGAGGGTGGAGGGGATGGGGGGGGGGAGAGGAGGGGAGGAGGAGGCGGAGTCGGAACCCCCGTAACAACATACGAGCGAAGCCGCGGGAAAAAGCTAGTCTATAATATAAAAATGAATCGCTGAATGTGTTGCTAAGCGCATAACTTTCGAAAGACTGCGCCAAATTGGATATTTTTTTTTGTGTGTTCGTTATTGTCAGGACAAGGTTTTTATAAAACTTCCGGTGAGCTCCGACATTACGAAATTTGTATAAAAAAATTGCTATTGGTGGCACGCGAGGAAGCGGCTATTGCTATGGAAAGCGGGAGGGAGGGAAAGATGGGGGACGGGAACCAGGGAGGGGGAGGGGAACCTGGGAGGGGGGAGGGGGACCTGGGAGGAGGGAGGGGAACTCGGAAGGGGGGAGGAGTGGAGTTGGGAGAGGGAAGGTGGAGGTGACGGAGTGGGAAAGGATACGCAGGGAGAAACAATTTTTATTAAGTGGCATAGCAACGCATGCCGGGACCAGCTATTATTTAATAATTTCATTAATCACGCCAATTCATCGTATTTCTTCATCTTATTCAAATAAAACATCCCAGGGACTCCTCGTTTGGTCACACTTGATGACTAGGTCTAGGTGGGTAGGATTACATCGGGCAGAGCCGGTTAAGGTACGGCTAGATACCTACTTATCACCACAAACAATCACACGCAATTCGTACGAGCCTGGTTTAAGGCTACATCGCTGAAGGTCAAGGACTATTAATTTCAGACATCCAAATTGGTGGACTTGCCCTAACTTGTAATCTGAGAATCATTTCGACGAGCTGGAGACAAACCATTTGGCCATATTTTGGCACCAGCACGGTTCGAGAATGCTTTGAATAAACTATGGCATCGGTTGTACGTTGGCCATCGAAGAGTGCACAATCAAATAATCAAAACCCTGCGCAGAAAAGTAAAGTTCGCTAAAGTATGGCAACGGTTTGCAGCGCAGTCCATAGTGGGACTTTTCTGCACGTGATCAGAATGTTCGTAAAAATGGCTAAAAAAACATACCGCTATCAAATCAGGTTGCGCAGCGATGCTAAAAATCGGTGATTTGGGTAAATTACAATATATTTGTAAAAGCATCTAACTAAATTTTTCAATTCGGGAGGCGGTTATGGGTACCGCCGCCCGGGAACCATTTATTGGATATCAAACACCCCTGCCGTGTTGGTTTCCTTGTTTATCGCTACCTCACTACCTCCGTAGTCCAGTGGGTAAGACTCTTGACTCATGATCCGGAGGTCGGGGGTTCGAACCCGGCATGCGCAAATAAATTTTATTTGATTAATTTGTGTTATTTCACAATTAATTAATTTAAAATAATATATAGTATATTTGCGGCATGTTCCAGAGTGGAAGATACTATCAGTATCGCCCTGGTGTAAGACCACCATTCAGAATTGAAACGTTACTTGAAAATGGCTTTAGCCGTGTTTAGTGACCAGATTTGAATAGCCAGGTACTTCCCAAGCTTCCTCTTCCTCACCTCCTTCCCCTCCCCACTACCTTAAGCCTCACAACATACCCCAATTGGGGATGCCATAGTCTCACTGGCTCCAGACGGGAGCAGTTGAGATTCTTGTGCGGTATTCACTGTAAAAAAAAAAAAAAACGGTTTGCAGCGCAGTCCATTGTGGGACTTTTCTGCACGTGATCAGAATGTTCGTAAAAATGGCTAAAAAAACATACTGCTATCAAATCAGGTTGCGCAGCGATGCTAAAAATCGGTGATTTGGGTAAATTACAATATATTTGTAAAAGCATCTAACTAAATTTTTCAATTCGGGAGGCGGTTATGGGTACCGCCGCCCCGGGAACCATTTATTGGATATCAAACACCCCTGCCGTGTTAGTTTCCTTGTTTATCGCTACCTTTGGTGACCCAGGTTCACGGGGTGAGGTGTGTCAGTGTCTTGGCGGCGGATGCGTCTACCATCCAGCTGCATGACAGGCCGGATCGGAGATAAAGGTTGAGGGAGTCCCTTTGACTTCTCCAGCCGTATTCTCTCGGAACATCTCCTTGCACCGCAGTGGGAGGACGGATTCATACTTCGTCATTCCTGGACCCACTGACCCCAGATTCCTACCCACCCCTCGTACCCTTTTCCTTACCAGAACTTCCTCTCCTTCATTTCCTAAAAAGACCCTCCACACAGCATCCCCAAAGATGACATAGGCCCCGAGGGGAATTATTTTCCTCAGGGCCTCCTGTGTGGAGCTAATGTAAAAAAATTGTATAACAAAATATTTAATCTTGGAAGCAACCCGAACTTTTGTTCACCTGATTTGGGAATTGTAGTTAAGTTTTTTACGCAGCCAGCAATACGCGCCATTGTAAATTGGTCTAATAATTCGTAAGCCGATTTTATTAGAGGCTAAATGTTGATCTTACAATGCGAGTTGCCTTTAAATTGTCAGATTAATTATTGACAAATCACACAAAATGTGGTCGGTCACACCCCCTCCTCGTACCGCGTACATTTGTTTGTTCCCCTCTCTCTGGTGGGCTCGTCTATCAATTTGAATGTCTATGGTAATCTCCATAGAAGCAACGTCACGCCTAATATTTTTTTAGCAAATAATTCAAAAACCAATGAGCCCAAGTACAAAACAGGTTTTAAAATATTGCTAAAATCGAGTTGAATAATATTAGAAGGTACCTAAAGTTTTTTTTGTTTATATTACGTAATCAAATTTTTCGTGTTTTTTTACATCAGTTTTTTGTTAAGTAGATCTATGTAAGTATCGAGCAGATATCTGTTTTAATGGCGAAATCTTTCGAACCGTGAGCTCTGGCGTCATGAAATTTGCACCGTTTGTTCTGTGTGCAATTTATAATATGCGCACTTGAAGTGAAATGTCACAAAACTGCGCTACATAAATGAAATGTTATTATTATAATATGAGAATAATTTCATTTCATGTTTTTATGAGAACTACGGATTTTGAAAAAGCAATTTAATTTTTTTTTGTTTGGCGGCAATTGTTCAGCATTTGATTAACGGTGACAGTTCGAATATCATGATGACATATTTTTTCATTAAAAAAAAATCCATCACACGTCGCGACGTCGTAACTGAATAGTTGGGTGCAGCAAGCACGAGTCACGGGTTTCGCACTCTGTCTCGTTTTAGCAGTAGTAATAAAGGGGAGAGAGAGAGAGCGCATATCACATGAGGTTCCATGCCAACTCAGAATCAATTCAACTCAACACCTCTTCGAAAAGTCAGAAAAATAGCCCATAACCTAACCTAACGTAAGATATTCAACCAAATTTTAACGTTTTTTTATCGCTTCTAACGACTTTTCAAAGAAGGTGTTGAGTTGATTTCATTTAGAGTGGTCCGGTTACCACCACGTGATCCCGTTGCCATGCGTAACAGCGTGATCAGTGGTGACGTGTGATAAAAACATATTTTTATTGAAAAATTATCATCGGACAGCAAAATGATATCTAAGTTTTTTATTGAAAATATGCTCAAGAATTGCTGGTTAAAATCGTGGGTCGTTCTTTGCCTTGACTTTTCTTGCAACAATGAAAAAATTTAACAATGTTATTATGATTTTAAAATACCTCGCATCCTTCAAGTTTTTAAGGGCCATAAACTTAATAATTGTGCATTGTTTTTATCAGAAGGCCTTTATAGGCAGGCACCACAGGCCCAAGAGTGAGTCATATGATTAATATTCTGGTTTTAAGCAAAAATACCTTTCTCTTATAAACTTAAGCGTCAACGGGTTTTACCCAACGCACTCGTAACGCTAAATAATAAGAAACGATCATGTTTTTGTTATTGTTATTGACTATTACTTGAGTATTTCTAAATACCAATTAACTTACAGAGGACTTTATAGAAATTTCTGAATTTGATATGAATTTTGGGTACTTGTGTTACAAGCCGTCACACTTTTATTGGGCGCAGACTTTGGACGTCCCGATTACACTACATTTCAACGTTTGGATAGATCTCAAAAGATGGATTCAAATCAAATTTTTATTTAATCAAAGTTCGAAACTTCGTGTCGCCAACGAACATGTAATAGTTAACAATGAAGGCTCTGCAACCGGGCTGGAAAAGAAGAAGATGGAGAGATACGAAATTACGAATGTTAAACCTCGATGACACACGGCGAGTTACAAGCTACTATCTACTAAGTTTTAAAAGCGGGTAAATCGGCGAGTGAGATTGTCATGATGACACACAAAACTGTCCACTCGCTCAGAAGCGTAGGAAACTGAGGTCGCTTTTAGCGCCAGTAACAAGAATAACGACGCCTGCGTGAACTATTCTTCAGATTTGTGACAGTCGAAATCAGCTGTTTATCGGAAGCCATGTTGGAAACGTAAATAAACCAATCACGAGCAAGCGGAGCAAGCGTGTAGGCGAGTAAAGTTGACGACCTTTCCACTTTTTTACGTAGATTGTCAACAATCTGCTAGTTGCTGCTAGTTAGCAAGTGATACGATGACAATGGGCGAGTTTACTAACAGATAGTGAGTTTCCCAGATAGTAGCTTGTAATCTAGCCCTGTGTCATCGACGCATTAGAGGAGAGCGCTAACATTTACAGCGACAAAATCGATGCGAAAATTGCGAAAATGTTTATTAAAACACGACTCGTTTAAAATAAAGCAAAAATCTCGCGGGCATTATCTTAAACAGCATTTAAAGAAGCATTGTGAATTTTTTCATACATATATAACTTGTAAATAACTGAAACAAACGTGTTTATAATAATTTTTGGAGCATATTTCGCGATTTTTTTCTATCGTGGGAATTTTATATAATTTGCGTTTCGGCGCGGGCAATGTCTAGATATTATCTTCAAGAATATTTTTTTTTACGAGCTATAAAACTAACCGTGTTTAAGGGAAATATGTAAGAAATCGATAGAAATTCGGATTGCGGGCTCTGAATAGGTGATCGTAATATTTTCGACTTGAACCGTTTTTTGTACATTATTAGCAATCTTACATGCAACTTTTCTACTTTATCGATAAATCCCTTCATCGATCGACCGTGTTAGGTACCCAGGGGTTAAAAATATGTCAATTTTTAACTTTCCGCCAATTAAATAGACTTAACCCCTTAGGCCTCGACCGTATTTTCAGAGGGTCAAAATATTCCGTTTCGCAATAAAATCCAAATAAATGGAATATTTGTGAATCTATCCGAAAACTAAAAACTGTTTTGGAAAGGTGATGAAAACGCTGTCACATTTTGTAACACATAATTTTTGATTTAGGTACAAAATTTTGCATGCAAACATCAGCCTTACTAAAAAACCCAGTGAAAATTTTATTCAATTGACAAACGGCCGCGGATGTGAAAACATTACTAATTAAAAATTTGTTCATTGAAAGAAATACACATGGTTTCCACGGCCTGAGAGGGTAGTTTATCTCTGTTTTAACCATTGATGTCCGAACGATATTTGTAATTTTTCCATAGTATTTTGAATGTTCTATATATTTCTTATTTTTGAAGGTGTCGTAAAAACAAATACCATTTATGAAAACTAGATAAAATTACCATTTAGATTTGTGTATTTGAAATACAGTTTGGTTTTCAAAAACTGACATATTTTAAGATTCAAACTCGAAAATAAATGGAAAAAAATTTCTTACCAAAATTTTTTTGACTAAAATGCAGAGAAATTTTAAAAAAATCAAAATTTCAAAAACACAGTCCTTTTATGTAATAAATTTGGAAGGAAACTATCACCTCACTTTTTCCTCGTGCATACAATAAAAAAATAATAAAAAATTTCAAAGTTTTTTTTATTGCTAAACAACTAACCTAAAAATTATACCGTCTTTTATATCAGATTTCTTGCATCTCTAAAGACGTTAATTTCTTTGATGCATTTAGGCACACATGTATTAGATATTATTATTTAAAAAAAAAACTTTCATAAAATTATCGTAAAATAAAACCTTTAAATGTAAATTTGAATTCTCATGTATCATATAAAATAGTTTTTGACACTTCAATTTTCAAAGTACGATTATTGTTTTATAACTTGACTAAAACTTATGAAAAACCACAAAAAACACGGTAAATATATCAATGATATAAATATAAGAGTAAATTATTTATATTAATAGAAATTAACCATCACATAAGTAATATTGCACACACAAAAATCATTTCGCACACACAGAAAACATTTCGCGCTTCCAGCGTCTTTTTCGAGCGCGAACAACAAATGCGCAGGCGCCGCGCCGCCGCGCCACCTTGCGGTTATGAAGGAAAACAAACAATTTAGTACTTAAATATGCATTGTTGCCGGATTTACAGTACGTTTTAAGACCAAATCTTATTAGTAATGTTATCGTGTTTTAGTGTATTTTTGTTTTATTCATGTTGCTGCAATAACACGGGTTATCTGGCGTGCTGTGGTTTTTTTTTAGTAAGGCTGAAAAAGTTTTAAAAGTGGCTCACCTTACGTTTTGTCTAACTAAAATTACTGATACCAAAAAAACGTACAAAATTTATTAAACAAATCTATTCAACTCACTTTTTTTGTGGTTACATTTAAAAATAATTAATGAAGATTCATAAAAGTGTTCATTTTAATTATTTTACGGTTAACTTTTATATCATTATCATCATCATTACATAGTATAAAATGAAGTCGCTGAAAATGTGTGTGCGCGTTAATCTTTTAAACTACGCAACGGATTTTTATACGGTTTTCACCAATATATAGAGTGATTGAAGAGGAATGTTTATATGTCTAATACATGTAAATTATATTAGAGAAAAGCCGAGAAATTCAAAGAAAACATATTTTTGTGCGATTTAAAACGGCTGGCGGGCCGTACTATAGTCACTTTTGAAATTCGTTCTACGGAAGAAATTGGAAAATAGATGTCCTAGAGTAAGTAGGTATTTGATTTTCCCTTTTCAAATACCAGTGTTGCATTGCAAGCATTCGCTCGAATTGCATTATTACATAGTATAAAATGAAGTCGCTCAAAATGTCTGTGCGCATAGATCTTTTAAACTACGAAACAGATTTTCATGCGGTTTTCATCAATAGATAGAGCGATTCAAGGGGAAGGTTTATATGTATAATACATGCTTATTATAGTAGAGAAAAGCCGAGAAATTCAAATATTCAATTCAGGCAGCGGGCAGCGGGCAGATGGCAAGCGGGTGGTGTGGATTTTATAAAGGTTGGGTAATGGCGTTGTGTTTCGTTAGTAAAACTGCTAGTTTGAATATAAAGCATGACATTTTCTCTATCTAGCATTGTTTAGATCATATTTTAACCATGATAGTAAGGGAGACTATATATCAAATCATACTATAAGAGTATGATTTGTTTCGAAAACCGAACAAATAGACTTGACGGGTTAAGCGTAATAAATTTGCTATTTCAAGGAAGTACTATGTATGCAACTGGACCGGTATTTTATTAAAAATATAACAGGTTACTTACTCTATCAGGCTGTGGAACATTCGTTTCAAGTGCGTGACTGTGTGACCGTGAGACTTGGGTTACGTAAATTGACCACTTCTTGAAAACGATCAATTTTGACTAGCCTTACTGAGAATTGCAAACACATTTTTATTAGATTATTATAAAACGAGAATGTTTTCAGAATTTAGGAAATTTTTTAAAAATAATGACGCATAGGATTTTAAAAAGTAATCGACCAAAAATACCCGGCAAGTTAGTGGCACAATGATATTTTTAAGTGAAAACTTCTTTAGCGCCGTTGTGATTTGAAACTCGATGAAACGAAAACGAGCGACACCAAAAAGAGACAAACACATAAATCTATAGCATTTAGCTTGCGAGAGAATGACATACACTAATCGGTATCCTCTTTGTGCGGTGCTTCTTAGAATAAAATTTAAAACAATTTTTAAACTATAATATAATAATATCATAATAAATAAACCCCACAATTATCCTACTCCTGAAACTCTACATTCGTCTCATTCGTCTCGAAGCTTAGTTTTCTGAAGGTTTCACTTCTACCGCGTGTGAACTGCACACATGTTTTTTAGTGACTGGACAACTTAGAATCGTACAACTTTTGTAAAGTAATAAAAAGTGATTAAAAAAATTATGTAGGATACTTTAGGTTAGGTTATGAGCTATTTTTAATTTTTTTTTTCATAGCTTTTAATGACATTTCGTTCGGGTGTTGAAGTTGCATGATTCTGAGTTTTCCTGGAACCTTTTTTTACATTAGGTCCACACAGGAGACTTTGAGAAAATTAATCCCCTAAGGGCCTACGTCATCTTAGGGGACGCTGCGTGGAGGGTATTTTTAAGGAAAAAAAGGAGAGGAAGATCTTATAAGGAACATTTAATGAGGGGTGGGTAAGAATCTGTAGGTCAGTGTGTTCAGGAATGACGGATGTATACATCAATCCCTCCAACTGCGTTGCAAAGCCATGGGTCAAGAGAGTCGTGCTGGAGAGGTCAAAAGGCGTCCCTCAACCTGTCTCTCGATCCATCCCGCCACGCAGAATATGGGCAGACTTATTCGCCACTAAGACACAAAAAGGATACAAAAAAGTTTAAAAAAATATACAAATACGTTTATAAACGGGAGGAAAATAAATTTGGTAGGTGGGTATGGGTACCGCCGCCCCATTATTGGTAACCATTTATTGGATAACCAACACCTCTACCATAGATCATCCTAAGTCATTCGCTACGTTTGGTGTCTAGCAAGGGTGACCGGGTTCATGGGGAGAGGTTTGTATGGTTTTACAATTACCACATGCTTTAATAAATACCCACACAAACCCCACCCCATGAACCCGCCTGCTAAGTCACGCCTGCTAAGGACACGCCTGCTAAGTCACCAAACGTAGCGAACCACTTGGAGTGACCTGTAGCAGAGGTGTTGGTTATCCAATGAATGGTTCCCGGGGCGGCGGAACCCATAACCATACATATAAATAAATACCTACACAAACCTCACCCACGAACCCGGGCACGCCTGCTAAGTCAGCAAACGTAGCAAACCACATGGGATGACCTTGGCGTGACATAGGTGTTGGTTATCCAATAAATGGTTCCCGGGACGGCGGTAACCATATCCGCCTCCCAAATTGAATATATGTAAACACTTATAAAATAACACACGTTTTTATTTTTGTAAATTTAGAGTCGTGTGTAATAAATAATACATCTAGTAGTAATTACTTCTTGATTATATAATTAAAATCAATGATATGGAACATTATTTATTAACTTCGTTATAACATACCTTGGTAGATAGTCACGGACATAATGAATAATGTAAACGTTCGTTATGTGTATCGATTATGTAAACAATATTCACGTAATTGCATTATGTAACGACATTTTATTTCGAAGGCAATGTCACGGACTTGACTCAGATACAGTGAGCAGCAAAAATAGCCAAACGTAAAAATTAAGTAAGTCAAAACAGAAGGCTTCGCAAACTGATGATCAAGATACACAAAATAATTGTATGTTATTTTATAGTTTAAAACTACTATTATGTAATGATATTATTTTTCTTACTCTATTATATATTATATATTATTTTGTACTCTATTATATGTTTATTTATAAAAGGCAGTAAAGCCGTTTATGTATTTAAAATAAAAATAAAAAAAAAATAAAAAATAAAAAATCACTAAGAAGCTAGCTAAGTGAATTCTAAAGCATTCGCCAAATGTACGTTTTGAATTTTTTAAGTGAACTTCTTTAGCACCGTTGTGATTTGAAACTCGATGAAACGAAAAAGTGAGAAAATGAGATAGACTAATCGGTCTCCTTTTTGGGCGGTGGTTCGTAGCCTCCCCACTCTTGTCTACTTTAGTTTGCTGAAGGTTTCGAAACGACGAAACATTTGTCTAATAAAATATGTGTGATTATTGAATTGAAACTTCTACAGCCCCGCTGTGATTTGGATTTGGGATGAAACGGAAATGGCGATTACTGCATCTGCGACGCATCAACTGTGCTCATTGGCCGCTTTGATTATGATGTCACCTTTAAAAGCTCCTATTGGTTAAGATATGAAACGGAAATTAAGCTGGTCTGCGCTCATTGGTCGCTTTGATTATGACCTCACTTTTCAAGTATTGGTTGAGATTGTTTTGGTAAAGTTTCGCTTCTACCGCGTGTAAACTGCTCTCGATTTTTTTTTGTTAGCAGTAATTTTAATTAGAAAAAACTTTTGAAGTTTGCATTCAAACTTTTTAAATTTAAAAAATTACACACTTAACTTATATACCTATATACTTATATAAAAATGAAAATAATATGCTTGCTTGGGTGTATATGAGATGTAAATGCGTTACTAAACCATTCATCCGATTGCCATGAAACTTTGAAGAATTGATGTGCGCATGTCCGCGATGGTTTCTATATACAATAGTGAGCTCTGGTGTCATGAAATTGTGCATTGCTAAACCGTTCATCCGATTGCGATCAAACTATGGTGAATTGTTGTGATCACGCCCGCGAAGGTTTCTTTATATAGGCGCAAACTACACGAGCGCTTCTCCTGCCGCGGGACACCGCAGCAGACACAATTTACTATGAGCGTTGTATGGCGCAAACTACACGAGCGGTTCTCCCGCCGCGGGAGCTCGCGATTCATAGGCGGGAGAAATTCGCCCGCCACATGCAGCGGTTCTCCCGCCGCGGGTAACCGCCACGTCCAAACTACACGGGCGGTTTCCTGCGATTGCATCATTTCGTGCGAGAGAATGTTATTGATCGGTCGTGGGCGTAAAGGATCGGGCGGTTTCCCGCGGCGGTAGAACCGCTCGTGTAGCTTGACGGAAAACTGCCACCCGTGCAGTTTGATATGAGCCTCCAGCTTTCTCTAGCGGTTTCCCGCGGCGGGAGAACCGCTCGTGTAGTTTAGGCCATACTGGTGAGCTCTGGCATTGTGAAATTTGTTTTAAAAAATCGCAATAGAATGTAACGGGACTGAATGGAATGCGTGAGGGGGGGGGAACTCAGCGGGGGGGGGTTCGTGAGACGGGGGAAGCGCGAAAGGGGAATGGGGAGAGTAAGGCGGAAAAGGCGAACGCATGAGGGGAAGGGGAGGCGGAAGGGGAACGGGACGAATGGAAAAGGACACGCAGGTAGAAACAATTTCTTTACTAAGTAGCATAGCCGGGAACTCGCTGGTTTCTAATAATAAAATTAGAAAGCGTATTTCACCGCCTTTCAAAAAAAGTTTTTCTTTTTCAGATACGTTCACTAATAATCCATTTATTTGAAATTTATTGAAACATTCTGACCTACTGACACAATATGGTCGAGAACTGAGGGGGTTAAGATTCAATTAGAAACAACTGTGCATCTATGATTTAACTGTTCCGTAGCTACCATAAATAATTCATTAACACAATATTTTATTATGCGAAATCGAGGAATTAATTTGCTTATAGAACTGGCCTTATTGCTCATAAAAAATAAAAACCAAATGGTAAAGCCAGGAATAACGTTTTTCAAGTTGTAATATAATTTATTACCAAAACACTATCCGGCAAAGTGATGTTTTTGCCGAGGTTTTTGCACCAATGTGCACGGATATCAAGAACGAATTTTTGAAGTGAAAACTTCTTTAACACCGTGTGATCGGTCCCGTCGGGGGGCCTCACTTACCTTTGCCGCGGCTAGCTCTTATCGTCGGTTGGCGTGAGGTCTCTCCGCATCAAGGTGGTAGGTAGCTAAATTAGGAGATACAAAGGTATTGGCCAAACTCGCCCACGTGTAAACTCATCTAATAAAAGAGGATGTGGGTACAACATAGCTATATTGTCTAGTAAACCCGAATACAACAGCTTGCAAAAAACATGTCGGACACAAACAAAACAATGCCTGGCTAATTAATTCCTAACAAAGAAATCTCTCTCTCAAATCCTCCCTGGGACTGGGAACGCGTCGATAGGTTATCCGTAAATTACTTTAAAAGGACACATTATAAACAGGGGAATCGACTTACAGCGGGTCATCGGGCGTTCAAGATACCGGGGCTGGCGTGGTCTCCAGTTGTGGTGGCCAGGAGGCAAGCCTGGTCAGAACGGGCAGTACCATCACTCTACACGGTGGTGTAAACTCAACATCGAGTCCCTCACCTGCGGCCCGTAATTACTGAGTTTAAATCAAGTTCGATAGTTTTGTCGCGTCGGCCATTGTTTCGGCACATTCGAGCGGCAACTCCGCGTGGGGGGAGCGCACGGGCGACGTGACCTTCCCGTACCGGGTGTAGCTTCTGGCTGGGGGCAGGGCTTTCGCTAGCGGAGGGAGGAATGCTCTAAAACTCGAGTAGAATGCCGGCTTTTTAGGGACTACTTTAAGCAGCCGTTTACTCCGCGAACCTTTCATCCTTTTGCGTAATGTGTACCGTAACAACCGTTGTGAATTGAAAATCGATGATAAGGAAGCGAGAGACCATGCTTCCTGCTGTGTCCTTGATCCCGTGACGCCTAGGTAGGAACCCGACGCTGTGGACCTCTAGACAATTGAATGTTAAATTTTTTACCTTACATTTACAGAATTACCTTTTAAATTGTTTCCAGTAGATACAAAATATTGATGACATATTCAAACAAGTTTTATTATAAAAATGTGTAAAGAAAAGAATATCAAGAATTTTACAAACTAATGAGAAATGGAAACCAATATATTACACCTTATTTTAAAACAACTCAAATGCAAAATAATTACTTCTTCAAATTTTGCAAATTCACTTTGTGGCGCCATTTTATTAATGAAATAATTAAAAACACTTTGTTTTTACCACAATAAACTTTATTTAAAAAATCAACATGTTTCGACAACGATCAAGACATTATATGTAAAATTATATGTATTATATGTACTAAAACTAAATGATCAAATATAGAAAGACAGGCGTGGGTAGAAATATTTTGCAAGCCATAAAATACTATAATAACCTTCTGAATTACGCTGTATCATCAACCAATCAGAACAAATGAATAAAATTAAACAATTTTTCAAAAAAAACTTACAGTGAAAAGTAAATATTTTATTCAAAACATATAAACTTACAACCTAAATATCAATCGTGGCTCCCTTATCATGCACAAGAACCCCTTTTTCTGATAAGGTATACATGACCAAAATCAACCTTTATTATAATATTTTATAATGTATATATATATATATATGTATACATGTAAATCATATTTTTTTACATTACAATAATAAAAATAAATATACATATTTGAAAGCCAATACCTGAAAACATAAGAACAAAATTTATCTATGCCTTGTTTCGTGGTTCCAATTTTCAAGATGAAAAAGAGTGTAAAATAATGAGTACTTTTACATTCCCACGGTTATCGCACGGCGACGGCACAAAAAAGACAATCAACACACGTTCCTTATTACAATAATGCTGGAGCTCTTTCTTTCACACTAAATAATAGTGAGACAAATAACGTATGTTTGTCTGCCTCCTCTAAAGTGAAAAAATTAATAACCCTCACTCGTATTAAAGAAATAAATGCCGCTTGTCGTTGCCTGGGAATTATAAGAGCAGCCATTATATTGGCACGATCAAGTGAATTAAATACTTAAGTCGGGTCATATCACGAATCAGAACGACAGAATAGTATGAATTGGAACATATATAGGGTGTCCCAAAAGAAAGTTGATATTTTGTGGATCGATTTTTAAAAAAGTAAGGGTTCCATCGAAAAAATATTTATTAAATACTAAAATACACAATTTGGGAATTTATTTCTGAAAAATAATACCGTCCAAATGTAAACCCTCGCGTTCGCGGCATTCATTTAATCGAAGAGTAAAATTTCTTATGACGGCTCGCCAGGTAGGCTGCGTGATGGCTGCCATTTCGTGATGGATATTTTCTTTTAATTGCATCAGGAAAGTCGGATTTTTGGCGTACACTTTAGATTTGAGATAACCCCGCAGGAAAAAGTCCATAGGGGTTAGGTCAGGACCACGAGGAGGCCAATTTATGTCACCTCTCCTTGAGATCAATTTGCCAGGGAAAATTTCACGAACTCGTGGCAGAGACGTATTGGACGTATGTAATGTTGCTCCGTCTTGCTGGAACCATGTTCTTTGGTTATAGCCAGTAAGTTTATAGGGGTGCAGCATTGGGTATTTGTGCAAAATGCTGTGTAACGACGATCTATGCACATTTAAAGCACTTGCGCGCTTCCGAATCGAAAAGTTTGAGTCGTCACGAAAAGACTCCCGAGAAATGCTTCATAGCGACTAAATTCCCAAGAGCCAGAATACTGATTGACATACCCCGCGCGCCCCTCGGAAAAGTTGCCTTCACACAGAAAGCAAAACAAATATCAACTTTCTTTTGGGACACATTATTCGGAGAGATTCACGAAATTACAAATCCAATAGTATAAATCCAACTCCTCACGCTAGCTGCGTAAGTGGCGTCATCTTTTGGAATAGCTTTAATTCGGTTATACTACAAAAGTAGATTTGTATACAAACTCCATGTACGAAAACGGTTTTGCGAAAGGCGCGGCGTCAGAGTTGTATTCTTAGCCGGATTCTTAAATTTCAACCATACAGTCACTAGGCTATTAAAACTACTCGATGATGTGAATAAAGCAATGAGTGTGTGCCAAGACAGATTTGATCCTCATGACAAACAGAATGATGTTAGTCGGTTTTGAGTTATTTTTCCAAGACAAACATCATACTTACATTGCTTACAGTTCATGAAATGAAAACGAGTACAAAGACCAGATGTCACGTGATACCATATATATGTTTATGTATTATTGGTATATACATTATAACCATCCTACTCGTAACAGACATGCGGTAAGAGGAGAGAAGGCGAAGGTGAAGGTTACAATATGTAGCATTTATTTATTTAGACAATTAACAGTAATACATTTTATTAATTTTATTACAAATGGTCTGATGAGGTAAATAGGTGCATTAAATTTTACATTAAGGCGCCACATCCGCGCTCAAAAAGAAGAAAATGGAGAGATATGTAATTACAAAAGTTAGAAAAGCGCGGTAATATTTAAAGCAACAAAATCGATGCGAAAATTGTGAAAATGTTTAATAAAACATGCGGCTCTTTTGAAGTCTGCATATGATGAGCAGTGCACGTCCACCAGCAGGTCCTCCAGGTACTCTCGGCGTGGGCGTCCCCTAGCGTTTATCCCCTCGGTCATATCCTCCATTATGGCATGCAAGAGGCCTTCTTGTCCTATTACATGGCCGATCCATCTTGCGCGCCTTTCGGACAATGTCCTGAGCAGGTGCCTTCCTCCTTCGATTCTTTGGAGAACCTCCTCATTTGTAACGTGGTCCATCCAGGAAATTCCTAATAGTCGTCTATATTATTCGATTCTATTATTTTCGACCTTTTATTGAATGCAAGCCTAGCCTGGTGTATACGGCTGTCGACCTCGCTCTTAGACCGACCGTCCATTTGAACGATAACCATCAGGCATGGAGCAAGGAGTGTCCTATATACAAAAGAAATATAGAATCAGAGAAGAGAAAAATTGATTTTTTAGGATAAAAAGAAAAGCAACTGTATACTACTTAAATATTGCAAGCCTTTTGGCCCATGTAAATGAAGTTGAATTATTATTGCAAGAAGTCAAACCAGAAATTTTAATGCTAAGTGAAACGTGTATAACCAACGATGTATACAATTCCGAAGTATCATTTATAGGGTATTCAACTGTAAGATGCGATTCACATAGTCGACATACGGGAGGAGTGATTATGTTCATTAAAGATTGTATATCTTTCAAAATAATATCAAATGAAGTATTTGATGGAAAAAATACGTGGATTCTGGCAATACAAATAACAAAAACTTGATTAAAGGAACCTACTCTGTATTATACCACTCACCAAACCAAAGCCATTCGAAATTTTTAGATTTCTTCGAAAGTTGGTGTATTAAAAATATGAAAAACCAAGATATGTTTTACATAGCTGGTGACTTTAATATTGATATGAAAGTAAAGAATACCCACAGTAATAGACTCCAAAGTTTAGTGAATGATCTAGGAATGAAACAACTTGTGACAAAACCAACGAGAATATCAAACGCATCAGCAACCATTATTGATTTGGTTATATCAAATCATTTTTACTTGAACGTAAAGGTTGTGGATACACCAAAAATATCAGACCACGAAAACATAATAACACTACTTGAAACGAGTGTAATAAAAAATGAGTCAAGGGAAATTATGTATAGAGATAAAAGGAACTATGATCACTTTAAATTCTGTGAAACTTTAAAAAATGGTATCTCACAAATTACTGAGTCTAAATCGTTAAATGACAAAGCAGAAAATTTCGTCAAAATTTTGACAACCGCAATCGATAAAAATATGCCGATAAAAAGGGTTAAGTTTAAAAATACTAACAGATGGTATTCGATACCGTTACATAACCTTCAAAAACAGAGAGATAATGCATATAAAGCGGCAAAATTGGAACCATCCAATGAAAAATGGAATGCATATAAAAAAATTCGCAATTTTTATTCAAAACAAATTAAAAAACATAAGTGCGATTACTATAAACAAAAATTAGAAACACAACAGAATGAGCCAAGAAAACTTTGGATAACACTAAAAGAAATCATAAAGGGCAAACAAAAAGAAGTTGTAAAATCGATTGATTTCCCAGATGGAAATGAAGAAGAAATTGAGAATATAGCGACAAAATTTAACAAGCACTTTATATCGAGCATAGATCTTACAAGCGAAAGTATTCCAGAATGTCCTGTTAACAACCTAGACATAGACAGGCCTGTATGCACCGATGAAGAGTTTAAGTTTAAAAATATAGATTTACCATACTTAAAAAGAGTCTTAAGTAACATGAAATCGAAAGAATCTCCAGACGGTATAACAATAAATATAATCAAAGACTCCATTAATGTTATTGGCGAATCGATGGTCCAAATTATCAATGAATCTCTGAATAGTGGAGTGTTTCCCAAAACTTGGAAGACATCTGTAATAACTCCTATTCCGAAAATCGATAACCCAAAAAAATTTGACGAATTCCGACCGATAAATTGCTTACCCAAATATGAACAAATACTTGAATACATTGTAAAGGAGCAATTAACTGATTATATTGAGACAAAGCAGATATTAGTTCGACAACAATCGGGTTTTAGAAATAAATTTTCCTGTGAAACCGCTATTAACTATGTAATACAAGATTGGAAAAATTATAGAGATAAAAACAGTAAAATTATTGCAGTATTTTTAGACTTAAAAAGGGCATTTGAAACAATCGATAGAGACAGATTAATAAAAAAATTAAGAAATATTGGAATTAACGGTAAAGAAATTAATTGGTTTGTTGATTATCTATCAGAAAGAACGCAAGTAACAAAATATGGTGGAATAACATCGGATCCACGTCATACTAGCAAAGGCGTTCCACAGGGATCTGTCCTAGGTCCATTGTTATTCATTATATATATAAATGATATTGTTAAAGTTTTAAAGCATTGTGCCATTAAATTATTTGCTGATGATACATTGTTATATATAGCTAGAAAAAATTTACAGGATGCCATTGAAGAGATACAAAATGACTTAAATAATGTAACGCTTTGGTTAAACATAAACAAACTAAAACTGAATGTTATGAAAACTAAATTTTTGATTATTGATAGTCAAGGTGGAACTGAACATGCAATACTAACCATTGATAACATAAATATAGAAAGGGTTAACAATATTAAATATCTGGGTGTAATATTAGACGATAAATTAAAATTCGACAAACACTTCGATTACATATCTAAGAAAATTGCTAAAAAAGTTGGCTTCTTAAAAAGGATTAGGAATAACTTGGATCTCAAGACAACGCACCTTGTATATAATTCTATTGTAACTCCTCATTTAAATTATTGTTCTAGTGTTCTATTCTTATGTAACGAGACCCAAAATAATAAACTACAGGTTATACAAAATAGGGGAATGAGGATGATTCTGAAATGTAATATCTTTACTAGAGTTAAAACTATGTTACAAAACTTAAATATGATGACAACTAAACAACATATAATATATAATACGTTAACAATGATGTACAAGCTTAAAAATAACATGCTCCCTAAATATCTGCAAACTAATATTATATACCATGAAAATATTCACAATTATCCTACGAGGAGTTGCCGAGACTTCAGGCTTCCCAAAACTAAACTGACGTGTACACAAAACAGCGTGTTTTATAAAGGTCAAAAACTTTATAATAACCTACCAAATTCCATAAAGGAAGCCTCAAGTCTTAGCACTTTTCGTAAAACATGTGCTACATACATTAAGAAAAATTTATGAATTGTATTTATTTGTATTAACTGTATGTCTTAAACCCTATTGTTTGTATTTCTAACTGGAGTAACTGTATTTCTTTTTAAAACTGTATTCTTTCCGTTATAATTTTATGACTATATTTATTTTATTATGTATTTTATATGTTTTTTTTAATACTAGATGTATGAAAAAATTTGCTTACATCTAAATAAAGTTACAAAAAGAAACAAAAAACCATGTTATTTTGCTCCCGAGGTAGACAAACTCCTTGGTGTTCTTTAGTGGAACTCCTGACATCTCTACTCTCATCTGACGTTGCGTTCGGCCTACAGTCAGTAGCTTTGTTTTGTCTTTATTTATCTTCATGTTGTAATTGTTTTGAAGAATGCTTTGCATGATTGTTAAGGCCTCTAAAAAAGCAATATGTAGGTAGAAAGTGTGTGGAGAGATGAAGAGAATTTTTGAAATCATGAATTACATGCTCACGAATTTTAATTGAATAATGAAAATATAATGAAAAATGAAGTGCAAGTATTTTTAAAGTAATTTCTATCACGTTAAAAAAACAATAAATTTAATTTGAAGTAATTTTTCGTAATCTTTGTATTTAAAAATGATTGTTTCTTTGTTTGTCCCATATGCGTTCCTAAACCATACATCCGATAGTGATGAAACTTTTGTGTTTTGTTGTGCGCACACCCGCGAAGGCTTCTGTATATAATGGTGAGCTCTGGTGTTATGATATTATTTCCTATACCATTTATCAGATTGCGATGAAACTTAGGTGATAGACGATGGTGAGCTCTGGCACTATGAAATTTATTTTTTTAAAAGTGGCAACAGTTGGCGAGTGAGTTTTTTGAAAAATGTATATGTGTATTTCGTATATTTAGTTTAGCGGCATTGCAATGCATGTCACATGAGAACTGTTCGCTTCTTCGACTCGTTCTTGTGTTCAAGACGGCTGTGGAACCATTTGCCGGCCTCTGTGTTTCCTCCTTCCTACGACGTGGGTCTCTTCAAAACCAATGTTAATTCCTTCCTCTCCTCAAAAAGACCCTCCACACAGCAGCTCAGGTGACATAGGCTCTAAGGGCAATTTAGGTTGCTCAAGTCCTCGGTGTGGAGTTAACGTAATAAAAAAAATATTCTGGGTACCTACTCGCTAGTGGTTTATTATCGGGTGAGTAATTTGCTGCATTAGTCTTGTTGGCTTCTGTACAGGTGTTAAGGAAAGTAATTGAACCATTCTAACCAGTGATTCCTAACATTATTTGGAGTAATAAATGTACTAAAATGAAATTGTGGTCTGAAGATGCGTGAAGTTTTTTATTTATTTATTAATCATTAACGCCCTTATGGGCTTTTACACACATTTACATTTTTATGTTTTAGTGCATACAGGTGTGTTTAGAATACAAAGAAAACATAAATAGTTTCTACACATGGTACATAGAAATAAAGCTGGTAAGTAAAAAGTATAGCATTATACAATAAAGAGAAAAAAATCAGTTTTATATATATATATACGAATTTAACAAATAATAATAATGGTGAGTTTTTAATATATGTGCAATTTATGTGTTGAATACATAGCGAAGTTGATTTTAAACAAAAATACATACTACCGACTTGCACCGCACTAAAATTAATGTACAAAACAATTCCATTTTGACCAATCACTTTATCGTCAGAATTTCTGCATTCAATTTCCAAAGACGAATATTTTTATTTTTTTGTTCATATTTTTTCCTTTCAAATCCAACAAAAAAATTATTCCACATGTCATCACTGATCACTCAGTCGAGTAACTGCCTAACCCCTTAAAAATCTTCAAAAATATGATCGGAGACCAAAATATCAGTAACATTTTTTACTCCAAATAAGCAAAAGCAATCATTGGTTAACGTAACAATTATTATAAGCAATAATTATTATTAGCCTGAAACACTCATCTACATTGAAAAATCTTTCAAGAAAAGATACTTGCCGCCAACGGGATTTGAACCCGTGTCCTTCTGACTGCCGGTCAGGTGCTCTGACCACTGAGCTATAGCCGCCATAGCCGCTACAGCCGCCAACGGGACTTGAACCCGTGTCCTTCTGATTGCCGGTCAGGTGCTCTGACCACTGAGCTATAGCCGCCATAGCCGCTACAGCCGCCAACGGGACTTGAACCCGTGTCCTTCTGATTGCCGGTCAGGTGCTCTGACCACTGAGCTATAGCCGCCATAGCCGCTACAGCCGCCAACGGGACTTGAACCCGTGTCCTTCTGATTGCCGGTCAGGTGCTCTGACCACTGAGCTATAGCCGCCATAGCCGCTACAGCCGCCAACGGGACTTGAACCCGTGTCCTTCTGATTGCCGGTCAGGTGCTCTGACCACTGAGCTATAGCCGCCATAGCCGCTACAGCCGCCAACGGGACTTGAACCCGTGTCCTTCTGATTGCCGGTCAGGTGCTCTGACCACTGAGCTATAGCCGCCATAGCCGCTACAGCCGCCAACGGGACTTGAACCCGTGTCCTTCTGACTGCCGGTCAGGTGCTCTGACCACTGAGCTATAGCCGCCATAGCCGCTACAGCCGCCAACGGGACTTGAACCCGTGTCCTTCTGATTGCCGGTCAGGTGCTCTGACCACTGAGCTATAGCCGCCATAGCCGCTACAGCCGCCAACGGGACTTGAACCCGTGTCCTTCTGATTGCCGGTCAGGTGCTCTGACCACTGAGCTATAGCCGCCATAGCCGCTACAGCCGCCAACGGGATTTGAACCCGTGTCCTTCTGACTGCCGGTCAGGTGCTCTGACCACTGAGCTATAGCCGCCATAGCCGCTACAGCCGCCAACGGGACTTGAACCCGTGTCCTTCTGATTGCCGGTCAGGTGCTCTGACCACTGAGCTATAGCCGCCATAGCCGCTACAGCCGCCAACGGGACTTGAACCCGTGTCCTTCTGATTGCCGGTCAGGTGCTCTGACCACTGAGCTATAGCCGCCATAGCCGCTACAGCCGCCAACGGGACTTGAACCCGTGTCCTTCTGATTGCCGGTCAGGTGCTCTGACCACTGAGCTATAGCCGCCATAGCCGCTACAGCCGCCAACGGGACTTGAACCCGTGTCCTTCTGATTGCCGGTCAGGTGCTCTGACCACTGAGCTATAGCCGCCATAGCCGCTACAGCCGCCAACGGGACTTGAACCCGTGTCCTTCTGATTGCCGGTCAGGTGCTCTGACCACTGAGCTATAGCCGCCATAGCCGCTACAGCCGCCAACGGGACTTGAACCCGTGTCCTTCTGATTGCCGGTCAGGTGCTCTGACCACTGAGCTATAGCCGCCATAGCCGCTACAGCCGCCAACGGGACTTGAACCCGTGTCCTTCTGATTGCCGGTCAGGTGCTCTGACCACTGAGCTATAGCCGCCATAGCCGCTACAGCCGCCAACGGGACTTGAACCCGTGTCCTTCTGATTGCCGGTCAGGTGCTCTGACCACTGAGCTATAGCCGCCATAGCCGCTACAGCCGCCAACGGGATTTGAACCCGTGTCCTTCTGACTGCCGGTCAGGTGCTCTGACCACTGAGCTATAGCCGCCATAGCCGCTACAGCCGCCAACGGGACTTGAACCCGTGTCCTTCTGATTGCCGGTCAGGTGCTCTGACCACTGAGCTATAGCCGCCATAGCCGCTACAGCCGCCAACGGGACTTGAACCCGTGTCCTTCTGATTGCCGGTCAGGTGCTCTGACCACTGAGCTATAGCCGCCATAGCCGCTACAGCCGCCAACGGGACTTGAACCCGTGTCCTTCTGATTGCCGGTCAGGTGCTCTGACCACTGAGCTATAGCCGCCATAGCCGCTACAGCCGCCAACGGGACTTGAACCCGTGTCCTTCTGATTGCCGGTCAGGTGCTCTGACCACTGAGCTATAGCCGCCATAGCCGCTACAGCCGCCAACGGGACTTGAACCCGTGTCCTTCTGATTGCCGGTCAGGTGCTCTGACCACTGAGCTATAGCCGCCATAGCCGCTACAGCCGCCAACGGGACTTGAACCCGTGTCCTTCTGATTGCCGGTCAGGTGCTCTGACCACTGAGCTATAGCCGCCATAGCCGCTACAGCCGCCAACGGGACTTGAACCCGTGTCCTTCTGATTGCCGGTCAGGTGCTCTGACCACTGAGCTATAGCCGCCATAGCCGCTACAGCCGCCAACGGGACTTGAACCCGTGTCCTTCTGACTGCCGGTCAGGTGCTCTGACCACTGAGCTATAGCCGCCATAGCCGCTACAGCCGCCAACGGGACTTGAACCCGTGTCCTTCTGATTGCCGGTCAGGTCCTCTGACCACTGAGCTATAGCCGCCATAGCCGCTACAGCCGCCAACGGGACTTGAACCCGTGTCCTTCTGACTGCCGGTCAGGTGCTCTGACCACTGAGCTATAGCCGCCATAGCCGCTACAGCCGCCAACGGGACTTGAACCCGTGTCCTTCTGATTGCCGGTCAGGTGCTCTGACCACTGAGCTATAGCCGCCATAGCCGCTACAGCCGCCAACGGGACTTGAACCCGTGTCCTTCTGATTGCCGGTCAGGTGCTCTGACCACTGAGCTATAGCCGCCATAGCCGCTACAGCCGCCAACGGGACTTGAACCCGTGTCCTTCTGATTGCCGGTCAGGTGCTCTGACCACTGAGCTATAGCCGCCATAGCCGCTACAGCCGCCAACGGGACTTGAACCCGTGTCCTTCTGATTGCCGGTCAGGTGCTCTGACCACTGAGCTATAGCCGCCATAGCCGCTACAGCCGCCAACGGGACTTGAACCCGTGTCCTTCTGATTGCCGGTCAGGTGCTCTGACCACTGAGCTATAGCCGCCATAGCCGCTACAGCCGCCAACGGGACTTGAACCCGTGTCCTTCTGATTGCCGGTCAGGTGCTCTGACCACTGAGCTATAGCCGCCATAGCCGCTACAGCCGCCAACGGGACTTGAACCCGTGTCCTTCTGATTGCCGGTCAGGTGCTCTGACCACTGAGCTATAGCCGCCATAGCCGCTACAGCCGCCAACGGGACTTGAACCCGTGTCCTTCTGACTGCCGGTCAGGTGCTCTGACCACTGAGCTATAGCCGCCATAGCCGCTACAGCCGCCAACGGGACTTGAACCCGTGTCCTTCTGATTGCCGGTCAGGTGCTCTGACCACTGAGCTATAGCCGCCATAGCTCAGTGGTCAGAGCACCTGACCGGCAATTAGAAGGACACGGGTTCAAGTCCCGTTGGCATGAAGTATCTCTTCTTGTAAGATTTTTCAATGTAGATGAGTGTTTCAGGCTGATAATTATTGCTTATAATAATTGTTACCCTTTGTGCTATGCATAAAAATCTTGTCTTAAACGTTAGTTTATCAATAAAAAAAATAATGGTTAAAGTAGGTCAAATACGTCCTTTAAAATCCGTTACGATTATTGGCTTCACACTTTATAATATAATTCATTATAGACAGTTTTTTTTTTGTATTTGCGTATTGAAATCACTTCTTACAAATTCTCACTTATTTTTTATAGCCTGAAACGCGGTGAGATTTTAAATTAAGTCACAGTTTTTTCCGTTATATTATTACTTATTACAAATATTACGGAAAACGCATCTTCCAAACGGTTAACGTATATCTGCCCCCCCCCCCCCCCCCCCCCCCCCGCCAAAGGAAACATACGATCATTATCATCTCTTTCTCACGTATAAAGAAAATTAGACGCAATTCCAGATTCCAGTTACCGTAACTGAGCCACAATACTCGTTAGATATATATATATTTTTTTTACAGTGAATACCGCACAAGAATCTCAACTGCTCCCGTCTGGAGCCAGTGAGACTATGGCATCCCCAATTGGGGTATGTTGTGAGGCTGAAGGTAGTGGGGAGGGGAATGAGGTGGGGAAGAGGAAGGTTGGAAAGTACCTGGCTATTCAGATCTGGTCACTAAACACGGCTAAAGCCATTCTCAAGCAACGTTTCAATTCTGAATGGTGGTCTTACACCAGGGCGATACTGATAGTATCTTCCACTCTGGAACATGCCGCAAATATACTATATATTATTTTAAATGAATTAATTGTGAAATAACACAAATCAATCAAATAAAAAGATATGTCTGTTTTCTCCAAAAGAAAAAAAGTAGAACTGATGGAGGAAAAAGACAAGCGTATTTCGCGTGTCTCATCTTTTGTCTCACCATTATTTTATGTGTAAGAAAGAGCTGCAGCCTTATTAAGATAAATAACGTACGTTATAAGCAAGGATCATACTGAGCAGACGCAACGCGACGCAACGTTCCTGTCCCGTTCACACTGGCCGACGTACGTACGCGTCGCTGTGACCACGTTGACCACCTGGTTGTGCGCAGGCGCGTTTGATTTGACATTTATTTTTTAGGTTATGTTTATGTGATTCTCTTCTCAGCAGATGACAGCTTTGCCATGTCTTGAAAGTGAATTTGAAGATGATTTGCTACGATTATTATTATTAAATCAATATTCTCGTAAAAAGAAAAAAGTGAGAAGTATTTGGGTCCACAACATTAACAAACAAAGACAAATGTTTGGAGAGTTCCATACTTTAGTAGAATCTAGTTAACTAATCTAATTAACTAGAATCTGATGACGGACGATTCTTCATGTACTTCCGTATGAGTAAAGTGGTATTTGAAGAGCTTCACAGCATAATTGAATATGACATAAAAAAGAAAACACGAAAGTCCATTCGGATCAGAGAAAGACTGGCAGTGTGTCTATGTCATGTTTGATTGTCATTCATTATAGGGGTATAATATTGAAAGTCATGCCATGAATGGCTGAAATTTCCTCCCAAGCTGCACTGCGTATGCAGAATCTCTATAATCCTGTAATTTGATTTTATAAATAACTTCGTGCCGTCCAGTTTCAATGAACTGTTCGTCATACATTTTTGAATAATATCTGTCAAAAACAACCACAGATATTGCGAAACATAACGTTAAATGCTTAGATAACACCAGAAAGATGTAAAATCATCTCGTAGTAGGCGTGACCATACCCCCTCCACCTTCCACATGGCCCACGCCGATCTGGCTGCGGCAGATCCGCGTCGCGTAGGGGGCGTCGGTTTGCATTGCGTGGGGCTAGTGTGATTCTAAAGCACCCGTTTCCATAGAAAATGTATGGATGGTAAGTAGTCCAGATATGGAAATGATGACGTCTACCTACGTCGCGTGGCGTTGCGTGGGCCTAGTATGTTCCCAGCTTTATGCTTACTTATGCCGTCACGGTAACATCATCGTGAATAGCTACGGTAATAATGAAAAGCGCTCAATAGTAGGAATCATTGATTCTTTTAGATTTCTCACTAAAAATATAATTCGTCGAAATACTACCAACAAAATATTACATACATTAATATTGTAGATTCTGTAATGTAGATCATTTCAAATATAATATAGGCTCCGTAACTTATAAAATAATATTATGAAACCAATGAATCGGAAACTACACAGAACTGGCTCTACAATGAATGGTCAAGAAGCAATTGCTCCAAGGCCAATGTCAGAAATGAGTTCTTGCGGTGAGTTTTTTTTTACACTGAATATATATTCTATGGAATTTTTTTATGTTGGGCATTAAATATAGCGCCTTTTTGCGTCTACTAATAGCGGGTTATGTTGGCCGCACTTGTCGCTTTGATCTGATAGGAATTTGCTCATTTTTGCCCTTGAATTTTGCATTTTTTTCACGCTCAGCTTGTCGTGAATTAAAAAGTTAATTTCTTAGGTGTGACTTGTGGTGGAGTGTATCGCAGAGTATTAATGTTATTGAAATGGTGGTTTTTAAGAATCTACATATTATATTACCTGTTAGTGGCTGAGGTGATAATGCGTCGGTTTTCATCCACGCATCGTGGGTTCAATTCCACTACTAGCTAAGTCTTCTATCATTGTAGAAGCAGTGTCTCCAACTGTAATGATATTG
The DNA here is from genome assembly GCA_929108145.2 of Limnephilus rhombicus. Lineage (NCBI taxonomy): Eukaryota > Metazoa > Arthropoda > Insecta > Trichoptera > Limnephilidae > Limnephilus > Limnephilus rhombicus. The sequence goes on from OV815291.1 coordinate 11,309,524, forward strand.
GTGGGAATTTTTCAAATATTTTCAGGAAATTCTTTAACACCGTTGTGATTTGAAACTCGATGAAACGGAAGCTAGTGACACTAAAAAGAGACAAACACAATCATCTATAGGATTTAGCCTGCGAGAGAATGAGTTTAAATGAAACCTTACCTACGTGTAGCTGCGCGCATTGACCACTTTGATTATGAACTCATTTTTCGAGGCTCCTTCTTTCAGGTTGAGATTGTGTGGGTAAAGTTTTCACTTCGACCCATTTTTTTTTTTTAAATATGGTGTCCTCTACGCGCAGGTCATATCTTCACCAAGCCTTAGCTTTCTAATAAAAGTTTGTTTATCTGAATCGATCTGACACGTAAATCTGTCAAAAATTTAAACAAAACAAATAAATATTCAAGGTATAACAGCTAACAGGTATACATATATACCCGAAGGATTTTAACCAGCGATTTCTGTGCATATTTGGAGTAATATGTACGATGTTATGTTTTAAATAAAACCAAAAAAAAAAATCAATCAAACGCCCTAAGTGGTCGCTACGTTTGGTGACGCAGCAAGGATGCCCGGGTTCTTGGGGAAGGTTTGTCTAGGTCTTGGAGGCGGATGCGTTTGGATCGGGAGAGGCTGGTTGAGAGACCTTTCGATCTTCTCGACCCATCACCATACACCAGTGGCGGCCCGTGAGTTTTCAGTGAGGTAGAGAAGATTGAAAAATATGACGTTATTGATGTTGTAGCTGAAATAGATTTTTTTTTCAAAATTTCAACATTTATATGAAGATTTCCAGTAAATATGACGGTAAAAAAATATACAAAATATTGAAAATAAAAAAATGTTGAAATAAATAAAAATGTTGAATATAAAATGTTGAAATTTTGAAAAAAAAAAAAAAAAAATCGTTTTCAGCTACAACACCAATAACGTCGTATTTTTCAATCTTAGTACTCTATCTCACTGAAAACTCACGGACCGCCACTGCCATGCACCGCAATGGGAGGATGGATTCAAACATCTGTCTCTCCTGGGCCCATTGAACCCCTACTCCTACCCACCCCTCGTATATTTTTTCTTCACAGAAGTTCCTCTTCTTCCTTTCCATAAAAATACCCTCCACACACCATCCCTAAAGACGACGTGGGTTCCGACGGATGTTTGTTCTGCATTCTATGTGGAGCTAACATAAAAAAAATTAAATAAATAGCTCTTAATCGAACCTGAAAACTTATTTAACCTAATTTATTTTTCGTCACTTTTCATGACTTTATAGCCAGTGTGTTGAGTTGTACGGTCACTGGGGTCATAGTCCATCCATAGTCCCGCAGGCTCCAGACAGTAGCATTTACATATAAAAAATTACCTGAGCCGAGAATATTCGAAATTATTTTATTGCTTCCAGACCAAACGTGGTTTTCCCAACTGTTTAAAGTTCATTTTCCTCATACCTAGTAATTGCCGATATATTCCGAGAAGCGTGTCTATAATCACAAGACAACAACCTGCGCTGTAGGACCTATTCGAGAGCAACTAAAACCTTATCTTAAAAAGTTATAAATGTCGATCGTTATGAAGGATCGAAATAAAACGATTATACCTATTATTTTTTTAATTAAAGAATTTTTTTTATTTTATATTTTAACTTTATGAGTAAAACCTCAAATTGTAACATTTAATTAAATGAAGACAATATAAGCGAAACTTAATCGAAAATCTAGAAACAGAAAAATCAGAAAAAGATATTGACACAAAAATTTTTTTTTAGTGGTGACAATATTAAGGGCAAATGATTAATTTTAGCACCGTAACTTTCTTGAAAAATCCGGAGTATACTGGCACAAAACGTTAACTCGAAAATCTGTACCAACTTTAAACTACTCGTAAATTGAAGTTTGTGTTGTAATAAAAATATGATATGAAGTGTGTTCATTTAATAAAATCTTTTTCATTTTGATTTCTAATAACGAACTGCTGGTTTTTAAGTTATTTCAAAAAAGGTAGCATTTAGTATATTTTACCAGAGGTTTTGTTTTGTGGCAAAAGCATTAAATTACTTAATAGCTTTTTGTCACTTACGTCTTTACTTTCCTTTAAATTCACTACACATTTGCCTTACATTTTCTTTAAAAAGTAATATTCCACTCGAACTTAGGTGACGTTGACAGAAGGATGCGCGAAACGCCTGTAGCCAAAAACAATTATGTAGAGTTAAAGTTTTCTGCCAGAAATGATAAGGGGAGATTCAAGTGGACATCCATAGATAAATATAAGGCAAATCGATTTAACGTTTTTTGGCAGTACAAAACTACTGTTAAATTTATTAATTTTTAAGTAAAAAAAATTTCAATCTAATACGACTTCTGTCAGTTTATAGAGCGTAGATAACTTCATAAACGTACATTATTATTTTGCCAAGACACCCACGAAATATCCTTATAGAAGAAAGAAAGTTGGTGAGTTTTTTATTGCTTTGGAGTAAATTGCATAATGACTTAAAGAGATGACAGGCCAATCCTCAAAAGGCTGTTGTTGAAATATCAACTTTAACTGAAAACTATAGACGTGTTGATCTATACAGGGTGTTAAGGGACGTACTTGACTTACTACCAGTGATTCCTGACGTTATTTGGAGTAAAAAATGTAAATGAAATTTTGGTCTCCGGTGACATTTTTGATGTTTTTTTTTTTTCTACAAAAACATAAAAAAATGGTAGTTGTTGAGCAGTTGAAGGCGGGGTAAGGGGTTCATCGGACACCCGGCTGAGTGACCAGTGACGACATGCGGAAGATTTTTTTTTTTTTGATTTTGAAGAAAAAGTTTTTGAAAAAAAAAAAAGTCGTCAAAAAAAGTCACCGGAGACCAAAATTTCATTTACATTTTTTACTCCAAATAATGTCAGGAATCACTGGTTAAAGTAAGTGAAGTACGTCCCTTAACACCCTGTATAATCTATCAATGACATAAAAACCTTAAGTTCAACAAAAAACTTTACACTCTGAAATCATTTTATTTTAATACGGGATTGGGTTTAGGTTATTGTCTACTAGTGCCTGATTGAAACTAAGTGGACTATAAAACACTTAACAAACAAAGAACATTCGATTGCGTTATTTATCATAAGGAAACAATAGAGACGGGATAAAGCCTTACCTTCAATTGGTTGATGATTTTGTTCCTTCATCAACGGTTCACTTTGGAGGCACAGTTACACCCGGTTGATTAATAGCAAATATATCTAAGTACATGAGAGCGAGATTACAAAGTAAGTGTTTTAATAAGTGGTGTGGTCACGATCGCGACAATATTTCAACGCACAAATGTGGGTACTTCAAATATTTTAGATTTGGCATCGGTAGGTAGTATTTCGTCATCTTAATTTTCTTCTGATTCCCAAGTAAAGCTTTTTAACCTTCATACACTCGCGTCCAACGGCATAAGAAGTATACTCGCGCGCGGTGTCTCGGACCGAGATTTCATCTCGTCTGTATTATTTTAATTATATATCTACTTTTTAAATAATATTGGTATTTATTAAAGGGGATATAATTGAATTTAAATATATATATATATATTAAAAAAACAGATTTTAACTCAGCCTCTAAAAAAGAACGCAAGCTTTAATAACATAAAAAAACATTTTCGTGTGTTAATTTTACAAAAAAATCTTAAATCTAATAAATTAACTTATCAAGAAGAATGGTAAAATATTAGAAAAATATGAATTAATCAATATTAGGATTTTTGGGTAGTAATTTTGCTAGTTTCTGACCCCCTCCCCCTTTATTATAAGAAAAAATAAGAATAGGCCGACCCCCTCCCCCCCTCTTTAATATTTATTGCGTAAGAATCTAAAGGAAAAAATGAATACACGTTTAGTTTGTTTTAATGTTTGTTTGCGCGGGTTCGTTGCCTTGGAAATGGAAATCGTTTACCTATACGCATCCGAGCGAACCTCGGCACTAGCGCGGTTGCCCGCGCTTTTTCAAAATATAATTTTAACTTTGCGCATTTTTGTGATCTTACGTAAGAACTATTGAGACTCCCTCCCACCCCCTTGTAAGAAAAAATAAGACATCGTCGACCCCCCTCCCCCCCCCTAAATCGTCTTGCGTAATAAATGAATGGCCCCTTATTACCTAAAAAACGATAACAGTAAATAAGTCTCACGCGTCCACTAAGCACTAATGCGCACGCCGCGCCGCACTAAACAATGCCTTACAACAAATTAAGAAGCTACTAAAAACCTCAAAGCCCCATTGTTCTTAATTTTTGAGAAAACAACGAATTATTGATTTATCGGTCTGAGAGACAAATGCGCGAGTATAGGAGGGTTAAGAAAGGAGAGGAACAAAGCAGAGGGCAATATTTCGAACAGGACCTAGGGACACATGGAGTAGTCCCGAAGCACTTTCAAACAATTTTACACGAACCAATAGTTTCCGAACACCATGTATAATATTTTCCTGCCTGCTTCTTCGACATACCTACACGATAAAACAATATTTATGCTGGTTGACTGATTACCACGCTGTTGGAAGGGGTTTGTTTTAAAATCAAGTCGGGTTAAATTACAAGATTGAATTACAGGAAGCCATCATAGACCTGCTAGTCTGCAGAGTATCATATAAAAACCAGTCTAAACTCTTCGCAAAACACACTTCCAGTGGCGTAGCTAGAGGGGGGCGGCCCGCCCTTCGTGCCACCCTATGGGGGGGTGACACCCTACAGGGGGTGACACCAGGTGGGGGGTGGCACCCAATGGGTGTGACACACGATGGGGGGTTGACACCTGATGGGGGGGTGACACCCGATGAGGGGTGAAACCCGATGGAGGGTGACACCCGACCGTGGAAAAAAATACGAAGGTAGAATATTGTCACAAACATATTTTACACATGAACACGGTCTGTTATTTATATTTTCGTAGTTCTATGGCTCGGTCTGTCAGGAATAGGCCACTCGCATCACATTTAAAAAAAAAATCCGGTTTAGGCAAATATTCTAAGACATTCTGTATTTTTTTTTCGTATTTTTAAAACCCTGGCGATTTTTTTGAAAATTTCAATCCGAAAAATAAGACCATTTTTTACAAACCGGAAAGACGGGACATAATTTTATAGGTGCGAAAAAACGATAATTACATAGCCGAAAATCATTTTTAAAAAATAACGCATTCCACACGAATGACACAGGAGAATAACGAGGCATACCAAAAATATTAAATCTCATAAGTATTTTTTTCCTTGATCCATCTTATTGATCATAAATCATTATAATGTTCAACGTCTATATTACTAAATCAAATATAATATACTTGTACTTGTAAATTATAATAATAATAAAAATATTATAAAATTTGATTTTGTTAAAATCCGCACCATTATCATTTTCCCTCTAAAATACGTACGGACAACGTAAAATGTACGTTTTTCTCTTCATAACATCTGTCAAAAAATTAAACCATATGATACGTTCGCAGAGAACAAACAATAAATCTAATGAACGTAATGCTACTTCCACACCAAAGCCAACCTTCCAACTCCGAACAAAGTTCGGAGTTGGAAGGTTGGCCGATCGTGTGGTGGCTGCGGCCAACCCTTCAACCCCGAATTCCGAACCCAAAATGGCGGACATCGAACAGCTGTGGCTACGCTGTATCTTATATCAGTTGCCTATAATTATTACGCACGTACAATTATATACTTATATACACGACATGTTTTCAAACGATTGTTATACCACTCTCCGTAATAATATTGTCATTTAAATTTTCACGCGCGACTTGATCGCCTGCCGTTCGCAGAATGATGTGTGGACAGCTGCGGTAGGCTGGTTCGTGTGAGTTGGCCGTCGGGATCGCCTCGAGGGCGATCCCGGGCCAACTCGAACTCCAACCTTCCAACTCGAACTTCCAACGCACGAACACCCCTCCACACGATCGTCCAAACGTACATTTCTAAAAACTGTACATTTCTAAAAATTTTTACTAACATTTTCGTAATCTTAGTAAAAAAATCTATCCACACGATTTTTTCCAAGTCGTTATGAAGTCCATGCAAGTGGCCTATTCCCTAAAAATTCTATTGTTTTATTTTCTTCTCTAGCTCTAACTAATGCTCGGTTGGGGATTCCCCTGAAGTTGGAACGTTGGCCGCTGTGTGGGCTTACCATTAAATGTCAAATTCAAAAATTCGCCTGAAATCTGATGCCATATAAAAAAATAAATGAGTGTGAAATTTTATAAAATTAAAAAGAACATTTTCGGAGACGGGACATTTTCATGTAGTGACGTCACGAGCCCAAATAATGGATTTATTTATTTAAAAATAAAAAAACTGTACATTTCTAAAAATTTTTACTAACATTTTCGTAATCTTAGTAAAAAAATCTATCCACACGATTTTTTCCAAGTCGTTATGAAGTCCATGCAAGTGGCCTATTCCCTAAAAATTCTATTGTTTTATTTTCTTATCTAGCTCTAACTAATGCTCGGTTGGGGATTCCCCTGAAATATTCCTTGCTTGTCACCTTTGTCATTCTCATTTCTTTCGTGCATTGTGATTGACGTGAAGGGAATTATTACCTATTGGTGGACGTAAATTAGTGAAAAAGTTTTTATTCTAATAGTGTATATAAAAGTGTTGAAAGACATCTTTCAAAAAACAAGGTAAGTGGATTGGATAGTTAATTTTTTTGTAATAAACCATAATTGATAAACGCAAAACCCGAATAAAAAAATACAGCAGAATTGATTGATAAGTGACTGATAAATGAACAATCATCTGAGTGTTAAGGAATAATAATTAAGGAATAATAATAAATAATAAGTTATTTTATTTACACATTTTTTACAAATTTGCATTTTGAATTTCTTAAAATCAACTTTAAAGGGGGGGGGGGTGTGACACCACGCTCTTTCTTGGGTTGATACCACGTTATCCGCCCCGGGTGCCACCCAAGCTAGCTACACCACTGCACACTGCCATGGGATATTCTCTCCCTCTAACTTCTAACTGGTTCACCTTGAGTCGGTCTAACCGCGAGACGGGCATTTTGTCCTTGGAAAGTTCAAAGTTATAGCTTGTACCTCGAACGTATAGCTTGTACCTAACGTATCTTATACAGCTAGAAGAATGTCGGAGTTATTAAAGTGAGTACCTACCTGGGTGGTGAGTATTATAAAATTATATCTCTGGTTAGTGACCCTATCTTCTTCGGTCATATTTAACCCGTTTATTCACGGGAGACCATATTTGTCCCTGCTCACTTAGGTCTCATAAAAATCTTATAATCTCTATCTAAATATAAATCTATAAATCTTAATCATAAAATAATTAAAATGTACAACTTTATTAATTCAAAGTTTCCGACTGCAATGAGAATAAAACCCTTGTGAATTTTGTAAGAATTTTTTTAGTGGTTTGTATTTTATTTTTCTAATAAAATATGTGTTTTTTTTTGTTAAAAGTAATTTTAACCAACGTTAGGTGAACCATTTTTAAAACTTTGAAAGTTTGTCGTTATTTGTTTTTGGGGTGTTATGCCGTGTTATGTGTTTTTTTTTTGTTAAAAGTAATTTTAATCAACGTAAGGTGAACCATTTTTAAAACTTTGAAAGTTTGTCGTTATTTGTTTTTGGGGTGTTATGCCGTGTTGCGCTACCTCCTTCATTAGCCAACGTTTCGGACATCGTTGCAGTGTCCATCATCAGGGCAGATCCGGCAAATCCGCCGGATCATCATCACACATCTACCGGATCTGTCTATCATCTACGCTGTCCGAAACGTCGGCTTAAGAAGGAGGTAGCGCAACACGGCATAACACCCCAAAAACAAATAACGAAAATACTTTTTGAACTTTATTTATTTGATAATGTTTTATTGTAGTAATTGTGTCAGAGGGCACGTCCATTATTTTCCCCGCCTGTGTGGCTCGTCTATGTGGTGACCGTGAAAATCGTAAAACGGATCTTTGAAAGTTTGCATTAAATTTTAATATTTAATTAAACACATGGTTATTTCTAATAATAAAATTTTTCATAACATTTTTTATAGTTTTTCGATACGTTCACAAATATTCCATTTCTTTGGATTTATAAAACGGATTTATGAAATATTTTTTCCTTCTGACAGGCTTTATTTTTTAAGGGTTTACCGTATCATAATTCGGCTAAGAACTTTTAACATTATCTTCATTTTATTACCGCATATTTAAATATAATCTAAATAGCATCCATTCGATTTTGAGAATTCTGCGTTAAATTTGTGTTAATTTTTTCATAAGAAGCTATTACTATGTGGTTAGACATTATATTATAAAAAATAAAACAAACACTTTGTATTTAACCACGAATTTATTATTTTATATATCGACCGATTTCGCTTCGACCAAGCTTCTTTAGGATACAATAATAACTGTTATTATTGTATCCTGAAGAAGCTTGGTCGAAGCAAAACCGGTCGATATATAAAATAATAAATTCGTGATTAAATACAAAGTGTTTGTTTTATTTTTTATAATTTGTGTTAATTGTTAATATTTCATTTTAATATTGTAAGATACTCTCATTATCCCCTTATACGACCATTCAGAAATGAAACGTTGCTTTTTTACATTAGTTCCAACAGGAGGCCCTGAAAAAAATCCCTCAAAGCCTACATCATCTTTGGGGATGCTGTGCGGAGGGTTTTTTTAGGGAAGGAAGAAGAGAAAGGAAGGAAAAGGTATGAGCAGTGGGTAAGAATCTGGGAGTCAATGTGTGCAGGAGTGACGAACGCATGAATCCATCCTTCCTACTGCGTCGGCCCATCGTCGGTCGAGATGGAGAAGTCTAGGTTAGGTCTCCATTAGCCACTCTCTCCCGATCAGGCCTGCCACGCAGTAGGTGAGCAAACGCATTCGTCGCCAATACCTAGATAAACTACATCCCATGAACCAGGGCACCCCTGCTAAGTCACCAAACCACTTGGGGTGTTGGTTATATGAAGAATGCTTGAAATGGCTATAGCCGTGTTTAGTGACCAGATCTAATAACCAGGTATTTTCCCCCTTTCTCTTTCCCGTCTCATTCCTCTCCCCACTACGTTCATCCTCACAACTGGGGATCCAACAGTCGCAATGACTCCAGACGGTAGCAGATGGGACTCTTGCACGATATTTACATAAAAAGAAACATGGTTGACGTACAAAAAAATCTGACCATTTTGCAAATATTTTTATCTTTACTCTTTTAACTCGGACGACTGCCCAAATTGCCGAACGGGCAGTACCACCCTGATTAACAGCACTAACAGTGACACGTTGTTGTTCCAAGTTGCAAGTTGCAAGGCAAAGGAAGTATGTCCTGTGACAGGTGGCAGTTGACAGTGACAAGGCAATAAGCCACTTATCCGACCCAAATTGAGGAAATCAATGGCGTTGTTTTCGTGCAGTTATTTGGTGGCTGGATTGCAAACGAAGGCTGAATTTTTTCACTATCAAGACTTGTTTTTGAATTATTAACATATTATGACGTTAGCTTGATGAGAGTAGATTTGAAAAATCAACCCGTAAAACATATTTTTTTACTATAATACATCTATTTTTATAATGTAGTGAAAAAGTTTCGACTTTCCGCCAAGCATCCAAGAGCATGTCCTAGTTGCGCCATCATTTCACCCAATTTCAGAGATTTTTTTGAAGTTCTTTTACGCACGCTTGACTGATCGCTGAGATCTGCTTAATGACCTTCAAAGCATTGCAAGGAATGGCGCCAGCCTATATATCGGAACTATGTGTCCGACAAAACTTAAGCGATAGGCAGCTTACTCTAAGGTCAGCAGATCGAGATGTTACTAATCGTTTAATCGAACTTTCTAGGTCAAATCGAGCCGTTTACTATGATCGATCTTTTCGTGTAACTGGCACGCTCATTTGGAACAAACTTCCCTCAGCTCTTACTAATATCCAGAACTTGGCTGAATTCAAAAGAGCTTTAAAAACAAACTTATTTAAAAAATCATACCTTTCATGAATTTTAACTCCTTTTCAATCTACTATAATAAGCCATGTTCCTCAAGTTTCTGGTAATTGTTTGGTTTCGATTACCTCCTTACTATAGTTTTATGTTCACTCTGAATTTGAATTATTTCTAAATGTTAACTGCCTCCTGTTCTATATAATTTAGTTTAAATGATTCTTGTTGAATGGCACCGTGATGGTTTATCATTATATATTGTCCTGTGCCAATACAGCACTCACTATTGTTGTTAATATTGTTCTTCAGGAATTGCTTTGTATATTTTTGTATATTCGTTATTTCACATTATTTAATTAATTTTTAAAGACTCGTAAGGAACACTGTAGGTTAATTTTAAGTTTATTATAATTAAGCGCATTTGAAGTGAAATATCACAAAACTGCGCTATATAAATACTACGTTATTATTATTATTATTATTGACTTGGAGAGTAAGCTGGCGATAAGTGATGAGAGCGTTACGGAAAGTGGCGACCGGTTGAGAGGGAGATATAAGTTAGTGAAGATAGAAAGGGAGAGAGCACATTTCGTATACTGTAGGGGCAAGAGAGAGAAGTGCGAGCACACATTTTCTTTCTCTCTTTCTCTCTTTCTCTCATAGCCAGTTACGTTTCGTATATTTAAGACACAGTGCAGTACTATTGTCTGTATATATTATATTTTTTTTTTTTCATAAGTTTTTATTCCAGTAAAAAAGAAAATAACATTTTCACTTACTTAACTAGAATATTATATAGCTTTTACATTTCATAACCTTACATTACATTAGATTGCAATACTAACATTTACATGATATTATATTACCATACGATATTATTCACTATCATTACTTTGTTTTTTGTGAATAAACATGAACAATTTTTTTTTGAATTTGCACACACTTTTTTCGTTTTTGATATCATCTGGAAGGCAATTATATAAATTGCCCCCCTCGTAATTAATTGATTGTTTACCGTAGTTAGTATGAATGGTGTTTAAACGTATGTTATCGTGTTGTCGTGTAAAATGTTTGTGTACTTGGGACGTTTTAATGAATTCTGTGTTTGTATGTATGAGTTTATTATTTATTTTGTATATAAGGATACATATATTATACTCGTATAGTTTTCTTAATGTTAGCAGTTTTGTTTCCAAATATAATTTTTTGTGGATGTTTTGGATTCGTAGTGAAATAGTTTTTTGATTATCTTATTTTGAAAATTACCTGTAATTCATTGATGTATGTTTCATACGCATTTCCCCAGATTTCAATCAGGTAATTTAGGTGTGAGTGTACGAGACTATAGTATAAACTTTTTTTAATTTAATTGGTAATAGATAAGATAACCGGCTAAAAACGCTAATTAAGGGTGTGATTTTATCTTTTACATTTTGAATGTGTTGTTTAAAAGTTAAATGCTTATCGATGCACAGCCCAAGATATTTTTCCTGTTTTAGGATTTGCAAATCGTTATTTTCAATTTTTAATGGTACATGTGGAGGAATTAATTTACGGTTTGAACTATATAGATGCAGCTAAAGAAGTTTTAATGGTACATGTGGAGGAATTAATTTACGGTTTGAACTATATAGATGCAGCTAAAGAAGTTTTAATGGTACATGTGGAGGAATTAATTTACGGTTTGAACTATATAGATGCAGCTAAAGAAGTTTTAATGGTACATGTGGAGGAATTAATTTACGGTTTGAACTATATAGATGCAGCTCAAGAAGTTTTAATGGTACATGTGGAGGAATTAATTTACGGTTTGAACTATATAGATGCAGCTAAAGAAGTTTTAATGGTACATGTGGAGGAATTAATTTACGGTTTGAACTATATAGATGCAGCTAAAGAAGTTTTAATGGTACATGTGGAGGAATTAATTTACGGTTTGAACTATATAGATGCAGCTAAAGAAGTTTTAATGATACATGTGGAGGAATTAATTTACGGTTTGAACTATATAGATGCAGCTAAAGAAGTTTTAATGGTACATGTGGAGGAATTAATTTACGGTTTGAACTATATAGATGCAGCTCAAGAAGTTTTAATGGTACATGTGGAGGAATTAATTTACGGTTTGAACTATATAGATGCAGCTAAAGAAGTTTTAATGGTACATGTGGAGGAATTAATTTACGGTTTGAACTATATAGATGCAGCTAAAGAAGTTTTAATGGTACATGTGGAGGAATTAATTTACGGTTTGAACTATATAGATGCAGCTAAAGAAGTTTTAATGGTACATGTGGAGGAATTAATTTACGGTTTGAACTATATAGATGCAGCTAAAGAAGTTTTAATGGTACATGTGGAGGAATTAATTTACGGTTTGAACTATATAGATGCAGCTAAAGAAGTTTTAATGGTACATGTGGAGGAATTAATTTACGGTTTGAACTATATAGATGCAGCTAAAGAAGTTTTACTTCAGTCGTGTGGTCTTAAAGCACACTAGTTTTTTATGTGAATACCAGAGAGTCAGTGAGACTATGGCATCCACGATTGGAGTGTGTTGTGAGGCTGATGGTAGCGGGGAGGAGAAGGAGATGGGGAAGAGGAAGATGTGAAATTACCTGACTATTCAGATCTGGGGTCCAAACATGGCCAAAGCTATTTCAAGCAATGTTTCAATTCTGAATGGTGGTATTGTGCCAGGGCGATACTGAGAGTATCTTCCACTCTGGAACGTGCCGCAAATATGCTGTGCATTTTTTAAAGTAATGAATTGTGAAATAACACAAATTAATCAAATAAATTTTATTTGCCCACGCCGGGATTCGATCCCGCGACCTACGGATTTCGAATCACAAGCCTTAAGGGCCCGCAACCCGGATTTCTACCGATTTATTACATATTTCCCTTAAACACGGTAAGTTTTAAAGCTCTTAAAAATATATGTTATTCTTGAAGATAATATTTAAAAGGCAAATTATATAAAATTCCCTCGATAGAAAAAAATCGCTAGGGTGCTCCAAAAATTATTATAAACACGTTTGTTTCAGTTATTTTACAAGTTATATGTATGAAAATATTTAAGTGTTTCTTTAAATGCTATTTAAGATAATGTCTGCGAGATTTTTCCTCTATTTTAAACGAGTCGTGTTTTATTAAACATTTTCCCAATTTTCGTATCGATTTTCTCGCTGTAAATGTTAGCGCTCTCCTCTAACATTCGTAATTTCGTATCTCTCCATCTTCTTCTTGTCGAGCCCGGTTGCAGAGCCTTAACCCTCGATCAAAATATCTTTAAAACCATTGAAAAAGAAGATAACACTAATAAAATCTAAACGAAAACATGAAGAAGAAAAAGACATATAAGTAATAATAAAAAGGTCACAATATAAATAATAACGGTCGCAACTATGATTCGAACCCAGAATCTCTCGTCTGAACGTGACAAACTCCTTACCAAATCGGCCACTGCCACCTCTTTTTATAATTGTCAATCTCATATTTTTAATTTTAGAATTAACAATATTGTCTTAGATTTTTTTTCATATTATTGGCAACTACTTTTTCAATTACAAAGAAGTGTTCTAAGAATTGGTTTGTAACCTGGATAGTGTCTCGGATAAATACAGGGTGTCCGGGGGTAAAGTGCATTAACTTCGGGAGGTGATTCTACATGATAGTACAAGTAAAAAAAAAAAAAATTTTTTTTGAAATTCCAACTTTTAGGGGTAGTTTTGAGGTAAAAAGATAAAATTAGTCCGGCGTGTGCGACCAGATTTATTATTTTCCGCTGTTACGATACGGGCCAATCACAATTGAGTCGGGCTCCCGGCAGGCTCTCAGCAAGTAAGATCGTACCTCACACTAAGGATTTTTAGTATGTACGTTTATTTGTATGGGAAAAAAATGTTGGAATTTCGGAAAAAGTTGTTAATCTTTTTTACTCCTACCATCTTGTAGAATCTCTTCCCGAAGTTAATGCACTTTACCCCCGGACACCCTGTATATCCGATTTTTATTTATATGGAATTGACCTTTTTGTAAAAGTCTAAATCAATTTTCAATTTTTATTATAACTACCTACTCTCTTTTTATAACTTTTGAAGGTTATTCCCATCAATTTAATATATCATTGAATGAATCCTTGAATATCAAAGAGAAGATAACACTAATAATCTAAACTAAAATATCAAAGAGAACAAGACACATATTACATACTACCTTAAAAAAATATAAAAAGAGTGAAGTTCTAATAATAATTGAACATTTAAAACGTTTTAACATATCAAGCAAAGAAAAAATATCGTAATTAATATTGAATAATTAGTCATCTTTATACAACAATTGCTTGTAATTGATTCGATAACGAATTCAAGTTGTTTTTTCAGCGTCGTTTAGTGCGTTTAACACTAATAAGACATACTGTTTGTATAATGATTGGTTCGCATAAATATATGTAAATATCTGTTGTCTGTATTGACCCCAAACCACAGAAGCGAGACGCCATTACCCTATTGTACCCTGGGACAGGTGACGGACCAAACAGCGTTGCGGCTTCTGTGCATTTCTTATCTCTTATTATTATAGGTAAGGACACACTGAGCCCATGTAGGCAACGTGAGCAATGCGTAGACATCTGGACAACAACTTAGAATTCATAAGTTTTCTATAAAAATAGATTTTTTTTATATCTGACTCCTGAAGAATGTCCTGTAGACTGTAGAGGTGTAGAGTGTTGATTTATCGCTTTTTTACTGCTTTACTGCTAAAGGGATAAGGAAAAACCATTATAAATATCATGACAACATCAATTGAATACAAGAGTAGAGAGGATAAAATTGGTGCTATTTCTGTGAAGGGCATCTCAAGTCAGTGCACTTAATCTTGGGTGACATCAACGCACGGGGTGATTCTAAAAACCCGGACTTTTCATCATTATAACTGTAAGGAGTAGAGCAAGGTCGATGATTAGGATCAGTGTTAAGTTATTACGACTCAGAGTAAAATCCCTTAGAACAGAGATAGGTTTTAGGTAGTTACTATAGTTATCCATATTCTTCTATGGTTAACTATAGTACTAAGATCGAAAATCTCCGCGTCTCATATAAACTAGTCTAAAAATAAATAGCAGTTGTTTGGAGGCAAAAAATCGATTAAATTAAAGTTTAAACGCCCTACCTTTGTGGGATCAAAAAGTTTTAGTTTAAAGATATAGTGTGAGTGATGTTTACGCAAATCCCAAGTCATAAAAACATCAACTGTCAATTTTAGTGACTTTGTCTATGCCACAGTCTATGCAATAAAATAAATAAATAGTGATTGCCACAAACAATTTTCTTTCAAGCATACTTTGTGAGGGGCATTTGTGAACTAACTAAAATAGTGATGACTACACGTAGCAAAACCCCAATAATTTCCGAAGATAAAATAAACATGGATAAAATTATTGAGTACATCGATAAAAAATTTGAAACCCTTAAAAAAGATATATTTACAAAAATTGATTTACAAACTTCCGAAACTACTAAAAGCATTGATTTTATCAGTGCTCAATACGATGAGATATTAAAAAAAATTGAGGTCTCAAATAATCTAAATCGGGTAATTCAAACAGATTTTGAGAATATTAAAAAAGACCAAACGGAAAAAAATATTATAATAAAAAAGCTTGAAATCAGACTGTCTGATATGGAGACCCTAACAAAATCAAATAGTTTGGAAATAGCAGGAATTCCACAACAAAACCGCGAACAACCTTTGGAAATTGTAAAAAAAGTTGCTGCCGCAGCAGGAATCCACCTTCTACACACAGATATAACTGACGTCACGAGAGTCTCAGACAGACGAAATGGAGCACCTCCAAAACTTCTTGCGATCTTTTCAGATAAAAGAAAAAGAGATTCCCTCCTTGAAAAGAAAAAAGAAATAAATTATGATGAAATAAAGGATTTGACGACATCTCCTATCTACATCGGCGAAGAATTGAGCCCGTACCATAAAGAAATATTATGGAAAACGAAACAAGTAGCCAGGGAAAAAGATTATCAATACGTTTGGTACAAACAAGGCAAAATTATGATCCGTAAAAAACAAGATGATAAAATTATCTACATAAAGCACCTAGATGATATGGTAAAAATAATTTAGCAAATTATATTTAAAAAAAACATTACTAAATCCACTTAATAATTTATATTGTGAAAATGAATACCACAATAATTACTTCTGAACCAAAGGCTTTAACAACTTTAAATGATAATGAAACAATAACTACAAACAAACCAGATGAACTGTCAACTCTTAAAAACAATTTTAATATATTAAATAAAAATATACGAAGTATCAACAAAAATTTCGATGAACTTCAAATACTAATTAAGAATCTAAAAATAAATCTAGATATAATTATCCTCACTGAATGCTGGATAAAGGATAAATATTCACCCTTGCAAATTAATAATTACACGTCATATGCAACCAATTTGAATTACACAAAAAATGATGGTGTGATAGCGTACGTTAAAGATGACATTAAAACTGAAGTCAATGAAATAAAATTCCCAAATGCAAACTGTTTAAAGATCAAAGTGGGTGATGAAACCACGATATTAGCTCTGTACCGATCACCAGCTACAACTAATATTAATCAGTTTCTTGAAACGCTTTCTAATGAACTCAATCTTCTAAAAAATACAAAAAATGTCTTCCTTATCGGAGATATAAATATTGACATATTAGAAAATGGTCATCCCAATAGAACTGATTATCTACAAACACTGGCCTCCCATGGACTCCAAAGTATGATAAATAAACCTACGCGTGTAACTAATGACAACAAATCTTGTATCGATCACATGTTCAGTAAGACTATTAAATCAACCAAATCTATCATATTCACCTCTACTATAACCGACCACTATACAACAATTTTATCTATTACAAAAAAGAAAATACAAAGATCGCAGCCCTACCCAATTATCGTGCAAAAGACAGAAACCAAATGGAATGATGTAAAACAACAGTTACTCAATACAAACTGGATAAGCCTACTGGAAAACCTTGATGCAAATAATGCCTGGAGTAAATTCACTGAATATATAACGTACACCATCGTATCAAATACCAAATCAATAGAAAAAAAGATTTCGCATAAAAACCAACATCTTAAGCCATGGATAACTCAAAGCGTTATAAATTGCATTAGAAAAAGAGATGAATTACATAGGAAATGTAAATTAAATCCTTGTGATATTTTTATACAACGATACTACAAAAGGTACAGAAATATTTGCAAAAATGTTATACGAACTGTGAAAGAAAATTATTATAAGAAGAAAATAGACGAATGTAACAATGACCCGCGCAAATTATGGAAGATCATTAATGAAATTACAAATGCAAAATCATCCCATTACAAGAACATGGAGGAATTAACAATTGAAAATACCCAAATCTCTTTCGCAAAGCATCCGGACAAAATTCTCGAATACGTAAACGAATTTTTTACTAATATAGGGTCACAATTAGCAAAGAAAATCAGACAACCAATAACTAACATTTTACCAGAAGAAAAGGAAAATATGAACCAGATAGATAAATTAAAGTTAACTGATGTAACCAATACTGAAATCAGAAATGCAATTGTATCCCTTAATATTAATAAATCATCGGGAAATGACATAATCTCAAATAAAACAATAAAACAACTACAAAATGAACTGACCTTCCCATTGACATACTTGGTCAATCTGTCTATATCTACAAATGTATTCCCTTCATGCCTTAAAAAAGCTACAGTTATACCCATTCATAAAAGTGGTAACAAAAAGGATATATATAACTACCGACCCATAAGTCTCTTAAGCTCTTTTTCAAAAATCTTGGAAACTGTAATGAAGAAGCAAATTGTTCAATTTCTTGAACAAAACAAATTACTATCACCATCCCAATATGGTTTTAGAGAAAATCTGAGCACCAATGATGCCATAGAAAATCTAACAAGCATGGCCATAAAAAACATAGATGATGGGAAAAAATGTTTGGCTTTATTCATAGATCTTCAAAAAGCTTTTGACACAATAGACCATAAAATATTACTAACTAAACTAAAAAAAATAGGAATGGCCGAATCAACAATTAACTTATTGGAGTCATATATAACAGGGCGAGAACAACAAGTACAAATTGGCAAACAAAAGAGCAAACTTCTATCTTTAAACTATGGCGTTCCTCAAGGAAGTGTACTGGGACCGATTCTGTTCATTATCTACATCAACGATTTAACTAACCTTACCATTAAAGGAAACGTAATCAGTTTTGCCGATGATACTGTTTTATTATTTCAAGAAGAAAGTTGGACTGATACATTTAATGAGGCTGAAAAGGGGCTTAGTGCACTTCAAAATTGGCTTAAAATCAACTCGCTTACCCTTAATATAAGCAAAACAAAATATATAACATTTTCAATGAACTCAAGGGGCCAACCAATAAAATCACTAGAACTAAAATTACATGAATGCCATGGAAATAATATACAATGTTACTGCCCCGTCATCGAAAAAACACAAAACATAAAATATCTCGGAGTAATAATTGACGAAAATCTTAGATGGGACCTACACATCAAAGGTATTTCGGAAAAACTCACAAGCCTTATATATTTCTTCAAAAATCTAAGAAACGTGCTAAATAAAAAGGATATGAAAAAGGTCTACTATGCGTTATGTCATTCTCGAATTGAATATGGAATTATAGGATGGGGATCTGCTGCAAATACGTACCTACACAGCCTGAATACGATTCAAAAAGGAATCATAAAGACCATATTGAAAGTACCAATTAGAACGCCTTCAACTGAAATTTTCAATAACTTTGACGTACCAAATGTACAACAAATATATTCCAAAAATATATTATTGAAGCTCTTCAAAAATAATGAATCCTCTACTAGACCGTGTATGCATAACACTAGATCGAATAAAAATGATATAAAAAATATTCCAAGTTATAAAACCACATTTGGACAAAGAAACTATACATACTTTGCAACAAAACTCCATAACATCCTCCCCCAAGACATAAAACTAATAAAAAATCCAATTGAATACAAATCAAGAATAAAAATATGGCTTAAAGAGGTCAATGAGAAAACCCTAGCGAATACGCTAAAAACGACATAGAAGACAAATGAACTATATTTAAATAACTTTAGTCCTCCTCGGCACAGGACCCCCTAGTGAGGAGGACTAAGAAATACAATATTTTGTACTTAATTTCACATTGCATTTTGTATGTAAAATTTTTGTATATAGTCGCTATAATAAAAAAAAAAAAAAAAAAAAAAAAAAAAGTTTTGAGAGGAAGACTTCGTGTTTTAGTTTGAAATCAACGGCACGGTGAGATTTGAAAACCCAGACTTTTCATTAATATACCTGCAACGAGTGTTGCAAGGCGCTCATCAGTGTTAAATTATGATGCAGAGTAGAAGGCCCTTAGAACAGATGTAGGTTTTTGAAAAACAATTTCTCCCAGGGTCTATATCATCTTTGAAGATGCTGTGTGGAGGGTCTTTTCAGGGAAAGGAAGGAGAGGAATTTCTGGGAATAAAACAGGTATGATGGTGGGTGGTATTTGAATCTATGTGGGTGAGTGTTCAGAAGTGGCAGCGCATGAATCCATCCCTCGCTTTGTGGTACAAGACGATGGATCGAGAGGTCTCCCTCAACCAGATCCGGCCCGCCATGCAGTAGATGGGCAAACGCATGTGCCGCCAAAACCTAGACAAACCTCACCCCGTGAACCCAGGCACTTCTGCTAAGTCATCAAACGTAGTGAACCACTTGAGGTGACCTACAGCAGTGGTGTTGGTTATCTAATAAATGGTTACCCGGGCGGCTGTATCCAGGCACTTTTCATACGCAACGCAATCTTATGCTCACCACAGAACGCCGATATGAGCTGTCCAGGGTATCTAGCATGGTCGATCGTTAAGGATTGATAGCAGGGGCGTAGCTACCGCCGTATCAGCCGTGTCAATGATACGGCCCCCCCGGGCTACAGAGGCCTTTTGTTTCCTTTGTGAGAAATCTTTATCCTTCATTTGGGCCCCCCAACTAATTTTGATACAGGGCCCCTCCAAGGCCCGCTACTCCACTGATTGATAGGATAACTTTCGGTAACTTCTCATCGTTCCCTAGGACAATTATAGACCGCTAACGCACAAACAACAGTTAACGTCGAGTATATTAAGAACATTTAGTCATTTTAAACTGTTATTTAATGGTTGGCTATTTGTAGTCATACTAGGGAATGATGAGAAGTTACCGAAAGTTATCCTATCAATTCGTGCTAGAGGGCCAGATAGGAGTGGGACTTTATATAAAAACTGGCGGTTTCTAAAGACCTTTCGACGACTTGATTTTACGGTTTTATTATAAGGTTTTGTTTGTTTTGACATTGGCGTTTATTGACATGTATTGTATTACAAGTTTTCCTATTAAAATGGGAGATTAACAAGATTAGTGCGTGTAAGCGACGTTTCCCGCCACTCACATAGACTGTAAAATAGGGGCGCCGGGTAGTCCTGGGTAGCCGCCAAGATGCTCGTCAATAATGCCCCGGTAATGGCCCACAAGAGGAAGAGGCAGCGTCCAAAGGGGGGGCAGAAATGAAATCCAAGTTTTCAAGTCAAGTCCGGGGAGGGGTCCTTAGGTCAGGCAGAAGAGGCGGAGAAGTGCTTGAGACGGTACCAGATCGAGTTTGTCAAGTGCGTGTGTGCGTTGGAAACGCTTCTTGTCGAATGCTCTAAGTTCTTTGGACTTGGACTTTGGACTTTGGATTTATTTATTTTTCAGAGTACCTAAACCGAAGTTTACTTGCTCTAACATATTTATAAAAGGATTATCTAATGATGCTTTACATGGTTTTTAATGTTAATGAGTTTTCGAGAAATGAAAGTTTTATTTTACTGCGGCTTTATGCAGGAATATTCTATACGTAAATTATTAATCTCTACGTAAGACAGATTTGGGTTTTTTATATTTAAAGTGTTCATTCTCACTGTATTTAGCGAGAGAGTTTATAGTGGGATTAGAGTGACTATCTAGGCCAGCGAAAAACCTAGTAGCCTGTGCAAAGATAAGGTCTTTAACCAACGGGACGTTGGATTCATTGTGGAGAGTAGATATTCTACTCCAGTGAGGAGCATTTAAGGCGAGTCTAATGCATTTATTTTGAAAGACTTGAAGTTTATCAATATGGGTTTTTGCTGCATAACCCCAGATTGGGCAACCGTATGAAAAACATGATCTGATGGTTGTCTTATAAAGCAGTAATTTATTGTCTGTAGATAGACGGCTATTTCTACACATCATGGGATATAGGGATGATAGATAACGATTTGCAGCTTTTCTTTTTTCTTCTATATGTTTTTTCCACGTTAGTTTATAATCTAGAGTGACACCGAGGTATTTAAATGATGATTCCCATGGAACATTTTTCCCAAACAGTTTAATGAAAGGGGGCCGTTTAGGCCGTGTTTTGTGGAACACGGTCGCGACACTTTTGGTCGGATTGATAGAGATTCTCCACTTTTTACACCACTTTTCTGTGAGAGTGGCTTGTTTCTGTACGCGGCGTGTAGCAGTGGCCTCGACAGTTGAACTCGAGATGATGTTTGTGTCATCAGCGAATTGGGTTATCATGATATTGTGATCTATTGGTTTAGGAATGTCACTCGAATAAATGTTGTATAAAGACGGGGAGAGTTGGCTGCCTTGCGGGACCCCAGCTGACAGGGGACGAGTAGTGGAGAAAATATTATCAATTTTTACTTTAAATGAGCGATTTCTCAGGAAACTATTTATAAGTTGGATGATTCTAAGTGGATACCCTAGACAGTACATTTTATATATGAGGCCGTTATGCCAGACTTTGTCGAACGCCTTACTAACGTCTAGAGAGAGTATTACTGTTTTTTTCTTTGTATTGAAGCCCTCCGTGATGTGTTCCACGACACGGAGGAGTTGATGAGTGGTTGAATGACCAGCTCGAAACCCATGCTGAAAGTCTGGCAAGAATTTACATTTGTTTGTGATTTCATTTAATCTTACAAGGATTACTTTTTCCAGGACTTTACCCAAGCAAGGAAGGAGACTTATCGGCCTATGGTTCTCCGTTAATAATGGATCCTTGCCTGGTTTCGGAATTAATATAACATCAGCTTCTTTGAAGTCCTTTGGAAAGCAACGCAGTCTAAGCGCTGCATTGCAGATGGCAGTCAGGGCGCAGATGCCCTTTTTCGGTAGGCATTTGAGAATTTTGTTAGATATACCGTCAGGACCGGCCGCTTTCTTCTTTTTTAGACCCTTGATTATTTTTATTATTTCATCCGGAGATGTGGCATTAATGGGCGGGTCCTGGGGGTCGAGACTTAATATTGCTTCTACTTTAGAATCCACCTTAGCTACGAAGGCTGGGTCATCGTGTTCCGTGTTAGGAGTGAATTGTGCTTCAAGGCTATCTGCGAAGGCTTCTGCCTTGTCTGCTGCAGAAAAAACTTTACCGTTTGGTCCTTGAAGCGGAGCTATTTTTGTTGCTGGACGTCTAAGTGCTTTGGAGAGTTTCCAGTAGGCATCTCTGTCATCTTCGAGGGAGGATATGAATACGTTCCAACGCTCATTTCGGTAATCATATAGTGCTTCGCGTACTTCTCTATTTAGTCTATTTAAATGTTGTTTAACGATGGGATTAAATGAACTTTGCCACTCCTTACGCACTTGGTTTTTTTCCCTAATAAGATCTTTGATCTCTTCGGGAATACCGTATTTAGCTGAGTTATCTTTTATGGTAATCGCTGTTGACGCTTCGTTAATACAAGATTTTAGGCATTTAATTAGGTCGGAGGTGGCGGTATTTAGGGCTAATTCGTCAGGTATTGATGTCGGTATTGTGATTTTATTTTCTAATAAATCGCTGAATTTTTTCCAATTAATTTTTTTCTTTATAGGCACGAGGGGGACCAAGGGATTAGAGCCTCCTGTTAATGTTAGAAGAACTGGATCGTGGTCGGAGGATAGTTTTTTAACTACTTTTAAAGAGTGCAAATGATTAGTTTCTTTTAAGATCACTATGTCTATCACGTCCGGAATACCGTTAGCATGGTGTAGCGTTGGTAAGTCCGGAGCGTCTACTACAATTGATTTCGTGCTCGCGTATTTTGCCAGCACGTTACCTTTTAGGTTTGAATGTAGGCTATGCCACGATCCGTGTTTAGCGTTCATGTCCCCGGCTAAAATGGTGGGAACATTTTCTTCTAATAAACTGTCCAGTTCGGACGGGATCAGTGGGCGTTTCGGTGGTGCATAAACGGAGATGAGTTTAAGTGGTCCGGAAGATGTATTTACTACTACCGAGGTGGATTCAATGTTGATACTAGAGAATGAATGTGCTAGACGGTGGTCAATATTATTTTTGACTAAAATAGCCGTGCCGCCGCATTTATTGGTTAACCTGTCATCCCGGTACGTGATATAATTAGGTAAATTAAATTTCTTAGATGGTTTGAGCCATGTTTCATTAATGAAGAATACGTCAATGTTGTATTCTTTAAGAAAATCAATTATTTCCTCTTTGTGGGAGAGGACAGAGCCATTGGCGTTCCAATAGGCTGTTTGCAGGTTGACTATTATATTTTGGTGTCTAGACATTATGATTTCTTAATGTGGCTTGAATTTTAAACATCTCGTCGGTGGCGTTTTTAATCGTTAATTTGATGAATTCAAGTTGCTCTTCGAGGGCTTTTTTATGGATTGGGTCCAAGGGGGGCAACTGTTGTTGGGACTCTTGGGCGGGGGCAGATCCCCTGTCTAGCCTGTATTGTTGGCTAGCTTGGTTATTATACGATTGAGAATGGGTCGATTGAGCCCTATTTGATTGATGGCTATGTCTTGACTTGTAATAATGGGGCTGAGGCCAGTTGCGGGGATTCGGGTTGCGAGAGTTGGTCGGGAGTTGGGATGCGGGTTTGTGGATAGTGGGGGTAGGGTTCGAGGTGGGGGGAGTTGTTGCAGTGGGGGGCAGGGGGACGGATGGGGTTGGGAGGGTGGGGAAGTCCTCTAGGGAGGTTGCGGGAGCCGCTGCGGGTGCGGGAATGGTCGGTCTGGACGTATTCTCGTTCGAAGGGGTTTGTTGATTACCTTGACTATTATAATTACGGTGATTCCTTTGATGATTATTATAATTATTCACGTGGTTGCGTCTATTATTATTGTAATTTCGCGAATAATTTGCGTTACGGTTTCTGTTGTAGTTTGGGTTTGCGTTTTGGGGCCTTGCAGGGCACCCTCCGTAGTTGGCCGTATGGGCCCCTTGACACAATGCACATTTCGCCGGACTGTCTCTTGACTTGGTGCAGTCAGAGGATCTGTGCGGTTCGCCGCACTTTACGCAGCGTTCGCTACCATGGCAGCAAATCGCTGAGTGCCCGTGCATTTGGCAGCGGTAACACTGCCCAACGCGGGCTTTGTTCCGTAAGGATTCAACTTGAATCCTTAGACGGAATAATGACGTTAGGTTATTAAAAATGCCCTTCGCGGTTTCATTTTTTGTCAGTGTTACTAACACTAGCGGAATAGGTTTTTTTGTGCGGGCCGCTTTCATTCGGTGCACTGAGATTATTGGGTATGTTGTTGCTAACTCCTCTTTTATATCTTCCGGAGAAATGTCTTCGGGGATTCCCCTAAGGACAACCCTTAAAGGTTTTTCTTCCGGAAGCCTGAAGGAGTGAAACTCCGTGTTGTTGGCAATTAAATGCCTAGTGACAGCCTGGTGCTCCCGCGGAGTTTTAGTCATTATGTGTAGGCCGTTGCCCATGTTTTTGGCGAAGAAGTCTATGCCTTTGTCTTCGAGGGTACGGAAGAGCGCCCTGGTCTCAGACTTCTTGTGAAGTACTATTGGCGGGATTCTGTGGAGTTTAATTGGCGTTACATTTTGCGCCGAGGTTGTTGCAGCTGGGGAGTTAGCCCGTAGCGGTGAAAATCTGTTGCTAGCAGACGCTAGCGGTGATGGAGAACGAGACCTAATGTTTCCATTGTTTTTTTTGGGTACCGGGGAGGTCCTGGGGGAATTAGTCGGGGTTGAAGACCCGTTGGAGTTGGCACGCGAGCGCTTGCGCCTAGGAACCGGTTGGAACGGTGCCTCCGATTCGTCGGATGAAGATGGCCAGTCTTCCATGAGCACCAGGTTCTCTCTAAAAGGAGCACTACCTGGAATCGGTGATACTATATGCCTAGGTGAGGCTATGTCTTTGGGAGAAGCTTCTAAAGTTGGCGTCTTGTTATCTTCAAGATATTGCTTCATGACTAGTTTGGACAGGTGGTCTTTCTCTTCAAGAGAAAGTTCCCGGTGCTTACGCGCTTCCAAGAAGTCAACTAAGTTGTCTTCAAGGGCACCAGCCACACGCTGAGAATAAAGGGTCATGGTAGACATCCTTGATAAGGTCGTTGAGATATTTGCTAAGTGCTGAATTTGAATAATAGAAAGCGGTTTGGATACGGGGGAAAGTTAGTATGTTACGCTGCTAATGACTTTTTAATTGGTTGGCGACCGGGCCGGGGGAAATTCGTTAAGTGCACTGCTAATGACTTTTTAATTACTTTAGACCGAGCGGGTATGAAGAAGTTGATTATTTATTACGATGACTTTAATTTTGTTGCTGTGCAGTAAATATTAATGACTCACTGGTAAAAACGCGGCTAGGTGCGTAGAGATATTGAAGTTTTTTGTAGATAATTGATTTTATATTAAACGAATTTGCGAATGACTTGATAAACTATAAATAATTACGAGGGAGGTGATACTCAAAACTCTGAATAATAAACAAATCCAAATGAAAAGCACATGTAATGGTAAGGAATTTACTTACAGATTCTGGACAGACTCTCGATAATATTGATGAACTTATCACTTTTTTTTTTTTTTTTCACCAAAACACTAGCACCAACACCACAACACCGGATGCACTGAAAACCACGAACACACACTGCAGGCAGGGACCGTATAAACGGAACCACGAGTGGAAAATTCTCCCCGAGATAAAAACACTCGTATAGTTCCGAGATATCACAACAGATTTTATTTAGGCAACAAATAGTGTACGCAATGATCACAATCACATGTGCGGAGCACAATGCAAAAGAAAGAATTGAGTAGAATATTCTAACTGTTTCAGCAGACGGGAGCGAGAAATATACTGTACGAGACAGACGTCTTATCGCTAGCGCAGGCAAAAGCAGAATGATGTGCTCTAAGTTCCCGAGGTACCGCTGTATTTATAGCCGGCCCCTTGCCCTTGCCGCCGGCGCGGGTGGGCTCGAACCTTTTGCCCATTTTTCTGGCGGTTCGAGCTTTGGCGGGCTATAACCTCTGCTGCGGGCTATACAGCAGAGTTCTCTGTTGTCTCAGCTCTTCCCCTTATCCTTCTCTTATGTCTGACCCCCACGACCTCTCCCCTAGTAATTTATTTAATTTTATTATGGCATGTTAAATAACTTTCATTGGGGTCCCTGCACCCACATTTTGTCAGGGAAACTTAAATATCTAAATCATTATTAATTATACATTCATCAGAGATATTCATTAACATAAAGGAGAGTCCGGTCTATCTGTCCATATCATTTATTCGGTGACAGATTAGACCGAACTCTCATAATTTGCCAAAACATTCGGAGCCTTTTGTGTATTTCCGATTCAAAAATACCTACTCCCCCAGACGGAGCGTTCCTATTGGTCCACCCGGTGGGTAGGTGAGGGGAAGGGTAGGAAGCAGTGCCCGCCTGCCCGCGCGGGGGGATTTCGCCCAAGGCGACGAGCACCGACAGGAGCCACAGGAGCCCGTTCTCGGGCCAAGGAATACCTACTCCCCCGGACGGAGCGTTCCTATCGGTCCGCCCGGGGGGTAGGTGGTAGGGGAAGGGTAGGAAGCCGTGCCCGCCCATCTACGCGGGGGGATTTCGCCCAAGGCGACGAGCGCCAACAGCCAAGGCGACGAGCACCGACAGGAGTCACAGGAGCCCGTTCTCGGGCCAAGGGAACTGGTCTTTATTCAAACGGGGTACATTTTAATTGTGAACATAATTATTAGCATATTATTCGCCTCTAACCCTTAATCCTACGTTATTTAAAGAGACGAGGACGGCCTGTGAGGGAACTCATCCTCGTCTTCGTCTACAAATATATTTAATTTTTCTTAAAAAATAAAGGAAGAAGATGTCCGGAAGGGAATCTTCTTTCCCTCGTCGACACGTCCGGTACAGTGCGAATGTCTGGCAAGGTAAAATTATTTTTTACACGATAATTTAACGTTGCCAGACATACGTATGTGAATATTTAACGTTGCTAGACTTAGTAAGGCATTAACGTAAAATCTATTGAATATCGCGACACCACTTTTCATATTTGCGTTGCGTGCGTAGGGCAAGTGTGCACGTCGGCATGGGTACGTAGTAGAACGCGTGGGCGCAGTGTGTCTTAACTTTATGCCAATCAGGAGGGGTCTGAACGCATAATTCTAAATCTTGTGGACAATCGATACACAACACAGATGTCAAGAATCAATTAACTTGAATTATGTATTTTTCCCTGATTAATTATTTCCTTCGCTATTAATTTACAATGCAACTTTGTATCTCTTTATTAGTGATATGAGATTCCTAATTGTGTAAAAATGTAAATGTTGCAGAGCGGTTAACATATTTGTTTAAATTACTGATGATTATGACTTATTGTAGATTATATAATAATAATCAAACCTACCTAAATAAATAACACAAATGAATAATGAATAAATAACACACATGGAAATAGGCGATAAAACCCAATGTAATACAGTGGCATGTACAGTGCCATGTCACCATGGTTATTCAATCTATACATGGATAATTGTATGCAAGAATTGAAAGATGTGGGATTGGGCGCGAAATTGAGTAATCTGAAAGTATGTTGCCTGTTGTATGCTGATGATGCGGTTCTGATTTCTAACACTATGGAAGATCTACAGTCTCTAGTATCTAGGATGAACGAAGTATGTATGAAGAATGAGCTAATGATGAATGTAAGTAAGTCTTTTTTCAATTCAATTCAGTGCCGGCAACCCGGGCGTTTATTTATTATTAGTTATGTACAACATGATTTTTTTTCCTTACCCTCCTCACTAGACAAAGTCTGTTCTGAGGCTGGTAACTAACAATTTCTAATTACATAAAAAACAAATAAGTGGTAAAACAAAGAAAAAAAGAAACATATATATTATAGTAAAAATAATAATAAAAAATAAGAGGAAAATCAGAGAATTTAAAAATAGAGTAGAAAATAGAAAATATAAAATATTAGATATTAAGAATATTACTTATCTCTCTTCTTTCCTTGACATTCAACCAGTTTAAAAATCTTTTGAAAACCCAGTTCAAATTATTAGATGCGACGTAGGTCTTTGTTTGGGCTACAAACTTATTGAATATATATGGTGCCAAGTAAGATTCATGTTTTTTTGCAAAATTTGATTTGATATATGGTACTTGTAGTTGATTGTGTGTGTTTGCTCTTGTGTATTGCGAGTGAGTTATGAAGTGTGGTGATATTTTTATGCAGTTTTTGTAGATGATCTTCTTTATGAATAGTTTATTTATGTCTAATAGGTTATTGTTGATCATTATCTGTTCTGTCGGATGTTGATAAGGCTTTCTAAACATAATTCTGATTATTGTTTTATGATTACTTTTAAGTGATTTGAGGTGAGTCTCTGCAGCTGCTCCCCATACTGAAATACCATACATTAGAATACTTTGACAGAGTGCGTAATATATATTTTTTAGCTGAGGAAGTGACATAATGTTTCGAATTGTTTTGAAGATGTAAGAGAGTTTCCGTATTTTTTTTGTAATTAGGTTAATTTGGAGATCCCATTTTAAGTTATTGTCAACAGTTAAACCGAGATATTTAATATTTTGCGCATAATCAATCTTGTCACAAACACAGCGTGAGTTAGTTAATGAGGTAACTGTGCAGGGGTGAAGATGTAGTTGTGGGCGACTATCTGGCTGACCAGCTAATGTTTTACTGAAAGTTAAGTATTTTGTTTTAGAAATATTTAGTGTCAGTAGATTATTTCTTAGCCATTTATTTACTTCAGTCATCCCTGCTTCCGTGTTTTTGAAGACTTTTTCCCATGATTGGGCTTTGAATAAAATTACAGTGTCATCTGCATAACTGATAACTTTGTACTCTATGTTCCCTAGGCTTATCTCAGTTAGACTGTTAATGTAGATGAGAAACAGTATGGGACCTAAGACGCTGCCTTGGGGTACTCCATACCTGTTGCCTACTTTGTCACTTTCTTGATTATTGATTTTTACAATTTGTTGTCTATTTTCAATGTAGCTGATGAACCATTTTAGTGGTGGACCTATTATGCCAATGTTTTTGAGTTTTTGTTGGAGTAATTTGTGTGAGATGGTGTCGAAAGCTTTTGCTAGGTCTAAGAACACTCCTAACACCTTTGAACCGCCATCTAGGTTTTTTACTATGTAGGAGGTTAGTTCCGATAAGGCGTCTTCTGTTCCCATTTTCGCCCGAAACCCGAATTGACGGGTGGAGATCAGTTTGTGTTTGTCAAGGTATGCGAGCAGTCTTTTTTTCATAGTTTTTTCTAGTAGTTTCGATAGCGAATTTAGGAGAGTGATTGGTCTGTAATTTAAGATCAGCGTTTTGTCTCCCGATTTATGTATTGGAGTAATACAACCTATTTTTAGATGATCGGGGACAAAGCCGAGGCTGAAACTTTGGTTGAAAATATGTTGAAGTGGTATAAGTATATGTTCTCGGAGACTAATCAGTATATGATTGGAGAGGTTATCTGGGCCCACAGCGCAATTTGGTTTGAGAGAAATAATTAAATCCGATATTTCCTTTGTACCTATTTTGTGAGCATAAAACGAATGATTTGGTTGCATGGTAGAGGATAGTTTGGTTAAAGAGTCTTCTGTTGTGCCGTTTTTTAAAAGAATTTTTTCAGCCAAGTTAGATCCAACTTTTGCAAATTGGGAGTTAATAAAATTTGCTATTTTACCAGGTTCATTTTTTGTAAGGGTTTTGTTTCCATTTATTAACAGTACTTTGATCTTCGAGTCTTTTTTCGTATTGGAGAAAGTAATATCTTTGACGATTTTCCAGATTTTTTTGGGGTCATTTTTGGCGGATTTTATTTCTTTTTTGTAGTACTTGTATTTGGCTTGTTTGATTAATTTATTACAAAGGTTTCTATATAGCAGGTAATTATTTTTTAGTTTGTCATCATATGGGTTTTTGCGTACTTGCATGTGCATTGTGTCTCTTTTATGAATGCTGTTTACTAATCCTTTCGTGATCCAGGGTGTTATTTTTTTTTCTTTATGTGAGTAGTTTTTCGGGGTATTTTTTGTTGTATGTTTAGCAATATAGGTTCCAACTGTGGTCATAAATGTGTTCAGCGCGTTGTTTGGATCGGGTTCATTTATTACATTTGACCAAGATTCATTATGTATGTCCTCTATTAGGGACTTAAAATTGATTTTGTCTTGTACGGAGTTGTTTTTTTCATCTTTTTGTTTGTTGTTAAGATGTATGCTTAGTGTAGTAGTGAAATGATCTGTGACCGTTGATCGAATAATGGATGAAGATGTTTTTTTCCTAGTTTTAACAAAAATATGGTCAATACAGGATTCAGAGTTTGACGTAATTCTTGTTGGTGAGTTGATTGTCGAATTTAATCCATAGTGAGTAAGTAGACTTAAGTATTCTGTGGTTATTGGTTGCCCGTTAAGTAAGTTAATATTCATATCCCCTGCAATAATTAATTGTTGTGTTTTTTTATTTTTATCGAGAAGTTTATTTAAGGAGTTGAAGAAAGGTGAGAGATTGTTATAGCATGGGGGTCTGTAGACGGCAAATATGGAGATGTCTGGTCCGAGGGAGATTTGGATACAGTTTGCTTCGATTAGGTTGATTTCGGTTATTGATGAGTTTAGTGAATCTTTGGCAAAGATTACTATACCGTCGTTTTGATTGAGATGTTTTGTGGAATGGAGAGTTGTATAGTCCTTTAAGTTTAGGTTTGTGTACGAGTCATCTAACCAGCATTCAGTCAAGATAATAATGTCGAAGTTTATGTTTATTTCGTTTAGGAGGATCGAGAAATTATCGAAGTTCTTTCGAATACTTCTAATGTTTTGGGATATTATGTTTAAGTTGTGTTTTTCTGTGAACAGAAAATTACAATCTGTCGCTTTGTCAAAAGTGTGTTCTGAGTTGTTAAATGTTTCTGTATCAATATTAAGTTGAGTGATCATGTTGCGGTTGCGAAGATACATAAGTTGATCCATACAAAGTTCACACATTTTGCTAGTGGTGGTAAATTAGGAGTAATATAGGAGTAAAAATTGAGAGTAAAATTATTCAAACACTTTGGATAATAAAAACCTTTAAAAACATAACATTTCATGGTAGAATAATTAGAATACTTTGGATAATAAAATAGAATCCTTTTAAACCATAAAATTTGATGGTAGACTAATTCAAAGAGTTTGGATAATAAATAATATATAAAACAGTAACATTTGATGGTAAAATAATAGCAGTATTTTGGATAATAGAAACCTTTAAAAACGTAAAATTGGATGGTAAAATAATGAAAATACTTAGGATAATAAAAACCTTGAGATGCACAAAATTTTAAAGGGAAATTATTTAAGTACTTTGAATAATAAAAACCTTTGAAACAATAAAATTTGACAGTAAAATTATTCAAATACTTTGGATAATAAAAACCTTTGGTACAATATAATTTGATGGAAAAATAAGTTGAGTAATATGGGTAATAAAAACTTTTAGAACAATAAAGTAATATGGTAATAATGATGGTAAAATAATTCAAATACTTAGGATAATTAAAACATTTAAAGCAATAGCATTTGATGGTATAATAATAAAAAAACATTGGATAATAAAAACCTTTAAAAATATAAAATTTCATGGTAAAATAAGTAGAATACTTTGGATAATAAAATATAATCCTTTTAAACCTTAAAATTTTATGGTAGAATAATTCAAAAACTTTGGATAATAAAAAATATTTAAAACAGTAACATTTGATGGTAAAATAAAGTCTAAAGTCATGGTGTTTGAAAGGGAGAGTACGAAAACAGTATGCAACATAGTTGTGAATGATGAATACTTGGAGCAGGTGGATGAGTTTGTGTATCTGGGTAGTATGTTTACGAGAGATGGGTAGGCTGAAAGAGATATTGAAAGAAGGGTGAATGCCGGTAACTCCATTAATGGTGGACTGAATGCCGTTGGCGCTAATAAAAAACTGTCAAAAAAAGCGAAGCTAGCAGTCCACAATGGAGTCCTGGTACCTACCCTGATGTATGGCAGTGAGGCATGGAACTGGCAGAGGAAGGATGAAAGTAAACTGAATGCTGTTGAAATGAGATCCCTGAGACGTATGTGTGGTAAAACAATATATGATCGTGTGAGAAATGTGGATATCCGCAAAGAATGTAAGGCTGATGTAAGCATAATGAGTAAGATTAAGAAAGGGACCCTCAGATGGTTTGGGCATGTAGAGCGAATGAACGAAGGAAGTAGTGTAAGAAGAATATACGACGCGAATGTGAATGGTAGGAGAAGTCGGGGACGCCCGAGGAAGACATGGCACGATCAAGTTAATCAGATACTTGAGTCGGGTCATGTCAAAAGTCAGAATAATAGAAGAGAATTTATGAGACGATGTATGAATGTGAGTGAGGCAAAGAGTGTGTGCCAAGACCGAGTTGTTTGGCGGTCCGTCCTCTCTGCCTACCCCTGCGGGGAAACGGCGTGATGGTTAGTTAGTTAGTTAATACAGTGCTAAATTTTGATAAATAATTATGAAAAAATTTCGCAAAAATTTTGAATATGTATAATGTAGTACCTACTTAAATATTTCAGATCGATAAAATCATCAGCATTTATTGATTTGCCCTTAGAAATGTAAAATTTTCGCCTGCGGCGCTTTCTTTTTCACGTTTTCTAATTGCTTTATAAAGAAATTCACCGGAGACCAAAATTTCATTTACATTATTTACTCCAAATAATGTCAGAAACCACTGGAACCCGGCGATACCCGGGCTTTACACAGAGTTTTCGAAATAAAATGTAGACAGTGACCTTCCTCTTATTTTAAAGGTCACATGTGTCAAATTTCATCAACCGCGGCATAAAACTGTAGATTTGCATACAAATCAAATTCACACCACCCGCTTGCCAGCCCGCTCATCCACCTTTATATATTACTAGCTGATACCCGGCATGCGTTGTAATGCCATAAATTGATTCTCCCTGCATGTCCTTTCCCATGCGTCCCCGTTCCCTTCCACCTTTCCCGCCTTCCCCCTCCCTCGTCTCTTCCCACTCC
This sequence comes from Limnephilus rhombicus, assembly GCA_929108145.2. Classification (NCBI taxonomy): domain Eukaryota; kingdom Metazoa; phylum Arthropoda; class Insecta; order Trichoptera; family Limnephilidae; genus Limnephilus; species Limnephilus rhombicus. The sequence continues at coordinate 11,342,959 of OV815291.1, forward strand.
GCGAACCACACCTTCCCCCTGCCGCTTTCTTCCCTGCCGCTAAAATATATGAAATACACACATTTTCATTTATAGAAATTTCATAACTTACCATTATATATAGCCTATGTTACTCGCCGATAATGCAGCTTTCTATTGGTGAAAGAATTTTTCAAAACGGTTTAATGGCTTAGGCGTGAAAGCGTAACAAACAAACAAACACACGCACTTTCGCATTTATAATATACATAGTAAGATAGTATAGTATAGAATAGTATGGATACATTTCAACCAATTTACGCAAAACCTTGACAAATTGTACACCTAAATCTTCATCCCGAATTACTCTATCTATTGGTGAAAATCGCATGAAAATCCGGTCTGTAATTTTTGAGTTTATCGCGAACAGACGGACAGACAGACGCGGCATAGGACTTTAATTTATAATACGTAGAGATGCTTTTCTCGAAAAATGTGTATACTCTTCCAGCATGGCAACAAATATATGTATCACATACAATAATATAATACTCAGTGACCTTGAAAACCTGTTTCTCACTGCTAATTCAAAATTTAAATATTAAATAAAATCACGTGGTCTTTTCTATATTTGAAATTACATATTCGATAACAACGGAAACGAGAACAAAAAAACAAAAGCTATCTATCACTGTCCCTATTGGTCGGCCTTGGAAGCATTAAGCGCCCCAGGCTAAATTATTTATGCATAATAATATAATATCACTGTAATAGTTTTGTGAAAATGTTGATCTCGCGTCCAAAAACTTATTGAAGTGAAAACTTATTTAGCACCGTTGTGATTTGAAACTGGATGAAACAGAAACGACTGACACTAAAAAGAGACAAACACGTACATCTACAGGATTTAGTCTGCGATAGAATGAGATTATGATTTAAGAGGGTAGGTATAACCAGAGAAAACCAGAAATAATATGTCATTTTAAATCAGATTTTAGTCGTATTGACTCTTTTCCACAACAAAATTATAAATGGATTTCGAAAGATTGTTCTTTTATCTAGCATTCGCATGTTTTAAATTTTGAGAAAAAATGTTTATTTTAGTATAATAAGGTTATAACCTTTGATTATATAAATGTCAAGATAGAGTGTTGCGCTGTAACTCCGAAAAAATGAACAGGCCAGATTTGAAACGCTTGTGTGCGTCACACGCACACAAGTATAGGTAACTTATATTGTTAACGTTATGCGCTCAACGTCACTGTAGGCGTTATGAGTGATACCAGCTTCCGAGTATTTCCCATAAAAGTGGGTAAAAAATATGTTTCGGTTTAGCGGGACCTATAATTCGTTTAATTTTGAATTCATTTAAGTAAGACAGTTTTCTACATATAATGATATAAATGAAAAGAAAATAAGGTAATTATCGGTTCGGACTGGCCACGCTTAATACGAATAATTTTTAGAAAAAAACTTTAGATTCGCCTTAATTACTATAAAAGGAAACTTTTTGGCTTTGGGGCGGCGGAAAATAATGCATTTTAATTTTCAATTGCATAAAACCAAAATTCACTTCGCGAACCGACGCATCGAAAATCCGCGGCCGTAGCTGTCACTGTTATGGACTGTAGCCGACTTCGTAGGATACCTACATGAAATACCGCGAATCACAAACCATGTTACACAAACCTAGCGTAGCCGCTAAACTACTTGAAAACTGGGATGTTTTTCTTGCCTTGACGCGAGTAGGCGTTATAAAGGGGCACATTCTTTTGTATCACAAACCATGTTTCACAAACAAGCCCGCTAGACAAATTTCATAATTACGCGCCTTATCCCACGAAGTCGGCTACAGTCGTATTAGCTCTTGTTAATTTATCAAGGATACCAACATAACAGTGACAGTTACGGCCGCGGATTTTCGCTGGGTCGGTTCGCGAAGTGAATTTTGGTTTTATGCAATTGAAAATTAAAATGCATTATTTTCCGCCGCCCCAAAGCCAAAAAGTTTTCTTTTATAGTAATTAAGGCGAATCTAAAGTTTTTTTCTAAAAATTATTCGTAATAAGCGTGGCCAGTCCGAACCGTTATTTACCGAAAATAATTGTTAAAAGAGATTTATTTTTGTTTGATTATTTTTAAAAAATAAATAAGAAATACAGAAAATAAGAAAGATACATTCATAGACGCTGCCAATTGGCTGGCAGGTATCGTTGTGTCTAAATTTAAATTTTTATCATCATCAAATAAAGAAGGTGGCCCACATCCAGGTAAATCCATAAAAATGGTAAAACTATCTTGTCACACTAAAAAAGACAATGCAACTTTTTAAAACTAAAGCTATCGATAGTTATTATTTATTCTTAATGACCTTCCCTTTTAATTTGCTTTTTAAACAGTTTTCGTATAGATTTTACATCCCGGTTAATATTATCCAATTTTGTCTTATAGTGATATCTTAAGGCCAAATATTTTTCCACGGCCAAACTTATCAAATTAACTTGATGCAGAAGACCGTAAATCTGATCGGTTTTTACTTCGAAATAATTATCGGGAAAATTTAATTTGAAGAATAGGCAACCCTGTAAACATGGCGTCAAAACATGGGGTCAAACGGCGTTGTCCTAAGACCAAATTACACTATTAAAACTGAATAGTTTCTTTAACTGAATGGTTATTTAAAGGTTGTTAACCGATGATAGGTAACATTTTTAGTTATTTTCAATCGTCCTATGTAATTCCTGCACACTGATATAGCGCAAATCGTTATTTTCAAATGTCACACAACACGGGTTTACCGTACAACGATAGTGTCGCCACTGAGCGGACAGGCCGAGCTTATCGGCCAACATTTGGCAGATATTTTTTTTGGCGCTTCGTCACTCGAGCGCTATATCTAGACATTTATATAATCAAAGGTTATAACATAGGTCGTTGGCAGATTTGTTAAATTTTCAAAAAAGATTTTGTATTATACCACACCCATTTCAAAACATGTAATCTCATGCAGTAAAATAAATCAATACATTATCTGGGTATCGCATGTTTTAGAATTTTAATTTTAGTTTAAATAAAATCATTAAAAAATATATACGTACATGTGTTTCTGGACGAAAATTGGTCCGTTTGTGTATTTATTTGCACACTTACAAACTAACATATTTCAGATTTTTTAACATTCTTATTTAACTTAGACATTATTGAAAAATGATAAGTACTCATAATCAAAAAATAATTACAAAAAGTACATTATTTCAATAGTTATATCATCACATCTTTCAGCATTTTTGGATGTGGGTATAAATTAAAGCAAATTTGGAATGAAATAAAATCGATATTGAGTTATAATTTTAAAAAGCTGGTACGGAGAATAATTAATCTTTCTCATTGTAACCGCCGTGCACGATCGTAAGAACAACTTTCGACGAAATGTGTTTTTTTTGGCCGCTGGCTTGTTAAACGCTCATATGATTTAATTCACGGGTACTCTGTTCCAATATAATACGATAAAATCCACAGTCCCATGCCTCCTTTCTTGTATTGGTATAAAGCGTCTGAAGAACCTCTGGGGACATTTAGCGGATCAAGGATCAAGGATCAAATCCAAAATTCAAAATATGTATATATATATGTATATTTGTACAATCAGTAACCAATCTTTAAACAACTCCAAAATGAACAGGCAAAAGAAAACACAAATACTAAGAAAGTGACCAAATGCATTGGAAAAGGTACACGGGAATTCGACGACAAAAATATGAAAAAAAACATCCTTCACATTGGATACGATTTTAGATTTTCACGGCCAAAAATATTTTTGTTATAAGTTTTTGGGTGTTATGCCGTGTTGCGCTACCTCCTTCTTTAGCCAACGTTTCGGACAGCGTTGCAGTGTCCATCTGATGATCTGCCCTGATGATGGACACTGCAACGCTGTCCGAAAAAAATCATCAGGGCAGATCATCAGATGGACACTGCAATGCTGTCCGAAACGTTGGCTAAAGAAGGAGGTAGCGCAACACGGCATAATACCCCAAAAACCCATAACAAAAATCCTTCACATTTATAAAAAAAACTGCATCACAGTCTCCCCACTCTTGACTACGTTAGTTTTCTGAAGGTTTCTCTTCTACCGCTTTTTTTCTGATTTTATCTTATTTAATAAATCCAAAACAAAAATTTCGTCTGACAAGGTTTGTAAGTAGGTACCTAATTAAATTACACTTGGTCTGAAGAGGAATCATTGAAATGCTAGGCCCTGCGGGCGGCTTTTAGTTCGGCTTCGCTCGGTTTGAGTGTAGGTAACAATTTAATAAATCCGATTAGAACTAGTTCCAAAAATAGCCAGTTCCTCGGATCCACTGTGATCCAGTGACAGCTAGTCACCGAGTTAAAGCAAGGATGACAGGCAATGATGCCATGTGTAATCTCTCCATATCCGGAAAGATACTTAAATTCTATTTATCCGAAGTACGAAGAAACGTCCACATGCGAGCTACGATTCTTGTTACGAATTCTTGAATTCAAAACCGAATTACAACGGTAGTTTTGTTTGAAATTCCACGTATACAGATGTTATTTGTGGCGCAACTCGTACGGCGCGTGGCGTCAACATGCCCTCGAAACTGGGTTCTGAAATTCAACCGCACAGACGCTGGGGTAATAATAACGTTCGATAATCTGCAACGTTTGATGAAAAATCTTCATTCTTACGTGGGCGAAATTGAAGACGTGGTGTCGAATTACGAGTGTGAAAGACGTTTTGTCAGGATCCATGGCGTCGAACCAACTGAATATTGGATTCTTAGTAAAAATGGTTTAGGTTCCGCATCAGGGTCAAACAAAGAAACATTCATTTTCATCCATTTTCATACATCAAAAGCAAAATCACAATATAGATATATTTCAAAGTAATTGATATCAACTTGGCCTTGGCGTAACGTGAAAAATTTACATTGCACAAAAGATTGAGTAATGGTTAATGTGCATTGAATAAAGTCCATTTTTTCAGCTCAGCTCGATAACAACCATAACAATCATAGTATTTGTGTAATTTAACTTTTTTTATTATTACGAAATAAAATACCTAGGCATTACAGTAGAATAATGCCTAAAATGGTCCACACACAAAAATATACCCAAGAAGTAATGAGGAAACGAACATATATGTCTTTAGATGTCTAAGACATACCTTAAATAAATAGCAAAATTTCAAAAGCGGAAGTATTCCGACCCTCTGGCAGAATATGTCCGAGGGGTTAAATGTCAATAGAAATCTTAGCGTTATCTCTTTTTAAATCTGTTTCTAGAATATATCTGTTTATTTATATCAACGCTTTACACACCGGGCTAAAATAGCTGCTTACATGAGTTGAATGATTACACAATATGTATGTTTATTAGTAACAAACTGAATCGCGTGACTAAATTAATAGAAAAAATACTAATGCACATATAAAAGCACTTAGTAATCGTATATTTATGTATCGTCTATTATGCTGTTGGTATAACTAAGGATATAATAAGTAAGTGTTTATAAAGTACAAATATAATTCGACTCCATCAATTAACTCAAGAAATACTTATAAAAATAATTGCTCGCATTCTGCAGTCGATTGAAGAATTCCTAACAATGAACAAGCTATCAACTATCGGTTTAGGTTGTTACAGTTTTTAGTGCGCATTAAAGTGGCAATATCGACTTTATTCGTTGTTAAAGTGAATTAATGAGCTCTATAAAGTGACAATGTGTTTTGTAGCCTAGTGGTTTAAAAAGTACTTGCTTTTCATTTCCTCAAATGAACAATTTATTTATTTATAATATCACTAGCTGACTAGTTGCTGTGGCTAATAGAAAACGCAACATCATCTACTGGATGGTTATCCAACCTTTATAATCACCGCCGTCTTTGAGTTTATCGCGAAGAGACAGGCAGATGACGCGGAGAACTTTAACTTATAATACGTAGAGATTAGGCAGCGTTTTCGATGAAAGCTACCAAGCGGCTCGACTTTTTCCGACACTTACAATTATCGTTATGTTTCAACCAATTTACACAAATCCTTGACAAATTACATTCCTAAACTTTCCTCACGAAACACTCTATCTATTGGTGAAAACCGCCTGAAAATCCGTTCAGTAGTTTTCGAGTTTATCGCGAACAGACAGACAGACAGACGGACAGACGACAGGGAGGACTTTAATTTATAATATGTAGAGATGTAGAGATTCTATATTCTATATCTATTGGTGAAAACCGCATGAAAATCCGTTCAGTAGTTTTCGAGTTTATCGCGAACAGATAGACAGACAGACGGACAGACGACAGGGAGGACTTTAATTTATAATATGTAGAGATTTAGAGATTCCACATCGTGTTATATAGTTACATACTACTTTGTGGAACAGTATTCATGGAGTAAATATGCTATTTAAATTATATAGAACCTATGCAGAAGAATAGTATTATGTTAACATTGATTATTATTGTTGAGGTATGTTATTACAGCCTTCTTATAACTACATTACATTATTATATTATATGCAATTTCATGTTTTATTTCATTCTTCATTTTAAGCACCCGCTAAACCGCCAAAGCAGTTTGTCATGATTGATTTAATGATTGTTTTAATGGATTGAACTCACGAAACTCTTGGAATTGAAAGAAGTAGCACACGCGATTCGTGGACTTAAAGTATGCGTCTAAGACTCAATTAATTGATTCCGTTCGATGTTTAACCTAAAGACCTCATTAACTAATTAACTCCCGTTTAGTGTCAAAAAGTAATCGCGTGCTGCCAGTGCATGATTAGGTTGGTATTTTAATTCAATGCCAATTTGACAATTTATTGATATTTTTACGTAACTGACTGGCGTCAGAAATATCCGCCAGTGTTGTCAGCGTTTATCGATTTCTTATTTATTCCCGGTCAATATCGGTTCGGCTGTCAACGGTGAAACCGTGTTCGGTATATCGATATAAAATCGTCGGCAGTTACGACAATCGATCCGACATTGTAAAGTCATAGATTTCTATTTGTTTGACCTCCTGACGCACTCCTTAATAGAGAACTCCAGTCCATTTTTTTTTATTTTTTTTAATGAATAAAGACCTTCAAACTTAAATAAATGCATTTTTATTTTATTTTTATAGTTAGTTTTAATAGTTAAAATAATTGTCAAAGTTTTAATTTTTAAAGACTCCCAGAAACGCACCGTATGGTGGTCTTCACCCAACGATAGTTTTTTTAACTTTTTAAGTTGTCATTTTGAATCAGTGATGTTATGTCGAGGGAAATTTCCCTAGATCTAGGGGAGAAAAATATTTTTTAGGGATAAGGGAAATCAGGACAAAATCTAGGGAAATTTCGAACTCTGGCAATTTTTTTATTACATATGACAATATTACTGGTATTATTTATATATATATAAATATATATTTTTTGGAATTCCCATGAATCTTAATTATTGTTGTACTTACCATGCAATGTTATTTTTAACACTGACAACTCAAAATGATATTATATGTATCTAAAAAGATAAATGGGACCTCTGAAAAAAAAAAATTTATGTTTTAAGTTCTATTTTTTCGGTGATTGCGGTTGATTTTTATTTTGTAAGGTGTTTTTTTTTTTTTTTTTTTAATTTGGAATTCAGTTTCTAATTCAGTGGTGAGTGTATTCGTACTTTTAAATTATTACTTCACGTAGCAAAAAGTGTTTTATTTGGAAAAGCACAGTATTATAAGTATATTTACCAAGTTCCGATATCTTTCCAATTAATGAATCATATTAATTAACATATAACAGGATTAGTGTTACACAATCAGGTGGCTACTTAGGTAATTGCGTAAATGTGAAATTCTAGGGAAATTTCACTTCGAAATATAGGGAAATAATTTTTTTGGGCAGAGCATCCCTGATTTTGAATTTTAGAAAATGGCGGAATAAAATTAATATAGGATGACTCAATGACTTTTGTGTGAGAAATTGAGGCGTTTTTTATTTAAGATTAACTGCTTTTAATATAGAAAAACATTGGTAAAATGTCCACATTTCACCGCTACTGTTATTGTATTTTAACCTTTCCTGGTCTGTAAAGTGTAAATACTACACATTGCTGCTAATAACTTTTATATCTCTATAAATATAATGAATTCTGGGTTCAAATTTTAGGTATTCCTCCGTTATACATTTACGCACTGAATTAAAATTTAATATTTTAAATAATTAGCAAATTTAATTCAAAATCAGAGATATTTTGTTAAATATCGGGAATAAACCACAAATACAATCAACCGTGTGCCAGTGTGGACCGTGATACGCGAAGAGTGTGCGGGGGGAGATGACACGCCATGTGACGTCTCGCTCTACTTCGCTATACGGGAACACGAGAAACAGAGACCGCCGCCGTGCGCAGTTGTGTTTCGACCACATGCATAGCTGTATGTATTGGGTAGCAGTCTAGCACTATTCTAGCTTCTAGCGCCTCAGTCGTTCGCGGGCAATCGTTTGAGATGGTCTCTTCGCCCGTTTTTTGAGCAACGGACGATGGTTTTTTTATGTTTTCAGCAATTAAACTACAATTATTGTCACTTTTAACACTAATTATGATAAACAAAAGCGATTAGCTATGAATGTTGATATATTTCCGAGATAAAATCGCTAATTTTGATACGCGAATTGATTACACAGCACCGGAGGGCGCGTTTTTTTTTAGCACAGTAAGGGAAAGGTTAACAAAGTGCAATATAAAAATAATAAATCATCTTTTTCATTGCAAATACAAGTGACATCGTTCTTCAATTTTGTGTTCAGGCGTGATTTTGTACATTGGTTTTATGTATAACACATACAGAAACACTGGTATTTATAATACACTGATCATGACGATTGTGTAGTAACTTGTATAAAAAGCCCTATACTAAAAACAATTTGAAAATACAATGTCAAATATGACACGACTTTAACCTCAAATAGGCAAAATTTATTGCAGATTGTCCGCAAATATAGCCCTTTTCGTAAATTGTTGAGGGCCTAAATTATGTCTCAATAAACACAATAACTATTATTTATCTAAATCTCTATAAACAGTATGAAAATAAACCAAAAACACGAAATGTTGAATTGCATACGTGTCAATTTTCAAATGTCAATACAACACAACATTCAACACGGACGCTATTACCAGGTGACAGGTTAACAGTGACGTCATCGTTAACCATTTCAGTAATGCCAACTTGACGCTGTATTTTGAGGAGAGGTTTAAAAATGCACTTTTCAATAATTTTTTAAAAACTCTGCGTTTAATATTATGAAATAAAACTTATATATTCAGAATCAGCGTTTCTTGGTCTATATGAACATATTTTTTTAAAGCCATAATATTTTTCACTGGAGTTCCTTATTCCGTGCGTCGTTCTATTAAGTTCCCTTTTTTCTTATTTGTAAGATTTTGTAAAGGTCATTTCATAAAATTTCTCCAGCCCTAAAGAGTCCTAAATTCTAATTTTGACAGGTCACTCACAGGAGCGTTCACATATGCATCCGACTTTTGGTAATTAATGATCACGGAAGTTGTTCGGAAGTTCGGCCTATGTCAATGCTCATGCGACCGTTTACATCTGTACATTTATTTGCGGTAAGATGGCTCCCTGTCAACAACGACCTGCTACTGTCAAATTTACGCGATTTCGTCAATAAAGACGAAAAGGCCCAAATAAAGTATTGAAATAGATTTTGGCTTTAATTGAACAATTCTCCGCGCACTTTTGTGCCGTCAAAGGCCACAATTGATTTCGTTTCATCCGAATGACAGCTACCTGACGTCTGCTGACAGCAACCGACTTCGAATTCAAAATTTCAAACACGTTAATGTTAATAACAGAAATATTAAGATTGGAAAGGATTGGACCGATAATTGAATAGAAGGATGCTTATTTTCCAGAAAACTTAAATAAGTGGAAATAAATACTAGTTTTGTAGGAAAAAAATCCTACGAAAACAATTCTTTTAATTTTTGACATTCGCAACGGCGCATTTTGGAACTATTTCTTGCGGCAAGTCTCTTATCTTATCAAACTGATTTTATAAGCTGTAAGAATGCTAGAAATTTGCGCGGGCGCGATTAGACCTCATCAATTTGGGAGGCGGGAATGGGTACCGCCGCCCCGGGAACCTTTATTGGATAACCAACACCTCTGCCATAGGTCACCCCAAGTGGTTCGCTACGTTTGGTGATTTAGCAGGGGTGCCCGGGTTCATGGGGTGAGGTTTGTCTAGGTCTTGGAGGCGGATGACCAAGACACACTGAACCCCAGATTTCTACCCACCCCTTAAACCCTTTTCTTTCCCAGAACTCTCCTCTCCTTCCTTTTCCTAAAAAAACCCTCCACACAGCATCCCCAAAGATGACATAGGCCCTGAGCAAAATTATTTTCCTCAGCGCCTCCTGTGGGGAGCTCATGTAAAAAAAAAAAAAAAAGACCTGTCAAAAAACTTCCGAAAGAATAAGTTCTGTAACTTGCTATAAATTACGATAAATGACTTTGGGTGTCGTTTACATTGGTAATTTGGCAATAAATCGCTTACAAGAGCGATTTACAGGAAAAAATTACGAGTCTAATCCCAGCCTAACAGTGATGGGGGTAGCGAATGTAAAATCTTGCAATGTCCAGTGTTTTAAATTTAAAGTCCTCCGCGTACAAAGCCATATCTTTTCCAACCATAACCTTTCTAATTAAAGTGTGTTTATCGGAAGTTGCCTGCCAGGTAAGTATGTTTTCTGTGTCTACTTGAAAATAATACAATTAAATAGAGTCTAAGAATTCATGATAAATTATACAGCGCCCTTCAGGTGATTCTTCACAAAAACGGCGCTATAGAAATTATCCAACTATTATTTTTTTACAATAAAAAAAACACATAAATTTGTTTAAGACCACTTTTATTCTAAAACACTCTACCGGTTTCAGAAGCACCCTTCCTTCGTCAGGAGAATATTGTAACTAAACTATGATACAGAATGTTAGGTGTTTGAGTGGGAGGTGAGCAAAGGGGTGGGGGTAATTGCGGGATTTCCGGAAACAGATCACACTTTTACTAAGGACACAGGGGTTAAAATTCAGATCACACTTTTAATAACAGATCACACTTTTAATAAGGACACAGGGGTTAAAATTCAGATCACACTTTTAATAACAGATCACACTTTTACTAAGGACACAGGGGTTAAAATTCAGATCACACTTTTAATAACAGATCACACTTTTAATAAGGACACAGGGGTTAAAATTCAGATCACACTTTTAATAACAGATCACACTTTTACTAAGGACACAGGGGTTAAAATTCAGATCACACTTTTAATAACAGATCACACTTTTAATAAGGACACAGGGGTTAAAATTCAGATCACACTTTTAATAACAGATCACACTTTTACTAAGGACACAGGGGTTAAAATTCAGATCACACTTTTAATAACAGATCACACTTTTAATAAGGACACAGGGGTTAAAATTCAGATCACACTTTTAATAACAGATCACACTTTTACTAAGGACACAGGGGTTAAAATTCAGATCACACTTTTAATAACAGATCACACTTTTAATAAGGACACAGGGGTTAAAATTCAGATCACACTTTTAATAACAGATCACACTTTTACTAAGGACACAGGGGTTAAAATTCAGATCACACTTTTAATAACAGATCACACTTTTACTAAGGACACAGGGGTTAAAATTCAGATCACACTTTTAATAACAGATCACACTTTTAATAAGGACACAGGGGTTAAAATTCAGATCACACTTTTAATAACAGATCACACTTTTACTAAGGACACAGGGGTTAAAATTCAGATCACACTTTTAATAACAGATCACACTTTTACTAAGGACACAGGGGTTAAAATTCAGATCACACTTTTAATAACAGATCACACTTTTAATAAGGACACAGGGGTTAAAATTCTTCACCGTAACAATAAAAGCAAAATTTAGATAATTTAGAAGCACTAGAAATCAGAAAATCCAAAATAAATATTTAAAAAATAAAGATTTTTTATATATTTATATTGAGGGATCAGTAGGATTTATAGGTTCAATTAGGAATTCCACAGAGCCGAACCCTCTGATATGAAAATATCTGGAGTCGGTGAATTATTTTCCCATCTGGTCTCTGGTAGGTTGACATGTTGTTCTTGTATTGTTTTGTAATTATAATACATATAGTGCAATTGCATAACGTGGATTGACCAGATGATCATTTGGGAAGTATGTGAAAGGGTTTAGTTTTTCCTGTGGGGAAAAGTAAACACGGCCATTTAAATCTGAATAACCAAATTAATTTATCTTTCAGTCCCATTCTAAATATTTTTCCAATTAACCGCTCTGTTCTTTCCGGAAATCCCGCAATTACCCCCACCCCTTTGCTCACCTCCCACTCAAACACCTAACATTCTGTATCATAGTTTAGTTACAATATTCTCCTGACGAAGGAAGGGTGCTTCTGAAACCGGTAGAGTGTTTTAGAATAAAAGTGGTCTTAAACAACTTTATGTGTTTTTTTTTGTAAATTATGGCGAGCCATAAAGTTAGTGCTTTTTACAAATATTTATTATTTTTTTCTCTGTTTTATAGATACCTAATTAATTTATTGGTTTTTTATTAATGCGAACGGGTCCAACGTGGGAACAATTTATTTTAAATGTCTTCATGTGTCAATTAAAAAAATAACATTTTGGCGGTTATATGTAGCTAATCATAAATTAGAATAAAATAACCTCGTGTTTGTTTAAAACTTTTTATGGGTTGATTTATTATTGTGTGCGACATTGATACTTGACACCTACATTTATACAATGACGAATGTAGTATTATGTGTACAGGGGCGTAGCTACCGCCGTATCAGCCGTGTCAATGATATGGGCCCCACGGGCTACAGAGGCCTTTTGTGAGAAATCTTTAAGGTCTCTGCCCACTACACCGTTCCATACCATGACCGTATTATGAACGTATCAGCCACGTAATAAACACGCTACGCCCTACTATGCTCACTAGAACGTGCTAACACCGTATTATACCCGTACGTAACGGGTATAGTGACCGTATGATACCCGTATAGACCGCGGTTAGTGTCCGTACCATCCCCGTTCAATAGGTGTACGGTGCCCGTTCTATCGGTGCCCGTTATATCATTTCGCCTGTGTTTTCGTATCGGACTGACGCGTCAGGAGAAGCGTAGTGTCATATCATTAAAATACCTGGATATAAACACGAAAAATGAACACAAATCACGAACTGACGGAGTGGCAACGCGGTTAGAACGGGGATCATACGCGAATGATCCCCGTTCTAGCACCGTCGCGTGCCATGAATAGAGCGGACCGGCACCTGCAAAATATTGTCATCGAGAATTCGCCGTCAGTCCGGTCATGGTATGCGACGGTGTTGGTCGGTGACGGAACGGGCTAGTGGACAGCGTTTCATACTGATCGATACAAAGAATATTTTTTTGCATGCGCCGCTACGGTTACGGTCATGGTATGGAACGGTGTAGTGGGCAGAGACCTTTATCCTTCATTTGGGACCCCCAACTAATTTTGATACCGGGCCCCTCCAAGGCACGCTACTCCACTGTATGTGTAAGTTGATAACACCCAAAGAGGACATGGCACGATCAAATCAATCATATATTATTATACCCACTCTACATTATCCTCTTGAGACCCGAGGCTAAACCAAGCACCAGAAAAAAAATAATTTGTGTTATTCTTTATTAACTGAGTTAAAGAAGAATAAAAAAAATATTTTTTTATTCTTCTTTAACTCAGTTATCTAGCAACGGCTCCATTCCTACCATAATAAAACATTGTTCCCATACATATTTCGAAACTGTCAAATTAGTATACGCTTTCCCTAAGGAACGGTTGTTCCGAAACCTGTCGGATTTACTCATTATATAAGTGGTTCAAACAAAGTTAAATTGAATCTTGATATGTAGCAAACACTTTGTGGGAATACATAATTATAATAAACACAATTAAATAACTTTGTTTCAATTCCACTTTATTATTTTTTAATCCAACCGGTTTCGGTTCGTACTATAGGTCTACGCCTTAATAATAAAGAAAAGTCATTAAAAATAAATAAAACCAATTTACTTAATAAACAATTAGATTTGTCTAACACCCCGATTTTTAAAATATTTCCATTACCCCCACCCACCTTCACCCCTCCCTCTTAGACACCTCCCTCATCGCCCCCACCTAAGTTGATATTCTGTCTCCCTCTTCTAATTTTGCTTATTAAATACCATGTTTTTCTGTATTATGTTCAATATATTTTTATTCACCCCTGAGGAAGGTTCAGTACGAACCGAAACCGGTTGGATTAAAAAATAATAAAGTGGAATTGAAACAAAGTTATTTAATTGTGTTTATTATAAAGTTAAATTGTTTCATTTACATATATTATTTATTTATGTATACTTTTATACGCCCACGGAGCTTTCACCGGTACATAATATTTACAATTGTTTTACACAAGGGTTAATAATAATAATAATAAACAATGCATTACAGTGTTTTAGGATAAAATTAAAATAATAATAAACTGAAATTAACAAAAAAAATATCTTGACATGAGAAATTATTCGGATGATTTAAACATTGAATTTGTTGCAATAAAAATGTCAATATTTTTTGTTTGCTTAATCTGTGTAGGCGATGAATTGGCGAGTTTGCTAAACAATTTGTTTGTGAATGGTCACATCGAAATGGGTCCTTATGCTGAGTGAGTCGAGTAGGTACTCTTAAATTGACTATACCTACTCAAGAGTTCGCAACTGTCAAGCTCCGAATTTACAATTTTAAAAAGAAGCGTAAGTCACTGATCAACCAAAATCAAAATCATTTATTGTACAAAATTTACATTTATTACAAAAGGTATAACTTATATCCTATTTCTTCCAGTTAACCTAACATGTTATGCAGATATGAACAAAAATGAAATATAAATATAAAAGTGGTGTAATATAAAGTGAATTTGTTTTAATTTATTATATAAATATAAAAACAGTTGTACCTATGTGAGGTATTCACTTAATGTGTAATGAGACCTGTTCAGAAGGAATGTTTTTAGTGATGACTTAAATCTGAGTGTATCTTGTATTTGTTTAATATCATGTGGAAGGTTGTTGTATACTTTAATGGCCATGTAAAAGAGTCCTTTTTGGAAAATTGTTTTGTTTGCTTTTGGTATTAATAAACTTTCTGTAAACCTTGTAGCGTGTTTATGTGTAGAGTTTTTTTGTGGAAACTTTTCTGGAGATGATGGCACTAACATGCGTAAGAATTTTCAAATTTTTAAATATAGGTCTACATGAATCCCGATTAGCAGAGTTTGTCATTTTTCTTATACATCTTTTTTGGATGATAAAAACATCTTTGGAGTTTACTGAGTTTCCCCAAAAGATAATTCCGTATTTTATTATTGAATATACATAACCATAGTATGCGGCCATTACCGATTCGATGTTTAATATATTTCTCAGTGAACCTAGAACAAAAGAAAAGCTACTGATTTTAGCTACTATTTTGGATACATGTTCTTTCCAGTTTATATTTGCATCTAGTTGTATTCCCAGCAGTGAACAAGTTTGGGAAGGTTCGATAATATTATTATTGAAGTTTACATTTATGTTTATAGGTGTAGCTTGCACTGGACAAAATTGTACAGCTTGAGTTTTGTTAGTGTTCAGTGACAGATTTTGTGATAACAGCCAATTTGATATTGATTGACAAGTCTCGTTAATATGTTTATTAAATTCGTCAACATCTTCATTACATTCAAACAACAAAGCAGTGTTGATCCTTAAGTGTATGTATTTTTAAAGTATTTTTTTTTTTTTAAATATTGTTAATTTATTCTAAGAGAATATTTAACTAAAAATTAATATAGTGTAAAAGCTTTCGTTCTTCACTCGGGTTTTGTTAAGAATCGGATTAATAGAAAAGTATATTTATAATTTGAGTCCATGTGTGGATGTGAAAGAACAAAGCGTGTGTGCCCAGACGAGAGTTGTGCTGCGGTTCAATCTGTCTACCTCTGTGGAAAAGACTTGATGGGTGGTAAGTTAATTAGTTAATTAATTAATGCAAATCATTATCATTACCAAGCCTTACAAAACTATTATCATCAATCAAACAGAACAAATAAATAAAATTAAACCATTTTTCAAAAAAACTATATTAAAAAGTAAATATTTTATACAAAACATATAACAATGCAAAATTTTGAAAAAAAAACCTATTCAGTTTGATTATAAACTAAATAATGTTTGTCTCTCTACTGTGACATCTATCGAGGACCTTGGGGTCACTCTGGATTGTAAACTTTCTTTCCGGGATCACATTAATAACATCGTAAACAAATCACTTAAACTACTCGGCTTCATTCATAGAAATACCTCTGACTTTAAACATATAAATACACTTAAAACTCTTTACTGTTCGCTGGTCCGCCCTCACCTTGAATATGCTAGTGTCATTTGGTCTCCTTTTTATGCTGTCCACATTTGTTACATCGAATCTGTACAACATCGCTTCCTACGAGGAATTGCTTGGAGGTTAGGACTTGAAAGAGGAGAATACTCGTATGATGAAATTGAACAAACTTTAAACATTTCCTCTTTAGAAAAACGTAGAAAGGACTCTGATCTAATATGCATTTTCAAAATTATCAACAGTATTACTGACACACCTGCTTTGTTACAACTCATCCAGTTCAACATTCCTTCCCGTAGACTCCGAAATAATGAATTGCTGTTCCTCAATCAACATTCTACTAATTATGGATATCATTCTCCTTTATCCAGAATGTCGAGACTTGTCAACACAAATCAAAGCATTGAATTTTTTGGTGTAAGCCTAAGTGACTTTCGGCAGTCGTTACGCAATGTGGTTTTTTAAAGTCTTTTTAAATCCATCTTCAAGCTACTTGTAGTTATCTTCTCTATGTACTTTTATATTATATGTATTTTGTCAATGCTCTTCATCTTATGTAATCTCCTTTCATTGTGATCTCCCTTTTTTCTTTTCTGTTCGTGTTGTTGTTATATTGTTAATTGGACTATTTGTCCGTAAATAAATAAACAAATAAATAAATAAATAACATACAACCTAAGTAAGAATCGTGGCTCCCTTATCAGGAAGAAGAGCTCCTTTTTTCTGATAAGGTATACAAGGGCTGATTTAGGGTACCCAGACGGTATTTTTGTGTACTGTGGAGATTCCATCACAGTCTTTATTAAACATTTAATTTTTCTATTGTTTTGACACTTTCATAAACCTTCCTACACATTCTTGAACTTGTAGAAATAAACTTGAAGTATGATACACAAGTTTATTTCGATTATTTCTAACAGTAATTGTTGATTTTTTTACCCGTCCGCCCTTGTGCCCCTCCCAGAAAAAAATCCTGGATCCGCCCTTGAAGGTATACATGACCAATGATGACCTTAAATATAAAATTTAGTAAAATATATGTACGTAGGTATAAAATAATGTAACTCATATTCTTTATATTACAATAACAAATTTAAAAAATTATCTTACTTCAGCATATCCCGGTCAGTGGCTGAGTTGACAAAACGCCTAGGTCCCATCCAGGCGTCGTGAGTTCATTTCCTTTGCTGGCCAAGCTCTCCACCAGGATACATGGAACATTTTCTGCTTACTGTGGTGATAGTAGGAGATTTTCAAATTATTTTCAGGTTATTCTTAATCCGGGAATATTTGTCTTTCATAATAAAAATAAATTACATCTGAGTATCTAGCCATAAATTTACCATTGCAAATTAACTTCTACGCTAAAAATACCCGTGCATGACTTACAAATTGAATAAAGATATTATTTATCAGTAGTCGAGTCAATATCTTTTTTAATGTTGATTGCGCTGAATGATAATTGACTTATAGGTATAATTCAAGGTGAAAAAGGCATTACTTACAATCAACTCTACGCATAATATTCCACGAGCAAAAAACGTTATTTAATTAATCAATTAGCTGATTTGCATAGCTGTGCTATGCTTTTTAAAGCCTTCCAAAGGCTGGCACGAGGGGTTCTAGCATGATCTATCGATAAGGATAACTTTCGGTAACTTCTCATCGCTCTCTAGGACAACTGCAGATCGCTAACGTACAGACAACAGGAGACGTCGAATATTTTAAGAACACTTACAGCCTTACTAATAAAAAAAACACATAACGACCGTTAAACAGTGTATCTGTTCAAAAACGTAATAACATTTTGATGTTGGCTGCATTGAATTTCCCTAGATTTGCGCAAGCGCGGCGGCCATTTGTTTCATTGATTCGCGGGAAAATTTATTTTGTGACATATGGGATTTTACTCGCAGTTCTTTAATGTTTTTGAACATAATTTCCGTTTAAATGATCAATTCACTATTATATTAGTATAATTCAACATAATTACTAATATTGGTGTGATTATTTTCAGTTTTAGAAACTTTTTTTAGAACTCGCGCGAAAACAACATCGGTGTGCACAAAAACATTCAAAGGTGCGCTCTTTAAAATGATTTACCTGTACCTACCTGACATTGTGATTATGCAATAGTTCCCATCGGTAATTTAATTACCTTAATTGATTCGCATTTAAGACGTTTTATGATAATTAATGTTTATGTGTTTATCGCTGGTTTATAATTATAAGATATTAAACCAGAAACCGTGAAACATTAATAGGAAACGCATGCGGCATTTTATCCATACAAACGTATTCCCCTATTTTCTCTCTGGATTTTGACACTAATGCAATTTAAAAAAAAATAATATAGAGATCAATCACTGGCATTTCCCCACATTTGGCTTTTCTTGATAAGTTACTCCTTAAAGTAGTTAGGACCCTTCAAAAAAACTTAAACTTGCCTGATTTGAACGCCATCAACAAAGAACGTCCAGTTTTAAAAAAATTGGGATTTTTTTTTTCAATTTTATAATGTTGCATATCAACTCATATCCGAAATATTTTTATTTAAGGCGATCCAATAGTCCAGGAAAAAAACGAAATCGGAATTCACGCCCTTTTATGGGAGGAGTTCAAAAATACTTGAGAAAAAGCTTTTGGAAAGGTTGGAAAAGGTATTTGAGAATTTTTTTTACAGGTTGATTTCGTAAAGGGCTGTAAAAAAACATTAACTCGTTTTTACGCATTGTTTATTGTAATAAAACAGAATTTTAAAATTGATTTCACGGAACAAAGCGACGTGGAGCCTAGCGTCCGTTTCCCGCTCCGTTCGGGGGCGAACTGATAAAAAAAACGGGCGTGTCTAGTTATCTAGCCCTTCGGTGGACGGCATAGAGTTCTCTTTGAAAATCCAAATTCGTCTACTGCCGGCCGTATTGTAAAATAACAACGCTAAAATGCATATTTTATTTTATTTTGTGAACTTTGGGCGTAAAAATCTTTTTTTTTGCGATTATTATAAAAGAAACTGAATTTGCTACATTAACAAATGTTTACATATTAGGTACCTACCTAAAATGTAAACATTTTTTTCTTTTATATTTAATAGTTGTCTATGTAATATGGCAGACTGGGATTGCACTACCCACCCAGTCCTGCTGGAAAAAAAACTTAAATAATAATAAATAAATAAAATAAAAAATTAAACAATAAAACCATATCCGAAAAGGGGTTTATAAATAAGAGAGTTTTGACTTAAAATTGTTTTTAACAGACTTTAGATTTTATTTTTTATAGGTTTATTAAAAGACTTATAAAAAAACTGACCGATATTTTTAAGGGCCAAAGTATGTTCTACACGCAGTATTTAATTTAAGCATCTACAATACTTCTAAGCGATCAAATTTTCAAAACAAAAATATATGATTTTGTGTGATTTTGCATTATTTACAATGGCTTCATCTTAATAATATCTAATAATATATTACGTCAATTTATAAGTTTTTTTCTATTTACCCGTCGGGCCTTTTTTAATGGGGCAAATGTATCATGAACATTATCTTTTTGCAAACTTATTTTTTTGTCGTTTCATGTAAAAGTAATTACCCAATAGGCCACTTGCACCGCATTTTTTTTCAGTTTAGGCAAATATTCTAAGACATTCCGTATTTTTTATCGTATTTTTGGAACCCTGGCGAATTTTTCAAATTTTTTTTATAAACCGGAAAGACGGGACATCATTTTATGAGTGCGAAAAACGATAATTACATAGCCGAAAATCATTTTTAAAAAAACCGACGTATTCCACACGAATGGCGTAGGAGAATAACGAGGCAAACCAAAAATATTATATCTCATAAATATGTTTTTCCTTGATCCATCTTATTGACCAAAGATGGATCATTATGATGTTCAACGTCTGTAAATTACTACATCCAATGTAACAAACTTGTACTTGTAAATTATAATTATAATAATACATTATAAAATTTAATTTTGTTAAAATCAGCACCGTTACCATCATACTTCTAAGACATGTACAGAAGGCATAATATGTATGGGGTTCTCTTCACAACATTTGTCAAAACCTCAAACGGCATAATATGTATGGGGTCCTCTTCGTAACCTCTGTCAAAAATTCGCTGAAAATCAAAGTGTTGCCGTATAAAAAAATTAATCAGTGTGGAATTTTATAAAATTAATTGAATATTATCGGAGACGGAACATTTTCATGGAGTGACGTCACGAGTCCAAAAAACGGATTTATTTAGTAAAAATAAATTTTAAAAACGATAAATTTCTAAAAAATTTAGTAACATTTTCGTAATCTTAGTAGAAAAATCTATCCACACGATTTTTTCCAAGTCATTATGCAAGTGGCCTATTAAAAAATCCCCAAATTTTCATATTTTTTTCAAATTATGGTCGGAAACTTTCGTTTCATATAGCTGTACATTTTATTTTTTTGTGGTTAACTTTTAGATTGAATACGAAGTGTGGTGTTTTCTCTTTTTAACCGAGATATTAAAGTTACACAACGATGTCTATGAGAGTGAGTTATGAAAAGGGTAAATTTATTTTTATAACACTAATTTTATATTGTTATGTGCAGTTGGGTTAGGTTAGGTTACATATCACACGAACAATGGCCGTCATATTTCCCTGTTAAACAAATAAGTAAGCAATTTCGAAGGTTTAATTTCATGTTAATCGTGCTGACCTGAATTTCGAATTACCTACACATATTATATTAAACAACCAAATTAATAAACACATTAAATTATTATTTTTTTATTTACGTTTAAAATGTATGTAGATATATTTTAATGTTGAGTAGATTAACTTAAATACATATTATTAACTCATTAGTGAGTAACCTTCTTTTAAAACGGAACCATAAATTGTAATGAATTATATTGGTGGTTATTTGAACAAGATGGCCTTAATATTCATGTATATTTATTTTATTTTTTGCGTGGTGACATTTTAACGATTAATATATATTTATTATAAAAATAAATTCATTAAACAATATATCATAGGTTTTTTACAGTAGCTCTGCACAGGAGGCCCTCACGAATTACCTGAGGAAATGCCTGGTGGAGGGTCTTTTTAGTTGTACCTCCCAGCCTGCAGGACAACTTACCAATGGTCATGTCGGTGGGGAGAGCAATTTTGCTGTTGAACAGAATCAATTTGGATATCGACATAGAAAAACATATTTAGCATCAATGAAGCTGTCTTTTTACAGGAGTTTCTGAGAATATTCTTAAAATTAAAGTATATAAACGTATTTCAATTTGGGAGGCGGGAATGGGAACCGCCGCCCGGGAAACCTTTAATATTGTATAACCAACAACTCTGCCGTAGGTCACCCCAAGTGGTTCGCAACGTTTGGTGATTTAGCAGGGGTGCCCGGGTTCATGGGGTGAGGTTTGCTTGGGTCTTGGAGGCGGATGACCAGGACAAATTGAATTCCAGATTCCTACCCGCCCCTTAAACCCTTTTCCTTCCCAGAACTCTCCTCTCCTCCCTTTTCTTAAAAAAAACCTCCACACAGCATCCCCAAAGATGACATAGGCCCCGAGGGAAGATATTTTCCTCAGGGTCTCCTGTGTGGAGCTCATGTAAAATATATATATATACACACGTTTATATACCTATACAGTTTCCCTTTTTTAATCTAAATATATCTACAGAAAGAAATGGAATATTTTAGTAATTTAGAAACAAATAGTAAAAATTATGGAAAAAAGTTACTCCCTTTTAACATTTTTTAAAAAAATTTATATGAATTGAAAATTTTTGGTGCAATACAGTTAATGTGCCTTTGGGCCAGCCTGGTTTTGCAGTGAGGCACTGTGTACAGTGTGTACACGCACGTTTTATGTCTCTGGCTAGAGAGCTTTGTGTTTTTGGTGAAATTGTTTTCGAGAAAATATTAATTTAATACAGTAGATCCAACTGAGTTCTATAATTTCAGTTTCCTCAAATAACTGATTGGTAAGATACGTCTCGGCCTTCTGGTACACTACCTTAATGATGGACTTCTGTGCAATTTCTAATGGTTTTACATGGTTACTGTATGTTCCTCCCCAGGCGATTATTCCATAGGAAATTAATGCAATCACCAATGTGTCATAATAAGTTTCATGTTTCTTATATTGCCAATATTGCTCATGCGTTTGAATATGTAATTTAGGTATCTCAGTTTATTGACAGTTTTATCTACGTATATGGCAAGTCCATTTGAAACAATTATTAGTAATAATTATTAGCCTGAAACACTCATCTACATTGAAAAATCTACTGAGAAAAGATACAGCCGCTGACGGGACTCGAACCTGCGTCCTTCTGATTTCCGGTCAACTGCTCTTGTCCACTCAACTACGTCGGCTTATCTCCTGCCCACCAAATAGTTCTTTTAGTTTATTTGTTAATTGGTAAACAATATCGGCGACACCCGGAAGCGCAGACCCACATAGTAAAAACAGCAGATAGCACATCTACTTATATTTCAATATCTTTGGTTACATTCAACAATTACTGCTTATTACATCTTTCCACAACCAACTTTATTTTATATGAGAAAGGCATAAAGGTAAGTGCCTAATCTCCCACTATTGGTGGCGTCGAGACAAATTATGTCTACATTTTTTGGTGAAATACTTTAACTCGTCAAATATTAATTATTATTTTTTAATTGATAAACTAACGTTTGAAACAAGATTCTTATGCATGGCACAAAGGGTGACAATTATTATAAGTAATAATTATTAGCCTGAAACACTCATCTACATTGATAAAATCTCCAGAGAAATAAAAAGATAATACGAGCATAAAAATCTTGTTTTAAACATTAGTTTATCAATTAAAAAATAACAAGTCCATTTGTGTTGGCAGTCTATAGTCACATCTAAGTACCTACTTGATAGATTTTCCATTATGGAATTTCAAGTTAAAATTATTTCCTTTGGATGACTTTTGGGAATTGTAGAAGGTAATAAAAATAGTTTTATCATAATTTAGACTGAGAAGATTTCTATGTAGCCAATATTTGACTGTTGCAATGCATTTGTTGTCTTTAATGATTGTGTGTGCGAGTATCTTCCCATGTTTTATCTTGTACTATTATTGCTGTGCAAAAGGGCAAGCTCCATTACTACTTACAAAGTTAACGGCCAATGATGTTTAACCAATGTTTAACCTATACGAATTCATTTAAACACTCAAAATATACAAATTTTGATGAATTTTAAAATAATAAACTGAATAAAATTGAACATTACGTGGAGTCCGCTATTCATAGAACTACTGGTATTCAATGACTAATTATCGCAGTTCACATAGTATTATAATATAATAGGATATCAATTACTTAATTGCCACGCTAACACGTGCAAGAAAACGCCTGATTATATAAGTAATTACACTATTACTGATAAGCATAAAAAAATGTTTTCGCGAACATTGATTAATCACATGTAATTTTGTTTTGTCATTTTGGAATGCAGTTTGCTCTACAATGCTACAAAGCAGGTCTAATTGAATGCCTCTAAGTATTAATTATAGTTTAAATTAATAAATTACTTCGTTTTTACCACTTTTCTTGTTTACAAAACCAACATGTTTCGTGAGCAATGCTCACTTCTTCAGGGTTTTTTATTGATACTAATTATAAATAATATACGTAGACAATGGTGTCAATTGAAAAAGAATGGACATAGACAATGGTATCAATGAAAATATGAGAGTGGGTAGAGGAGAGGGGGGCAATGGAAGACAATTTACAAAGGGAACAGGTTTAATATTGGGTCATTTAAGAACAATTTTTGGTTATTAATAATATTCAAATTCGCGTTAACACTTTTTGGATTTAAATATTTCAATAATTAATAATAAATTTGAATTTAACATTTTTCGTAAAGATACATATACAGACATTGTAATCCACAACACTTCAAATCATCCAATTTCTCAAAAAATGTCAGCTTTCCATTCTATGATTCATAGATTAGTTAATGTACCTCTATATCCCAATAATATTTCAATAGAATTCAATATTATTAAACAAATTGCTATCAATAATGGATATAACACCAATTTAATTGAAAACATTCTTAATAAAAAATACAAGAATAAATTCCTGAAATCATATATCTATCCTGTACAAAAGGATCAGGAAGGGAACAAAAGGAGGAAAATTATGTATTTTAATAATAAAATTTCTAATTCCTTGACAAAGAATGTACCAAATGAAATTCTTTCTGTATTTTATGCAAATAACAAACTTGAAAATTACATTGTAAATGATAAAGATAGAGATTAAAAAATCTGGAATCTATAAATTGAAGTGTAACGATTGTGGTTTCTTTTACATAGATAAAACTTCGAGAAACTTCGAAATAAGGATTAAAGAACATATTAAATCTTTAAACAATAACAGTTTCTCGGAGTTTGCCAACCATTTGGTGGAATCCAGTCACACCTTTGACTTCAATAGTGGAATAGAATTAATGCATTGTAATGTCAATGGCATTCAGTTGGATAAACTAGAAATTTTATAAATCCGAAAGAGTGTTAACGCGAATTTGAATATTATTAATAACCAAAAATTGTTCTTATGGCGCTCTCCTCACGACACTGCATGTAGTGACTGCGGCAGTGACTGCAGAGAGCGTGGAGTTGAGCAAACTAGCGCTGTCTCGTTTGTTAAAGGACCGCTAGAACGAGACAGCGCTAGTTCGCTCAAACCCTTACTCTCTGCAGTACACTACATGCAGTGTCGTGTGTAGGCCACTTAAATGACCCAATATTAAACCTGTTCCCTTTGTAAATTGTCTCCCATTGCCCCTCTCTGCTCTACCCACTCTCATATTTTCATTGATACCATTGTCTATGTCCATTCTTTTTCAATCGACACCATTGTCTACGTCGATTATTTATAATTAGTATCAATAGAAACCCTGAAGAAGTGAGCATTGCTCACGAAACATGTTGGTTTTGTAAACAAGAAAAGTGGTAAAAACGAAGTAATTTATTAATTTAAATCAAAATGGTGCCACAAAATAAGGTTGCTGTGCTAGAAGAATTAATTATAGTAATATTTTCTTCTAAAAAAGGTAATGATTTTTTTTTTAAATCTGTCATGTTTTGCAGGAGAAAAAACAGGAGGTTTAGTGTGGACGATCGATAAAACCAAATCCGTCATCTCTGGTCACTTATCAACATTTGCGAGCACTGTCAACGATTGTTAATAGATATTCCAACCGACAATCGATACATTTTAGTGCGGCGTTCACGGTATCAGATAAGTTTCGGTTAACTGTCAATATACACATATTTTTGAGTAATGTCGTTGTTCATTATACAAAATTACTGGTTTATTTAATGAACGGATTGAACTTACGAAGCTCTTAGAAATTAAGGAAGTCGTATACGCGATCCATGGAGATAAATAATGCATCTAGGATGCGACCGGCGTAGTCCAGTGGTAAGGCTCTTGACCCGCACTCCGAAGGTCGCGGGATCAAATCCCGGCGTGGCAAATAAATTTTATTTAAATTATTTATGTTATTCCAGAATTTACTCATTTTAAATAATATAAAGTATATTTGCGGCACGTTCCAGAGTGGAAGATACTCTCAGTATCGCCCTGGTGTAAGACCACCATTCAGAATTGAAACGTTGCTTGAAATGGCTTCTGCCGTGTTTGGTGACCAGATCTGAATATCCGGGTACTTCCCCACCTTCCTCTTCCCTATCTCCTTCCCCTCCCCACTACCTTCAGCCTCACAACATACCCCAATTGGGGATGCCATAGTCCCACTGGCTCCAGACGGGAGCAGTTGGAACTCTTGTGCGGTATTCATATAAAAAAATATATATAAAAAAACGATTAATTCTGTTCGATCTTTGAGAAATGAAAATTGTTGAAATCTGAATAAAGACGTGGTGAAATAATTAACCCCCGTTTAGCGTCAAACAATAAATGCGGACTGCCAACGCATATTTAGGTTAGTATTTCAATCTAAAATTGCCAAATTTTTAATATTTTTACATAATTGATTGGCGTTTGACGTTTCGGATTGTGAATTCGCGGACAGATCCGCTAGTGTTGCCAGCGTATATCGAGTTGTTATTATTTATTCCCTGCCAATATCGGTTTGGCTATCAACATTGAAACTGTGCTAGGCATATCGATATAAAACCATCGGAAGTTCAGCCTATAGATCCGATATTGTAAAGTTATCGAGTTTACCATGCTAGAGCTCCGGGTCAGTTATCAATATTTGCGAGCACTATCAACGGTTGCTAACAGATATTCCTACCGACGATCGATAAAGTTTATCGCGGCCTCCCTAGTATCAGATAAATTTCGGTTAACTGTCAATATACATATATTATATTCTTGAGTGATGTGCAAAATTACTGGCTTATTTAATGAACGGATTGAACTAACAAGGCTCTTAGAAATGAAGGAAGTCGTATCGCGATGCATAGACCTAAATAATGCTATAATAAGCGAAATTGGTTAACGCGCACGTCCCGGTTAGACGATAGGTCTGGGTTCGAGTCCCATTTGCGACCATTGTTTTTTTTCTGTTTTCTGTGTCTTGTTTTCTTTCATATTTTCGTTTAGATTATTATTGTTATCTTCTTCTTCAACGATGTATTACGTTGATGGGAATAACCTTCAAATGTTATAAAAGAGAGTTTTTGTTAATTAAATAACGCATTTAAGACGTAATAAAAATATAAATTATAGATTTCTCTGAGCTTGACTCCCAGATAGAACAATCCCATGATGTTGGTGACGGGGATAACCATCTGGAACATAAAAATTGTTCTCCATATCAAAAGAAAAATACATTATAATTTCTTGTCACGGACACGGGACAAGAAATTCAAAGCAAATTAGACTGCCGACAAGAAAAAAATCAACCACCCAGAAATCTCTGATGTTCCAGGCCGTCCAACTGTATAACAACATCCCGAATGAAATTACTGAGTTAGAAAATATAAATAAATTTTAAAAAGAATTACGAAAGTATGTCTACCTAATTATTAATGTCTTTATTTATCTGTAATAATTTTAAGAATGATTATGTTTGCCAACCAATGTAAATGTTTATATCTTTATAAAATATTAGCACACACAAAGATGTGAGCTAACATAAGATTAATAAATAATTAAATATCCAGTTAAGAATTTTTCCTCGTAAAACACAGTAATGTAACCTAAAATCAATTCATCAGTTGGTAATAGTAATAAGGTCAAATGAGCCGCAGTACCTGTCAGTTAGAAACATGAAAGGGTATTGCTGTAAGCAGGGCCGGATTAACCACGTCGGGGCCCCTAGGCAATGCACGTCTCGGGGCCCCTTTACCAATGGCGGACTTCCTGAACATCATAACTCAAAATCTTGACTTGACTTGACCAATGCTTTTGAAATTTTGTACACTATTTCAACACATAAATTAACAGGTAGTCAGAGGGAGGTTTTTTTAATCATTTTATAATAACAAATTCACCGAAATTTTTTAGCAAAAATCGCGTTTTTCACTTCAATATGCTGCTAAAAATAAAAAAAAAATCGAAAAAAAACTCCATCTGACTACCTAGGAAAACATATTAACTTTTAAACGCATTTCGATTTTTTTTATTTGAAATGATCCGGTGACGAGTTATGGAGTTCACCGCATAACAACATTTTTTCGAGGCGCCTCCGGAGATTCGCTCTCACGGACTTATTTATTGATATTTTTAATGATTTTTTTTTCAAAGATACTTCAGATGTTACGCTGTAAAGTGTGTATGAAATAAATAAAATCAACATTATTCATATCTAAAAAAAATCACGACAATATGCCTTTATTTCGCCTTTAAAACCTCATTTTCTGAAAGATGCATTTGTTAAAAATGCTCTCACCAAATGTTTTAAAGAAATTCGAAAAACAGACGGAGATACAGCATTTTATGTGAAACCATTTGAAATAGTTTGTATGTTGAATTATCTTTGAATGCGTTTTTCTCGAAACTTTTGAACACATTTTCAACCTGGTTGACAATTTATTGACAACATATTATAAAAAACTATACATTCGATTCGCATGCACCAAGTCATGATCTGTTCGAAAACCCACTGTCCTGAACATCCTGAAAGCTGACTTTTTCCGAAACTTCGTAGCTCACTAATTGAAGCAAGTCATTTTTCTCGGGACGCGGGGCCCCTAGCCGATGCGGGGCCCCTAGGCAGTTGCCTACTCTGCCTTAGGGATAACCTGCATTAGGGATAGGGTACTGGCTGTAAGCCCTAGCTAGTTAAAGGAATAAGAATGAATCCATAAAATTTCCGAGTTTTTAAACCAACCACGAATCAGTCTTAAGAAATTTTGATTACTCCATCCGGACAGAACAGCTCGCAACAGTAGCGACGCTCATGCGCTTTGTCGGAATAAAATTGTACTATCAACCACGGCTACCATCTTAAGAGGATCGATCAGACATGGAAAACATTGATAAATTTACAAACAGACGAAATGCAGAGTGCTCTGATTATTTTTCATTGGATTTTTTATTATACAAATTTGTTTCCAATGATAAGACAGGCTAAACCCTAGCATATTATTTATTTTATTGATATGCATCGAAAGAATCATCGTGATATATTTTTGGGGTATTATGTCGTGTTGCGCTAACTACTTCTTTAGCAAACGTTTCGGACGGCATTACAGTGTTCATCATTTAACGCTGTCCGAAACGTTGGCTAACGAAGAAGGTAGCGCAACACGGCATGATACCCCAAAAAACAAATATAATAATATAGGATAATGCTTTTCAATAATGATAATATATCTCACTTCTAAAACATCGCTAATTTTTCTGTTCGTGTTTGTCATTGAATTTTATTCCTCGGCAATTTAATCGCCTTTGATGTCTCCGTATCTTCCAAGAAACTCACTTACATAAGTTATTTTAATTGTTAGCTATTGAACTACGAATTATCCTTTATTGAATTGTACCTATTTACAAATTGTTATCTCGTGATGGGCGGTTCGTTAATCGTCTATTAATAAAATCGCATATCATAATATGTGGTGTACAAAAATAGAACTTGTCCTTCGATTTTGAAATGATTAACATATACAAGCCTTACTAATAAAAAAAACACTTAACGGCCGTTAAACGGTGTTTTTGTTTTACACCGCATAACGACTGTGCATATTATTTTTCGCAACGTTACTAATAAGATAATGACCTTGAATTGAACTTCGGTAATTTATGCATGCGCGGTTGCAATGTTTTTCATTCAGTCGCGGCAAAATTTCAGTTTCGACATGTGAAATTTTACGCGCAATTCATTTATTGTTTTATAACATGATTTCCTCTGTTATTATTAATTCACTAATGTATTATTATAATTGAACATAATTACTATTATTTTTGTCAGTTTTGGTCCTTTAATAATGTCACGTTGTTAATTTAATTTTTTTTACATAAATATAGGTTGTTTCCGATAAATATTTTTTAAATTTAAGCTATTTTATTTATGAGCTAGAGTTTAACAAAAAAATCCATAAAAGTAAGTCTTTAATAACATAGATGGCTTATGCGTGTGGAAATAAATACAAAATTCGAAAAATCAACGCTTAAATTGTCCAGAAATGAATAAAAAATGTCAGATTTTTTCAGTTACTCTCGGGGAATAGTTATTATAATTTTTTATTTGTGGACGTTGAACGAGAAAAAGTGTGGTGACAGCTTTCTTTCAAATTCATTAAATAAAAGAACTGTGTTTTTTTTTTAATTTCATATTTTTTTAAATTGATTAAAAACGTTTTTGGTGAGCTTTTCCTCAATTTGTTTCCGTGTTTGCTTAAAATATGGAAATGTTTAAATATTGAAGTATATTCAATATACAAATATCTAAAAGGCAATTTTATCTAGTTTCTATAATGGTATTATTTTTTACAACATCGAAATATAAAATACATTGGAAGAATTCCAAAATCCGATAATCAATTATTTTTATTAACGGTGTACGCAACAGTTAAACAACCCCCTCTGGCTGTATAAGCAATATAACAACACAGGAATTCCTAGTGAGACAGGCACAGTACAATCATCTATGTAACTTAATAAATAAAGATTTTAATACAAAAATAAATTATCTTTCCTTGAACTTTTTTTTCAATTAGAAATATTTTCACACCCACGGTCGTTTACCAATTGAATAAAATTATCACAAGGCTGATAGTTTCTTAGATTTGAAGTATCGTATTGTAAAATATTGTTTTAAACCA
Organism: Limnephilus rhombicus; assembly: GCA_929108145.2. Taxonomy (NCBI): domain Eukaryota; kingdom Metazoa; phylum Arthropoda; class Insecta; order Trichoptera; family Limnephilidae; genus Limnephilus; species Limnephilus rhombicus. Next base: position 11,373,723 of record OV815291.1, read on the forward strand.
TTTTACTCACACTCCGAACCGAGCTTTTCATTTTCCCTAATGTTAATTAGGTATACTTGCGACATTCTTGTCACATTATAAATATACTAGCTTTTGCACCCGGCTTCGCTCGCATAGTTTTAGGGGGGTTTCCACTGCCTCCTCCACCTTCCCTATCCCCACTCCACTCCCCTCCTCCACCTACCCCCTCCCACACCCCTTCTCCACCACCTCTCCCCCTTTCAACCCCCCCCCCCCCCACCTCACCCCCTCCATACACGTTACATTAATTTTTCAAACAGCTCGTGTGTCACCTGTTGCAATTTTTTTATGTTAATTTCATAATGCCAGAGCTCTGAGCTATAGCCTTTATGTTATTCTGATGTATGAGCTATATTATTGTGAAATTTCATTAAAATCCATTCAGTAGTTTTTGCGTGAAAGAGTAACAAACACACATACATCCATACAAACATTCGCCTTTATAATATTATAGTAGGATTATTATCTAACATTTCCGATAACTTTAAAATGTCGGAAACCATTAATTAAAAAATCAACTCATTGATTAACATTGGCTTAAAGTGACCTAGAGGCAAAACCAGTTAAATTATATTACAATCAAAAGCAAAACAAACCAATGAACATTGTGTGGGCAGTTGGTATTTAAGTTACATAATATCACATTATTTCATGTTGAGTGGTAATATTTTATGTATCCTTTAACCCCTCGGACCCACGGCTTATTTTGTCAGAAGGTCAAAATCCAAATAAATGGAATATTTCTGAACGCATCCGACAACTAAAAACTGTTTTTGAAAGGTGATGAAAAACGATTTCAAATATTTCGATTTTAAATAAACATACTTATCATTTTTGAAATATAAAATTTTTGAATGCAAAATCAAAAAAGTTGTAAAAATGTCTACCCTTACGTTATTTTTTATCTAAAATTCAGATTTTCGTTAGTTCATTTTTTAGTTGTTTCATCTAAAAATCTCCATATACTCTTGTATGTAAAAATGGATCCCTGTTTCCCTTGGTCACGCCATAACTTCAGAACGACTTTACCTATTTCTTTTTTCTTTTTTTTAAGTTTTCTAATACTTTGTAGAAGATTCTTACGGAAATAAACATTAAGAAAATTCCACAGAAAATTGGATAATTTCAGAAAAATTAACGTCTATTTTAACTTCGCACATTTGACCCTTCGCGCGATGATGAATGTGAATTTAGCAGGCAGCTGTTTTTTTGGAACAAAAGAATTGTCTATGGATTTTTTAAATTCTAGATATTTAAATGTTGTGTTGTGAAATTAGATTGACTGTTCCTACAATATATGAAAATGAATATTTGTAATATATGAAAAATGAAAATTTGAATAAAAAAATTATAATAAGTGGCACGCGAGCTATTTGAAAACTGAATGTACCGGGACTGAATATATGGAACGCGGGAGGAGGGTTGGCGGGACGGTGAGGGCGGGGAAGGCGGAAGGGGAACGCGGGAGGGGAAAGCAATTGCAACGCATGCCCGGAATCAGCTAGTAATTAATAAAAATTCACGAAGTTTCATAATTTTTTTTGAAATTGCAGTCGGAAATTTCTGTTTTATAAAGATGCACATTGTAATTGTAAATGGTTAACTTTTAGATTTGAACATAAAGCGTGGTGTTTTCTCTTTCTAACACCGTTTAGATCATATTTCTAACCGTGATAGTAAGGGAGACACGACGACTTATATGAGAGGCATAAGAGTTGTTCCTGAAAGCGATCAAATTAGCCGAAAGGGTTAACATTGTAAGGTTATTTAACCTTTTATCCAGTGATTTATAAAGAGTTATGAAGTTGACACGATTATTGGAGCGAGTGAACGTTGGGCAATTTCTTACGGCCTATAAAATCAAGTCAACTGAGCTATATAGCTGTATGATAAAATACTCATTAGGTGATTAGCACCATTAGGCAAGCTCAATTAATGCTTATATAGTTTTTTTTTTCTTTTTTGCCTACCATTTATATATTTAATTTAATGTTTAAGGTAATACTGTTAATTTTTTTTTAAAAACGCATTAAAATTTTAAATTTTGTAATGTTTTTAAAGAATAAATAAATTGAATTGAATTGAAAAAAAAAAAAAAAAAAATAGCACCCTTTGGCTCCTAGCACAAACAAGCACATCGATTTTCGTTTTAATTTTATCGACAGTATCGAATATTTATTAACAATCGGATATTTATTTTATCGGCACCGGGAACCATTTATTGGTTAACCAACACCTACATAACGAACCACTTGGGGTGACATAGGTCACCCCAAGTGGTTCGCTATGATTGGTGACTTAGCAGAGGTGCCCGGTTTCATGGGATGAGGTTTGACCGGGTCTTGGCGGCAGATGGGTCTGGTCGGATCGAGAGAGACTTTTTTTTTTTTTTTTTTTTTTTTACATTAACTCCACACAGGAGGCCCTGAGGAAAATAATTTCCCTCAGGGCCTATGTCATCTGGGATGCTGTGTGGAGGGTCTTTTTGAGGAGAGGAAGGAATGAACATTGGTCTTGAAGAGACCCATGTTGTAGGAAGGAGGAAACACAGAGGCCGGCAAATCATTCCACAGCCGAGCTGTTGAACATAAGAACGAGTCGAAGAAACGACCCGTTCTCATGTGACTAATGTCAACTGTGTACAAATGTTGGGCACGCGTTTGGCGTGTTTCCCGACTATGCACCGGTGCCGAAGGGATCAATGATGCTAGTTCCTCGGAGCATCTTCCATTGTAATACCGGTAGAACAAGGATAGCATTCCCACCCGACGCCTGTGCTCTAAAGATTGCAATCCGTCTGTTAAGATGGGAGAATCTATCAAACGGACCGCCCGTTTCTGCACAGAGTCGAGGGTATATTTCAGGTATTTTGGAGCTCCAGACCAGAGGTGGCTGCCAAATTCAACCGTGGGGCGCACTTGCGATTTGTACAGGGTTAGCAGTTGTGTACTTTTAAAGTATCTGCGGGCCCTGTACAGTACGCCCAGTTTTTGGGAGGCTAACTTTACTCTGGCTTCGATGGAGCCCCCATACCTGAGCTGGTCACTTAGGGTTACACCAAGCAAATCAATGGAGGGCCTGTTCGGAAGATTGCTTCCGTTGAAAGAGACTAGATTTTCATTGCGATCCCTTTTAGACGTAATCAGACAAGATTGGGTCTTTGAAACATTAAATTCAACGAGATTATTTTTACCCCAAGAGAAAACACTCTCGAGGTAACCGTCCATTCTTTGCTTCAAAGCCTTACGAGCTGTTGGAGTTTGTGAGCCCTTTGGGGGCTTGTCAAACAAAAAGCTATCATGAACTGTACTGTCATCCGCGTAGCAGTGAATTGGTGCACATGACAAAAGGTCGTTGATGTGCAACAAAAACAGAGTTGGAGACAGAACCGATCCCTGCGGGACGCCAGCATTTATCGAGTGAGAGGAAGAGGTGAAACCATCGACTACCGTCTGAATCGACCTCTCCCTCAAGAAGTCGGCATCCACGTACACAAGGATGCGGGAAGTCCGTAAGAATGCAGTTTGTTGACAAGTCCTCGGTGCCAAACCCGGTCAAAGGCCTTGGATATGTCCAGTGCAACCGTTTGGGTCTCACCGAAACGTTCCAGGCATCGCCCCCAAACATGCGTCACATACGCGAGAAGATCACCGCACGAGCGGTTCCGCCGGAATCCGTATTGACGGTCGTTAATAATTTTGTTCTTCTCGAGGTATGTGAGCAGTTTGTCGTTGATCACACGTTCCATCACCTTAGACAGAACTGATGTGATCGCTATGGGGCGGTAGTTGGCCGGGTTGGAGCGGTCACCCTTCTTTGGAATAGGATGGATAACCGCTTTTTTCCAACCAGAGGGCACAGAGCCAGTCTTCAGGGACAGTTTAAAAAGCTTCGTCAAAATTGGAGCTATTTCTGCAGCGCACCTTTGCAGTACCAGGGCAGGTATTCCGTCAGGCCCACTAGCTTTATTAACATCAAGCCCTCGTAAAACATGGAGTACTTCCCGATGCCGGATCCTCAGCTTTTTCATACGAAAACCGCAGTGAGGAACCGACGTCGGGACAGCACCTTGGTCATCGAGGGTTGAGTTATCCGCAAACATTTTACCTAGTAAGTTAGCCTTTTCGGTGGCGGTGTTTGCTAGTGAGCGGTCAGGTCTGGTAAGAGGTGGCAGACTGGATTTGCAGAAATTGCGACCTATTGAGCCCGCAAGCGACCAGAATTGCCTGCTGCCATGCGGGCATGCAGTCAGCTTTCTGCTGATCTGCTGGTCGTGCTCGAATTTTGACCTATTTATGATTCTCTTGGTTTCCTTTGCCATTTTGTTGTAAGCTGTTCTGTCTTCGGATGTTCTAGATGTGTTGTAGGCTCGGTAAGCCTCTTAATAACGTGGATCTCCTGTAAACAGCTAGCATTATCTAGCTAGTGGTCAAAGTGGCCAATTTAAGTGTTTTGTTCGGGTCGGGAACATATTTATTGTGAAATGTGCCGTGAAATAAAACTAGAAGATCTCCTACGTAAAACCATGTTTTTATTGAAGTCCTTCTGCTCAACTACCCATTTATAACATGACTGGTTGATAGAAGCCTTTTGACTTCTCTGGCCGGACTTTGTTACATTGGAACATTGAGAGGGATGGATTTATACGTCTGTGACTCCTGGACACTGACCCCCATATTCCTACCTACCCCTCATTCCTTTTTTCCTTCCCAGACTTCCTCTTCGTCCTTTCCTTACAAAGACCCTCCATACAGCTTCCCTAAGTTGACATAGGCCCTAAGGGCAATTATTTTCCTCGGGGCCTCCTTTTTTTTACATGAATACCGCACAAGAGTCCCAACTGCTCCCGTCTGGAGCCATTGAGACTATGGCATCCCCAATTGGGGTATGAGATAGGGAAGAGGATATGGAAGAGGGAGGTGGGGAAGTACCTGGCTATTCATATCTGGTCACCTAACACGGCGAAAGGCACTTCAGGCAATGTTTCAATTCTGAATGGTGGTCTTACACCAGGGCGATACTGAGACTATCTTCCACTCTGGAACGTGCCGAAAATTTACAATTTATTATTTTTAAATTAATAAATTGTGAAGTACACAAATTAATCAAATAAAATTTATTTGCCACGCCGGGATTCGGGATTCGGAATGCGAGTCAAGCGCCTTACCGCTGCACTACGCCGGCCACTGGCCACTCCACTGTGTGGAGCTAACGTAAAAAATAATTCTAGAGCACGACTGCAGATCGCCAACGACTAACATAAGATGGATTCATCGATTCATCTCCGTGGTCGAGAGGAACTGGAGAACTGTACAAGCAATCCGAAGGTGGCGGTTCGAATCCCGGCGTGCGCAAAAAAAATGATTGATTTAAGTTACTTCAAATATAATGACAATTTATTCATTTAAATTAATTTATAATATACTAGCTGGTACCCAGCATGCGTTGCTATGCCATTTAATAAAGAAATTGTTTCTCCCTGCGTGTCCTTTCCCATTCGACCCGTTCCCCCTCCGTCTCCTCCACGTTCCTTCTCTCCACTCCACTCCCCCTCTTTCCCCGTCCCGCGAACCCCTCTCCCGAGTTCCCCTCCCCCGTCCCAGGTCCACCTCCCCCCTTCCAGGTTCCCCTCCCCCTTCCCCGGTTACCCTTCCCCCCTCCCGCGAACCCCCTACCCGAGTTCCCCACTGCCTTCCCCCCTTCCGCACTCCACACATTCTATTTTCAAACAGCTCGCGTGCCACCTATAGCATTTTTTTATACAAATTTCATAATGCCTGAGCTCACCAGAAGTTTTATACAAACCTTGTCCTGACAATAACGAACACACAAAAAAGAATTATCCAATTTGGTGCAGTCGTTCGAAAGTTATGCGCGTACATATATTTCGGCGATTCATTTTTATTTATACAGATAGATAGATTTGCCGCACTTTCCAGAGTGGAAGATAATGTCAATATCGCCCTGGTGTAAGACCACCATTTAGAATTCAAACTTTGCTTGAAATGGCTTTAGCCGTGTTTGGTGATCTGATCTAAATAGCCAGGTAATTTCCCACCTTCCTCTCCCTCATCTCCTTCCCCTTCCCACTACCTTCAGCCTATCAAAAAAAATCCAAAGAAATACTACAAATCAATGATATTTTTCAAACATTATGCATCTGGAAACGATCCGCTCTCTTGCGAACTCTGGCGGTATAAAAATGTAGTATTTATCTAAAACGGCCACCATCTTGAACCGGAACTGGAATTTAACAAACAAATTTACAACATATTAAATGCTAAATGGTCGAAACAAAACAGGACTTCAAATAGCTAGGTTCTGTCAACTATTAATAAATAGAAATCGTTTTCGGAGCAACATTCATCAGTGACGTAAGCAGCCTGACACGGGTAGCTGTTATTAGAGGGCCCTTGCAATAAACTTCAAGGCTAGCGGGTCTCTGTCTGGTCCTTGTGCATAATGCAGAGCTCTTGGGCCTTATTAATGTGTAAAAAAGAGGGAACGTTTATTGCCTTTTTGTACGGTCGTTGCCGGGGATATTGAATTACCTAATTAGCAATACAAGCGCTTCAGGATGACATCAATGTAAATCAACTATATGTAGCTAATAGCCATTTTCTTAGATTATATTCGACTTTAGCAGTGTTAATGGTATTATTTTTAATTGTCAATGGTAGTTTATTAAATTTAATATTCTTTAACCATTTACGGGATTTATTCACAGAATTTGTAAATTAAATTAGTAAATCCCTCAATTCTAACCCTTTACAATACCTTAATTAGAATACTTCAAAATTATTACACTTAAAATTAGGAGGCAATTGACTGATCTGATATGTTTACATAAAATAAAGCACTGCCATCTCGATACTGAATTATGTATTAACAATATTGAAATAAATGTTCCCAATTCCCATTAATATTTTTCACCTGGAAACATATAAAAATAATATCACCTATTTTAGCCCTCTGACCCAAAACGTGTCGACTTTATAATGAGATAGAGTGTGCTTTATTTTCGTCAATAATTTATATGGATTCAGAAAAAAATGTTCTGCGATTGCTAAAAAATATGTTGTGCTAATTATATTGTGTATCAATATTTGTATCTCTAATTAAGTATCTTCATAGAGATGTGTCTGTGCTATGTGCCTCTATTTGTATTTATTTGTCATTCGAGTGAACTTTCTATTTTTTAATTTTCTATTTTTATTTGTTTTGTTATTTAATCTTTATTTATAAAGAATTTCAAGATTTACAAATGTATTATTTGTCTGATTAGATGTATGTAATTGTCAACCTATTTGTGTATTAACCGAGTTTTGTTTTTATAGCAGGTTTGTTCTCGTATTGAACTTCTGTAAGAACCCATTATAAAATAAATAAGTTTTAAACTGTATAGAAAAAAATACCATTCGATATTCAGAACGTATTTAATACATTTTTACATTCGGTAGTTATGGTTTAAAGTAAAGTTTGTTTTTCCATTTGCCAACTTGCGTGGTGTAATGGTACACCCCCCCCCCCTAATGAAAACTTTACAATATTCCTTCTTCTCGAATTTGAATTAGAAGGTTTACAACAAAGATCGGTGGTGACGCTCTCTCCTCGGTCACGGAACCACTTGCTGGTGGTGCAACCCTTTTCCTCGGGTTTTATACCCCCCTCTCCCACTCGCTCGCGCGTTCAGATCTCCGGTTGGTAGATCTTCCTCTCGTACCTACTGAATGATTCGCCAATAATGTTTGAATCATGACTCGTTTTTCCCACCCCTGTGACTGAACACAGTAAAAGGTAGTTTTCCGGGAAATTCTTACAATAAACCCTTTACTCCACGTTGTGTGATTTTTTGCTTCGGAGCACCTAGGACATCTAGGATAGGTATTTAATGTATTTCGTGGTAACTTTCGGTTCTTTTAGGTAAGGTGTGGAAGAATTTCTCTGTATCTCTTAAACGTCTGAAGGACACGTCCGGTCTAAACTATCCTGAATTTGTCCCCACTATGATCCTAATGATATACACTGCTCCAATATTTACATAATGAGCACGGTTGCTATTACTCTCGCTAGGCTATAAAATTGATCTCTCTCCCTCTACGTCCTAATAATTTTTTTATGTACATACCTAGAATGTTTCATTCGGATATTTGGCGATTCCTCTGCTCTGCTTTCCGTGGCTAGATCCTGTACATAATCGTGATAATATGTTCTGTTGTTAGTAAGCCCAAATTTATACCTAGGATGGAAGTATAAAGAAGGGATAGAGGATAGGATGGATGGTGATGGGGAAGAAATTCTTTGCAAACTAGTACTGGCTCCTCCACTTGACCAAATTGACTAGGTGGTCAGCTCTCAGGACACGACCCCTCGACCAATGCATGATGAGGCTATACCCATGGCACCCGGAAAATCTCTTGACGATAAACCAGATACCCGGACCCCTCCATAACAAAAGAAGAACGACATGCCTTCAAACCTTTCCTGATCAACTCCAGTATCGAACACCTCCGGAACTACTTTACTGGCTCTAGAAGGGGTAATCTATTTCGTCCCTTATCAAGGCTCTACTCACGGTACAAAGTGGCGTAAGCTTGTGACAGGCAGATCCTTCCTCCCACGTGACCGACCTAGCGTTACAGACCACCTCTGGAAACCGACTTATCCCCACCCTTGTAAGAGATACGTTTGCTTCCAGGTCGATAGGATTAAAAAATGTGATGATGCTGCAGGAATCTCTTCGCAAGAATCCATGCTCATGCCTCCATCCACACTACCTTGCCGGTAACTCGAGGTGCTTTTGGCAAAGACGCCTCCGACAGCGAACCATGCCCTTTCATACAAATTGGCACCTCATTTCATACGGTCCTTCGCGCCCAATCACTCGACACCGTCCCGCGAAAGGGAATTGCTTCCAGAACCTCGCGTGACCCGATCAGTCTATGGTGAGCATCCTCCAACATGACAATGCGGAAAGACCCTTACCGGTGGACCACCAATTGTGTGTATGTGTGGCCTCGGTGTCGTCATCACATTGTTCAATCATAAAGATTTAAAAAGCGTAGATCAAGAAGTAGGAATTCAGCGGAGTACCTGTTAGTTTTATTTGTTTCATATTTAATATTGTGATTCTGCTCTTCTGCTCTCTTGTCTAAAGATGTTCAGCTGTTCGGGTTGCAGGTAATCGCCTTCAATTTGATATGTCGTACTCCCGGAACGCCCTCCATTTGGTTGAGTGTACAACACCCCCGAGGTGTACATAAGTACCTCGCTTGCTCGTTCATTTTTTTTGTATGTGTGTTCCCCCGACCGCCCGGCATCGGCTGTCTGGGAGAAAACGTCACTGCCCTAAATGATAATAACGGTTAAACATATTCATATTAGCTCTGCAATAATATTATTTTTTATCGGCGCTGGAGCTGTTGAAATTTACTGCCAGGGTTCGCGTTCCATTTACGTCACTCTGCAACCAGGTACCTGTAATTGAAATATAGATTCTTTAACTTACCCGTACGTAATTGCTTAATTCTCCGGTCGGGAAAACACGACCAATTGCATCTTAATTACGTATCCTGTAGACCTTTACCTGTGGAGAAAACACAAAGGGGCCCTTCCTACGATTTCCTAAATTTTATACGACAAGGCCTAACGTAGCCTTAGATTTATGACTAAATTTAACCCCCTTTCCTTCTTCTTCTCGCAATTGTAATATACTCAGGTTGACCGATGTTTGTAGACTATTTCAAATATATCGTCCCTCCTTAAATATGTGTGTTCCCTAAGGTTAAATTAGCACTTGCTATATCTTGGTATCGAAACCACTAGATTCAACGTTTTCGTAAATTATTATTATTATTGTTTTATTTCTAAACTATTCGGTACTTATGCATTTTCCCATTTCAAAAGAACGATTTTTTTCTCGTAATTTAGATTTTATTTTTTTTTATTCTATTATTATTTCTGATAAACAATCCGCAATTTTATTATTAACATTTATTTGTCGACCCCGTTTAAATTGTAGTAAAACCGAAGTTTTATTTTATTATTATATCACGCCTGTTTAAACCGAACTAATATCTGTTATTATAACTCAATATTTTCACTGTCCTTAAATAATTTTCACAATTTTTTTTAAGTTCCTAAAAGCTTTTCACCTCTGGCTTGTACCCCTTCTCCTGAATCTAATTAATTAACACTTTGCACAAAATCCACTGAAGTTAGATCGACACTCCGCCGGAACGATTTTTGCTAAGTCTCCGAAAAAATTCCCCAACACTTCGATTTCCGCGCCCTTTTTGACAGCCTTTCCTTCCCGAGATCTCACCCTGAACTCCCTCCTCTTGCCTAAAACCGCCCTTTTTGTCTCCTCCGCTTACCCATTAATCAAACTTAAATTTTACAATTACGACCTTTAAACGCACAACCTTCATAGTTCCCAAATCTAGTATCGTATCCTGCGGTTTATGACATTTCGTCCTGAACGGTGCTCCCAACACAGAATTCGTATCACGCGAAAGCACTATCTCGTAGAATCGGACAGGGGCGTACTCGGTCTCGTCCCTTGGATATACACACGAATCTTCTGCAAAACTAGCGCCTACAAGATATCATTTACCAAGTGAATAATTAATTCAACTTTTCTCGAAAATCTATCGTGTCCGTTCTACCATTTTTAAAATCGCTTCCAGGTACGGTGTATCCTGAGTTTTTTATATACTCTCCATACTTTTCTCGGTAACCCTAAGTCTTATTTCAACTCGGCAACCTACAACATTTTCCGACCGTCATCTACTATGCATCTTATTATCGCACAAATCGCATAACACGTCACCTTCTAGGTATTTTGTCATTTTAGCATTTGACTGTGGATTTTCTAACAATTAGTGACCGAATATTCTTATTCAGCCGTACCCCTTATGTGGACATGTGGCTGTGTTTGTCTCTGGCTATATGACGCGTTCCTTGTGTTCGCATACATTTTCTTAATATTTCCCGCGCTCGCAAATACCTAAGTATAATCTCTAGTCATTTGACCCCTTCCTAAACAAGGCCGCGACACTCGTAGAACCTTATTTAGTAATAGCCTAAACTTTTATGATCTCGATTCTTCCTTTTACGGGCCGTAACCTCTACCAAAGTCTAATTCCATACCTGCCTCCGAACGTTTTTTCATCTGCACCTTTAGTTCCTCCTTCCATATCCCATCTCCCTCTGGCGTAAAACCCAATAAATCTCCGTTGTTATGCACCTAGCAATTAAGAAAAATACTTGAGAATTCAAATAATTTTAAATCCTGACAGGCCGTTAAATTTTATAGCTTTTCCTAATTTCCTATTACCTATATCTCGCGTATAAACTCGAGTGGTGATTTCAGCTTAATGAATATCCTAATGACTCAAAACCGTGTTAGATATTTCTCACTTGAAAACACTTTAATACGTAAGAGATCGACAACATTTCCTCCCCTCTAATCTATCAGATATAAAATCCAACCCGAAACCTTAGATTTTATTTGGTCGTTGACGTAATCGATTCCTTCCCGACTACCCTGAGATTATCAGCTTTTGTGTTTTGACTACCATATTACGCTCGTTCCCAATACCTGCACGCAAATCCCGCTGGAATTTTGTTCGGAAAAAGCGATATTGATTGTCAATGCCTACTCCCGTTTCTATTCTCATACAATAGAAATCGTTCGTTATTTCATGTTTAATTAACGCATGATTTTTGTTCCTTTTAAAACCTCCGTCAACGAAATACTTGCAAGACTCGCCGACCCCCGATGCGAAGTCAACTGTTGTCAATTCCCTCGTGCTCCCCATAAAAATGCGATTTAGGACCAAGTTAGAAGTGTTTTTACCACTTAAAATAGCTATCAGTTTGGACCGTGGGATAACTTTTGTGTCTCAATTGGACACAACCCTCTCACACCACGCCCCGAGATTTGATTGGCTGATATGCGTCTAATGGTTTCCAACCATACTAGGATTTGCTAGTCGTTTTTTCTTCCAAAATTTGTTTACACCCTTCGTAGCAGAAAAAATGTCCAATCATTACAGTTTCCCTTAATATTTCTTTCAAAATTAACCAATAGATGTCGATAGTGTGATCATTTTCGTAAAAAAAAAAAATATTCGCCAACCATCCAACAAAGCCGGTTCATCACAGCCTCCCTATAGAAATTATCTCCAGTGTCAAAGCACGCTATTAGTGGTTGGTCAGTGGAGTCATTTCTAAATGCAGACTTTAGTTAGTCTCCTCCTTCCCCCCGTGTTTTCTCTTTCCCAAAATGTGTCGTACCTAAATGCTGTGTATCTCTTCTCTCCGCAGGTTAACTGTCCGTTCTACTCCCTCCTCCCCCTCTGATTTTTTTTCAACAATTTAACCTTACACAAACGTTCTACTGTCCCCCATCCCGACGTGTACTGTATTTAATTAATTTATTTATTTTCTTGATAAAGAACTCTTGAGCATCTTTCCAATTCGGCCCTGCCTCCATCGGTCTGCTAATGCCTCGCCCCTACATCTGTTTGCTTCTGCTCGCCGACCGTCGCTGTAACCATTTTTTTTCTGCATTCTTCGCTATTCTCTGTTATCTGTTATCTGTCTTTAAGAGGCGACCGGGTCACATTTCACTTACAATTTACCCTGACCCTATTGCAGGTAATATCTTTCAAACCCGGACCGTATTTAATATAAACGTCTTCTCGCAATGTATTTTAAATTTTCCATCGGCCCGTCTCAGTTTAAGTAAGATAAAATACCAAATCTTGACAACGACGAACTCATCCGTTTACCAACTAAACGTGTCTCCTCTTAATATCATCTCGGTTTACATTTGTACCCTGCACTCTATCGGTCCGTATTTTTTTTCATAATGTCTAGTACGCAACTCTATGACCGACCCTTTTTTTCGATGTTTTTATCCTTCGTTAGGCTATCCCTAAGGTCTCCCTTCAAAATAAAACGAAACCTTTTTTCCATTGATAAACTAAGAAAGGACATTATTACCTATCAATATAAATTTTTGTTTTTGTTGTGCGCTAGACCGTCTCCATTCAATATAACAATTAGTGTATAAACAGAACTACTTCGACTCAATTATACTCGCTATGGTGAATCGATACTGAAATGCATCATCGAAGAACTATCTCCCCTAATACATGACACACTTTCTCGCTGCTTCTTATCGAAGGATGAATACCACTAACTATCCTACTGATTATGTTCAGAATCTTATTTTAACTGACGTACGGCGCAACTCTCACTGATTCCCAACCCATTTGAATCAAAATCACTCCTACCAGTGTAGTGTAACCTGAACATATCTAAATCCACTAAACGCCCTTTTAGCTGATTACGTCTCCTCCCTAAGCCTAAAAAAATCCTTTTATCGCCTTTAAACATGAATTTGTTCTAACCTAACCATGCTTGAATTTAATAACCAACCGATTGGTTCCGCCCCCTCCCTAAGCCATAAAACTCCTTATCCTTTAACATGATATTTTTCTAAACTAAACATGTTGAATGTAGTAACTATTCGATTGGTCTCGTCCCCTCCCTAACTCACTAAAATCCCTTCTTACTTAGACATGAAATTTTCCTAGCCTAAACCCGATTGAATGTAATAACTATTTGGTTATCATCTCCTCCCTAACTCACTAAAACCTCTTATTGCAACGATTTAATTTTCTTCCATGTGATTATAACCGTTATTTTAAGCTAGTGGTTCCGCCCTGGGTCATTAACCGTACTTTTTTTTTTCGCCCCGGGTCGTTGCATTCCTGACCTAGTTACGATAGTCGAACGCAAGGTCATAAATCTTCGATTTGATGATGTGTTCACTGTACCATTTTTTGTTGCATCCCCTTTTTTTTTCCTTCTCCGCACCCTAACTTAAAAGGCAATGACCTACATTTAAACCGTTGGGATCGTAAATCTTTGCTAATGGTTTTGTTTACAAATTTATCTATCTATATTTATCTACCCGTCTAAGAGGCAATGACCTACATTTGCAGATTTAAAACTATTGGCTACTGATTTGTTTAAATATTCTAGCCTACTTTTTTTTGTTGTTTTTCTATTCATTAGTCTATTTTTTATTTTTTATTTTTTTTTTTTTTTTAAAGCTGTTCTTCCTATGTAATTATCCTTCAAATTGCACTGATTGCTGATTGCAAGATACATTGAAACTCTTCCAGCTTTTAAAACCTTACCTCCTGGTCTCGCGGCAACACTTGTAATGGTACACCCCCCCCCCCTAATGAAAACTTTACAATATTCCTTCTTCTCGAATTTGAATTAGAAGGTTTACAACAAAGATCGGTGGTGACGCTCTCTCCTCGGTCACGGAACCACTTGCTGGTGGTGCAACCCTTTTCCTCGGGTTTTATACCCCCCTCTCCCTCTCGCTCGCGCGTTCAGATCTCCGGTTGGTAGATCTTCCTCTCGTACCTACTGAATGATTCGCCAATAATGTTTGAATCATGACTCGTTTTTCCCACCCCTGTGACTGAACACAGTAAAAGGTAGTTTTCCGGGAAATTCTTACAATAAACCCTTTACTCCACGTTGTGTGATTTTTTGCTTCGGAGCACCTAGGACATCTAGGATAGGTATTTAATGTATTTCGTGGTAACTTTCGGTTCTTTTAGGTAAGGTGTGGAAGAATTTCTCTGTATCTCTTAAACGTCTGAAGGACACGTCCGGTCTAAACTATCCTGAATTTGTCCCCACTATGATCCTAATGATATACACTGCTCCAATATTTACATAATGAGCACGGTTGCTATTACTCTCGCTAGGCTATAAAATTGATCTCTCTCCCTCTACGTCCTAATAATTTTTTTATGTACATACCTAGAATGTTTCATTCGGATATTTGGCGATTCCTCTGCTCTGCTTTCCGTGGCTAGATCCTGTACATAATCGTGATAATATGTTCTGTTGTTAGTAAGCCCAAATTTATACCTAGGATGGAAGTATAAAGAAGGGATAGAGGATAGGATGGATGGTGATGGGGAAGAAATTCTTTGCAAACTAGTACTGGCTCCTCCACTTGACCAAATTGACTAGGTGGTCAGCTCTCAGGACACGACCCCTCGACCAATGCATGATGAGGCTATACCCATGGCACCCGGAAAATCTCTTGACGATAAACCAGATACCCGGACCCCTCCATAACAAAAGAAGAACGACATGCCTTCAAACCTTTCCTGATCAACTCCAGTATCGAACACCTCCGGAACTACTTTACTGGCTCTAGAAGGGGTAATCTATTTCGTCCCTTATCAAGGCTCTACTCACGGTACAAAGTGGCGTAAGCTTGTGACAGGCAGATCCTTCCTCCCACGTGACCGACCTAGCGTTACAGACCACCTCTGGAAACCGACTTATCCCCACCCTTGTAAGAGATACGTTTGCTTCCAGGTCGATAGGATTAAAAAATGTGATGATGCTGCAGGAATCTCTTCGCAAGAATCCATGCTCATGCCTCCATCCACACTACCTTGCCGGTAACTCGAGGTGCTTTTGGCAAAGACGCCTCCGACAGCGAACCATGCCCTTTCATACAAATTGGCACCTCATTTCATACGGTCCTTCGCGCCCAATCACTCGACACCGTCCCGCGAAAGGGAATTGCTTCCAGAACCTCGCGTGACCCGATCAGTCTATGGTGAGCATCCTCCAACATGACAATGCGGAAAGACCCTTACCGGTGGACCACCAATTGTGTGTATGTGTGGCCTCGGTGTCGTCATCACATTGTTCAATCATAAAGATTTAAAAAGCGTAGATCAAGAAGTAGGAATTCAGCGGAGTACCTGTTAGTTTTATTTGTTTCATATTTAATATTGTGATTCTGCTCTTCTGCTCTCTTGTCTAAAGATGTTCAGCTGTTCGGGTTGCAGGTAATCGCCTTCAATTTGATATGTCGTACTCCCGGAACGCCCTCCATTTGGTTGAGTGTACAACACCCCCGAGGTGTACATAAGTACCTCGCTTGCTCGTTCATTTTTTTTGTATGTGTGTTCCCCCGACCGCCCGGCATCGGCTGTCTGGGAGAAAACGTCACTGCCCTAAATGATAATAACGGTTAAACATATTCATATTAGCTCTGCAATAATATTATTTTTTATCGGCGCTGGAGCTGTTGAAATTTACTGCCAGGGTTCGCGTTCCATTTACGTCACTCTGCAACCAGGTACCTGTAATTGAAATATAGATTCTTTAACTTACCCGTACGTAATTGCTTAATTCTCCGGTCGGGAAAACACGACCAATTGCATCTTAATTACGTATCCTGTAGACCTTTACCTGTGGAGAAAACACAAAGGGGCCCTTCCTACGATTTCCTAAATTTTATACGACAAGGCCTAACGTAGCCTTAGATTTATGACTAAATTTAACCCCCTTTCCTTCTTCTTCTCGCAATTGTAATATACTCAGGTTGACCGATGTTTGTAGACTACTTCAAATATATCGTCCCTCCTTAAATATGTGTGTTCCCTAAGGTTAAATTAGCACTTGCTATATCTTGGTATCGAAACCACTAGATTCAACGTTTTCGTAAATTATTATTATTATTGTTTTATTTCTAAACTATTCGGTACTTATGCATTTTCCCATTTCAAAAGAACGATTTTTTTCTCGTAATTTAGATTTTATTTTTTTTTATTCTATTATTATTTCTGATAAACAATCCGCAATTTTATTATTAACATTTATTTGTCGACCCCGTTTAAATTGTAGTAAAACCGAAGTTTTATTTTATTATTATATCACGCCTGTTTAAACCGAACTAATATCTGTTATTATAACTCAATATTTTCACTGTCCTTAAATAATTTTCACAATTTTTTTTAAGTTCCTAAAAGCTTTTCACCTCTGGCTTGTACCCCTTCTCCTGAATCTAATTAATTAACACTTTGCACAAAATCCACTGAAGTTAGATCGACACTCCGCCGGAACGATTTTTGCTAAGTCTCCGAAAAAATTCCCCAACACTTCGATTTCCGCGCCCTTTTTGACAGCCTTTCCTTCCCGAGATCTCACCCTGAACTCCCTCCTCTTGCCTAAAACCGCCCTTTTTGTCTCCTCCGCTTACCCATTAATCAAACTTAAATTTTACAATTACGACCTTTAAACGCACAACCTTCATAGTTCCCAAATCTAGTATCGTATCCTGCGGTTTATGACATTTCGTCCTGAACGGTGCTCCCAACACAGAATTCGTATCACGCGAAAGCACTATCTCGTAGAATCGGACAGGGGCGTACTCGGTCTCGTCCCTTGGATATACACACGAATCTTCTGCAAAACTAGCGCCTACAAGATATCATTTACCAAGTGAATAATTAATTCAACTTTTCTCGAAAATCTATCGTGTCCGTTCTACCATTTTTAAAATCGCTTCCAGGTACGGTGTATCCTGAGTTTTTTATATACTCTCCATACTTTTCTCGGTAACCCTAAGTCTTATTTCAACTCGGCAACCTACAACATTTTCCGACCGTCATCTACTATGCATCTTATTATCGCACAAATCGCATAACACGTCACCTTCTAGGTATTTTGTCATTTTAGCATTTGACTGTGGATTTTCTAACAATTAGTGACCGAATATTCTTATTCAGCCGTACCCCTTATGTGGACATGTGGCTGTGTTTGTCTCTGGCTATATGACGCGTTCCTTGTGTTCGCATACATTTTCTTAATATTTCCCGCGCTCGCAAATACCTAAGTATAATCTCTAGTCATTTGACCCCTTCCTAAACAAGGCCGCGACACTCGTAGAACCTTATTTAGTAATAGCCTAAACTTTTATGATCTCGATTCTTCCTTTTACGGGCCGTAACCTCTACCAAAGTCTAATTCCATACCTGCCTCCGAACGTTTTTTCATCTGCACCTTTAGTTCCTCCTTCCATATCCCATCTCCCTCTGGCGTAAAACCCAATAAATCTCCGTTGTTATGCACCTAGCAATTAAGAAAAATACTTGAGAATTCAAATAATTTTAAATCCTGACAGGCCGTTAAATTTTATAGCTTTTCCTAATTTCCTATTACCTATATCTCGCGTATAAACTCGAGTGGTGATTTCAGCTTAATGAATATCCTAATGACTCAAAACCGTGTTAGATATTTCTCACTTGAAAACACTTTAATACGTAAGAGATCGACAACATTTCCTCCCCTCTAATCTATCAGATATAAAATCCAACCCGAAACCTTAGATTTTATTTGGTCGTTGACGTAATCGATTCCTTCCCGACTACCCTGAGATTATCAGCTTTTGTGTTTTGACTACCATATTACGCTCGTTCCCAATACCTGCACGCAAATCCCGCTGGAATTTTGTTCGGAAAAAGCGATATTGATTGTCAATGCCTACTCCCGTTTCTATTCTCATACAATAGAAATCGTTCGTTATTTCATGTTTAATTAACGCATGATTTTTGTTCCTTTTAAAACCTCCGTCAACGAAATACTTGCAAGACTCGCCGACCCCCGATGCGAAGTCAACTGTTGTCAATTCCCTCGTGCTCCCCATAAAAATGCGATTTAGGACCAAGTTAGAAGTGTTTTTACCACTTAAAATAGCTATCAGTTTGGACCGTGGGATAACTTTTGTGTCTCAATTGGACACAACCCTCTCACACCACGCCCCGAGATTTGATTGGCTGATATGCGTCTAATGGTTTCCAACCATACTAGGATTTGCTAGTCGTTTTTTCTTCCAAAATTTGTTTACACCCTTCGTAGCAGAAAAAATGTCCAATCATTACAGTTTCCCTTAATATTTCTTTCAAAATTAACCAATAGATGTCGATAGTGTGATCATTTTCGTAAAAAAAAAAAATATTCGCCAACCATCCAACAAAGCCGGTTCATCACAGTGGTTATACGAGTATAATGAAAACATGAAATTAGCATATAAAAACCTTCATCGGATTGATTTTTTAATTTTAAAATGTGGTATTTCCTAAGTGCTACCACTCGGATTGTTACTGATCAAGGTCGGCCATTCAGCTCATTGTAGATCACATTCCAACAGATTTATAAAAACTTAAATACGTTATTATTTTTCTTAAAATATTTTATTAAACTAGCAGACCGGGCCACACATTGCTGTGGCTAACGACACTCAATCTACTGACAATGCTATTACCCAACCTTTATAACCAACGCAATCTGTTAATTTGCCTTCATATCAAATCCACACCACCCGCTTGCCAGCCCGCCCCCTTTATATATTGTATATTTCAAGCAATTTACACAAAACCTTGACAAATTATATACCTAAACCTTCCTCATGAATCACCACTCTATTGGTGCAAACCGCATGAAAGTCCGTTGCGTAGTTTAAAAGATCTAAGCGTACAGACAGCGGGAGCGACTTCGCTGTAGGTATACTATGTAGAGATACTAGTGAGTTCCCGGCATGCGTTGCAATAACACTTAACAAAGGATTTTTTTTCTCCCTGCAAGTTCTTTCCCTTTCGTCTCGTTCGTCTTCCGCCTCCTCTTCCTCTCCCGCGTCCCCTTCCCATCACGCGTTCCCACTCCGTCTATTCTGCCTTCCCTCTCCCTACACTCCTCTCCCGCTTTCCCCCTCCCACGAACTTCCCTCCCGCGTTCCCCTCCCCCCTCCCGCTTTACCATCCCTCTCCCGCATTCCATACATTCAGTTTTCAAACAGCTCGCGTGCCACCTATTACAATTTTTTATAATAATTTCATAACTCCAGAGCTCACCACTATATTTAGAAACCATCGCGGGCGTGCGCATAACAACTCACGGTGTAGGAAATAATTTCATGACGCAGAGCTCACTATATAGAAAACTTTGCGGGCATGCACACATCAAATCCCCAAAGTTTCATCGCAATCGGATGAATGTTTAGCAACGCATAATTTCATGACGCCAGAGCTCACTATTATGTATAGAAACCATCGTGGGCATACGCACATCAAATCCCCAAATTTTAATCGCAATCGGATGAATGGTTTAGCAACGCATAAGGAACAAACATACATACATGCAAGCAAGCAAGCATATACATTGATTTTTATATAATATGTAGATTTACCTTTCATCAATTCTGGTACCGTGGGTTGTTCGGGTGCTGAAATCTAACCACTCGATCGTTTTTGTCCACATTTTGAACAATTTGCAATGCAAAAGTATGTCTCTACATTAAAATTTGGAGGTAGGTATGATTTTTTCAATGAGGGCGGGAAATTTTCGAACCGAACGTTTTAAAAAATTCCTAGCGCTCAAGGCTGAAATATGATTATACATGTAGAACGCTTCAGTGGCTGGCTTAATTCTCCAAAAATTGGGCGTATTTTGTCAGAAGCTAGAAAGATTTCCGCTGTGCAATAAAATCAAAATAAATGGAATATTTGTAAACGTATCCAAAAACTAAACACTGTTTTTACAATTTGATTAAATATACAAGTGACCATGTAATTTTTTAAATAAAAAAAGTTTTGAATGCAAACTTCGAAAAAAGTTTTTAAAATGGATCACCTTTTGTTTTTTCTAACTAAAATTATTGATAACGAAAAAAAAAAATACATTACATATTTTATTAGACAGATAAATTACAAACATTATGGTCACCTCACTTTTTGTCGTTTCGTGTAAAAAATATTGTTGGATTGATAAAATATTGATCTTGGAGTTCTATTAGACAGTAAGCTTTTTTTTCAATCTCACGTCACATCACATCACGTCTAAGGCTTTGAAAATGCTAGGATTTATACTTAGAGTAAGTTCTGTTTGCAAAAATCCACAAACATTTAAGATTCTCTACATATCATACGTCAGAAGCCACCTAGAGTATGCTTCAACAGTATGGAACCCCCATTGTTCTACATATAAATCAAATATAGAAAGAGTCCAGAAAAAGTTTTTGAAATATGTTTCGTTTCGCATGCGAAATTATGTAAATTATGTCTCTATGAACCTCAAAACCCTTGATCAACGCAAAGATATCAGAGACCTAGTAATGCTTTATAAGATAATCCACAATTTTATTGATAGCCCTTACCTATTACAAAATATCAATTTCAGATGTCCAATAAGAGTCACTCGATCTCCAGACATATTTTATATTCCTAAGAGCAATGCTAATTATCTTCAAAATGTGTTTATAAGAAGAAGCTGTAGCACTTTCAATAGATTATGCACAGACATTGACATGTTTAACACGAACCTTGCTAACTTCATAAAATTCCTAAAAAGTAATATTCAACGGAAAACTTAATGTTTCATTAATTCCTTATCTTTCTGTTACATTTTCATTTTTCTTCATTTTCATTACATTTTCTTTTTTGATTTCAGCAGTTTGAAAATACATTTTTTTGTAGATTTAAGTGAGTAGATGCACTTTTTCAGAACTGTTTATATTACATACATATATTGTTTTGTTTGTTTTTTTTTTATTTTTATTATGGTCTCAAATTTTTATGTCGTTATTTTATTGGTCAATGATATGACTATCTCTAACACTGTTATATATGAACTTGTAATGACTGTTTATAACGCTAATAAATAAAATAAAATAAAAAATAAATAAATAAAATAAAGTATCATAATTATTTCTCAAGTTACGGTCGGAAACTTTAGTTACATAAAGTTGTACATTTTTATTATTATGTCATTAACTTTTAGATTAGAATATATAGCGTGTTATTTTCTCTTTCCAATACCGTTTACATTATGTTTTTCACTATGATAGTAAGGGAGACACAGCGATTTTTGTGAGACTTATGTGAACTGGGACACATATGAGTTTTAAGAAATTTGCAATAGCACTGACTTGCGCGGACCTGCACACCTTCACGTGCCTTCAGTGTTAATAATAATAATAATATTTGGATGATTTATATAGCGCCGTTTTTGTGAAAAATCACCTCAAGGGCGCTGTACAAACTTCATTTCTAAAATCTAAAAAACTACAAGCTAGGCAAACAATTATAAACAACTTGTGGCTAAAAATTGCATACATCGGTTCATTGACCACCGATACGAAAAAATGTGTATGTGTACAATATTTTGACCAATGAACGCGATGCTGCCTAAAATTTAATGAAAACAGGACCATACTTACCTGGAAGGTCGCTTGAAATTAACACTGTATATTGTCCATTTAAAGAAATTTAGATAGAGTTCGCACGCAGAGGACATTATTGTGAACACATGTTATTTAATCCTGAAAAATATTTTAATATTAATGTGATGTAGAGTAATTAAGTATTTCATATGGAAAGAATACGATAGATGGCGGTAAGCATGCAGCTTGCACCATAGCTCGCCAGATGGCATTGGCGTACAAGCAGCAGTCTCTGAGATGGACTTGACGAGCTCCACTGGCAAGGCCGCGGAGATTTACCTACCCCCGAATAGAAAACAGTCGTAGCTATCCAGCTAGGTTATTCCAGTAAATAAACACTTTTATATTCAAAGAACCGTATTTAATAATTACTATCTGCCGAGGAAAGGGCAGACATAACAATTGGCGCAGCCGTATAAGTATAATTGTGTGGAAGTTACGCGTGCGAATAATAATTGGTGCTGGACACGGAGGACTAAGTCACTGATGGAGTGACTTGCAGTTTTGGCAAGGAATCGGAAGAGATTCTGCTCGAGATTAAGGAGCATTTGGTTCCGTGGCTACGGGCTGGATAAGAAGATTTTTGTTTTAGGAACAGAAGTGAAATACCGCAAGGAGGCGATCTGGTTGTGGATCATTGGATTAATCAGAAGTTTCAAGGTCAAAACGGATCATTGGGTTAATAGTTTCAAGGACGAATCATTGGATTAATCAGAAGACAAGGATAAAACCCAGAGGGAGACCAGAAGAGTTCCTGAGATAAGTATTTTTGCTTCTTTGAGAGGGATTATTTGTTATTGTTTTCTTGTTAATTGTTTTTGCCGATTTATTTGTTGGGAGTTATGGAATCGGGTAGAATACCACCGTTTTGCCATCTCTCCGGAGACTGGGGATTGTTTCGACTTCGGATAGAGCAATTTTTCGTGATCCATGATGACAAAGCGTCTGTGGAGAAAAAACGGGCTTTTTTATTGAATCTCCTAGAATCAGAAACGTTGACCTTACTAATTAATCTGTGTTTTCCAAGTAAAGTAACGGACTTATCTTTTGATAAACTTTTAGCGCTTCTCGACAAACATTGTAACAAAAATCGTTCAGTTTTTAAAGAACGGGAGAATTTTTTTTTAGCAAGACAACAACAAGGCGAGACGATAAGAGATTTCGCGGTTAGACTTCGTTCTTTAGCAACGTATTGTCAATTCGAAACGAGGCTTGAAAAAAACCTTATAGACATGTTTGCAATCGGGTTGTTACCGGGGCGCGCGAAGGAGAAAATTTTCGTAGAAGGGCAAACGTTGTCGTTTAATGAAATAGAAGGACTTGCAGTTAGTATGTCAACTTTGGATAGTACTAATACAGTTAAATCAGAAGTAAACCTAGTAAAAAAACGAGTTACTAGCGATGGGTTCAAGCGAGATCAGCTTAGGGAACGATCGACGAGCCCCAAGGGTAGTTTTAACACGAAACCAGCTTATAGGTTAGGATCAAATACAGGTACGAATTTTAGATCACCCGTGGGTAGTGTTAAAAAACAGTGTTTTATTTGCAAAAGGAATGATCATCTTTCGTTTGATTGTAAATTTCGTAATGCGAAATGTTTTAAATGTAAGGGCGTTGGGCATTTACAGAAATTTTGCAAGAATAATCCGATAAATCCCATTTTTGAAAATCACAGGGATAGTAAAGTTTTAGTTGCGTCAATTAGTCCGATTACTGCTGAAATTGAAATTAATAACAAGAAGTTTACGGCAATGATTGATTCCGGTTCATCTTTATGTGTGATGCCGGAGGGTATTTTTAAACGACATTTTAGTTCAATCATTTTGTCACAAGACAAGCGGATTATTTCAGGTTATGGAAATAATCGTTTAAAAGTCGTAGGAAAGGCGATTTTTGATGTGAAATTTAAGGGTAGGAACAAAAATATTAGTTTTATTGTAGTAATAAAAGGAACAGAATTAATTGTGGGAAGTGATTTTATGGAATGTTTCGATCTTGGGATAACTTCTCAGGAGACAATTAATTTAGTGACGCCGCAAATGAGGAATGGAGAAAAGTTTATTCAAGATTACCCGGAAGTGTTTTCGCAAAAGTTGGGAAGATTTAACAAATATAAAGTCCATTTTAAAGTAAACCAGGAATCGGATCCAATTTTTTTCAATGCAAGGCCGGTTCCTTTTTCTATTAAAGGGAAGATCGAATCCGAATTAAGATCGATGGTAGAAAAAGGTATAATCTCCCCGGTTACAAGTAGCGAATTCGCTTCACCGATTGTTCCGGTGGTCAAGAAAAATGGAGAGTTTAAAAAATTTCTTAAAGAGAATAACATAGAATTTTTAAATTCACCGGTCGAATTCCCTCAGTGTAATGGACAAGCTGAAAATTCAGTTAGAACGGTAAAAAAAATTTTAAAAAAAATTATGGTTAGGAATAATTTTCCAGTAAATTATGGAAGTAGATTATGTGATTTTCTATCGGATTATCGAAATTCGCCACATTGCACAACGGGATTAGAACCGGCAGTCTTGATGTTTGGTAGGAGACTGAAATCAACTTTCAGTAGTTTAATTCCTAAAACCACTCAGGAAGATGTGTCAGAACAGAGAAAAATAGCTAACGATAATATAAAAAGGAGTCAAGATAATCAAATAAGGAATTATGGGGGCGTAAAAATTAGGAATTTACATGTTGGACAAAAATGTCTGGTCAAGGACTTCCGTCAGGTGAATAAAGTTGGTTGGGTTAGAGGTATTGTAGAAAGGAAAGTGGGTAAAAAAGTTTATATCGTTAGGATCTGTGGTACTCCGTTGACTTGGAAGAGGCATATTGATCAGTTGAAGAGTTTATCTGTGAAATGGGAAGAGGAGAGTGAAGATAATAACCCACCTACCGCGTCTGAGGTCACGAAATGCGCTTCAGACGAGTTGGGAACCTCAGCTTTGTTGAAGGGGCTAACGTGGAGTTCTCTTGATTTCAGATTACCAGCGGATGATCGAGAGCAAACTACTCAACTAAGACCTTGGGAAGGAAGGCTCCGTTCAAAGCGTTCATAAAGGTCCCTCCCAGAGAAACAGAAATATTTAAGTTGAAATATTTAAAATCATGACTATGTTTGGTTGAATTTAGTGTATAAAATCGTGTATAAATGAAATATTTAAAATCCTATTTTTTTTTTGTCAATCGTATAACTTCTTTGAAAAGAACATGTCTTGTATTTATTGTAGCCAGGGCTTGAGGTTAGGTGGGGGAGGGTGTGATGTAGAGTAATTAAGTATTTCATATGGAAAGAATACGATAGATGGCGGTAAGCATGTAGCTTGCACCATAGCTCGCCAGATGGCATTGGCGTACAAGCAGCAGTCTCTGAGATGGACTTGACGAGCTCCACTGGCAAGGCCGCGGAGATTTACCTACCCCCGAATAGAAAACAGTCGTAGCTATCCAGCTAGGTTATTCCAGTAAATAAACACTTTTATATTCAAAGAACCGTATTTAATAATTACTATCTGCCGAGGAAAGGGCAGACATAACAATTAATATGTAATGTATTTTGACGAGTGTATTTTGGAAAGTAAAATCAACATGTAAAGGTGGGTGGTGCAGTAGTACCTATAAGGATTTGATCTTTCTAAATGTGATTCGTCAAGAGACAGATTGATGTGTTAGGAATCGAGTAATTTTAATTCAGTAAGAAAAGTGTGGTTAAGACATATCATAGACAATACAAGTATGATACTCTCAAATACGTACATTTAAATTACGGGTATGAGAGCCCAAAAAGGAAGGTTTTTAGTTTGGACCTAAACTCTGTTGGGCTTGTTATGCATCTTAATTCCGGAGGGAGTCTATTCCAAGCCTTAGGCCCAGATACTCCGAAAGCACGATCTCCAAACATAGTATTTGGCTTTATTTTAGGTTCTATTAGTCTGCCTTTAGCAGATGAAGTTGCTGGTCTAAGGGTTAATTGTCTCGGACCGGTATTTTCCGGGACGCATAATTCGGAGATGTAAGGTGGGGCCATTTCGTAGATTGATTTGAAAACCATCCAGCATAATTTGTACTGGATTCTCTCAGGGCACTTGAGCCAGAGAAGGTTACGAAGGTGTTCTGAAATATGCGAATATTTAGAAACCCCAGTTATGAGCCTTGCCGCTGCATTAAACACGGATTGAAGTTTGTCAATTTGATATTTGGGAAGACTAGCGTAGATGCCGTTACAGTAATCGATGTTAGTATTGATCTAATTAAATACTTCTGGAAATAAGGGAAAAACCCAAACAATTTGACCTTCATTTAAAACCGGCCCCACAAGAAAAGACTTCCTATATTAATAAATGTAAAACCTTAAAAACTTCTACTAAGCCGTCCGATTATAATCATGATAATTTTCCTTATATTTTACTAGGAAAGCGTTCGGTTTGTCAAATAATTATATAGAAAAAATGTATTATTATAGATTATTTTTAATTGTGGCAACCCAACATATTACCTTACTAAGAAATCAACGTGACAATTTATTATTATTATTATTATTAACAGCACCTAAGGAAAATGCTAATTTTATTCATTCATGGTGAACAAATTGATTTATTTGCTCCCGTATTTGAAGGCTTTTGCTCTGAAATGAGCAAATATGAGAATGTATGAATAGATATATTTGATGTTGACAATGTTGCACGATTTTAGTTGCTATCAAGTTACCTTTTTACATACGTTTATTCTATTTAAATAAAATTAAATGTCTGTTATTATAACATTTTAAAACATTCTATATTTATACCATGAGTAGGTACTTATTTTTTTTTTTGGTTATAACACATTAAGTAATTGTATCCTGTACCTAAATACTTGAAGAGTGGAAAATACCGTCAGTATCGCCCTGGTGTAAGACCACCATTCAGAATTGAAACGTTGCCTGAAATGGCTTTAGCCATGTTTGGTGACCAGATCTGAATAGCCAGGTACTTCCCCACCTTCCTCTTCCCTATCTCCTTCCCTCCCCACTACCTCCAGCCTCACAACATCCCCCATTTGCGGATGCCATAGTCTCACTGGCTCCAGACGGGAGCAGTTGGGACTCTTGTGCGGTATTCATGTAAAAATACTTGCTTTTATCATACACACATCGTACGTTGTTTTATGTCGGGACTTATACAAACCCAGTATATTATTTAACTGTTACACGAGTAAACATTTTTGTATTTCTTTTCAATATTATCTCTTTGTACTTCTAATAACAACTGCATCACTTCAGCGATATTATTTTTGTGTAGTCATTTTTTTTTATTATTTCCAACAAAAACATAGTTTACATAAATATATAATTTAAACAATTTATCGGTAGTCCCGCGAAGCTGCCACATGGCTGCTTGTCTGCAGGTTCTACCTCAATATACACTCGTTAAGATTAGATGTAAAAAAAATAAGATGTTTAATTTCAAAAATGTAAAGAAAATTGAAGACCTCTGTAAAAAGATTTAATATTACAAATATTTAAAGAAAATGTAATAAAAAAATATCATAACAATCAAATTTCTATATTTTCTAAACAACATATACCTAGGGAATGCAATCCCGGTATACCGAGATCCCGAAATACCGAGATCCCGCTGACATTTTGCGGGACTAATCTCGGTCGAAAATTTTGCGGGATCCCGCTGGACTGGCGGGATTACAGAGAAGCGTATAGGTGTTAGCAGCACCAATGTCATTTCAAGACGAACTCTAACTTACATTGATTAGTATGAAGAGTTCGAGATCAACAGCGCAACAACC
Organism: Limnephilus rhombicus; assembly: GCA_929108145.2. NCBI lineage: Eukaryota > Metazoa > Arthropoda > Insecta > Trichoptera > Limnephilidae > Limnephilus > Limnephilus rhombicus. Next base: position 11,401,642 of record OV815291.1, read on the forward strand.
TAGATCTGGTAATATGAGCAACCAACCTTGAGGTTTTGATAAAGAAGGAAATGAATTACTTCGAGTCCGGTGGATTAAAAGGCACATACCTTCAGTTCACTTACAATGCGCTAATGACTATTGTGCCAACCAGCGTGGAAGCTGAACGAGCTTTTTCAGCCGCTGGCTACCTTGTGTCCAATATCAGAAGCCGTTTATCAAACGACACAATTAATACTTTAACTTTTTTTACGAAGCTATTTTCAAAATGATGTTTAAGATTCTGATGCTTATTGTACAAGAATATTGTTTATCGTGTGAACGTTATTATTTAAATTTAAGTTGTTATGTAAATTTATGTCTTATCTTAAAAAACAATGGAAAATTATTGTTATCAATTCTAGACGGAGCGAAGATATTAGGAGAAGCTATTTAGGGAGAAAACTTCATAAAAAAATGAGAGTTATAAAGAGTGGACGAGGGGACATTTCAGAGGTTTAGTGCAGTAACAAGTGTTTGAGAGGAAAATAGAGTAGAGTACCTAGGGGAGTGGAAAATGCTGAAAACATTGCGATAGATTTAACTCAAGAAAAGTAGTCATTTTACGTAATTAAAATGGAGATCATAGCGTAGCATAGCACGCGACTGCAGGGAAAAATGATTCTTTGCCAATTTATGACTTAAACTTTACCTACGTCTAACTAAATGTATATTAATAAACCATTTAAAATCTCCCAAAGAACTTGTTTGATTAGGTATAAATTTAAAACTCTAAAAACAAGGTTGAGGTATTAGGTCTTTATTATACGATTGATTAGTCTACCCTGCTGGATCCCGCAAGTACCTGGATCCAGCGGGACTAAGATTATTCAGTACCGCAAATACCTGGATTGACATGGTCTTGCTGGATTGCATTCCCTACATATACCCAATAATTATATTTACAATGGGATACAATATTTTAATAATCTTTCCGAAGCATTTAATAAAATAACAGATTTGGTATCATTTAAGAAAAAGGTTTAAATATTTTTTTAAATTAACTACCATAACATCGCCAATCTTTCTTTTTTTTTTCTTTGTTTATTTTTTTACAGATACATACTTAGATTTTTCATTGATAAGCCACATTTTTACAGTTTTTATTTTGTTCTAAATTTTATTTTTATTTTGTTCAAAATTCTACTGATTTCCAATTCCCGTGTACCACTAACTAACTAACTAACTAACTAACTAACTAACCATCATGCCGTTTCCCGCAGGGGTAGGCAGAGAGGACGGACCGCCAAACAACTCGGTCTTGGCACACACTCTTTGCCTCACTCACATTCATACATTCTCTTCTATTATTCTGACTTTTGACATGACCCGACTCAAGTATCTGATTCACTTGATCGTGCCATGTCTTCCTCGGGCGTCCCCGACTTCTTCTACCATTCACATTCGCGTCGTATATTCTTCTTACACTACTTCCTTCGTTCATTCGCTCTACATGCCCAAACCATCTGAGGGTCCCTTTCTTAATCTTACTCATTATGCTTACATCAGCCTTACATTCTTTGCGGATATCCACATTTCTCACACGATCATACATTGTTTTACCACACATACGTCTCAGGGATCTCATTTCAACAGCATTCAGTTTACTTTCATCCTTCCTCTGCCAGTTCCATGCCTCACTGCCATACATCAGGGTAGGTACCAGGACTCCATTGTGGACTGCTAGCTTCGCTTTTTTTGACAGTTTTTTATTAGCGCCAACGGCATTCAGTCCACCATTAATGGAGTTACCGGCATTCACCCTTCTTTCAATATCTCTTTCAGCCTTCCCATCTCTCGTAAACATACTACCCAGATACACAAACTCATCCACCTGCTCCAAATATTCATCATTCACAACTATGTTGCATACTGTTTTCGTACTCTCCCTTTCAAACACCATGACTTTAGACTTACTATATATTTATAATCTCACGTACTCGTAGGTATCATCTTAAAGAGTCGTGTGGCATTTAAATAAATAAATTTATAATAACGTAAGTTTAGTCCTCTAGTAACAAATAACCTAGTTTGGGACAGCCACCAAGACTTTGTCGCCCCGTGAAACCGGGCATTCCTGCTAAGTCACTAACGTAACGAAACACTTGGGGTGACCTATGGCAGTTGTGTTGGTTGTCCAATTGGTGGCAAATAAGTGGCAGTACCCCTACCCGCCTCCCAAGTTGAAAATTCCTCCTTACTTTCTCTTCCCTCCCCACTACTTTCAGTGTCACAAGTCACAACATACCTCAATTGGGATGCCACAGTCTCACTGGCTCCAGACAGTTGGGAGTAGTTGAGACACTTGTGCGGTATTCATTTTAAAAAAAACGAGTGTGCTTTATTGTTATTTGTTTTTGGGGTGTTATGCCGTGTTGCGCTACCTCCTTCTTTAGCCAACATTTCGGACATCGTTGCAGTGTCCATCATCAGGGCAGATCCGGTAGATGTGTGATCTACCTGTACACTGCAACGATGTCCGAAACGTTGGCTAAAGAAGGAGGTAGCGCAACACGGCATAACACCCCAAAAACAAATAACGAAAATGCTTTTGGCCGTGAAAAAATCTTAAAACGTATCTGAGTATGCTTTAGACCACACGACTGAAGTAAAACTTCACTAACTTATATCTCCCTCTCAACTTCCGTTCGCCTCGCCCGATCACACTTTTCGTAACGCTCTCGTCACGCATTCACCAGCTTACTCCTCAAGTCAAGCGTGCGTGAAGAAGTTTTACTTCAAAAATAATATATAAATAAATCACTTTTTCAATAATCCCAAAATTCACTCTGTGCCGTCATTTTCGCATACTTGATGAGGAGAAGAAGAAGAGGAAGGTGGGGGAGAACCTGACTATTCAGATCTGGTCACTAAACACAGCTAAAGCCACTTCACGCAACGTTTCAATTCTGAATGGTGGTCTTACACCATGGCGATAACTACATATTATTTTTAATGAATAAATTGTGAAATAACACAATTTATTGGAACGCTGAAGTTTGAACCCGCTCCAGATTGCGAGTCGACAGCCTTACCCCTCGACCACGGAGTCCGTCAAACAAATTACTAATTTACATGTTGGTCTCACTGGGTGCCTGGGTGGCCTACCCGCGCTAAGGCCCCCGTTTTATAATATAAAATTCAAATAGATGAAGTACATTAAGATAATGATGTTTCAATAAGATGAAGTATTACACGAATGAGAATCTGACATTGTTCCGTTCCTTCTCACCTCTTTAAAATTCACATCCTTGGCTCTCCAGATTGTACATTCTGTCTATCTAAATATATTCTCTTCTATCAAGTGTTTCACCTTTCCTTTCTCTGTAATTTTAAATGATGGCCTAGAATACCCTTTTTATTTATTATGAGCTCTGTGTGTGTTAATGATGTGTGTTTTATAATAGTGATGTATGTTACGTGTATATGTTTTATTCTTTTATGTTATAAGAATTTTGTAATTTTTTTTTTTTTGTTATTTAATCCAACTTTTGGATTCTAATTTTGAACATCTGGCTGTCACAGTTATTTTGTTTTCGCCTAGGAAAAAATAATCTTTTTTTATTATTTTAACTAATATTTTTATGTTTTCTGGTCAATAAAAGTGTAGTGTGTTGTTCCTTGAGGATTCTTCTCCCCTCTGATCTTCCAGGAGTCACTTTTCGTCGCTGATTTCCAGATATTTATAACCTTTTTTATTTCTGTCACTTTCCATACATTTTTTCTTTTGTAATTTTGTGAACAATGGAGGAGGACCCCCCTGGACACCCTAAAAAGCCCCCAGATCCTCCCCCTGACCTCCCAGATGGTGAAAATGTAGTAATTTCAGACAGTGAATCTGTCATTCTGACTACCACAAAAAAAAGGAAGTTTAGTCCCTCTTCCTCAATAAAACATGACTCTCCTTCTTCTTCTCAGTCTTCACCTGCTCTTCCTCAACCTTCTCCTGCAAACTTTTATTCTCCTCATTCCTGTGGCCCGTTCATTGTGTACGCTCAAAAAACTGAGCAAGGTAAAACTATCCACCCTCTTGAATTTGGTAAATTTCTATCAAATAGCAAGAACCTTTCGATTAAGCCTGGAGGTGTAAAAGCTGAGGGTCGCTTCCGAATCTCTGTTGAATTCCTCTCAGGTTCAGCCGCCAACAACTTTATCAAAAACATATTTATTTCATCAAATTCTAAATTCAAGGCGTACATCCCAACTTTCAATGTCACTCGAATGGGCCTCGTCAGAGGTATCTCGACCGATCTGTCCATTCCAGAAATCCTGTCTTCACTTTCAACCCCCCAACATATCGGCAATCCCATAAAAGCCAGGAGGTTAAATTATAAGGACTCTTCTGAGGGCATCGTTTCCTGAAAGCCCTCCCAATCTGTCGTCATCACATTTGAAGGACAATCTCTTCCCTCCCATATTTATTTATTTTTCAACTCCTTACCAGTTGAAATGTATACTTATCCCACCACTCAATGTTACAATTGCTGTCGTTTTGGTCATACCAAAGCTGCATGCAGATCCCCTCCCAGATGTTTCAAATGTGGAGAAAACCACACGGCTGACAAATGTTCTTCTCTCTCTTCACCTAAATGTTTTAACTGCTCAGGTGCTCATTCCGCCATTAACTCTTCTTGTCCGGAACAATCTCGCCAAAAAAATATAAAAATTTCTATGGCCTCTGAGAACTTGTCTTTTCTGCAGGCTTCTAAACTATTCCCGCCTGTCAAAAAATCATTTGCTGAGATTTTATCCAGTAACTCTTCATCCAACCCACTCGCCTCCTCCTCAACATCTTCTCGTTCAACTAAATTCACATACAAAAACCCTATCTCTAAACCGGCTCCTGGATACGATCAGCAACAACACAACTCACTTCTCTTAAATCCCAATGGTTCACCTCTTTCAAATGCCACAAATGGGTGCGCAAACAATTATAATTCATCCTCAACAAACCATCAAAAGCTTTCTGAACAATTCTCCCAAGATAATTCTTCATTTATTCAAACTCTTATTATGCTTCTAATTGACCTAATTTCTTCTCAAACTAATCTACCGTCCAACGCTGCTTCTATTATTTCCACATTAAAATCATTTATTCAAAATGGCTCTTCAAGATGTCAGAATTCTTCAGTGGAATAGCCGCAGTGCTATTTCTAACAAATCGAACCTTCTTAACCTATTAAATTCAAACCTTGTTTCTGTGGCTGCTATCTCGGAGACATGGTTTACTCCATCCACCCACTTTAATGTGGGAGGGTACTCTTGTCTCCGCGATGATCGCCCGGAAGTTACGGGCGGTGGTGCTGCCCTTTTTATTAAAAAATCCCTTCAGTTTTTCCCAATAAATAATATCAAACCCCCCAATGCTGACTTTCAAATGGTTGCAGCTAAAATAAAGGACACTTCCTTTGTTTCTATCTATCTTCCCCCAACATCGCACTTCAATAAACAAGCGTGGTTGCAAATTGTCCGTCAACTAAGCCCTCCTTTCTTTTTATTGGGTGATTTTAATGCCCATTCCCCCGTCTGGGGTTCTGCTTTCTGTGATCGAGACGGTCGAAGTGTGATGGATTTCCTAGATGAATCCAACCTTTTTCTTTTGAATGACGGATCTCCTACTAGAATCTCTCGCCCCAACACAAACCCCAGTGCAGTGGATCTCTCCATATGCTCTACTAATCTGGCACCTCTCTCCTCGTGGGTGGTGTCCCCCGACCCTTGCTCCAGTGATCATTTCCCGATCACCATCACTTATCAAACTTCTTTCCATTCAGACAAGTCCCATATTTCGACAAAGATTAAAACAAAACTCACCAAATGGGACGAATTTAACTCACATATGGATAAGTTTATACAAAATTTATCCTATACCGATACATTATCTGTCAAAGATGACTACGATAACTTCAAATCAATGCTCGTAACTGCAATCAATAAATCAAATCCTCCCCCTAAAACTAAATCTCTCAAAAAACTCCCTCCGACTCCCTGGTGGGATGAGGAATGTTCCAAAGTAGTGAGAATTCGGAAAGCTAAATCTCTTTCCTATCGTCACAATATGACTATGGAGAACTATCTCATATACAAAAATTCCGAAGCCAATGCCAAAAGGGTATTGAGGTCAAAAAAAAGATCCGGGTGGTACAACTTCTGCAGTTCAGTATCTCCGAACACTCCAATTTCGGAAGTTTGGTCTATGATTCGAAGATTTCGATCCTCCTTCAGTCCAACATCTCCTCGAGCTTCTCATTCTAAATGGATAGACGAGTTCTTGGACAAAATTGCCCCCCCTTCTGTACCTAACTTAGATGAAATAACTCCAATCCACAACACTCCTATGTCTGATCATTGGCTAGACTCTCCATTCACTTTAATTGAATTAAAAAATTGTTTATCAACAGTCAAGGACTCATCTCCAGGCAGAGATGGTATACCTTATAGCATTATCAAAAATAGTAATGATAATGTTCTAAATCACTTTTTGAGCATCTTAAATAAAATCTTCCAGACTGGCATAATACCTGATGACTGGAGTTCTCAAATAATCATCCCAATTCTAAAATTAAACAAATCACCCAATTCTGGATCCAACTATAGGCCAATTGCTCTTTCATCCACCCTTAGTAAAATTTATGAAAAATTAATTAAAAACCGGTTAGAATTTTTTGTCGAGAGTAATCATCTTCTCTCTCCATCCCAATTTGGATTTAGGAAAAAGAAATCTACACAAGATAACCTTGCCATCATCAGCACTGATATTAATTTATCCATTTCTAACAAAGAAGTATGTCTTGCAGTATTTATAGACATAGAAGGCGCCTTTGACAATGTTTCCATCCCAATTCTTAAAAAAAAACTTTTAGGCCTTGGCTTACCCCACATGTTTGTCCAATCTATTATTAATCTTTTTCTCGATAGGAAAATTTTCATTGAGCTACCAGATGTTACTCCTCAGAGTAGGTCAATTTGGAAGGGTTTACCCCAAGGCGATGTATTATCCCCCTTACTGTATAATATATACACACACGATATGCATGTCACCATTCCCCCGCAAGTAAAAGTTGTTGAGTTCGCAGATGACATAGCTTTCTTCTTATCATCCAAAATCATTCCATCCGCCGTCAAATATCTTAATGAAGCCATGGATGCCCTTTGCACATGGCTCACTTTAAATGGTCTTGAACTTTCAGTACAAAAGAGTCAGTGTGTCACCTTCTCAAATCGTCATAATAACCCCCCTGTTCAAATTTTATTTAAAAACTCTCCAATCCCCAATGCTTCCGAAGTTAAATTTTTTGGGAGTAACATTTGATAGGAAACTTAAATGGTCTTCCCACATTAATAATATAGTTACTAAATGTGAAAAAAATTTAAATATTATCAGATCATTGACTGGCGTTTGGTGGGGTGCACATCCTATCTGCATTAAGTTGCTCTACAATGCACTTATTCGAAGCCATCTCGACTATGCCTGCCCACTTTTTAGTACTGCATCCAAAAATGCACTCGGTAAATTAGACAAAATTCAATCTAAGTCATTGCGAATAATAACTGGCGCGATGCAATCGTCGCCCATCAATTCCCTTCAAGTAGAATGTTCTGATCCTCCTCTTTATTTAAGGCGTCAACTATTTGCTGACAAATTTGTTCTTAAATGTTTAAATTCTAAAAGTCATCAGGTTATTCCCAGAGTCTCGTTGTTCAACGACTCAACACATTCACATTCATCTACAATCAGAGCTCGAACTAAACCTCTCCCTGCCATCTGTAAAAATTTTCGCTCTCTCTCAGAGCTTCAAATTATCAAAAATGATCTTCTTCCTTTGTACAAATTAAAATATAGTCACGTCACCCTATCCCCAACGATTTTAGAAGGGATCGGCATCCTTAAAAGTCATTCCAATCTCCCAGCCCGTACTGTCAATAATATGTTCAATGACATTATTTCTTCTAAATGGCCCAACTCTTCTCTTTTATTTACTGATGGCTCCAAATCTCCGGACTCTCCTAACTGTGGTATTGGCATTAACGTTTACCACAATAATTCTAATGAAAGAATATTTTATTCAATTTCAAACCAATTTTCAATATTTTCTGCCGAGTGCATTGCGATTATTGAATCTCTCAAATATGTAATAAAAAATAATTTTGAACATTCTCTTGTTCTCTCTGACTCTCTCAGTTCCCTCCAAAAAATTAAAACCAGTCCTCTTCTTCATCCTGATGATCACTTTGTATGTCTTATTCGAGTATTGATAACCTCCATTCAAAGCTCTGGAAAAACTGTCACTCTGATATGGATTCCTGGACATGTTGGCATAGTGGGTAACGATATTGCTGATTCCTTGGCAAAACAAGGAGCGTCTAACCCTACCGTTACCCTCGTAAACCATATTCCCCTGTCTGATATTTTTTCCATCATCAAAGATAGATCCCGCAATGTTTGGACAGAGTATTGGAACATTGCTAGTCAATCCAAGGGTGCCCGTTACGCCTTAATACAAAGGACTATCCCATCAAAACCGTGGTTTCAAAAATTCCCCCATTTTTCCAAAAAAGAAATTTCCTTACTTATTCGTATGAGAATCGGACATTGTTCCGTTCCTTCTCACCTTTATAAAATTCATGTGCTTGACTCCCCAGATTGTACGTTCTGTGGTCTAGATGTGGGAACTTTAGATCACATATTTTTTGATTGTCCCTCTCTAAATAAATATCCTCTCTTCTATCAAGCGTTATCAAAAATTGCCTCTCCTCCATTCAACATCTCATCTCTTCTAAGTCTGAACTCTACTCCAATCTTCCATAAAATTCTGAAATTTGCACATTTAAATAAAATTAATATATAAATTCACCTTTCCTTTCTCTGTAATTATAAATGATGGCCTAGAACACCCTTGAAGGGTGAAAGCCAGAAATAATTGAAAAAAAAAAAAAAAAAAAAAATCCAACTTTTTATTTATATTAATATGGTTGTTATTTTGTCCTCAGGTTTGGGTAATCTGCCGTCACCATGTCTGTGGGACTCACGAGTAAACTGAAGGAGAAGCTGCGAACCTTCTACTCCGCATATGTCCTCGCCATAGTTTCCATTGGATACATCCTGGGAGAGCTGGGACATTACCTCATAGGTCTGTGAAAAAAACTCCTGTTATTTAATTACCTCATAGGTCTGCAAAACAAACACCTTTTTTATTGAATTACCTCACAGCTCACAGGTCTGTTAAACAAACACCTTTTTATTAAATTACCTCGTAGGTCTGTGAAACAAACACATTTTTATTAAATTATCTCACAGGTCTGTGAAACAAACACCTTTGTAATAAATTACCTCACAGTTCTGTGAAACAAACACCTTTTTATAGAATTACCTCACAGGATTGTGAAACAAACACCTTTTTATTAAAATAACTCACAGGTCTATGAAACAAACACATTTTTATTAAATTATCTCACAAGTCTGTGAAACAAACACCTCTTAATTAAATTTCCTCAAAGGTCTGCGAAACAAGCACATTATTATTAAAACTTTAGTGCGCGTAATTTTGGGCGTCATGTCTGTTTTATATACCTGAAAAAATAATTTCTGTGAAAAAAACAGCACATTATTACACTACCTCATAGGCCTGTAGAACACATGAGTTAAAAGAGAAATAAATCAGCATTCATATGTATCCACAATCCTACATGCCTCCCGGCATACTTATATACATTAAGCAGTTGGTTTAGGGACAATACGGTATACCTACTCAACCAAAATACATATAACTAAGATATATAACCCTAAGTGACCAGCTCAGGTATGGGGGCTCCATCGAAGCCAGAGTAAAGTTAGCCTCCCAAAAGCTGGGCGTAGGTACTGTACAGGGCCCGCAGATACTTTAATAGTACACAACTGCTAACGTTGTACAAATCACAAGTACGCCCCACGGTTGAATTTGGCAGCCATCTCTGGTCTGGAGCTCCAAAATACCTGAAAAATACCCTCGACTCTGTGCAGAAACGGGCGGTCCGTTTGATAGATTCTCCCATCTTAACAGGCGTCGGGTGGGAATGCTATCTTTGTTCTACCGGTATTACAATGGAAGATGCTCCGAGGAACTAGCATCATTGATCCCTTCGGCACCGGTGCATAGTCGGGAAACACGCCAAACGCGTGCCCAACGCGGTTGACATTTGTCACATGAGAACGGGTCATTTCTTCGACTCGTTCTTGTGTTCAACAGCTCGGCTGTGGAATGATTTGCCGGCCTCTGTGTTTCCTCCTTCCTACAACATGGGTCTCTTCAAGACCAATGTTCATTCCTTCCTCTCCTCAAAAAGACCCTCCACACAGCATCCCAGATGACATAGGCCCTGAGGGAAATTATTTTCCTCAGGGCCTCCTGTGTGGAGTTAATGTAAAAAATATATATATATATATATTCGAAGGAATGTACAGGAAAGATGTAGCGAAAAAGTGTCAAACATATTTTCATTCAAATGCATCAAGGATAAAACTGCTCGTCTATAAACTGTACTAGCTGACCCGGTCACGCGTTGCTGTGGCTAATAAAACACAACGTCATCTACTGGATGGTTATCCAACCTTTATAACCACCACCGTCTTTGAGTCTATCGCGAAGAGACAGACAGATGCCGCGGTGGACTTTAATTTATAATACGTAGAGATGGTGTGAAAGATTATAATAATGTGCATGAAATGCTTGGGGTAACTAACGTATTTAAGTTAATAAGGATTAATACTGTATCCGTCTAAATAACTTTTCAATTACCGCAATGTACGTGATCATTTTTTTAGAAGATCCTAAGATTTAAGCTATCCGTAAAAGATAGATAAATGCCTTCGCGGACTTTTTTGTAGATCTATAAAAGAGGAATATCCCACCATGCATTATTTTATTATATCCCAAAAGGATTAGGCAGCGTTTTCGATGAAAGCTACCAGGCGGCTTGGCTTTTTCTGACACTAACAATTATCGTTGTGTTTCAACCAATTTACATAAATCCTTCACGAATTATATACCTAAACCTTCCTCACGAAACACTCTATCTATTGGTGAAAACCACATGAAAATCCGTTCAGCAGTTTTCGAGTTTATCGCGAACATACAGACAGACAGACGACGCGGGGGACTTTAATTTATAATATGTAATAAGTCGTTTATCATGGCCCTGTAGCGTTCGCCAGTAACAGTGACCGTAATGCCAATGGCGTCCTAAAAAAATACGGCCCAATCACTCCTCCCGCGTTAACGCCACACCATGATGACTTTCGACACAAAATCGCTAAAAGCGTTAAAGCTTAAATCGACACAATTATTCCACGCTCTTGCGGAGTATAGCGCTCCATTGCTTGCATGTTTGTATTTTGCAGCTGCCTAGTTCACAAATGTCAAATATGATTGACATACGACGCCATTTGCAAAATTATAACATCTTCCGATAGGGTGATTAATTTTGCGCCACCTTGTATTTACCATTTCAAAATTCTTCCAGATGATTCAGATAATTGTTAATTTGGTGCATTGGAAATAGACTTTACTTAAATATCTCAAAATATCAAATAGTCAGATTTTCTCAAATTAAAAATCCAGTGATCTTTAATTACTACATTGATAACAATGCTTTTGAGGCATTAACACAAAGGCATCACTTTTTAATCAAATCTTTCATTTTTTAAAACATAACGGAAAACTCTAATAAGGGCTTAAAATATTGGGTTTTATAAGTAGGCTACCTAGTAATTTTAACAATATAAAGTTTATTAAACTGTTTGCATATGTTATAAGTCAACTTGAGAACAATTTTCCCGTCTGGAACCCACATTATAGTATTCGTTTATAAGCTGTTGAAATAATTCAAAACATATTAATAAATTTTAAAATGGGTATTCCAGCAATTATGTTGAACTACAACACTCTTTTAAACGATATAATGAAAACTCTTTATAATAAAAAAGAATATTATTTAACTTTATCTATACGATTTACACAGCAAAAGCGATCCAAAAAATAACATTAGTTTCAGGGAATAACCATAATTATTCTCAGTATCACTTATTTTCCGTGCGTTTCTTAGCTTATTCAGATAAGTCTTAAAATAACCTAGTTAACTGAAGAATGTCTTGTAGAGTGTCGATTTATCTCTTCTTTACTGCTTTACTGCAAAAGGGATAAGGAAAAACCATTATAAATAACATAACAACATCAATTGAATACAAGAGTAGAGAGGATAAAAATTTGCGCTATTTCTGTGAAGGGCATCTCAGGTCGGTGCAATTAATTTTAGGTGACATCAACGCGCGGGGAGCTTGTAAAAACCCGAACTTTTCAACAATATACCTGCCTGCATGGAGTGTAGCAAAGTCGCTCATTAGGATCGGTGTTAAATTAGAATGATTCAGAGTAGAATGCCCTTAGAACATAGGAAAGGTTTTAATATTTTTGAGAGGAAGACTTCAAGTTTAAGTTTGACATCAACGCCCGGGAGATTGTAAAAACCCGGACTTTTCATCAATATTCCTGCAAGGTGTGCAGCAAGGTTGCTCATTGGGATCAGTGTTAAGTTAATGTGACTCAGAGTAAAATGCCCTTAGAACACAGAAAGGTTTTTGATAATTTTGAGGTGAAGACTTCATGTTTAAGTTTGACATCAACGCATGGGGAGATTATACAAACCCGGACTTTTCATCAATATACGAGTACCTGCAAGGAGTGCAGCATGGTCGCTCATTAGGATCAGTTTTATGTTATGACTCAGAATATAAGGCTCTTAGAAGAGACGGTAGGAGCAGTTTCATATATTTTTTTTAAACTTTTACCTTTCCAAGTAAGAGGAAAATTACGCTTTTCATCCGATTGAATAAAATCCGGGTAACGCCGGGGACTTCAGCGGATGTTTAATATTACTGAGACTGGTTCGCTGATCGTAGTACTTATAGAGATGGAAGATAACTGACAACTAAACATACTTCGTTACATATTGCCTGCATGATCAAGATAATATTGGGAGTCTAGCATTTATCTAAATGGTTAGGATAGGTTAAAGGTTAGAAAAAAAATGTTAAAATACATTGTAAACGCTTTAATTTCGATTTTAGATTATAGCGACCATAATAATGGTACCTACCTACCTTCACAAATTAACCAACTGCCGAAATAAAAATAACAGGAAGACGTTTAAACTCTTCCTTCAACTGTAACATTGATAATGATCATTGTTAACCATGCATAAAAAGGGATTTCAACAAACGCCGAATCAATAATCAATCAACCATAAAGATGAAAATCAACCAATCGTTTCACCATTTGCACCAAAACTCATAAGTTTACCGCATTGTTCATTGTAAGCGGCTCTCAGTGTGTCTATAGTAGCATGCGTTTGACCGTGACCAAGAATTATTATTGTCAACAAAATAGACACACCGAGACATACTAACTTCCTGATGTTCAGCGAAGCCTTAACCTCAGTTTAGTCCTTCGTTTTTTTTCAATATCCGCAAGCATTTTTCGCTTTTTTCAAATGGACATTTTTCAAATCAACAAAACGATCATTGGTTTGATCAGGGTATCTAGCATGGAGATCGATAAAATCCCGTATCAGTCCAATATTGGCCAAATTCGTCATTTTTGTCCAATTATAAATATTTGCGAGCACGGTGAACGATTTATAAAACACTAGTGAGTTCCCGGCATGCGTTGCACATCCACTTAAATAAATTTATTGTTTCTCCCTGTGTGTCCTTTCCTATTAGTCCGGTTCCCCTTCCACCTCCCCTCACATGTCCCCTTCACCTCATGCGTTCCCCTCCACCATCCCGCTCCCTCTCTCACTCCCCTCTCCCGCGATCCATATATTCAAACCAGGTAAATTCAGTTTTCAAACAGCTCGCGTGCCACCTATTACAATTTTTTTCTTTTTTCATATATTACAGATATTCATTTTTGTATCTTATAAGAACAATCAATCAAATCAAAGAAAAATCAATCAAACCTAACCTAACATAGGTACCTATTTAAAATATCTATAATTCTTGATTCAGTTCAAAGTATTCGGCAAGTAGGTACTTCAAATAAATTCATTAATTTAAAGAGTTTATTCGAAAATTAAATTGGTTTGCAAAATGTCATTCTCAAATTGTGACATTTTTGACAGGTTCGTAACGATTAAAAAACTTTTCAGATTTATTGTGTATTGTCATGTGGTTGTAATATTCAGAAACCTTTGCGAGGGTGTAAAGGAGGTATTTGGAAAGTTTCAAACATTTCCTATACCTTATAGAGCAATACATAAACAACATTCATACATATATACATGGATGCAAGGAAGCAAACATTAATTGATTTTTTTATATATATATATATATATATATATATATATATATATATATACATATATATAGATATTCGGACCGATTGATAAGTTTGTTAAATTTTTGAGATCGCTGGCAATGGTTAATACGCATTTTTTTTTTGAAAAAATCTTTTGATTCACCTTAATTACATTAAAAGACAACTATTTACATTGGGGGAAGTGGAAAAAATTTCATTCTAAATTTCGATTACGTAAAATTAAAATTAGCTTTCATTCTGTGAAACGAGACCGTCAATTTTCAAACGTCATTTTGTTATGTTGGTATTCTTGTTACTGTACGAAAAGGTGCTAGAGCAAAGCGTAGCAGACTTCATGGGAATTCTAGGTTTGTGTAACATGGTTTGTGATACAAAAGAAAGTGCCCCTTTATAACGCCTACTCGCGTCAAGGCAAGAAAAACATCCCAGTTTTCAAGTAGTTTAGCGGCTACGCTAGGTTTGTGTAACATGGTTTGTGATTCAAAAGAAAGTGCCCCGTACCTTCAAAATCTTCTAGCCGTTCGTTATACATTCAAGTGTATCAGGAATACCAACATACCAAAGTTACAGCGAATGAGCTAATAACTAATGGCGTACAATCTCACAAGACGAAAGCTAATTTCAATTTTACGTTATCGAAATTTAGAATGTAATATTTTCCACTTCCCCCAATGCAAATAGTTGCCTTGTAATGCAATTAAGGTGAATCAAAAGATTTTTTCAAAAGAAGTGCATATTAACCGTTGCCAGAGATCTCCAAAAATTAATATAAGTTTAGCGCGGCCTCCATAGATTCAACTAAGTTTCAGATAACTATCAATAATCACATATTTTTTAATAATATCGTTCATTATCCAAAATTACTGGCTTATTAACGAAACAAACAAAATGGCAAATACTCATTTATGATGGCTATTTAATGACAATTTTACATTTGCCTTTCGGCAAAACAACTGGGTCTAAGTGAATCTATTTCAAAGCAACTTTTCGGTTTTAAATGGCTATCAACTCGTCAGGAATTGCCCTGAAAACACTAGATGCCATTCTTGGAACGAGAATGATGCCAGTGTACTTTATTAATGTATGTTTATCCAACAACTAAATATAATCTTAATTAATCTGCGGGCTGAAACAGCAAAAACTCTATAACTCTAGATTTTTGTGCTCTGGCGTCATGAAAATTACACAACTTGGTCGCTAAGCATTGTTAAAGCCATTATGATACTTCGAGCCACAAGACATAGATGACTCTAGTGTAGACAGATCTTAGAGGTTATGGACTAGTCCTCCAGGTGTCGGTAGTGTATAGGGTTGCCCCTCCAAGTTAAAACCCTGAGCATTCGAGAAACAAAGAGATTTTGAGAGTACAATAGAAAGGACCTTGGCCTCCACACACTCGTCCCTGATTAAAAAAGTTATTAGTTATTAGAATGCCACATAAGAAGCCCAAGTGCCTACTTCTAACCATCTGGAGCTAGTGGGACTACGACATCCCCAATTGGGATATGTTATGAGGCTGAGGGTGGTGGGAAGGGGAAGGAGATGGAGAAGAGAAAGGTGGGAGAGTACCTACCTGGCCATTCAGATCTGGTCACCAAACACGGTTTAAGTCATATCAAGCCACTTTTCAATTCTGAATGGTGGTACACCAGGGCGATACAGGGAGTATCTTCCATTCGGAAACGTGCTTTTTTTACATGAATACCGCACAAGAGTCCCAACTGCTCCAGTGGGACTATGGCATCCCCAATTGGCGTATGTTGTGAGGCTGAAGGTAGTGGGGAGGGGAAAGAGATAGGGAAGAGGAAGGTGGGGAAGTACCTGGCTATTCAGATCTGGTCACCAAAAACGGCTAAAGCCATTTCAAGCAACGCTTCAATTCTGAATGGTGGTCTTACACCAGGGCGATACTGAGTGCCGCATATATACTATATATTAATTTAAATGAATAAATTGTGAAATATCACAAATTAATCAAATTAAATTTATTTGCCACGCCGGGATTCGATACCGCGAACTTCGGAATGCTAGTCAAGAGCCTTACCGCTGGACTACGCTGGCCGCTGCAAATGTACTACATATTATTTTTAATTAATAAGTTGTGAAATAACACAACCTAATCAAATAAAATATTCTTGTGCACGCCGGGATTTCAACCCACGACCACCAGATTGCTAGTCGATAGCATTACCTTTCAACCACGGAGGCCGTCAATTTTTAAGAAATTTTTCTGTGATGATGTATTTATTATCAAGATATTATTTATTATTTTAAAAGTTTGTCTAAAAATGGCTTCGCCATAGATTGATAATGCCTTCAGACGGCGAAACAGCTGTCCGCGTTATAATAATTACCCCCAGAATTTGTTTATAAATAAACTGTTTTTTTGTAATCCTAGACTTGCAGAAAAGTCAATAGATGTCACATGTCAAAAAAATAAAATGGATAAAAATTTATCCGTGACATTAATCTAGCTATCATTTAGTTCGGGTTTGAATCTTGCAAACATACATACAGATATCAGCCAATAAAAATATGCGTTAAGAAAATGAAGATAATTTTGATAGTTCTTAGTCGAAGTGTGATACAGTTAAATATGACCGAATCTTAATTTGTAAACAAATTCTCAGTAGGTAGAGTTGGGCCCCGGCAAGGTGAAGTTCGAGTCCCAGATGTGGCTGCATCTTTTTCTGATTTTCCTGTTCTCATATTTTCGATTTAGTTTCGCTAATATTGTCTTCATTTAAGGCGCAGCATCCGCGCTCAAAAAGAAGAAGATGGAGAGATGTGTAATTTATTAAAAGCAAAACCATTAAATGATTGTTATTTTTTTTTTTTTTTTTTACAGTGAATACCGCACAAGAATCTCAACTGCTCTCCCGTCTAGAGCCAGTGAGACTATGGCATCCCCAATTGGGGTATGTTGTGAGGCTGAAGGTAGTGGGGAGGGGAAGGAGGTGGGGAAGAGGAAGGTTGGGAAGTAGCTGGCTATTCAGATTTGGTCACCAAACACGGCTAAAGCCATTTTCAAGCAACGTTTCAATTCTGAATGGTGGTCTTACACCGGTCGATTTTGATAATAGCTATAAATGATAAAAGATCATTTGATTTTGGCCTATTTCAACATATCGCTCGCCATACATTAATGTTTTTGCCACCGCCAGCCGCATACTAATTAATTACGAATATTAGAGGAGCGCGCTAACATTTAAAGCGATAAAATCGATGCGAAAATTGTGAAATTGCCTAATAAAACACGACTCGACGTTTAAAATAGAGCACAAATCTCGTGGAAGGCGTCTTAAGTATCATTTTAAAAAAATTGTGAATTTTTTCACAACTATAACTTGTAAAATAACTGAAACAAACGTGTTTATAATAATTTTCGGGGCATACTTTGCGATTTTTTTCTATCGAGGGAATTTCATACAATTTGCGTTTCGGCGTGGAACGCATCTAGATACATATTATCTTAAAAAATAACATATATTTTTTTACGAGCTTAAAAACTTCAAATGTTTAAGGGAGATCTGGGAGATATGTAAGAAAGCAGTATAAATTTGAGGTTTTGAGGTTTTACTCATAAAGTTCAAAATAAAAATTAGAATTAAATATTAAATAATTAATGTAGGTAATTGTCGGGCCGTTCGAATAAACAAAGTTGTTCATTCATCTGAGACGCGAGTATTCTCAAAGAATGGCTTGTCTCTTTAACGTTTTCAAGATCAGGGACAAGGTCAACCTATTCAATGAATAGATGCCTACTTTAATAAACTGTTCAATTATTATTTATTTGTGGTCTGTGCATTTTTTAATTAAACCGACTAATTGTTTGTTTTTGTTTGGTGTCTTTCCGGTCGGCATTCTGTTCACGCTTTTTGTGTTAATTGGGTATTCATTGTACCGTATGTTTGTAGTTTTTACTGTTTATGACCAATTAAGACACGCTTTTTATAGTAAGAGACGATGTGTTTCGTGATACTGCTAATGGTTTTGCCGAATTTCCGTTTTTTTTTTTTTGCCATTGTTAATTTTTTCAGAAGACGTTTAGTGTACATTTTTTTGTGTGTTGTCCACTGATGGGATAATTATTATGTTTCAGGAACAACATCCAAAGTGACAGCGATAGACCTGCATTATGGCGACATCTCTTGTCAGTTCAACGCCACAGATATCTTCTATACCACAGATGTGCCAATACAATGCGAAAAAGCCAACAACAGCGAAATGTAAGTATACTTTTATCACAAATAAATCCAACTTTAACAAGCTAGAAGTTATACAGAACAGAGCTATGAGATGTATACTGGGGAAAGACAAGTTCATCTTGGCAGTGCATGCGTTTGCTCACGTACTGCGTGGCGGGCCGGATCGGTAGACTGGTTAAGGGAAACCTTTTGACCTCTCCATTCGGACTCTCTCGACCCATTTCCTTGCAGGAGGGATGGAGTCATACGTCTGTCACTCCTGGACATATTGACCGCCAGATTCGTACCCACTCCTCATACATTTTTCCTTCCCAGAACTTCCTTTCGTTAAAATGACCTTCCTCACGGCATCCCTAAAGATGACATTTGTCCTGGGGATTTTTTTCCTCAAGGCCTCCTGTGTGGAGCTAATGTAAAAAATAGATCATCATTGAGGATCCTACGTGGAGGGTATTTTAAGGAAAGAAAGGAGAAGTGATTCTGGGGGTCAGTGTATCCCAGACGTATGAACCGTCCCGCCCACTGTACTGCAAGGCAAAGGATCGAGAGAGTCTGGCTGAAGGGGTCAAAGGGTCTCCCTCAACCGGTCTCTCCCGAACCGGTCCGCTACGCAGTAAGTGGGCAGACCTTCGCCAAGACTTGGACAAACAACAACCCATGAACCCGTGCACCCTACTAAGTCAGCAAACATAGCGTGCTACTTGGGGTGACCTACGGCAGAGGTGTTGGTTATCCAAAGAATGGGGCGGCGGTACCCAACAAATATTACGAGCGCGCAGATCTGTAATATTTTGGTAATTTTATTATTTGCAGCTGTGGCACTTTTGAGTTCAACGGCACCAACTACTGTGAGTGGAATTACAATGGATTGGGTCTGGACTACCAGATCCTCGCCGGACCTGCCTATATGGCAGTCTTTACTGTTGCAGGAGTCATCCTTGGCATCGCCGCTGACAAGTACGTACAAAAATACTGTTTTTAGTACCTACAACTGAAAAACAATAGTCCTTACCTACTAGAATACTAATATAATGATCCGTTATTAAACTTGTTCCCTTTGTAAATTATGCCCTACTACCTCCCCCCCCCCCCCACTCACCCTTCTCATTCCATCTTTGACACCTTTGTCTATGTCTATTGTCATCATTGAAGTAGGCATTGCTTACGAAACATGTCAAAAAAAATAATAGAAATTGGTTTTTAGAACAATAAACGTGATTTAAAAAGATACTTGCCGCCAACGGGACTTGAACCCGTGTCCTTCTGATTGCCGGTCAGCTGCTCTTGACCACTGAGCTATGGGGGCTTATCAAATACCCGCCAAATAATTCAATATATACTAGTGTTTCATTCAACAATTACTGCTTATTATATTTTTTCCACCTGAAAACAACTAAGTTTAAATTAAGTAATCTATGGTGCCACAAAATAAGTATGCTGTGTTTGAAGAAGTAAAGTTTTCTAAGAATAAAATAAAAATTAGAATTGCAGAAGAAGATAACAATAATAATCTAAACGAAAATATGAAAGAGAACAAGACACGGAAAACAGAAAAAAGACAATGGCCGCAACTGGGACTCGAACCTAGACCTCTCGTCTAACCGGACGCGTATTTACAAAACCTATACCGATTCAGTCGCGGTAACGACAATTTACATTTTAAATATACCTCTATATCGGTTATTTTTTATCACATAGCAAAAACAAAAATTGTTCTAAAATAATATAGATAATAATAAATAATATAGATAATATAGATAAAATAATCTTTCCAATGTGTATATTAGAAATTAATAATTTTATTTCTAAATATTTAAATTTTGATATTGAAAATTTAAAGCGTCTGAAACGCGGTAGGGATTGTAAATACGCAACCGGGACGTGCGCGTTAACCAATTTCGCTATTGCTACCTTCTGTCGACCCGTCATAATAGTCAATCTCATATTTCAAATTTTAGAATTAACAATATTATCTTCAACTAATTATTTTTCCACGAGAGGTCTGGGTTCGAGTCCCAGTTGCGACCATTGTCTTTTTTCTGTTTTCTGTGTCTTGTTCTCTTTCATATTTTCGTTTAGATTATTATTGTTATCTTCTTCTTCAGTGATATATTACGTTGATGGGAATAACCTTCAAAAGTTATAAAAAAATAGAGTTTTTCTCATAAAAAAATTTAAAATTATAAAATGAAAAGAAAAATCTGTTAAAATATTTTATTATGATATTCGACCAAGTAATGATTATGATGTATATTATGTAGGTACTTTATTTCTTGAATTGGAATTCTCGACACAATCAGTTCCAATTTTGAAAGTTACACTTAAATTCATAACTTCATTGAACCAGAGTCACAATCACTCAAAGAACAGACCCACACCCGAAATCAGTTCATTTGATTTTTTTTCTTTAAATCTTTTTTTATAATTTGCAGATACAATCGAGTGAAGATTCTCGCAGTATGCACGCTGGTGTTTTCCATTGCTATCATCCTCATGGGTACGGTGTCAGAATATTGGCATCTCGTAGTCCTGCGTATGATTATGGCTGCTGGGTAAGTTAATACCGTCTTCTCCTATCATTTATGTGCCCCTGATACCATCTATATAAAAAAAATATGTTATAGAAACAAATTTAGATACGTCATGGAAATGTACCGGTTGTCGCCGAGTTTGGACTAACCTTGATTTGGGAGACACTTCTCCTGGCCTGGAGCCCAGACCCGGACCTGTGCAGTGACGGATTTAGGTATACTTTTCATAAGAATAGGCCACTTCATTTGCGCCGCCCCTTCCTCCTTCTTAGAAGTTGCCACCTGTCATAATCACTCACTTGTAGGCTGCCTGTAGGCTGCCGAACCTAGGCCGCGGCCTATACGGCCTATTGACAAATCCAGAACTGGCCCCAGGCGGGCGCAATTGAAGCTGTCCTCTCCGGGCGCTGAATTGCCAATGAGCCAAAGCGCTGGTAACGCTGGTAATATCCAAAATAACAAAATCTCCCTTAAGTAAAAACTACGCTACACTAAGATACAATTCAATTTTAGTATTACATTGAACATAAATGGTAGGTACATATACAAACTACACAACACAAGCATTAATACAGCTTGCCTTTTAAAGGCAGCTTCACTAACGCTAAATACGTCGATATCCGAACTAATTCTATTCAATGAATTTTTTTTTTACATTACCATGCACGAGGCCCTGAGGAAAATAATTTCCCTCAGGGCAGTTGACATAGGTCATCTGAGGTGCTGTGTGGAGGGTCTTTTTGAGGAGAGGAAGGAATGAACATTGGTCTTGAAGAGACTCATGTTGTAGGAAGGAGGAAACACAAAGGACGGCAAATCGTTCCACAGCCGAGCTGTTGAACACAAGAACGAGTCGAAGAAGCGACCCGTTCTCAGTGACAAATGTCAACGGTTTACATATGTTAGGCACGCGTTTGGCGTATTTCCCAACTATGCACCGGTGCTGAAGGGATCAATGACGCTAGTTCCTCGTAGCATCTTCCATTGAAATACCGGTAGAACAAGGATAGCATTCCCACCCGACGCCTGTGCTCTAAAGATTGCAATCCGTTTGCTAAATTAGGAGAATCTATCAGACGGGCCGCCCGTTTCTGCACAGAGTCAAGGGTTTTCAGACCAGAGGTGACTGCCAAATTCAACCGTGGGGCGCACTTGTACAGGGTGAGCAGCTGTACAGGGTGAGCAGCACTTGTACAGGGTGAGCAGCTGTACAGGGTGAGCAGCACTTGTACAGGGTGCGCAGCACTTGTACAGGGTGAGCAGCTGTACAGGGTGAGCAGCACTTGTACAGGGTGAGCAGCACTTGTACAGGGTGAGCAGCTGTACAGGGTGAGCAGCACTTGTACAGGGTGAGCAGCTGTACAGGGTGAGCAGCACTTGTACAGGGTGAGCAGCTGTACAGGGTGAGCAGCACTTGTACAGGGTGAGCAGCTGTACAGGGTGAGCAGCACTTGTACAGGGTAAGCAGCTGTACAGGGTGAGCAGCACTTGTACAGGGTGAGCAGCTGTACAGGGTGAGCAGCACTTGTACAGGGTGAGCAGCTGTACAGGGTGAGCAGCACTTGTACAAGGTGAGCAGCTGTACAGGGTGAGCAGCACTTGTACAGGGTGAGCAGCACTTGTACAGGGTGAGCAGCTTTACAGGGTGAGCAGCACTTGTACAGGATGAGCAGCACTTGTACAAGGTGAGCAGCTGTACAGGGTGAGCAGCACTTGTACAGGGTGAGCAGCACTTGTACAGGGTGAGCAGCTGTACAGGGTGAGCAGCACTTGTTCAGGGTGAGCAGCTGTACAGGGTGAGCAGCACTTGTACAGGGTGAGCATCTGACCTAGAAGCCTACTGGTTTTGATAAGAGTTCCAAAATGGAGCTCAAAAACACTTGATAAATCTACTTGATTCTGTATAAAGGAGGTCGGTTTGTCTGATTGACAAACCGCTATTAACAGACCGATTGCCACCTATAATGTTCAGTCTATCCTACAGCTTTTTCACTACGTCTATCCTACGCTGTGCACTATCCTCACTCACCTGTACGTACGTGAAACTCGGCATACACCAACGGAACATTCGTTCACAATAATAATTATTGATATTGGCTTGAAACTTCGGGCATGAGCGCCTGTGTGCAGGCAATATACAGAGCACTAAAAATATACTATTAGTTTTCTTCTGTATTATAGAAGCTTGTAAAAGTATTTTTGAATATCGTTTGTCTAATATATTATATAAACTCCCACCATGAACTTTAATAGCCCTTTTCTTCCCCGACAAATGATCAGCTTCAAATGTTACTTTCATCGTGAGCTTTGAAAAATCCATGTAGCTGTCGCAAAATGATATCACAATTAACAAGACGCCATTTTGTTTTCTACAGTACATAACCATAGCAAAATTTTCCGTCTAATTTAATGTAGTGAGTGATCTTGCTCTAGTTAGGCAAAGCGTGCAAAATTTCGTCAATGTCAGAATAAAACTGAAGATTTTCATTTAAATCAAATCCATGATGTTATGCTGCCGCCTGTCCGCCCTCTACAGACTACAGAAAAGACTGTAAAAAACTGTAAACAAAAATTATTTTATAAGTGAGCGACTAAGTTCAAAATACGGACCGCTTTTATTTTCCTGCTATTGACAGCTGTCCAAAATTGGACCACATTTTTTTTACGATTTTTACAGTTTTAAAGTTAACGATTTTATAATTTTTTTTTATAAATCCTACGAATATGTGATAATCGACAAAAAATAGGTGAATTCATTGGATATACACGGTGTCCGAAAACTCGTAGTACAAGCGGGAAACTGGTAAATCTACATCACATTCGGAGTCGATTTGTGATATAACTTTTTTGATTTGAGCTTTCGTTTTCGAGGAAAATCGGGTCCGAAGTTGGAATTTTTTTGGTTAAATTTGAAAAAAATTATCATTAGGGGGTTGATTTCAGCTGTGTAATGTCTTATAAAATGCATCGAAAGGTAAACCGGGCTCAAAATTTTTTTTAACCCTTTAGTTGCCGAAAAAATGGAAAAAAAGAAAAAAAATAATATTAAAATCGAAATGCTTAGATCGAAAAAAATAAGTTTTTTGGGTTCTCTACGTGATGTAGATTCACCAGTTTCCCGCTTGTACTACGAGTTTCCGGACACCTTGTATATAGAACTAGCTTTTACCCGCGGCTTCGCTTGCATGGTGTAAGGGGGTTCCCACTCCGCCTCCTCCACCTTCCCTCTCTCACCGCCCTCCCTCCCCCCCCCCCTCCCCCCTCTTCCCTTCCCCCCCCCTCAGTACATTCAGTTTTTAAACAGCCCGCGTGCCACCTTTTACAACTTTTATTCAAATTTCCATTTTTCATGTATATTAAATTTGGTACCTACCTAACATAGGCACCTATTTAAAATATCTAAAATTCTTGATTCGATTCAAACTATTAGGGGAGTACCTACTTTAAATAAATTTATCAACTTAAAGATTTTTTTAAATAGAATCCTGATTTAAAAGGTCATTCTCAAACACGCGAACTGTCAAACGTGCGATAGTCGTTAGGTTTTTTGAAATTATCCAATTTTCTGCGCAATTTTCTTAATTTTTCTCTCCGTAAGAACCATCCTCATACTTCAAGGAATATTCTAAAAAAAATTCAGCGATTCATTTTTATATATAAGAAAAATCACGAGCAATCGGAGGAAAAAGTTTTAAATCAAAAAGAGAAAAGAGAAAAAAAGAGCAAAACTTGAATTCCTTGTCCGCTGTGTCATATCGCGTCCCCGATTAAAAGACATAATATATGAATATTGTTGACGTTGTGTCCGTGAAAACTTTAATAAGTTTTTAAATAATATTAATTTTGAATGTACAGTGAAGCAGGCTGCAATCCCCTGGCTACCGGGATCCTGTCAGACATCTTCCCCGCGGAGAAAAGGGCGCTGGTGCTGTCCATCTTCAACTGGGGCATCTACGGAGGCTACGGGATCGCCTTCCCCGTGGGCAGATACGTTCCCGATGCTAATCCCTGGGGACTGGTGAGTTTCTAGACTTAATTTCTAATTAAAATTATACTAACTGACCCGGACATGCATTTCTATGACTAAAGAAACACGACTCCATCTACTGGATGGTTACCCAACCTTTATAACCACAATAAATTAACTCACACCGCCATCTATTAATTTGCATACAAATCAAATCCGCCCGCTTGACAACCCGCTCGTCACCACATACATTCACCTTTAATTATTAATTATTATATATTTGAAACATGGGCGTAGCCAGGGGGGGGGGTTTGGGGATCCAACCCCCCCCCCCCCCCCCCCCCCCCCCCCCCGAAAAGTTAAGATATCAACATCAATAATATTAAAATAAGGAGAGGCGAGCGGCAAAACTTATTTTATAACTAATTATCAGCACAAAATCTAGGGAAATTTCGAACTGGTAATTTTTTTTATTACATATGACAATATTACTGGTATTATATACCTATATGTTTTTTGGAATTCCCGTGAATCTTGTTGATGTACTTACGAGCAATTTTGGCAAGCAATGTTATTTTTAACATGACAATTCAAAATGATATTATGTATATAAAAAGATAAATGGGGACCTCTGAAAGAAAAAACTAATTTTACTTTCAAGTTCCGTTTTATCTGTGATTGCGGTTGATTTTTATTTTGCTAAGTGATTTTTATTTGGAATTCCGTTTTTAATCAGTGGTAAGTGTATACGTACTTTGAAATTATTACTAAAACCTGGCTACGCCCGTGATTTCAACCAATTTACACAAAACCTTGACAAATTATATACCCAAACCTTCCTCATGAAGGGCCGTTCAAGTATTACGTAACGCACTTGGGGGGGGGGTCTTGTGAAACTTTACTGTGCGTTACGAGGGTGGGGGTTCGAACAATGCGTTACGTAACATGTTTTTCTTTATTTAGATTAAAAAAAACTAGGGAATTAAAATCTTCCAAGTTGGCAATCCCTTTCGTTCCCGAAATCTCTCGTTTTATTTATTACCGCAAACGCGATTAAAACAAGAAAAAAGGTATTTAAGCGACTTTCCAGTACTCTGCGCAACTTAATTGTGACTTTCGGGTAAAAATTGTCACTTGGGCGTTACGTAACGTTTAGGGGGGGAGGGGTACGGAAAAACGTTACAGCGCGTTACATGGGGGGGAGGGGGGGTCAAAAATCTTCAAAAATTGCGTTACATAATACTTGAACACCCCCTGAATCACTCTATCTATTGGTGAAAACCGCATGAAAATCCGTTCAGTGGTTTTTGAGTTTATCGCTAACAGACAGATGCGGCGGGGGACTTTAATTTATAATATGTAGAGATCTACTTATATTTTCCTATGTAGAAAGAGGTTACCTACCCGACAGTTGATCTCATTGAGGCTCCCAATATTATAATTATTATACAATTATAATTTTTTGTGCATTATTTATCAATGTCAAACCTAAAACCAACTTCATAATATCTTTTTATATTAAGTTGGTATAGTGACCAAACGAATTTATTACAAGTGGTTTTATCCTTGATGCATTTGAATGAAAATATGTTTACATATAACATTGGTTACATAAAAAACTTTGGGTCAACAAAACTATAAATACTTAGGAACAAATTTCTTTAATAAATTACCAGAAAATGTAAGATCCCTTAAGGACAGTTACAAAAATTTCAAAACACAATTAAAAAAATATACTGAAAACCTTAACTAAAAAAAAAAAATAATAATTTAAAAAATATATACATATACACACATATGTTTCTCTTATTCTTAATATATACTAAATAAAAAAAAATCAAAATAACCTAACAAATAATACTTCCTCCCATATACACAAGCATTTGCTTATTATGGGAGTACATTTAAAAAAAATATGTATATTTGTATTAAATAATTGTATTAAGTTTTTTTATTTTTTATATACTTTCATTATATTTATGTATCTATTGTCTGTACTGTACCAAAAAAAAAAAAAAAAATAAAAAAAATAAAAAAATAAAAAATCGTGTGAGTTTAAAAACTTTTAAAATTTTGAAATAAAAAAAAAAAAAAAAAAAAAAAAAAAAAAAAAACCATTGTCATCAAAGAGCCATTCAGCGTCATTCTAAATGCTTTTCAGCTTTCTGTCAAATCGTAATAAGTTCAAGCTTAACAACATGATAATAAGGAGCTCCAGTCCAATTTTTTTTTTTTTAATTATGAATTAAACTTTCTAACCTTCTAACTTAAATAACTGCATATTTATTTTTGTTTTTAGAGTTAGTTTTAATAGTTAAAAAAATTTTCAAGATCCCCGATAACCACCATATGTATGTTTTTTATTTTTTATTTATTTATTTATTTATTTATTTATTATAGATACAAAAGTACAAATTACAATTAGGAAGCTTTGCCTGTCCAACTAGGAAAGTTTCCCGTTCCAGGATAGGCAAATTGACATGTTTAGTTCATATTATACCTGAAATGTACATAAATTACATAACAAAAAAAAAAAAAAAAAAAACAGAAAATTTCATTTTTTTCTGAAGCTAAGGTGTGTAATAAAGAAAATGTATATAAAATATATAAATATAAGTACACATACATTTTTTTGTGACAAAGTAGTAAAGGTAATCTGGTAGCATATATTATAATCGGATTTACCGAATTAACCTGGTAACATATGTATAATACATTCAGATTTACAAGATGGATGAATTACAAGAACAAGATGGAGGAATTACAAAAGATTTACAACATAAAGAAATGAAATTATGTTAAGCTATGTTTTTAGGAGTTTGAACTTTTAATACATAGTACACTTATAGGAGAAACTATATTAAAATTTACAATAATAGATATAATAACGAACGTAATAATCTATATGATTTTATTTTTTTAGCGATGTAACTACTTACAATGATTTTTGTAACTACAAAAATATTTTCACTGATTTAAAACATGTTTTAAGAATAGTATTATATTATTAGTACGACAGTATGAATATACACTCTCTTGAACTACTCCTGCTAAAATATAAAAACAATAAAAAACAATAACTATAAATGTAGATAGAAATATAAACTATGAATAATAATAAAATAGTACCAAATTTAGTGCAACTTTGGTGAAATTGGTGCATTACTTCGTACGCCATACATGTTGTGTTATGTAGGTATTATTTATTTATCATAAATCATTACCATTGTAAGGTACCAAGTTT
Organism: Limnephilus rhombicus; assembly: GCA_929108145.2. Taxonomy (NCBI): domain Eukaryota; kingdom Metazoa; phylum Arthropoda; class Insecta; order Trichoptera; family Limnephilidae; genus Limnephilus; species Limnephilus rhombicus. The sequence goes on from OV815291.1 coordinate 11,429,964, forward strand.
CACACAGAGTTAGCGACGTGCATGTCAACGCTTTACAGCGGTGATATACCTACACCAACACGGAGCAGGCAGGCTTCAGGGGCGCATAACCATCAATCCCATGTATAAAAAACATCAGAAAGGATGTCGAATCATTGAACTCAATGAAGTGTGGTAGGAATTTTGGTCTAGTGATCAGGAAAGTTGAGTGATTTTGTTTACCAGTTATACAGCATACGTTCACTTTCGACTCTCCCTAAGTTCAGAATCCAATCATTGACTAATTTACGCAGGACGCTTGCACTTTTCAATTTCCAAGAACCGGGTATAAGGTTGAACATTTTTGGACCTAGGTAAGAATATTGTCTTTGAGCAAGGGATGTCATAGTAGCAAGTGGAACTATTGGATTCCTCCCTGCATGTCGGGTGTTGTGATAATGTTCTACGGAGGGGAAGAGGTGACGATATTTGTGTGTGTATAATATAACTTTTCTTATAAATAGTTGCCTCACATCCAGAACTCCTATCTCTTTGAATAAATCATTGCTGGGGTATCTAAATGGTTTTTTAAGTATGACCCTTAGTAGTGATTTCTGCGCTTTGGCTAAGGGGTCCAGTATTGATTTGGTACATCCTCCCCATCCTAAAGATGCATATTCAAGTAATGAGTTGCACATGGCATAGTACATTAGTTTTAGATCTTTTGCGCATAGAATATTTCTAATAGCCATGAAAAGATGCGTGAGTTTTCTGACCTTTGTGGAGATTGAATCGATATGTTCATTCCATCTCAGATTCTTGTCTACGATAATTCCTAGATATTTTATGCTATCCACATATTCTAAGGTATTGCAATTGCAAGTGTTTGGGTCATTGCAATGGTGTATAATAGTTTTTTGAGTTTCTTTTGGTTGTCCCGCTTGAGTTGCACTGAAGCGAATGAATTTAGTTTTGTCAGTGTTGAGAGTGAGAAGATTATTATCTAGCCATTGTTTTACCTTGTTGATACCAATTTCTGAATTATTATGAACTTCATTCCAATTTTTGCCTTCAAATAATAATACTGTGTCATCGGCAAAGGTGATAATATGGTCGGCAAATGAACTGTTACATAATTCATTTATATAGATATTGAATAAAAGAGGTCCTAGAGTGCTTCCTTGAGGTACACCAAAGTTAATATCAGCCGGATCGCTTAGAGTATCGTTAATATTCACTCTTTGGCTCCTATTTTCTATATAACTACCTAACCACTTAAGTAACTGTGTGAAACGTGTGATGTCATTACTCACCAAAAGTTTGTTTTATTTTCAACAGGTGTTGTCATTTTGTATGACAGTTATATGGAAGAAGCTGTGAAACTATTCAATAAGTAAAAACATTATTTAGGAGGAATTATTTATTATAAAATTGAAATTATTATTTTTTGGCTTTTAAGAATCGAAATCAATATTATGGAATTGTAGGCAACTACAGCATACAGCGCCAAATCAGCTGTTCGATGTCCGCCATTTTGAAGTTCAGACTTGGAGGAGAATTAGTAGCATTACGATTTTTTTGTACAGTTTAGTTTTTTAATATTTTAAATAATAGAGACACCTCTATTTTTGATACTGAATTATTTAGGCCTAAATAATGTTTCAATAAACACAACAACTAAATCTCTATGTAAATTCCTTCCACAAAAGCATCCAATTCACTTTAGAGATAGGCAGTAATGCATCCATTATTTTTTTAAACAGTACCTATGTAAATAAACGGATAACATAAAATGTTGTTAATACCGATGGCTTGTGTCATACATTTCAATACAATGAATGTAAAATTAAGGTGAGCAGTAACGTCAGCACTAAACATTTAATAATACCAACTTGAGAGTGTGTTTTAATGACACAAATAAAAATGGACTTTTTAATCATTTTTTTTAAACTCTATGTTTAATATTATTTAATAAAACTTATATATTCAAAATCAGCATTTATTGGTCTATATCTCTATATGAACATATTTTTTTAAAGACATATTATTTTTCACTGGAGTTCCTTATTGTCTTCTTCTGCTTATCACAATTTATTAGCTTAAAAGGTAAAACGAACTTCGAATCGGTATTTAATGGGAACAAAAACAAAATGGCGCTGAATGGTCATTTGATGACAATGTTATATTTGAATTTTCTTGAAAGAAGAGCGTTTAAACTCCCCATCGGCCTTAGTATTGCACAGGGAAAAAAATTGCACACGAAGATTATCTTCCTGAGAAATACGACAACATTATTAGATGACAACACAATCTCTTTTTATCAATGTGATGGCTATCATCAGGGCATTATTCAGCTCAGAACAGCTCTGCAGAACTGTACCAGTCACTGTAACTTAATACCCTGTTGTTTTGTCTTCACTACAGAGCTGGCGCGTCTCGTACTTTGGCGCGGGCATCGTCGGCCTGATAATCACCGCCCTGACAGCGTTCACCCTGCGCGAACCCTCCCGACAGGAGATAGGTGAGGACGCAGCGGAGCCCCAAGCGGCCATCGCAGCCCCTGGGGTCCCCGCGCTGCAGGCCCCCGCGCAGGAAGACAAGGAGGAAATCACCATCTGGAAGGTGCTGGTACAACCCAGAATCATCCTGCTGTGCCTTGCCGCGTCTATCAGACATTGTGGTGAGTGTTTCTACTCATTGTAATGTATTGAAAAAGCTTCTAGAAAGCTGTGTCGTCAGATGTCAGCAGGGAAAGTGCTTCTCCTGATGGCCGACAGGGGTACCCATGTAGACGGGTGCCGGCGAGACGAGCTCTGACAAGCGAGTCCACAGATCCCTTTTCCCTCCGTGTAGACAGGTTGGCTGACTTGCAGCATTATTATAATTATTGTAAATACGTAAACTCAGAATAAAACAGTTTGTTATCGTGAACATGATATTATTGAGAAGTCCCCGGCAGAACTACAAGTTGTTGAGTATTACCCAACATATCAAGATGGTAGATTTAACCTTTGCGTTACCAACAGGGGTAACAAAAATCAGCTTAAATTTATTGTGTTGGTTTTTTTTTGTTATCTCTAAAAACCTATAAACGTAGCCTTATAATTATAACAAACGTGGACTTACCAAGAATCCAATGCGCTGATAATGCCGAACGTCTAATACCTAATACAGCATTCTTGAGGTTTTACAAGCACCAGGTGCCAAATGAACTCTTTTATTATTACTGTGACGATTCACTGATAAGGTACCGTGACGGCAAAAAAGCAATAAATACACGTTCCATATTGCTATAATGCTGCAGCTCTTTCAAAAGATGAGATACACAATATACGTAGGTCTCTTTCCCCAAAGGAAAAAAGTGATAATTTTGTTGCATCTCTCTCACACATCGCACCGTGATGTCTCCATAGGCCACTACAATATTACTAGCTGTGGCGATAATTTTGAAAGTATGGAATATAGTTACAAGGATAATTTTAAAAATTTCAAAATGTAAAATGTCAATTCACTAATGGTTTTGCTTTTGTTGTTAAACATTAAACATAATAATGCCGCATTTCTTTCTTACACACTAAATAACAACAGTCTGAGACAAACGGTGAACGTATGCAGTGGCGTAACGAGGGGGGGGGGCGGTCCTAAGGGGGGTGACACTCGATCGTGGAAAAAAATTTACGAAGGATATTGTCACCAAGAACATAGCCTATATTTGTGGAGAAATCTTGAAATTCTCTATCCACCCCCTCCCCCCCCAGGATGGAATCCGCCCCGGGTACCACCCATGAGCTACGCCACTGAACGTATGTCTGCACCCCTCCCAAAGGAAACATACAATCATTATCATACATCTCCCTCACACATATAAAGAAAATGAAACGCAAGGAAAAAATAGTTATAATTTCGAGGAAACAGTCACATGTATATTGTCTGTCCAATCTTTTGTCTTACCTTTATTTAATGTGTAAGAAAGAGCTGCAGCATTATAGCGATAGGGAACGTATGTTTTTTGCCGTCACGGTAATTATAAAAGTGCTCTATGGCTCTGGAACGACGAATAAAATTCAATAAATAAACTAATTATAAATAACAAAATTCAGAAGAATCAATTTCCCTAACACCCCTACAGTCCACATTCTGATCTTTACAGTTTTTTTTTTTTTTTTAATCTGCAACTACTTATGAACAAACAAATAAATGAATTCAAATAAACAAAGTAACCTTTCTGTGTTAATGTTCGAAAATGTTCTTGTATGTTCCAGGTGGTATGTGCTTCGCGTACAACTCGGATCTGTACTACCGGGATTACTTCCCCGATGTGGATCTAGGCTGGTGGCTGTTTGCCGTCACTGTAGGAATCGGCTCCATTGGAGTAGTGGTCGGTGGGATCGTATCTGACAAGTAAGTGACTCTGTTTAACCCTGATTGCAGGCATTCTGCTGATAGCACCTTTGTAAGCTCTCTTCCTAAACTTGAACACAATTATCAATTTGGGAGGCATTGGTATCGCCGTTCTGCGAATTTAATTAATTTGGAAAACCAACGCCTTTGCCGTAAGTCACCTCGAGTGTTCCACTATGTTTGGTGATGGAGATCCTGGGTTTTAAGCTTTGGTTTCTCCAGATCTTGGCGGCGGATGTGTCTGCTCACCAGCTGCGTGGCAGGCCAGATCGGGAGATGCTGGTTGAGGAAGACAGTTTGTCCTCTCCAGCCGGACTCTCTTGGCCCAACGCCAACGTCGTGTACCACAGTGGGAGGGTTAATTGATACATCCGTCACTACTGGATATACTGATCCCTGGCTTCCTACCCACCCCTCTTATCCTTTTCCTTCCCAGAACTTCCTCTCCTTCCTTTCCTCAAAAATATCCTCCACATTAGACGTGGGCAAAATTGAATGACTGAATTGAATGAATAAATTCAATCTTGTGACACACTCGATCTGATTCTCATTTTCAAAAGGAATTGAGTCTTCATTCCTCATCTTTGGCCTTGCATCCTACGATTTTTAACGGCACCATTAATTTTTTTCCATTTATTTTAATGTTAAATTATTTCAATGAATGATGTGTACCTACCGTAAACGATTTAAATATTATAATGATTCGTAAATATTTAAATATTAATCTATGGGCGGCGCGCCCATAGAATAATATTTAAATAATAGTGCAAAACACGTAAAGTATCCCTTTCCCGCGCGCCATTCGTAAAATACCCATCAACTTCATCGTGGTCAGCCCAAGCGAAATACGAAAGCGAATCGGCCGAGTCACTAGTTTCGAATCTGTCTCTTTCACAACGCAGGAATTAATAGGTACATTGCTTCTATTCAGTATATGATCCAGTCATAGTCCCACCGCGCCGATCGAACCCGTCCCGCGTAAATAGTCTCTGGTTTATAGTCTGTCGCTAACAAGTTTGTCCGGGGCGCGAAGTCTTTTTCACTAGTTCAGGAATTAAATCTCAATTCAGTTGTGACGTCATCGTCTCTGTGATCGCGTCAATCTCAGATCCCAACACCCAACAGGACCAAACCCAGGTCCTGCTAGGTCCGCAGCTCGCGAGTAATCAACTCACTGCCAGGCAAGAGGCAAGACACTAGTCAAAAGTAACTAATTCATTCCTCAATGCTCGCCGCGAAACTGACCGTGCGGGTTCACTCATTCCTCTCCGTTGGCCAAGCCGTCAATTTCATTACATAGTTGATTGAAAACTTCCGACAAAGCTATTGGAATACAAATACCTACCTACTTTGAGACGCCGAACTTCGGCAATCGGCTGTGGTCAGCTGTCATAAAATAATGCTTAATAATAATGATAAAATGTTTGTTTATATTAGATCACGTGAAATGGAATAATTTTAATTTAATAAATAAAATAAAATTGGTAAAACTTTAGGGGTGAAACAAAACACTGTTTAATTTTAAGATTTTATTGATATTCTAATGTAAATACATTTTTCTTGTCAATTTTTTTTTTGTTTTAACAAATGTAGTATTTTAATATTGCATTAACCCCGTAGCACAATTTTTCAGAACGACATAATTCGTAATATTAATTTGAAGTGAAATAGGCAATTTTCGTTATTTGTTTTTAGGGTGTCATGCCGTGTTGCGCTACCTCCTTATTTAGCCAACGTATCTGAAATAGGCATATTCACCCTAGGAACAGTGCTTTGCGTAGTGAAAACTTCTTTAGCACTGTTGTGTTTTGAAACTCGATGAAACGAAAAATAACGACATTAAAAAGAGGCAATTTGGGAGGCGGGAATGGGTACCGCCGCCCCGGGAACCTTTATTGGATAACCAACACCTCTGCCATAGGTCACTCCAAGTGGTTCGCCACGTTTGGTGATTTAGCAGGGGTGCCCGGGTTCATGGGGTGTGGTTTGTCTAGGTCTTGGAGGTGGATAACCAGGACACACTAAACCCCAGATACCTACCCACCCCTTAAACCCTTTTCCTTCCCATAACTCTCCTCTCCTTCCTTTCCTTAAAAAAAAACCCTCCACACAGCACCCCCAAAGATGACATAGGTCCTGAGGGAATTTATTTTCCGTAGGGCCTCCTGTGTGGAGCTCATGTAAAAAAAAGGCAAACACCTACATTTATAGGATTTAGTCTAATCGGTCTCCTCTTTGTGCGGTGCTTCGTAGCCTATCGGTCTCCTCTTAGTGCGGTGCTTCGTAACCTCTCCATGTCTTCTTTGTTTTCTGAATTGGAGAGTACATAATTTGTTTTTTTTTTTTTTTGGAATTAATTGAATAATGAATGAATAGAAGGAATCAATTCAAAAGGCCAGGAGAATCAGACTGAATCGATTCACTTCTGGGAATAAATCTGCCCATGTCTACTCCACATAGTATCCCCAAAGATGACAGGTCCTGAGAGAATTTCAATAATATAAACTTCCGCGAATTCTGCTGGCAGTATTTGATTTGTATTTTTAATTTTTAATGTGAAACCGCACAAAAGTCCAATTGCTCGGTCTGGTTTCAATGAGACTATGGCATCTCTAATTGGGATATGTTGTGAGGCTGAAGGTAGTGGTAAGGGAAAGGAGACGGGGATAGGAAAGTGTGGAAGTATCTGGCTATTCAGATCTGGTCACCATTCACGGCCTAAACTATTTCAAACAATGTTTCAATTCTGAATGGTGGTCTTACAACAGGGCGACACTGATGGTATCTTCCACTCTGCCACAAATATAGTATATATTATTTTTAATGAGTAAATTATGATAACACAAATTAATCAAATAAAATTTTTCTTGCACGTAGAGTATTGAGCTATATTCCTTTTTCCTTAATAATTTGTTGTTCATTTATATTATCAACTAATATTGCAGTCTGTGAAAACATTTACTATTCTGTCAACAGTTATTATTATTAAATGAATTTAGTTGGCTGAACAATTAGATAATAACAATGAAAAAAACATTAAATTTGTATGTCGGAAGTAAAAAAAACTCTCAAAGAACTGCTATTAAAAACCGAGAAGGAATTGATTGGATTTGATTTCATCTGGTTTACACACAATAAACTGTTCAAGCTTAAATCTTTTGTGTGCAAAAATGACTTGACGATTTGCATTTTAAGTAAAACATAACATAAAAAGAAGGAAAGGAATTTGACAATCAAACTTTTGTTCACAATACAAAAAACTTACAATACAATAGGTATTATTTAGATACTTGTTGAAAAATACCATAAATTAATTAAAATTCCATTTTTTAATGCATTGGGTAATTTGGAGTAAATAGAGCCTTGATTCCATGGACAGCTAGTTGCACAAATGTATCCATTCTGGAAGAGCTAGGCATCCACAATAGGCTTTCAACTATCTGCCTACTACGCATTTTAAGATACTTTGGACAAGTTTACTCCGACTTGGAGTAACACATAGTCACTGACAAAAGAATAATATGCTGGAGTGACCAAGTATCAATGGCGTCCGTCACATCGGTGTCCTTGGCTCTCCATGCAGTGCAGAAACGCGAGGAATGGAAGAGCCTTGTCAACCATGGAAATTGGAGTAAGGGTCACGATCCTCAGCAATAAGGAACCGACTTAAGAAGTGTCCGTTTATAGAAGTAGGGCCTTGAAGTAGGCCTAAGAAGTAGGGCCTTGAATAATGAACTAATCTTGTAATATACGTTTTAAGATTTTCACGGCCAAAAGTATTTTCGTTATTTTAATAAAATAATCTTGTAATGGTTAGTAGCTGATTTGACAAATGCTAGGGTTCCCAGGCATTGTGGGTTCGTTCTTCTGCTAGCTATGTCCTCCATCACTACACAAGCAACTTTTATTGCTTCTAATTTCGGAAGTAGGGGGAAATCAAATACATAATATCATCAAGTTTTTTTGAAACATGAAAATGTTTGTCTCTCTTTTTTAATTAACACTCTCATTCCGAAGGGGGTAATACACTTAACCCAAACGTGAGTTTTGTGAGATATTTAAGTTGTTTTTTACAATTGGCAATCCCAGAAAATACTAGTTTAATAACATATTGTGTATTTGAGTTATGCTCGATTTCACACTATCTCTTTTACTGTTTAGCATTTCTTAATGATTAACTGTGATGGATAGTAACAAATATATAAGTGTTACTTGAAAGGGCAAAAGGAATAATAAGAGACGTGATCGCTCCGTGATATATATTAGAAACGCTGTGACCCTCCTTCAGGTCATATGTGATTTTTACCTTCAAATATGTGAAGGTTAAAAATGAAAGAAAATATTATGTTGTATGTAAGAAACGTTAAGAGTTTTTCTTTGATTACTTCAGAGACTAAACAATTTTGAGAACAATAACTTACATCTTAGAAGATACAATTGACTCACACTTCTAATTAATTTGAATTATTTTCCAGGTTTGTGGCCAAGATGGGAGTCCGATCTCGAGTGGCAGTGCTGGCCATCTCCCAGCTGATCTCGACCCTTCCTGCTTTCGGTTCAGTGGCCTTCGGACCTCTATGGGCAATGATCACACTGGCTATCTCATACTTTTTCGGTAAGTTAAAACTTCTTTTATCAGTGAAATAATATTAGAAGAATCAAAACCACAATATCACGCTAACAGTACTTCATATAACATAATGGCAACAGTTGGTTTACCATCATAACCTTTGGCACTACAACACTTCAGCACAAGTATCCTGGCCGCCTCTAGGGAACACATCCATTCCTATGAGTTTCCTTCTATTTGTTGAACTCTCTCCAGTGCAAGTGGTCCTTCTTCAATCGTTTCCAGCCCTCAATCCTTTCTGTCATGCTCCAATCCTCTTCCGCGCAGTCTTCTTCAGTCTGTCTCTGGGTCACATCCACTAAGTTCACCCGCGTAGTCGTAACTATCTGCTTTTTTTAAACATTAACTCTGTGTGGAGAGTCGTTTTAAGGAAAGTAATCATGGGAAGTTCTCGGAAGGAAAATGATGTGAACGATGTGTGTGAATCCGGGGGTCAGTGTGTCCAGGAGTTATGGATATATACGTAGCACTGTATGCGATGGATGTAGGCGTAGCACGTATGCACGTAACATAGCGAATCACTTGAGATAACCTACGGCAGAGGCATTGATTATCCAATGAACGTCAATGTAAATGTAAATATGTATAAAGCTCTCATGCTCATTCGTTCCTAAACCATTCAACCGATTGCGACGAAACTTTGGTGATTTGATGCCTACGGATTTTTCTACATATATTAGTGAGCTATGGCATTATGAAATTATTTCCTATATATACTAATCATCCGATTGCAATGAAACTTTGCCAAGTTGTTGTGTGCACGCTCACAAAAGTTTCAATATATTTTATTTTTTATTTTATTTAACAAAAATTTAATTTTTATGTTTTAGTGCATGCAGGTGTGTTTAGAATACAAATAAAACATAAATAGTTTTTACACATGGTACATAGAAATAAAGCTGGTAAGTAAAAAGTATAGCATTATACAATAAAGAGAAAAAAATCAGTTTTATATGTATATACGTATATAACAAATAAAAATAACGGTGAGTTTTTAATATATGTGCAATTTATGTGTTGAATACATAGCGAAGTTGATTTTAAACAAAAATACATACTACCGACTTACACCGCACTAAAATTAATGTACCGGACGTAATTTTAAGTTTAATTATAATGTAATTTATCTGTTTTCATGTTTTACAAATAATAAATATAATCACGGGGTCAGGTGGTCGGCCTAAGACAAAAAACAAAGCCTGACTCCACCAACTGTGTACGTACCTACACACTACTTTAATCGCAATAAACCCTTTTCATTGCGCAAATTCAATCTGTGCGAAGTCGTTCCTATACAAACCTTCGCGCAGGTCCAATTTGCGCAAATATCTGTTATATATCTTTTGTTTATAAACGGGTTTTGCACAAATATAAAATCTGTGCAAAACCCGGTCTTCTATATACCTAATTTGTGCAAATTGATCATATTTAATTTGCACAAATTGGCTCTGAACAACCATGTAAATTTTATGCAAACTCATAAATAAACCAAGTATCGGGGAAGCAGTCAGAGTAAGGCGAGATTGGACGGTGTGGCGTTTTTGCTTCGTTGGGCAAGTGCAAAACGAACCGCAGTAGCGTTTAAGGTCTCTAACGGCCAAAATTCCTAGAACTCATCTCAGTTCGGAGAATTGAGATGAAAAAAGGGTCTAGTATGGGCAGACTCCCGGCTCAGAGCCCTTTAAATACGGCCGATTTTGCGCTAGATCGACAGAGCTCCAGATCTCATCACCACATCAGCATCTCGCCTACTCTTCTGCCTTCTCCGATCGAATCTACTTGACAAGTTGGACTTTTTCTTGGCCCTGGCCGCACCGCTCAACAAGAAGACACCGCATACAATTTCGAAACGCCTTTATCAAGGCGCAGGTTACCCCTCTACCCCGCTCTACCTCCCTTCTTCCCCTCGCCTTCGATCCGTTTCTCCCTGCAATTTCTCCCCATTTTCCCTCGCCTTCTCCCCATTTCTCCCTTTCTCCCTACATTTACCCCATTTTTCCCTTCTCTCTCACTTTTTTTCCCTTTTTCCCCAGGCGTCGAAACGGCCAGCCGGCAACTTCCCACTACATCGTCTGTGCGGGTGGCGACTACAGTGCCACGTCTCGTACAATTAATATACAAATATACTGATGAGCTCTGGCATTATTGTATATAAATTTTGCAATAGGTGGCTTGCAAGTTTTTGAAAAATATGTGTATTTCGTATAGTTTAGCGGCAGGGAGGGAAACGGCGGGGAAGGTGGATGGGGAACGTGTAACGGGAAGGGAGGTGGAAGAGGAATGTGGACGAACGGGAAAGGACACAGAGAGAGAAACAATTTCTTTTTTTAAGTGGCATAGCAACGCATGCCGGGAACTTGCTAGTTTCAAAAATAAATTTGGTTAAATTTTGTAAAATTTGGTTGTATAATAATTAATAATGAAATAATCCATTTGTTTCCAGCCGAGATGTGGTTCGGCATTGTGTTTGCCATCCTGGTGGAGATTGTCCCCCTGAAGGTCCGCTCCACAACAGTAGGCATCTTCCTGTTCGTGATGAACAACATCGGTGGAAACCTGCCCATCGTGGTTGAGCCGGTATCGAAGGCCATCGGCTACAGAGAGTCACTCATGATATTCTACGCTGGCTTCTACGGCATCAGTAAGTTATTAATTCTTCTTATTCGTTCTTTGGGTTTAAGAAATCACGTAATAATGAATAGTACGTTCTTTGGGTTTAAGAAATCACATAATAATGAATAGTACATTCTTTGGGTTTAAGAAATCACGTAATAATGAATAGTACGTTCTTTGGGTTTAAGAAATCACGTAATAATGAATTGTACGTTCTTTGGGTTTAAGAAATCACGTAATAATGAATAATACGTTCTTTGGGTTTAAGAAATCACGTAATAATGAATAGTACGTTCTTTGGGTTTAAGAAATCACATAATAATGAATAGTACATTCTTTGGGTTTAAGAAATCACATAATAATGAATAGTACGTTCTTTGGGTTTAAGAAATCACGTAATAATGAATTGTACGTTCTTTGGGTTTAAGAAATCACGTAATAATGAATAATACGTTCTTTGGGTTTAAGAAATCACGTAATAATGAATAGTACGTTCTTTGGGTTTAAGAAATCACATAATAATGAATAGTACATTCTTTGGGTTTAAGAAATCACATAATAATGAATAGTATGTTCTTTGGGTTTAAGAAATCACGTAATAATGAATTGTACGTTCTTTGGGTTTAAGAAATCACGTAATAATGAAAAAAACAATTTGTTTTTATTCTACCCACATTTGGGACACATGTTCATGTTATGCGCCCTACGTATTCTCATTGTGGGCTCACTTATGGTTTGTTGTCATTTTTCTTGACTTGGATGTACAAAAGGCACATATTTTTCTTGAATTTGATTCTATAAGTCAACAAACAAATGACACCCGACCACAATGACAGCGCGTGGCACACTGACGGAACAAATTAGGAAGGTATTTATTGTTTTCAAGTTTATTTTGTGGAACTCCATTTTAATTTTAATTTCTTTTGTACATTCAATAATTTTATTATTTAATCTATAAAAACAGTTTATTATAAACAAGTTCTGCTACGTAATTATTATTACGCGTGACAGGCATTATCAGTTTATTATTTGGACAGTTTGATAATGCCTTCAGAGGGTGAAACAGCTGTCATGCGTAGTAATAATTACATAGCAAAACTTGTTTATAATAAACTGTTTTTATAGATTAAATATTAATATTATTTAATATATAAAATAAATAAAAATTAGGAAGGTACTGTGAAGCGGGCGGTGCGGGAACGACGCAAACATTGTTTTTTCCAGGTATCGTCTTTTTGCCGTCGTAATTTTTACGATAGTTTAGTATTCTAGGGTTAAGTAAGTATTCATCTTATATTTAAGTTCTGTTATTACATCATTATAGGTCAGTTGCTTCATAAAACTGAAATAATCACAGAACTTGAATAGAACTTACGCAGAATGTGAAAATTAACTTAAAATATTTGGTGAATCATTGTTCAAAAGTTTTGGAACAAACCACCTTCAGACTTTTAGAAAAAGATCAATAGTTGCCCCACATAAATAAAATGCTGATTTCTGGCACCATACAATTAATAAGACTTCTTTTTTCTCATTTCCAGGCTCCGTCATGTTCCTTTTCACAATGTTCCTGATGGATGGACCGGCCCCGCAGCCGGATAAAGTCAACGGTACGGAGGCAGGATCAGGAGAACGAGGTCACGACAACTCCGCATTCGCGCTCGAGGATGCGCGCGCCATGAGACTATCCGAGACCAGCCGCCTCTAGGACTCTAGGTCAATTAAAATACAAAAATGGGAGATTAGCATTTCCAATTAGTTATTGTAACGTGTTGATATTGAAATTCCGCAGATTGTAAAATATAAGCCTGAAGAATTACTTATGTATGTACTTTTTAAGACAAAATGTTTTATTTACGTTGTTATTATGTCGATGTAATGTTGCATCAATGTCGTGAAAATGATGCATCAATGTTAAACCAATGTTATTACAACATTATCAGTTACATTTTGTGACAACGCTGATACATTTTTGTAGCAGGTTGCAAATTGAAAATACCGTAACAATGATGTAATAATGTTGTAACAATGGTGTCAATGTCGTGAAAATGTTGCATCAATGTTAAAACAATGTTATTACAATATTATCAGAAACATTTTGTAACAATGCTGATACAATGTTGTAGCATGTTGCAAATTGAAAATACCGTAACAATGATGTAATAATGTTGTAACAATGGTGTAAAAATGGTTTGACAGTGTTCTAAGAATGTTGATGCAAATGTTAATACAGTGATATTACTATATTAATATGTATAATGTTGATATGACAATAAAACCATATTATTAGAATATTGATAAATCATTGCAACAATGTTGAAGCAATGTTCTTGAAATGTAAGTGCAAGAACATTGCGTTCTTGATAAAATGTTGTAGTAATGTGGATAGATCTGTTTCCTCCTTCATATAATCCGGACCTCTTCAAGATCCGCATTAATAAATCTCTTCGCCTAAGCTCTTGTGAGGTCCAACTTTTTTTTTTGAAGTATGTAACACTACTGATAAAATGTTATGACAATGATGTAACAATATTATGATCATATTTTAACAACGTTGTGACAATGTGATGATAATGTTATAACAATGTTGTGATAATGTTATAACAATGTTGTAACAATGTTGTAACAATGTTATAGCAATGTGATGATAATGTTATAACAATATTGTGACAATTTGATGATAATGTTATAACAATGTTGTGACAATGTGATGATAATGTTATAACAATGTTATGACAATGTTGTAACAATATGATGATAATGTTATAACAATGTTGTGATAATATTCAAACTCAGCGTTTTAGATTGACAGCTAGCTAAACGTGTCCTAATGTGTAGAGTAGTTGAGTTGTAACAAATAACATTGACAATATTTAAACCAAAAGCTCGGAAGCAAAAGTTTTTCAAGTTCAATTGTTAAGTTAACACAGGTTATAAAGAACAAAAGTGGAGTTGTAACAAGTTATGAAACACAAAGGGTGATTATAATAAGTTATAGTGAGTTGTAATCATGAGTTGTAGTCATGACGTAATGTAAAAATGCCTTTATTATTAATTATTTTGTATGTAAATTTATAGTAAATGTATAAATGAGAGAAGTATGCAAAATATGATGATGTATAAAAGTATTTAGCTGTGACGAAATGAGAGGAATTGCTTCAAATAATGTAAGAACTGAAAAAAAATATTTTTTTTTAATTTTCATACGAACAAATAATTATTATTGAATGCAAATAATAATAACAAAATCAGTAAAAAGAACAACAGATTACCTGCAAATAATAATATTTATTGTTTATTTATTTATCTTATTATACATATAAGATGAAAAGAGCCTATCACTTACATTAAAATATTTAATCTTAAATAAAGTAATGAACAATTTTCAATGAAAATCTATGCCAGGAAATAAATGCACGATTGAACAAAGAAATCTTGCCCATGACGTTATACATTACACTTCATGATGTCATTGAATCTTGCTATGGTTCATATAAATAAATTAGATTTATGTTGTTTATTGACAAAAAAGTAATATTATTTTATTTAAGTATGTAATAAACAAAAACTAGGGTAAGAAAAAATTGTGAATGTTATTATTTTATGAATAAATGATTTTATAAAAAAAATGGCTTTAATTTGTACAAAACCAGATTTTTACTATAAAATAACTGAAAAAATTGTAGAGTTAACCCAGAAACACAAGACAGGAAAAACTTTGCAATTTTCATGGTGCCTGAGCTCACCGTTCTGAGAGATTTTGCAGAGTCAAACAAAAAAATTGGGTAAACTTTTAGAATAGTTGGACAAGCTCAATATGAATACTTCAAACAAGAAAACAACATATGTAACTTAATGCATCTTCTGCCGTCTCCCCCGACGTAAATACTTTTATTTTATATCACCAATTAAGCTCAATCGAAGTATATTTGTATTAAGCCTGTCCAAGATTGAGATTAACAAAAATCGTTTGCATCATAGATAAGGGGGCGTTCAAGTATTACGTAAACCAATTTTCGAAGATTTTTGACCCCCCCTCCCTCCCCTGTAACGTGCCGTAACGTTTTTCTGTACCCCCCCCCCCCCCCCCTAAACGTTACGTAACGCTCAAGTGACGATTTTTACCTGAAAGTCACAATTAAGTTGCGCAAAGTACTGGAAAGTCACTTAAATACCTTTTTTCTTGTTTGTTTCTTTGCGATAATAAATAAAACAAAGAGATTTCGAAAACGAAAAGGGTTGCCAACTTGGAAGATTTTAATTCCCTAGTTTTTTTTTTTATCTAAATAAAGAAAAACATTATTAGAAGCAATAATTATCAGCCTGAAACACTAATCTACATTGAAAAATCTTCCGAGAAAAGATACTTGCCGCCAACGGGACTTGAACCCTTTTCAGGCTGATAAATATTGCTTATAATAATTGTTACCCTGTGTTCTATGCATAAAAATCTTGTCAAACGTTGGTTTATCAATTAAAAAATAATAAAGGAGAAACATGTTACGTAACGTGTTGTTCGAACCCCTCCTCCCCCCCTAGTAATGCACAGTAATGTTTCACAAGACCCCCCCAAGTGCGTTACATAATACTTGAACGCCCCCTAAGGTTTCTGTACGCACCAAATATCACTTGGGCAATAAATTATGGTCCCATTGTGTTTCTTCCATATTTTTAACCTCATTCAGTTCCTTTAATAAACTTTCTCGGGATTGTCATTAGCAAATCCCACAAGCACACTTCGGAGCGACAGAGTCCCGACGGTTTACAGCACAGTCCTCTGTGAGACTATTCTGTGCGGCGGCCTGAAGTGGCGCGGGACTCGGCCGCTCCGAAGTGTGCGTGTGGGAGGCACTATTGAGTGTTTGACCATGTCTCCTGGTTCCACAATATGGCTTCCAGGAATCTGAGCCTCAATACCAGCAAAACTAGACAATAGCATGATAGATGAATCATTGTTATCTCTTCATCTTTTTCACAATTCATACAGCTATTTTTGCTTTAATAATGCTGAACATTCAAAAGCTTTGATTATCGAATGTCTTTCTTAAAATAGATCTTGCATATTTTGGTATCTTTCCGTGAATCTTGCTTTTCAACCGCTTCTTGTAGTCGTGAAATCTTTAACAGGTAGGATTGATCTTGTTGTCACAGTTTTAGATGGGACTTCTTCTGCCGCTATATATACTGGTAGTCGGTTTATCGTCACAAATCTTTTCTTGGCTTTGATGAGCAAAACGAAAGTCTTATCGTTTTGATGCACATTTGAGGGCCACTTAAAAATTGTTGTAATGATACCAGAATGAAATGATCTCAGAGAAATAGGAGCGAAGTTGCTTGAAAGTTGTTGAACACAATGGACCTTCTCTCAACGCGGTGGGTTCTCCCTCTATTGCTTGTATTTTCTCCAGAAGTTGCCTTAGTAATATGACAAAACTGCATTCATCTTCTGAGGATCGTTTACTTAAAAATTCTTTAGGTAGATGGAGTTGTTTCACCATAGACTGACTCGGTTGCCAGGCACACAAAATCTTCTCACCAAACTGTTCTTATGCCCATCAGTGCTGAAGGTAACATCTCTGTCCATTGGTCACTTTGGTGGCATTTGATGGTAGCATTCAGGTGGCGACGAAGCCTTTCTACCAACCTGTTTATTGTTACTCTGACAATATTTATACTCCGAAATTACATGTCACAAGTGCGTTTTGCACTGCACAGTAACTAAAAGCGTACGTAAAGCACGCTTTCATTAAAATTTTATCGCCGTACCAGGGATAAATCTCTTCTTCTCTAGTGGGTATCTCACAAGGAAGAGTTGCCACACCGGCGATCGTGTCTGCGTTGCTAATTTCCTCACTGGACCAATAGTCTCCAACATCTCCTTTGACGTGAGAATCTCTGAAATAATCACAGGGTGAAACGTCCTGTGGACGATCGATCACATGCATCACACGCTGATCATGCTGCATTGAGGTTGTTATGAGCATTGCAGAAGTGCCAATCATATCACGATCGATCTGCGCTACTCTAATAAACATTGGTTCTTTACGGCTAACGAAAGAGAGTACCGAGTTATAATCTTCGATGTCTCTAGCCATCTGGTCAGGGTAGTATGGATCAGGAAAGATCTCATCTGCGTTCATTACTAAATCGGATGGGTTCCAAATCAAACCAGGAATCGGATTATTCAGTCTGAAGTTTTGCCGCAAAGACTCGAGTGTTTCTTCTCTACTCAACTGGTTCAGAATGTCTCTTAGATTTGTAAAGAGTACATTGCCAGGACTTACAACTCTATGTCCATTTAACCCAACAGGCTTGTGAACCTTTGGCATGAACATTTTGTTGTTATGCTCTAATATACCAACCATTTTGATGAACTGGTTTTGAGAGAATGGTGCAGATGCTATTGTCCTTACAGCTTGCTGTGTATCGGGAGAGAGTTCCGCCCTTTCAAAGTTAAGCTCATTTACATCCTCATGCACCGGATATTTGATGGCCCGTTCGATCTTGTTGAGGTGATCCTCAAACAAGGCGAGACTTACGCGGTAGAAAGCGTAAGGATTTACGAGTGGATGGGTCGGATATTTATAAAATATTCGCAGTATCCTTGTGGTGTTGAATCCAATTGATCTCGTAGTTATTGGCGTAATAACTGTTCTCTTGGTTAATGTAATCTCCATAGTGAAATCTCATAGACTTTGGCTGCTCCACGATTTGGGCCTTTCTTTCTAAAAGCAAACAAAACATAATGATTTTTTAAGAACATCAGATTCAACCAACCAGTGTCTGTAGAACCCATGTCCATACTACCTATAACATGTCTTGTGCAATGTATGTTTAAATGTCTCTGGGCTGTGATGTATGTTTTTACAATATTTCAAAGTTCATGTAATTTGAATTTGAAAAGCAAAATGCAGAAATTTTCTTGGATATCTGTTCTACCTTCGAAACATAACAATTCTTTAAAATATTATTGTGGCTTTAAATGCGAAAATTTAATTTTTTTTTACATGAGCTTCACACAGGAGGCCCTGAGGAAAATAATTTTCCTCAGGGCCTATATCATCTTTGGGGATGCTGTGTGGAGGGTTTTTTTAGAGAAAGGAAGGAGAGGAGAGTTCTGGGAAGGAAAAGGGTTTAAGGGGTGGGTAGGAATCTGGGGTTCAGATTATCCTGGTCATCCACCTCCAAGACCTAGACAAACCTCACCCCATGAACCCGGGCACCTCTGCTAAATCACCAAACGTAGCGAACCACTTGGGGTGACCTATGGCAGAGGTGTTGGTTAACCAATAAAGGTTCCCGGGGCGGCGGTACCCATTCCTGCCTCCCAAATTGAATCATTCTTGTTATTAGTTATGTAATCATTGTTATATTACTTGTAATATTTTTCTCAAATTCAGGCAAAAATATTGGCAAAATGAACATTTGAACTGAATATATGAAACGGAATTATATAACCGCTTTCCAACTTTCGTAATACAATGTTTTTTTATTGGTTAATAAACTGATATAATACACTCAAACGAAATATTCAAACTGCTCTCCTGAAAAAATAAGTTTTTGAGTTGTGCCATTGTTATTCCCCAGGTGCGAATTGAACAATGCCCTCAATATGTGAAACTTAAAAACTAATTATTGTTATTTTACTGTTTTTAGTTTTCATCTCATATATTCTGTGGGTGTTTATTATGTTATTTAGATCAGTGGTCCCCAACCTATGGGCCACGGCCCAGTAATGGGCCGTGGACTAAATGGTAATAGGCCGCGCAAGGGCTTGCATAAAATCAAAATACTTTTGAAAAAAAAAATTTAAGCTGTTATTATCGTTGTTCTTATGTAAATGTAAAATTCGAGTGAAGGTTTTTAATGAATGTAAGAAAATTCTTTAATTATCTGTTGCTAACTGACCAAGTAACGAAGATATTTTAAACTATAGATAATTTTACTGCCCCCCAGTGGGCCGCGGTAAAATTATCAAACAATAACTGGGCCGCGGCGACAAAAAGGTTGGGGCCCATTGATTTAGATGGTTAGTTATGTGATTTCTTTTCAGATAATTCTTTGAACAAGTTATCGTCAAATAATGTGATATAAACGTGGTTGACAAAAAAGATTACCAAAACTACAAAAAGGGTATTGGCACCTTTAGGTTACTTTTATAAGTAAGGTTAGTTGGGGCAATTGCGGCATATTTTTAGATTTTTTTTGAAAAGTCATCTTTACAGATCACCTGACTGCAACTCATTGGATTTTAAGTAGGTTTTTTTTGTGAATAACTCATCAATAATAATTTGTTTTTCAGAAAATGTTTGCTTTAATTGACGAAAGCCTCTTGATTTCGTTAAAATGAAGTGAAAGTAAAAAATGGAAAATAGACGCATTTGCCCCTCTCTTGGCCCCTCTATGAGGTAAATGCGTCCAAGAAGTATTTTTTTACCTAAATTTCAAATTCCAATAACAAAGATTATTATCTTAATTGTTCATACATTTTTACTTCTGATAAAAATACAACAATATATTTCCAGATAAAGACGGCCGAAATATATTTTTTTTAGAAACATGCATTGCCAACCTTTAGTTATGTGCCGGTTCACACTAGCGGTATATTCGGTTTCACACTAGCGGTATATTAAAAACAGCGGTTAAAACCTTTGGTATTTAAAAAAATACGTAGGTAAGGTAAGCAGAAGGCCGTGGGTTCGAGTCCCATTGGCGGCATGTATCTTTTCTCGGGAGATTTTTTCAATTTGCATTATTCTTCTCTTACAATTTATACGCACCAGATTTAAATGTCCAGGTTAAATTTTCCCCACAGGAAAAACTAAACCCTTTCACACACTTCCCCAAATGATCATCTAGTCAATCCACGCTAAGCAATTGCACTATATAAGTATTATAAATACGAAACAATACAAGAACAACATGTCAACCTACCAGAGACCAAATAGGAAAATAATTCACCGACTCAGATATTTTCATATCAGAGGGTTCGGCTCTGTCGAACTCCTAATTTGACCTATAAATCCTACTGATCCCTCAATATAAATATTTAAAAAATCTTTTGTAATCCTACGTGTATTTAAAATAACTGATTTTTGCATTTTTATATATAAATTCTTTGACAAATCTAATATGCCTAAATTTTGAACGAGTGACCTAGGTATAATGCCGGTAGCCGAAATAACAAATGGTAATATTTTTATTGTCTGAGAATACCAAATTCTTTTAATCTCATTTTCTAAATCTGTATATTTTCTAATTTTTTCAGAAACAGATTTTTGAATATTACAGGAATTTGGTATAGCTACATCAATGATATAAGTTTTTTTTTTAAATTTTGTCATGTAAAACTATATCAGGTCTATTATGAATAATAAAATTGTTCTGTCTGTTAGTATAGTTTTATCATAATATATTTTATAAAATTCATTTTCTAAAAATGAATTTGGTTCATATTCATAATATGGTACTATATTACGGCAGTCAATCAAGTTATATTTAATTAGCAATCTTTGGTGGATTATTTTTAAAACCTGATTGTGCCTAAATGTATACTCGGACGGCGCTAATACAGAACATCCCGATATAATATGTTCTATTGTTTCCGGAAAAGCCAAACATTTAACCGTCTGTATTTCCAACAATAAAGCTATTTGACTCTTTTAGGGTTCTCAGTTTAAATAAAATATTCAAAAAGAACTCATTATTACAAACTCATAAAGATCATTTCAATCCATCAACAACAACATTCACAAACATAAACAACCGACCACGATCACGGGGCAATTTAGAAATTCCAAAATTTAAAACGAGTGCTTCCCAACACCACTATGATTATCAAGGTATAAAATTGTTCAATGCTCTCCCATATAAAATCAAGTCTGAAAAAAATTATAATGTTTTTAAATCCCAAATAAAACAACTAATAGACCAACCCGACATTAATTATAAGTTTTAAATTCATCATCACAATAATAAAAAAAAAAAAACAAAAAAACAAGAACATATCCTCTAAAAATATTTCATCAGCATATCAAATTGAAAATAAAGTACATACGCGTTATTTGTAGGCACAAAATTGTTACAACTTTATCCTATGTACCTACTTTTATAATACTGTCAGCCCATCCATTTCAAATATGTTTCTAAACCAATGCTACGTACCTACTACCTACTTATAATCTACCTATTGAGTAAATACAATAATATTATTTTTATTTCTGATAAATCTATGCCTGTATTATCTTATATTGTATCCTATTCCAATTAAACTCTTATTTACTTCAAGTTCATTATGTCGACTTGTCTTCATGTATGTATATATATATTTTTTTTAAATTTAAGTACTTGTAATAACGTATTTTCTGTACCTATTCGCATTTTACAATGGCACTCTCCAAAATTCAAGCACGAGAAATGTTTTCTTTTTGAATTGGGTAGTTTCGTTAAAAATAAATTTATATATTGTAATTAGTTTTAAGAACCATATGTTTTTCTATTAATCTTTATATGTATGTATTTTTTTTTAATAAAAAAAAAATAAAAAAATTTCTTCATAAATCATCAATTTGATTTATATCTTTGATTATATGCTTCCTATAATTTTTAGTATTGATGACTCTATCTTGAATGGCAAGCATAAATCCTTCTATTTCTGTGCTCCACTCTCCAATACTCAACCATTTGTTTGTTAAAAAGTTGTCAACATACGTTTGGTTGAGATAATTGAAGTGTTTTGCGTGAATAATTTTTAATTATTGTTATAATAATTTAAAAATATATATTTTTGTGTTTGTACTATGTACTTTTTGGAGGCTTGATAGCCACTTGTTATAATAATTTTAAAAAATATATCATTGTGTATGTACTATGTACTTTTTGGAGGCTTGATAGCCACTTGTTATAATAATTTTTAAAAATATATTATTGTGTATGTACTATGTACTTTTTGGAGGCTTGATAGCCACTTGTTATAATAATTTTAAAAAATATATCATTGTGTATGTACTATGTACTTTTTAGAGGCTTGATAGCCACTTGTTATAATAATTTTTAAAAATATATTATTGTGTATGTACTATGTACTTTTTGGAGGCTTGATAGCCACTTGTTATAATAATTTTAAAAAATATATTATTGTGTATGTACTATGTACTTTTTGGAGGCTTGATAGCCACTTGTTATAATAATTTTAAAAAATGTATCATTGTGTATGTACTATGTACTTTTTGGAGGCTTGATAGCCACTTAATGTACCATTACGGACATCTTCTATCGCTTTCTGCAATGTCTCTTCTGTATAAAGAGGATCATTTGTTTTTCTCTTGTAATTATACATCATTTTGTATAAGTTATACCTACGTAGAAAATAGTCGAATCTGTAAACAATAACAAATTAATAGTTTTTTTGTGTCAACAAATGAACTTGACAATATTAAACAGGCAACCTAATGTTTGTTTACTTAAAGAGGTGTATTTCTTTATTATAAAGGTAGGAATCACTATTAATTACAAAAAGTGTCTTATAATTTATAGAACTATGTATTGTACTTTACCTACATCTACATATGTAAGTAAATAAATAATGAAATAATATGCTTCAATGCACAATTGAAAAAATATACCATTTATGGTTGTCGATATCTGGAAACGGGGTAATTGCTTCTACTAGACGCATTTACCTCAAAAAATAGGCGCATTTACCCCGGGTCACTCAGTGGGTCACTAGTCACTACTAAACAATCGTATTTTTTTTAGTTGTCATTTCTCCAAAATACGTCTTGGTTTCTTTAAAATAATTATTTTAATTGAAAACAGTATTACTTTTTCTTAACTCACCGTAAATTCAAACTCCACACTCTAGTGATCACAGAGATATTCAAGAATATAGAAGACCACAAAATGCGACACGTCACTCGTTTTTCAGTCAATTTTTTAAAATGGCGAATTACTTCCAACTTCCAACCTGTCGCCGAAAGCGTTGCCTGCAGACTTCTGAGTTATGACATAATATACAAGAAAACCACTAGACGGCATTAATTACATCTATTTTAAATGAAGCAGGATGGATAGACGCAATCACGCAATAGCCCCGTGGACGCATTTACAATTTACCCCAGCTGACCTTAGCAACAAAGCAACGTGGGTGGTTTGTATATTTATGAAAGCAACTGTGGCGAAAGTATTGATGGGCAGATTAAAGTTCCGAAAATTACACTTCAATGCACATCATCAATCACGTAGGCACATTGACATTGATTGTCTCCGAATCCCTTTAATTAGTGGAAGCATAAATAAACCAATCATCGTGGAAGACTAGAGTTCCACGGAACACATTTTAGGAACCACCGGTCTAGATGATATAATATATGGCTAAAAGGAAAGTTAAGTAGGTAAGCACTGAATTAAAATAGAAAGCAAGAACTAACTGGAAATTTTTGAATTAGGAAATACCATAGAAAAGTGTCAACAATATACAAAGTTCATTGACATTTGTGTTGATATCAAATAAAATTCGTTGCTAAAAGATTAGCAAATAACCAAAATGATTCATATGATAAAAATAATTACCTGAAATGGAAATCCCTCAGGGACAACCACCATTGTAAGTATTTTAAAACACCTTCTCTCTTTTGTACTGCAAAACAGTCAATATTCTGTTTTAACACGATTTTGATATATCTCAGTCAATAAGGGGCCGTTCATAAATATACCAAGCCACCCACGGGCCGTTCAAGTATTACGTAATGCACTTGGGAAGGGGGGGTCTTGTGAAACGTTACTGTGCGTTACGAGGGGGGGCCGTTCAAGTATTACATAATGCACTTGGAGGGGGGGTCTTGTGAAATGTTACTGTGCGTTACGAGGGGACGGAAGGGGGGGGTTTGAACAACGCGTTATGTAACATGTTTTTCTTTATTTAGATTAAAAAAGGGTAAATTTTCGGGATTAGTGTCCATGGCTATTACGAATAATTTTTAGAAAAAAACTTTAGATTCGCCTTAATCACTATAAAAGGAAACTTTTTGCATCACGGCTGGCGGAAAATAATGCATTTTAATTTTCAATGTCGTTAAATAAAATTTCTCTTCGCGAACCGATCTACGACAGCCCGCCCGCTGCCGCCCGCCATTTTGTCACTGTTATGTTGGTATCCCTGACCTCACACAAACGAGAACTAGATACGATTGTAGCCGACTTCGTGGGATACATGATGGGTGCGTAATTATGAAAAACAGAATTAATAATATAATTAAAACTATGCTTCGTACCATTCGTTCGTTTTTCATACGAACCAGATATTTAATACAATACCCCATGTAAATTTATTTAAATCGGTAAAATGGATAAAGTTTGTCCACACTGCAAAGCGATGAAATTTAAAGGAGAAACTCAAGGAATGTGTTGTGCGAGCGGCAAAGTGAAGCTACCTGAAATTGATCAGCCAATAGCACCACTGATAAATTTGTTGCAAGGAATTACTGATGATTCAAAACATTTCCTCAAAAATATTAGAAAGTACAATTCATGTTTTCACGTTATAACAGAAAATTTTAGGCCGACGTTTAAAATTCAGGGACAAATTTACCATAAAGCTGGCTCTTTGCTTCCTTTTCACAGCAATCAATATAAATTTCTACAAATATATTTCATGGGAGATCAAAATGATCAGTTGAATCATGAATGTACGCTGTCAAATCTCTACTAAAGTCAAAAGGCAATATTGTTGAGTAGTTGCAAAAAATGTTACATGATAACAATAATTTAATTCGAATGTTCAAAAATGCAATTGATCTCATGCCATCAGGCAGCCATGAAATTATCATTAGTGCTGATCAAACACCAGCAAGTGAGCATGTCAGACGATATAATGCGCAAACAATCAATGAGGTGGGAATTGTCATGGTTGGAGAAGAATTTCATCCTCGCGATATTGTTTTGGAAAGAAAAAATGATCAACTACAAAGAACTTCTGACACTCATGGGTGCTACGATCCACTGCAATATCCAATTGTGTTTCCAAGCGGTCAAGATGGTTATCATTTCAATAACAAAATGATAAATACAGTGACAGGTGAATACACAGACAAAAAAGTTAGTTCAATGAATTATTATTCCTATCGAATTATGGTACGTGAAAATAAAGATAACCATCTTCTGAAATGCCGTCAGCTCTTCCATCAGTACATTGTCGACATGTACGCGAAAATAGATTCAGAATGTAATAACGTGATATTGTAAAAGTGTTTAAGGTCTGAATAAATAAAATGTTTTTTTTTCTTCCCTTATATGCTACACTACAGCATAGTCACAGCAGATATTCAATTAAGCAATGTGTCTTCTTGGAAAATGCACAGTTGCTTGACAATTTTTGTTAACTCCTCTAATAAGTAAAATCAGACAAAGCCACAGCGAAGCGTGGTCGGGTTCAGCTAGTTTGTTATAAAATACATTCAGTATAAGGAAGCTTTGATTATTCAACTAGGAAGGTCTCCCGTTCTAGGCCATCTAATGTAAATTGTCATAAAGCAAAGTTTTTTTGAGTTTTGAAATATTAGCATACAGAGCTCCGGGCCAATAGGGCCCCTTTCTCTTTTATCATGAATTTATATTAATTGATTTGATAAAGAAAATTTGTATTTATGGTAAATAAACAGAAAATTGGGACACGCTTAAAAAACAAATTTCGTAGTAGGAAGTTCGATAATATTTTGGATAATAATGATTAGTACCGCCCTGGGAACCAGTTATTGGATAACCAACACCTCTGCCATAAATCACCAGGCGCGGCTGGCGCTAACGTGCAATGGGGCGCTGAACCGCCAAAAAAATTCAACATCATTTTACAACTCATCGTATTTCTACGTAATGTGTTTATTTATTAAATTGATAAAATTGAGCACAATCTTTAAATTTAATTATAATTATTTATCGATCTAACAATTAACAATGTATTACGGCCAAATAAACGCATTGTTGCCACCCGCCAGTTACGGCGGCTACCCGCTAGGAGCGAGGAACCGAGGTAGGTACAATGCCAAACCGCGCGCCAGAGCTAAGCGCCCCATAATTTGAATGATGCTCATAGTAAAAATCCCAAAACGTCAGAAACATGTCATACTAAAAATCGGCTGACCGTGCGCTGCACGGCCGACCCGAAGAGCTTCGGCATTCTTCGGAAATATTCCGAAGCTTTGGTTCCAGCGGTAGTAAGGTTTGAACAAGATAATATTAAGTAATAATATTTCTCTTCTAAAATGTAACCATTAGTCAAAGGGTCAGCTATGCGTCTTGTGTGACATTATCTTGTTCGAGCCCTTGGGATGTACCTTTTTGACATTATTATTTGTTTGTCACCCATTGATCGAAGTTGTCACGACAGTAAATGGCAATATTGGCGATCCACGCCGCAGAGTAAAACGTTTCTTGTGTGTTAATTATTATTATTGGATTATTGCGTTATTATTATTATCTTTGGAAGGTTGAGTATTTTTAAATGGATATCACACCCACCCTTTCCACTAATCTTCTAATAGATGTAATATCAATAGTAATGGAGTGTAAAATGCTTCTAAAAATATTGATACCAGAATAATTCTATAATAATTGGATAATTACTAGTTTTAGTTATGTTGCGTTGTACAATTTATTATGAGTTCCTAGGCTATATGTATTTTTATTATTTGAATTTACAAACAGACACATAAAACATACCTACTTACCTGGCAGGTCAATTCACCATATTAAACTCTAGACATCAGCATGTTTTTACATCGCACGATATTTTAACTATTACAGTTACATGATATTTTTAGATACTTAGCAAATAATGTGAAATTATGCATGATGTCTAGATTTTTTTTAAATATAATATCAACCTTTCGTTTTTTATGAATGGCTTGGTGAACCACCTATAATTTGAGGCACCGGCCGCGCCTGTAAATCACCCCAAGATCTGGGGTGCCCAGGTTCATGTGGTGAGGTTTGTCGAGGTCTTGGCAGCCGATGTGTCTGCCCACCTGCTGCGTGGCGGGCCGGATTAAGAGAGACTGGTTGAGGAGGTATTTTAACCTCTCCAGCCAGAATCCCTCGATCCATCGCCTTGCACCGCAGTTGAAGGGATGGATTCATACGTCCTATTTCACATACCAATTACTCGTATTATATATTTACAGTGCATAAATTATTTTAAAATACAAACTAAAATAAATATTATTGCTACATGCATTAAATAACCTTACTACTTACTTTTATTATGAAAATATTTGACCATGTCAAATACAACTATTACAGCTCGATTTATCAATAATGTTTTCACTAACCATAAATCTGTGGTAAATACGTATTTTATATTGAGAGTTTTTGTTAATACTTTTTCTTACTGTAGTTAATATGTTTAACTCGGCGAACACTTTTTCTCCTTAAATACATTTTTTCCCTACAATTACATTCTCAACAATACGATAATATCAAAATCAATATTTTATTATTCTATACTTCCATGTCTCATTATTTGAAGATATAGATTTTTCTTTCAAGATTTCGGAAGATATTTGTTCATCTAGTGTCGAATGTAATAACACAGATTTTAGGGGATACATAGAAATGTATCCCCTAAAATCTTTTACAATCCTTCACTTAAGCCTCGATGACACACGGCGAGTTTACAAGCTACTATCTGGGAAATTCACTATCTGTTAGTAAACTCGCCCAGTGTCATCGTGTTACTTCCTAACTAGCAGCGACTAGCAGATTGTTGACAATCTACAAAAAAAAGTTGAGAGGTCGTCAACTTTACTCGCCTACACTCTTGCTCCGCTTGCTCGTGATTGGTTTGTTTATTTTTCCAACATGGCTTCCGATAAACAGCTGATTTCGACTGTCAAAAATCTGAAGAATTAGTTCACACAGGCGTCGTCATTCTTGTTACTGGCGCTAGCAGCAGCCTCAGTTTCCTACGCTTCTGAGCGAGTGGACAGTTTTGTGTGTCATCATGACAATCTCACTCGCCGATTTACCCGCTTTTAGATAGTAGCTTGTAACTCGCCATGTGTCATCGAGGCATTAAATATTAGAAGTGTCTCTAAAAATTTTGATCATTTTACACTTGCATTGAATGAACTCGCTCATAAACCGGATTGTATTGTGTTATCGGAAGCCAGAATTAGTGGCTACTCAAATGCCTATAATTTACCTGGGTACAAATACTTTGTTACAACTTACAAAATAAATCAAAACAGCGGAATCATTATTTTTGTAAAATGTATTCATGACAATATTTCCGTTAATGAAATACATATCGATCTTGTAAATTGTCTTCATATTCAAATTATTATAAAAAACACATTTTTTGATATAATGGCATTATATAGAACACATAATTCGAGCATTAGTAATTTCACCGAGAATCTGAAATCTATACAAATTGTATTCGAAATGCATTTATTGTGGGCGATATTAATATTGATAATCTGATGAATTTGAAAACAATAAAAATAAAGAAAAAACTGAATATATCTATCAACACATTAACGGAACTAAATTTTAAATTATACGAGAGAATGTCTTGGACAAAGGCCATCATGCATTGATCATATCTGGTGTAATACTAATGAAACTGAAAAAATAAAATCAATTATTTGGAAAAATAATATTACTGATCACAGGGGCAGCCCTAGCTAAATTATTAGGTGGTGCGAAATCTCTTGGTGGCGCCCCTCCCCTCCTAACAAAAAATAGAGCACTTTCTATGCAGTTATGCAACTTTAATTGAAGTACCTAGTAGGATGAGAAATAATAACGGAAAAAATATATGTTTGATTAAATTTATTTAATTAAATCTGCGAAATCAATAAAAACACTAGAACACAACTTTTCTTGCTTTTGTGCTTGCGATTTTTTTTATTAAGTCAGAATAATTTAACCCTTGGGCAATATCATTCTCAATTGATAAAATTGCAAGATCTGATGGTCTTTCTTGACACATAACCGAACGTAGGTACGTTTTAATTAGTTTTAATTTACTAAAGCTTCGGTCTCCTTTGGCGACAGTTACAGGGATGGTCAGCAAAATACAAAGCGCTGTCCACACATTCGGAAATATATCCTGCCAATCATTTTTTTTGTAAGTTGAAGAACTTTTTGTGGCTCTGCTGAGTCGAGATTTTTTAGAAATGGGTTTAGGTTCAAAAGTTCTTCAACCAATTCGCGACTAGAGACATTTCATTTTTCCCCATCGATTAAAATGATTTGCAAATCTGCACAGGCTTTTTCTAATGAAGACTTATCAGGAATTATTTAGATGTTTTACAAAAAAGACCATGTATCATTGAATTTAGACAATTGTCCAAACCGAGTGACCAATGCATTTTCAATTGTATCTATCATAGGGTACCTAGAAGACGTTAATTTTAAACAGTTATTCGGGATTTGTGGTGTCCTTACTGCAGCTTTATATTCAAATAATCGCTTCTTTCTTCAGGATTGCACTGGCTTAAACGTAGAATCTATCCCAGCCTGGGAAGCTATTTCCTTAGCTGTTATTTGAGCAGACGAATAAGTCCGGTACTGCTTCACAAATTTCGAGCAGTTTTTCAGCAATTGCGATGCGTTTGCTAAGTCCATAGTTTCATACTGCATAGCTTTACTTAAAATGTTAACTGATAAAATAGATGTGATTCATTACTCCCGCAATAATTTTCCAAAAACTATTATTAATTACGAAAAATTACAAAAAAACCTTAACATTGAAAGTTGGGAAACTGTTCTATCCTCTAATAACACCGATTTATGTTCACTAAACTTTGAATCAATATTAAATAAGAATATCAAATCTTCCTCTTCCATTATTAAATACTCTCCAAAAACTAAATTCAAAATATTAAAACCGTGGATCACTCAAGGAATCATAATCTCAATTAGACATAAAGAAAAAAATTATAAGGAACATAAAAAGTTTCCAGAAAACTATAAACTATACGAATATTTAAAAAAATTCTGAAATAAACTATTTTACATTATCCGGAAAACCAAAGAAGATTTCTAAGAAAAAATCTATATTGCTGGCAACAATACTAAAAAGTGTGGCAAACTATCAATGAAATTATCAATAAAAAACCAAAAAATCTAACATACAAAATCATAGTTATTGATAACAAAATTTACGATTTAAACACGGATCCAATGAAATGTGCAAATATTTTTAACAATTATTTTGGATCAGTTGGTGAAAAATTAGCACTTAAAATTGAAAACATCGACAATAATGAACTATATACATCGCCTTCAAATCCTTGTAACACCTTAACACAATTCCAACAAACTAACGTTGATGAAATTAAAATACTATTAATCAATTAAAAGGTAATTCTTCCCCCGTTATGACAATATTTCGGTAGAAATTCTTAACAAAAAATCTGATTCATTTTTCAAACCATTGGCACACATCATAAATACAAGTTTCGAAAATGGCAACTTTCCAGTTAATTACAAAAAAACTATTATTACTCCTATTTTTAAATCTGGTGACCCTATTCTTAATAATAATTATAGGCCAATTTCTCTTACCTCAAATATAGCAAAAATATTTGAAATATTGTAAAAAAACAGATGTTTAAATTTATAAAAGAAAATAATATATTAAATGCACATCAATATGGTTTTAGAGAAAATTTGAGCACTCTAGATGCAATCGTAGACTTAACATCAGAAATATATAAATCTTTAGATAATAAAAAAAATGTATTGGAATATTTGTCGACTTAAGAAAAGCATTTGACATTATATCACATTCGAATCTTATCTCTAAACTAAAGAAAATTGGTATAACCAATAATGCCTTAACGTGGATCGAAAATTACCTACTTCATGGAGAGCAATTTGTCAAATTAAATGGTTTTCTCAGCGATTCCCAAATCAGCTTCTTTGGAATCCCGCAGGGAACGGTGTTGGGACCAATTCTTTTTATCATTTATGTGAATGATATTTTTAAACTCACCATAAAATCCAAACTAATATCTTATGCTGATGACACAGCAATCTTAGCTGAGGGATTAACATGGAATGAAACTCGGAGAACGGCGGAATCAGATATAAATTTAATAAAAAAATGGTTTGATCAAAATTTACCATCTCTAAATACAGATAAAACTTTTCTAATTCCATTCACTCTTACTAAAAATGCTACCCCTGAGAATCTAAACATATGTATCCACTTATATAATTGTAATTCAAATTCATATCTATGTAAACCTGATTGCTCTGTACTCACTGTTAAAACCAATGTTAAATACCTTGGTGTAACTATAGACAGTAACATAAAGTAAAAGATGCAAATCAGTACAACAGTTGAGAGACTAAGAAAATTAGTGTACATTTTCATTAGAATTCGAAGCATTTTAAATATTAAGATATTAAGAACTATTTACTTTTCCTTAATCCAATCAGTTCTACAGTTTGGAATTATTGGTTGGGGTGGTGCTTTCAAAACTTCTCTTTTACCATTGGAAATCATTAAAAAAATAATTTTTAAAAAGCCATATGATTACCCCACCATCAAATTATTTCAAGATCTTAAAGTACCTTCACTTCATGTTATTTATAAAAAATACAATTTTACAAATACACAAATAATTAATCTTCAATAATGAGAGCTTTACTCCTTTTTCAAACAGCATTAGATCAAATATCCTTGGCTGACTGTCTTGACTGTCCCGCGTTGTACACCACCACGGCTCAACAATACTATAAATATATTGGAGTTAAATGATTTAACCAATTACCGTTAATTTAAGATTGGAAACAAATTATAAAAAATTCAAAAAATTAATAAAAGTCCTTTTTATATAACTTATTACAATCACTACATCTTATAATACTTTATTTCTCAACATAATTGTAATATCAGATATCCTTTTTCTTTCTTTATTTTCTCCTTTCTTTTTTTATCTCCTCCTCTTCATTCTGTTACATTCCTTGTATTATATGTTTTATATATATAAAACTACGATTTGTTTGTTTACTGTTAATTATCTATTCTTTGTTCCATATATTAAAAAAAAAAATTTATATATTATTTAACCTTAAATAAAAATTGTTATCGACATTCGTTTACTCCGCCTTTTTAACACGAGCTTTGCTAAAAAAAAGGTGTAAGACATATTAAATAATATATTTTTTAAAGAAAAAACTTTATAGAATACCTACATAAAAACATATAATTTTTGTACCATTTTTTAAATAAATAAAAAAAAAATTTTAAATATGTAATAAATATAGTGCTTTGGTTGGTTTGAGGGTTGTGGAATCAGAACCAGCTCTGCGACTGCTTGCGAGGATTGGGCTCTTCATTCAGCTCTACTGGAAGACACTCCTGCTGTTCATAGTTCCTGCGGCCGCTTCTCCGATCATCATATATGACATTACTCCAGTAAGTATTCTTACCTTTTCTCCGACCTCTGTGGCATAACGGTAAACTTCTAGGTTTCTGACCCAGAGGTCCACACATACCGTAACATAGAGCATAAACCACAGACATCAAAATTAATTCATAGACCAGCCCATCAGGAAAAAGAGAATAAACCAAGTTACAGGGAGCAGGGTGGTGGTGGACACTCTTTCTGTGATTTTTCAAAAAAAGAATTTGACGGTATACGCCTACAGGCAACTCGCGTAACTCGGGTTGTAGATGACTGGACGACTCAACAAAATGGCACT
This sequence comes from Limnephilus rhombicus, assembly GCA_929108145.2. Lineage (NCBI taxonomy): Eukaryota > Metazoa > Arthropoda > Insecta > Trichoptera > Limnephilidae > Limnephilus > Limnephilus rhombicus. Next base: position 11,463,280 of record OV815291.1, read on the forward strand.
TCACTCCTTTTAAAAGTCATTAACCCGGGAAAGATAGTCTGCGTAAAATTTATGCATGCGTGTTAGAATTATTGCTCTCTCGTTCTAATTAGTGCGAATCCGTCGCCATGCTTTTTAGACATCTCACTCGCTGCTTGGACCTTCCATGGGGCTCGCGCGTCGCTGAGGTAGGTGTCACCAGTTTTGAGATATAACGACCGCACGAGTCAAAAAGCATAATATTGATTGATTCCAAGGCTGTTTTGACTGATTTTTTTTATATAACTATATGTATATGATTATAGATTTTCACAGCCAAAAGTATTTTTATTATTTATTTTTGGGGTGTTATGCCGTGTGTCCGAAACATTGGCTAAAGGAGGAGGTAGCGCAACACGGCATAACAATCCAAAAATAAATAACAAAAAAAAAACTATATGTTATTATTAAATATAATATATCTTTCCACAAATTGTTGTATTTCTTATGTCATTTGCTTGTAAAAATATAATACCGATTGGTTTATTCAAATCAATTAACAAAATAAAATATTACAGCTAGTTAAAAGTCATGCGTCAATTTTATGTATATTATCTTTACCATATATCAAAATATGATTATCTTTCTAGGGTTAACAAGTGATAAAAAAATAAAACTAAGTTAAATAGGTTATATTAGCTTAGGTTATGACTTATGACCTATTTCTGTACCTTAAAGGATAAACCAAACATAGCTAAAGACTTAACAATGGACTTACGTGGTTTATCTTTTAGGGTGAAGATTTGTTTCATAACTTTTAATGACTTTTTAAAGGGATATTGAAATGCCATTTTGTTAAATTATTTATTTATTTATTACACGCCCCAATGAGCTTTTACTAAAACAAAAATGAAAATATAATATAATTTAAAAAAATGTAACAACAAAAGCATATACTTAATATGAATTAAAATACTTTGGTAAAAATGAGAAGAAGTCTAATATAAAAAAGAATTTGCAATATAAACAAAATTATCCATGAAATAAAATTGTCATGAAACCCACATTGTTATATCACTAGGTCTTCGAAAATAAAATCTGCTCACGAATTACTAATCCATTTTTACAATAGTGCGCAAATTGCTGGCTGCGTACAAAAACAGAGTGTGCAACTCAAATGCGGTAGAAGTGAAATCTACAGGAGTGGGGAGGCTACGAAGCACCGCACAAAGAGGAGACCGTTTATACTATCTCATTATATCGCAGGCTAAATCCTATAGATGTATGTGTTTGTCTATTTTTAGTGTCACTATTTTTCGTTTTATCAAGTTTCAAATCACAACGGCGCTAAAGAAGTTTTCACTTCAGCAAATCTCTAATTGGGTAAACAAAAGTTTGGGCTTGTTTCTAAAATTGAATATTTCGTTACACTATGTAGTTGGTTCGGGCATATAGATGATAAATCATTAATTTAATTAACATTGCCTACATCCCATACTATCATCTTGTCCGATCCTTTTGTTACCATGACAAGAATTCAGTTCCAACCGCCAGTACCTTTTCTATTGCGTAATTGGACCCAAGTACCATGTCTACTGTTCTAAGAGCAAGTTCAAACTCGACACCGAGTGACGGGCAACAATGAAAAAATATATCGCGGAGTTTTATGCGTCCACGGGAACAAAAAGGAGATCCATCATTCAGGTAGGACTAATTCATTATTCTGGTGGAATCCTCTCACAATATTATTTTCTGTTCCCTGTTTCCGGCCCAAATATTAGACATTTTATCAGATGCAATATAATTTACTCACATGACTCATTTTCGCATCGCTACACAACCCAATTTTCTTAGATGGTTCAGTTAAAAACTAATATTCAGACCCTGTCCTTTTGACTTTTCTGCACAAGGTTTGGTTATTTCAATGTGCTCTCCAGCGTATGGTCACGGTATGTGTGGTTTCAGCCCCGGATCTACGACTTTTTCAAACCAGGACAGAAACTTTTCAGTGGTGCCCCCTATCGATGACATGCGTCCCCTCCCGTGAGGTGAGAGTGAACCCCTAGTTGTAGATGCGACAGGGATTCCCCTGGCAGAGACATCACAAACACTATGCACGCGTTCAAAATCGACTTAGGATACGTTCATAAAACTACTTAGAATGTTTTTCATTATTAACTTAGGATGTGTTCAAAAACCAACTGAGCGTTTTAAAACCAAATGAATAATCAATAGAACAATGTGCGCTGGGGATGCCAGGCTTTGTGAATAAAGTTTTTAGTTTTAAACATAAATTACAAATTTATGTTTAAAACTACGCCCCCAAAAACCGGTTTCCCCCCCCCCCCCCCCCCCCCTACCCAGATTTCATGTTAGGGCAAGTCTATCAATTTGGATGGAAGAAACCTACTTTTTTGCGTATAATTTATTGACCTTATTCCAGGCGTTCCAGCTGATCTACCTGATGACAATCATGGCCTTCTTCTGGGCGCTGACCCTGCTGCCGCTGCCCATCACGAGCATGCTGCCCCTCGTGCTGTTCCCGCTGTTCGGCATCATTGACTCGGACCAGACTGTGGAGTCCTACACGCACGAGATCATCATCATGTTTGTGTGCGCGCTCATCATCGCTCAGGGCATCCAGAACTCCCACCTGCCCCGGAGGCTGGCTCTGGGGGTGATCAGGTGTGTTGGGTGCTCGCATTATAGGTATTACATCTATTCCCATCTACATATTATAAATTAAAGTCCTCCGTCGTGTCTGTTTGTCTGTCTATTTATGATAAACTCAAAAGGGGGCGTTCAAGTATTATGTAATGCAATTTTTGAAGATTTTTAACCCTCCCTCCCCCCCATGTAACGCGCCGTAACGTTTTTCTGTACCTCCCCCCCCTCCCCCTTACCTAAACGTTACGTAACACCCAAGTGGCTATTTTTACCTAAAAGTCACAATTAAGTTGCTCAAAGTACTGGAAAGTCGCTTAAAATAAAATAAAAATGACGTACAATGCAGTCGAGGGATTCCCCATACAACATAAACGAAAAGAATTGCCAACTTGGAAGATTTTAATTCCCTAGTTTTTTAGTTAAATAAAAAAAAACATGTCCCGTCACGCGTTGTTCGAACCTCCCGCCCCGGTAATGCACAGTAACATTTTACAAGACCCCCCCCCAATGTGCTTTATGTAATACTTGAACGGCCCCTAAGCTACTGAACGGATTTTCATGCGGTTTTAATAAAGTGATAAAGTGATTCATGAGAAAGGTTGAGGTATATAATTTGTCAAGGTTTTGTGTAAATTAGTTGAAATGTATAATATATAAAGGAGAATGTCTGTGCGTGGTGGACGAGGGGGTGGCAAGCGGGCAGTGTAGATTTGATTTGTGTGCAAATTAACAGATGGCGGTGGTTATAAAAATTGGGTAACCATCCAGTAGATGGTGTTGTGTTTCGTTAGCCACAGCAACGCGTGGCCGGGTCAGCTAGTAAATCAATAAGAACGATATTTGGTTAGGACGGTTCCATGACGAAACAGAGCATTGAAGAAAAAGAACAAACATAATCGAACCTAATCTTTTACCCTGTTCTATTTTGTCCGGTTACAAAAACTTAAAAGTGTTAAAAGAAGCGTAGGTCATTAGGGTATACGTATACACATATACAATCTCCTTTCCGATAACCTGAAAACAGAGAATCGAAAAAAACAAATAAAAAAAAAACTGTTCTACTTATTTATTTATTTATATATTTGTATCAGATAAACAGCATATACATAAGAACAGCATATGCAGACGACACTGTAGTTATCACTAAAGGGAATTCATGGGAGGAAACAATGAGTATAGCAAATATCAATATAAACATACTCAAAACATGGTTTGACCTAAATTGTCTCTCACTTAATACGGAGAAAACTTATTTTATTCATTTTTCTTTGAAAGAAAAAAATGTCGAGAACAATATAACTATTAAAATCCATTCATCACAGTGTGAAAATAAAAAGGAATGCAACGATGAAAATTGCCTACCAATAACATGCAAAAATAGTATAAAGTATCTGGGTGTCATAGTAGATAGACACTTAAAATGGAAAGAACAAGTCCAAAATACAGTAACCAGAATAAGAAAACTTATATACATATTTATTAGACTGAGAAACATCTTATCATCCAATATGATCAAAACTATCTATTTCTCTCTTGCCCAATCTATTCTACAATATGATATAATCGGGTGGGGTGGGACTTTCAAAACTAACCTCTTACCTGTAGAAAGGGTACAGAGGTTGATTTAGAAAGTCATCTTACGAAAACCATCTGTATTTCCAACAACACAGCTATTTGACTCTTTTAGGGTTCTCAGTCTTAATAAAATTTTCAAAAAGAACTCATTATTGCAAACTCATAAAGATCATTTCAATCCATCAACAACAGCATTCACAAACATAAACAACCGACCACGATCACGGGGCAATTTAGAAATTCCAAAATTTAAAACGAGTGCTTCCCAACACCATTATGCTTACCAAGGTATAAAATTTTTCAATGCTCTCCCATATAAAATCAAGTCTGAAAAAAATTATAAAGTTTTTAAATCCCAAATAAAAACACTAATAGACCAACCCGACACTAATTATAAGTTTTAAATTCATCATCACAATAATAACAACAAAAAAAATAAACTTGAACATAATCTCTAAAAATATTTCATCACCATATCAAATTTGAAAGCAAAGTACATACACATATTTGCAGGCACCAAATTGTTACAACTTTATTATATGTACCTACTCTGACAATACTGTCAGTTATTATGTCCACTTGTCTTCATGAATATATATTTTATTAATATAAGTACTTGTATACTCTGTGTAACTATGCATTTTACAATGGCACTCCAAAATTCAAGGAAATGTTTTCTCTATTGAATTGGGTAGTTTCATTAAAAAGAAATTTACATATTGTTATTAGTTTTAAGAATCAAATGTTTTACTAGGAATCTGGATACGTATGTATTTTTTTTAAATAAAAAAAAAAATTTAATTAAATAAAATATAGAGAAACGTATATACAAAGTTAAATTAAGTCAAGCCATGTTGTATGTTAAAATTACTTGGATATGGAGTTTTATTATATCTTAAAATTAATGTTTGATGAGAATTGAAGATAATTGAATCCCAGTCGATTTTATTTTTCACAATAGATATATTTACGGAATCATCTTTAGTAGTTTTTTCATTTCCAACTTCCAATATTGTAGAGTAGTGGTCTGTTACTGTGGATTCATATATTATTGTGTTGATAGGTTTTTTCGTTTTACCTATTACATGGTCAATGCAAGATGTAAAATGATAAATATTTGTTGTACTAATATGCATCGTATGTATGTACTGTATGTTATTCTATATATATAATGTTTGTAAATGTTCGATACACTTGTATTATGTATGTAATAGCCCTATGTATGGGCATTTAAATAATAAATAAATAAAAGAGTTTCTTCAGTGACTCTAGTAGGTTTGTTTATGTAACTAACAAGACAGCTTATGGCATTGAGGTAATTGTCTTTTTGAGGATGACCATTTCCTAAAATATTAATGTTTGTGCCTCCAATTAAGAGTGTCTAACCAGCAAATCATAATTCCGATTCCGACTCTAGCGCTCACACATCAGCGCTCGCGAGCGGACGTTTTTGGAACAAGATTTGGTTCCGCTGCAAGCTTGGTTTTGCGTATCTACTAGGGCTATCTCACGCGGAGCTAGGGCTGGCTACAGTATGGGTCAGGTGAAGATGTTGAATTCTCGTTTCCAGAATTTTAATTAGTAGTAGGTAGTTATTTGTAATTTGTATATCGAATATATTTGTACATCGAGTTATTTGTACATCGAGTTATTTGTACATCGAGTTATTTGTATCATGTACATCGAAGTGCATAAACATAAATAGATACAAGTGAAATGCGTAAACACAGTAGGTTTAAAGTAGATACTTACATGAATAAACAATTTGTTATAATTTTTAAATACTTTGTTTTTTGTTTTTTAATTGTACTTTAACCAACTTTAACCGAGTAATATTCAGTTGGACTGTAAAAAATGTCTCATTTTGAAATATTTATTCATGTGCACAATGGCATTATTAATGGATTAAAACGGAAAATAATATTAAATATATTGATATAGACTAATATAATAGTGACTTAGTCATTAGAACAGAAATTATTAACAAAAACACGATTTGAATTACACAATCACAAATTAAATCTGTCATTTTGACGGGAATTTCACGCACATGGTGTCTGGCCTCTTTTTCGCAGTCCGTTAAAGACATTTTTTATTAGTAATAGTTAAAAACAGAAATTTTACAGTATTTATTGAATGTGTTACTAAAACACCGTTTAACAGGAATTAACTTCCCCATCCCCATCCCCGTCCCCGTCCGTCCCCGTCCCCGTCCCCGTCTCCATCCCCATCCCCATCCCCATCTCCATCCGCATCCGATCCGCGTCAGCATCCGCATCCCTATCTTGTCACTCCCCAAGTCAATCGTGCGTAAAGGCCCGACCGTTCGCCTAGCAATCGATTACCGTTCGCATGACATTTTTCGTAACAATACCACTTTTCGTAATGCATTCACCAGCTTACCTTCCAAGTCGAGCGCGCGTAAAGAAGTTTAACTTCAAAAATATTTAAAAAAAAAAAAAACGAGTGTGCTTTAGACCACACGACTGAAGTAAAACTTCACTAACTTATGCCGAGTACCCGCTGCACATAATGTTATATAGTGCAGGCGCTTACATTATAATGTAGTTTCCCAGGAATTGGGATGGAACCATAACAGTTTAGTTGACCGCGAGGTTACAGTGGCCTTGCAACGCATGCCGGGTACCCGCTGTATATATTGTTACATAGTGTAGGCGCTTGCATTATAATGTATTTTACGGGACTTGGGATGGAACCATTACAGTTTAATTGACCCCGAGGTTAAAGTGGCCTTGCATCGCATGCCGGGTACCCGCTGTATATAACGTTATATAGTGTAGGCGCTTGCATTATAATGTAGTTTCCCGGGACTTAGGATGGAACCATAACAGTTTAAACATAACATGCCGGGAACCTGCTGCATATAATTATTTATTTATTTATTTATTTCAACGCCATAAAATGGCTATTACATCCTGTGATACATGATACACAGTGGTACATAGGAGGGTAATTACAATAGTGTACATTAAACAAAGTACATATGTATGATAACAACTGGTATTTAGTTATAGGATACAAATATGTTTATAACAAACAAAAAAGAATATGAGCTCATACAAAATACACATTTTTATGCAGAATAAACATAAGTAAATAAAGGTGAATTCTTAGAAAAATTCTCAACATCAAGTATAATATACCTACTTTACTTTTATTTGTACGTATTGTTGGATTCTAGGAATTGGCTAAAATGGACTAACTTAGTAATGATATTATTGTTACCTACAGTTGAAATGACTGAAGTTTAAAATTACTACAGGTACTGCTAATTAGTTCAGCTTTTCAGGGCTGCCAGTTAGAGAATCAATAATAAATGTTTGGTTTAAAAATAATAATTTTGAAAAAAAAAATTATACATTATTAGCTATCACTTAACTAGTCTGTCTGATAGTTAATATAAATGAAGCAAGCAGTTTGGAATCTATATTAGAGTATGATATAGACGCCGTGCAGACGAACACTATTATACCCAGCATTAATTATTGTCATTGAGGTATGAAATTATAGCCTTCTTATAACTATATTCGGTGAAGTTGAACACATCTACTACTTCTGAGAAAGCATTGCCAACAGCATGCAATCTAGGTATAAGCGAGTATCTAAATGACTCAGTCCTGATATTTTTGTTGCAATTAAAAAGAATTTTGGATCGAGTAGTCCTAGTAGGTATGTGGAAGGTAATTAGGTTTAATAAATCAGGACTGTCTATAATACCATTAACAATTTTAAAAATAAAAGTCAAGTCGGAAATAAGTCTTCTATCTGAAAGTTTGAGTAAGTTTAATTCTTTCATTAAGTGATTGTAATTTATTGATTCTATTGGTAGACCAAGTTTATAGTTAATGAATCTTAAGAATTTATGCTGAATTTTTTCTATGGAATCGGAGTGGATTTTGAAGTGAGGGGACCAAATAGAAGAATTATATTCGACTTGACTTCGAACTAGAGAGGAATATAGGATTTTTAATGTTATATAGTGCAGGCTCTTGCATTATAATGTACTTTCCCGGGACTTGGGATGGAACCATTACAGTTTAATTGACCCCGAGGTTAAAGTGGCCTTGCAATGCATGCCGGGTACCCGCTGTATATAATGTTATATAGTGTAGGCGCTTGCATTATAATGAAGTTTCCTGGGACTTGGGATGGAACTTTAACAGTTTAGTTGACCGCGAGGTTACAGTGGCCTTGCAACGCATGCCGGGTACCCGCTGTATATAATTTATTTATTTATTTACGGACAAATAGTCCATTAACAATATAACAATAACACGAATAACAAGCGAGCCTAAAGGCCCGACCCGCCTAGCAATCGATCACCGTTCGCATCGATTACCGTTCGCATGTCATTTTTCGTAATCATCACCACTTTTCGTAACGCATTCACCAGTTTACCCCAAGTGTCGAGCATGCGTAAAGAAGTTTTACTTCAAAAAAAAATTGGAGCAGTTGGGACTCTTGTCTCTTGTATCGTATAATGAGGGACAAACAAAAACATTTATTTTTAAACATAAAATTTTTTGCATAAAAATATTCAATGAAAATTTGCATTCGGTCAACCCTGTAGATTTTACAAACGTGAAACAAGGAATTCGTATTTATTTAAAGTTTCGTTTCCAAAATATCATTTCAAACTGTTGCGATTCAGAGCGGCGTGGACACATCCTCTTCTGGCCACGTTTCGGGCCGTAATGAGCTGAGAAATTTCTGTTACGGCGCTAGGATAAAAATGGTGAAATGCGAAGCTGTAAATTAATTAATATTAAAAACTTCCTAAAATTATTTTTCGATCAAATTTATTTATGATTTGTAAATAATGTCTTAGCAAAATAAGTATGTAAAAAAATCTGAGATGTATTAGTTTGTAAGTGCGCAAATAAATACACAAACGGACCAATTTTCGTCAAGAAACACATGTACGTATTTATTTTTTAATGATTTTATTACTAAAATTAAAATTCTGAAACATGCGATACCCAGATAAAGTATTGATTTATTTTACTGCATGATTATATGATTTGAAATGGGTGTGGTATAATACAAAATCTTTTTTGAAAATTCAACAAATCTGCCAACGACCGATGCGATGGTATAACATTATTATACTAAAAGTAAACATTTTTCTCAAAATTTAAAACATGCAAATGCTAGATAAAAGAACAATCTTTCGAAATCAATTTATAATTTTTTATGGAAAAGAGTCAATTCATCTAAAATCTGATTTAAAAATGACATATTTCTGGTTTTCTCTGGTTATATCCTCTTAAAAATAGATTACTACAGTGTTTTAGTTTATGTAACACAGTTTCAAGTGATATAAGGAAGTTTGTAATATTGGGTTTGGATGGGGATCTATAAATAGCCAGTAAATCAATTACTGACTTAGCTTGTGTGTAGACAATTGGAATCATTGATTTTGATTTCTTTAGTAGTAGTTTTCAGATTGTTTTTATTGTAAACTACAATTCCATAATTTTGTTTGGTATTATATGAAGTGTTGATGCATTAGTAGCCTTCTATATTTTTTGGCATATAAGAACTTTTAATCCAAATTCTGTAAGGATCATAATATCAAATTCAATGTTTATTAGTTTTAGGTTTATAAGAAATTCTTCTAAGTTTTTATTAATGCTTCTTATATTTTGGTGTATTATTTTCAAATTATTTTTTAGACATAGTTTTATGTTTTCTGTGTTGGTAGTAATATAATAAACAAATGTAACGGTTTGAAGCGCAGCCTGTTGTGGGACTGCACCGCGCAGGATAACAGCACTCGGTTTATGCCGATTCCTTACCGACCCATGGGATGATGGCCTGTCACCTTTCTTACAAACCTTTCATAATTGCTAAAATTGTAAGCAATGGAGGAATTATGGAAGTAGGTATCTGAGGCCTTATTTTTAAATTTTTCAGATTAATCTACAGCCTCTCTTTTGTGACAATGTTCCTGTCCATGTGGGTCTCCAACTCCGCTGCCACTTCCATGATGCTGCCAATCATCATGGCCGTGCTGGAATTACTGGAAGAAGTAACTATACTTAACTTATGTAATTCTCTCAACATGTCAGATGAGTAAAACAGCCGAGCGATTCTCTATGTTTTGTGAGATCGAGATAGATCTTGGGCGAGATCTCCTGTCAGATTTGTGTGATTTTCTAATACTGTTAAATGAATAAATAATCATGCTTACTTGCATGAATTCATGTTTAAAACGACCTAAACTAAAATACTTGACAGCTCACAGCTGAAATTTTGACAGTGGCCCATAGAAAAAGCAAATAACAGCCAAAGAAAATCACACAAATCTGACAGGAGATCTCGCCTAAGAACTATCTCGATCTCACAAAACATAGAGAATCGCTCGGCAGATTATGAAAATAATTAAATGTATAATTTTAAAAATCATCACTTTGGCAACATCGATTTGAGATTAAATTTTAGTAAATACAAATTTGGGGTTATGATTGACTCCCGAAAATGACGGTGTGATATTGCACCTTAGTCATTGCATTGGATGGGAAAAATAGCTTATGATTATTAATTTTTAGTTTATTACACCACTTCTTTAGCCAACGTTTCGGACAGATATCTCAAATTTTTGAAAACCGTTGTTTGATGTTGATGTGACCAAAGCATAAATTAATCAATCCGACCAAAGTGTTGTTTTAAAGATACATACTTTTTCCTTTAATTGATTTTGGTGTTGCCATTTAAACGATCACAGCAGCCAACATTTTTGTCAACGCTATTTCTTGACGGACTAATGTTGCAGAATGGGATTAACATAGTAAATTGTAATGTTGCAGAATGGGATTAACATAATAAATTGTAATGTTGCAGAATGGGATTAACATAGTAAATTGTAATGTTGCAGAATGGGATTAACATAATAAATTGTAATGTTGCAGAATGGGATTAACATAATAAATTGTAATGTTGCAGAATGGGATTAACATGATAAATTGTAATGTTGCAGAATGGGATTAACATAGTAAATTGTAATGTTGCAGAATGGGATTGGTAGAGTTTATCTGGAATTACCGATACAGAGCGAAAGTTTTGAGGAATCGGACGAAGAAAGGTATAATCATTAAGTTTCACACAATATGATAATAATACATTAGAGTGTTAAGTACTTGACTTACTTTAACTAGTGATTCCTGACATTATTTGGAGTAAAATATGTAAATGAAATTTTGGTTTCTGGTGACTTTTTCGTTTTTTTTTTTTCAAAATCAAACTACATAAAAATTCTTCTGCTTGACGTCACTGGTCACTCAGCCAAGGGGCCGTTCAAGTATTACGTAACGCACTTGGGGGGGGGGTCTTGTGAAACGTTACTGTGCGTTATGAGGGGGGTGGGGGGGGGGGTTCAAACAACGCGTTACGTAACATGTTTTTCTTTATTTAGATTAAAAAACTAGGGAATTAAAATCTTCCAAGTTGGCAATCCTTTTCGTTCTCGAAATCTCTTGTTTAATTTATTACCGCAAACGCGATTAAAACAAGAAAAAAGGTATTTAAGCGACTATCCAGTACTTTGCGCAACTGAATTGTGACTTTCAGGTAAAAATTGTCACCTGGGCGTTACGTAACGTTTAGGGGGAGGGGGGGGTGATACGGAAAAACGTTATGGCGCGTTACATGTGGGGGAGGGAAAATCTTCAAAAATTGCGTTCCGTTCCTTCAAAAGTAAGTCCCTTAACACCCTGTATATAATGTTTAAAATCAAATCAGCTAAATATTAACAAATGCCAAGTTATGAGGTTCTGCAAAAATAAACACCCAATAATGTATTATTATGTGTGTCGTTGCTTATCCAGAATATATAATGTGAGATATCAGCCCTATTTCCCGCCAGCGTCGGTCATATCCATTGCTTTATCTTGAATTTCCCGCCATTCCTCTGCAACTCCCTTCAGCTGTCAATTGTCGCCGTGCAGTTGGCATCTTGAGATGCCGTGTTAATTCAATTTTGGCGTTGTTTCGCCCACGTCCGGTCGCAAAATTTTTCGTTCATAATTGTTTTAACGAAAATAATATCTGTTGCTACCCGCAAATTCCGTAATTTTATGAAAAAAATTAGTGCAAACATTTTTGACAGATTAGCGTATTCCTACTACCTATGCTATATAAATCTGCGTCGCTTGTTCTCGAAAACGGAAGGACGCCGCGCCGATTAGCAATCGCTTCTCGGCCTGTTGGCTAAGATAAGTGTATTATCTATCCTATCAGCTTAATATCTGATAGTTCCCGCAATGCGGAACCAGTTTATTAAACTGGTTTTTGGAATGTGACGGGATGTTCGGGGCTTGCTCCACTCCTGTCGCGGCTTGGCCCGGCCGGCATTGCAATGCCGCTGGGATCGACTTATTTATATCCATACTAAAGATAAATTAAGCTGAATGTATTGTCTTACGTAATTACCTGATTTATGGATCAATTGTAGACACATTTAACCATTTTTCCCACCTTTGGAATTTAGGTGATCGATTTTTTTAATGAAATATGACCATCGGCGATGTCATATTAAAATACTCAAATTACCAATATCTCGATATATATCAATATATATCGATATATATCAATATCTCGGCGATGTCATATTAAAATACTCAAATTACCAATGCGAAATCATGACATTCATGTTCGTTTGATAATCGTTTGACGCAATTTGATGTCATATTAAAATACTCAAATTACCAATGCGAAATCATGACATTCATGTTCGTTTGATAATCGTTTGACGCAATTTGATGTAGTTGACCTATCTATAATTCAGCTTTATTTATAAAAGTTTGGTCCTGCTTTTGACATTTCAAGCATGTTTCAAATTCGGGCGAGTGGGCCAATGTCCGCTATGCATCTTCTTTAGGAATATTTGGCTGATCCAGGCTTCAAGGAGCTGGAGGTAAACTGCGAGGTGCTGGCATTTGTCACCGCCTCACCAATATTTACGGCCATGGAAAAGATGCTGGCATTGCATGCCTCATTGAAGCAGAGAGTGCTTTCAACAGGCTCTCCAAAAAAAAAACTTATCAAATGGGAAAGTAGTTCAGAAGGTTCCCTGTCAGGTCTTTACAGGAACAATGGACAGCTGTAAGATTGGAGTGGAACGGAGGCTCTTCAGCAGAATTCCTCCTTCTACCACTCATCCTTTTGGGGAAGAAGCACTTTCTGCCCAGTTGCAGAAACTAGGTGGTGTAGCAAAGTGCTTTAGTCCAGTGCGCCTACCTCAGGGTAGCCACTCGGCGCACAACCGCCCTTCATCTAAGGAGGTTGTTGCCTTCCCCCCAAGCAAACATCAAAGGAAAATATGGCATTTCCCTCGTTTCCCCGGCGGGCAGACCACGGGCGAAACCCCCAATATTCCTCCTGTACGAGGGGTAAGGGGAGGGAACAGAAGCATGGCGCGAGGGGGCAGACCTCTCGTGGCCGCTTCAACAGGTGACTATCAACCATTTCGGGCGGGTCAACTACACTACAGGATTATTGGAGAGAATGGCAGGCCTTAGATGTCCCAGAGACCATCTTACATATGATAAGAGGATACCGCATACCATTCATCCAAGAGCCCTCATTGATAAGTCCAAGCCAAGCTTCCGCAAGGAGGTTCAAAACGAAAGTAATCCCGGAAATGACAATGATGAGAGATGGTACATGGAAATAGCTGACGACAATGCCACCTTCCTATCAACACTTTTTCTGGTTCAAACGAGCGAAGGCTCGAAACAGTCGATCTTCAATTTAAAAGCTATCACAAATTGGATTGCAGAAATCCTGCGTAGACAGGCTATCAGGATCATTGTGTACCTAGACGACTTTCTCCTGGCTCATCAGACCAGAGAGATCCTCAGTCAAGCTTGAGAAGCTCTTTAATTGTTAGAGCGGTTAGGTTGGTCGGTAAATTTCCAAAAGTGTGTCCGTCAGCCAGCACAGTCAGTGGAATATCTTGGAATTGTGTAGAACCCCCATCTGAAACAGAAGTCCTTTTTTTTTTTTTTTTTACATTAACTCCACACAGGAGGCCCTGAGGAAAATAATTTCCCTCAGGGCCTATGTCATCTGGGATGCTGTGTGGAGGGTCTTTTTAAGGAGAGGAAGGAATGAACATTGGTCTTGAAGAGACCCATGTTGTAGGAAGGAGGAAACACAGAGGCCGGCAAATCATTCCACAGCCGAGCTGTTGAACATAAGAACGAGTCGAAGAAACGACCCGTTCTCATGTGACTAATGTCAACTGTGTACAAATGTTGGGCACGCGTTTGGCGTGTTTCCCGACTATGCACCGGTGCCGAAGGGATCAATGATGCTAGTTCCTCGGAGCATCTTCCATTGTAATACCGGTAGAACAAGGATAGCATTCCCACCCGACGCCTGTGCTCTAAAGATTGCAATCCGTCTGTTAAGATGGGAGAATCTATCAAACGGACCGCCCGTTTCTGCACAGAGTCGAGGGTATTTTTCAGGTATTTTGGAGCTCCAGACCAGAGGTGGCTGCCAAATTCAACCGTGGGGCGCACTTGCGATTTGTACAGGGTTAGCAGTTGTGTACTTTTAAAGTATCTGCGGGCCCTGTACAGTACGCCCAGTTTTTGGGAGGCTAACTTTACTCTGGCTTCGATGGAGCCCCCATACCTGAGCTGGTCACTTAGGGTTACACCAAGCAAATCAATGGAGGGCCTGTTCGGAAGATTGCTTCCGTTGAAAGAGACTAGATTTTCATTGCGATCCCTTTTAGACGTAATCAGACAAGATTGGGTCTTTGAAACATTAAATTCAACGAGATTATTTTTACCCCAAGAGAAAACACTCTCGAGGTAACCGTCCATTCTTTGCTTCAAAGCCTTACGAGCTGTTGGAGTTTGCGAGCCCTTTGGGGGCTTGTCAAACAAAAAGCTATCATGAACTGTACTGTCATCCGCGTAGCAGTGAATTGGTGCACATGACAAAAGGTCGTTGATGTGCAACAAAAACAGAGTTGGAGACAGAACCGATCCCTGCGGGACGCCAGCATTTATCGAGTGAGAGGAAGAGGTGAAACCATCGACTACCGTCTGAATCGACCGATCCTTAAACAAATACAGACGCCAAGGTCTTTGGAACTCACTTCAGAGATCCGTGACAAAAGGAAGATGGACTCTGAAAGGAGCTCAGAGTATTCTCGGAAAGTTGAATTTTACTACCTTTGTGGTCCCCAGAGGTCGACTTCATACTCGGCTGATACAATTACAGTTAATGCTGAAGCTGACCCCTCAGCAAAAGTCTCTGATAAAGAAGGAGGTCTTGTCAGAAATGAAATGGTGGATGATCAACTTAGATCATGTTTCAACTCTTCATTTTCCCAGCCCAACACATTCTCTGACTACGGATGCGGCAGATCACGGCCGGGAGCCCTGATCGACTATGTACCTCTGTTGGGTTGTTGGACAGACAGTTAGAGGGGGGGATATTGCAACATGAAGGAGATGAAAGCAATCTTAAATGCCTTAATGTCTCTGACTCAGAATTTGAGAAGTTCAGAACAGGGCAGTCGTAGCCTACTTGAGGAACAAGGGGGGCACCAAGTCGATGGGACTCCTTCATCTGACATTTCAGATTCTTGCGCTTTTGGACAAGCACAGAATCTCTTTACAAGTGCAGTATTTGCCGGGACACTACAATGGCCTCGCGGATCATCTATCCCGAGGGATGACATTACCAGAATGGCACCTTCTACCCCCAGCGGTAAGAGCTGTTTTTCACAAGTGGGGCAGTCCAGTAGTGGATCTATTCGCTCCCTCGAGGGCTCACTTCGTGGATCAGTATGTCTCGATAGATTCCCACGACAAGAGAGCAATGCTTCACAAGGTGTTCAGCAGGAGTTGGAATTTCCCCTTGGCATGGATCTTTCCTCCCCCCTGCTTAATGCCACGAGTGCTGGCACATCTGAACAAGTCATCAGGGGTGTACCTGGTTGTAGCCCCAAATTGGCCAAAAGTGTTTTGGTTACCAGACCTAAAGAGAAGAGCCCTAGACCGAACTCACATAATACCCATGTTGGTCGACAACTTGATAGACTTATCGACAGGACTTCATCCTCAACAGGTCCAGAAGCTCCAACTACAGGTGTGGAAGATTAGGGGTGGAGTGAAGCTTTGAACGATTGGTCACAGCAAGAAAAAAGCTCTATTGAATGCGGGTTGGCGCAAACCTAAGCTTACAACTTATCACATGGCATGGTAGAGCTGGAAGGAATGGTGCGCCATTAATAATACATGTCCTAATAACCCTTCGGGATCTCAGCTGGCACGGTTTTTTAGCATACCTAAGAGTGAGGAAAGGCTTGGATCCCAATACTATAGCACTTCTCAAGTCTGTAGTGTCGGTTTTGTATGACCCCATAGGCGATTTGAGGATAAGTAATCATCCCTTGGTCAAGCAAGTGATGAGAGGTATAGGAAATTCTGCAAATAAGAAGCTTAGAGCATTTACTTGGGATCCAGGACACTTGGTGTCTTAGCTTTGTAAGAATCCTTCAAATGACCTGACTCTTTTCGAAGCATCTCGTAGATGTTCTGTTAATTTACTTCTGGCATCAGGAAGACAAGTACAGGATCTGACCTTACTACATGCATCTTCTGATAATCTTGTTGACAATGATGATCACATTGTATTATGGCCAAATTTTTTGGTTCTAAGAAGGACACCTCTACACATAGTGTCTGGTTGGAAGCTTTACAAAGCAGAGGATCGTAATATAGATTCCATATTCTGGTTGAGAAAGCTTATGTCTTTGGGTGAGAACAGAAGACATGAAGCTGGTGTTGAATGTCTGTTTATTTCCACGTTGGGGCCTGCAAGGCCAGCCTCGAGAACTGCATTGGTGGATGGATTAAAACAATTTTGAAGGATGCTGGGATTGATGCCTCTCCTGGGAGTTTGAGATCAGCTGCAGCTTCAAGAAGTTGGCTAGAAGAGTGTCCTATAGACACCATTTTGGAAAGAGGAAGCTGGAGTTCAGAAAACACATTCAAGAAATATTATAGACAAATCGGAGGTCTCAATGTTGAGGTGCTGAATCCCCCCATTCACTCTCAGTTTTTGACCAAGTTATTGCAAGCAATACAGTAATAGTCACAATTTTGGCTTTTGAATTGTCACCAAGCGATAACAAACACTTCTCACATTATATATTCTGGATAAGCAACGACACACATAATGTTGGAGTTTTACCTACCATTAAAACTCTTATTATGTTGTCTTGCTTATCCAGAATATATTTAAGCTCTGCTTGGTGAGTCCAAATTGAATTAACACGGCATCTCAAGATGCCAACTGCACGGCGACAATTGACAGCTGAAGGGAGTTGCAGAGGAATGGCGGGAAATTCAAGATAAAGTAATGGATATGACCGACGCTGGCGGGAAATAGGGCTGATATCTCACATTATATATTCTGGATAAGCAAGACAACATAATAAGAGTTTTAATGGTAGGTAAAACTCCAACATTTATTCATTGTGGAGCCACTCGAGCGACAGACCGATTTAAAACTTTTTCCTCAAATTGCTCGTGATTTTTTCGAAATCATTTTGAATATTTTCCACCCACAAAAAAAATTATACCTCCGAATTTTAATATGGAGACATGCAAACTGATTATAGTTCTATATAGTCAATGAATTCACCTATCTTTTGTCGATTATCACATTTTCGTAGGATTTATTAAAAAAATATTATAAAATCGTAAACTTTGTTCCAAAAACTTTGGTAAAAAAAATGTGGTCCAATTTTGGACCGCTGTCAATCGCAGAAAAATAAAAGCAGTCCATATTTTGACCTTAGTCACTCCAATGGGTAGTGTTGATTTAATCTTTCTAGATGGAATACTGACCAAGGCTTCATTTTTTACCAGAAACTCTGCTTTGTATCTCATATAACTTCTATCGCTAACAGGTCTATGAAAATGCTGGGTTTTATAGTAAGACTATCCAAAGATTATTAAAAAATATTCACATTAAAAATTCTGTTCACATCTTTCGTTAGAAGCATTCCAGAATATAACTCTACAATTTGGTGATCTGTCTTTAATAATCACTTTAATACCATTGAAAAAATCCTAAGCAAATTTTTTAGGTGTATTAATTTTAGACTTGAAATTCCTTTAGGAATGCTTTTAGTGATGGCAAAAACAGGCAATCAACATACGTTCCTTATCGTTATAATGCTGCGGCTCTTTCTTGCCCATTAAATAATGGTGAAACAAAAGATGAGATACACAAAATAAGTGTGGCTGTTTCTTCCAAAGTACTACCTTTTTTCCTTTGGAGAAAACAGATATATCTTATTACGGCTCGGCCACGGCGACGGGAATTGCGTTTCATTTTGTTTATACATTTGAGGGAGATGTATGATAATGATTGTATGTTTCCTTTAAGGGGGTGCCTACATACGTCCATTTGCGGCATTATAATATTTATGAACAAAAGCAAAAACAAAAAATGATAAATGGCCCTTGTGCCGTTGATTCTAAATAAAAAAACCAGAGTGTCAGAATATAGATACATAGTTTTAATTATGACTATTTCAGACTGGTCCCGAGCAACATGACAGTATGTTACTTCCTTATGATAGCTTACTCCTCTTCCATTGGTAAATAATTATCTTATTTATTATTGAATCATTTGTACCGCCCAACTTAAATAAATAATGTATATAATGTACATTCATAAACATATACAGCCTTACTAAAAAAAACCACAGCACGCCCGATAACCCGTGTTATTGCAATAGCATAAATAAACCCCGTGTACACTAAAACACGTTTTATTACCAATAACCTTTCCTACGTGGTCACGCTGTTAAAATGCATTGAAGGTCTGACAACGTTGTATAAGGTTTTAATTTACTAGGAAAGAATGTTGTTTTAATTCTTCTCCACCAGGGGCATTATTGGCGCGCTTGTGCATTAATTCTAAACGGCCCGCGATGAAAAGACAGCCCGGTGTATTTATGGCGGCATGTCAAAAATTTTTGTTAGTACCTAGATGTTGTGATTTTACTTAATAATTTCTATTGTAGTGACGAATTTACTCTTCTATTCACATAATTGATATATTTACTATGTTTTTTGTGTAGTTTACATCAGTTTAATCAAGTTATTGTACAAACGCCGTACTTTCAAAGTTGAACTGTCAGAATATTGTTTTATAGGTTACTTAAAAGATAAAATTTACATTTTATGAGAATTTCTTAAAAGTGATATTTTTTTATAATAATAATATCTAATACAAGTGTTCGTAAACCTATCAAAGAAAGTAACGTCTTTAGAGATGCAAGAAATCTGTTTGAAATGTCGTTATTATTTTTACGTTATTTTTTTGACAATAAAAAAAACTTTTAAATTTTTTATTATTTTTTTATTGTTTACACGAGGAAAAAGTGAGGTGATAGTTTCCTTCCAAATTTATTACATAAAAGGACTGTGTTTTTGAAATTTTGATTTTTTTTTAAATTTCTCTACATTTTGGTCAAAAATGTTTGGGTAAGAAATTTTTTTCTATTTTTTTCCGAGTTTGGATCTTAAAATATGGCAGTTTTTGAAAACTAAAGTGTATTTTAAATACACAAATCTAAAAGGTATTTTATCTAGTTTTCATAAATGGTATTTGTTTTTACGACACCTTCAAAAATAACAAATATATAGAACATTCAAAATACTTGGGAAAAATTACAAATTTCGTTCGACATCATTAATAAAACAGAGATAAACTACCCTCTCAGGCCGTGTAAACCAAGTGTATTTTTTTCCATGAACAATTTTTTAATTAGTAATGTTTTCACATCCGCGGCCGTTTGTCAATTGAATAAATTTTTCACTGGGTTTTTTAGTAAGGCTGATAATGTACAAGATTATGAATCAATCTATTGCAAACTAAGGTCCTTCATAAACAGGAATACACAAGTTAACGATGCTGATGTTGTGTATTTACTCATGTCGCAAAAAACTTGTCGCACTCAATCCGTACACATCGTGTTAATAAAGCTAGTGGGCCTGACGGAATACCTGCCCTGGTAATGCAGAGGTGCGCTGCAGAAAAAGCTCCAATTTTGACGAAGCTTTTTAAAATGCCCCTGAAGTCTGGCTTTGTGCCCTTTGGTTGGAAAAAAAGCGGTTATCCAGCCTATTCCAAAGAAAGGTGACCGTTCCAACCCGGCCAACTACCGCTCCATAGCGATCACATCAGTTCTGTCCAAGGTGATGGATCATGTGATCAACGACAAACTGCTCACATACCTCGAGAAGAACAAAATTATTAACGACCATCAATACGGATTCCAGTGGAACCACCTGTGTGGCAATTTTCTCACATATGTGACGCATGTTTGGAGGCTGTGCCTGCAACGTTTTAGTGAGACCGGTTGCATTGGACATTTTCAGGCCTTTGACCGGGTTTGGCACCGAGGACTTGTCAACAAACTGCCTTCCCGCATCCTTGTGTATGTGGATTGCCAACTTTTAGAGGGAGAGGTCGATTCAGACGGTTGCTGATGGTTTCACCTCTTCTTCGCACTCGAAAAATGCTGGCGCCCACAGGGATCGGTTCAGTCTCCGACTTTGTTTTTGTTGCACATCAACGACCTTTTGTCATGTGCACCAATTCACTGTTACGCGATGACAGTACAGTCCATGATAGCTTTTTGATTTAGCTTTTGGGGGGTTTGGACATATATAATTATTGATTACTCCGCCATGTTTAAAGGGTTCCATGTCAACTCAGAATGAAACCAACTCAGAAACACCTCAGAAAGGTCATTAAAAGCTATTAAAAAATAATTTTAAAATAGCCGGTAACCCTAACCTAAATTAACCTATTTAACCATTTTTTAAATATTTTTTTATCATCACCCTTAATGACCTTTCTGAGGTGCTTCTGAGTTGGTTTCATTCTGAGTTGTCCGGTCACCGTTTAAAGTCTCGACGAGATGAGTGGTAACAACTTTAACCGGCTGGTTGCGGGAGGTTGGTCCACAGGATGAACGTGTATTATGTAGTGCCGTTCCTTATCCAGAATATTCCTTAGTGAGAGATGGCATCTCTGTTTCTATCCGATTTCGGTCATTCTTCTCCTTTTACCTTCTTAAATATTCAAATTTCGCGCCATTCAGCACGCGAATTTGTCCCTCTGTGAATTCAAACACTGCCGCCAACAGCTAGGCGAACACGAGCGTCGACGCGACGCCATTTTCTTCAGTTGAGATCGTAAATTGATTATACGCGAGTGTAAATCAATATACACAAAACCGAAATTTTGTTCCTTCAAAAGAATTTTACACAATGTCGGATAATGTCGTCTCTAGAAGCGGTTGAGATTCCCGCGTTCGCGAGTATAAAACGTGACAAAAGACGAAAAATGAAACGAAATAATTTGAGTTCCGACTGTTTCTCAGATGAATCCGTTAATTGTGACAATAAACGAAAAAGATGAAGGCACCGCCGGCGCTCACCAAGTTCCGACAGCTCTATTTCCAGAAGGCGAGAGAAAGGAATGGCACGTTATATTAAAAAATTAACAGAACAAGTAGGCAGACTACAAGATTTTGTTTTGCAAGAACAAATGTCAAGATTCGCAGAGAATGCAGCCTCTGAGGATATGTCTATCGCAGAAACTGAGAACGACTGCTCAATAGTAGCCGGGCGTAATCCTCGTATTTTACAAATGCCGGGCCCCACCATTTCTCTTAGAGAACCCTTAAGCCTGTCCCTCCTCGGGACAGACTCAAAGTCTTAGAGCGCCTTTGTCGGTTTAATAAAAAATATTGGACCAATGTAAGATAAACAAGGTCATTAAGGGCCACCTTGCCAATCTGGGTTTTAAAGAGCTCGAGGTGAACTTTAGGTTGCAGCCATATGATTCTGGGTTTTTTCAACATGTCACTCTTCGCCGATATAACGCATGCAGCTCTCAATGATAGGGTGCAGCTGCAGCAATTAGTCGAATGGGGTTTCGAGGCACAGGATGTCTCCCCAGAAAGTACGAGAAAGTTAATGAGTTGTTTGGAGGTCAGAATAACTTACAAAAATGGTCTGATGACCAGCTGCAGATCACATGTGGAAAATCGGACAATAAAGTACTGATGCAGATCTTTCCTACTTCCTCACATCTCTTCAATAAGGAAGCCCTCTCTACCCAATTGCAGAATTTGGGAGGAGTACAGAATTGGCCATCACTGCTATAGGTCCACCAAAAGAGGGGACGGTTACGAAAAAGGTATCAAAACCACTTTTAGGGCCGAGATTTCTTTCCATCTCTTTTTCCCGTCCTGAGAACCCTTTTGCCTGAGGGGGGCAGACCCCCAAAGGTATCCCAAGCCCTCCACTTCTGGAGTTTAAAGGGGGGGAAAAGATAGTAGCAAGCCACCGGTGTGAGGGCAGACCTCTAATCGATGTTACTACAGCAGTGCATGACTTGAGGTCACCAAAGTTTCGGGCGGCGCAATTGCTGAATTACATAAACAAATGGACAGCTCTAAATGCTCCCAAATTTGTTCTGAAAATCGTAGGGGATACAAAATCCTCTTCTTTATAAAGCTTCTATTATTATCCTCAACCTTTTTTCTTTAATGCTGCATCGGTAAATTCCCGAATTTCTCCAACCACAAGACTGGATGACAAAAAATAGAAATATTGCACGCATATGTCCACATCCCAGTCGCAGAATCTCACCATCATTTTCTGAGGATTTTGTACAAAGTAGTCATTGCAAATGACATGTCTTCCCCAGGGCTTGAGCAGTGCTCCACAAGCCTTTGCCAAGGTGACCAATTGGGTTGCGGAGACCTTACGCCATCAAAATGTGAGGGCCATTGTATGTATACCTGGACGATTTCCTTCTGGCCCAACAGGACAGGGAAATTCTGATGGTCAAAACAAATCCATTTTTGAACCTACTAGGAGACCTCGGTTGGACCGTCAATTTGAAAAAAGGCATCAACTAGCAGACACAAATAGAAATGAGTCATATCATGATGGGCACAGAAAGTAAAGGTCTTTATTCCACTACACGTCCCCGGTGTCTCTCATTTCCTCTCGACCGATGATACAAGTCGATGGTGATTACGGGGAATTGGACCAGGGGACAGCAGGATTGGCACAGAAACCTGAAAGTGATGTTGCTATACTAAATGCCTTGAAAAACCAGAAAAGATGTTTGAGGAGTTCTACTGTTCTAATATAGTCTATACTAGAACACCACACTACACCTTTATGGGTCGGTACAATGACCTTGCGGACCACTTGTCCCGAGGAATCCGTTTTCTGGAGTTGCACCTTCTACCTCCTGCAACAGAACAGATATTTCACAAATGGGGCAGACCCACTGTGGACCTGCTTGCCTCACACGGCTCATGTGGTGGAAATATGTGTCCATAGACAGGGAAGACAAAGCGGCGATATTTCATAATGTTTTTTAGCAGACCTTGGCACTTTCCTCTGGCATGAGTGTTTTGTCTAATTCCCCGAGTGCTTGCTCATCTGAACAGCTCCACAGGAAATTACCTGCTAGTAGCTCCCAAATGGACGAAAATACTACTACCAGACTTGAAACAGAGAGTATTAAGTCTTATCTTTGCTAGGAAACCATATATATCTAAGCAGATACTAATAGACACCACCACAGGCTCTCACCGCAAATACTTAAACTGGAGCTGCAAGTGTGGAAAATTGGTACACAGATGTTAGATTGCAAGGATGGTCCGATAGAGAAAGAGAGACATTGACGCGAACGCATCCTGGAGATGTGCAAAACTCCAGTGGATAACAAGCTTGTCTCCCAGTTGCAGAGACTTAATGGGGCGAACAAAGTCTTCAGGGCTTAGTTTTCGCAAACCCTAAAATTAACGAATATATGTCAGGGTAGAAAAACGAAACACGGGCAGTCATGCAAACTCAACGTGCTTCCGCAGGAAATCTGGGTTCCACCCAATTTCCATTTCAGTACCGGTGGGCAGACCCCGGTCATCATTCTGGTCATCATCAGTTCCTCCTCTGCCAGCAGAGGACGGAATTTTTGGAGACCGACAGTGCACGGGCAAACCTCACACTGTCGCTCCTGAAAAAATTGATAATCAGCCCAGGCGATTTCAGGGAGGACAATTTCTAAGTTCTTTAGAACAATGGTGTATCGCAAACGCCCCTATTTTTTCACCTAAAAATCCTCAATCGCCATTGAGGATTTTTATTCCATTTTGGTTGAGATCACCAGTGCAGACCCACTCCGGTGGGATTGAAAAATTTCGCCACAAGGCACCCACCCGAAATTGACAAATCCGTTTTTACCCATGGGTCCAACAAAAGCAGCTTTTATAACAATTCGATTGGCAGATTGGTCAAGACAATACTTAATACCAATACTTATGCTGGTATTGAGGCCTCTACGAAGAGGACCAGATCAGCAGTGGCTTCACTTCGTTGGTTTGAAAAGTTATTTATCCAATAGAGAAAATTTTTGGAAAAGGTTAATTGGCAATGTGAAAATACCTTAGAATATTAATATAAAAAAGAAATAAAACAGTCCAATATTCAATAAAGGAGCTGGGGACTTCGTCATCCCTGAAAAGGGAGCAGACCTCCAAAGGTCCTCCATTTCTGGAGTCGGAAGAAGAGACCGGTGTGAAGGCAGACCTCTAACCGGCGTTTCTACATGAAGTCACCCTCAACAAACTGCTTTAGGCCAGTCTTTCGCCATCCTTGACAATCCTGTGTAGACCAATCATTCGCCTGAGGGGGACAGACCCCCAAAGTTCCTCCATCTCTGGAGTCCGAAGGATAAGCAATCGGTGTGAGGGCAGACCTCTAACTCTAACTGGCACTTCTACTTGAAGTCATTCTTGACAAACCTGTTTAGACCAATCATTCATCTGAGGGGGGGCTGACCCCCAAAGTTCCTCCATTTCTGGAGTCGGAAGGATAAGCAATCGGTGTGAGGGCAGACCTCTAACTCTAACTGGCACTTCTACTTGAAGTCATTCTTGACAAACCTGTTTAGACCAATCATTCATCTGAGGGGGGGCTGACCCCCAAAGTTCCTCCATTTCTGGAGTCGGAAGGATAAGCAATCGGTGTGAGGGCAGACCTCTAACTCTAACTGGCACTTCTACTTGAAGTCATTCTTGACAAACCTGTTTAGACCAATCATTCGTCTGAGGGGGGCAGACTCCCAAAGTTCCTCCATTTCTGGAGTCAGAAGGAGAAGCAATCGGTGTGAGGGCTGACCTCCAACCGGTACTTCTAAATGAAGGTGATCACAATTGACATCAACACTGCCACCAGACGATAGCAGACAATTCTCACTAAGGAATATTCTGGATAAGGAAGGGCACTACATAATATTGGAGTTTTACCTACCATTAAAACTCTTATTATGTTGCCTTCCTTATCCAGAATATTCCTCATCCCCTGTCTGTGAGACTATAATTGAAGAAAATGGCGTCGCGTCGACGCTCGCGTTCGCCTAGCTGTTGGCGGCAGTGTTTGAATTCACAGAGGGACAAATTCGCGTGCCGAATGGCGCGAAATTTGAATATTTAAGAAGGTAAAAGGAGAAGAATGACCGAAATCGGATAGAAACAGAGATGCCATCTCTCACTAAGGAATATTCTGGATAAGGAAGGCAACATAATAAGAGTTTTAATGGTAGGTAAAACTCCAATATTCTGCACGGATAAATGGCGGTAGTCGATACGATACGATAGCCCCAGCCAGGAGCACTACTGTCCCGGTGAGACCGGTATACCGAGGGGCACTGATTTGTTAGGACTTGGAACACATGCTCTGTGGATGGAAAGGAGGTTGGAGTTTAATCGACCGGTATACGTGGCAATCCAATAAGCCAATATTGGAATTTAGGATGGGCAGGAATAAAGGAGTGGATTGAGCGATTTTTTTTAACCTTTTTCTTGCCTCTTGTCTTCCTTTTTGCCTCTTCTCAGCTCCTCTTCTTGTCTAGCTTTTCTTGGCTGATCTTACCTCTTCTTGGATCTTCTCGTCTCTTCTTAATTCTGCTCGTCTCTTCTTGCTTCTTGTTAAGTATTTTCGTCCCTTGGCACTTCTTGGCTATTCTTGTATCTTCTCATCTCTTCTTGTCTCTTCTTGGATCTTCTTACTTCTTGTTAAGTATTTTCGTCCCTTCTTGGCACTTCTTGGATCTTCTCATCTCTTCTTGTCTTTTCTCGGCTCTTCTTGGCTCTTCTTGCCCCTTCATGGCTTTTCTCTTCTCTTGTTGCTTCTTCTTGTCTCTTCCGGGATCTTTCTGTCTCTCCTTGGCCCATTTTTCTTCTTCTTGTCTCTTCATGCCTCTTCTTTGATTCTTCTCATCTCTTATAGGCTCTGCTTGGCTCTTCTTTCTAGCATGGATAAATGGCGGTAGTCGGCAAGATATTTGAATCGTCAAGTAACGAATACTTGCGTATCCCTGTAAAAGAAAGGCCCGATATGAAAAATGTTTAAATAGTTTGAAACCAAGAAAGTAATCAGCTAATTGTGACGTTTTAGGTGGCATGGGAACATTAATTGGAACTCCGACGAATGCAATCTTTAAAGGAATCTTAGAATCGTAAGTATACCATTTTAAGAGAAATAAGATTATTTTTTTTCAAATTCTGTTCGGAAACTTTGGATTCATAAAGGTGTTCATTTTAATTATTTTGAGGTTAAATTTTAGCTTTGAATATAAAGCGTGATATTTTATCTTTCTAAAACCGTTGGATCATATTTCTAACCATGATAGTAAGGGGAAACAACGATTTTTATGAGACCAATATGAGTTGTTCCGAAAACCGAACAAATTAGCCTGAGAGGTTAAGCGTAATAAGAATTTAGCATTTCTGAGAAGTTTGTATTATGAATGGCTCTAAGCAATTTTTATTATTGTTTAAACTCTATTTTAGACTAGAGTAGATCCTCTGTTAAAAGGAATAAATGTTATTTTTCCAGTCGATTTCCCAAGGCTCCTAACATCCATTTTACCACCTTCATGGTCTTCACCTTTCCTTCTATGATCCTCATTCACTTCTGTACTTTCCTTTACATGATATACACATTCATGGGCTGGCTAAGGTGAGACCATTTACTATACTCAAATGATATTTAAAATTGTTACACTGTTATGTAATACCATTATTTTATGTAATACAATTATTGTATGTAATACAATAATTCTTTATTAACCCTGTTATAGTACACGCCAAACTTTAAGACCGGCTTGACGTTGATCAAAAATCGTCGCAATGTGTTAGTTTAAGGACAGAAAAGTGGCATCCCCATTTCTTTCTCTGTCACACATATGTTTTTACGCATCTTTCTCTTTCGCTTATTTTTATTGTAAAGTCAGTAACTGCGTGAAAAAGTATCGTACCATGTTCAGACCATTCTTAAAATTTGGCATGTACTAAACCTATATTGGTTACCTATTAAACAAATAAATTAAACAATATTTCTTTGTTAGAACCAATTTCATATTTTATCAACGCCGACCGGTATTATTTCAATTTTTATAATTAATAATAATAATTTTTCCGATTTAGCTAACGATAAAGGGATAAATATTCTTCATATTAATAATAAAGGAAAACGCTTAGATAACTTAGAAGCCTTAGAAATAAAAAAAATCCCTCAATAATATAATGAGTGCATTATCAATAAAAAATAAAATATTATCTTATAGTCCTACCTTAGATATGTTCCCTTTCAATGTCCTTCTGGTTCCCCCCCCCCCACTCTTCATAAATTTCTAGCTATGCCCCTACCCCTACCCAGGGCTGGGCAGTATTTGAATTACTTGTAATTGAAATACGTATTTGAAATACGTATTTGAAATACAAATACTATTTTGTATTTGTATTTCAATTACTTCCTAAAAATGTATTTTGTAATTGGTATTTCAATTACCTGCTGCTGAGGTATTTTATAATTTGTATTTCAAATACTTATGGCTTCAAAATACATTTTCAAATACATTAAGCAATATTAATAATGATAATAAAAAATAAACTGATATAGATAATATATAAACTAAAAACGCTAGAATACAGAGCAATACCTATATGTTAATATTTAGAGTTGGCAACACTGTACGTCAAACGTATTTGTTGTCCTGTGCTATAATAGCGCTGTTATTGTACATTTTCTATCATATTATACTTGTTGTTGCTTTGTATTGTACACTTTTGTAGTATTAGATCAAGCACTATAGGAATAATTTGACCGAATACTGGATTATTTTTAAGTTAATTACAGTAGAGCACACTTGAAATGAAATAACACACAACTGTGCTATACAAATGTCATGTTATTATAATAATTATTATTATTATCTTACACCTGGGTCCTTTACCACAAAACTTTACAAGTGGAGCGGAGATGAGATGTGTTTTCTGAGCAATATGATTGGTCAATTTTTGCATGTCACTGTTTCACTCTGCTCAGCTTTGTTTCTATGGAAACGAACCCTTCGATAAGAGCACTTATGACAATTTATTGCAACCAAAGGTTCTACCAAAACCAAATGTATTTTGTAATTTGTATTTTGTATTTGAAATAAAAAAAATGGTTAAAATACTGTATTTCGTATTTCAAATACATGACTTCAAAGTATTTTAAATTCAAATGTATTTCGTATTTTAAATACATATATTTTGTAATTTATATTTTAATTACAGCAAAGCATGTATGAAAGTAGAAAATGTACAATAACAGCGCTATTATAGCACAGGACAACAAATACGTTTGACGTACAGTGTTGCCAACTCTAAATATTAATATATAGGTATTGCTCTTCCTACAACATGGGTCTCTTCAAGACTAATGTTCATTCCTTCCTCTCCTCATAAAGACCCTCCACACAGCATCCCAGATGACATAGGCCCTGAGGGAAATTATTTTCCTCAGGGCCTCCTGTGTAGAGTTAATGTAAAAAAAAAAAAAAAAATGTATTTTGCCGAGCCTTGCCCCTACCACAACAATTAGTAATACATTGATTGTATCCACCGTTTTGTAATTGGCAAGTCATTGTTTGTCATGAGGAAAGAACTGTCGTTCTGAAACCGGTCGGCGTTAATAAAATATGTAATTCTAACAAAGAAATATATTTTTATAATGTTTAACCACAAATTAATTGCTACATTAAAAAATATCTATTAAATTATTTATCAGTGGGTACTCTTTCGTTTGCAACATTTTCAGGCCAAAAAGCCAAGCGGCCAAAGATATTTATTTGGATTCAGTGGCAAAGGATTTCGTGAAGCTGGTCATTCATAATCAGCGTGTGGCTCTGGGACCCATGACCTTTATGGAAAAAGTAAGCCCTACTATATTCTGTTATTGACATTTTCAGGCTAATTCATTATCATGAATATAATTTAAAAACCAAAACACTATTATTTTTTACAGTGTGCCATATTTGTGTTTGTTCTGGTGGCATCTCTCTTCCTCACAAGGCAGCCTGGAGTATTCCGGGGCTGGGGAGATTTCATTGCGGAACACGGGTACGCCATATAATTGCAGAGTTTTTGTTGTTGTTTTGTTTTATTAATTTATTTACTCTTTTATACGCCCATTGGGCTTTTAGATTGGCTACATAATGTTTACAATTTTTTAAATCTCCAGTACACGTTGGCCGAGCGCGCTCAGCGAGTGCGTTGGGCAGATTTTCGTGGTACTGTTCACACATTGGAGGGTCTAGAGTCGTTCAAATAAATGTAGCTTCGTTCAAAAAAAGTAGAGTCTTGACGTGTGCGGTGAAGGAGGAAACCATATGTTTCCTTATAACGCCGTTGGGAAAGTGGTGGGTCCCCTCCAATGTTCACACGCTGACGTGTTTCATTCTGCGTTGGTCGCTAGATGAAGATGGACGTTGGGCGATCACGGCCGCTGCAATATACTTGTACAACGCGATGCGACGTATTCTGTATGTAGCCATTAATGACTACTTCTTATTTGTAATTCAGTTACTGGAATATTCATATTAGCTGCAATTCTACTCCAAGCATCATTAACCTGAAATAAAAATTAAAAATTGATAGGTATACTTGCAGACTACTATAGAACAATTTTCAATTTGGGAGGCGGGAATGGGTACCGCCGCCACGGGAGCCTTTATTGGATAACCAACACCTCTGCTATAGGTCACCCCGAGTGGTTCGTTACGTTTGGTGATTTAGCAGGGGTGCCCGGGTTCATGGGTGAGGTATGTCTAGGTCTTGGAGGCGGATGACCAGGACACACTGAACCCCAGATTCCTACCCACCCCTTAAACCCTTTTCCTTCCCAGAACTCTCCTCTCCTTCCTTTCCTTAAAAAACCCTCACAACAGCATCCCCAAAGATGACATGGAAAGATGACAGGGAAATTATTTTCCTCAGGGCCTCCTGTGTGGAGCTTATGTAAAAAAAAAATAGAACAGTCCAATAATAATTCAAGAGGTTTCAATAACCCATCAATATTGATATGAATTATTATTATGAATATTGATATTTTTGAAATCGGTCCAGTGGTTTTTGAGTTTATTCGTTACAAACTACAAAAATACAAATATTCCTCTTTATTATATCAGTGCGATTATCATTACTCTGAAATCGCAAATAAACATGTATTATTTAATATATGTTGCTCGTGTTTGGGGTTCCATATAACGGATTCAATGTGATAATAATCAATGAGCCTAAACATTTCCTCATTACTCCATGACGCCGTGATCGTGAAACAATCATTGAAACAATTAAGCGCGACACACAGCGTCCACTCCGGCCGACGCGTAACTATAAACTGAACCATAAATAAACCAATCATAACTGAAATTAAATTAAAATTAAATTTCTTTGATTTGTGTACGAAAATCCGACACTCATCAGCTCGTCGGCGAGCGTTGGCCGCAAACGCCAAATACACACAAAATGGCGCTGTATACGTCGGCCGAATGCACTCGCCAAGCGCACTCGGCCACCATGTACTGGAGTCTTAACACTATGATGAGTAAATGAGTAGGTTGGAAAAAATAATTTCTTGCAATAATACGTAAAATTGCATTATTTAAACTGATTATATTCAGGTGGTAGAGGCTGCATTGAAATAAAAAGAAGTTATCAAAATTAGATATTTATTTTCAATATAAAAGTTTAAAAAAATTTATGATTTTGAATAACACTTTTTTTAGTAAACTTAAAAAAAAATCTAAACAATTTCTATCAAACTTATAACTATTTGAGATTGATACAGACTTATTATAATTAACAAAAAAATCAACAAAATACAATGAAAAAACATATAAACTTGGTTTTTCATTGTATTTTGTTGAGCCTCACGCCGAAACACAAGTCTGTAGCTCAGACAGAATGTCGGCGGCGCTAGCGTCAAGTATAGTCCCTTTCAGGAAGCTACCTAAAGTTAGGTGGGAACATTTAAAATGTACATACTTAGCATTTCTTTAAATCCTAGGCTTTTAAAGACCCCATGCAACGGAACGGGTCGAGGGTTAATTGAGTAGTTGAGTGGATTGTTCTCATGCGAGTGTGAACAATCCTCTGTACCCAGTATAAATAAATAAATAAATAAAAATATTTTATATCGGGCTTATTTCCCGCCAGCGCTCGTCAAGAGAAAGGCGGGAAATTCAAGATATAGCAGCAGATATGACGGGTGCTGATGGTAAATAAGCCGATATCTCACATTATATATTCTGGATAAGCAAGACAACATAATAAGAGTTTTAATGGTAGGTAAAACTCCAACATTATTTTGTATAAAGCAAGTATGTGACTGCATCATCTATGTCAAATACGTGTACATGTGGTTCCTACTTATCATGCAATTATTTTTGCACAATATTGTCAGGTACTTTATTATGCAACAGAGGGGACTTGGGAGATGGGCAGCTACTAAAACACATTTGTTTATTTAATTTTTATTAGATCAACTCTCTTTTTTATAACTTTGATAATCATCTTCTTCAATGAAACACTTGTTTCTTTTTCCAGCTTCATTAGAGATTCATGCAGTGCCGTGTTTACCGTGTTCCTTATCTTCAGCTTACCGAGTGACACCAACTGTTTAACCTTCTTCAATTTTAGGAAAGGTTAGAACATTTACCAGCCCCTATCTATTCCTTCAGATTAAGTACAACAAGTACAACTTGTATATGAACCGTTTGTAATTTCAAGGAATAAGGCATTTCCCCACCAGGACCACTAGTGGAATGCTGACTTGGGATACTGTCAACAAGAGAGTTTACTGGGAACTGATATTCTTAATGGGTAAGATTAACAGATTTTTTATTTTAAGTGCGATTCAAAGAATATCTTTTCTTAGGCTGCGTATACACACGCAAGCCGAACCACAAATTATGAGAATGGAAATCTTCCTTTCTCTTGGCACAAGACCACTGTAAAAAAAAAATGTATTTTTTTTTTAAATTTTTCATTTTCTGAAAGATGCATTTGTTAACCACTGGAGCAACGGCGCGATTTTTATTTTTATCCTCGGATTGCTCGTGATATTTTGGTGACTGTTTTGAATATTTTCCGCCCACCTTAAAAAAATCATACCTCCGAATTTTAATATGGAGACATACAAACTGATCATAGTTATATATAGTCAATGAATTCACCTATCTTTGGTTGATTATCACATATTCCTAGGATTTATAAAAAAATATATTATAAAATCGTAAACATTCAAAACGGAACTATTCTCAGGATTTTCTACCTATAAACTCGCCTAGGAAGTTCAATTTTACCTCCACATTAAATATTTTCTATTAGGTTTCTTTTAAATGGTCTAATT
Source organism: Limnephilus rhombicus (assembly GCA_929108145.2). Lineage (NCBI taxonomy): Eukaryota > Metazoa > Arthropoda > Insecta > Trichoptera > Limnephilidae > Limnephilus > Limnephilus rhombicus. Next base: position 11,496,318 of record OV815291.1, read on the forward strand.
TATAGTCACAAGTCTACATAGTATATAAGAAAACTGAATTTTGATATGTTGTGAACAGGGCCGGATCTACGAAATCTGGCGCCCTGTGCAGTAGGTACCGATGGCGCCCCCCCCCCTACATTTTTATTTTGCGGCTTACGAAAGACGCTTACACTGACACCGTAAAATAACAAATCTAATTATACATTTAACGAACTTCAAATCAATGATGAAACTGTCAACACGTTGCAACCTGCAAATCCTGCAAACCGTGCGATGCTTTTGTTAATGGAATTTACTGAAGGTTTCATAAGAAAATGGTCTTTAACTACCTTCTCCTAGAGACTTAAATCGTACAAAATAAAACTATAGCGAGCGTACGGACGACACACTAACTAAAATTGTCAGCATTTTGAAAGGCGCAAGTCGGTTTGTTTGATTTACTAGAACAAAATACCGCCCTGTGATTGGTTATTGAATTTGGATCGCACCCATTCGTCGTAATAATAAAAAAATAGATCTTACGTTTAAACTAAATATATGGAATTTGTAAAAAAAATTCTGTAACTGACTATAAATTCGTAAGCCGTTGATACCAACCTGATGCGTGCACATTCTGTTTCTTTTGAAAGTGTTGCTAGAGCGTAATAATTATTTCGTACTATGGGTAATTTTTAAACGATTTAGGGAATATTATAACTAAATTTTAATACAATATTTATTTTTTCACGGCGCCCCTTCGGAGTTGGCGCCAGGTTTTTGCACGTTTTTGAACGTATGGCAGATCCGGCGCTGGTTGTGAACTGTTTGATGTTCCCTTTGAACAAACTTTTGCCAAAAATTTAGTCGAAAAATGGCAACACTTTGAATATACTAAAATGGAATTCATAACGGACTCACCAAAAATAGCTGCAGTACATCAAACAGATACATCAATTATCTTAAATCCACAATACCAATTAACTCGATTATTGGTTTATTTATTGAAAATATCGCATTGTCAAATACAGTCCAATCGGCAAAAAAATAGGAATAACATAACCGTCAAACTTTTGTTTTTTTCAAATAAACACTGAATTTTTAAGTTTGAAACATGTTGAAGCAGTTGAATGCATTACTAATTAAATCATTATAACACTGGTATACAAATATGTTAGAAAAATCCACTAAAACACAATAAAATGCCGCATTTTACACTGACACATTCTGACAGTTAATCTTTTACAGCAATCTACCAAACATGAATCTTTGTTTTTAAATATTTCGTACATAACTAGAGTACACTGCCATCTGTTGTTACGAATATAAGTAGTATCTTTCCACCTACTAAAAAGCGTCAAAACAAAACCGTAGGCGTATTTGAAAATATTATAAAAATTTGCTGAAATTCAGCAGCTAAGCAGACCCATGTTTTGTAGGTGGTGCTGAAATTCAGCAGCTAAGCAGACCCATGTTTTGTAGGTGGTGCTGAAATTCAGCAGCTAAGCAGACCCATGTTTTGTAGGTGGTGCTGAAATTCAGCAGCTAAGCAGACCCATGTTTTGTAGGTGGTGCTGAAATTCAGCAGCTAAGCAGACCCATGTTTTGTAGGTGGTGCTGAAATTCAGCAGCTAAGCAGACCCATGTTTTGTAGGTGGTGCTGAAATTCAGCAGCTAAGCAGACCCATGTTTTGTAGGTGGTGCTGAAATTCAGCAGCTAAGCATACTCAGGTTTTGTAGGTGGTGCTGAAATTCAGCAAAGCGCTCCAGTGGTTAAGAATGCTCTCACCAAATGTTTTAAATAAATTCCTAAAATTGACAGAAATACAGCATTTTATGTGGAGGTGGTTGAGGGAAGCCATTTGACCTTTCCAGCCGGACTCTCTCGACCCATCGCCTTGCATCGCAGTTGGAGGGATGGATTCATACGTCCGTCACTCCTGGACTCACTGGCCCCCAGATTCCTACCCACCCCTCATATCTTTTTCCTTTCCAGAACTTCCTATCCTTCCCTTCCATGTAAAATGATATAGCCCCTGAGGGAAATTATTTTCCTCAGGGCCTCCTGTGTGGAGCTAATGTAAAAAAAAGTATGTTGAATATCATTAAGCAAAAGTTTAAGTCGTTTTAAACACAAATTCCTGCAAGTATGCACGATTATTTATCCATTTAACAGTAGTAGAAAATCGCACCTATACTAAAATACGTATCAGCTCACTGCTGAAATTCTGATATTGGCCCGTAGAAAAAGCAAATAACAGCCATTGAAAATCACACAAATCTGACAGGAGATCTCGCCCGACATCAATCTCGTTCCCACTAGAGAATCGCTCGGCTGCGGAGGTACATGATACGTATTTAAAAGTAAAAAGCAGTAGGAAACATTTTTTTTACATTTGTTCCACACAGGAAAGTTTGTTCCACACATCCCCAAAGATGACATATGTTCCACACATATGTCATCCTTGGGGATGCTGTGTTCAGGTTCATTTTAGGGAAAGGAAGAAGAGGAAGTTCTGGGAAGGAAAAAGATATGAAGGGATCAATGTGTCCGAGTTGATGGATGATTGAATCCATCCCTCCCACTGCGATGTATGGTCGAGAGAGTCCGGCTGGAGAGGTCTAGGTTAGATCTCCCCCAAGCGGTCTCTCCAGAGCCGGCCTGCCACGCAGTAGGTGGGCAAACGTATTCACCGCCAAAAACTAGGCAAACCTCACCCCATGAACCCTGGAATCCCTGCTAAGTTACCAAACATAGTGAACCACTTGGGGTGATCTAAGGTAGGGGTGTTGGTTATCCAATAAATGGTTCCTGTGGCGGCGGTACCCATACCCGCCTCCCAAATTTAAGATTACAGATGCTCAGTTATCAATGGTGCAATTTAATATCCCGCCTTAATGGGAAGATGGCCCATGTGGTAAAACCATTTCATGACCAAAGCCGTGGCTCTACCCTACCGACTTTCTCTTAAGCATGCTCGGTATAAACGATTTGCTCATTGTAACACATTTATTCAGACTGACCACCGACATCATAGACTTTTTTGTCACCTGAGAACTAACTTGTCCAGCCTGATCTCCAACTGGCTCCGAGTCCTGTCCAGTTCCCACTGGTCGTCATGATCATCCTCGTGGTGGCCAATGGCTCACCTCCAACATGAATTCATATGTGTAATATCATGTATATTTATTTATTCAGGTTCGGGTTTTGCCCTGGCCAAGGGGTGCAAGGAACTGGGTGCTTCCAGCTTGATGTCTGGCTGGTTTCGAGTCCTGGAGGACCAGTCCACGCTGGTGATTATCATCGTCCTTGTGGTGGCCATTGAGCTGCTCACCGAGGTCACCTCCAACATGACCCTGGCCAACATCGTGCTGCCCATTGTGGCTGAAATGGTAAATGTGATACTTTCTAATGGGGAGAGAATGACAACCCTGCTTAACTTTATTAAAGGGACTGGATTACCATATAGACCATCGAGGACTTACAGAACTTTATTAAAGAGCCTAGGTTACGGTCTAGGTCAGGGGTAAGGAAATAAGGGAGATGTAAAATGAGCCTACAATCTGAGTGCTTACAGAACTTTATTAAAGGGTCTAGGTTACAGTCTAGGTTGAGGAAAGGAAACACGGGAGATTTAAAATGAGCCTATGAACTGAGTGCTTACAGAACTTTATTAAAGGTTTTAGGTTACAGTCTAGGTCAGGGTAAGGAAATATGGGAGATGTAAAATGAGCCCATGATCTGAGTGCTTACAGAACTTTAATAAAGGGTCTAGGTTAGTATTGGGTCGATCGATCGTTTTACACGACCCAGGTCGCTCACGACACACTGGCGTCATGAGCGGGTCGCGAAGACCCGCTCTTTTCGCGACACAAAATATGAAACTCGATTACGCTTCACCCAGCTACTTTCTACTACCTGAGTCGAGAGAGAAGGTGGCGAAAACCGGGTGTTGACAACCCGCTCGCTCTCTCATATTACATCTATCTATCGTCGCTCGCCCCGCCACTTCCGCTCCCGAAACCCAGGTAGCAGTAGTAAAGCGGTTGCGAGAAGTGGGCCGCGAGACCCGGGTGCTGATGAAAAAATGACCCGCTCACTCTTTTGTGGTCCGTGAGCGGGTTTCAATGAGCGGGTTATTCACGACCGACCCAGGACTAGTCTAGGTTACAGTCTAGGTCAGGGTAAGGAAATATGGGAGATGTAAAATGAGCCTATGATCTGATTGCTTACAGAATTTTATTACAGTTGTCAAATGTGTAAATCACGATGCATGTCATTACTGGCAGTGGAATTGTTATTTAGCAGCAGGTGTATGAGACTTTTTTCCAACTTCCAAGGGATAGGGTCCGTGGTTCTGGATCCAGAGGTTGCAGGTTAAAATCGCTTTGATATTAACGAAAATTCAATGAAATTGGATGTCCACATTCCTACATTCACAATCACAATGCGATAAAAGCATTAGCATTAGCGCACCTGACCCCACCAAAGCTAAGGGAATTCTTGAATTAATCATCTGCTTTTAAGGCGATCCACTAGTTCAGGAAAAAATCTAAATCGGAATTCATGCCTTTTATGGGAGGAGTTTAAAAATTCTTGAGAAAAAGCTTTTGGAAAGGTTGGAAAAGGTATTTGAGAGTTTTGTTTTACAGGTTGATTTCGTAAAGGCCTGTAAAAAATATTAATTCCTGTTTTACGCATTGTTTATTGTAATAAAACGGAAATTTAAAATTGATTTCACGAAATCAAGCGACGCGGAGTGACGCGTCCATCTCCCGCTCAGTTCGGGGCGTGACTGAGGTTTGGCGACTGTGGCGTGAACAGTAGTTCTTCGGTGGACGCCATAGAGTTCACTTTGAAAAACCGAATTCATCGACTAGCGGCCGTATTGTAAAATAACAACGCGAAAATGCATATTTTATTTTATTTTGGGAAGATTGGGTGTAAATATCAAATTTTTTTGCGATCATTATAAAATAAACTGATTTTGCCACATTATACAATAAAACCATAACCAAAAAGGGGTTTATAAATAGGAGTGTTTGGACTTGAAAGTGTGTTTTTTAGACCTTATACTTTATTTTTTTATAGGCTCATTAAAACTCTTATAAAAAAAATTACCGATATTTTTAAGGGCCAAGGTATGTTCTACACGCAGCATTTAATTGAAGCATCTACAATACTTCTAAGCGATCAAAGTTTCAAAACAAAAACATATGATTTTGCATTATTTACTTTGGCTTCATCTTAATATGGAGTTAAATAATTTAAATCTTGAGTCTTTTTAGTCTTATGTTTCATGTGTTAAGTCCGTGTTTCACTCCATTGCAGGCGGTGGTAACAGAGACCAACCCGATAAGGCTGATGTTGCCCGTGGTGCTGGCTTGTTCTTTCCCTTTCCACACGGCCGTGGGCACCCCCCCCAATGCCATGGTCATGGCGTATGCTCACATCCCCGCAGACAAGATTGTATGTAACAACACTTTAAATACCTTTTCTTACCTTAGCTGCGTTAAGTTTCCATCTAGAATCCATTGGTACAGTTTGTCAAATAACAGCATAAAACATGGGAGGGCGCCACTGCTGTTCAAAAGGCAATACTTAAAATATAACTCATGGTGGTAATGTAAAGCTGTTTAACCTACATTTTTGTAAAAAAATTAAAAAGGCATAAAAGTGAAAAAAATATTTTTTCATTGCAATATAGATACCCACTGATCTCAAAATTAGAATTGCATATAGTCTGTCAGAAAAGAGTAAAAAATATAAAAAATTGAACTACAAAATTTGTAGGCTGGCAACACCAATTTAACTGTCAAATATTCTTTTAAAGTGCAATGTCACTGAATGTATAGAACACAGTAAACCACATTTTAAAAAACATTTTTGCTCATGACATAAATTTGATTAAAAGGTGTTTTATAAAGGGAATTCGCTTTCATTTAATTTAACATAAATTTTAATTTTACAGTAGATAGAAAGGAAGAATCACTAACGGTGAGTTTGGTTACACTACTTTTAGATCTGAATGAGTTAAATATATTTAGATCTAAAATTAGAGACACGATCTAAAGCCCGGGCGAAGCTGGGTACTTAAGCTAGTATTAAATAAATGTGAGCAATTTCTAAACTGTGCTTTATATTTTATTACATTATCGTTTTTCTTCATTATGTTAACACAAAATTGCAAAGGTATAATAATAATATACCTATACACAATTCTAATTTTGAGATCAGTGGTTAATAAATGTAAGATAATAATAGTTGTTTGAATGTAAAACATCGAAGAGCAAAGTGCATTAACGAACTTAAAGGGATAAGGGTCCCAGAATGTCTGTGGGGTGGGAGAGCATTCTGTTCACTAGCATTATAATTTCAATTAGGGGATCCCGCCTTCTCTGAAGGGGGTTAAATGTTTTTCACTTTTATGCCTTTTTCATTTTTTATAAAAATGTAGGTTACACAGCTTTACACAGGTTACTAGCAAAGGCGTTCCACAGGGATCTGTGCTAGGTCCATTGTTATTAATTATATATATAAATGATATTGTTAAAGTTTAAAGCATTGTGCCATTAAATTATTTGCTGATGATACATTGTTATATATAGCCAGAAAAATTTACAGGATGCCATTGAAGAGATACAAAATGACTTAAATAATGTAACGCTTTGGTTAAACATAAACAAACTAAAACTGAATGTTATGAAAACTAAATTTTTGATTATTGATAGTCAAGGTGAAACTGAACATGCAATACTAACCATTGATAACATAAATATAGAAAGGGTTAAAAATATTAAATATCTGGGTGTAATATTAGACGATAAATTTAAATTCGACAAACACTTCGATTACATATCTAAGAAAATTGCTAAAAAAGTTGGCTTCTTAAAAAGGATTAGGAATAACTTGGATCTCAAGACAACGCACCTTGTATATAATTCTATTGTAACTCCTCATTTAAATTATTGTTCTAGTGTTCTATTCTTATGTAACGAGACCCAAAATAATAAACTACAGGTTATACAAAATAGGGGAATGAGGATGATTCTGAAATGTAATATCTTTACTAGAGTTAAAACTATGTTACAAAACTTAAATATGATGACAACTAAACAACATATAATATATAATACGTTAACAATGATGTACAAGCTTAAAAATAACATGCTCCCTAAATATCTGCAAACTAATATTGTGTACCATGAAAATATTCACAATTATCCTACGAGGAGTTGCCGAGACTTCAGGCTTCCCAAAACTAAACTTACGTGTACACAGAACAGCTTGTTTTATAAAGGTCAAAAACTTTACAATAACCTACCAAATTCCATAAAGGAAGCCTCAAGTCTTGGCACTTTTCGTAAAACATGTGCTACATACATTAAGAAAAATTAATGAATTGTATTTATTTGTATAAACTGTATGTCTTAAACCCTATTGTTTGTATTTCTAACTGGAGTAACTGTATTTCTTTTTAAAACTGTATTCTTTCCTTTATAATTTTATGACTATATTTATTTTATTATGTATTTTATATGTTTTTTTTAATACTAGATGTATGAAAAAATTTGCTTACATCTAAATAAAGTTACAAAAACAAAAAACAAAAGCTTTACATCAACACCATGAGTTATATGTTTAGTATTGCCATTTGAACCACAGTGGCGCCCTCCTGTGTTTCTACTGTGTCACTTTGGATCGAGCTTGTAAAATATCTATGCAAGATAGCTTTCATATTTCAAAGACAATAAGAAGCATTATTTCGTTCTCTTTCTGGTTAAAAGAAAAATACATATGTTTGCATGGGAGGAAGAGAGATATATAGCTTTTAAAATGTAAGGTCACTCGGGACGTTTTTGGTCTTATGAAAGTATAACGCGATTACGTGTTTTGGGATGTATTTATTCCTAAACAAGCAGACGGGTTAATGTATAGTTGCTGATCATTTTTGAAGATCGCTACGATCGTGATTGTGGACCTTGGTATGAAATTCGCCATCTTGGGAACTGGTTGGGAATCATCCTGGAAGGCATCGGGTCATCCGCCTGTCCTGCTTTTGGAGGGTCCTTTGATGTGAGATTCGTTCAACAAAATGAGATTTCATCATGCTACACTTCAGCTCCATTTCAACTTACAACAGTATCAACTTCAACAAGTATTAAACCTAAGCAAGCCCTTGCCAGACAGCCTTAGTTTTCAGGGTGTCATTTTATTTTAATATAATTTTGTATTTCTAATACATACCTTCTTTTCTTTCAAAATCTATAGGTAACCCATACCCAGGGCTGGACAGTATTTGAATTACTTGTAATTAAAATACAAATACATATTTTCTATTTGTATTTCAATTACTTCCTTAAAATGTATTTTGTAATTTGTATTTTAAATACTTATGGCTTCAAAATACATTTTCAAATACATTTAGTGATCTTAATAATGATAATGAAAAATAAACTGATAGATAATACATAGACATACAGATAATACAATTTGGGAGGCGGGAATGGGTACCGCCGCCCCGGGAACCTTTATTGGATAACCAACACCTCTGCCATAGGTCACCCCAAGTGGTTCGCTACGTTTGGTGATTTAGCAGGGGTGCCCGGGTTCATGGGGTGAGGTTTGTCTAGATCTTGGAGGCGGATGACCAGGACATACTGAACCCCAGATTCCTTCCCACCCCTTAAACCCTTTTCCTTCCCAGAACTCTCCTCTCCTTCCTTTCCTTAAAAAACCCTCCACACAGCATCCCCAAAGATGACATAGGCCCTGAGGGAAATTATTTTCCTCAGGGCCTCCTGTGTGGAGCTCATGTAAAAAAAAAAAAATAGACCAAAAATGCTAGAATCCTGTACTACTGTCCTATTTTCCTGTGCTGTAGCAATCTTACAAATGTTTATTTGTAGTTCTCTTATCATTGCTTTATAATGTACTGTACTTTTTTTTTATGTCATGCTAGTTATTATTATTGTCCTGTGGTATAATAGCACTGTTATTGTACATTTTGTATCGTATAATATTATAATTGTCATTGCTTTGTATTGTACATTTTTGTATCATAGTATTAGATCAAGCACTGCAGGAATAATTTGACTGAATACTAGATTATTTTTAAGTTAATTACTGTAGAACGCACTTGAAGTGAAATAACACAAAACTGCGCTATATAAATGTCATATATTTATATAAAAATGAATCCTTGTTTCCCTTGGTCACGCCATAACTTCAGAATGACTTTACCTATTTCATATATTATTTTATTCATTTTTTTAAGTTTTCTTATACTTTGTAGAAAGTTCTTACGGAAAGAAAAATTAAGAAAATTACGCAGAAGATTGGATAATTTAAAAAAACTTAATCACTATTTTAACTTCGCACGTTTGACAGTTTGTGTGATTAATGAAATTGAATTTAGCAAGCAACTGTTTTTTTTTTGTAACAAAAGAATTGTATATGGATTTTTTAAAATTATAGATATTTTAAATAGGTATCTATGTTAGGTACCAGGTTAGATTGGTTATTCTAATATCTTATAATATACAAAAATGAATATTTGTAATAAGTGAAAAATGAAAATTTTTAATAAAAAAAATTGTAATAGCTGGCCCACGAGTTGTTTGAAAACTGAATGTACTGGGACTGAATATATGGAACACGGGAGGGGGGTTGGCGGGACGGGGGAGCAGGAGAGGGGAGAGGGTAGGCAGGGAAGGTGGAAGGGGAACGCGGGAGGGGAAGGGGGTGCGGGAGGGTAACGGGGACGCACGGGAAAGAACATGCAGGGAGAAACAATTTTTTTTTTTTAATATGGCATTGCAACGCATGCCGGGAACCAGCTAGTGTTATTATAATAATTATTATTATCTAACACGTGAGTCCTATACCACAAAACTTTACAAGTGGACTTTCACTCTGCTCAGCTTTGCTTCTATGGAAACGAAACCCTTAGATAAGGGCACTTACAGTCTGTCAAATAAGAGTAGAAAACATAGGAGGGCGCCACTGTTGTACAAATGGCAATACTAAAAATATAATCATGGCTATAATCTAAAGCAGTGTAACAAACATTTTTATTAAAAATTAAAAAGGCATAAAAGTGGAAAAAAAAAATTTTTCATTCCACTGATCTCAAAATTAGAATTGCATATAAGTATATTGTTATTATATCTTTTCAATTGTGTGTTAACGTAGCGAAGAATAAACATTTAGTAATAAAATATAAAACACACATTACAAATTGTTCACTGCTCACATTTATTTAATATTAGCTTAAGTACTTACTAGCGTTGTCCAGGCTTCAGATCATGTCTCTAATTTTAGATCTGAATAAGTATATTTAACTCCTTCAGATGTAAAAGTAGTGTAACTAAACTCACCGTTAATGATTCTTCCTTTCTACCTACTGTTAAATTCAAATTTATGTTAATTTAAATGAAAGCCAATCACTTTGTAAAACACAATTTAATCAAATTTATGTCGAAGTAGGAAACTTAACAACAGTGCTTCTTCGATTTTTTTTTTAAGAACAAATAATAAATTTTAAATGTGTGTACAGTGTTCTGTATCATCAGTGTCATTGCACTTCAAAAGAATATTTGACAGGTAAATTGGTGTTGCCAGCCTACAAATTTTGTAGTTCCAGTTTTTATATTTTCTACTCTTATTTGACAGACTCTACGACAATTTATTGCAACCAAAGGTTCTACCAAAACCAAATGTATTTTGTAATTTGTATTTTGTATTTGAAATTAAAAAATGGTTAAAATACTGTATTTTGTATTTCAAATACATGACTTGAAAGTATTTTGTATTTCGTATTTTAAATACATGCGAAAAAGTATTTTGTAATTTGTATTTTAATTACAGCAAAGCATGTATTTTTCCCAGCCCTGCCTATACCTTACATCTGTAATGCGAGACCATCTTGCTCAAAATAATCTACTGTGTACATTATTGCCACCTCGTCCCCGGTAACAACATGTTGAAATAGCGATGATATATTGAAAGTTTTCATAAATTTACTAGCTGACCCGACAAACGTTGTTCTGCCATATAAATTATTTCTAGTGAATATTTTGGTTGTTAAATAAAAAATAAGTAATGTATTGTAAGTGTGTGGGGATCGGATCTATGACAGAAAGAGGAATGGAGCGCTGTAGACGATGACCGCCGATAAAAACAAAAAAAACACCAACTAAAGTAGGAAAATGAAAGAAAGAAAATCAATATGAATTTCGAAGAGCCATTTAGTGTACGATATATTTTGTCAGTCCGTCTTTAACACAAATAAGCTCGATGGTTTGCCCACGCGAGAACATGATACCGAATGAAATATCAAAATGCGCGACGCTTCTCGTGAATGTCTTGCGCGTGTGTGGATGAAAGTTCGATGAGGCGGACAGAGCGCCATCTGTCATTCAACAATGTAAATAATTTCGTTTTAAAATACGAAAGATGGTTAAATTTGTTCACACAAAAATACAAAAAATCGCGATTAAAAAATGGGAGGGTGGAAGTGGGAGGGTTAAAATTTGGGGTTATTGGTATTTTTAGATGCCAAATAAAAAAAATACTAAAAAAAAATTGTCAAAAAAAAAAATTTTTTTTTCTGGATAGGGACACCTAATCCCCTAGCGGTATGAAATATACTTTAAAACCTATTCTCATACTCGGTGGAGCCGTTTCGGAGGAGTGCGACCACAAACACCGTGACAAGAGATTTTTATATATAAGATTTATACAATGAATTGGATTGACAGAATAATAGAGTAGATTGTAATTAGCACAATGTATTACTTCTAGTAACAGGTAATGAAAGAGACATGAGTGGCACTTTATAGTTAGTTTGTTTGTTTGTTACAGTTGGTTGGTGGAATCGGCCCCACCATTAGCAGCGCCATCATCCTCGTGCTTAGCTGCACGTTCTATGTGCCCCTTGTGTACCCAGAATTTGATAGCTTTCCCGACTGGGCCAAGGATTAAGAACAAGAAACACAACAACGAGAATGTTTGCCTCTATTTCCTCTCTGGATTTTAATACTTCAACCCTTTGGAATAACAAGGTTCCATCTGTTGCGGTAAAGTCATGCGACAATGAACTGTAAAATAGCTTACTATAGATAACTTTATAGCACGACGTTTCCACGTTATATGGAACCTTGTTATTTCAAAAGAGTCGACTTGTGCAAATATTTTTTTGAATTGAAAACTTATTTAGCACTGTTGTGATTTGAAACTCGATAAAATGAAAAATAGCGATACTAAAAAGAGACAAACACATACTTCTCTATAAGATTTAGCCTGCGAGAGAATGAGATAGTATAATCGGTCTCCTCTTTGTGTGGTGCTTCGTAGACTATCAGTCTCCTCTTTGTGTGGTGCTTCGTTGACTATCGATCCCCTCTTTGTGTGTGGTGCTTCGGAGCCTTCCCACTCTTGTCTACTTTATTTTTCTGACGGTTTCTCTTCTACCGCGTGTGAATTGCACAATCTGTTTTTTTTTTTTTAATTTAATATAAATATCAACCACTAGCATGTCTTTTTTTGAGAATTTGCTTCATAAAGGAGTTAGGGCTTAAATTAACTTAGGGTTTAACTTGAAACTAGTTTGAACGCCAGCTACAGACGTTCAGTTTACAAATTTGGCAATATATTTTTAAAAAGCAAAACGTACAGACAGAATATTTTTTTCTCATACTACAATTGGTGATAAAATCAGTCCAGTTTTGTAGGAGAAAACAGGGGAAGAAAAAAAAATCCTAATTAGGTATACTCAGCCTGAGGTGCAGTTGTCCCTTTCGCTCTGTATGGGGAGAGGGGTTTTGTGTTTCCTCTTAATAAATTCTGTCCCAATTCTGAAAAAATTAAAAGCCAAACTTCTTCTTCACCCCTTTGGTGAAAACAGAATAGAGAATAATGGAACATAAAACTGAGTCCAGAACCTCAACTAAAAGTCAGAATGACAGTAGAATTTATCTGGACACTCGAGGGAATAAGTAGAATTAGTACAAGTTATAGGTAATGAAAGATGTCTTTTATTTAATTAAAACAACCTTTTATTTTCATATTTACTTTACAAAAGAGATCTCCACATTACATATTTCATAGATTATATTTTTTTACTATGTAATTTACAAATAGGAAAACAAAGTGACTACATTGATCGTTCAGTTGATTAGTCAGACATTTCAAAGTACCAAATTTTGAGATAGTGAGGAAAGCAATATTCGAATGCTCACGCTTTTTTACGTGTTAAATGTGATATAAAATATCAGCGGGAGTCACAACGGTACGGTACATTAATGTGACATTTTGAAATATCTCACTAGTGATTGTGATGTTTATGAGTAATCTGAGGGAACACGCCTACATTTAACTGCAAACTCAACTCAAATTTCCATTTTTCAGACATGTCTGACTAATCAACTACAAGATTGTATATCCTTTTCAATTATTGTTTTGTGTACTTTACATTATGCAATATTTCATTATTTTTTATTGTGATTTAGTGTAATAAAATATGATATTATTTATAAAACTTTCGAATTTTTATCTCAACTATTTATGGAATGTAAACATACAAAAAAAAAATAACTATGCATTTTTAAACAGCAGAATCAAGGTTACATCCAAAAGTAAGTCCAGGCGCACACAAGCAACTTAGCCCCTCAGGTCTCTGACATATTTCCGAGTATTTCCGCTCTGCAATAAAATCAGAAATGCTCCTTCAAAGTTTTGTTTATTTAAAAAAACATAATTTATGTAATATTAAAATCTTTTGCAAATATAAAAAAGTTTTAAAAATGGCACTTTAAAAATTTAAATTATTTAAGTATAATATACTTTTTTATTAGACAAATGTATTGTAAATGTTATTCTCACCTCACTTTTTGTTGTTTCACATAAAAATTTAAAACTTTTTTCAAGTTGTGGTCTGAAACTTTGGTTTCACGGAGGAGCATATTTTAATTTGTAAGTGGTTAACTTCTAGATTTGAATATGAAGCTTGGTGTTTTCCCTTTCTCACACTGTTTAAACTTTAAATCTGCTTCACACCATGATAGTAAGGGAGACATAACGATTTCTATGACACAGGTGAGATATTAGCCTGAGTGGTTAAGTTGCGGCGACAGTATGTTGGCAATTACATATTTCAAAATCCATAAAAAAAAAATTTAAACATCCTTGGTGGTTGCATCATCATCTTGTGTATACCGTAATTAATTTTGGATGCAGCGATAGATTTGTTGATAGTATGCCAAGCGCAAGTTCGCAATACTTGGACACTAAAAAATATAACAAGTTTATCTGAAGGTAAGTTTTCAGTGTTTCAGATCATGGGCTCTCTGTTGGGATTGGTTGTTTCAATAGAACTTACAGAACTTTAACTTTAGCAGAAAATTAACTTCAAATATTTGATGAATTGTCCAAATTCTTTGAAACAACTCGTCCTTAGTATCGTACACATCTTCTAATCCGACAATGCAAGCATCACGGGAAACATGGAACGAGCATCCTTCTGATGTATTTTCTTTCAGGTCAAGGCTACTAAGGATACCTTTCTGAATAGGCGCTTTTTATATTTCCATGTTTTAGGAACGGCGATGTCACAAAAAAAGCAATAAACATATGTTCCTTAACACAATAAATAATACTGCATCCCTTTCTTCCGCATTAAATATATAATAATATATTTATTCAATGAAATTGGCAACATTATAACTAAAAAGTACATGTTCAATGTAGTTTACAAATAGATCAGTACAAAAAAATTAACAAATAGAAAGTAATGTAAGAACGGTTACACTGAAGTCACATAATTATACAATATTTTTAGTTGTGCATAGCCTGCCTCACTAGGTGAACCTGTATTGAGGTAGAATTTTTTGTAAATTGTTTTTCGCAATTTTATCTATGTTTTTTTATAAATGTATAAAGTAGGTTTCTATACAGCAAAAACTTTATTTTAGTTTACATTATTGTTTGCATATACACAATACAAAAACTGCTAGGTTATTACTACAATAACAACTCAATGGGCACCAGTATAGGCTCGATCATTAGAAAATATCCATATTTTAACATTTGACTCAGTTTGATGTTTTCTGGGAGAATTTTGAATATTTTTGTGGCAAAGTATCTAAAGCTACGTTGACCAAAGGTGGAAGAGAGTGCTGGAACATGCAATATGTCTTTTTTGGAATTACGTGTAAATTTTAAGTTTATTTTTTTTTTCATAAAGCACATGTTTGTTTTTAAAGAGATGTATGAGGATAGTTTTTACATAGATCGTCGAACATCAATACTCTCATTATTTTTAATATTAGGTCACTGTTTGCAGTTAGAGGAAGTTTGAGAATAATTTTCATAATTGTTTTCCGCGCCTTTTCGACAGGATCTAGAGCTGATGAAGTGCCCCTTCCCCATGCAATGATACCGAACTCAATGATAGATTGGGTGATTGCAAAATAAATCGTTTTTAGGAGTTGTGAGTTAAGAAAGTTTCTTATGAATCTGAAGAAGTGTATTGTTTTTCTAATTTTATTTGCAATGATCTGGGTGTGTAGGTTCCATTTGAGGTATGGATCAATGGTGAGGCCGTGGTGCTTTACTGTGAAGTGCGCTCTATACTGGGGCACCACTACATTCATTCACTACAAATAATGATGAGACAAAAGATGAGACATAGAATATATGTATGTCTGCTTCCTCCAAAGGATAAAAGTAATCATTCTCTTGCCTCTACCTCACTCTTATTAAAGAAATTAGTATAGTACTAGAGTAGAATACTAAAAGCAGCCATTATGTTCTATGCACACCAAATGTAATCAGTCTTTTGACCCAGTTTCCAAATAAATGATATACTGTGGAAAACCAATCTTCCATCATTTTTTTAATTAGAAATAAACATAATAATAATTACTGGATTATTTCTATATCGCTTTTTTCGTGGGAAAATCATCAGAGCTTTACAACTTATAACCTAATAACTTACAACTAATATATTTGTACCGGACGTGTCGACGAGGGAAAGAAGATTCCCTTCCGGACGTCTTCTTCCTTTATTTTTTAAGAAAAATTAAATATATTTGCTCAATTTATTTTGCTCAACCCCCGACGCTCGCAAACCAAAGGCTAGCACGGCTAGCACACCGCCTTGCTTTACGCAGGCCCAAAAGTAAAAGGGGCGACAAAAGTGTCGCGGAGCAGGCAAGAGCACAGGAAGACGCCCCCGCTCCGGAGAGCGCCTCCGCTTCGGCGGAAGAGCAGTCGGCTTCGGACAGCGAGCCCTCCACAAGAGACACCTTCCGCCTGCTACAACGAGAGCTACGGGCGGAAAGGAAGCGCAGCAAGCAGCAGGCACGGGACTCCGCTCGGCAAATGGAGCGGCTGATCACCATGCTGGAGGCGTCACGGACATCTCAAGAGCCTGCAGAGCCTGCCCAGATGCCGGGGCATCACAGCCGAGGCACCCCGGCGATGCCGGGGAAGCGCAGCCGAGGCACACCGGCGATGCCGGGGAAGCGCAGCCGAGGCACACCAGCGATGCAGGGGCATCACAGCCGAGGCACACCAGCGATGCCGGGGAAGCACAGCCGAAGCCCGCCGCCGACACCGGCCCAACGCCGCCCGATCTCCCGCCGGCGGCGCCCGCAGCTTCAGTACACACCGGGCCCACAGCTGGCTCGGTGCACTTCCCGGGGCATCCCACAGCAGAGAAAAGTGTGAGAAGTGAAAAAAGTGTGAAGTGTGCAAAGTGTAATGGCGCCCACACATTGGGCGAGTGCCCGCAGTTCGCCGCCATAGATGTTCCCGCTCGGTGGGAACTCGCGAAAGTGTGTAACAAGTGTTTAGAAAAGGGCCACTATACCCGTTATTGCAAATCTAAAGTGAGCTGTAGAGTGGGCACGTGCCGTTTCGCCCACCACAGACTATTGCACGACGGGTTGCGGTACCCCGCAAGCAGTGACACCGTGAATACGACGGTGGCCCACGGGCCAAGTAACGTGTTCGTGAAAAGGGGTGCCAGTGAAAGTTTGTGGCCCGAAAGGGCAAGTGATGACACACGCGCTGCTCGATGACGGGTCAACAGTAACCCGTATCAACGCAGGAATAGCGGAACGAGGGGGAGCAAGCGGACCTCCCTGCGGACTACGCATACACCGGACAACAGGGTGGACAGGCTGGTCAAGCAGCATTTCGCCGCGGATTCGCTGGGCGTGACCGCCGCGATCCGGGTGTCCGCGGACATCCAACGAGGAGAGGCACTAATGAAGAGCACCACCCGCCTAGCAGGGGCAAACCGGTAGGAGACCGGCCTACTATGGAGGGAGGACGACGCCTGGCTGCCCGACAACCGGCAGTGCGCAATAAACCGGCTCGCCTCGCCGGAAAGAAAATTGCGCACACCTGCCCCGCCTGCCGCATGCGAAGAGGGAGGCCCCACCCGCCGCTAATGGGTCAATTACCGGCAGCCCGACTAGCCCACCATGTACGCCCGTTTACCAATTGCGGGCTGGACTACTTCGGGCCGATTGACGTTACCATCGGCCGGCGGCGGGAAAAAAGATACGGGGCCCTGTTCACCTGCCTCTCCACCCGAGCGATACACCTGAAGATCGCTCACTCGCTGTCAGCAGATTCCGCCATTATGGCCCTGCGAAGGATGACCGCGAGGAGAGGACAGCCCGAGGCAACCTACTCGGACAACGGAACGAACTTTCGCGGGGCGGACCGCAAGATGAGGGGGGCGCTAAAAGAGCTCCAAGAGGACCCCCGACCGCAGGATCATCTCTCCACGCAAGGAACAGAGTGGCACTTTCTCCCGCCAATGTCACCCCATATGGGGGGAGCTAGGGAGAGACTAGTAAAGTCCATGAAACGAGCCCTGGAGGCGGTCCTGAGAGAACGAGCACGGGCGAGTACACAAGGCCTGCAGTGAAGATCATCGTCCTCCTATCAGCCACGCCACCTCCGACGCAGCTTCCAGCGGCAGGCAGACTACGTGCACCAGCGGGCCACAGAGGATCCAGCCGCCAGGGACACCGACGTCGCCGCACCCGTCCTAGCTGAATAGGGCACAGCTGACGCTGCACCGGGGGGAGTGTACCGGACGTGTCGACGAGGGAAAGAAGATTCCCTTCCGGACGTCTTCTTCCTTTATTTTTTAAGAAAAATTAAATATATTTTGTAGACGAAGACGAGGATGAGTTCCCTCACAGGCCGTCCTCGTCTCCTTAAAAAACGTAGGCTTAAGGGTTAGAGGCAAATGATATGATAATAATTATGTTCACAATCAAAATGTACCCTGTTTGAATAAAGACCAGTTCCCTTGGCCCAAGAACGGGCTCCTCTGGGATCCCGTCGCCTTGGGCGAAATCCCCCCGCGTGGGCGGGCGGGCACTGCTTCCTACCCTTCCCCTCACCTACCCACCGGGCGGACCAATAGGAACGCTCCGTCTGGGGGAGTAGGTATTTTTT
Organism: Limnephilus rhombicus; assembly: GCA_929108145.2. Classification (NCBI taxonomy): domain Eukaryota; kingdom Metazoa; phylum Arthropoda; class Insecta; order Trichoptera; family Limnephilidae; genus Limnephilus; species Limnephilus rhombicus. The sequence goes on from OV815291.1 coordinate 11,514,760, forward strand.
AATCGGAAATACGTGAAAGGTTTCGAATGTTTTGTCAAATTATGAGAGTTCGGTCTAATCTGTCACCGAATAAATGATATGGACAGATAGACCGGACTCTCCTTTATGTTAATAAATATCTCTGGTAAATGTACAATTAATTATGACTTAGATATTTAAGTTTCCCTGACAAAATGTGGGTGCAGGGACCCCAATGAAAGTTATTTGACATGCCATAATAAAATTAAATAAATTACTAGGGGAAAGGTCATGGGGGTCAGACATAAGAGAAGGATAAGGGGAAGAGCTGAGACAACAGAAAACTCTGCTGTGTAGCACACAGCAGAGGTTATAGCCCGCCAAAGCTCGAACCGCCGGAAAAATGGGCAAAAGGTTCGGGCCCGCCCGCGCCGGCGGCAAGGGCAGGGGGCTGGCTATAAATAAAGAGGTACCCCGGGAACATCGAGCATTCATCAAGAAGCGTTTCCAACGCACACACGCATTCTGACAAACTCGATCTGGTACCGTCTCAGCACTTCTCCGCCTCTTCTGCCTGACCTAAGGACCTCTTCCCGGACTTGACTTGAAAACTTGGATTTCATTTCTGCCCCCCCTTTTGGACGCTGCCTCTTCCTCTTGTGGGCCATTACCGGGGCGTTATTGACGAGCATCTTGGCGGCTACCCAGGACTACCCAGCCCCCCTATTTTACAGTCTATGTGAGTGGCGGGAAACGTCGCTTACAATATTACTACAGAGTGGCTTACAAAAGATTAATAACTAGTTACTTATAACTAAGACTTGTAGGTATCAACTAACCAGTGATACTTACATCTTATAGTGACTTACATCTGAGAGACTTATTAGTGACTTACAATTAAGACTTATAACTAGTGACATAAAATTAAAACATATTGACAGTGGTGGCTCAAGGGTTCGAATTTGGGTGAAGCACGTAATATATACATATACATATACTTAGGGTGTTCCTTTGTTCGTTCCTCTGGTTAGTGGTGTTTTCTTGTAAACCATTGATTTTAATATTATTTTCGGAACCTTTCCAAATACGGATTAAAAAAGCAGGCAAAACTGACTCGAAACTCAGTCTCTCCTGTCAAGATTGAAGTGAATTTTTTTCATGAAACTAAAGTTTATATTATATTTTAATTCCACATTAGCATGCGTATTATTCTAAGATGCGGTTAACCTAATCTTCAAATAAGAATCTTTTAAATTATCGATGATGTTCCACAGGATGCATTCTTGTGCGGGACCGAGGCCCAGTTGTTGCCTACGGGCTGTGGCCCTGTAGGACAAGAGATACTGGGGTCAAATTGCGACCGTTACCTTTTTATTTTTCTGTGTTTTGGTTTGTTTCATGTTTCGTTCAGATTTATTAGTATTCTCTTCTTCAAAATAAAATATACATTTACCAAAAAATTGGGAATTGTCCAGAGGAACACGGATTGCCATTATACAGCCGTTCATTAAAAAAAAACGTAACAATAACTAACAACGGTAAAAACTTTTATCTGTTAGGTACCATAAAATAAACTTACTGCAATACTTATAGAGAAAATACATTTGCTTATTTTTTTAAATGTACAACGTTTTCTATTATCCTATAATTAAAATCCAGTGTTTATATCGTGTAAGCTCAAATACTTTCTCGCTTACATGTAATACGGCATCCTTGTCTAGGAAAGCAGGACACCGTAATGACCGTGTTGGTTACCCAGATAATACGTCAGCTAAACAGCAGGCGGCTCCCCGCTCCCGCTCTCCTACCTACCGAAGGATGTACCACAACTTGGCCTATATAACTGGCTGCACGGTGTTGAACGAGCAGATATCCAGATTTATCTAAGAGCTCAGTATGTGACATCAATAGTGAGATATTGTTTAGTTCACTTTGATAGAGCAGAGGAACTCTAGAGATGTCTGCCTCCAGATTGCAGTCCGAGATTATACGCCGCTGGAGATTACACGCCCAAAGTATAGTTATATGTATTTGCTTATATATAACATTGTATTTTTTACTTATTATTTTATTATATTTTTGTACAATTTTTATTGTCTCTGTTATGAACTCACGCAGTGTTTAATGTAATTTACGTTATAGCGTTTCATCAACAAGTTGTAATAAATTTGAAATCATTAGGCCTAAAACGGTGTGAAAATGTTTATTATAGAACTCTCAAAACATAAGACAATTTTTTATAGAACATATTATAACGCTCGTAAACTGCCAACGTCCAACGATTAACGAACCCGAAGATACTGTTGTCAATAATGACTTGTGGCATCCTACCCTACACCAGGGTTAGCAATTAATTTTGGTGGAGGGTCATAAGAATACTTATAAAAAAAAATTTGGGGTGCCACACAACCAACGTCACTCTTGAATAGATTAGAGACGCATGAAAAGTAATAATTTGGTATTGAAGTAATCGGTACTCACCATGTATTCAAAGTAATGACTATTCAAAACAAAAAGAAGTCAGTACTTTTGATATTCAGTGTTACTTTTGTGCCGATTACTCGGTTAATATTTGTGCACAAGAGCCGGCTGTTCAAGGCATGAATCATGGGTTCAAGGAACAGTACTGTCAGAGAAAAAAATACTCCGGTGCTTGCATAGGTAAAAAATGCCTGAAGCCAATTACCTTGTCAGATCATAATAATGTTATAAAATTTTGTGGTGATAGCAAGCGCTTGCGTTGTTGCCATGACAGCGGCACATAAGCGCTAGTAAGTGGATGTGGAACGATTTGGAATAGAATTCTTAATCACAAGCTATTTCGGCACAAGCGACTTGCTGAAATCTTTTTAATGGCGAAGAAGATATAATTCAGTGATTGATGAAAAGTGGAGTTATTCGCGGGTTCCAAGAATAATATCGTTATTCCTGGAAGGAATGGCATTTACAACATGTAATGAACTGAGCGAGCAGGTAAAAAGGATGCTGACTTCGAAACAGGCTCTTATATCATCAGTTAACGTATCTCTTACGCGTCAGTATATGTATCACTCCTTTAGATCAAGATTTGCGATTGATACGACAGAGAATAACGTAATGACTTACCTAAAAGATAATGGCTTGGATGAGTTCAGGGTAGAACTATAAAGCCTTTCCACACAACTCCATTTAATTCTTTCAAACTTGCATACGATGTAAAGAAATACCTAGTGGAGGTATTATTTTTCATCACTAGACCACTGTCTAGTGGACGACGTGGAACTGGACAACAACCAAAATATATACATGTATTAAAACCGACTGAGCAACTTGGAATCCAAAAAATGAACGCGATATCCATAGTTGTTATACTATAACTTCACAAGTTTTCCTACAAAAAATTCAACATGATTTTATTTTGCTGAAAATTTGATTGAAGTATTTGGTAATCGTAAATAAAGATCGCAACGACATAAAGAAATATGTGGTTGGAATGATTTTGTTGTGCAAAAATACACAGAATCAAGAAGATCTGGTGAATCGAGACGATCTACAATGATCTGGATTGAAAACGGCAAGCTTCGCGGGGACTCCATCGGAGATGAAATAAAGCTAAAGCGTGCTGCATTCAAATTAGCATTGAAAAAATGTCAAACGACTCCGAACAAAATCAAATGGGTAAAATAGCCGGAGCTTTACATAGTCGCAACTTCAAAAAGTTTTGGAATAAGACAAATAAACACTGCAACATGCGATGTAAATTTTAGTGCAATATAAATGGAGAAACGAACCCTAAAGCAATTGCCAACACTTTTGCAAATCTCTGCAAGTAAACCACCATTTAGTTGTATCACAAATAAAGACAGCGGCCTTTTGATCACAGCAGACATGGCCAACATCGCCCTGAGACACAAGAAAACTGGGAAATCAGCAAGTAGTAAATGTAGATTTTTCACTAATTTGCAATCAATTCCAAATTAAATAGCTAAATGCACAGATATACTAACCGATATTGTGAAAATGAAAATCCCGTCGCTCCACCAACTAGGTGGAATTTCAATATAAGAACTGTACAAACCGTGCATGCATATTCCGCTTCTCTAATTGATAGCATGGAAAAGATCTAATTGGAAATTGAAAATGATCCAAATACTATAAATCAAGCTGGTATGATTCTAAATGATCTTAAGGAAGAAACTTTCATTTACTGGTTGGAATTCTTCAATAAAATAATGCCCCACTGTGACATTTTATTCCATCAATTGCAAAAGAGATTTACTGATCCCATAATAACAAACAATGTTGCTGAATTCTACAGACAGTGTTTCTGAGTCACCCACTAAACGAATCAAGACCACTAAATGGGTGATTTGTAAAGTGTGTGATATTATATTATCTCAAGTACAATCAAGATTTCAGTTCACAGATCACCGACCAGCAGCTAAGTTACTCTATTGTGATAAGTTTTCAGAATTTCCTAAACTCGATTTTCATGCCACTATAAATACATACAATTTTACAATTTTCTGGAAAAGTTTAAATTAAGGAATGAACTGTTGACAATTTACAATCGCAATGACTTTACAAATGCCGATGGGTCAATATCTATTTCACAACTCTTTTATAATAATGGATTATCGGATGCTTTTCAGATAATTGGATTATAGTGTGTTAAATTGTTAAAAATCTTGTGTACAATCTAGAGAAAAACGCCTTATCTAATCTATACTGGACTTCAACTCCAGGGTCACCGACATCTTTGCCACTCAGACAATGGAGAATCCACCTAATCCACAAATAGATTTTTTTCATAATTAAATTCAAATTAATTAGAGTAGACAGATATACATATCGCATTTACGATCCTACAACGTCACTTATGCAATTTTTGTCAAAATTGATCTGAGAATGAGAAAAAATAACCCATGTACCTCTTTACTTGGTGTGTCATTGTTGCTTGTGTAGTGCGTATACTTTCTGCGTGAAGGCAGTTGTGTCGTTGTGGTTTTGGTGCGAATCTAGCCGCCACCGGGAGAAACAATGTTTGATTGGTCAGTAGCGCGGCCCCCCGCACGAGTAGCAGTCTCCTGGAGCTACAACACCACTAAGGTAATTGTGACAATTTATTTTTATGTTTTTGAAACAATAATGACACATTAGTTGTGACATTTGTTTCTTGAAATAACAAAGACACTTGTGTACGTAGTGACATTGTTTCCCCAATCCTTATATTTTATGGTATAAAGTTTACGTTTGATTAACAACTGTGACAATGTTCTTCCAGAATAGTAAGGTTAAAGGGGTGTTCAGACACCGCTATAAAATATAAAAGATCATCGCACATCAAATCACGCTCCCCATACAATCCCTTCAGACCGTTCACATCTAAGCAGTTTAAGTGCAGATCGAATCAGAATTAGCCGTAACCGCTCCTTAGGCGATATATGAAAAGTTATGCACCCCCCTCTTCCGCCGAAAATAGGAGAGGGGGTCATTTTAATTACGGAGCTCTAAACTCAGTACTCAGTTCCATATTCCCAACAACCAAAACATGAGCGGCGTAAATCGTAGACATAAGAAAACTCAGAGAAGCTTCTAGTTTGGGCAATTGTTTGCTTGGTGTGGATTTCGGGATCCGGGTTCTAACCGCCTTTGCCTTCCACATTTTTGGAAATTGACATGAGGATTTCGGGATCCGGGTTCTAACCGCCTTTGCCTTCGACATTTTTGGAAATTGACATGAGGATTTCGGGATCCGGGTTCTAACCGCCTTTGCCTTCGACATTTTTGGAAATTGACGTGAGCTTATTTTATGATTTATAGTATGTAGCCTTCGTCCATCGGCACGTTAATGTCCCATAAATAAACCAAACCACTAATTTCCTGATTGAACGTGAGGTTCCCGCAGCTTGTATACAATCTAAAAAGTTTATAATTTTTAATTATATAGTTAACATGCGGAAGTGTTTAGTGTGTTCATTGCATGGATTTATCATGTAAAAATGGTTATTACAAGGTGTTCAATCTATGCATTACATTTTCGTATACGACGTGCAAATTGTTTCTCGAAAACCTAAACGAGTCGATTCACAAATAATTGTGAAAATTACTAATATCGAACTACTTACAAAAATGAAAACTGGGAGGAAGCAAAAGCTATAATTCAACCAAGAGGAAAAAATTTAGGTGGAAATAGAGGTAACGCTCGAAGAATAGATGAAATTCCCTTCAAGCAAGCGTACACTTCTAAAATACCAATAGGCCACTTGTATGGATTTCGTAATGACTTGGAGAAAATCGTGCGGATAGATTTTTTTCTACTAAGATTACGAAAATATTAAAAGAAAAATTTAGTAATTTATAGTTTTTTTTTTAATAAATACATAAATCCGTTTTTGTTCTCGCGACGTCACTACATGAAAATGTTTCATCTCCGATAATATTCAATTAATTTTGTAAAATTCCACTGATTTTTTTTTTATATGGCAACACTTTTATGGCGAATTTTTGAATTTGACACTTAAAATTCACTAGCTTTATCGTTTGCAGCCCGCGAACTTAGTTTTACGACATTATTGCAAACTTTTGGATTTGAAAAATGGCTGAAATAGGTTTTGTTCAGAGTCAATCTGACAATTTTCCGAAAATAGATTCATTTATGATGGACTTTTCTAAGTCATAATATCAATTTTATTGGAACCGAAATTAGAAATGTCAAAACAAAACGGTAAGTATTTTTGTAATATACGGAAAAGCTAAAAATAGAGCAACATTACATTGTGTTTCATCAATTATTATAATTAAGATAATAATAATATTTTGTAAGTCATTGTTTACATTCAGTTATACGTAGGTATCTATGTTTTTAATTTGTTATTATTGTGTATTTTGGAGGTTTGCATGTGAAAGTTATGGTGACAATGCAATCGGATATGTGCAGGTAAAAAGAGAAGGTCCTATCTGCACCGGGTCCGCCAAGAAGCATACTCTGTTGTACTTCCGTGTGATGAGATGGAAGATGAAATACAAGTCTTGGAAGGTCAAGACTGCACAGCTTCTAGAGGTTAGTTGAATTGAACACACAATCATTGTGAGGCTGGCTAAATTATTTATATTTGGAATATTTTGCTTTCAGGTGGCTGTAAACATGCACTGGCATTTTTAACATGGCTTCACAGGAGAAGTGAAGAACCATGTTATTGGAGAATGTCAAAATTCCCAAAAATTCATTATGGCATCCCAAGTTGGCAAGAATGCAGTATAAAGCATGGAGAAAGGTAATGTCGATTTCCTGGCAGCAATACTCCAAAACTGGCTTCAATGCCAGCTGACTCAACTTCACATGGATCCGAAGCCCACCAACTGTTTGTCCATCCACAGGATGATTTCTGCTTTTTGATTTGAGTATTGAGCTACGCGGATTTCTGTGTTCAGCGCTTAAAAAAAAATCAAATTATCAAGCGATAAACATATCAAAGTGAAGTGAAAATCATAAAAATCTTTAGGAAAAAGCACCAGACGTATTGTCAAGTGTTTTCTATAACATTCATACAACAAACAGTATTTAAAACGGTTCAAAATAGTGAAATAATACCTACGACCTACACGTTATTATTGTGACATTTCAGCGACGCGTTTGTGTACACAATACACACTGTATATACCAACGGTGTAAATCCACGAGCCTGGTGCACTACCCAACATAATTTCAGATACCAACTAAATCTTAATTATATCAACTTCACATAAATACTTGAATGAAGCTAAGAAGCTAAATTGATGAACTGATAAGTGTAAATCAAAAAAACAAATCCCAACAGAACCTATAAACAACAAGTTGACGCTGAAACCTACAGGATATAAAAAAACTTGGAGCAAAGAAATTAATTCTCTATTATTATTACACCAAAAAACAGAAGTGAAACAACTACATCCATGAAGAAAAAAATACTAGAAAACAATCAAAATATCTTCCGGGAAGTTTGTTCATTAGCAAGAAAGCAGGCAAACTGCCCGTTATGGCAGAATTACCGCATCCAAACTATACGAGGCAGCTAACTGCAAAACATTGGATGGCACATTGAGCCAAGTCAGCTTAGGGGCAGCCAAGATTCCAGACACAAAGGCTATGCAACGAGGTCGGCTTTTAGAAGCATTGCTGTTAAAATCACTAGCAAGCTGACTGGGACACAAATATAAAGAATGTGGTCTAAAAATCAGTTGAATAGAAAATACCAATTATAGGCGGCTCCCCAACCACTGATGCAATCACTGATGATTATATTGTTGAAGTCAAATATCCAGTCAAAGATAGTACCGTGAAAAATTACTTCTTTGAGGGTGTTGTTTCCAGAAAATACTATGCGCAAATACAAATGTTTATTCTGAACAAAGTCAAGGGAGTGTATTGAGTTGCTGAACCCAATTTTGAATCATCCGGCAAAATGAATGTTTTCCACATCGATTATGATGAAGAATTCTGTCTGGAGGCTATTAATAAAGCCATGCTGTATTGGTCCCGAGCTATATTACATCTTAATGAAATAAAGTCTTGGGTTCGAGGAAACTTCAATGCAAATCCAGACTCACTCTTCGGAGTAGAACTGAAATATTTCTGTCAAGAATTTGATCTTATATTTGCCGATACCGAAATATTACCCGAAAACTCCTACACATGTATTAGTGACACGCATAACACCACCAGGTGGCTTTACCACTGTCTAGTGACGAAAAATATCTTCAAGCAGATTTTAGTCATGAAAATATATTACGACGTGAACTGGACCGATCATAGGCCTCTCGAATTGACCCTTCAAACGGAAGGAATACCAACAACCGAAATATAGACATGTATGAAAACCGACCGGGCAACTTGGAATCCAAAAAATGCTTTACAAGCTTTCCGACAAAATATTCAACAAGATTTTATCTCAGGAAGTGGTAAACCTACAAGAGCGGACAGTAAGGCACAATATTAGTAAGGCACTATACACTGCAAAACACCACAATTGAAGTATTTGGCAATAGTAAACAAAGATCGCAACGACATAAACAAATATGTGGTTGGAATGATTTTGTCACGCAAAAATACACAGAATCGAGACGATCTGATGATCTATGATGATCTAGATTGAAAATGGCAAGCCTCAAGCCATGAGGGCTCCATCGGAGATGAAATAAAGCTACAGCGTGTTGCGGATAAAATAGTTGGAGCTTTACATAGTCGCGACTTCAAACCGTTGTAACCATGATGTAAAATTCCGTGCAATATAATTGGAAAAATGAACCCTAAAGCAATTGCTAACACTTTTGCAGATCTCTGCAAGTTGTAATGTTTGTAAAGTCTATTGTTATTTGAATTAATCCCTAAAAGGTCGCTTCCTTGACGTGAGTTGACCGGAAACCATTTCCGGCGGCGATCGGCCAGAGTAGCGACTGGTCGACTGAGCCCCGCGGCTCAGCAGTCTGCGATTACCCTTGGTACCGTGAAGTCGCCGCTCGCTCCCCTAGCGACTCCCGCTTTCGGCCGCCGGCCGAATCGTGCCCTACGATAGCGTACTCGTTCAACTACCATGCAATGGTTGAACCTAGTTCTTACGGGACCGCGGGTACGCGACAGAATGTTTGAGATCGTGCCGCTGTGTCGAGAGAGGTGGGGTCGCCATTACTGACACGACTCACCCTCCGACCATAACCTGAGCCCCACCGGCTCCAGGCCCTCCTGATCGTCCTGCTTCAGCTGTAAGTTGCCTTCCCTGTACTGCAATGTGTCCTACGTAAATTCCATGTAACCTATCGACGCTATCCCGGACCCAGAGACGATAGAGAGAGATTCTTTGTTCGGAATTATAATAGCCAGGAACTGTGATTGTTTGTATTGTCGACATGTTTTTCGGGCTGTTGTACTTGTGTTACCTGACAATATACTTTTGTTTTACCTGAATCCCCTTTTATTTGATTGGAGTTTATACGTGGGCAAATGTGGCAAATACAGTATGTACTTCCTAATAGCTAACCTACGACCCTGATGCAGAGAGATCTCCTGCCATTCCGACGAGGTGAGCTAGCCGTTTGGAAAAGGTAAGTGGGGCTCCGAACCGGGCCCTTCACAAAGTAAACCACCATTTAGGGCGACTTGCACCAACTATCGCTAATTTTATCCTAAATTGTATGTAAGTAACCGAATTTAACTACATAAATACATCTTAAGTAAACATCATTAGTTTTGTATTGCACCATGCAGTTCGCGCGGGTGTTTAGCTAATCGTGATTAGCGTCGGCTGGCTTCGGTAAAACAGTTAAATACCATAAGCGCGTCGGTAAAACAGTTACCACTTTACATTTTACCGTTCCGATTGTCAAAATATTTTGAAGTTGTGTTGTGATTTATCGTATTGTGTTGTGGTTGCGTAGCATTTTGGTTTATTTTAATTGGCAGGAAATGAGTGCCCAAACAAGTAAATCCCGAGCGAGAGCTCCAAACTTTTCAAGGGAAGAACAGTTGTTATTTTTAAACATAATTAAGTCATACAGTCATATAATAGAAAGTAAAAAAACTGATGAGGTTAAAACCGTTGTAAAACAAGAGACTTGGGCCAAAATAACCGAAATTTTCAATTCAAATACTAAAAATGTTCCTAGAACAACAGACAACCTCATAAGCTGCTACAGGAACATGAAAAGCAAAATAAAAAAACAACATTCAGATGCGAAAATGGTCTTGGCAGGTTAGTACCTATTATATAGAAATCTAGATGGTCCATGGTCCATGGCCCCTTTTGAGATACATAAATCATCTTCTTTGAGGCCTGTTTCCCGTATCTTTACTAGCCTGTAATTTAAATGTGTTGAAACTTGCTGCACCACATTTATTAATACAAAGCGGATCTGGGTTTGATTCCTGACAGAGTTGAAGGCAGATAAATGGTTCAAGAATAGTTTCTGTCAGTGATGGTCTGTCATTATAATATAATTGTGTCATTTTTACGTTTTAGATACAAGTCAAAAACTTATCAATGCCGTTGGAGAAAATGGAAGAGACTGGGACGCAGTATCGGAATATACTGAACAGTCAGCAGAGCTATGCAAACTACAATTCGGAGGGTTAGAAAAACAGTACATAAAGAAAGAAATTGCACATAAAAAACTAATTATGGGTACAGGTATCTTGGTTTATATTGTAGTTAAAGTAGTTTGATATTTGAAACAAAATATATGGTAATTAATATATATGAATTATTTCAGGCGGTGGTCCCCCTCCTTCTGATGATGAGGATCCACTGGATCAATTAAAAAAATTAATTGAACCCAAAGTAGATGGGTTGTACACGGTATACGATGGTGATGCTCTCTTGATGCAACAATATCAAGAAAGCATTCCTGAGAAAGAAAGAATTATTCCCATAGAAAATAAATTAGGTACTTACTTTAAGCAATCTTTACTGTTGAATTGTATTATAATTTGAGATGAACGTTACACATAACGAATATTAATAAACGCCGTTGGCACCAACAAAAAACTGTCCAAAGAAGCGAAGATAGTCATCCATAATGGAGTGCTGGTACCTACCCTGATGTATGGCAGTGAGGCATGGAACTGGCAGAGGAAGGATGAAAGTAGACTGATTGCTGTAGAAATGAGATCCCTGAGGCGAATGTATGGTAAAACCATGTAAGATCGTGTGAGACGTGGAGATCCGCAAAGAATGCAAGGCTGATGTAAGTGTGATGTGTAAGGGTGGCGACTGACCTGTAACATTTGATCGTAACGTAATGCCTCGGTGTTAGGCCTCTCGTGGGAACCAGTTGATGGCAGCCTCTTCTTTACGACTTCTTATGTTCTAGAGAACCTCTAGAATGGTATGATTCTAAATTTTTTTTTTTTTTTTTTTTTTTTTCCTTGAGTGTTCTGTTATTTACCTTGTTTATTATTTATCAAGGTTCATTTAAACTATTTGATTTTACAATTTGAGCTATTGATTTGACTTTTTCATGCATGTTGGGATAGGTGATGGGTCATGCAAATATGGGATGTGGAGAGGGGTTAGTGGGTAAATAGGTTAGTATGTCTGTCTAACATGGGCTATCAACTGCTCCAACATTTGTTTAACGGCGTGAGGGAACCATGTAAAACCTCAGCCGGAGCAGTATTGTGTATCTGAAAGAAATGGGGATGTTCTGTTAAGGTGGTCATTGCTTTCCCTCTTAACGGAACCATTTGTAGGAAGGTAGTGTTCTTTAGCGTTCTAGCGTTCTCACGTATCGTTATAGATTGATCGGATAGCTTAGCTTTAGTCGTGCTTGATATGATTTATGATTCTAAATTATCAATTATCAGGCCAAGTACCTCTGGCAAAAATTAAGAGATGGCTTCCGGCAGGCGAGCCAGAGCGAAAACAACAACGGGACAAGCAGCTACACCAGCTGCAAAATGGAAATATTTCCATTTAATGGAATTTCTCACACCAACGTTAACAAACAGACCGACACAGAGCAATGTAAGTACACCCCCGGAGCAATACCCTATAGATACAGATGATGCAATACCCTATAGATCGTGACTCCTGCCAAGAAGTCGGTGAAAGCGAGATCCTCCATTGAATGTGAGCAAAGAAGGCGGGATCAGAGGTCGGCCGAGAGTAACCTTCTCAGAGGGCATTCTAACCATTCTAATTCAGTCGTCGGTGGAGTTTCGGCGAGTAAGGTCGTTTTGTCCCGGCCCGACACTACCGTGATTTTAACGTATTTTTTGTATTTAATCAATCGAATACTTTTAAATCTATTAGTGATATATTTCGCTTATATTAAATTTTACTCCTTCTACAAGTACGTAAAGTCTTTTTTGTATGTTTTTAGTACAAATCTGTATTTTCAAATACGCACAGTGATGAAATTTCAGAGAAATATGGACAATAATGTTTTTATTATTGTTTAAAAGTTTTTTGGTAGACCTATTTTTCAATTCATAAGTTTCTTTGCAACATAGTGTCACCTAGTGAAATCTAGTTCAATTAACTCAAATTTGCTTTGAAGTAAGGAGTCGTTTTCAAAATAGGAAACGATTGTACCTACATATATAATCTTTTTTAATAGAAAACCATTTTTCTTTAAATTTCTAAATTGGAACTGATTTTTCAGGAATTCAAACTATCCTGTGATTTTTCACGATTCTGCGCTAGTAGAAGATAAAATACAAGGTGGCCGTTGTAATATTTTCAAAATCCTTAAGTTTAAAAAATACTATTCTACGATGACACTGCTGATCAGGGTTGACTTTCGAGAATTGGAATTTTCTGGAATACACAATTTCGATAAGTAAGCCGGAGCTATTCCGTTAAGGGACTTCAATACCATCCAGCAGAGCTTGAACTGGATTCTTTCAGGATATTTGAGCCAGTGAAGATTTTTGAGATGCTCTAAAATATGAGAATATTTAGGATACACCGGTGATAAGTCTTGCGCAGTGTTGAAAACGAATTGAAATTTGTTGATTTGATATCTGTTGACAGGTTTCTCCTTCTTATGCTTTAATTTCCTATTAAAATGGGATTAGACGAAGCTGTACGTAAGAGAAGTGGAACTTTTTGGAAATTAGTGAAAGGTCAGCTAGTCATCAATAAACAACACTCTGGGATTGATTACCAAATACAAAGACAACTCCGCATCACAGGTAAATAAATGTGTTTGTTTGGCCTTTGGACCGGAAAAGAAAATACAATGAAGATTGAATACATCAGAAATGACTATGCATTTTGGAAACAATATATGAAAAGTAAGAATATGAGTCTGTACTTCCCGTAATGAGTTTTTCTTAACTCATTGGGAATAATGTGTTACTTACCATGTTTTTTGTAATACATTATAATTAAATAAATAAAATAAAAAAGTTAATACGATTTTACATGGAGTATATATTACCTGAACTCCTTAATTACCGTTTAATGAAAAGTATAAGTAATCCAAGAACATCAGATATAGTTGAAGCTATACAATCGAGCCGACTTGGAAAAAGTAAGATAAATACCAAGGCACGCAAATTATCCACTTCCATTATGAAACCAACAAAAAGTCAACAAAATAACTCTGAATTGCTACATGTGCGCATGAACGCAGAGCATTTAATCTTTCAAAACGAAGCAGAAGCAGATCATTCACAAGCAATACTTATCAATCCATATTACAACCATCTCGGCGCAATTGATTTCATCGTGGATTTTAACCATTGACAGAATCTGCAACATACTACACAGTATTAGAACGTGTATTTACTTTTAATTACATTATCTTGGTTACAACATATGACTTACACCAAATACGAATGTCTCTACATTAACATATTTGGCTTGAAGGATTTAGTTAAGCAATGTAAATACATCGTTTTAAAGCTTATTAAATTTGTCGTATACTTTGTATTTTTTTTTTAAATTCCCTTCGGTATAAACAATTCAACCTCATAACAAATTTTCGAAAAAAAAAATTTTTTTTTGCAACTATCCCATTATTATTGGCTAAACTATGGCAGATAAAAAAAGTTTTGATTTATACAAGGTGGCGCAAATAATCACCCTATCGGAAGATATTATAATTTTTGAAAATGGCGTCGTACGTCAATCATATTTGACATTTGTGAACTAGACAGCTGCAGAATACAGCAAACAAGCAATGGAGCGCTATACTCCGCAAGAGCGTGGAATAATTGTGTCGATTTAAGCTTTAACGCTTTTAGCGATTTTGTGTCGAAAGTCATCATGAGCGACGAGGCGCATTTCCACTTAAACGGTTACGCCAATAAGCAAAATATTAATTTCTGGGGCACATAAATCCACGTGCAATCTACGAAAAGTCATTACGTCCACTCAAAGCCACTGTGTGGTGTGGTATTAACGCGGGAGGAGTGATTGGGCCGTATTTTTTGAGGACGCGATTGGCATTACGGTCACTGTTACTGGCGAACGCTACAGGGCCATGATAAACGACTTCTTACTTCCGGAATTGGATGAGCGGGGCTTAGTGAACATGTGGTTTCAACAAGACGGTGCAACCACGCAAAAACACAAGCCACAATGAATATTGTGAAGGAAGCATTTCCTGATCGCGTAATCTCTCGCTTTGGCGATTTGGTATGGCCAGCATAATCGCCCAATTTAACCATCCCAGACTTCTTTCTTTGGGGCTATTTGAAGTCGCGGGTTTATGCCAACAAGCATCAGACAATCGCAGCCACAATGTGTATCAACACTGGCGGCAGCCACTTGACGGATATCATCTTTTTCACTTAACAGAAAAAATTTTAAAAGTCCAAATAAAGATTTCTATTACTCAAAATCTTTTTTTTTTATTTAATAAAAAAGTTATTCAAAAACAAAATTGGATGATTAATTTTGCGCCACCCTGTATAAGTTTTATAAGAAGTTCATTGGTGGAACCTTTTTTTGATTAATATTATATATCTGAGGTAGACGCACTGGACTAAAGCACTTTGCTACACCACCTAGTTTCTGCAACTGGGCAGAAAGTGCTTCTTCCCTAAAAGGATGAGTGGTAGAAGGAGGAATTCTGCTGAAGAGCCTCCGTTCCACTCCAATCTTACAGCTGTCCATTGTTCCTGTAAAGACCTGACAGGGAACCTTCTGAACTGCTTTCCCATTTGATAAGTTTTTTGGAGAGCCTGTTGAAAGCACTCTCTGCTTCAATGAGGCATGCAATGCCAGGATCTTTTCCATGGCCGTAAATATTGGTGAGGCGGTGACAAATACCAGCACCTCGCAGTTTACCTCCAGCTCCTTGAAGCCTGGATCAGCCAAATATTCCTTTAAAGCAGATGCATAGCGGACATTGGCCCACTCACCCGAGTTTGTAACATGCTTGAAACTGTCAAAAGCAGGACCAAACTTTTATAAATAAAGCTGAATTATAGATAAGTCTAACTACATCAAATTGCGTCAAACGATTATCAAACGAACATGAATGTCATGATTTCGTATTTGTAATTTGAGTATTTTAATATGACATCGCCGATGGTCATATTTCATTCAAAAAATATCGATTACTTAAATTCCAAAGGTGGAAAAATGGTTAAATGTGTCTACAATTGATCCATAAATCAGGTAATTACGTAAGACAATACATTCAGCTTAATTTATCTTTAGTAAGGATATAAATGAGTCGCTCCCAGCGGCAATGCCGGCCGGGCCAACACGTGACAGGAGTGGAGCAAGCCCCGAACATCCCGTCACATTCAAAAAACCAGTTTAATAAACTGGTCCCGTATTGCGGGAACTATCAGATATTAAGCTGATAATACACTTATCTTAGCCAACAGGCCGAGAAGCGATTGCTAATCGCCGCGGCGTCCTTCCGTTTTCGAGAACGGGCGACGCAGATTTATATAGCGTAGGTAGTAGGAATACGCTAATCTGTCAAAAATGTTTGCACTAATCACTTGCACTAATTTTTCATAAAATTACGGAATTTGCGGGTAGCAACAGATATTATTTTCGTTAAAACAATTACGAACGAAAAATTTTTCGACCGGACGTGGGCGAAACAACGCCAAAATTGAATTAACACGGCATCTCAAGATGCCAACTGCACGGCGACAATTGACAGCTGAAGGGAATTGCAGAGGAATGGCGGGAAATTCAAGTTAAAGCAATGGATAAGACCGACGCTGGCGGGGAATAGGGCTGATATCTCACATTATATATTACAAGACAACATAATAAGAGTTTTAATGGTAGGTAAAACTCCAACATTATTGCTCACGAGTACAACATCGCCCTTCTTCTGCTTGACAGACAGATTACTTCACAGTAGAATTCTCCCTGCCTATCTCCACATGGGCATCCTTCTTCCAAACATTCATTATTTCTCACGAGTACAACATCACCCTTCTTCTGCTTGGCAGACAGATTACTTCACAGTAGAATTCTCCCAGTGTATCTCCACGAGGGCACCCTTCTTCCAAACATTCATTATTGCTCACGAGTACAACATCACCCTTCTTCTGCTTGGCAGACAGATTACTTCACAGTAGAATTCTCCCAGTGTATCTCCACGAGGGCACCCTTCTTCCAAACATCCATTATTGCTCACGAGTACAACATCACCCTTCTTCTGCTTGGCAGACAGATTACTTCACAGTAGAATTCTCCCAGTGTATCTCCACGAGGGCACCCTTCTTCCAAACATTCATTATTTCTCACGAGTACAACATCACCCTTCTTCTGCTTGGCAGACAGATTACTTCACAGTAGAATTCTCCCAGTGTATCTCCACAAGGGCACCCTTTTTCCAAACATTCATTATCACTCACGAGTACAACATCGCCCTTCTTCTGCTTGGCAGACATTACATTCACCAGTAGAATTCTCCCAGCCTATCTCCATATGGGCGCCCTTGGGTGTGTGTTGTACTCATGAATGTGCAACAACATCGCCCTTCTTCTGCTTGGCAGACATTACATTCACCAGTAGAATTCTCCCAGCCTATCTCCATATGGGCGCCCTTGGGTGTGTGTTGTACTCATGAATGTACAACAACATCGCCCTTCTTCTGCTTGGCAGACATTACATTCACCAGTAGAATTCTCCCAGCCTATCTCCATACGGGTGCCCTTGGGTGTGTGTTGTACTCACGAGTGTACAACAACATCGCCCTTCTTCTGCTTGGCAGACATTACATTCACCAGTAGAATTCTCCCAGCCTATCTCCATACGGGCGCCCTTGGGTGTGTGTTGTACTCATGAATGTACAACAACATCGCCCTTCTTCTGCTTGGCAGACATTACATTCACCAGTAGAATTCTCCCAGCCTATCTCCATACGGGCGCCCTTGGGTGTGTGTTGTACTCACGAGTGTACAACAACGTCGCCCTTCTTCTGCTTGGCAGACATTACATTCACCAGTAGAATTCTCCCAGCCTATCTCCATACGGGCGCCCTTGGGTGTGTGTTGTACTCATGAGTGTACAAAAACATCGCCCTTCTTCTGCTTGGCAGACATTACATTCACCAGTAGAATTCTCCCAGCCTATCTCCATACGGGCGCCCTTGGGTGTGTGTTGTACTCATGAGTGTACAAAAACATCGCCCTTCTTCTGCTTGGCAGACATTACATTCACCAGTAGAATTCTCCCAGCCTATCTCCATACGGGCGCCCTTGGGTGTGTGTTGTACTCATGAGTGTACAAAAACATCGCCCTTCTTCTGCTTGGCAGACATTACATTCACCAGTAGAATTCTCCCAGCCTATCTCCATACGGGCGCCCTTGGGTGTGTGTTGTACTCATGAGTGTACAAAAACATCGCCCTTCTTCTGCTTGGCAGACATTACATTCACCAGTAGAATTCTCCCAGCCTATCTCCATACGGGCGCCCTTGGGTGTGTGTTGTACTCATGAGTGTACAAAAACATCGCCCTTCTTCTGCTTGGCAGACATTACATTTACCAGTAGAATTCTCCCAGCCTATCTCCATACGGGCGCCCTTGGGTGTGTGTTGTACTCATGAATGTACAACAACATCGCCCTTCTTCTGCTTGGCAGACATTACATTCACCAGTAGAATTCTCCCAGCCTATCTCCATATGGGCGCCCTTCTTCCCCAATAATATAATGATTAAAATGGACCCTGAAGACCTGGATGTAAAGGGATTTTTTAACAACAAGGTATGGGACATTACGGATGAGGAAATATGCCATGGAGGAGTAAAGTGTATGTATGTTATGTACAAACATGGTAAGATTATTTTCTCCTCCCCCGTCCTATTTCATCAATCAATTCAATTTAATTCACTGACTCTAGTGAAACGAAGACAACAACTCCTATGACCAGCCGCCGACGTCCGGCACTGACGTGTTGGAACAGGTCCGGCACTGACGTGTTGGAACAGGTCAGGAAGGCAACATCAACTGGCAGGGGTATTCTGTGAGCCTACTGAGTGACCCGTGGGTGTGTGTTGCACTCATGAGTGTACAACAACATCGCCCTTCCTCCGCTGGACAGACAGGTTAAATTCACCAGTAGAATTCTCCCAGCATATCTCCACACGGGCACCCTTCTTCCAGACAGTGGCTTCATCTTCACTGACTCTAGTGAAACAAAGACAACAAGTCCTATGACAACTGCCGCCGACGTCTGGCACCGACGTATTGGAACAGGTCAGTAAGGCAACATCAACTGGCAGGAGTATTCTGTGCTACTGAGTGACCTGTGGGTGTGTGTTGTACTCATGAGTGTACAACAACATCGCCCTTCCTCCGCTTGACAAACAGGTTACATTCACTAGTAGAATTCTCCCAGCATATCTCCACACGAGCACCCTTCTTCCAGACAGTGGCTTCATCTTCACTGACTCTAGTGAAACAAAGACAACAACTCCTATGACAACTGCCGATGTCTGGCACCATGGAAATATTGGAACATATCAGGAAGGCAACATCAATTGGCAAGGGTATCAATCCTGTGTGCCTACTGAGTGACCCGTGGGTGTGTGTTGTACTCTAGTGTACAACAACATCGCCCTTCCTCCGCTTGACAGACAGGTTACATTCACCAGTAGAATTCTCCCAGCATATCTCCACACGGGCACCCTTCTTCCAGACAGTGGCTTCATCTTCACTGACTCTAGTGAAACAAAGACAACAACTCCTATGACAACTGCCGATGATGTCTGGCACCATGGAAATATTGGAACATATCAGGAAGGCAACATCAATTGGCAAGGGTATCAATCCTGTGTGCCTACTGAGCGACTGGTGGGTTGTGTGTATTGCAACAGCCATTGAAATGATTGGCTCTGAGAAGGTCAAGTTTGTGGGATTGGGCAGAAGCCCGACACCCCAGAAAAACCCAGTTATGATGTTATTGTGTAGTAGTAAGACATAACTAGAAAACACTTCCACCAACTATTCAACAGTACTTACTCACAAGTGTACAAAAACTTCTGCTTGACAGACAGGTGACATTCACAGGTAGAATTAACAGTCTGTCTCCAAACGGGCACCCTTTTTCACAATAAT
Organism: Limnephilus rhombicus; assembly: GCA_929108145.2. Taxonomy (NCBI): domain Eukaryota; kingdom Metazoa; phylum Arthropoda; class Insecta; order Trichoptera; family Limnephilidae; genus Limnephilus; species Limnephilus rhombicus. Next base: position 11,534,718 of record OV815291.1, read on the forward strand.
GGCTTTATCTTTTTTTCTTCAGAGATTATCTCAGGAGGAGTGCTCCAAAGTATTTTCCGCAGGCTTTTATTTATTACATGCTGGTGTAAAATATAACCTGGAGATTTACAGCCGCCCAGTCAACACAACTACAAATACAGCAAAGGAGACCGTCTATAAAGGCATTTTACCACAGATAAGTTCTTTAGAAGGCACTGTTCAGATTGTCTGCTGCCATCCGGTGAGAGTTGTTGAAGGAAACTACTGTACTGTAGGGGACACGGGGATAATGGGAGTATATAGACGATTCGCACTAACACCGTTGAGAAACAAAATCAAAATGCAAATTTCACAATTGCTACTATATATTAAACCCTTTAGGATTTACGGGCCAAACTCATTATGCAGAAATTACGGGGTATGTTGGGATGAAGACATTTCAGCAGAAATACTTGCACCTTGGGTTAAATACTTGAACTACAATAATTAAATAAATTACAGAAACAGCGAAGGAGACCGCCTGTAAAGGTGTTTTCCCTCAGATTAGCTATTTAGAGGACACTGCTCAGATCGTATGCTGCTATCTGGTGACAGTAATTGAAGGTACTAACTGCACCATAAAGGATACAGGGATAGCGGGGGTATACAGACCATTCGCCATAATACCAGTTTGGAAATCAAAAGCAAAATGCAAATTCTGACCACAGTTGCTACTATATTTGATCCTTTAGGATTTATGGGGCACGTTACCTTAAGGTGACAGTAGTTGAATGTACTATGTTGAATGCACCGTTGAATGCACCGTAAAGGACACGGGGATAGTTGAAGTCTATAGACGCCGATGCAAAACATAACCTGGAGATTTGCAGGGAATGGGACTGGGAATGGGAAGGGCACAAGTGTAGTTATAAATCAGTGTATAGTCGACGTGCCTGAAGCTGTTTTAGCATCGATTCCAAATAATGCAGCCCTGAGAAAAATAATCAGAAGAAAACGGAATCAAATTAATGCTGCACCTGCTGATCCCGCAGACCTAAACGATTTGGTGTTGCCAAATCGATATAAGCTATATGTGCCTCAACCAGGAACAGAAGAAACTTTTTTGCTAAGCGACGATGGAGAGGGAGCAAACAGAATTTTAATTTTTGGAAGAGGGAGCTGGTTGCAGCATTTGCATAATGCCAATACATGGTACACTGATGGTACCTTCGCAATAGCACCGAGGCTATTTTCGCAAGTTTATATTGTTATGGCAACAAAACACGGAGGAGTGCATCCTATAGTGTATGCTCTGTTACCTAACAAGCAGCGTGTTACATACACACGTATGTTCGAACTAATTAAAACCAGTGCCAAATTTAAGTCCAGGATCTATCATTTGTGATTATGAATATGCAGCTTTTAGTGCCATGAAAGATTGCTTTCCTGAAGTAAATGTAAAAGGTTGCTTCTTCCATTTAGCACAAAATATGAGGAAGCATTTAGCTCAGATTGGTGTTATTAGTCAATACAACAATGATGCTGAATTTGCATTGAGAGCTAAAATGGTCATTGCATTAGCATTTGTGCCAATAGCTGATTTAGATGAATACATTGATGCTTTAGCAAATGATTTGCCAGTAGAACTTCAGCCGCTTCTAAATTGGTTTGAAGACAGCTATGTTGGCCGTTTAAATCGACGCGGGAATGGTAGGCGCCCGCCTATGTTTCATCCAACAATGTGGAATTTATACCAGAGAACAATCGATGGAGAAGATCGCACCAATAATCATGCAGAGGCAGCCAATCGTCGATTGCGTTCTGAATTATGTATGCATCACCCAACTATTTGGAAATTTATAGATGGATTGCGAAAAGTACAAAAAGGACGAGACGCTTATTTTGAGCAACTTATCGCCGGACATTTACCACCGATGAAGCTGAAAAAATACCGTGACGCTGATGAACGTATTCGAAGAATTGTCTTAGATTATGAAAACAGGGAACCTCTAGATTATTTACGTGGCCTAGCACACAATTACCAAATGACGCAATATTCTTATTTTTCCTATTTATTCTTTTAATTTAAAATAAATGTTAATGCTACTTTTTAAATGATTCGATAGTTTTTGTATTTTCTATTTTATTTTCTATGACTGTATGTATGTGTTAAAACAATAAAGTTTAATTGTAATTGTTAATTTAATTTGAATGCGGCGTAGAATCGGCTGGCGTAGAAACGGCCGGTGTAGAAACGGCCGGTGTAGAACCGTCTCGGCGTAGAAACGGCGGCGATGAACTGGCGGCGAAGAACCGGCGGCGTAGAAACGTCCTAGACCCAGATTTGCAGCCACCCAGTCAACACGACTACAAGGACAGCGAAGGAGGCCGCCTATAAAGGCACTTTACTACAGATTAGCTCTTTAGAGGACACCATTCAGATAGTCTTCTGCCATCCGGTGACAGTTGTTGAAGAAAGTAACTGTAACGTAAGGGACACGGGGATAGCGGGAGTACACAGACCATTCGCACTAACACCAGTTTAGAAAACAAAAGCAAATGCAAATTTCACAATTGCCACTATATATTAAACCCTTTAGGATTTACGGGGGCCAGTTACCGTACGGTAACATTAGCTACAGCTATCTCATCAAAATACTTGAAGGTACTATCTAGATACAGATCTACAGGATACAGATCTAGATGTTACTAATCGTTTAATCGAACTTTCTAGGTCAAATCGAGCCGTTTATTATGATCGATCTTTTCGTGTAACTGGCCCGCTCATTTGGAACAAACTTCCCTCAGCTCTTACTAATATCCAGAACTTGGCTGAATTCAAAAGAGCTTTAAAAATAAACTTATTTAAAAAATCGTACCTTTCATGAATTTTAACTCGCTTTCAGTTTACTATAATAAGCCATGTTCCTCAAGTTTCTGGTAATTGTTTGGTTTCGATTACCTCCTTACTATAGTTTTATGTGCACTCTGTTATTATTATTTCTAAACGTAAACTGCCTCTTATTCTTTATTATAATTTAGTTTTAATGAATTCTTTTTGTTAATATTGTTCTTTAGGAATTGCTTTGTATATACTGTATATTCTTTGTTTCACATAATTTAATCAATTTTGTATTTTGTAAGGACTCGTAAGGAACACTATAGGATTAATTTTAAGTTTATTATAATTAAGCGCACTTGAAGTGAAATATCACAAAACTGCGCTATATAAATACTACGTTATTATTATTATTATTACTAACTGCACCTTAAAGGATACAGGGATTGCAGGTGTAAACAGACCATTTGCCATAGTACAAGTTTGGAAATCAAAAGCAAAATTCAAAATCTGTCTACAATTGCTACTATATTTGACTACAAGGACAGCGAAGAAGGCCGCCAATAAAGGCATTTTGCCACAGATTAGCTCTCCACCGTTCAGATAGTCTACTGACATCTGGTGACAGTTGTTCAAGGAAGTAACTGTACAGTAGGGGACACAGGGATAGCGGGAGAACAGACCATTCGCCATAATCAAAAGCAAAATTCAAATTCTGTCCACAATTGATTTACGGGGCCAGTTACCTTAAGGGCCAACTCATTATCAGAGATTGATTAGTCGTCCTCCATTTTGGTTGCAGAGTTGCAACAATCTCCGCAGTAATTTAAGTAAAAAAAAAAAAAAAAAAAAAAACCGTAATAACCGATAATCAAACAATTCTTTCAGGTACACTGCTTAGGGGACCTCTCACCTGCCCCATTAAACTACTTTGTTTGAATCAACAGTGCAAAATAGGTGAATTATAATCAACTCTGTAAAAATTTTGACGTCTATTTGACGCTTATTATTAAACAAAATGCTATTATACTTGTGGCATTGTAAATCACAAATCTTATCCAACAACAAAGTGAATTCCAACCAAAGTTCAATGAATCGAGATTAATTGTGCATATAAAAAAACAATTTAATAAACAAAACAATCATTTCGGTGACTGCCACCAGCAAACACCATATACCTGTGCAAAGTCAATTTATATTACTATTAATTCTCACTAGGCCATATACCTCTCATAGCTCAGCGGTGAGCACGTCGGTGAACATATCCGAAGGCCGAAGATTCGAATCCTAGTGATTAACTGAAGTTTTTAATTTTGATTTTTTAATGGTTTTGTTTCTTTTTTTCTCTGCTACATTATTTAAATCACTGTGAAATAAGTGATACAAGTTTCTGCAAATCATCCAAATTCATGTGTTATTACGCATGAATTTGGATGATTTGCAGATTTGGATGAAAGTACGAACTAACCACAACTTTACCTTTATAAAACCGTAACATAACCAATCACAATGGCTACTTCTAGTAAAGTGCTAACAAGATCGAAACTGACTGAGACACCACCACAAATAAATGCTGATAATGAGCATTATTAAAAATTTATAAACCATATGGTCAAAAAATTGATGAAATTAAGCAACAACTATTTAAAAAAAATAGAACAAGAAACATCAAACATAAAGAAAAACCTAGAATGTGAATGTTGGAATTTAAAAAAGTGTAGACTTTATTAGCAGTCAATATGATGGATATCTTAATCAAGGTTGACAATATACTTCAATTGAACAAAAAGGTAAAAATCTTAGAAGAAGTAAACCCGAACAAAGAAACAAGAAGGATCCCACCGGTGCCTCCTCCTAAGGCCCGAGTATTGGAGTTCTCATTGTCCCTGTAAAAAACTGAGCTGAAGCTGAAGGGATTTTTACTTGTCGCCTCTAGAAAAGGTGAGTGCCCCTAGAGCCCTGAGTGGAGTCCTGGGCCACCACCCAGTCCTGATGCCGGTCAGGTGTATATTTCTGTTTAAACCTGTAGGCATCTATGCCCGCCGCCCTACGATTCTATGCCCGCAGCAACTTAGAGTGACTAAATTATTTAAATAAATTACAGAGACAGCGAAGGAATTTTCCCTATAAAGCCTATAAAGGAATTTTCCCACAGTTCAGCCATTTAGAGGAGACTGTTCAGATCATCTGCTGCCATCTGGTGACGGTAATTAAAGGTACTAACTGCACCGTAAAGGACAAGGGGATAGTGGAAGTACACAGACCATTCGCCGTAATATAAGTTTGGAAATCAAAAGCCAAGTTCTGTCCATAATTGCTACCACATTTGATGCTTTAAGATTTATGGGGCTAGTTACCTTAAGGGCCAAACTCATTACGCAGAAATGATGTGAGTCCAAGGTATGTTGGGATGAGACGTTCCAGCAGAAATACTTGGTTAAATACTTGAGGAACTATCCATGGGGCCCGATCACCCAGCCCTCTGTTTTGTCAACCCAGCAGTCCGAACAAGCCCAACATTTGTACTAACAGACAGCCAACCCAATTCTGAACCATATGAATTCTAAACCTGAATTCTAAGAGCTAGCGCATACATACAACTTTTCGTTGAACAACTATTTTGTTGTGTATCATATGTTTATAGGAATATATTTAAGTGCACATACTGTCAACTCTATAGTTGTTCGACAAAAAAGTCAACAGTCGATCCGCAACTATCGTTCTCGCATCTCTTGTCACCATGGCGGGAACTATTACGGACGACACGAAGGAGTTTATTAATAGCGTAGAAAAAAGGCCTGCACTTTACTTAAAGAGTCTGAAAGAGGATTCAGACATAAATCTGAAGAAAAAGCTATGGAAGGAAGTATGCATAGAAGTCATATCTGGATGGTTGGAACTAGACACAGAAACTAAAAGAAAACGAGATATGCTTGTAACACCTTGACTTGAGCGTTGCTGAAAGACTGGTAGACGATTCAAAAATCGACGATCGACTGCATCAATTGTATGTCATCATTGTATGCGCACCTCCATCAACTAAACGGTTTAGTTGTGTTGAAATTATGAGAATACAAAACTCGACAAAACAGTTTAGTCGATGCAAAAGTTGTATGTATGCGCTAGCCCTTAACCTTCTGAATTCTGAACCATTTGAATTCTGAACCTTTTAAATTCGGAAAGTATGAATTATAAATATTCTGAACCATTTAAATTCGGAACCATCTGAAAACAATTGATATCCAAAGCTCCTCCACTTCTCCAGATGCCTGCGACACTTGTCTTGATACATCCAACACACTGTAACCTTTTGTTGCTCCGAATCACAAAGCTCGTGACTTTTACGGGAGTTGCTAAAATTCAAATATTGCCAGGTTATAAGTCACACAGAAACGTGACAAAAATCCATACTTGATTATGGCCCAGTCACGAGTAGCACCGTTAAAAAAATGTCACTTTCCAAATTAGAGCTGTGCGAAGCTTTACTTCTAGTAAGATTACTGAAACAAGTTAAGGCTTAGTTCAGACACAGCGGAATAATGATATGGCATCGTACTAGAACGTTCATACAATACCGCGCGGACCACGCATCCGTGTGGTAGTCGCCACCCTACCGCCAGAAAATGAATTCGCATGGACGCCGCGCGGATCTATTACTATGACGTGCCTTCGGCGCGTTCAGTTGCTCCGTGAAATCCGCGCGTATCAGACGTGTGACAATGGATCGCTTCAACACCGAATTATTCATTGACGAATTGGAAAAACGACCAGCTTTATGGGACATCCACTGCGCAGAGTATTCTAATTAAATTTCCAAAAATGGAGCTTGGCAGGAGCTCAACGGCTGTCACCCTACCCCACTCCTCACGTTCACCGCGCATGTCTGAACACTTTCAATCCGGTTTGCGTTCTGCTGTGTCTGAACCAGCACTTTATCATGAGATGAATAATAATTGATCTTAAAAGATTCTGCTTCAAATGAAAAATATATCTGCTTCACATGAAAAAATTAATCTTCAGCTAACAATTTTCCATGGTTAATTGGCATCTGAATAAATGTTTTCTTTTTCATAAATCCATATCCATTTATAATGCTGCTTTTGGCTTTTCTAGGTTTGTTAAAAACAATGAACGAACAAAAATTTGATCGTTTCAAAGAACAGTTACTTCAAACAATGAGTGAAAGAATAAACGCACAACTAAAAAATTTTCTAACAAATGATTTTAATAAAAAAATTTCGGACATCATGAAAGAAATTCAAGATCTGGGCAAGAAAGTGGAGTTATGCTCAAATAAAATTTGTGATTTTGAAGGCGAACTAAAAAAAACTAAAGATTACCTTAAAAATAATGACACAAAAATGGAAGAAATGCAAAAAGAAATTAAATATCTTAAATCATCTGTCAACAACATTCAACAGCGCACGCTAGAGACATCTATCGAAATCCAAGGAATTGCTGTAAAGGAAAATGAAGACATTAAAAATCCTAGATCTAAAAATCCTAAATCTATAGAACCTAGTAAAAAAAACAACTCCATAGTGAATTATTACAACAACCCTGCTAAAAATATAATTAGTATTCAATTCAATTCAAAAGAATCCAAGGACCGGGTTATTAATAAGAAAAAAACTAAAGGAGTATTAAGCCCAAAAGAAATAAAATATTCGGACTCCACAGATAATATTTACATTAATGAAAAACTAACGCCATCAAATAAGGAACTTCTCTGGCTAGCCAAGTCTACGAAATCTATTGGATTTAAATATATTTGGGCCAAGAACGGGCATGTTTTGCTAAGAAAAAGCGATGATTCTCCAGTCATTCGCATACAAGATAAAAAGGATATACCACTGCTATAAATATGTAACCACACAGAACAAGATAAAATATTTGCTAAAAAGTTTCCTTTTTTTAATCTGGGGAAAATGCTATTTTTTATTATTGTAAATAATACAATAAATCGCATATTTTAAGGTGTTTGGTCTGTTATAAAGTTTGGTTTGATTAGAAATTTTTTTACTCCTTTTTTGTTATCACTTTAACAACTATTTTCTAGCTCTTGAATCTGTTGAAATTAAGTTTATTTGTATTATTTTATTTATAAATTAATTTTTCAAATTATGTTTATTACAGCATTAAAAAATTTGCCTTCCTATCTAATACCTAAGAATGTATATGTATTTATATATACCTATAGTGCTTTATTATTAGTGTATACACTTTTTACCCAAGCTGTTCAGACAAAATGTAATCACGATTTTTCTTTATATGCCACTGTATTGTTTCTTTCTAGGTACCATAATATAATGTATTTAACTATATTACCCACACACAGGCTGCGCCTTAGTGGGTTCCCATTATTCTTATGTTTTTTTTATAATATTGTATATGCCAAATGAAACAATTGGGAAAAAATAAAGGAAAGAAAAGAAAAAAAAAAAAAAAAAAAAAAAAAAAAAAAAAAAAAAAAAAAAAAAAAAAAAAAAAAAAAAAAATGCAGCCGAAAGAGATGAAAGACGCATCGTCGAAATTTTCTTTTTTATTAACCAACTTCAATCTATATCAAAACATTCCCCTTTTATATGTGGATTTGGAAACCTTATTGTCAAGTCTGAGCATGCGACCCAAACTCTAAACATATCTTGGACATCAATGTAGCAACAGTATCGGGGATGACTCCTGCAGGAATTGGTCTTGCTCAACTGTCCTAACTATTGATGACTGTCAACATACCCCCAATGTCCCAAAAAAAGTATAACGGGACAGTGTCAAGTGACAAGTATTAGTGTCAAGAAAGTGGGAGAAATGCACATTAGTCGCCATGGAAGTCGCAACAGAAAGAGTGCATCAAAGCTGCTATCGAAGAAGGTCTTTTGAAGGATGGAGTGGCAGTGATAGATGATTGCGGATGGGTGTTGGTCGAAGTGATCATATATAGTGTTATGTTTTGCACATAAGTACCAACTCAAAACAGCTACAGAATGGCGAGCGGCCAGCGAGGAAGAAACTTCTAGATTCAAGAGGTGGCTATAAAAGACGGGTGGCCGGGCGCAAGCAGCCGGTCTCCGTCCGGCCTCCGCACTGGCAACCCGTCGCTATGCTGTATTGGTTTTGTTCCCGCGTACTGACGCCGCGTGTCCCGCCGAAAATTGTAATTATTGTCAAGTACAAGCCGTAACGATTTAACAGCAATTTAAGTTATTTGTGTGGCATATAAAGCTTACGAGTCGCAGTAATAATTCGACGCGAATTCTACGGGAACTCCAAACCGTGCAGTCTCCCCGTATCTCGGGAGCCCGAGGCCTCCAGGTAACCAGCAGATCTGACCCCCCCGTGCTGACGCCGTTCCACGGGCGCCTCCAGTGGACGATCAGCCCTTTCCTGCCTCTCCAGACTACCAGCGGACCAACGAACTCGACAGCATTTCCGGCTCCTGGCAAGCAGTCAGAGAGTGGAAGCCCGCAGCGTATTCAGCCCCCACAAGCAATCAGGTTATTAATTATCATTCTATGAGCCTCAGATATAGTTGTAGGTATATCTCATACTGGTCCCTAGGAAGGTCTTAAACAGAATATTGCCTGTACTTATAACTAGGTATGTTTGTAATTGTAGAACCCATTTGTTACCCCATTACTCTGGTTTCATTGTATTGTATCAATTATTCAATCGAGAGTGCCGAGTTCACGACCCTGAGTAGAGATCATGTTTGAGCAGCCGTAAGTATTCTCTGGTTTGGAGATTGTTAAATTTTATATAACAATAGATCAAATTATATAGCCCTCTCCAGTGCGACAATGATTATTGGCAGAAGATTTGGAGTAGTTTTATACCACAAAGTTAAAAATAAATATGGTTGCATTTCTGCAAGAGCTGATAACTGAGGAATATTGCCTAAAGAACAAGCTGGCTACAAAAATTATACAAGAACTGCAACTGGAATGGAAGCTGAAATTCTTCTAGAAGGGTTCAAAACTTCAGTTGAATTGTATAATTTGATATATGGGCGACTAGTACCTGATGGCGACAGTAATACTTATCATAAGCTAAACCAAAAGAGACCATATCCGAACCATACCATTGACTTTAGTAAAGTACATTGAGTTTTAGACCTTGTTACAATGCGCATAATTCAAGATATTTGAAATAGCCGCGCTTGAGCAACAAAGTCTGACAATTGCCCGCATCCCATGTCTCTGCGCACACCGAGTGCGCCGAACCACGTGATCAACGTGAACAACGGCTCGGGAGCGCAACGGTCATTCTCTTCCCTCTTCTTCCCGGGCTCACCGAATCGAGCGGCCGATCGCGAGCTCTCGCGACGCCATTTGCTAGTTCACTTGTTTTGGGTAACTTTATTTCGAGAAACATGTTTCGTTTGGGACTTGCCTTGGCCATGTGTTACCTGGCTAAACGAGGCGTGAATTGCCTTTCGTCCCATTGCGAGATTTCATCCCCGAGAGCTGTTCAACGGTTTCGTACCCTGAAACCGTTCAGAGACGCTCGGCGCGCGGAGATCATGTAAGCTGATTCCCGTTATATCACCCCCTTATGTGCTGATTAATTAGCTAAAACTTCATGTAACAAAGACGCTGATAGTTAGGACCGGAGAGAGAGAAGTGATTATTGCCAGTTTTAGTAGAGAAATTTCCTTCTAGCACTCTGTTTTCTGCTGTCTTATAAATATGTTTTGGTAGAATTAACCTATTCCCTGTTTTAATTAACCGAATGACCCGAGGTATCCACCCTTAATAACGTTAGTAAGATGAGGCTGATAGCTGACTAGACCCAAGGGAAGATTGGCTCCTCTGCTGGATTGAGCTGGCCGCCGCAAGGAGACGGGTGAAGGGAGCCTAACCCTGGCCCCGGACCAAAAGTAGTATGTCCGCCCTCTCATGTCTTACCTGGAGACTACTGTAATTCTGATTGACATGTAATAATGTTTTAATGCCCACGCCTGGTGGGAATCAGCCCCGAGTGTGGGCACCCAACGTCAGTACGATTGCAACCTGCATTTTTATGTGTTTTAAACCTGTATATTTTATATGTTTTAAAGCTGCATATTTTATATATTTTAAACCTGCATATTTTATTTGTTTTTAAGCTGCATATTTTAAATGTTTTAAACCTGCATATATTATATGTTTTAAACCTGCATATTTTATATCTTATTATACCCGCTGTTTTGTAATGCTGTATTGGATCTCGATAAGTTTGTTCCGTTTCATATGGCAAGGCCAGAATTCAAATTATTAGTATTCGCATATTGGGTACTGACACTGTTCGGTAACTACTCGCTGACATCTGTTACCAAGGAGCTCAAAAGTATTTTGACAGTACACATTCTAACGCTTTTGTCTTCATATCGTATTTTAACGTAGCAATAAAATCGACTCAAAACCTGGAAATACCGCGGTTATCAAGTCTAAATTGTGAAGTTCATTTTGTAATTGCCTGTGGTTCAAAAATCAACCACGAGGGATGATAATCCAGCCAAGACCGTCAATTTGCCGTAAGTACCCATATGGGAATAGCTTAGCTACTTTGATTCCGGTAAACATATTAAATCGAGATTCCACAGGCATAGCTCGCATAGAGTGGACATTCTGCTCTACCCTAACCCATGTAAGGTGGCGTTAAAATCACGTTCATCTTACACCCGCATATTAAAAGTTTACGTATTTTAGTTTTTTATGCTGTATTATTTCGAATAAATTAATATTGATACTCATGTTTTAATTTTACTTATTTAGTTCTTTAAAAGCCTACTGGGATTATTTTTTTGTAAATCCCATCAAACTTAACCTTTCCGGGAGTATGGACGGACTTAAACGTCAACGCGCGCTTTCGCCAAAGGAGTATGGACGTCCATAGCCGTCAAGCATCGCAAGCTTAAATTTGGCGCCTATATGCTGTAAATATGCATCGTCCTGCCATCTGTGAACCTATTCCTATAACTTTACACCATTTTTATAAGTTTAGCTTCATTATCGACAGAGATATCGGCAGTTATTTATTTTTGATGACGTCACACACGCAAGTTCGACTATAAACAGAAATCTTCAACCGTTGATTTCGGCGCCCACGTGTTTTGACGTTTTTCTCGCGGATTTCTAATAGTTTGTTGGTATATCTGAGCAAAAGTGATTGAATTTTGATGTTTTTGTGTATTTAGTGTGATTATAAGTTCATAGCAAAGTGGATAACATTGCATCAACATATAATTTCCACAGTGTCGAGACTTCTAACCTTTTTTGTGATCAAACCACCTGGCGAACAGTATCAAATATATTTTTTTTATAGTATATCTGAGCATAAGTGATTGAATTTGGGGTTTTTGTGTTTTAAGTGTGATTATAAGTTCAAAGCAAAGTGCATAACATTGTGTCAAAATATAATTTCCGTAGTTTTTAAAGTTTTAACCTTTAATTGACCCAACCGCGTGTAAAACAGTATGAAAATAACTTTTTTGTGGTTTTGTGAAATCTAAAGCATTTTGATAGACGTGTTTAATCCTTTTTTCATTATTATTGGTGTTTTGTGTTTGTATGTGAGAAATTGCGTTCTTTTTTGGTGATTTTCTGAATTTTTTTTTATTGAATCACACTATCGAAAACTTTAAAAATCATATTAAACGAAACAGTATTAATTGAATATTTCTTTTATGTTCTTAATTTAAAGTTTTCTGCATACACATTTCAATGATAGTGTTAAGTGAAAATAATTGTGTTATAAATACATTTTTTACCGTTTTGTTCATGTGCCAATGGTTTGTGATTCCTGAAAAACGATTCCAGATTTTTTGCGATAAAAGTTGAAAATGGTAAGTACGATTTTTTTACCCATTTTTGGGTCATTGACACTGTCATAATGCACATATTTAATAATAAAAAAATATAAATTTAAATTTAAAAAAAAACTCACTCCCCAAAGCACGGCCAGCGTTACGTAACTTACTCCCGGAAAGGTTAATAAGCATTTTTGAAAAGACTATAAAGGGCCGGTTGTTTCACAGAATTTGAACAATTGAAGCATGTTGAAACAAAGACAGAAATTGCAACAGTTTGGGCGAGTACTTGCCTAATTTAGACGGAGTGTTGTAGCCACGCGGGTACCTGATAAGTTTGACAGCCGGCCGTTAATGTACAGGCGCCGGTAAGAGGATTACCAGAAGTTTCGGTAGGTTCGTCAGTTGGTTCCTGGGAGTGCATGGTGTAACAGCTGTACTACAAGCCGTCAAAGGTCATGGCCGAGACACACGTGAGCGAAATAATTTATAATGAATCATCACGAGATAATTTTAACTTTGGCTATTAATTCATTAGCTTTTATTTAATCCTTATAAATATGTATAGTTTATCTGTACAGGCGCCCATTAGGATTATAATGATATGTATTCATTTGTTTGATACCACATGTTCCGAGTAACTAGTTTAACATTAATTGATTACTGTAGGTAGTCAACCACCCCTGTAGATTCAATAATTCAATAATCATGCTCTACTATTAATGTTTGAGATTAAAGAATAAATGTTCATCTTTGTTACTTTAACATTCCGTATTTTCTTTCTTTGATCTATCAACATCTCAGTTACTTGTATTCCGGATATGTATTAAGTGTTTATTATAATATGAGATTATTTGGGATGGCGGTGACTGCAAAGTTAAGTAACTAGGAAAGATTATCGTTACAAAATCTCCACCATACGTCTAAAATGAATTAGATATGGCGATGGATAAACAAGCAAAAATACTATTGACAGCTACAAAGGTTCGGAGTATAAATGACAGTTATCCATACTTTTTTGAATAAATTTATTTAGTTCTTCAACAACCATGGCAATCTCTTTTAGGGTATTGCAGGGTACGGAACAAAAACAGCAGTATCCCTATGGGCCCAGAGACAGAACAAAAACGGCAGTAATGGGCCCAGAGGCAGAACAAAAACGAGAATAATCAATCTTTCTTGTCAGAACAACCCTGTACAGTAGTTGCGAGAGTTATGAAATTTAAATGGTTAATGGGCCTTCGATATTATTGTTGAGAAAGTTTTTCAGTTATCAGGTAGTTGAGAAATTTTTGCGGTATTTGAATATTTTTTATTCCCACAGGTGGCTTTGGAACCACTGCTGCAGATATTTGATAGTTGCTCCTTTAAAAGCACTGATGGACCGCTGAATTAAATATTCAGAGAATTTCAGTGATCAACGTATATCAAACAGGTAGTTGAGACTTTTGTGGTATTTGTATTTTTTTAATTTCCACAAGTGGCTCTGGAACCACTGCGCCCGAACCACTGCTGTAGATATTTGATAGTTGCTCCTTTAAAACCACTGATGGACCGCTGTATTAAATATTCAGATAATTTCAATGATCAACTTTTTAATAAATAAAATACTTTTAGTATGTATTTGTAGTGAGTATATTTTCCGATAAAAAAAAAACTGCCCTTTGATAACTAATGTTTAGTATTCAACCTAACATAGCATAACTTCTATTTTTGTATCTTTCATAAAATATGTTAATTTTCATTAAATAAAATCCATTTTTGTATGTATTAGTGGTTATTATTCTTTTCCCATACAAATATAAAAGTACCCTTTGAGACCTAATGTATGTTCAACCTAACATAGCATAACTTCCAAAACTTATTAAAAAAAAAAAAAAAAAAAAATTTCAAAAAATTATAAATAATTCCCAGAGTTGTAATCAAGCTTCAAATATTTTTCTACACTGCCAGTTTTAATTCAGGTCTGAAAGGGTTAAAAGCGCTGATGGACCGCTGAATTAAACATTCAGAGAATGTCAGTGATCAACGTATATCAAAATGAGTTTATTTATTGTTCTGTTATACGTGGTGGAATTATATTGTTATATTAAGTATATCAAAATTATAATTATATTATAGTATATCAAAATGATTAGTAACATATTTTTACTGTGCTGATGGACCACTGAATTAAATATTCAGAGAATTTCAGTGATCAACGTATACCAAAATGATTAGTAACATCTTTTTACTGTGCTGATGGACCGCTGAATTAAATATTCAGAGAATTTCAATGGTCAACATATATCAAACAGATAGTTGAGACTTTTGCAGTATTTGTATATTTTTTTATATCCACAGGTGGATCTGGAACCACTGCACCCGAACCACTGCTGTAGATATTTGATAGTTGGTCCTTTAAAAGCGCTGACGGACCGCTGAATTAAATACTCAGAGAATTTCAATGATCAACGTATATCAAACAGGTAGTTGAGACTTTTGCGGTATTTGTATATTTTTTATATCCACCACATTGGGACCACTGCACCCGAACCACTGCTGAAGATATTTGATAGTTGCTCCTTTAAAAGCGCTGATGGACCGCTGAATTAAATATTCAGAGAATTTCAGTGATCAACGTATATCAAACAGGTAGTTGAGACTTTTGTGGTATTTGTATTTTTTTAATTTCCACAGGTGGCTCTGGAACCACTGCGCCCGAACCACTGCTGTAGATATTTGATAGTTGCTCCTTTAAAAGCACTGATGGACCGCTGAATTAAATATTCAGAGAATTTCAGTGATCAACGTATATCAAACAGGTAGTTGAGACTTTTGTGGTATTTGTATTTTTTTAATTTCCACAAGTGGCTCTGGAACCACTGCGCCCGAACCACTGCTGTAGATATTTGATAGTTGCTCCTTTAAAACCACTGATGGACCGCTGTATTAAATATTCAGATAATTTCAATGATCAACGTATATCAAACAGGTAGTTGAGACTTTTGCGGTATTTGTATATTTTTTATATCCACAGGTGGCTCTGGAACCACTGCACCCGAACCACTGCTGTAGATATTTGATAGTTGCTCCTTTAAAAGCGCTGATGGAC
Organism: Limnephilus rhombicus; assembly: GCA_929108145.2. NCBI lineage: Eukaryota > Metazoa > Arthropoda > Insecta > Trichoptera > Limnephilidae > Limnephilus > Limnephilus rhombicus. The sequence goes on from OV815291.1 coordinate 11,550,396, forward strand.
CGCTGAATTAAACATTCAGAGAATGTCAGTGATCAACGTATATCAAAATGAGTTTATTTATTGTTCTGTTATACGTGGTGGAATTATATTGTTATATTAAGTATATCAAAATTATAATTATATTATAGTACATCAAAATGATTAGTAACATATTTTTACTGTGCTGATGGACCACTGAATTAAATATTCAGAGAATTTCAGTGATCAACGTATACCAAAATGATTAGTAACATCTTTTTACTGTGGTGATAGACCGCTGAATTAAATATTCAGAGAATTTCAGTAATCAACATATATCAAAATGATTAGTAAAATATTTTTACTGTGCTGATGGACCGCGAATTAAATATTCAGAGAATTTCAGTGATCAACATATGCCAAAATGATTAGTAACATCTTTTTACTGTGCTGATGGACCGCTGAATTAAATATTCAGGGAATTTCAGTGATCAACATATATCAAAATGATTAGTAACATATTTTTACTGTGCTGATGGACCGCTGAATTAAATATTCAGAGAATTTCAATGGTCAACATATATCAAACAGATAGTTGAGACTTTTGCGGTATTTGTATATTTTTTTATATCCACAGGTGGATCTGGAACCACTGCACCCGAACCACTGCTGTAGATATTTGATAGTTGGTCCTTTAAAAGCGCTGACGGACCGCTGAATTAAATACTCAGAGAATTTCAATGATCAACGTATATCAAACAGGTAGTTGAGACTTTTGCGGTATTTGTATATTTTTTATATCCACCACATTGGGACCACTGCACCCGAACCACTGCTGAAGATATTTGATAGTTGCTCCTTTAAAAGCGCTGATGGACCGCTGAATTAAATATTCCGAGAATTTCAGTGATCAACATATATCAAAATGAAAAGTAAAATATTTTTACTGTGCCGACGGACCGCTGAATTAAATATTCAGAGAATTTCGGTCCTCAAAATATATATGATAAGTAACATATTTTTACTGTGCTGATGGACCGCTGAATTAAATATTCAGGGAATTTCAGTGATCAACATATATCAAAATGATTAGTAACATATTTTTACTGTGCTGATGGACCGCTGAATTAAATATTCAGAGAATTTCAATGGTCAACATAAATCAAACAGATAGTTGAGACTTTTGCGGTATTTGTATATTTTTTCATATCCACAGGTGGCTCTGGAACCACTGCACCCAAACCACTGCTGTAGATATTTGATAGATGCTCCTTTAAAAGCGCTGACGGACCGCTGAATTAAATACTCAGAGAATTTCAATGATCAACGTATATCAAACAGGTAGTTGAGACTTTTGCGGTTTTTGTATATTTTTTATATCCACCACATTGGGACCACTGCACCCGAACCACTGCTGAAGATATTTGATAGTTGCTCCTTTAAAAGCGCTGATGGACCGCTGAATTAAATATTCAGAGAATTTCAGTGATCAACGTATATCAAACAGGTAGTTGAGACTTTTGTGGTATTTGTATTTTTTTAATTTCCACAGGTGGCTCTGGAACCACTGCGCCGGAACCACTGCGCCCGAACCACTGCTGTAGATATTTGATAGTTGCTCCTTTAAAAGCACTGATGGACCGCTGAATTAAATATTCAGAGAATTTCAGTGATCAACGTATATCAAACAGGTAGTTGAGACTTTTGTGGTATTTGTATTTTTTTAATTTCCACAAGTGGCTCTGGAACCACTGCGCCCGAACCACTGCTGTAGATATTTGATAGTTGCTCCTTTAAAACCACTGATGGACCGCTGTATTAAATATTCAGATAATTTCAATGATCAACGTATATCAAACAGGTAGTTGAGACTTTTGCGGTATTTGTATATTTTTTATATCCACAGGTGGCTCTGGAACCACTGCACCCGAACCACTGCTGTAGATATTTGATAGTTGCTCCTTTAAAAGCGCTGATGGACCGCTGAATTAAACATTCAGAGAATGTCAGTGATCAACGTATATCAAAATGAGTTTATTTATTGTTCTGTTATACGTGGTGGAATTATATTGTTATATTAAGTATATCAAAATTATAATTATATTATAGTACATCAAAATGATTAGTAACATATTTTTACTGTGCTGATGGACCACTGAATTAAATATTCAGAGAATTTCAGTGATCAACGTATACCAAAATGATTAGTAACATCTTTTTACTGTGGTGATAGACCGCTGAATTAAATATTCAGAGAATTTCAGTAATCAACATATATCAAAATGATTAGTAAAATATTTTTACTGTGCTGATGGACCGCGAATTAAATATTCAGAGAATTTCAGTGATCAACATATGCCAAAATGATTAGTAACATCTTTTTACTGTGCTGATGGACCGCTGAATTAAATATTCAGGGAATTTCAGTGATCAACATATATCAAAATGATTAGTAACATATTTTTACTGTGCTGATGGACCGCTGAATTAAATATTCAGAGAATTTCAATGGTCAACATATATCAAACAGATAGTTGAGACTTTTGCGGTATTTGTATATTTTTTTATATCCACAGGTGGATCTGGAACCACTGCACCCGAACCACTGCTGTAGATATTTGATAGTTGGTCCTTTAAAAGCGCTGACGGACCGCTGAATTAAATACTCAGAGAATTTCAATGATCAACGTATATCAAACAGGTAGTTGAGACTTTTGCGGTATTTGTATATTTTTTATATCCACCACATTGGGACCACTGCACCCGAACCACTGCTGAAGATATTTGATAGTTGCTCCTTTAAAAGCGCTGATGGACCGCTGAATTAAATATTCCGAGAATTTCAGTGATCAACATATATCAAAATGAAAAGTAAAATATTTTTACTGTGCCGACGGACCGCTGAATTAAATATTCAGAGAATTTCGGTCCTCAAAATATATATGATTAGTAACATATTTTTACTGTGCTGATGGACCGCTGAATTAAATATTCAGGGAATTTCAGTGATCAACATATATCAAAATGATTAGTAACATATTTTTACTGTGCTGATGGACCGCTGAATTAAATATTCAGAGAATTTCAATGGTCAACATAAATCAAACAGATAGTTGAGACTTTTGCGGTATTTGTATATTTTTTCATATCCACAGGTGGCTCTGGAACCACTGCACCCAAACCACTGCTGTAGATATTTGATAGATGCTCCTTTAAAAGCGCTGACGGACCGCTGAATTAAATACTCAGAGAATTTCAATGATCAACGTATATCAAACAGGTAGTTGAGACTTTTGCGGTTTTTGTATATTTTTTATATCCACCACATTGAGACCACTGCACCCGAACCACTGCTGAAGATATTTGATAGTTGCTCCTTTAAAAGCGCTGATGGACTGCTGAATTAAACATTTAGAAAATTTCAGTGATCAATGTATATCAAAATGATTAGTAACATATTTTTACTGTGTTGATGGACCACTGAATTAAATATTCAGAGAATTTCAGTGATCAACGTATACCAAAATGATTAGTAACAACTTTTTACTGTGCTGATGGACCGCTGAATTAAATATTCAGGGAATTTCAGTGATCAACATATATCAAAATGATTAGTAACATATTTTTACTGTGCTGATGGACCGCTGAATTAAATATTCAGAGAATTTCAATGGTCAACATAAATCAAACAGATAGTTGAGACTTTTGCGGTATTTGTATATTTTTTCATATCCACAGGTGGCTCTGGAACCACTGCACCCAAACCACTGCTGTAGATATTTGATAGATGCTCCTTTAAAAGCGCTGACGGACCGCTGAATTAAATACTCAGAGAATTTCAATGATCAACGTATATCAAACAGGTAGTTGAGACTTTTGCGGTTTTTGTATATTTTTTATATCCACCACATTGGGACCACTGCACCCGAACCACTGCTGAAGATATTTGATAGTTGCTCCTTTAAAAGCGCTGATGGACCGCTGAATTAAATATTCAGAGAATTTCAGTGATCAACGTATATCAAACAGGTAGTTGAGACTTTTGTGGTATTTGTATTTTTTTAATTTCCACAGGTGGCTCTGGAACCACTGCGCCCGAACCACTGCTGTAGATATTTGATAGTTGCTCCTTTAAAAGCACTGATGGACCGCTGAATTAAATATTCAGAGAATTTCAGTGATCAACGTATATCAAACAGGTAGTTGAGACTTTTGTGGTATTTGTATTTTTTTAATTTCCACAAGTGGCTCTGGAACCACTGCGCCCGAACCACTGCTGTAGATATTTGATAGTTGCTCCTTTAAAACCACTGATGGACCGCTGTATTAAATATTCAGATAATTTCAATGATCAACGTATATCAAACAGGTAGTTGAGACTTTTGCGGTATTTGTATATTTTTTATATCCACAGGTGGCTCTGGAACCACTGCACCCGAACCACTGCTGTAGATATTTGATAGTTGCTCCTTTAAAAGCGCTGATGGACCGCTGAATTAAACATTCAGAGAATGTCAGTGATCAACGTATATCAAAATGAGTTTATTTATTGTTCTGTTATACGTGGTGGAATTATATTGTTATATTAAGTATATCAAAATTATAATTATATTATAGTACATCAAAATGATTAGTAACATATTTTTACTGTGCTGATGGACCACTGAATTAAATATTCAGAGAATTTCAGTGATCAACGTATACCAAAATGATTAGTAACATCTTTTTACTGTGGTGATAGACCGCTGAATTAAATATTCAGAGAATTTCAGTAATCAACATATATCAAAATGATTAGTAAAATATTTTTACTGTGCTGATGGACCGCGAATTAAATATTCAGAGAATTTCAGTGATCAACATATGCCAAAATGATTAGTAACATCTTTTTACTGTGCTGATGGACCGCTGAATTAAATATTCAGGGAATTTCAGTGATCAACATATATCAAAATGATTAGTAACATATTTTTACTGTGCTGATGGACCGCTGAATTAAATATTCAGAGAATTTCAATGGTCAACATATATCAAACAGATAGTTGAGACTTTTGCGGTATTTGTATATTTTTTTATATCCACAGGTGGATCTGGAACCACTGCACCCGAACCACTGCTGTAGATATTTGATAGTTGGTCCTTTAAAAGCGCTGACGGACCGCTGAATTAAATACTCAGAGAATTTCAATGATCAACGTATATCAAACAGGTAGTTGAGACTTTTGCGGTATTTGTATATTTTTTATATCCACCACATTGGGACCACTGCACCCGAACCACTGCTGAAGATATTTGATAGTTGCTCCTTTAAAAGCGCTGATGGACCGCTGAATTAAATATTCCGAGAATTTCAGTGATCAACATATATCAAAATGAAAAGTAAAATATTTTTACTGTGCCGACGGACCGCTGAATTAAATATTCAGAGAATTTCGGTCCTCAAAATATATATGATTAGTAACATATTTTTACTGTGCTGATGGACCGCTGAATTAAATATTCAGGGAATTTCAGTGATCAACATATATCAAAATGATTAGTAACATATTTTTACTGTGCTGATGGACCGCTGAATTAAATATTCAGAGAATTTCAATGGTCAACATAAATCAAACAGATAGTTGAGACTTTTGCGGTATTTGTATATTTTTTCATATCCACAGGTGGCTCTGGAACCACTGCACCCAAACCACTGCTGTAGATATTTGATAGATGCTCCTTTAAAAGCGCTGACGGACCGCTGAATTAAATACTCAGAGAATTTCAATGATCAACGTATATCAAACAGGTAGTTGAGACTTTTGCGGTTTTTGTATATTTTTTATATCCACCACATTGGGACCACTGCACCCGAACCACTGCTGAAGATATTTGATAGTTGCTCCTTTAAAAGCGCTGATGGACTGCTGAATTAAACATTTAGAAAATTTCAGTGATCAATGTATATCAAAATGATTAGTAACATATTTTTACTGTGTTGATGGACCACTGAATTAAATATTCAGAGAATTTCAGTGATCAACGTATACCAAAATGATTAGTAACATCTTTTTACTGTGCTGATGGACCGCTGAATTAAATATTCCGAGAATTTCAGTGATCAACATATATCAAAATGATTAGTAAAATATTTTTACTGTGCCGACGGACCGCTGAATTAAATATTCAGAGAATTTCGGTCCTCAAAATATATATGATTAGTAACATATTTTTACTGTGCTGATGGACCGCTGAATTAAATATTCAGAGAATTTCAGTGATCAACGTATATCAAAATGATTAGTAACATATTTTTACTGTGCTGATGGACCGCTGAATTAAATAGTCAGAGAATTTCAATGATCAACATATATCAAAATGATTAGTAACATCTTTTTACTGTGCTGACGGACTGCTGAATTAAATATTCAGAGAATTTCGGTCATCAAAATATATATGATTACTAATCATATATATTTTGATGACCGAAAAGATACGAAAAGACATTGGCGACTCCAGGATCTGGCTGAGCATTGACGAAGCAACTGACCCACTTGGTCGATACATTGCAAACGTCGTTGTGGGGAAACTGCATGCTGACAAAGCCCACAAGGGTCACCTGATCCACGTGACTCAGTTGGAAAAAACCAACAGTTCAACTATCGCCCAAACTGTTCAAGAAGCACTGAGTATGTGCATAATTTTATACTATTTTTAATGTATGCTATTGGCAGCACAGGAACCTGGTTCTATCAGCAGCTACAGTGTATTTTTATTTGGTCGTTTTTGTTGTAGGAATTCTCTGGCAAGGAGCCCCCAACACGTCAGGACGCCTGCTACTCCTGGTGACAGACAGCGTATCTTATATGCTGAGTGCAGGGAAGACGCTGAAAGACATCTATCCCAAGCTCATCCACGAAACGTGTCTGGCACATGGTCTCCATCGAGTGGCTGAAGCTGTGCGAGAAGAACATCCTCAAGTCAACAAACTAATCTCAGTGGGGAAAAAAATATTCCTGAAGGCACCAAGGAGGGTCGCAGTCTTCAGGGAGCACTTGCCAGGCATTCCTCTGCCTCCAGAGCCTGTGATCACTCGGTGGGGCACTTGGCTGTCAGCTGCTTCATATTATGTCAAGCATTTTGAAGGCTTTAAGCAAGTAGTCAAAGAGCTGGATGACGATTCTGCTTCGGTAAAAACCGCCAAAGCACTGATGGAAAATCCTATCCTCTTCCCTCAGCTTCTTTTTGTTGAGTCCAATTTCAAGGATATTCCAGGCACAATTGAATCTTTTCAGTCTGAAAGCGTGCAGCTGAGTGCAAGTGTCAATAAAATGAAAAGTATTTCGGACACCGTTTATCCAGGAGCCACCGGGAAGAAGATCCAGGAGAAAATCAAGGCCGTCCTCTATAGGAATTGTGGGTGGGAGGAAGTCAACAATATTGTTTCCCTTCTGTCTGGTGAGGAAGCCACTCTGAAGGAAGGCTGGGAACCTGCTGATGTCCTCGCTATGAAATACGCCCCAGCAACATCAGCCAATGTGGAGAGGACTTTTTCAAAAATGAAATACCTTCTGAGTGATCGACGGCTGGGATTTTCCATGGAAAACGTTGCAGCACACCTGATGTTGTTATTTAACAAATAAAATGCAAAATTTTGAATTAAAACAATCATTTGTATAAAGCTTTGTAAATAATATCTTATAAATAAAAAATAATAATTTAAGTATAAGTAACTTGTATGTTGTATTATTATCCTCTCAGAATAGCTGGGGTGGTCGGGGAGGGTTGAAAAATAAGTGCCATATCGAGCCGAATAAGTGCTATATTTGGGCTAAAATAAGTGCCATATTGCCATATTTTTAGTGCCTTATTTCGCAAAAATAAATGCCATATTGTGAAGGGCTCTGATGATTAGTAACATATTTCAGTTATATGATGAAAGCAAAAGTCATTATCGTCAGAGTAAAAAAAAAATGATAACCTCTTCGAAAAGCTTGTTGCTTCTGCCTTGTGGTGTAAAGTTCAGTTTATTGTTGGGACTGTTGCATCAAATGCAAGAAGTTTGATCCATGATGTTGATAGTAAACACGTTGAAATCTTTAACAGTATAATAGTGAAATTTGTTAATTATAATCTTCGACAGACTAAGGCTGTGTTCCCACTACGCCGGACGGTAGATCTGCCGAGCCCGGCATTTTTACCGAGCATTTTGTCACTACGAAGTGCCGGTAGAACCACCGGACCGGAGTAATGTGAACGAGTTTGTGCCGGTATCCGGTATCTGTCCCCTGCTCGCCCCGCCCGTGCTCCCCTCGCGTCATTCGGCTCGCATTTTTTGTTAAAAGTAGACGTGTAGCATGGACATTCAAGCAGAAACTTTAATTACGCTTGTCCAAGAGAGACCTGTTCTGTGGGATAAGACCGAAGACGTCTACAAAGACAAAAACTTAAAGTTAGCAGCATGGCGTGAAGTATGTTTAATACTGAAACCAAACTTCGATGAACTAGAAGAAAACAGTATGGTGAGTTTTTTAATGTTTTATTGATAAAATGTAAATGCATTCACAAATTTTATTTTATAGCTGCTGCCTGCCACGGAACGGAACCAATATCCGAAACAAAATAATTAGTAAATGCTGTTCGTATAGCGTTGGCATTAGGGCCACACGGACGTGTCGAAAACAATTGGGGAAAAAAAAATAAATTAAAGTAACAAATCTATGGTTATCAACTGTCACTCGCTCGTCATTACTTCAAAACTTTCCTTTGCTTCAGAAGTTCGATGTCTTTTTAACTTAAAAAATTACGAAGATCAGTATAAGTTGCCCAATTTTTACACCAGTGGGTACGATTACAAGCCTTAGTTAATTTCCAAAGTGATTTTGTCATTGTTTGCAGATTTAATATAAAAGGCAAGAGTTACACCTACGCAATGTTATTTTGATTTATTATTCGGTTATAAAGCCGTGTCGCACTTCTTCCTTCTTTTCCCAAGGTTTTGGACGCTGTACTTTAATCAAGGTAGTTTCAACACAAAATTGAGATATTGAAGCAGATGTTCCAAGTTCCAATGAGACCACCTCAAGAAAGACAAATTTCTACAAAGGAAAAACCAAAAGGAAAAAACAGCAATTCCTCAAATAATCAAAATTTTGAAGGAAAGTTTGCAATTGCAAAAAGATAACAAGGATAAAGATGCAAAAGGAAATCGAGCGTTCCTCATGCCGTTTGTACCCATTATGAATTCGTGGCAAAAGATTTGGCTATGGAAACCAGATATCAAATCACCAGTAATATAGAAAGAAACCAAATGAGGTGTGTAGATGCGAAGGCAGCAATCTCCAAAATATTGAAAAAAAGTTATGAATGCAGTTCCATGGAGATTCAAATTGTGCACCTAATAAATGCATTGGTTATTTACAAACTCAACTTATTCCCATCAAAATCCGAGTTTTAAAATACATATTAAAAGCAAAGGCAGCAATCTCCATGTTCTTTTCAAAGCAAATGTAGCATTCTCCATTTCGGCCAATCAAATTCATAGGAAGTGACGTGACAAGATGGCCGCTCCATACTAAAGTAGCATTTGGTGCTGATTTTTCTATGTGAGTTTTTGATGTTTTGAAGTATGTAAAAGTGTGTTTGGAATAAATATTTTCGATAATTATTGAAGATGGATTGTCACCCGACCCCAGCATTATCAAAAGACACCCGCAAACCTATTATTAAGTCTGAAAATTAGAAACGAAATGTTACAAAAATATCATGGAATGTAGCTGTCAGATTTTATTTTGGCTTGGAGGAAAGCATTATAACTCTCAAAAAATTTTAAGATAGTCTATTTATTTTTCACTTTTGCACTTTTTATTTCAAAAATACCTAGTATCAGTTAGATAATAATGAGAAGTATTTCCGTTTCTAAAAATGGAAAATAATATATTTTAGTAGCCATTACATTAAAAATCAGACAATTTGACATCTTTTTTTCAAGCCATGTTTGATGTTTTGACGGCCTCCGTGGTTCCGAGGTAACACTCACAATCCGAAGGTCGCGGGTTCGAACCCGGCGTGCACAAATAAATTTTATTGGATTAATTTGTGGTATTTCACAATTAATTCACTTTTTAATAATATTTTATATACATATAAAAATCTCGTGTCACGGTGTTTGATGTCGCACTCCTCTGAAACGGCTTGACCGATTTTTATAATTTTTTTAATGTACGTTTGGTAGGTATGAGAATAGGTTTTAAAGTATATTTCATACCGCTAGGTGATTGAGGTGTCCTTATCCAGACAAAAAATCAATTTTTTTTAACAATTTTTTTTTTACATATTTTTTTATTTGGCATCAACAAATACCTATAACCCCAAATTTTAACCCTCCTACCCCCACCCTCCTATTTTTAATAGCGATTTTAATATTTTTGTATGAACAAATTTAACCGTCTTTCATATTTCAAACAGAACGAAATTATTTAAATTGTTGAATGAAAGATGGCGCAACGTCCGCCTCATCGAACTTATATCCACACATGCGCGAGACATTCACGAGAAGCGTTGCGTCATTTTGATATTTCATTCGGCATCATGTTCTCGCGTGGGCAAACCATCAAGCTTATTTGTGATGGCTAAAGACGGAATGACAAAAAAAATGTATACTCAATTTGTAGCGATTCGTTCCCATCCCTACACTTTGTTGCATGCACATCACTAGCTGCGACTGACCATGTGACCAGCGAACGCTTGCTAGGGGGTATTGACGGCTTCACCCGGCAGTTTGGTTTTGGGAGACGACTGGAGCAACACCCCCTGCGGACGGAAGATGGCGTTTGGTTGCCGGACCTAGAGATTTTCTTCTTCAGACAATGGATTTCACTTTCAACGATTCTTCACGTAACGTAGTTTTAGCTTCATTAACTAACATCATGGTTTATCTTTAATTTCAATGGTTTTCTTATTCACCTAAAAATAAGATGGCGCTCAACCTTTACCATTTTCGTATATAAGTAACTTTAACTACCTACCTTTATTAATATCAGAAATTACATATCATTGTCCCTTCGGGAGAATGACACGCCCTGTAGATTCATTCAATTCATTTTTAAATTATGCTTGTTTGTTAATTAATAAATTCAATATCTCATGCTCTGGGTTTTAGTTGTAACAAATTTCCTTTATACATCATCACATAGCATCATTTAATAAGTATGCTATATTTATGGAAGATACTAGTAAGAATCTCCCTTACAAAATGGCACGCAACGTGGTAATTATCCTCTGTAATTTCGGTTTCGTATATTTTTTTTAACTGGGTAGGAATTTTTTTTCTTTGATTGACTCTGAAGTTGGGATCTTTAGGTTCCAGCGCATCTGCCGTTCGCCGGGTGAGTGTGTTTTATATTTTATTATTATAATGTCCTCATTACTTTAATTCCCATCGTTTCTCACTACCAAACTCAATTTTTGTTGTTTTGTAATAAGTGTTACCGTTCACAAGAATACTTTATTCATTATATAATTTTGCATCATGTGTTCCCAAATCATGCCTTATAATATTCAACGTTACCTTCATATTCTTATGTTTCAAGATATAATTGCGGTTATCCTTAATTCGCACAATAATGTTGGTTGGTTTACCTTTCTAATAATGTTACAGGTTGATAATAATATTTGCTATCACGGTAGCTCGGCACATTATGTACACTGTACTTTCTTGTTTTCGATCGGAATAAATATGTACCTACGGTCATAATGGCACGCGTCCCGCTACGTAAGTGTATTTCAATTTTATATTGTATCTCTGGAGTGAATATTTTTCTTTTATAATGCGATGTTGTTACAATATCGTTTCATATTTCTTATTGCAACATCTGATTCATAAGATTTGCTTTTGAACGTAATGCTGCTCAACATTTTTATTATGAGAGACGGGGGAATCTATGTCAGTAATAATTTTTTTTTCAGATTTATTTATGGACTTCCATGTTGATTCATTTATGTTATATTATGTGGTTGATAATTATCTTCCTATTAGTTTTGAATTTATCTAGTAACGAGTTTTTCAAGGGATTTTAAATTTAACCTTCATATTTAATTATTCTTAAGTTGGATGGGCACTAATTTCAAATGGGGTTTGTAAATTTTATTGTCCACGCGTTAATAATTTGCAAAATTGTCACACTGAAATGATTTACATCTTTATCTAGGAATTATTTTCCTGTGTTTTGGAAATGTTATTGTTGCTTCATTTCAAATATGTCAAATCATGCATTTCAGAATTGCGAATTGCTGGCCTTCCTCAAATGACTGTTGGATATGAGAGACGTCCTCTATTCAATGGAATTGCCGAGTCCAGTTTAACAGTTCTTCATGGATAAGAGGTCTTTCAAATTCTTATCTTATTTTCGGTTGAGTTGTTGTTTGATTTTACGGAAATATTTTGTAAATAATTTTTGTTAACTTTCCTTGGAATCATTCAGTAACTTTAATTGTTAATTATTTTGGTGAATTTTATTGGCATCTTGTCACAGTCAATTCATGTTGAATTATTGTCGATTCTTTTCAATATGCAAGAGCTCATGTATCTTGATTAAAATTGCCTTAATTTAATTTAAATCATAATTAAATTCTTAATATTCGTGAGTTAATTTTGATAGTACGCGATTAATTGGGTTATTTTCTTCTATAATTTGGCTTCCTGGCAGTATTAAAGTTATCGACCTTTGCAACCACTTGATAATTTTAATAGCTTCTTTGGCATAATAATTTGTAGGAATTATCTAACCTTTGATGGATTACTTCACAAGTTCTTATGTTAGTTCTTACAGGGAAGAACTGATAATGACGGGTTTTATAGCTGTTCATCTTACATCGTTTTTCTTTAAATCTGACGGGGTTTATAATTGGGTAGTCATATAAATTCATTTTAATTAATATGTTGTTTAGAATAACTTTATGATTCATGAATTTAGTATCAAATTAATTATATTTTACCTTGATGGAATATCATTTATTTAAATTTCTCGGTGTACAATTATTTGTTTTGCAAGTAGTTATTTTGGGCGTATCAATTAATAAATAATTTACCTTCTCTTTTCTAAAACATTAAGCTCAATTTTCGGGGTTTTCCAAAATTTTATGCAATATTTTTTGAATTTTACTTAAATGGTTAGTATTAAATTCAGTTGTTTTTTAAATTTTATTAAATTTGAATATTTTTCTCAATATTTCACCGTTCTCGATTATAATTATTTCAAGCTTAGCGGTTTCAAATAAATAATAACGATTAATATGTAATTATTATGTAGCGGTTAGTTCCTCAGACGCTTTAACGGATTTTTACTCGTTTGATTGTACACCTTTTGGGATTTGTATTGTCAATCAAATGTCGGTAGATATCGTTATTTTGTCTTTAGAAAATTTATAATGTTTAATTATCATTTCGGTTTATTTGAATGTTATTATTTAACTTAATAAAAGAGATTTTATCCTTTATACACAGCCTTTGGTTAGTGCATTTGCTATTTTATTATTAAAATTATTTATCGCATTTAACGACATCTGGGCGGCGCGCATCATTTTAATATATTCTTACTCCATAAATTCTTCGTTCGTAACGCAGTTTTGGTTCGAGTCTTTGCTTACTTGGAATATTAAATAATCCTTATAAATTAAATACGGCTGTTATGAAATAATAATTATTTTCTAATACTTAGAGATACTTTATTGGGATTCAATATTGAATTTATTTTAAACCAGTTACCTTATTGCAAATAATAAATATTTTTTTCGTTTCGGCAACACAATATACCGACCTTGGAAGTGATTTATACTCAAATCTTTCATTACAATTTTTTTTCTTTTAGGAACATTTTCAGGTATTCATATATTTATAATAAGTTTGTACACTTATCTCTTTAATTAGTCTTCTTTGGCAACTCAAGTTTGGCTATTGCTAAACATTCATCAACGGTTATGTTGGATTTATATGGAAGTTTATTACAGCTTTGTTGTTTGCTATAAATTTTATTCGGAATTTTATAAAAATATTTATAGAAGCTAAAGGATCGATATATCTCCGTTTTGTCTTCGAACGTACTTCGGTTAATTAATGGCATAAGTCAATTTAATTTTTCAGTTTTTATTTTTTTTTGCGGGAACACATTTTTTTTGTTGTTGTTGTTGTTTCAACATTATTATATCAACTGTTATGTTGGATTTGTATGAAAATTATGCAACGTTAAGTTGTTAATAAAATATATTAGTCGGTTTCTATTATGGATATTAGATCTGACTTTGGTGTTTGATTTAACATCATATTTCGGGATTATTTCATTCCTTACTTCGACTTTCAATTTTTTTTTTGGAACGGTTTCACTTCATTGGTGGTTAGGTTTGTACTGAAGGAGCATCGTTTCACTTTGTCCGGCACAAAGAGGGAGGTTATTCTTTCTTAGAAACACACATTCGACGTTCATATAGATGAACACGATTATGAACTTCGAATGGTTGTTTTGTTTTGTTCTGTCTGTCCTTTCGTGGCGTCCATGTGATGTTTTTTGTTTCTAATTTCGGGTATTTACATTCATAAACTTTCCTTTCGGTGGGTATGTTTCGGCATTTTGAAAACGTTATGCGAATAATTACGAGCCTTCCATGTTTAATACCTCTGAGTTCGTGAGTAGTTAGTCTCGAGTTCCATGTATAGTTACCTCTGAGTTCTCGGACGCGATTTTTTTTTAAATCGTTTCGCGGAAATGGATTTGGGTTTTTCCTTCATTCGCAGGAAGACAGGGGACCTACTAATACAGATGATTTGCCTGTAGTGGTGGGAGGCCTGTGGTCCTTTTCTATTTGCCATTATTATTACGTCAATCGTTGAAGACGTCATAACGGTTCGTTATATTTGGAAGTTTTCCGGGGTTTTTCCATCTCATTATGAGGATTTATATGGGAAGTTTGTTCAAATGACATTTGGACATCAGTTGTTTTATTCGGCAATAAGACACTTTGGGGTTTTATAACATTTATATTTTCTCGGGAATTTTTTGTTTTTTTCTTCAGATTTGATGTTCTGGGATTTTTCCGGTTTTCATTCTCATTCTGAGGATTTATATGAAATGTTGGGCAGATTGTGTTGTTAAACAGTCGTTTATTTTGTTCAGATAATTAATTTGATATAAAGTTTATATATGGATTATAGTTTTACGAAGTACATTATCGTTCGGGTTAATTATTTTAATACAGTACTTGACGTCATATTTTATGATCGTTTAGTTGGGTGATTATCTGAGCAATTTTTATTTTATGTGTTTTTCGTGTTCATCTTCTTAAGCACTTCCCCTATCTTAGGGAAATTGCTCGACGAGCTTTTACATATGAATTAAAAGATTAATAATTCTTTGCCAAACTTATAATTTTAAACAATTATCGGTAGTTTGATAACTTCGGTTTAATTTTACGTTGTAATATTCTTTGTGAATTCTTCTCTCATATATTCGGGATTGATAAGGTTTTGTATGCCTAAGTTTGTTTAATTACCTATTTGATTAATAATTGGAAATTTTCTGGTCATGTTATATAGTCTGGTATAGGCTCGATTTTAAAAAAAAAAAAAAAAAATTTTATTGACAAAAATTTATTTTCAATTCTGCACATTATCGCTGGCTAGCGTTTCTCATTTGTTGAGGACAAATGTTTGATAGTTTTCTCGTATTTAGAAACTTTTCTTTAGAAGGGTAGAAAGCGCCTTAAATTTTGCTTTAATTGTGAATAACAATGTTTTTCTTAATTGGTTCAATTCCTTGCTGATAAACCATAATTAGGCAGTCGTAGATGTAGAGAACTTCAGGAAGATTGGACTCGTCATACAGTTTCTCAACATTCTGGTGGTTCAGCCTGTCACATTTGGGTTTCTTCATCAAGAAATGGACTTTCGCATCAAGTATTGGTTTCTTCATCAAGAAATGGACTTCCTCATCAGTTTTGGTCTTCTTCAGCAAGAAATGGACTTCCTCGTCAAGTTTTGGGTTTCTTCATCAAGAAATGGTCTTTCTCTTCAGTATTGGTCTTCTTCATCAAGAAATGGACTTCCTCATCAAGTAATGGTCTTCTTCATCAAGAAATGGACTACTTCTCATTTTGCATTCTTACAAGATGGAACTCCAACTTACATTGATCTGCTTCTACATATTGCAGTCTTACATTTCATGGACCTCTACTAGTCAAGAGAACGAGCTCCAACGGACATTGTTCAGCATCAACACATGCAGCATTCGGGATGGATACCTCTTTAACCTGGTCTCAAGGGTTGTTGATGGCTTCTCCTCCTGATCATTTATAGAAGTGGAACCTCATCAATGTTCCTGTTGCTGTGTACTAGGCGCCAGGAGGGCCTACATTTCCTGCTGGAAATGTTCTTTTTGGGGAGGGGGTAATGTAGCGATTCGTTCCCCATCCCTACACTTTGTTACATGCACATCACTAGCTGCGACTGACCATGTGACCAGCGAACGCTTGCTAGGGGGCATTGACGGCTTCACCCGGCAGTTTGGTTTTGGGAGACGACTGGAGCAACACCCCCTGCGGACGGAAGATGGCGTTTGGTTGCCGGACCTAGAGATTTTCTTCTTCAGACAATGGATTTCACTTTCAACGATTCTTCACGTAACGTAGTTTTAGCTTCATTAACTAACATCATGGTTTATCTTTAATTTCAATGGTTTTCTTATTCACCTAAAAATAAGATGGCGCTCAACCTTTACCATTTTCGTATATAAGTAACTTTAACTACCTACCTTTATTAATATCAGAAATTACATATCATTGTCCCTTCGGGAGAATGACACGCCCTGTAGATTCATTCAATTCATTTTTAAATTATGCTTGTTTGTTAATTAATAAATTCAATATCTCATGCTCTGGGTTTTAGTTGTAACAAATTTCCTTTATACATCATCACATAGCATCATTTAATAAGTATGCTATATTTATGGAAGATACTAGTAAGAATCTCCCTTACAAATTGCTCTTCGAAAGTCATATTGTTTTCCTTTATTTTATTTGCCTACTTTAGTGGTATTTTTAATTGTGTTTATCGGCTGTCATCAGCTACAGCGTTCCGTTCCTCCTTCTGTCATAGATCCCATCCCCACACACTTACAATGCATTCGTTATTTTTCATTTAACAACCAAAATATTCACTAGAAATAATTTATATGGCAGAACAGTGTTTGTCGGGTCAGCTAGTGTAGTATATATTTTTTTAACATTTTTTTCCTTAAGGCCTATGTCATCTTTGGAGATGCTATGTGGAGGGTTTTTTTAAGGAAAGGAAGGAAAGTACGTCCATTTAATGTTTACAAGTTTGTTGCCTTTTTCTGAAAAACACATAAGTGGAAGATTGCTGCCTTTGCATCTACACACCTCAAATAACCTACGGAAATAAAGAAAATACAAATCCCGATATTCCCAGCAACTTGTCTGAATTTATTTACCGCAGAAATCAGGATTCACATGGGAGCTCAGCCTCAACAATATATTCTGAAGCATTTTCTCCAATAAGTAGTCGCATCGTTACAATATCATACTGCTTCTAACACATCACAATAATATTATAAAAATGACGATTATTATAATATTATATTTTACCCACCTCTTCAATAAATTACTCTGGTTGACTATTTTTTTTAAATTAAAATAAAAAACAATATTACGTGATTTTATTTACCCGAGTGTCAAGTACCAAGTGTTCTGCAGGTTTGATGGATCGTCTCATCTTGTTTGTTAATACTACGGCTCACAATTGATAGAAGTTCATCAAACAAGTTCAGACATTCTGTAGGTACATGAAGAACTTTTGAGGATTATCTCGGTGTACATTAAATGAAATATTCCTGAAATTAAACGATTACTTAATATTGATATCACCCAAACACTTCGGCCTTTTTTATTTTTTGACAACTCTATTAAAATAAGCGCTGCAAGAGCAGTGATCATTGGCGGATCCATTTTAAGAATCTCTATGTCTTAGTCATAAGTCACTAGCTATAAGTCTTAGATGTAAGTCACTAGTTATAATTGTAAATCTTAGTTGTAAGCCAGTAATATAAGTAGCTATAAGTCTTAGATGTAAATCACTAGTTGTAATTGTTAATCTTAGTTTTAAGCCAGTAATATTAATTCTTTTATATATTATTTGTACAGCGCCCTTGTGGTGATTTTCCACGAAAACGGCGCTATATAAATTAGCCAATTATTATTATTATTATTATTTGAAGAATGAACATAAGATAGCGGGAAACCGCCACCTGTGTAGTATGATGGCTGCGACAGAGGACCTTAGAAGTAAAGGCTTAATACCCGCATCAACTAGCTTATATAGCGATATGCTTGTCGAAAAAATTCAAATAAAATAGGATTATTAAAATTGGAGCGATTATAAAGAAAATTGACGAAGAAAAGTTTGAGAGTAGAAACTCGAGAGACTTCATTAGCCGCCAGTATGATGACCTTAATGCCAAAATGGAGACCATTACAAAATTAGCCTCCGTAGTGGAGTTGCTTAGGAAAGTACTTACAGAATAAGTTAAACAAATCAAATGTCTCAAAGTCAGATGGGCTGAGTAGAACAAAGAACCCAGGATGACTCATTGGAGTGAATCTTGTAATCTAAAAATTAATTTTATTACTAACTAGCTGGCCCGATGAACTTCATACCGCCTCAGAATCGATTACGGTTGTGTTAACTTATTAGCTGAATTAAATTTAAAAAATTACACAATGAAGCAATTATCGATGCGCAACTTCCCTTGTTTTGTTTTTGTCAGTATCAGAGATGGCGTTGTGTACGGATTTATATTTTTTGTGATTTTCATACTCTTCCACTAACTTTCGGGAATTGCGTTTCATTCTCTTTATACGTGTGAGGGAGATTTATTATAATTATTGTATTTTGCCTTTGGAGGGGTTCAGATATACGTTCACTGTTTGTCTCATTTTCGACTATTGACATTTAGTGTGTAAGAAAGAAGGGCGGCATTATATGTTTAAGAACAAAAGCAAAACAATCAGCGCATTGATATTTGACGTTTTTGAATTTTTGGAATTTATTCAATATTATATTTATCACAATATTGCTGCAGCTCTTTCAAAAGATGAGAATTCGTTACATAGTGTGTTGGCGCTATCAAAGCTTGCCGGTTGCATTTCTATCGTTCTTAGCTTTATTTTGAAAATATTAAGGAAGTCCTTGTCTTTTCGTCGTGAAAACATCATAAAATAACTGAAATAATATTTTATGTTGAGTGTATAAAATCAAAATAATTTTAAATGTCGCAGTTTACCGGTTAATTTAGTTTTTAATAAAATAACACATATTTTATTTTCAAGTTCGTACGCTGTTTCGTAAAATTCACCACGGTTGCATCGAATGGTCAGAGGGATACACAAAATCAACACATGTGCATAGCGCATGTGGCTGGACCTTCGGACCCAAAAGCTAGTTTCGAGTGTCTAGCTCTAGTGCAGTGATTTACGATGTTTGTTTTGTGATGCAATGCATCCTGTAAACACTAATATTGTTTACAATCGGGCAGAATTGTTAAGTTTTAAAAATAAAAGTGTATTGTTGAACCCTTTCATTGCCGCAAAAGTAACTTTATATAACCTAGTGCGTGACCTGAATGTAAAAACAACCGGGTATCGAGGTTGCCGTGGTGGACAAAACAATAAAAAATATGTACGCACGAAGGTACAACAAACTAATACGGATTGTGATAATAGTGACACACTGTCAGAACAGGGAATTCAAGTGGTAATACCTACTGATAAACGAAGCAGCCTAGTTTCTGAAGCCCTTCGTGATAATTGCCCCAACTTGAAAGTGATACGAACAGAACGACATGCCAATTTTAGAAGCAGGCGGCTTGCCGTGGGTTCCTGGAACGCACGATCTCTTAACAACAAGTTAGAGGATGTGGATGAGGTTTTCAAAGATCGTAAGCTCCACATACTCACCGTGACTGAAAGCTGGCACGAAAACAGCGAGTCGTATGCGATCAAGAAACTACAAGCCCTAGGGTACACTGTTCTGGAGGAGGCTCGACCTAGAGCTACGGAACACTCTAAAAATGTGAATCACGGAGGTGTTGTGATTATAGCCCGACAAGGACTGCGGCTTACCAAGGTGGCAAACGGTACATTCAGTACATTTGAGTACATTGGGTGCCGTGTTTCTTCTGCGGGATCATCATTTACGCTGTTAACGCTGTACCGTCCTGGTTCTAAACCGATCTGTGTGGATTTTTTTTAGGGAGTTGTCGTGTTTTTTGGAATGGGCAGTGGGTCTATCCGAAACTCTTATCATCACAGGTGATATTAATATTCACCTTGAGCGTGAGACGTCACCCAATACTGTCAAATTCATTGACTTACTGGATAGCTTTGGACTCCGTCAATGGGTCGACGTACCAACTCATGACGCTGGTGGAATATTAGACATTTTTATATCCAGGTGTAAGGGCCCACCACTAATAGCCAAAGTTAATGATATAGGTTTGTCGGATCATCGTCTTGTCCGCACTGAAATCGATTTCAACCCTCCTAAAGTTCCATATAGGACAATAGAATCGAGGGAATGGCGTAAATTCGATTTCGACAATTTCTTTGATGAACTTAAAAATTCTACTTTATGCGTAGAAAGTAACTGGGGAATTAAGACACCGACAGAACTCATCGAGGAGTATAACAAAATCTTATCAGGTTTACTGAATAAATATGCTCCAACCACCTCGAAAATACGTAAAGTTCGAAAATCTGATGGCTGGTTCGATGAAGAGTGTCGGAGTCAAAAGAGGCTTATGCGGAAACTAGAGAGGTCATACCGAAAAAACCCTGACGTTACTCCACGAGACGAGTGGATTAATGCTCAAACAGAGTACAGGGCGAGATTAAGTGAAAAAAGATCTGAATACTGGGTCAATAAAATTGACTCTGAGCGGAAAAATCCACGACGTCTCTGGAACTCCGTTAAAACTGTCATTGCTAATAATACCGTGCAAACCTCTACAGACATTACTCCGCAGGCCTTTTCTAAGTTTTTCTATGAAAAAATAGAATCCATACGCGCCTCCACATCTTCTGCCCCCCCACCAATATTTACAGCCAATTCCAAATGTTCCCTGTCATCATTTAAACCTACAACGCTAGAAGAAGTAGGAAGGTTAATTTTAAGTTCGCCTAATAAACAATGTGTTCTTGACCCTATCCCAACTTGGCTCCTCAAGAAATGTAGCGACGTGTTGGCTCCCTTCCTGGTTCACGTGTTTAATAAGTCCTTAAGTACAGGTGACTTCCCAGAACCACTTAATAATAATAATAATATTTGGATGATTTATATAGCGCCGTTTTTGTGAAAAATCACCTCAAGGGCGCTGTACAAACTTATAATACATTTCTAAAATCTAAAAAACTACAAGCTAGGCAAACAATTATAAACAACTTATGGCTAAAAATTGCATACATCGGTTCATTGATCACCGATACGAAAATATGTGTACAATATTTTGACCAATGAACGCGATGCTGCCTAAAATTTAGGCGCTCATCTATTAACAGATAAGTGTACAAGATATTTGATGATAATCGATCTTCTTAATAACAGGTGTTCATTGGAACGCGAGAGGATGCGGAGTATTCTAGTATTTTTAAATCTTCAATTGTACCTACCTTTGCGATTAGTTCGCGGGAAGTCTGACAATATAAACGTAGTGTGGCAGAATCCTTGCCCATCGTCCATCAGATATTGCCGCCCGATTAAGATTATCAAAAGAGGCTCAGAAAGCTCGGAACAAAGATTTTTAAAAATATATTCGCGAGAACTATTCTAGAAAATGTTCTCGTGAGAAATTTTATGAAGGTGTTTTTAATTTAATGTTAGTTACATCTGATCCTATCATAACTAGTTACAGGCAACCCCCAAAGAAACAATTAAATCGTTTTCCTAAGGAAGTTTTCGATTTAATAATTCCTCCGGATATTCATTCTTCAAATATCTTTAGCACCGACGATGATGATGATTGTTCATCGTCTGCTTCAAAATGTAAAAAAGCAAAATTAAACATCACTCGGCCTTTATTTTCACATGGATATGGACATAAATAATATCAATTTTAAGATTTTTTTTTATTTTTTTATTTTTTCGTTGATAAAAATATACTAAAATCCAGAAAACGTTAATAAAATCCGGTAAAACCTACTAAAACCTAATATTAATTTTTTTTATAACCACACCGAAAAATAATATCACTTTTTTTTCCCCGTTAATCCTCCCTGTGAATTGTTTTCAACTTTTGGGGTATTTGGAACCACTGTGCGACGCAAGGAGTGTGTAGTGTGTAGTGTGTAAGAAAGTAGTAGTTTGGCGGTCCGTCCTCTCTGCCTACCTACCGTTGCAGGATAAGTCTGCAGTAGTCACCCCAATCATTAAAAAACCGCAGCTTGATGCCGACAATTTGGGTAACTACCGACCTGTGTCAAATCTGCCTTTCTTAGCGAAACTACTTGAAAAAATTGTTGCTTCCCAAATAACTTCCCACTTAAACGTGAACAAATTATTTACTGATCATCAATCCGCATATCGCAAGTTCCACTCAACAGAAACCGGATTACTTCGTGTCCTGTCAGACATAACTCTTGCCATAGAATCAGGTAAGTTAGCCCTTCTTTCGCTTTTAGATATGAGCGCCGCATTTGACACCATTGACCACAACTTCCTTATTAAGAGACTAGAAGTAACATTTGGTTTACAGTCTAACATAAAAAAATGGCTAAAATCTTATCTATGCAATCGCTCTCAAGCGGTAAAAGTTGGAAACAAACAGTCCAACTTCACGAAACTCTCTTCAGGGGTACCTCAGGGATCCGTTTTGGGTCCACTTCTTTTCATTCTTTTTACAAATGATGTCGCAAAAATTATCGAGTCATTTGGTCTCTTATCTCACTGTTATGCTGACGATCAGCAAGTATACTTTTACTGCACACCAGATGAGATCAACGGTCTTAAAATTCGCACAACTGATTGTCTAGAAGCGATTAGTCTTTGGATGTCCTCGAACAAACTTAAGTTGAATCCCACAAAGACCGAGTTTCTCTGGGCAGCCACGAAAAGACGCCAACATTTAATAGACTACTCACCAATTTCTATTTCCGGCAGCGACGTAATTGCAAAAACAACCGTCAAACTTCTAGGTGTTTATCTGGATTCAGACCTTTCGCTAAAAAGTCAGGTAAATAGGACCGTCAGTACTGGTTTCTTCTATCTAAGACAACTTAAATCAGTTCGTAGGAACCTCTCAACAGAGGCAACTAAGCTTCTTGTGAACTCATACATAGTATCACGTCTTGATTACTGTAATGGCATTTATGCAAGACTTCCTAAATGCCAAACTGATAAACTACAATCAGTGTTCAACGCCGCAGCACGGCTTATTACTGGGGTACCCAAGTTTTCGCACATTTCGGAACACCTTCGAAATCTTCACTGGCTGAAGTGTCCTGAACGGATCCAATACAAGTTATGCTGGATGGTGTTTAAAGCTCTCAACGAAATGGCTCCACCCTATATCTCTGAACTGTGCATTCCGGAAAATATTGGTCTAAGACATTCAACTCTTAGATCAGCGACATCATCTGCAATCGGAAGGTTGAAAGAACCTAAGCGAAATCCGAACACTAACTTTGGTGATCGTGCTTTCGAAGTATCCGGCCCTGAGGCTTGGAATAAACTTCCTATGGAATTAAGATGTATAACCAGTCCAACAGAATTTAGATCCAAACTTAAAACTCACCTATTTAAACACTCATTTCCATAAATTCGCTATTTCATTCAAACATTGCTATCCAATCTGTTGTTGAGCGATGAATTATCTTATTGCAGTTGAGATCGACGATTAAATTCATTCATTCATTTAAGATACCTATGCTTTCCTTTAAAAACTGTTAACCCATTACAATCATTTTCACAACCGTGTTATAAAATTGTAATATTATGTACGAACTTCCTTCTTCTTCTGGCGCTAACAATATTAATATTAAAATACGGTATAAAATAATTTGTAAAATGTGTAGAATAAAATATCTATGTATGTATACATGTATATATAATATCCTCAAACTGCTTCGACTCTCTTTCTCTGTCTGTACCTATATCTGTAGAGTTTTGTTGATCACTTGGTAATATTAGATACCTGGCAAAACTAAAAATATTTATTGTTGTATGTAAATACCTATTTTAATTGTAAATCTCTAATTTTAAGTCACGGTTGCAAATATTTGTATGTCACCAGTTTTAAGTCAGTAGTAATAAGTCTTAGTTGTAAGTCACTAGCTACATATAAGTCTTAAATGTAGGTTCCTAGTTATAAGTTTGAATCCTAGTTGTAAGCCTATCGTATTCATTTTATTTAATTGTATGCTTATTATATGTACAGCGCCCTTGAGATGATTTTTCATGAAAACGGCGCTTTATAAATCAGCCAAATATTATTATTATTATTATACAAAATGTATGAGGAAAAGAATTTTCTTCATAATTATTGTTTTGTGAATTTTTCAGATGTTTTAAGAGTGGGATAACCCTTTCAGACCCTGTACTCACTTTTGTGAGGGTAAGTTCCTCATTTAATTTCTGACGGTGCAATGCTTCTATGGGTGTGTGACCGGTCTCGATCGTTTGTGAGCATGGCTAGGTACTTGAAAAATATTTTTTTACGGGGTAAAATATTTATGCGGTGGCAACATTAGGATTATTTTGTTGCACTTTTATGACAGTTCATCAAAGTCTTGTCAGTCTCTCTGTTTTTGCACATATCTTTGCTTTTATTTAACTTCTTCCAATTGTTATTAAAGTTATTGTTGGTAAAAAGTGTAATAAACGATAGTGTTGCGCTATTACAAGTTAAAAGTGTATTTTGTATTGATTAGAGACATTTGAATTTTACAACTCACGTTTGTGAGTTCTGGTTCTCAACCCTGCCAATGTAAGTAATGTATGGAATATCATATTTGTGTTATTTAATTAAAATGCCTTCGTTTTTACTGTGTTTTTATGATTTGTATTTTATTTACAGACCATGGAGAATCTTATAAATGATCCAGATGCCATTGTTGACTTGCTTATGAACGGAAATGAATCAGACATTGAGTTATTTGGCGATGATGATGACGAAGATGAATGGACCCCACAAAATAGAACCGCAAGCAGTTCATCTGATTCTGAGCCAGACGAAGAACCGGATAATCCACCACCTGCACAAAGAAACTACCAGTGGAGGAAAAGATCTTTTGTGAGAAAGACAACAACACCAATATTTCAAGTACCATCTCAAGTAATATCACCAGTCGCATTCTTTGAGAGGTATTTTACGCAGGAGCTTTTTGAGCTGGGAGCGAAACACACTGCACAATATTATTTAAGTAAAACTGGAAACATACTGAAAACTTCTGCTTCTGAAATAAAAAAGTTTTTTGGTATAAATGCCCTAATTGGCTGTATTAAATTTCCGAGGATCAAGCTTTACTGGCATGCTCGATTTCGATTTGATCCGATTGCATCAGTTATGAGTCGTGACAGATTTTTTATGTTCCGCGTGAATTTACACTTCGTTGACACATTTGGTGAAAATGCAGACCATGCTAATAATACTTTTTGGAAAATTGATCCAGTGATAAAAGCAGTGAGAGATAGATGTCTTTCTATTAAGAGAGACTTTGGATGTTACTCAATTGACGAGCAAATGATACCATTTCTAGGAAGATGTGCCGTTCGCCAATTTGTAAGAAACAAACCTCGTCCAACCGGACTGAAAAATTTCGTAATGACTAGTTCCAATGGAACAGTGTTGGATTTCGAGATATACCAAGGTGCAAATACACCATTACCCGATCGAACATTAGGTCTAGGTCCTGCAGTAATTTTGCGACTTATTTCAACTCTGCCAGAAGAAAGCTCTGTCTTCTTCGATCGTTATTTCACAACAATGCCTTTGTTTGATAAACTCAAGGAGAAAAAAATTTATGGCACAGGCACCATTATGCCTAACAGATTTAAAGGCTTCAAGTTTACCCCAGATAAACAAATGAAGAGAGGGGATTTTGAAGAAGTATGCCGATCAGATGATGCTGTTTCTATTGTAAAATGGAAAGACAACAAATCTATTTTAATGGCATCTTCATTTGTAGGTAGTACGCCTAGTACTTACGTTGAAAGATGGGATAAAACTGAAAAAAAACACATACCAGTTCAGTGCCCAGCTGTAGTAAAACTATACAATGAAAAAATGGGTGGAGTCGATAGTTGTGATCAAAGTCTGGAATGTTACAGGACTTGGGTCAAGACAAAGAAATGGACACTAAAAGTAATTATTCATATGTTTGACCTAGCTATAGTAAATAGCTGGAATGAGTACAGAAGAGTTTGCAATGAAAATAATTACAGAAAAAAAGATATAATGGACCTGCTGGATTTTAGGCTGACGATTGGAGAGTATTTGCTTGGAGGACTGCCACCCAAACGAATGTTTGATGCAGATGCTGAAACGAGCACCCAAACAATACAGCCACCTTCAAAAAGATACCAACCAGCTGCAATTCCATTTGAAGACAAGAGGTACGATGGCTATGAGCACTGGCCCATTGTCGAATCTCTCAAAGCTCCAAGGTGTTGCAGACTGGAGGGATGTTCAAAGCGATCTCGCACTAAATGCCTAAAATGTGATGTCTACTTATGCCTATCAAAAGATGTCAACTGTTTCTTAAAGTTTCATCGCAAATAATCAATGATTTTTGATAACTTCCTATGAATATTTTGTTATACCAGTATCTCTTTTTGGAAATGGTTGAGAACCAGTACTCACAATTGTGAGTATAGCTTTTCCAAGGAAAATTGATTAATAAAAAATATAAAAAAAAATTTTTTTTCTTATTTTGTTTCCCATAATCACATTACTACAACGAAAAACTAAAAATTATTTGTAAATTAGGCTCGGGTCTGAAAGGGTTATAGGGGCAGAATGGTTATTTGCTGAAAAACGGCTTAATACTACCTTTCATGTGTCATTCTCAGATTTGATATTTTTTGTTACCAAATAATGGACCTTTATTTTTCAATCTGCTTATTTTTTTGTAATTGATGTAGGCATTTGACCATGAAAAATTCTTCTTCTTCTTTCGTATGGTGGGGGGTCAGAGGGGGACATCTAGGTCTGCGAGCCAGTCTAGGGCCTCAGGCGTTGCCCTGTGGACCTCATCAATCCCGCCGGTGAATGAATGGAGCGGGCATTCGTTGACCGCATGTTCGGTGGTCTGCACCGCACCGCATTCACTCGTCGCCGACTCTTTAAGGCCCCATCTATGCATCATGTGAGCACAACCATTAAAAATAAAAACATTGGTACACCATACAACCCATTTTTAAAACTTAAGTTTATGATTATCGCATTAATAATGATTTTACACAATATTTTTAATCTATATTAATAAAAATGAATCGCCGAAATGTATGTACGCGCATAACTTACGAACGACTGCACCAAATTGGATAATTCTTTTTTTGT
This sequence comes from Limnephilus rhombicus, assembly GCA_929108145.2. NCBI lineage: Eukaryota > Metazoa > Arthropoda > Insecta > Trichoptera > Limnephilidae > Limnephilus > Limnephilus rhombicus. Next base: position 11,577,947 of record OV815291.1, read on the forward strand.
TGTGATTGTTAGTCAGGAGAAGGTTTAAATGAAAGAAAAAATTTAAAAAATCAAACAGATTTTTTTTTTTTTTCTAAATAATTTTTATTTTTTTTTATAAATCGTCGTATTATTTATTGTGATTTATAAGAAAATACCACGTACGCGTAACGCAAGTCGAGTTCACAATCTTCGAGACAATGAGACTGAAGAAGAAAATTGAGCAGCGTTTGTAGGCAAATAGAATGAGAATTTTTCAAGCGAGATCTACCGCGACTCCGGAAGAACCTATACCATCGACTTCAAGCGAGAGGAAACAAAACAGACGATCTAACGTAACAATTACCTATGAACGTTTGGCGTTTAGATAAATGATACAACAGTCGATTACTCCAGCGATACATCGGTCGATTTTGGAACAATTGCAATGCTTTGAGTTTTCAACTCGAACCGCCAGGATTATGTTGTGCGAATGGAAAAGTCAAATAACACGACGACGCCACCTAAACCACTGAATTCATTGCTTTCAACCGACGTGTAATATAACCAAAACATCAGCAATGGCGAAAGTGCTAAAAAATTGTAAATTTATAATTTGGGATGAGTGTACGATGGCGCACAAACGAGCATTAGAGGCACTCGATCGAACATTAAGAGATTTTTCATAGCAATCAGATCCTCTTCAGAGGAGCGATGATTCTACTGGCTGGAGATTTTCGCCAAACGCTACCAGTCATTCCCAGATCAACAGCTGCTGACGCAATAAATGCTTGCTTGAAGGCATCAAATTTATGGAGATACGTAAAAAATCTCAAGTTAACAACGAATATGCGAGCGGCGTTACAAAATGACATATCGGCGGAAGTGTTTGCAAATGTATTATTAGACATTGGCAATGGTAAAATTCCTGTTGGCACTTCTACTGGCCTCATTTCGTTACCACCAAATTTTTGTCAATTCACAACGTCAAAGGAAGAATTAATATCGAAAGTGTTCCCAAATTTGGTGTGAATTATAAAAACCATGCGTGGTTGAGCGAACAAGCCATTTTAGCAGCGAAAAATAAGGATGTGATAAGATTTGAATATAAAAATTCAGTGTCAAATTGATGGCTTGAATTAATGCATTCATTTAAGTCAATCGATTCCATTATCGATCCAAATGAAGTAGTCAATTATCCTACTGAATTCCTAAAGTCAAGGATTTGCCAGGATTACCGCCGCACAATTTACAACTCAAGGTTGGCTCTGTGATAATTATGTTATGCAATCTGAATCAGCCAAAATTGTGCAACGAAACCAGACTTGCAGTTAAAAAAATTATGAAAAATTTGATTGAAGCATAGGAAAATTCAAAGGCGAGAATGTGTTTATTCCCAGAATACCACTAATGCCCACTGACTTTCCTTTTGAATTTAAACGTGTCCAGTTTCCAGTGCGCCTTGCATCCGCAATGACAATTAATAAATCCCCAGGCCAATCGTTAGAAGTGTGTGGAATAAATCTTGAATTGCCGTGTTTTTCGCATGGGCAGTTGTACGTTGCGTGCTCGAGAGTCGGCAAACCATCGGCGCTATTTGTTTTCTCTCCAGAAGGAAAAACGAAAAATATTGTACATTACAAGGCATTACAATAATTATGGTCGAATTATTTCATTGTTATTTTATTTCTTTTTATGGTCGTATTGTAAACGGAAGATTTTGTCTCATTTTTTGCCATTAAGTACGTAACGTGTAACATTCGATATATGGAATTATTGATAATCCAACTGATTTGAATTTACCGGAAGTATTACATTTCCTTAGTCCGCGACTGTACACCACCCATGTGAATAGTACAACAAGTCTTTCAGGAATTTCTAAAATATTCATGAAAAAAATGTATGGCGGTACGGAGTTCGCCGGGTCAGCTAGTTTAAAATATATATACATAATACATACATCTGTAGAAGTACGGCTTCTTATTATCGTTATATCTGTGGATATTAACAATTAAATAAATACTTCATTTTACACTAAATTCTAACACATCTCATAGCTTTTAACTTATTCCAGGCTAGGATCTCCCGTTGACAGGCAATTAAACTATACGCTCCTCGTTTAATAGCGCATTTATTTTGAAAATGCCGTCAAAATGTTTCATTAATGGCTCTAAACGTAGAATACTGACTCATTTGAAACACTGCAATATCCTCAGGAAGCTACAAAAACAGTAAGTAATCACAAATTCTCTTTTTTCATGTAAATTTGTCCGAGATGTATTTTTTCAACGGCCATATTCTTCAAAATGTTTAAAATCTAACATTGCCTGTGCGTACTGCTTTCCTGTATGGTCAGTACGAACTTCATGTGAACGGCAACTGGCTTGTTTTGCAAGTGTGTGAGAATTCATTAAATGTGTACACACACAGCTATAATATTCGTGGCGTGTTATTTCGGCAAGTTGCAGATTTCACAGACAATTGTGTAAGCGGTGTTTGGTAATAAATACAAAAATTATCTTATACTTTTAGTATAAGGGGATTAAGGAGTTAACCAGTTTATTACCGTTTATTTATTTTTATCTAAAATTTCAAATGAAGTGAATAATGTTTAATGTACTTGGTGTTTGAGATATAGACAGAAAAAAATTTTTAAAGGAAATTAACAAAAACATCGCCTTTCTGCTTATAAATACGTAACCATTTACACATTGTCAAATCAAAAATATTCTATATATGTTTTGTGTCGTAAAGTTCCAAATAATATTATTTTTCTCTTTGTAGATCAAAACATGATTTATCCATGGCAGCTGGAAAAAATACTCCTAACAAGGTATGCTTCAAGTAACAAATGAATTTGAGTGAGTCCCGGGAGGGGGGGGGGGGGGGGGGGAATTTTTCATCTTAATTCCTTAATGTTTTTTTCGCTTTTTTATTTAGGAAAAAATACAGCAAGAACACCAACATACGATAGAACCAAATGAGCCTACCGTAAATATTGCACACAAAGGACCAACCTTGGAAGATTTAGAGCACGAGGATATTCTTATTGGTTCATCAGCCACTACTGTCGAAAAGCTACTGTAATACTTATTGCACTTCAAATATCTCGCATTTACTATTCATCACCTCATATCCCTTTCAGCACTGGCTGATACGATCGTGCGGGTCCGTTTATAAAAATATTTCTCGAAAACGGTTTTAAATTTCGTTGGTATTCCGGCCTACAATGACCGTGCGGGCTTGTATCTAAGCCCTACTGGCCATTGTTTCCAAAATTTACCGCTAGGGGCATCATTAAAAACTGTCAAAATGTCGCGTCAACAACGGAGCCAACCTCTGCCTCGTAAGTTATTTATAAATACAAATATATAAACTATTTAAGTAATTCACCGTGTTATTATTGTAGTTAACATGTTAATCAATGAGTTAATTCTATTTTTTTAGTATGACATTCAGCATTGTGTTATTTATTAATGAAAATATTAACACCAGCACGGGGGTGCTGGTCAGGTTTATTCTCATACATTCCATTCCAATTCTGTCTGATAAATATTTGCAAAGTGTTATAATTTTTAATTAAATGAAGACAATATAAGCGAAACTCAATCGAAAATCTGAAAACAGAAAAATCAGAAAAAGATATTGACACATCTGGGACACGAACCCAGGACCTCTCGCTTACCGGGCGAACGCGCTAACCACTGCGCCACCGTGTCGATATCCAATTCGGTCACTTTTAACTGTATCATACTTCGACTAAGAACCACCCACACTATCTTCATTTTTCTTAACGCATATACTATTGGCTGCTATCTTTATGTATGATTGCAAGATTCAAACCCGAACTAAATGCTCTCTAGATAGTGTCTGGATAAATCTTTATCCATTTTATTTAATATGCGACATCTATTGACTTTTCTGCAAGTCTAGGATGAATATTTTTATTTTTATTTTAACTTTATGAGTAAAACCTCAAATTGTAATATTTAATTAAATGAAGACAATATAAGCGAAACTCAATCGAAAATCTGAAAACAGAAAAATCAGAAAAAGATATTGACACATCTGGGACACGAACCCAGGACCTCTCGCTTACCGGGCGAACGCGCTAGAACGTCCCAGATGTGTCAATATCTTTTTCTGATTTTTCTGTTTTCAGATTTTCGATTGAGTTTCGCTTATATTGTCTTCATTTAATTAAATATTACAATTTGAGGTTTTACTCATAAAGTTAAAATAAAAAAAAAAAAAAAAATAAAATAAAAAAATAAAAAATAAAAAATAAAAAAAAAAAATGTTATAATTTTTCTCTTTTTCTTTCTTTTTCAATGAGATAATGTCTCACTAATAACACCAGATATTCATTGTAACTCTGTTTGGGCATAATAAAATTGTATTGAAGTATGTTTTTAATTTTTTTTTAAGGTGAAATTCCTGAAATATCACCAGATGAAGGATTCGAAAATTTTGTCCTGAATGCTATTGGAGATGGAAACGATTCGGAAATAGAAGGATATTCGAGTGAGGATGAGGACCTTGTTGCTGATACCCTCGCATTATTAGCGGACAGATCCATTTCTCATATTCCAGACGTGGAAGAGAATGACGATCAAAATGATGATGTGTTGGATGATGTAGAACCGGGCTGTATTTCCTACCCGCGAATTCACATGTACTGGAATAAAAAATATAGACAAGAATCTATTGCACCGATATTAACACGAGATAGATTTTTTTTACTGCGTTCTTCCCTCCATTTTGTCGATACCGTCACTCCTCAATCTGATCATCAAAACAAGCTGTGGAAGGTACAACCAGTTATTGACGCTGTCAGGAAGACATGCCTTAGTCTTGAACGAGCTGGCAGAACTTATTCAATAGATGAGAAAACGATACCTTTCACAGGTAGGTGTCCTGTTCGGCAGTTTGTTAGAAACAAACCTCGACCCACAGGTTTAAAAAACTTCGTTGTAGCCTCCTCTAGTGGGCTAGTGGTAGATTTTGAAATCTATCAAGGACCATCCACTCCACTTCCCAACAGAGAGTTAGGCCTAGGTCCTGGTGTCGTTCTGCGCTTAGCACAAACTTTACCACCTAACAGCTGCCTATATTTCGATAGGTATTTTACAACACTCGCCCTTCTAGAAAAATTAGCTCAAATCGGTTTTCATGGGACGGGAACTATTATGGCTAACCGTTTAAGAGGTTTGAAATTAAAACCTGATAAATTGATGCAACAAGGAGACCATCAACAGCTTGTCAACGAGAATATCGCGTTAATTAAATGGCGAGATGCAAAAACAGTTTTAATTGGGTCAAACTGTACAGGAGCTGAGCCCCTTTCGACTGTCAAGATGTGGAACAAATCCACAAAGACATACGCTGCTGTTCGGGCACCCCAAATTATAAATAAATATAACAACCTAATGGGAGGTGCGGATATTTGCGACCAGCTAATGGAGTGTTACCGCACGTGAATCAAAACAAAAAATGGACCCTAAAAACCATAATACACCTTTTGGACTTGGTTTTGGTAAATTCATGGTTGTTGTATCGCGAAGAATTAAAAAAAAACTGCAAATAAAAAGCCTTTAGACTTAAAATTTCGTTTGGAGGTTGGTGAAGCGCTTACTACAACTCCAGAACGTAAAAGAAAGTCACCTGAGGATCTGAACGAAGAAGAATGTGAGCATACCCAAAATAAACAGTACAAGCCTGTGAATCTGCCAGTAACAGATAGGAGATATGACGGTTATGACCATTTGGCAATATTTGATGATAATATTACACCAAGAATTTGTTGCATGGAAAATTGTAAAAGCCAAACGAAAATTTTATGTGAAAAATGTAAAACCTACCTGTGTCTTTCACGAAATAAACACTGTTTTAAATTATTTCACACTAAATCCAAGTAGTTGTTAGTTATTTTCATATCCAAACATAATAAATCTTAATTTCGCACAAATAAATTGGTTTTATTACTCTTTTTCATAAGTCGTTGCTACAAACAAATTTATCTTGGTTTGTATAAAGATAGTCCTGACCATCACGATCGTGCTGGTGAGTTTACTCGGAAAATTGGATTTTCCGAATTTTTCCAATATTTTTCTGTGCATTTATGGGATTGAATTATTCTAAAAATAACAAAATTCTGGAAAAAAAACTTCTTTTTTTCTTCAGTGCTGAAAGGGATATGGATAGGGTTCTAACTTCACTTAACTTGTTCTGAGGTATGTCACGATACGCATTTGATGGGTTTGGGATTCACGCACATTTTTGCAGTTAAGACCAGATGACGGCGTGTGAGCAAACTGCCGCCATAGCCTTCCTGCCTCTACACGGATACATGTAAGCTCCCTATTTTGTGCTGATTAACTTCCGTAAATTATTGTAATCATGTCGCGCTGAACCTTAGACCAGAGAGAGAGAGTAATTTAAAGTCGAATCTAGGTCGAGGTTCCACCTCGTAGTCACTGTTTCTATTGACCATGTGCTATTACAGGAATAAACTGTGTATTCATACGCCCTGTTTCACTAACAATTGACCCGAAATACCCCTCCACACCAAACCTAGGGAGATGAGGCCAAAGCCGACCGGTCCATGAGAAGAGACTTCACCTCAGCCGAAATTGACCTAGTCGCGGCAAGGAGAAGAAGCATCCGCTCTCTAGCGTCTTGACTAGAGACCACTGTTGCCTTATTATTTATTACCCTTAGTAAAGTTTGTATAACCCCCGTCTGGCGGTTATTTGCCCGGAACAGGTCCCCAATGCCGAGACAATTGCATTGAAGCCTCTTGATGGGGCCCAGCGCATAGCAGGTATGAGGTGTCAAACTTTGGAAAGGCGATTTCTCATAACCTATTTACGTATATTCATAATATATCGGAACATTAGTTACCTGCACCTGTAAAATATATTGTCGATGGGCGAGAATTTTTTTGACTTTTTATGATTTTTATGACACGTGTTCCCAACATCGTGATAATAGGTTTGTATTTTACTAAAATTTATATTAATAATCTCAAAATCAGATTGAATAGCAAGGTAATCAGTTTTTATTTCTACATTGTTTAGGAGCAAAAATACAGCAATTCTTTGGCGAAATCACCTGTGACCGAAGACCAAGGATGGAGCTGTGAAGAATCGGAGCAGGAGCTTACTATTGAAGAGGTGATAGAAGAAAGCGATAATATTTTAATAGAATGGCGGAGAGTAGTAAAATTTGATTATTTTTTTAAACAACTCCAATGTATTAGTCAACATGATTACCTTTTTAACTGCAATTTAAAGCATTTACGAATTACCTCAGAAAATAGAAATGGTTTGAACTCTACTTTTAATTTAAAATGCATTTTATGTGGTAAAACTTTTAAACTTAAAACGTCTGAAAGCCTACAAGAAGGCATTGGCATCAACGAATCTTTTGTGTCGGGAATAATGAGCATAGGATCGGGTTATTCGGGCATGGAAGAGCTATGTGCTACTTATCTATTGCTGGATATGGAAAATGCCATAAGAAGGTTTGTGAATGGTGGGAAAAAACCAAACTCACCGGTATGGCTGCGGCAGCCGACGAAGAAAACAAACTGGCTATTCAAAGCGGCGATGTTGACGAAAACGGGACGCCGATGATCACTGTAGTAGCTGATGCGTGTTGGTCCAAGCGATCTTATAACACCAACTACTCCGCCCTCTCAGGAGCTGCTACGATTATCGGTTACCGCACAAAAAAAATTATTTACATGGCAGTTAAAAACAAATATTGTAGAACCTGCGCAAGAGCTTGTTAGGTAACGCGTCGGGTGTTCATTTAAACTCACCGCCTAACAACGGCAAAGAGATGGCGTTAGCGGCGCAGTCGACCGCGCATCCCCGCAGGTCGGCTCCCGGTAAACAACCTCGCGCCACCGGCCGGCCATTGTTGTTGTTTGCCCGGCCCGCCTAACGAGCCCGTTTTGCCGCGCGACTGTTTTTATTCTAATCCGATTGATTCGAGACGATAAACCAAACTCAGAATGTGCCTTGAAACGGAATCCAACTCGAGACCTATGGTCAGGTCCTGAGGACACAGCCTTGGAGCCCTGGAGGACCCGCCTCTCACAGTAAGCCCGTTCCCTCATCTTAGTTTTGTGCTGTAAAATACTGTTCTTGTCGCGATGCGAGAAATTGAGGTCCAGAGAGAAACGCAGGAAATCTTTTAGCATAGCATAATGTTGTGTTTAATTGTGTGCCCATTGTAATTCGAGTTGATTTATGCCTTGTTTAAGTGAATAAACGTAGTAAGGTAAACCTCTCTTTTAATTTGCCAACAAGCTAACCCGAGATATCTTAGCGTCACTCTGACGCCGGTGGATTGCAGCTGCGGCTGGACTGCTGCCCTGAGGTACATGTTTCCTATTGATTGAGCTGGTCGCGGGTGGATCCAGACCCAGGTCCCGTCTCCGGATGTAGTAAGTTACCCACATGTTTGCATTGTTGCCATCCAAATGTGAAGGGGTCTACGCCCCAACACAGGCCCCACGTGGCCCCAATACGGGCGCCCCCACTTGAAGCGTATTTACACCTTTTTACACTAGCGACTCCAATGTGGGCCTTTTTACACTGGTGTCAACGTAGGTGTTACACCCTTTTTACACTGGCGACCAACTACGGGGCTAATTCACCAGCAAGATGTTTCGGTTAGTTTTTGGCGGGAGAGTGTTTTTTTTTTCTTTTTCCCCAAATATTTTGTTTCCATTTGCATTCATAGAGAATATCGAATACTGCTGCCAACCTTTTACGCGGGAACATCCCAACGATTCTTCGCGCGGTTTTTGGCGTGGCAACAGAGTTATTGTTCTCGAGTACCTTTTATCTATGCTGTTTCAAATAAGTCAGGGAAACCGTAGATTCCCGCCCTACAAATTGTCAACACATTAATCTTTTTTCCTTCCCATAATTAACATAGCTACCGTAAATTTAAAATACATAAGTGTTATTCCGCGCTACTGTGATTTGTGTTTTAAAAGAGTGAAGTGTGAAAACATTAAATTTCCTTTTTTCAAAATACACTTCGGTGCCCTTTTTCAAAAGTACGTGTGTGTTCCTTTTAAAAGTGAATGGTGAAAAATTAAAAACGTGTTTTCTAAAGGCCCCCCCCCCTGGCAAATTTTTTTTGAAAAAACAAAATACTTGTGAATTTCGTCGAGTTTTCGAAAAATGTTTTGTGAAAAATAGAAAACCTTTCCCCTTAAGGCCCGAAAATTCTGGAATCAAGCGCGCCGTTTTTCCGGATTCTGGACAACAGCCATTTCTCGCCATATTCTCATTATTATGGATTGCCAGCCGGTGATTATTGAAGCTCCCCCGGGCATAATCCCAAATATTTTTTAATCCACTAAAACAACTCTGCTACAAGCTCTGCGTGAAAGAAACCTGTCACCAGATAATAAGTCGACGAAGTCCCTAGTGAACTACGCCCTATATTTTAACAGAAAATATATTAAGAAACTGCAGTTTTCAAACCCCACCCAGAGGGAAGAAACCCCCAGCCCTGCCGGAAATTAAGGCGATACCCACAACAAATAATTCCCCGAACAAGGTTTATGACTTATCCACCTGGAAAGTAAAATACAACGGGCAAACAAACATAGATGATTTCATCTACAAGGTGGAGGAAACTGCTAACATCAGAGGGGTCCCACAAGAAATTTTGCATAAAAACTTTATCGACCTAATCTCTCCGGAAATCTTTGCTTGGCATAAGTCATACAAGAAAAAAACAAATTCTTGGTCGGAACTGAAGGCAGCCCTTTTATTATCTTTTGGAAAAACAGAGGCGCAACATAAAATTAAGTTGAATCTGCTGTTAATCAAACAATTACCTAAAGAAACCACGGCGCAATATTCTCAACGTTCAGAGGAAATCAATGACAGGCTTCTAACTCCCCTTCCTGAAAGTGAATTGCTGCCGATCATCATAGATGGATTGTTGGAGAAATACCAGAATATAATCTCCCAGAAAATTTCTTCGCTCGCCCATTTAAAGTAAGTCTGCCTCCTTCTAGAGTTGTACCAAAGCAGAAGAAAAACATCTCTAGTGACGCACGATTACCTCAAACCTAGTCTCTCCTCCGCTATCAAGTCCGAGAACAACGAGAAGAAACATTGCTCTTTTTGTAAAAGGCAGGGCCATGAGCTGGCCACCTGTTTCAAGTATGCGAAAACTTTGGAAAAACAGGAGTCCAAACCTTTCAAACGCCCCTTCTCGGAAATTCACGCCGCTCCTCAGGACAATTTAAGAGCCAGTGTGTCATGAGCGACCCGGGTCGATCGACCCAGGACTAGTGCCAACGTAAGTGTTACACCCTTTTTACAAGCTATAAATTTGAAAATTCCTATGCCCGAGCACACATTCTTTAAAAATTATGTTGGTTCTTCAAGCGGAATGGAAGCTGAAGCAATTTTAGACGGCTTCCAACAATCGATGAGTATGTACGGTCTTACATACTCAACCCTCATTGGCGATGGAGACTCCAGTACTTATGCCAGAATTAGAAACAGTCACCCGTATCCCAATATTACAGTACAGAAAATAGAACGCTCTAACCACTTAATTCGAAACTACAGCAATCAAATTGAAAAAATTACAACAGATACCGGCTTTCCTTTGGAGTTCAGAAAAATTATTTCAACCAACAAACTTCGTCTTAGGAAGGCGGTAGTTGGAGCTGCAAATTACAGGATGCAATCAAATAGTGCTTTGGACCAAAAAAATTATCAATTTAAGGAGAGATTTATTAAATGGACCCAAACAAGTTTTCGATGAACATAAAATTTTTTTACCATACTTCTACAAATTTAAACTTGATCCAAATAAAATATTAGACTACAATCACATATTTTCAAAAATTATGGACGCTAATTCTCGGCTTGTCAGTAATGCCTGAAGTCTAGTATATTGTTTAAACAGTAACATTGTTGAGAATTTTAATGGAGTTATTGCAAAATTTATTGGTGGAAAAAGAATTAATTGTTCTTTAAAAGAGTCCTATATGGGTCGTTGTGCAGCTGCAGTAGTTTCTTTCAATTCTAAGCGACCTTATTATTCTTTACATAAGCAGATTTTCAACAGAAGTACTAGTAATTTTTTAAATCAGTTAGAATTGAAAAGAACAAAAAGAAGAATGGCTTCTAAAACAAACGATAAAAGTGTTATGTATAAAACATAGGTTAATTGTCGTTTTAAGTAAGAACTGGAATCTATGAGGCGGCACGATAGCATTGTCTATTGTTTTTCATCCTGGCAACACCAGAGAGGAGCGGAAATGTGATGGTGGCACTTCCCCCGGCGGGCGTAAGGCCCGCCGGAGGTCGTGAGAGTTTTTGGAGAGAATCGGGCAAGATGGAGTGCATCGGTGCCTAATCAGAGAGATTCGAAGTTCCCGTAAAGTTCGGGCGGTTATTATAGTGCCGTTACAAGTTTATTTGAGTTCCCGTTATGGTTTCGACCCCGCGAGTCGCGCTCCGGAAATAAATGTTGTGTTCACACAATGGCCGAATTGTATTTTTGTCGAGGAATAGGAAATTTCGTTCTGGACAGTAAACGCCCCTGCCTTTAGTCCCAGAAACACCGTGGGCTAGTGTGATTTCCGGCCAATATAATGTTCTACCCGATCTCCGCCAGGAAATCTCCTGGTGTATCAATTCACGATACACGTGCGTGACTCTATCGTTTGCCATCCGCGCCAGCTTACTCCACCGTGGGACGTGGAGTAGCCTAATTTGCTCGCGCCAGAGTATTTGCTCATGCTGCAGAGGACATCGTTTGCCATCCGCGCCAGCTTACTCCACCGTGGGACGTGGAGTAGCCTAATTTGCTCGCGCCAGAGTATTTGCTCATGCTGCAGAGGACATCGTTTGCCATCCGCGCCAGCTTACTCCACCGTGGGACGTGGAGTAGCCTTATTTGCTCGCGCCAGAGTATTTGCTCATGCTGCAGAGGACATCGTTTGCCATCCGCGCCAGCTTACTCCACCGTGGGACGTGGAGTAGCCTTATTTGCTCGCGCCGGAGTATTTGCTCATGCTGCAGAGGCCAGAGGATTCCTGCCGCCAATATAGTCAGCTCGCATCACCGTGGGACGTGGGCAGTTGCACCAACCTTAGTCACCGGGAGGATCCCTCATCGTCTAAACGACCGCGTTAATAGTCAGATTACTTTAGCTTTAGTTATCGGTTATGGTCTGTGGGGGGTAAGTTCTTTCCTATCTGTATTATTATTTGCAATATTTGAAATAAACCTATACGGTTAGTCCAATTATAATTAACCTTATTTTATTTACAAAACCTGGTAATTCCTGCCTATGCCTGACATCATAGAACTTAATTCCCCGCTCTGGGAGGGGGAATCTCTGCTCTACCGCTGTGCTGGTCGATTTGGCGGGTCTGATGCTGAGGATTCCTCGGGATCAGATCCTGGCGCGTCCGGTACTAACCGGCAAAGCCATTTCGTCCACTCACCTTAATTAAATCCCTTTAATAAATAAGCCAACTTGTGGCAATTCCCTTGACCCTAACATGGCGCCTACAACTGTGTTCTGGGCTCGTATAATTCCTATTTGTCTAGGTTTTGGGTTGGAGTTACTATAGTTTTGTTTTGTAATCGATCAATAATTGTTTTTGTTATTTCGAAGCATCTCACATAAAACATAACCTTTAAATGTCATTCCGGTATACACGTAAATATTGCGAGGTTATCAATCTGTCAACAATACAGCCAACTTGATGATAATTCTGTACACATTATTATTATATATTTGTTTGTGGGTTAAGTTATTCGGACTTACGGGCAACACGAATACTAAGTGTCAATTTGACAGACGGCTATGTCAATCGTAAACAAACATTGCATTTGACAACAACTGTCATAATGTAATTACACCTTTAAGTTTTTAAGATTGTCGTGTACAATGAATACTATTAAGCGCTTATAAATACGATTAATTATATAATTGCTCTGCGGGTAAGCAATATATTCGTAGCTATCGTTACTAGCTAATTTATTGACATTGTACATTTAATTATTGGAATTTTACAATTATACTTTTCAAAATGTCGACTACAATAGACAACATCAATAGTAGATCGAAAGATGAACTTTCTGCGGAACTTTTATCCAGGAATATAACACCAGACGGTACTTTAGAAGAAATGCGGATTCAAGCCAGAAGGCATAACAAAAATATTAAAATATCTGAAGCTATCGAGCATCATGAGATAAGTGTTAACCCAGATAATGACAGCGAATTTGGCTCAAACTACATTACATATACAAAAGTTATTTATAATGAATCAAACTCTTCTTCATCTTCATCCACAAGTACTATTAATAATTGGAATATTAAATTTGATGGTAATAGTTGCGTAAGAGACTTTATACTGGAAATAGAAGAGAAATGTAGAATTAGGAACGTTCGTCATGACGATTTAGTGAGATGTTTTCCTGATATTTTAGATGGATTGGCATTATTATGGTTCAGATCAATTTATACACCTGATTTGACTTGGAATGAATTATCTATATTACTTATAAAACAATTCGAAACAAATAATAGACAGATTGAATTAAAATCACAACTTTTCTCTATGAAACAACCAGCTGGTATGTCAGCCTTTGAATTTACGTTAAGAATGCAGAAGCACAATAATATGCTTGATTCTAAATTACCACTCTCTGAACTTTTACAATTATGCATGAGGGCATTACTACCCATTTATATCAACCTTCTGGCATCTAGAGATTTCAACTCATTTTCAGAACTTACCGAAGCTACAAATAAACTGGAGTCTTATTCAACGTCTAATTTGTTAGAAAATAATTCTTCTTCTTTTTCTAATGATAATCCACTTAAGGATAATAAAAAAAATTATTATTTCACTAATTCACGGGGCAGTAATAATAATAATTTCAATTCTAATCGTAACTCGTATCGTGGTACCTACAATAATCGTTCTACGGATTATAATTATAAACAAAATAATAATAATAATTATAATAATAATAATTATAATAATAATACTAAAAATTATAGGAAGCATATAATCAAAGATATAAATCAAATTGATGATTTATGTAGAAAATGTTTGGCTTTTCCGGAAACTATAGAACATATTATATCGGGATGTTCTATATTAGCGCCGTCTGAGTATACATTTAGGCACAATCAGGTTTTAAAAATAATCCACCAAAGTTTGGTAATTAAACATAACTTGATTGACTGCCGTTATATAGTACCATATTATGAATATGAACCAAATTCATTTTTAGAAAACGAATTTTATAAAATATATTATGATAAAACTATACTAACAGACAGAACAATTAGTCATAATAGACCTGATATAGTTTTACATGACAAAATTAAAAAAATAACTTATATCATTGATGTAGCTATTCCAAATTCCTGTAATATTCAAAAAACTGTTTCTGAAAAAATTAGAAAATACACAGATTTAGGAAATGAGATTAAAAGAATTTGGCATTCTCGGAATATAAAAATATTACCATTTGTTATTTCGGCTACTGGCATTATACCTAGGTCTCTGATTCAAAATTTAGGCGTATTAGATTTGTCAAAGAATTTATACATAAAAATGCAAAAATCGGTAATTTTAAATACATGTAGGATTACAAAAGATTTTTTAAATATTTATATTGAGGGATCAGTAGGATTTATAGGTTCAATTAGGAATTCCACAGAGCCGAACCCTCTGATATGAAAATATCTGGAGTCGGTGAATTATTTTCCCATCTGGTCTCTGGTAGGTTGACATGTTGTTCTTGTATTGTTTTGTAATTTTAATACATATAGTGCAATTGCATAACGTGGATTGACCAGATGATCACTTGGGAAGTGTGTGAAAGGGTTTAGTTTTTCCTGTGGGGAAAATTAAACCCGGACATTTAAATCTGGTGCGTAAAATAATAATTATAATAATAATAATAAACAATATAGTGGCAATTCTGCTAATATCAATAATACTCGTTTTTTCTATAATAATCAATCTAAAAAGAATACTTCTAATGATTGTAGAGAAAAGGAGATGTGTCATCCTGAACCAAATTCTACCAAGAACAATATTTATTGTTCTTTTTGTAAATTAAAAGGTCATTTACTATCGGATTGTAGGAAGAGAAGACAAAACAATTCCAATCCGAAAGTTGCTTCTGTTAAACATGGGGATTCAAAAAACTAGATGTGAGTCGCTCTGCTCACGCGCCTTCCTTTGCGCAGAGGAAGTGCGAGTGGCAGAGTTGGCTCCGTCAGGTTAATCAGTTCTTTCGGACTCGAGTTCTGAGGTGGAGGTACCGCCGCCGAAGGATCCCGATTTTAACAGGCGATTTTCATGTTAAGGATATACTTAAATCAGATAGCATACCAGCTTAGTCGGCTATCATAAAGCATCTTCACAGGCGCTATCTTTAATTTAAACCTCTTCAATACAGCTCATTTCAGTTCAGCCTGATCATCCGGATTGCTTTGACCAGTATTGGACATAAAATACATAAGTAAATAATTAATTTTTAAGTGGTCTTTTGTAGAAAATTAAAATCTTACTCCAGTTGATTACTCGAGTATAATTTCACATTAAAATAATAATTAAGATTTGTTAGGTTATTTATGTACAATTATGAGATGCCTCGAAGTACAAATACATATATGTATATATATATATATAATAAGTTCACTATGGTTTATATTTATCTTTAAGTTTATTTCCTTGTCAACTCAGAATGCATGACGATATGAACCCGCTTATCCTTTTGTATTCTGAGTCCATACAGTTTAAAATACTCTGTATTTGTCCTACTAAGTTTTTGTCAACTTGGAATATACGATAATATGAACCCGCATATCCTCGTGTATTCCAAGTTCAATCTCATATGAACTGTGTTAATATACTTTTATATTGCATAAACGTAATTAAGAACATTAAGAGGTATTCGCCCAAAATTTCAATATGTTCTCAATTTAATAATGTTTTAATTACATTTGCTTAAACAATAAAAATAACTTACTATAATTATTCAGGAATTTCATTAATTCGAACAATTTAATCAATTCCCAAGCTATGAGTGTGATTGATTAGTTCCTGCGAGAACTTCAGTAATTAGTTACGATGCACTAATATTATAATTTCTTGTTGCACCTTCTGGTACAAAAGTCACATACTTAATTAATTGGCACCATTTTTTTTAACGATGGTTGTTGACTATTGATAGCACCATTTATTTACGATGGTCGCTAACCATTCTATTGTCACCATTTTTAACAATGGTTGAATAATAAATAAATTGGCATCATTCATGCGATGATTGTATGACTATCCTTAACACCATTCAGTTACAATGGTTGGTTATATCCTGTATTTCATATACAAATGTTCTAATAAACCTATATTTTGTTTTCTATTATATAACTGTCAGAAAAACTTATCCCACGAGACCAGTTAGAGAGTTAGATAGGTAGGCTCTTCTAAAGAGGAATTCTTTTATCCAGAATGGATTTAAAATCAGTGTTGAAGTGCAGATGGTACACCATCTAAGTGTATAGCCTACTTTGGCTTACTTAAAAGTGTTCTGAACAGTGATGCTTTACGCATATTTAATGTGTTGATGTTTATTGATGTCATATCTTGGTGATAATATCTATTCTAATATTAAGTTCTATTCTGTTATAGATGCTACGTCTACGGTAGTCCCAGACGAGAGTCAGAATACATCACCCAGCGTCTTATATGCTGTGGGTGATTACGGGCCCCGTTCACGTATCTTCTTATTGTCTACAAATTGTCTACAATTAAGGTCTTTAACTCTAAGTACTGATTTAATTATATCTAATTGTCTAACTTCGAATGGATGCGTCGCAGACTCTACCATCATGTCTTCAGCATGATGGGCGCGACTGATTTTGTCACGCACCCATTTGCAAGCATACTGTTGCTAGTAGTTTTGTTTTTTCTGATGTACAACTCATTTTTATGATATTATGTTTATGTATGTTTTTAGGAACCCATCAGACCAAGTTAGGGTATCTCTTAGCTCAGGCTTTTCTTTTGTTCTCCTTGTGTTTGAGGGCAAACACCTTGGGAGCGAGCGGGGTAATGTTATGTATAAAACATAGGTTAATTGTCGTTTTAAGTAAGAACTGGAATCTATGAGGCGGCACGATAGCATTGTCTATTGTTTTTCATCCTGGCAACACCAGAGAGGAGCGGAAATGTGATGGTGGCACTTCCCCCGGCGGGCGTAAGGCCCGCCGGAGGTCGTGAGAGTTTTTGGAGAGAATCGGGCAAGATGGAGTGCATCGGTGCCTAATCAGAGAGATTCGAAGTTCCCGTAAAGTTCGGGCGGTTATTATAGTGCCGTTACAAGTTTATTTGAGTTCCCGTTATGGTTTCGACCCCGCGAGTCGCGCTCCGGAAATAAATGTTGTGTTCACACAATGGCCGAATTGTATTTTTGTCGAGGAATAGGAAATTTCGTTCTGGACAGTAAACGCCCCTGCCTTTAGTCCCAGAAACACCGTGGGCTAGTGTGATTTCCGGCCAATATAATGTTCTACCCGATCTCCGCCAGGAAATCTCCTGGTGTATCAATTCACGATACACGTGCGTGACTCTATCGTTTGCCATCCGCGCCAGCTTACTCCACCGTGGGACGTGGAGTAGCCTAATTTGCTCGCGCCAGAGTATTTGCTCATGCTGCAGAGGACATCGTTTGCCATCCGCGCCAGCTTACTCCACCGTGGGACGTGGAGTAGCCTAATTTGCTCGCGCCAGAGTATTTGCTCATGCTGCAGAGGACATCGTTTGCCATCCGCGCCAGCTTACTCCACCGTGGGACGTGGAGTAGCCTTATTTGCTCGCGCCAGAGTATTTGCTCATGCTGCAGAGGACATCGTTTGCCATCCGCGCCAGCTTACTCCACCGTGGGACGTGGAGTAGCCTTATTTGCTCGCGCCGGAGTATTTGCTCATGCTGCAGAGGCCAGAGGATTCCTGCCGCCAATATAGTCAGCTCGCATCACCGTGGGACGTGGGCAGTTGCACCAACCTTAGTCACCGGGAGGATCCCTCATCGTCTAAACGACCGCGTTAATAGTCAGATTACTTTAGCTTTAGTTATCGGTTATGGTCTGTGGGGGGTAAGTTCTTTCCTATCTGTATTATTATTTGCAATATTTGAAATAAACCTATACGGTTAGTCCAATTATAATTAACCTTATTTTATTTACAAAACCTGGTAATTCCTGCCTATGCCTGACATCATAGAACTTAATTCCCCGCTCTGGGAGGGGGAATCTCTGCTCTACCGCTGTGCTGGTCGATTTGGCGGGTCTGATGCTGAGGATTCCTCGGGATCAGATCCTGGCGCGTCCGGTACTAACCGGCAAAGCCATTTCGTCCACTCACCTTAATTAAATCCCTTTAATAAATAAGCCAACTTGTGGCAATTCCCTTGACCCTAACAAAAGATCTTTACGAAAAAAATAAGGGAGACATTTGCTTACAAAATCAAGAGCACCTGATAACCATTATGGCGAATTGTGCGAAAAAACGGATATGGAACAAGATGCATATGAATGTGCTAAGGCAGAATTCTTAAAGCTACTCGACATTTCACAAAGTGAAAAGAAGGCAGTCGAAAGACGAACTGTCTTACATTCTGATAGCGGGGAGTGGCTGGAACTCAGAAGAAACATGTTAACAGCTTCTTTATTTGGAAATATCTGTAAACAAAGTCAATCCATTAGTTGTGCTAATATAGTCAAAACAATATTATACGGCCGCTCTCTAGATAATATAAAATCTATTCAATATGGTGGGGACTGTAGGTACTACATATTGTTCGGAACATAACAGCCACAAATATTATTTTACAACTTGGCAACACCAAAACTCAAGCATCGAAATGACAGTTCCGGTGATTTAGCAAAATTCGTTTTCTTGGAAATCATTCCTGAAGGTGCTTTGGTCTTGGTGGGTTGCAATTGTGCATCTTAGTTTTTACTCTTGTTAAACTTAGTATAAATAATTGTTGTGTATATTAAATCATAAAATGTGAAGTTGTAAATACTTATATCTAAATTCAGTTCAACGTAACACATAACCTCTTCTCATTTATTACCCTATAAAAGAGTCAAAATAACATGGATGGATCGGCCGCAGGCAAGTATTAGTGAACAGGACCATCCAAAATCAACCCATCGTTATAATGGTGACCCCTTCTTTACGCAATAAATCAATCATTACCCCATACAATGACGGTTCAGTTTTAAACAATAAACTCTATCAGCCTTACTAAAAATAAACCACAGCGCGACCGATTAACTGTGTTATTGCAATAACATAAATAAACCCCGTGTACACTAAAACACGTTTCATTACCAATAAGCTTTCTTACTTGGTCACGCTGTTAAAATGCTTAAAGATCTGACAACCTCGTATATGGTTATAATTTACTAGGAAAAAATGTTGTTTTAATTATTCTCCGCCAGGGGCATTATTGGCGCGCGTGTGCATCAACGGCCCGCGATGAAAACACAGCTTGGTGGGCTTGGTGGGCTTGGTGTGTTTATGGCTGGATCAGGCGGGATGTCGAAAATTTTGTTAGATGTTGTGATTATACTTAATAATTTCTATTGTAGTGACGAAATTACTGTTCTATTCATATAATTGATATATTTACCGTGTTATTTGTGTGGTTTACATCAGTTTAATCAAGTTATTGTACAAACGCCGTACTTTCAAAGTTGAACTGTCAGAAAATTGTTTTATAGGTTACATAAAAGATAAAATTTACGTTTTAAGATCTTTATTTTAAGAGAATTTCTTAAAAGTGATAATTTTTTATGATATTAATATCTAATACATGTGTTCGTAAACGTATCAAAGAAATTAACGTCTTGTTATGTTCGCACATACGACAAAACAGTTAAAGAAGCAGCGTCTCTCCCACAGGTTGACAATCGAGTGTTTCTGTCGATGGATTCGCAAATTATCGTAATGGCGCGACGATCGCCTAGCAATACCGGAGAAAGAAAGCTATAAAAGGACTAACGCACTTAAATTCGCCCTCTTTCCTTCCGCCCCTCTCATACTAGAAACATCGTGTAGTTCTCGCCCGAGGCGGTAGCCTCGTGGGCGCCCCGTTTGGGTACTTGAGACAATGGCATTGCATTGGCCGTAGATTCGGTATATCAAGTGACTGTGAACCTGGAGCCCTGATCCTGGAAGTGGAGCATCATGTCCATCTTCGCCCTGGTTGAATGCTGGCCCGCAATGTCCAGCGACTGATTCCTGCTCTCCGGCTAAGGACTCTGCCAGGCAGGCATGAGCTTAGCCGGCACCTTTCACCGCACAATCTCTCAAGATGACCAAGGTAGTCTCCTAATTATAACTGTAGATATTCGAGCCATTAACTTCCAGTTTAGTATCATTTCAAGTACCTATCTTCCGTTCTTAAAGCTATCATTTAGGTCTTAAAACGTAACGTTCCATTGTACAACTTAAACCCTTTATTGTAATAAATATGCTATGTTAAACCGACTTTCAATTACATTTATTCATCTTGTCAAGAGTGCACGAACCTTAGCCCCGAGAGAACATCACATATAACACTGGCGCTTGAACACTTTACAAGAAATGAATAATGTTATTGAAAAATGAATATATATTTCTATATAATATGCTAAACATTCGTGTTTATATTGTGTTTTAAAAAAAAGATAAATGTAAAATGTGTTAATAAGTTCGTTTAAATAAAGCCGAATGTATTCAAAATATAGTTATTCAGTTGACGCGGGAACAATGTACAGATTCTAGGGCGAGTCCATTGTTGATTGAAATGTTTATTTAAATAAACCATAAATCGGGTTAAATACTAATTAAAAACAGTTATTTGTGTAATTTTGATAAAATTAACGAGAACAATTCTATTACAACATAATTAAATATGGTTATTTGAATAAAATAGTTCCAAAATTCAGCGGCGTAATTGAATTGGACCCGTCCAAGTCGGTAATAATATTTCGGTAGAAGCGTGCAAGAAATAACTCGTAAATTTGCCGCAAAAGCAATAATAAAAGAAGTTTTGAATTTCAATACATTTTAAAGTGCATATTCTATTGTGAAAATATTAATAACTCTTCTTGTTATTTCAAAATAAATTAATAGGTAATTAACTAAATATAATTCCTAGTGTTGAAAGTGAATTTAGTTATCCCGCGCAAAAAACGAAATCGTCATGTAGATATTCAAATTAGCAAACGGTCAGCGAGAGTCGAAACAGAACGAAGACGCGTGCAAGCGGTAGCAATAAAATGGAATAGATTGGTCACCGTAAATAATAAAGTCCATAAGAATTGAGCCCACGGAATAAAAACAAAAAGTAAAATAAAAGACAAATGAATACATTTTATTAAGAAATACAAAAGATTTAAAAATAAAATAAATTTTAAATGAAAAATTATTATATTGTCTCAAACAATGCATTAGAAACGGCCGTTAAATTATTTCAAAAAGAATTGCGCGAAAAATAAGAAAAACATAATTTATATTCTGTAATAATAAATTGAAAGCAAAATAAATAGAAAATGAATAATAATAATACTTGTAAATCGCAAAGAATAACAAAAAAATGTTATGATAAACTGTTTAGAAAGAGAAATGTTTTATATGCGTTAAAATTAATAGGAGGTCCTCTCTAGTAATAGCCACGGAAGGGAACACGCATGATCCTCATGATAGGTACTTAACGGGCTAGTTCAAGTTTCGTAGCAACAGGACGATGATTACATTTTTTCGAAGAGCGTCGCGTGCACAGAACACAAAATCCAATGAATATTAAAGTGTGAGGTAAATTTGTCAGGAATAATTTTTGAATTCTTATTAGATTAAAACAAAACATTGTTAAATGAATTTTTACATTATCAAGGAAGTGAAATAGTTTTAAATGCTTGAGTTAATTACGGAATTGAAAATTTTATAAAATCTTTTTTTTACTCTTTCCTGGTAGCATGTCTAGTATTGTTGGATAATAATAGATCTAGAGAATTGAAAATGCTTAAGAGGATAGTACACATTGAGATTTAAAAAGAAAATATGCAGTTCATGAATAATATGGTTTCAAATTCGAGTGAAAATTGGAAATAAATTAAAATAGTGACTTGTATAAAATCGTGTAAATGATAAAAGTTAATAACTTGACGGTATCACCTGACTAACGTGACACGGAATTTAGACGTAGTCCGTCAAACAATTGTCTAACAAGTATACCTACGGCAAGTTATATCAAATCATGATCCCTTGACAGCGACTTTTTTACGACGAGATCTATTAAACTATGGAAGGCAGATGCGACCCATAATTTAACCTCTGAGTGATTGAGTATGCTCGCGCAGTCGTTTATCTTCTGGAATGCAAACTCTGTCGTGAATGGCGGTCACTTCACCACCACGATCGCTTAGCCCGGACAAGGAAGATTGCGAACGTAATAACCCCTCCCTAATACAAGTTAAAGAGAAAAACATATATAAACATATGTATATTTCCAAAATATTACTTGAAATGAGAAAGAAAATAAACCAAACGTTATTGTTTAGAAGCTAATTTTCCTATAGAAAATAAAATAATAGTGGAAAAAAAGTTAAGAACAGATTTCAACTAGTAAGATCATGTGGCAGAGAAAAAAAAAATCAAATCGAACTGGTTTTTTTAGTTGCAATGTTTTTTTGGTGGAATAAATCAGAAACCACAAAGAAAATTGTAATTGAAAATACCCAAGTTGTAAAATCATTATCATTTTGAAGGCTAATCTTATATATCATGAAAAAAGATAGTGATGGTGAGTAAGGCGGATGCGAAATTTACCGTCACGATTCAATATATAAGACAAGCCCGGGTGTAATTAATTGAAAAGTAATCTGAGATTGTACATCAATCAAAGTGCCGTAATTGACCCCAAAACAAGTTGAACAATATTGCAAGACGCATATATGAAAATATATATGTATTTCCACGAATTTTTATTTATAAAAAGAGGAAAAAGTTTAAAACAGAATAGTTAAAAGATTTTAAAATAATGAAAAAGTAAATAAATACTAGAGAATATAAATTTAACGGAAGTAATAAAAAGAAATAGGATAAGGTTAAAATTTTAATTAATTACAAATTAAAAGTTAAATTCGTTCATGAAACATAGAAAGTAGAGAAAAGTTTGAGAAATAACGAATGCATGCGCGTTATGCATAACAGCAGACATAAGTACCTACGCAGTAACAGATATGGCCCGGCTAGGAAAGAAATTTTGTATATGAGAGAATACGGTACCTAGGTAAAGCGTTGTAGAAAACGGCAAAAATGATAAAATTCAGAAAAGGTATAATTTGTATTGAGAAATTTTTTTGTAGAAAAATAATTAAATTCTTGTATAGGAGGTTCTTTTTGGCTCTCTTAGTGATTCTAATATTAATTATTTGAGAGTTGAGAATGTTGATTTAATCTGAGATCAGAGTAGCTAACTGAAATCTAGTTGAAAAAAACAGGAGAGAGTGCAATCGAACAAGCTATTACGAAATAAACAGAATTCGGTCAGGAAAATATTTTTTTTTGGTGTTTTGAAGTTTTAAATTAAATATTTTTCATAAGAAAATAATAAAGAATTAAATTAAAATGATACGTTTCTCATTCGTATAATAATAAAAAAACAAAGATCATACCTGGTTTGAAAAAAAGGGAAGTAGGAATACTTGACTCGTGTTTTGTTATTAAAAAAAAAGGCGGAAAGAAAGAAAAACAAAAATTTTGTATATAAAAGTAACCATTTTTGTATGAGATTATTATAAATAAACTATACTATAAATGTTATGTATATAATTGTATATAAAGGTAACCCATTTTGTGTAAATATTTATGTATATAAATTTTCCGTGTTGTTTTTAAAATATATCTCTTTAAATTTCTTTTTCAATCAAAGTTGTGACAAATAATAAAATACGTCGAAAAGTAAACAAGAAGTCGAACAAATAAGTACGGAAATAGATTTTCAAATATAGTCAGATTGTAAAAAATAAATTGATTTTGAAAAAAGGTAGAGAGATTCCGTATAGTTATAACAATTGTCCTGAGCTAGTATTGAAAAATAAAATGTTGAATAATTCAGTTAAAAAATAAAACTAAATCTCTTGTAACGATGCGGAAGTAAAAAGGCCTTCGTTAATAAAAGCTGTTTAACGCAAAACGGAATATGTTTTACATATTAAATAAGCAAAAGTAGTAAAAATAAATGTTTTTAATATATTGTCAAATAGATAAACAATTTAGCAAGAACGAAATAAAGAAAGAATAAATCACGAACATTCGTAGAGATTTTTTGGTGACCATTTTAAAAAAATAGAAAGTAGTACACGAATTTAAAACAAAAAAGATAATCATTTCTTATTATTTTTAATTTTATAAACTAACGTTTAGACAAGATTTTTATGCATAGCACAAAGGGTAACAATTATTACAAGCAATAATTGTCAGCCTGAAACACTCATTTACATTGAAAAATCTTCCGAGAAAAGATACTTGCCGCCAACGGGACTTGAACCCGTGTCCTTTCGATTGCCGGTCGAGTGCTCTGACCACTGAGCTATGGCGGCTTATCAAATACCCGCCAAATAATTCAATATATACTAGTGTTTCATTCAACAATTAATGCTTGTTATATTTTTTCCACCTGAAAACAACCAACTTTATTTTTGCGAGGAAGACATTGTTAGTGTTAAATCCCTCGCTAGGTGGCGTCGAGACAAATTATGTCTGCATTTATTGGGGAAATACTTAAACTTGTTAAATATTAATTATTATTTTTAATTTTATAAACTAACGTTTAGACAAGATTTTTATGCATAGCACAAAGGGTAACAATTATTACAAGCAATAATTTGGCGGGTATTTGATAAGCCGCCATAGCTCAGTGGTCAGAGCACTCGACCGGCAATCGAAAGGACACGGGTTCAAGTCCCGTTGGCGGCAAGTATCTTTTCTCGGAAGATTTTTCAATGTAAATGAGTGTTTCAGGCTGACAATTATTGCTTGTAATAATTGTTACCCTTTGTGCTATGCATAAAAATCTTGTCTAAACGTTAGTTTATAAAATTAAAAATAATAATTAATATTTAACAAGTTTAAGTATTTCCCCAATAAATGCAGACATAATTTGTCTCGACGCCACCTAGCGAGGGATTTAACACTAACAATGTCTTCCTCGCAAAAATAAAGTTGGTTGTTTTCAGGTGGAAAAAATATAACAAGCATTAATTGTTGAATGAAACACTAGTATATATTGAATTATTTGGCGGGTATTTGATAAGCCGCCATAGCTCAGTGGTCAGAGCACTCGACCGGCAATCGAAAGGACACGGGTTCAAGTCCCGTTGGCGGCAAGTATCTTTTCTCGGAAGATTTTTCAATGTAAATGAGTGTTTCAGGCTGACAATTATTGCTTGTAATAATTGTTAATCATTTCTTACTTAAGTTTAAATGAAAAGGATTTTTAATTGAATAAAGTTTTATTCTTCTTGACTTGTATTACAAAAAAGACAACGTGGATCGTTGTTCGGAAATTATATTGTGCTTTGCGCAGATATTGAGTTCTAAGTGAGCTCAAGAAATGTAATACGGGTACGGGTACCAGCGTATACATTTCTAGTTTCAAAACATTATAGGAAAGTCTTCCTTAGAATTAAGACAAGTAGGGTTGCCAAGATAGTAATCTTGGGCAATAAAAAAAAGAGAAAATTTGTAATACAGGAAGAGATACGAATTTTTTTTAACACTTCCAAGTGAGTTTTGAATAATAATCAAATAATGAAATTTATATACTTAGTTTGGGTCTAACTAGCAAAAGACCATGGCGTCCCAAAGTTAGAAAGGAACAGAAACATGTATTTACATATTTTAAATAAAACAAAGTTAACATTGTAAGGAAACAACGTAAATAAAACAAAACATAGATATTGAAAAGGGAATATTACATTGAGATGTATTGTGAGGTCAAAAGGTCCGTGACGTCACAATAGAAGGAGTATTAATTGGACTTAATGTTGTATTATATTGAAATTGAAGCAAATAAAAATTATATCAAGTTGTGAGAATAAGTTGAAAATTCCTGTCAAATAATCTTTAATAAGAAAATTATACTAATTAAAAGGAATTTGGAATAAAAAATTAAGAAACAGAAAGAAAAGAAGTTCTTGCTAGCAAATTCAATTATAATATAGCGTTCAAATGTATATAATTGTATATATCTTTTTGTTGTTAATTTAAATGTTTATATCTCTCTTATTTGCTTTCAAACAAATAAAGTCGTTCAGTTAACTAACAAATATTAGATTTGGAAAATAAAAGTTTTTTAAGTGTTTTGATTGATTGAAGTTTAATAATAAATTTCTGTATAACCTGTGGAGTTATCCTGGGGTTAGTGTTGGAACATGTAGGTGTTTTTGAATCGGGTATGTACCCACCCTAATTGGGAATACAGAGAGATAAAATAAACTTTGGTTGTTTAGAGTATTTGAAAGAGAAAAACATAAACAGGTTCGAAAAATTGAGATTTGTATTAAAATCTAAAGGTCATTGAAAATTTAAAAATGAAGAGAAATTTAATTGGTATTAATGTTCAAATCTTAATAAAATTACTGCAAATAATTGAGTTTGGTAATAAAAAGTTGAATTTAATTAAAAACATAGTCAATATTTTTTTAAAAAAGAAAATAAATTAAATAAGTTTTAAAATAAAAAAAAATTAAAGTTTCGTTAGCAAATTCAGTTATGATTAAAAATTGAAATGTATATAAATTGTTAGCTTGTAAGATTGAAATGTTATAACATGAAAACACGCGAATTGGATACTTCGGTATTTAAGCGACGAAAGTCAACGTGTAATTCCCCGTATATCGGTGTTGTTGTAAAAAAAAGTCTGTGTTATAGGAATTTAAAGCGTATTCGGTTGAAGATGAAGTTAAACAACTTAAGGAGAATATATATTATATTGAAAACTATCATAGATCTTAATTTTCTAGTGATGTTCTGTTTTTTTTGGTTATTTGTTTTATATATGTGTTATGTCAAGCGCAATCATTGAAAAGGATTACTATGTGTTCGAAGGTGTTTTCATTTGATTTGGTCGGTAAGACAGGGTCATTGTTTTTTAACATGACGGGAGGAAGGTGTGTGTCACCTTATTGTTTACGTCGAGCACAATCCTTGGAAAGGGAGTTTCCTGTGGATTGGTTAGTGAGGCAAGATCATTGTTCTTTAACATGATAGTGTATGCATACAAGGGATGGGATCTCTATAAAAATGATAGGATTTAGAGTATAGCCTTAGAATTATACCTACGTGACACGATTTAATATATGCCTTATAATTATATTATAAACATGATAGGATCCGTATAGCCTCATAATTATACCTATTGTAAACTATGAAAACAGAACTGAAGATGGCTTAAGAGAAATTCATCAATAAAGTTAAAAGGGAATAAATCGCAAGTACAATAACACAGCAAATTTAAAAAATACTACTCTAATTGGTGCATGTATTGTATTGTAACCCTTTAGTTAGGTTGAAAATGCGAATATGTATCAATTTCGATTGATTACATGACATTAAGTCGGCATTAAATGTCCATTTAATGGGCGAAAAAGAAAAAAAATGTAAATAAAAGGTATAAATGTTCAAGAGGTTCATGTCTTGTATTGTCCTCTACACAAGGTGTAAAATGCGAATATGTATCAATTTCGATTGATTACATGACATTAAGTCGGCATTAAATGTCCATTTAATGGGCGAAAAAGAAAAAAAATGTAAATAAAAGGTATAAATGTTCAAGAGGTTCATGTCTTGTATTGTCCTCTACACAAGGTGTAAAATGCGAATATGTATCAATTTCGATTGATTACATGACATTAAGTCGGCATTAAATGTCCATTTAATGGGCGAAAAAGAAAAAAAATGTAAATAAAAGGTATAAATATTCAAGAGGTTCATGTCTTGTATTGTCCTCTACACAAGGTGTAAAATGCGAATATGTATCAATTTCGATTGATTACATGACGTTTAGTCAGCATAAAGTTTTTTTTTAATTTTTTTTATTATTTTTATTAAAAATTATATAATGAATATAATTGATACATGATTGGTATTGGCATAAAAATTAATGTAAAATGCAAAGGAATTGACCTCGGTTGTTCAGAAAAAATGAAATCGCATTAAAATATCCATTGAATGGATAAGAAAAGAAAATAATGTATATAATTGGTACAGGATTCACTTCAGCAAAGTTTTTTTTCTTAAATTATTGCGAGGAAGAAGGTGATGATTTGCTGCTACAGCAAATAATTTAACAGATTATGTTAACAAATTTGGAAGATCAGCGTGTTTTGTATCGCGAGAGTAGCGTGTTTTGTATCGCAAAGGAGAAAAGGGAAAGGTACAAGTTCTTTTGCAATAGGGTTGTTTAGCTTGGCTCACAGGTAGATAAATTCGTTCTTGGCTCAGTAGGTAGGGAGTGTTAAATTAGTTGTGATAATGACAACTATATGTCTTATAACCTACAGCACATCCAGAAATGTCTGCAAGAAACGAGAAAATATCTTCAGGGTACAAGGAACAATTTTTCAATAGAACTTAAATGGAAACTTACGATGACCCAAATTAGGATGGATACTTCTTCAAGAAATCAATATGAATACTTTTGCACCAAAAATAAAATTACTTCTTCAAAGAATTAAAGGAACACTCTTCAACAGTCCTGCAAATGCAATAATTCTGCGTTTACAACATACCACACATTTTTTGGTAAAGGCCCAAGTCAAGCCAGAATAGACCTGACAATCTTCTTACATTATATTGGACAGAGAAGGCAGTGTTATGTTCGCACATACGACAAAACAGTTAAAGAAGCAGCGTCTCTCCCACAGGTTGACAATCGAGTGTTTCCGTCGATGGATTCGCAAATTATCGTAATGGCGCGACGATCGCCTAGCAATACCGGAGAAAGAAAGCTATAAAAGGACTAACGCACTTAAATTCGCCCTCTTTCCTTCCGCCCCTCTCATACTAGAAACATCGTGTAGTACTCGCCCGAGGCGGTAGCCTCGTGGGCGCCCCATTTGGGTACTTGAGACAATGGCGTTGCATTGGCCGTAGATTCGGTATATCAAGTGACTGTGAACCTGGAGCCCTGATCCTGGAAGTGGAGCATCATGTCCATCTTCGCCCTGGTTGAATGCTGGCCCGCAATGTCCAGCGACTGATTCCTGCTCTCCGGCTAAGGACTCTGCCAGGCAGGCATGAGCTTAGCCGGCACCTTTCACCGCACAATCTCTCAAGATGACCAAGGTAGTCTCCTAATTATAACTGTAGATATTCGAGCCATTAACTTCCAGTTTAGTATCATTTCAAGTACCTATCTTCCGTTCTTAAAGCTATCATTTAGGTCTTAAAACGTAACGTTCCATTGTACAACTTAAACCCTTTATTGTAATAAATATGCTATGTTAAACCGACTTTCAATTACATTTATTCATCTTGTCAAAAGTGCACGAACCTAACCCTGAGACGAGTCCATGTGAGGGGTACGTAGTGAGGCGTTCGATCCGCTCACCATACAGACTGTACTCACAATCTTCACATATAACAGTCTTTAGAGTAGCAAAAATTCTGTTTCAAATGTCAGTATTATTTCTAAGTTATTTTTTTGGCAATAAAAAAACTTTGAAATTTTTTTATTGTATGCACGAGGAAAAAGTAAGGTTATAGTTTCCATTCAAATTTATTACATAAAAGGACTGTGTTTTTTAAATTTTGATTTTATTTAAATTTCTCTACATTTTACATGTTTTGGTAAGTATTTTTTTTACATTTTTTTCCGAGTTTGAATCTTAAAATATGTCAGTTTTTGAAAACTAAAGTGTATTTCAAATACACAAATCTAAAAGGTAATTTTATCTAGTTTTCATAAATGGTATTTGTTTTTACAACACCTTCAAAAATAAGAAATATATAGAACATTTAAAATACTACGGAAAAATTACAAATATCGTTCGGACATCAATCGTTAAAACAGAGATAAACTACCTTCTCAGGCCGTGGAAACCATGTGTATTTCTTTCAATGAACAAATTTTTAATTAGTAATGTTTTCACATCCGCGGCCGTTTGTCAATTGAATAAAATTTTCACTGGGTTTTTTAGTAAGGCTTGTATACCTTTTGTGAAGATTTATATTACACATGCGCCACAAGACCGAAGGCACTGGATGGAGTCCTGAGACAAGCAAGTATGTTCCATTTTTACAAATTTTAAACACAATTACAATAACTAATTTTATCTCGTAAATGTTCTCAGTAAATTTAAAAAAATTGTAAGTACCTAGTACGTCCCCTTGTAGTTTAGACTACTTCGCAATATAAAACTTAAGAATGATAAGAAGTTATCTAAGAAGAGTAAAAATATTGTAAGAAAGAAATCTAAGACTGACTACAACTCAGGTAGAAAGAAGAATGGATAGAGTCTGGAGACAGCGCGGATGATATTTCTGATGAAAGCATCGATGAGGAATTTGAAGTAGAAAGAAATGAGGAAGAGTGGAATTAAGCAAAATGACTATATTTTTGCAAAGTTTACTGGCAAAAATAGATATTACAAATATGTTTGTATTGTTCAAAAGGTAACTAAAAGAGACATTGAAGTTATGGCTATGGTAGCATGTGACGAGTCTATAACTTTATTCAAAGAAAATGAAAAAGATATAAGTATTTTAACTGGATCTCAAATAATTAAAGTCCTTGATGTACCAAAAATGATAACGGGTGATAGAATTGAGTACAAATTTGATATGCCTTAGAGGTTATTTTGGAAGGCGGGAATGGGTACCGCCGCCCCGGGAACCTTTATTGGATAACCAACATCTAGGCCATAGGTCACCCCAAGTGGTTCGCTACGTTTGGTGAATTAGGTGAGGTTTGTCTAGGTCTTGGAGGCGGATTACCAGGACACACTGAACCCCAGATTCCTACCCACCCCTTAAACCCCTTTCCTTCCCAGAACTCTCCTCTCCTTCCTTTCCTTAAAAAACCCTCCACACAGCATCACCAAAGATGAAATTATTTTCCTCGGGGTCTCCTGTGTGGAGTTCATGTAAAAAAAAAAAGGTCGATTAGAATAAGTTTGTATTGTTATTAAATGTTTAATTTCTATCTTAATTAATGTCAAGTAGTACCTATGTCAACTATTAGTGCAATTGACTGTCTACCTATGGTGATTTTATTTTTTTATGATGTTATCTATTAGTACTTATGACAATATTTAAAAAAAAAAATTATTGAAAATATGTTGATTATTGGAGATTTTATAACCAAATATTATTTTCTAAGATTCACTGCATTCCTACATAAGAGGCTGTGGTTGTTTTGTTTTGATAAATATATATTTCTTTTTGTCTAAAGATTGTTTTTTCCTTAAAGTGTCTAGCATTAGTTCCTTTACCTTACGATATATTTAAGGAACATTGAAAAGTATATAATCTTGGAACTGACGTGAAAGTCTTAGACTGGAAGTCTGCAGTTTTGAAACCTCCAGGCAAATGGCATTTTAAATTTGCTCCTTCGAAAAGATTTATTTTAACCAAAAAACCATCAGGCATAACAGTTGCTGGAGAAGCTCACTATAGAGTAGATTTGTGTTCTTTAAAGAAAATTTTCATAACAAATTTATCTGCAGTACAAATTAACCCCAAAGAGTTAAATTGTGGAACAAATGTAAAAATGGCTAAAATTAAGGATGTTGAAAATCTTTTAACCGGTCAAAGGCCGGAGACGCGCCGGCGCGCGCGGTTCAAATTTCAACAAAAAAAACTTTTTGGATGCGATTTTGACCCTTTTGTATAAAGAAACTGTACCAAGAACAAGGTCAGAAACGCTTCCGCCATTATCGTTCTCGAAGTAGTGGGAACATGAAAAAGTTCTAGTCTCTATAATTTACCAAAAATCACCATAGAGAAGACGGCGTCACTTACTTTTCCAAAAGCAAACCGTCGAAAGTTGGGGGTGCGCTCGATCCGGTAAAAACGCTGAGAAACAATAAATTTATCCACGAAACGTAAGTAATGTTGTTTTTATACATAGTTTATTGTTCCTGGCATGTGTTTTGGTAAAAATAATATACAATATCTCAAAATAAACCGACGAAATACGACATCAAAGTGATAGCATCTTTTGGTTTGAAATATTTTGCGTTTAGTATTTCAGTTTGTTGGTGATAATATTATTTATTTGCCAATGTTTAGTATTTCATTTTGTAGGAAAATCAATTGAGATTATATCAAAGCATTTGTTATGTCAATATTTAGTTTGTAATTTACGAAAAACAAAGTTCAAAGCCATAACGCGTCAACAGTTCTGGCGGGTAAAAGTGTTCGATCTTTCTAGAAGGAAATTTACGTAACCATACTATAATAGTATAGAGATTTTTACGACATTATGTAAAGAAATCTATTGTGTTATGAATCAAAGCTTTTCTTTCGTGAATATTTAGTTAGAAATAATAGAAATAAATACATTCTCATACTCACGCACACATTGATATTATTTGCATTAGTGTGTGGGCTCCTGGCGAAAGTTTTTAATTTGTCGGTGCCGCCATCTTGCGATACGACACTAGAAATACTCTTTTTGCATGGAGAGGTACAGTATGGCAAAAGACTGTATTTATTATTTTTTCAATGTTTTATGAAAAATAGTAATCAATATCAAAAAAATTGATCAGTTATGACAGGGTGTGCAAAAATTTTTTTTTTGTTTATTATTATATCATGGAGAAAAAATTGCGAAGTTATAAAGAACTTTCTTCAAAATTATAAAATATTTATAAATACAAGTGTATTGATGATTATTACATTATATATGATGGTGATATTTATGATTGTTTCTTTTGTTGTAGAATGGCAGAGCAGCGGCAAAACCTTGGGGAAGACGAATTATTTTCAGTCGCCACAGTATGTTGTGTATTAGTAGTAATTCTATTAGGTTGCTTGTATGCTTCATCCTTTCCAAAATTAGTGGAACAATAAATGTTTATAGTTCCAGATTCCCCGTCGCAGACGTGTGGGTGCGGAGGGCGACAACCCGACACCATCCACATCCTCCTCAAACTACACGGCTCCAACGACTCAGGTAATTATAATAACACTTGGCTAACTTCTGCAGTACCATTTTTGTCTTATTACCTCAAGAGCGCTTTACATAGCTATATATATTTTTTCTTTTCTTTCCGTTATAGATATCTAACAACATTGACATGGAATTCTTCGGATACGAAGAAGAGATCATTAGCGACTCCGAATCCCTCGCCGGGGACTTCGCCGACGAGGTAAAGTCGCTCCTCGCCACCGAAGAATTCCCCGCAATGGTTGACGAAGAGGTATCTGAGGACGAGTTGGACCCGCCGTTGGAGGAGTATGACCCGGACGAGCAGGCCTTCACCTGGTCCGATGATTTTCCACCTTCTCGGGCCAGCGTGAACATTTTGCTGTCCTTCAGCCTGGCCCATCACCAGAAGTGTTCCCTCCGACAGTCGATATATCCGCCTATGATGTCTTCTCCAAAATATGGGGCCATGACCTATATCGTGAAGGAGACGAATAGGCGTGCGTGGAGCGCACTGGATGGGTGACCACTGAGGCTGGATTAAATCTGTCCACCCATTCCAGGCTGGAAGGACTGGCAAGATGTTACGGTCCCTGAACTGTATGTATTTTTCGCTATGTTAATTTACATGTCCATTTGTTTCAGAGCTTGCGTATCAGAGTACTGGACGACGGACATTTTAGAGATGCCTAAATTTAGGTCTATAATGTCACGTAATAGGTTTACTCTGATACTTCGGTTCTTACATTTTGTTGACAATGACACAATTTCTAAAGTCGGTTACCATAATAAGCTTGCAAAAGTTTAACCACTATTGGATATGATGAATGAAAAGTTTTCCAGTCTGTATACTCCCCGTGAAGACATTAGCATAGACGAGTCCCTGTTGCTCTGGAAGGGTCGCCTAGGGTTCAAGCAGAGCATCCAAACTAAGGCAGCCCGGTTCGGCATTAAGACCTACGAGCTGTGCGAATCGGCAACAGGGTACTTGTATCGCTTTATAATGTATGCGGGGATGAATACAGAAGTCGAAGAGAACCTTTATGGGTTTTCGAGTAAAATTTCTAAAATTGTGCTCAATCTCATGGAGGGGCTCTTTGACAAAGGGTACTGCCTCTACATGGACAATTATTATAATAGCTTGCCATTGACTAGGTACCTGAAACAAAGGAATACCGATCTAATCGGTACCCTTGATCGCCGCCGAAAGATGGTACCTGAAGTAATTAAGCACATGAAGAAGAGTGTGCCACGGCATACGCTTACTGGTAGACACTGTGGTGACATTTCAGTCCTTGCTTGGAATGACATTAAAGTTGTCTCCATGGTGTCTAACATCGACACGGCAGAGGGTCAAAGAGCGTTAGAGAAATACCAAATGCCTCTATCTGTGATCCAGTACAATCAATTCATGGGGGGAGTGGATACCAAAGATTCGCTGTTATCCACTTACCGCATGGAGAGGACGCGGGGTGACAAATGGTTCGTTAAGGTATTTCGTCGCCTGCTCAATGTCAGTATCGTGAACAGTATGGTGATTCTTAGGCAGCTCCACGAACAAGATCCGGGGAAGAACATACTTCACCGTACGTTCAGGATGCAATTGGCAGCTGAGCTTTTAGAGCGATACTATCCCTCTTTGACTAAGCCCAAACCAACATCTTCCGTTGCCCAACACACTCTTCCCATAGATAAAAGATTAGATCGTTCACTTGACCATTCTCCATATGACTCCTCAATCACGAACAATAGGAATCGACGCGTTCGCAAAAGGTGCCTATATTGCTCATTGCAGAAGCGACGAAAGGAAGTTGTGATAGTTTGCAAAGTGTGCGATGTTTTCCTTTGCATCGGGCCGTGTTGGACGGAGTACCACAATTCAATTCGTTTACCTTAATTTTTTTACATTTAGATTACCTTTTTTTTTTTCAAATCGTTTTTTCCATTTATATATATATTTTTTTTTAATCGTTTTTTCCGTTTAGATTCTCTTTTTTTAAATTTTTTTTATACAAAACTATAAAAATTGCCATGAAGAGGAAATTCATCATACCTAATAGTGGCAGTCCCATAATTACAGTTCAGGGAGTGTGTCGCTATTTGTTGTTTTTTTGTACATTGTTGTTGTTTGTTTTTTTTAATGTTGTTGTTTGTTATAATGTTATTGGGATGTTGTTATCTGTGATGTGTATTTATGAATCATTTGAATACAAATGTTTACTGAAACAAGTGCATTGTGCATCTTTGCATTGGTATGTTTTTGTTATTTGTTGAGGGGATAAAAACAATTTAACATTTTGCGAATTGCTGGTGTCGAAACTCTGCGATTCCTGGGGAATTTCAAACTCGTCTACTTTACTGTCTGTTTTCATATCTCCAATAGGGCTTGACAAATGCTTTTGGGAGTCTTTGGCGAGTTCTGATGTGCCGATGCTTTCAGCGATCTTGTCTAATGTCTTAAAATTGAATTGTGGGAGGTTCTCTTGATCTCTATCTGCATCAGAACTAAGGGAACGGGCCGGTTTCAACGCTGGAAGTTGACAGCACACGTTGCAGCTGTTGCTTCTCTTCACTTGTTTCTTTGAAGATCTTATGGGAAAACTAGAAGACTTGGCAACAGATGTGTAAGAGACGTTTCCGTTCCTCACACAGACTGTAAGATAGGGGGCCGGGATAGGTGACGGGAAGGGAGCTCTCCTGAGCAATACTGACAACCGGCGAGAAGTCAAAGGACGTTGAGGATTCCACACTGTGGAAATCATTTGTGGGAAATGAACCAAGGTAAATTTTACATCGTTCCCCCAGAAGCAATCAATTGATGAACGCCAATTATGCTCCCTTTTTGAATTGGGATTTGCTCCCGCTCTTTTATCTTTTGAATTGGATTTGCTCCCTTTTTGAATTGGACTTAGGTCTTAGGACAAAACTACTTACTTATGCACAAAACTAAAACAAAACAAAATTATGAACTGACTTCTAAACTTAGACGAAGCGTCCAACAACTTCTCAATGGACAACTCTGTGATATCGATGCCGGGATTTTCCCCCGGGATGGCCAGGGATAGCTTTTATCTTTTGAAGGGATAGCTTTTACCTTTTGAAGGGATAGCTTTTATCTTTTATCCCGCTCTTTTATCTTTTGAATTGGATTTGCTCCCTTTTTGAATTGGATTTGCTCCCTTTTTCAATTGGACTTAGGTCTTAGGACACCTGCGTCATTCTTTGACAGATGTACCGCCCCATAACATGTTACATCATCCCTCCAGAAGCCGATGATGTAATGAGGATCATTATCGTTGCCATTCACATAAACTTTAGCAATCGTGCAGCACTCCAGGACAAAGGACGTTGAGGATTCCACACTGTGGAAATCAAATTGAGTCTCAACGGATCGCAGCATGACACTGCTCTACCGGGCACAACACCCTGCCAGGTACGAAGGTCGTCTGCGGACGATTCCGAGTTCCGACGTCGAACTTAAGCTTGGTCAGAGACGGGGCGCCATCGCGCCGGGACATTTAACCACGTTAGGCCCCCGCGGACGGGGGCCGCCTGATAGATGTCACATTGTTTAGAGAGCCTTTCGACTCGCGGAACTCACATCACGTATCACTCCCATCTGGATTTGCTCCCTTTTTGAATTGGGATTCGCTAGCGCTCTTTTATCTTTTGAATTGGATTTGCTCCCTTTTTGAATTGGGATTTGCTCCCGCTCTTTTATCTTTTGAATTGGATTTGCTCCCTTTTTGAATTGTACTTAGGTCTTAGGACACCTACGTCATTCTTTGACAGATGTACTGCCCCATAATAAAGACTCTGGCTCTTTTATCATTTGTAGAACAAGTTCTTTTGCTAGGTATCGGTGAAATTTCTGTTGATTTTCTTCTGGTTCTGGTGGATTTGCTCCCTTTTTGAATTGGATTCGCTCCCGCTCTTTTATCTTTTGAATTGGATTTGCTCCCTTTTTGAATTTTGATTGTACGTGGCTGTAAACACGTCCGAATAAAACATCAATTTATCAAGCTGTGATCAGTAAAGCCCGATGGCTTTCTCGGTGGGTTGTTTGCCGCGTCATTACGAGCGTCAAGCAATATTTCTTCACAGCACTAATTTGAAGGTGTAGTCGCATAATATAGCAAATTTACACAATCATTTACGAGTATCAAAACTCCTTACAAATCAAACTTCCGACCAATCCATTGTTATGTCATGACGTGGCCCTTGTAACAGCTTTTTCTTTAAAACAATCGAGCAACGTCCAGACAACTTGAATTTGTTCTCAGTCATTCCAACGGCACGCCGAAATTAATAATACTCATTCTGAGCAAGAACCGACTGAATAACTACCATGAAAATAATTACGTTACAACAGGTTAAAGCACATTTTTGTTTATGAAAATATGTATAATGAGTTCTGTACTTGCTTTCTAATACATAGTTTTCTATATTTTCAGAATTGATGACAAACGTCAGTGACTGTGAAGCTGGCCAGGCGAGCGGCAGCCGCGCGGGTGGTCATTTATTTATATTTATTTATTTATATATATATATTTATTTATTTATATATATATATTTATTTATTTATTTATATATATATATTTATTTATTTATACATAAAACATATATTTTTCCGAAGTAAGCAAAATTTCAACACGGATGAAGATAAAGTATTTTGCAACTGCACAAAGCATAATATAATAAAACTGGTGAAAAAGATCGTTCCTTTCGGGCTCCAACTGGACCGGTATGAGCGAACCTTGTTAAATTAATTTTCTAGGGACCTTAGTATGGCCTCTTTAACCGGTCAGCAACGTAAGCAGATATGCACTTTAAAATAACGATAGCAGTCAAGTTCAATAAGCATGTTTATAACTAAAACAAAAAGTCGAATATTCATATTGAATGAAGCTTCACATCTCTATTCAAAGTTGTCCATAGAGAAACATAAAAAGACCTACTCAGTGGAAGCAGATTTTACCCGCCAAATCGTAAAACGACGCCAAACAAGCAGTTTGTTGTGTCGACCCGCCTCATAGTTATAGAAGAAATTTAATCGAAAATGGCCCAGTAAGTATTTGTTTATTATAGTAATATATATTTGCTAAGCTTTTGTGATATTTTTTCTTTGTTTGAAGTGTTTTTTCTTGTATAATTAGGTGCATTTACATTGCGAGTCATGTTCACCGAATTCTTTGTCATTTTAAAGAGACGTTTGGAACTAAAATGTCAGTTATTGGGGCACATTATGGTGAAAATTCATGAAAGCGTATATTCTAACGCAATATTTAGCAAAAACATGTAGCAATTTCATGACAAAATCGTGATTTTTACAACTTCTTTTCATCTAGAAGCATTATGAATTTTCTGACAGCTCAGAATTTGTAGGGATGGGGTCGACCATCTTCCAAAATTCGAAACAAAAATTCATCACCGACTCGCTATTGAAATGATCATGTAGGGTCAGTGGGTCAACAGTGAACCAGCAGGACACAGTGAACCACCACCTCTACAGCCCTAACTGTAAGTGTGTTAGTGTCAAGCTTGTGCTTGAAGCACGGGCTCAGAAATAGACAAGATTTGATTTAGTGTGTGTTAATGTGCAAAGGCGACAGGTCGTTTCACAAGCTAATATCTGATTTTTGCAAACCTCTACATCATTTTCACGTAAGTGTTTTTGTTTTATTACTAAATTATGTTATTGCCAAAGCGAGAATTAAGTTAAGTATTTTGTTTTAATTGTTACCTATTATTAAAAAATTTCAATATCTAACAGGTTTTAGAAATATTAGCTTATTAAGTCAAAATGGCTTTATGGTACACACTGAACCTGAGTAATTTAATTTAATTTTGTGTACACAGTTAACCAGTTCACTGTGTACACAGTATCTGGTTCACTGTGTACATGGCTTCTAAAATAATCTTCATTCACAGAATAAGATTATTAAGTCAAAATGGCTTTATGGTACACACTGAACCTGAGTAATTTAATTTAATTTTGTGTACACAGTTAACCAGTTCACTGTGTACACAGTATCTGGTTCACTGTGTACATGGCTTCTAAAATAATCTTCATTCACAGAATAAGTGTTTTCTTTGGTCAACAGAATGGGTCGTAAGCAGAAAAAATAAAGAAAATCGGTAAACACACGGAGGAGGAGATGAAAAAACGTTTGGAGACGATGAAAAATGGGCGTAGTTTTCACAAATCTGCAGAAGCTGCTGGCATCCCCTATCCAATTTTTCAGCGCTACTGGCTTTAGTCGAAGGCTTCGGAACAGCCCATAAGATTAGTTCCACATTACGACATTAACAGAATATTTAACGAAGATCAAGAACGGGCCCTGAAGGAGAATATTAAGAAATGTGCATCTTTGTCCTATGGACTATCAATCTACGAATCTTTTTTTTTTAAGCATATGTAATATTCACTTGTGTCATGGCTCATGGGAATGCATATCCCACCATTTCGCCGATCTCGTAAATAGCCAGTGGAATACCAGTATTTTTCAGAAGCCATGAATCTATTGCATTGTTGTAGTAGGCTTTGAATGGGCCGAAAACACCGACATCCAAAGGTTGGAGCTTAGCAAATGTGTGCGGATGTAATGTGATAATCGTTACTCCAGATACTTTTGCCAGATCAAACGCCTCAATTGATAAATGAGATTCATGATTATCAAATATCAAAATACTCGGGTGTTGGGGTAAACTGCCAGAATGCTTGATGAAATGCTGTATCACCCCCACAAATGGGTCAATATTCAATGGTCAATCTACGAATCCCTATTTCCGAAAACTTATTTTATAAATTTGCTGTTACCTTCGCTATAAACATTCGCTAAATCTTTTATTCTTTTATGTAAGACATTATGCTACTTATTTTTGTTTAAATTGTGCGAGTTTTCATGTTCGAAATGTTTATAAAGCTCTAGTTATTTTCTTATCCTGCTACTTTTTTGTTATGGATTATTCATATTGTATAATTATGTTTATAAATAGAGCCCTGATTATTTAGTTATATTGTAGTTTCATTGCGAGGCTTATCAGTACAATTTTCATGAGAATTATCATGTTGGTCCACTCTGTACCTCTTCGGCTCACTGTGTACCATGCCTGCGGTTCACTGTGTACCAGCCTTGTACACAGTGAACCAAAATGCCATTTTTTTATGTAAATCATTATATCTAATTAGTAGTAAACTTTGCGAAAACGAGTTTATGCACATAAAAAAAAAATGAGGTACTGAAGACAACAAAATTTATTTGACATTTCTACATTAAATTTTGGTGACTCAAATTGACCCCCGAATAAAAGTGGTTCACTGTTGACCCACTGACCCTACTGTTTCAAAGTGATTTCACACAAACGAAGTATTGAATTCCGTAAGTTTAAAATTTTTAGGGCGCACAGTTAACACCCGCACTGTGCAAGCTGTTATAATTCGGTTATTTCGAGAATTTTTATAGTTGAAAATCGAAAATATTTTGTTGTGAAGTGATGTAT
This sequence comes from Limnephilus rhombicus, assembly GCA_929108145.2. Lineage (NCBI taxonomy): Eukaryota > Metazoa > Arthropoda > Insecta > Trichoptera > Limnephilidae > Limnephilus > Limnephilus rhombicus. The sequence goes on from OV815291.1 coordinate 11,618,652, forward strand.
ATTTGAGTAAACCTTTATTATTGTTCTACTTTTTAGAAAAAAGGATTTAAACGATGACCAAATTTGGAGGGTTCTCCAAGAGCATGGCATCGTGGATTCCGAGCTGAGCTTGGACGCTGATTCTGACGGTAGCAGCTGTGGCAGCATTTCCGCAGACAACACCATCGAGTCCGACTTCGAAGACACAACGGAGACGTTTCAAGAGGTGAAGCCCATTTTATGTAATTTAAATCAATATTTTGGTTGACCATTAATTTTTATGCCATCAATAAAATAAAATGGCTATCGATTTATTTTCAGGCTTCTACGTTTTTTACTAGCGGAGAAGTCCTCATGAACTCTGCGGAGTCGGATCCGGTGGTTGCTGATGCTACCGAAGGAGTCAGCGGAGAGACGTCATCAAGAGGATCCCCCAAAACAAGCGGCCGAGCCGTAGAAGGTATATACCTACATTATAATATATATGTATGTGTATCGGCACGTACCTGACAAACTTTAACCAGCTATTCGTTAGGACATTTGGAGTAAAAAATCTTATGTGCACTTTGCTGTCCGGTAACATTTTTTTTCCATTAAAAACTAAAAAGTAATAATAATTCCACACTCCGTCACTGTCCACAGTATAGGGGTGAAATTACCGGCAACGCTGCGCTACTGCCATCTCTTTCACACATATTCTGTCTCAAGTTCCGTATGTTCTTGCCACCCTGTCTAGTGTCAGTGGTCAGTGTTGTTTTGGGAGTTCGCCTGTCGACAAGTGTTTACCTGCTTTCGTTGTTGTTTTGTTATCTAAGTTTTGAAGTTTTCACTGTTGAAAAATGCCCCTCAATTATTCACCTGCCGATCAAGCAGATATTGTGTTTGTTTATGGACTTTGCAATGGGAATTCACGAGCAGCCGTGAGGGAGTATCAGATGAGGTTTCCTGGAAGACGCGTTCCACACCATGCTACCTTTGTCCAGGTTTGTACTTGTATTCATTGATAATGCCAAAAAGCGGGTTGGAAATTTAAACATCGGGAACAAAACATAACAATGGGCTACCAACTTTAAAAATGTAAATCGCCCTTTAGGTGATTTGTAATCAGTGGTCACTAAACGGCATTCTAAAAAGTTTATTAATTTTAATATCTAATAAATTCACTCCCTTTCTCACCATGTGATTATTTAAATGATTTACAATTCAATTTCATCCCTGTGAATCCAAGATATCAACCATACCTAGTTAAGAAAATTATAAATTAAAACACTTTGTTATACATTTTACTATAAAAAAAAATTAAATAAATGAAAAGAAAACCTAAGTTTTCTAATATGCTCCTAAAAAAAGTGTTTTTAAAAATAAAATGAGTGAGAAATCCCGCGTTAATTTATTTGAAATTTACTACTGAGCTGAATTACAAAAGCAGTTTTATTTGTTGTTTTGTTTCAGATGTTTCAACAATTGCGTGACAATGGCATCAGACAGATTGAAGGCGCCGGCGGAGGACACAACATTGTTCCTGTGGCAGTTGAGGAGAGAATCCTCAACATGATCACCGAAGATCCCTCGCTGTCCGTGCGTCGGATCGCTCTGATGATAGGAGACAGGGAACACATGGCGGTATGGAGAGTTCTGAAGAAGCACGGGCTCAAACCTTTCCACTACAGGCGCTGCCAAGGCCTCATGGAGAATGATGACTTTTCCAGAGTCGTGTACTGCAGAAGAATGCTGCGTAATGTCATGAGGAATGCAGACTTTATGAAAAACATATTGTTTACCAACGAAGGACAGTTCACGAAAACAGGAGTGCTAAATGTGCACAACCTGCACCATTGGGCTGAACAAAACCCCAAGCTTGTTAGGGAGTTGTCGAGCCAGGACAGATTTTCCATCAACATGTGGGCAGGAATCCTGGGAAATCAAATACTCGGTCCAATCGTGTTGCCTCCCAGACTTAATGAACCGATGTATTTGGAGTTCCTACAAGACCAACTTGGCGAGATTCTGGAAGATGTGAACCTCGAAGCACTACGGAGAATGTGGTTCCAGCACGATGGAGCCCCACCACACTATTCTATTGCCGTGCGGAACTAGAAGAAGTCAGAACATCGCTTGGCCACCGAGATCACCCGACCTGACCCCCCTGGATTACTACCTGTGAGGGGCTCTCAAGGAAAAAGTGTACGCTAAGCCAATAGCCTCAAGAGAGCAACTGCTCGAACGAGTGATGGAAGCTGCTGCAGAAATTAAAGCAAATCCTGCGAACTTAAATATCCAAAATATTACAAGACTACACGCTTGCATTGAAAATAATGGCAGTCATTTCGAACAAATGCTCCAATAAAAAAATATAACACAACCTACATGTCCGCATATTCATTTATTATTTATTGGAAAAATTCTCACAATGTCATTCATTTACATATCAATAATTGTATGCCAGTCGGCATTGTTTCTCGTGCTCAACAGCTGTTATTTTTACGTTATTGGCGAGCTTTTAAAACCACAATGAAACGGTAGGGCACCATTCGACGAAGCTCGAATAAGATGTTGCCAGATGGGTTTTTTTATTCGCTTCAAATAATTTATTCAATTACATGTAAAAATTATTAAATTATTTCCAAGTATTATTGAATATAATATTACAGTATAGTTCTTTGAACCTTCGCAATAAATTTATTTGATATTATTGATTTTAAGTTTAGTTTGTAGAACTCCATTTCAATTTTTAGAAATTTATTATTTTTAACAGTATTATTATTAAAAATGCAAAAAGTTGGTCACGTTGTATGGGTACGTTCCCTAATGTATGTGTAAGTATTATGTTATCAATATTGTGTTTGTCTTTAATTAGTGGTAGTATCAACCATGTTCCGTAGGTGTTGTTGGATTTCTGAACCTTGTGCAGAATCGGGAAGTATTGTTAAAATGGCTAAGGAACCTTAGAGTTATGTGAAAAGTGCAATAACACCTGTGTTTTAAAATCTGACTTCCGATTCGTTTGTACCAAAACAATCACTCTGCAATTGGGGAGAAAAAAAGAAAAACTAGATGTAATTTTAGTGTAACGGCGCGGAAGAATAAATTTTTCTCTCTTTCGAAGCTTACTATTGAGAACATTTGTAAATTTGTTTTGTGCCGATATGCAACCGCCCCGGACTTTATTTGTGATGGATGAATTTGGAATGGCGGGTAGAACCGTAACAGATTGGTCTTCATTTTTCAGGGAGGTATGCATCCACTGGTGCTATCAAAAGAAAGAGATGATCGAACGGAGTGATAGTAGAAATAGACGAGGCAAAAATAGGCAAAAGAAAGTAAAACAGGGGAAGAAGAATTAACGGGAAGTGGGTTTTTGGTGGCTTCGAGCGCGACTCTAAAAAAATGTTTGTATGTGACGTTCCGGATCATTCAAAAGTTACCCTTTTGCAAGTGATCAAGGAGAACATACTACCGGGTACGACAATAGTTTCTGATTGCTGGATTTTACAGAATTGTTTTTCTTTTGTTTCTAGAATTCTGATGAGACACCAAGTGCCTGTGGCAGACCCCCGGAAAGGAGGGAAGAGAAAATATGTTCTCACTAGGAAAGAAAACAAGGCTAATAGAAATTGTAATAAATATTTCTTCCAGCATAAGGGTGTGGGCATTTCTCCAAAACAATTTATAAATTTTTACTGTACCTGTAAAAATAAAGGTTTTGAGAAACTTTCAGTGGATGAGCGACATTCAGAATTTGAATGATATTGGGCACTATCTTCTTATGATAATCAAACATCGTACAACACTGCTAAGGTTTGTGAACAACCTGTGAAGAGGTGTTATGTGGCATCGTCGAAAAATCGAGACTTATGAGGAGATGTAAACTTGGTTTGTCGACCAATGTTTTGTTGTACCTTACATATCAATGTGGAAGGTTGGTGGATGAACTCCCTTTAATGATCGAAGGGGTGTAAAACAGAGTGGACAGAATGCTATTCCATTGGAAAAAACACGGGAGTAATTAACTTCATTAAAAAAATTCCTGTGTACAAGTCACACTACTGCAGAGAAAAGGTGGAGGCTAAATTTCTTCCTCCAGAAATGACTAGCAAAACTGTTTGAGCTTTACCAGAGTGAAGAAATGGAGAATGTGGTTAGTGTCACATCTTTAAAGGGAAATTTTTATAGCTCCTTTAATCTAAAAACAAAAACCTTGAAAAGGGATACTTGCAACTTTTGCGATGCGGCAAATTTTAACATGAAAAGTGAACAGGATGCCACAAAAAAGGCAGACCTTTTTTAAAGCATAATGAACATCTGAATGTGGCTAAAAAAAATGCCTAAGCCAGACTAAAATCAGACATGGTCTTAGCAAGGGAACATGAAGATATTGAATGCATCACATTCGATATGGAGAAGACATTACCCTTGCCAAGAATTCCAACCAACATTGTTTTTTACAAAAGACAGCTGTGGCTGCATAATATGGGTATAAACCACACATGGGCAACCGCCGGCCCGCCAAGCTACTTTGTCCAGCCCTGAGGTTTGCCGACTTCCAAAACAAAGACTCCACATTCTCTATATTTGCTCGTCCGATGGATGCTGATGTAAATAATGTGCCAGCAAATTTACAAGTGGAACTTTTTGAGCTTCAGGGGGATATATTGTTAAAATCACAATTTAACAACATTACTTTGACAGATTTTTATAAATTATATTTGATGGAAGAGAAATATACAAATTTACGCACATTTGCAAGAAAAATCCTTTGTCTTTTTGGCAGTACATACATATACATGTGAACAGTTCTTTCCAGAGGATGAAACACACCAAATCAAAAATTCAAACGAGGATAACAGATAAAAATCTCGAAAATTCTTTGCAATTATCCTTAAGCATTATTGATAAGTCTCGTAATTCTAGTACGGGGCCAATCTTTACATAAAATTTTGTTGGAACAACGCGTTAAGTAACATTTTTACAGCACTTTGCGCAACTTAAATGTGAATTTCAAGTAAAGCCTCTTGGGCGTTACTAGCGCCTAGGGGGGGGGGGGGGGGGGTACAGGAAAACGTTACGGCGCGTTACATGGGGGGTGGGGGTCAAAAATCTTAAATTGCGTTACGTAATACTTGAACGGCCACTAACAGTTTATTTTGGAAAAGGGGTCACTTGTCCAAAATAGTTTGGGAATCCCTGATCTACACCTTCCTTGAAGCGGTCAGCCCCGAAGACACCACGCGGCCCACAAAGCGGCAGCTCCTCTCCATTATAATGAAGATCTTCGACCCGGTGGGCTTCGTCGCCTGCCTAACTATGCGGTCGAAGATCCTGCTGCAAGCCGTGTGGCGTTCGACCGTTGGCTGGGATGACCCAATAATCCCTCCGAACGCTGGAGGGATTTGATGAGCCTCCCCCAGGAGCTAACACGCAACAGCTGGCCGCGCGGACGTATCATCGAGGCCATCCCTGCTGCCGACGGCCGAGTGAGGAGCGCCCTGGTCCAGACAGCCACAGGGACTTACACCCGTCCTGCTGTAAAACTGGCAGTCATCCTCCCGGCACCAGCACCAGCACCGACCTCGACCACACCCGGACTAAGGACCCAACAGCCCAGGGAAACCGGACGTCGAGGACCCAGCCGACCTGTACGTCCTGACAGCTAGGCGCAGCCGTGAATGCACCGGGGAGAGAATGTACCGGACGTAATTTTAAGTTTAATTGTTATGTAATAAATGTCCTGTTTTTATAAAAATAAATATAATCACAGGGTCCGGTGGTCGGCGTAAGACAAAAAACAAAGCCTGACCCCTCCCCCTCTGTGTACATACTGTTATGTTCGCACATACGTCAAAACAGTTGAAGAAGCGGCGTCTCTCCCACAGGTCGACAATCGAGTGTTTCTGTCGATGGATTCGCAAATTGTCGCAATGGCGCTACGATCGCTTAACAACAGGAGAAAAAGGAAGCTATATAAGGACAAACGCACTCAGATTCGTCCTCTTTCTGCGGGTAGATCTCATACCACAAACATCGTGTAGTTCTCGCCCGGGGCGGTGGCCCTGTGGGCGCCCCTTTTGGGTAACTCAGACCCTGGCGTTGGCCGTAGTTTCTGAATATCAAGTGACTGTGAACCTGGAGCCCTGATCTTGGAAGCGGAGCATCATGTCCACCTTCGCCCTGGTTGGATGCTGGCCCGCAATGTCCAGCGACTGATTCCTGCCCTCCGGCTAAAGACTCTGCCAGTCCGGCATAAGCTCTTAGCCGGCCCTTTCACCCCACAATCCCTCAAGATGACCAAGGTAGTCTTCTAAGATATTCGAGCCATTAACTTCCAGTTTAGTATCATTTCAAAGTACCTAACTTCCGATTTTAAAGCTATCATTCAGGTCTTAAAACGTAACGTTCTATTGTATAACTTAAACCCTTTACTGTAATAAATATGCTTTGTTAAATCGACTTTCAATTACATTCATTCATCTTGTCAAGAGTGCGCAAACCTAGCCCTGAGAGAGTCCATGTGTAGGTACGTAGTGAGGCGTTCTACCCGCTCACAGTTTACCATACTTCCAATTTAGTAAACATAACAATACCTACACACACATTTAAATTTGATAAACCTTTTCCATTGCGCAATTTCAATCTGTGCTTTGCACAGATTGAATTTGCGCAATGAATAGAAAGTAATAAAAAAAAACTGTTATAAACTGATTTACATATATGATTCCCATGTAAAACTCCTTAAAAAGGGTGTTAATAATTACACAAAATTAAAAAAATATATATATATATATTATTGGGTTACATGGGTTTCGAATGTTAGAAAGGGGGATATTTTCTATATGTTTACATATACATATTTTAATATAATAAATAGATTATACCGCACGGACATTTTTTAAGGCGTCTATGGAAACCAGGTACCATCTTCTGAATTTTTCAAAATTTTCGATAATTTTTTTAATAAAATATGGTTAATAGGGGATGAGCAATGCACGCAGCAGATTATCAACACCTCCCCTACATACATTTCATACCTCACGTCAGACAAGATATGCGCGGGACTCAACAACGGTAAGTAACGTGCGCATCAGCAACGGCAAAAATTCCTGCACAACCGACACTTTATTTACCTTCACATTCTATTCCAGGATCAGCCGTGTGCCGGGGAGACAGCGGGGCCGGGCTGGTGTTTCCACTGCGGACTACACAAAGTCCTCCGCGCTGGTACCTGCGTGTACAATACAAACAACGCTGTTCCTATACAAACCTTCGCGCAGGTCCAATTTGCGCAAACCTCTATTATCTTATATCTGTTATATATCTTTCGTTTATAAAACGGGTTTTGCACAAATATAAAATCTGTGCAAGCCCAGTCTTCTATGTACCCAATTTGTGCAAATTAATCATATTTAATTTGCGCAAATTGGCTCTGTACAACCCTGTAAATTATTATGCAAACTCTAACAGCCTTACTCATCATGAAACTGTACACTGCTCAGGGTAAAAATCTTTACTCATCATCATAATGTTTCTCGACAGCTGTTATGATTTTTTTACGGTAGCAACACTGCTCCAAAGCTGAAAAACGCAGCCAATTTGGCATTTAGCGGCGTGTTGCCAACTTCACGTTTATTCATATGTCAACATCAGTCAACACAACATATTATTCGAGAAGCATCAGCAAGATTGATCTGTGTTTGTTTACCGTTTCTAAATACAAAAATAACTGAGAATGGACAATATAAACAATAATTCGGACGTGGAAAGGAAAAGGCGGAGGCATTAGGAGACAAGAATTGGGGTGACGTTGAAAAGGTTTTTTAACTTTTTATCTTGGCTGTAATGTATTGTATTGTTTACTTGTTTGAAATGAGTGTGTACCTAATGATTGTTTTCCTTGAAGGCCTTATTCAAGGACTGTGTGGCGGAACACGTCAAAAGCATTGAGAATAAAAACTCGGATACTAACACTCTTATTGCCAAGAGGGATGCTTGGAAGCTCGTTTCAGTGAAGTAAGTATACCTCCATAGTTTATACGCATTGTTTACTTTTCTGCAGATTAAACAAGTTTATCATTTCGTAACTTTATCTATCTGTATGCATACATATGATTATGGTATAGGTATGCATACCATATAATTAATAGCGCACTATTTTTCAGATTTAACACCCTAAATGAGAACCAAAGGGATCTTGGGCAGTTACAAGGACAATGGAAAATGCTGAAATTGGCGTGTAAGGCCAACAGGTGGAGGGCCCAAACCACCAAGTCCTTCGCAGGAGACTTATTCATTTATCGAAATGTTGCCCAACGACCCTGTGATCAATTGCGCAGTTTTCGGGAACATTTTAAATGATTTCTGAACCATGTGCAGAATCGGGAAGTATTGTAAAAATGGCTAAGGAACCATGGAGTTATCAGATGAGAAAAACAGTGTGAAAAGTGCAATAACACCTGTGTGCTAAAATCTGACTTCCGATTCGTTTGTACCAAAACAATCACTGTGCAATTGGGGAGAAAAAAAGAAAAACTAAATGTAATTTTAGTGTAACGGCGCGGAAGAATATATTATTCTCTCTTTCGAAGCTTACTATTGAGAACATTTGTAAATTTGTTTTGTGCCGATATGAAACCGCCCCGGACTTTATTTGTGATGGATGAATTTGGAATGGCGGGTAGAACCGTAACAGATTGGTCTTCATTTTTCAGGGAGGTATGCATCCACTGGTGCTACCAAAAGAAAGAGATGATCGAATGTGTCGGAGTGATAGTAGAAATAGACGAGGCAAAAATAGGCAAAAGAAAGTATAATCGGGGAAGAAGAATCAACGGGAAGTGGGTTTTTGGTGGCTTCGAGCGCGACTCTAAAAAAATGTTTGTACGTGACGTTCCGGATTGCTCAAAAGTTACCCTTTTGCAAAAGATCAAGGAGAACATACTACCGGGTACGACAATAGTTTCTGATTGCTGGATTTTACAGAAATGTTTCTAGAATTCTGATGAGACACCACCTGCCAGTGGCAGACCCGGGAAAGGAAGGAAGAGAAAAATGTTCTCAATAGGAAAGAAAACAAGGCTAATAGTAATAAATATTTCTTCCAGCATAAGGGTGTGCGCATTTCTCCAAAAAAAATTATAAATTTTTACTGCACCTGTAAAAATGAATGTTTTGAGAAACTTTCTGTGAATGAGCGACGTTCAGAATTTGAAAGATATTGGGCACTATCTTCTTATGATACTCAAACATCGTACATCGTTGCTAAGGTTTGTGAACAACCTGTGAAGAGGCGTTATGTGGCAATCTCGAAAAATCGCGACTTATGAGGAGATATACACTTGGTTTGTCGACCAATGTTTTGACGTAGCTTACAAATTTCAAATTGTAGAGTACAGACATCAATGTGGAAGGTGGGTGGACGAGCTCCCTTTAATGATCAAAGGGGTGTAAAACAGAGTGGACAGAATGCTCTTCCATTGGAAAAAACACGGGAGTAATTAACTTCATTAAAAAAATTCCTGTGTACAAGTCACACTACTGCAGAGAAAAGGTGGAGGGTAAATTTCTTCCTCCAGAAATGATTCTAGCAAAACTGTTTGAGCTTTACCAGAGTGAAGAAATGGAGAACGCGGTTAGTGTCACATCTTTTAGGAGAATTTTTTATAGCTCCTTTAATTTAAAAACAAAAACCTTGAAAAGGGACACTTGCAACTTCTGCCATGCGGCAAATTTAAACATGAAAAATGAACAGGATGCCACAAAAAAGGCAGACCTTTTTTTAAAGGACAGGCCTGCCCAGTGCCATGGTGGGAAACGGAGCAAGGAGAGGATAACAGTTCTGGTATGTGCCAATGCGGATGGTTCCGACAAGTGGCCTTTATAGGTAATCGGGAAGGCCAAAAACCCAACATGTTTTAAAAATATCAGGAACCTTCCGTGCACATACCGGAACAATAAATCGGCATGGATGACATGCAAGACGTTCCATGAATACCTCCTCAGCATGGACAGGAAGATGGCTGCACAAGACAGAAAAATAATTTTGTTTGTGGACCACTGCGCTGCACATCCAAAAGACCTTGGCTATTTGAAAAATGTAAGGGTGGAATTTCTTCCCGCCAATACAACATCAGTGCTGCAACCAATGGACCAGGGAATAATTGCTTCCCTGAAGCGGCACTTCAGGAAAAAAATGGTCTGTAGATTGCTACAAAAGATGAGTGAAGAAAATCAAAGCTATAAATTGGATTTGCTCGAAGCCGTTTGCTTCCTTTCGTCTTCCTGGAGCTCGGTGACACAGCAAACCGTTGCCAACTGTTTCAGGAAAGCCGGGTTCCAGGACGAGAGAGAGCAGCCTGAAGGTGATTTCAGTGCCACATGGGATGTTCTCCGGGGAAGAATGGAGTTGCTGGAGACATTTTTGGATTACGTCCGAATCGATTCAGAATTGATTCCTTGTGGAGTACAGGACATATCCGATCTGTGTTCCGAGGAACCAGAAGAGGATGAAGAAGATGCAGCTGAGGATAATGAAAACTCGAAGAAAATCCCAACCTGTGGGCAAGCACTCGCCCACTTAGATGCCTTTCAGCATTTTTTGATGGGGAGTACAGAAGTGCCTGAGTGCTTTAAGGGTTATTTGGCAGAGATGCAAAATTTTGCGACAAAAGAATTAAATTAAATAAAAGAGTAAAGCAATCAACCATAGATAAATATTTTGAAAAAAAAAAAAATTTATATGTAGGCATGTGTCAATAAACTTCAACTATCCATTTTTCATTTATTTCACATTCCCACCTTTTTCCAAATAATACTAATTACCATGATGTGTAACTACTAGAAGATGTATATATACATATTTGGATAAGATAAGATGTATATGTATATATATACATATATATTTTTTTTTTACCATTGGAGCATATAAGCTTGTTTTGACATAGGAATGACGTATGTCCCGCACTTGAGTTATTAAATGGCTAAAATTGAATCCCACTTAAGAAGTTTTTTTTCCCCGGTCCCTTGGAAAACTTCTTAAGAGAGTTTCACTGTATTAAGATAAGCAAATCATAAATCTGCCAATTTTCGGTACATTTGATCGCGGTGAAAAGGTTAAAGAAAATAGTTTGCTTGAAATTGGGATGTGTAAATACCGATTAATGTTAATAGTTTGCTTAGAATACCTACATCCTACAGAGTACCAAATTTGCATAAATCTGCCAATTTTCGGTACATTTGATCGCGGTGAAAAGGTTAAAGAAAATAGTTTGCTTGAAATTGGGATGTGTAAATACCGATTAATGTTAATAGTTTGCTTAGAATACCTACATCCTACAGAGTACCAAATTTGCATAAATCTGCCAATTTTCGGTACATTTGATCGCGGTGAAAAGGTTAAAGAAAATAGTTTGCTTGAAATTGGGATGTGTAAATACCGATTAATGTTAATAGTTTGCTTAGAATACCTACATCCTACAGAGTACCAAATTTGCATAAATCTGCCAATTTTCGGTACATTTGATCGCGGTGAAAAGGTTAAAGAAAATAGTTTGCTTGAAATTGGGATGTGTAAATACCGATTAATGTTAATAGTTTGCTTAGAATACCTACATCCTACAGAGTACCAAATTTGCATAAATCTGCCAATTTTCGGTACATTTGATCGCGGTGAAAAGGTTAAAGAAAATAGTTTGCTTGAAATTGGGATGTGTAAATACCGATTAATGTTAATAGTTTGCTTAGAATACCTACATCCTACAGAGTACCAAATTTGCATAAATCTGCCAATTTTCGGTACATTTGATCGCGGTGAAAAGGTTAAAGAAAATAGTTTGCTTGAAATTGGGATGTGTAAATACCGATTAATGTTAATAGTTTGCTTAGAATACCTACATCCTACAGAGTACCAAATTTGCATAAATCTGCCAATTTTCGGTACATTTGATCGCGGTGAAAAGGTTAAAGAAAATAGTTTGCTTGAAATTGGGATGTGTAAATACCGATTAATGTTAATAGTTTGCTTAGAATACCTACATCCTACAGAGTACCAAATTTGCATAAATCTGCCAATTTTCGGTACATTTGATCGCGGTGAAAAGGTTAAAGAAAATAGTTTGCTTGAAATTGGGATGTGTAAATACCGATTAATGTTAATAGTTTGCTTAGAATACCTACATCCTACAGAGTACCAAATTTGCATAAATCTGCCAATTTTCGGTACATTTGATCGCGGTGAAAAGGTTAAAGAAAATAGTTTGCTTGAAATTGGGATGTGTAAATACCGATTAATGTTAATAGTTTGCTTAGAATACCTACATCCTACAGAGTACCAAATTTGCATAAATCTGCCAATTTTCGGTACATTTGATCGCGGTGAAAAGGTTAAAGAAAATAGTTTGCTTGAAATTGGGATGTGTAAATACCGATTAATGTTAATAGTTTGCTTAGAATACCTACATCCTACAGAGTACCAAATTTGCATAAATCTGCCAATTTTCGGTACATTTGATCGCAGTGAAAAGGTTAAAGAAAATAGTTTGCTTGAAATTGGGATGTGTAAATACCGATTAATGTTAATAGTTTGCTTAGAATACCTACATCCTACAGAGTACCAAATTTGCATAAATCTGCCAATTTTCGGTACATTTGATCGCGGTGAAAAGGTTAAAGAAAATAGTTTGCTTGAAATTGGGATGTGTAAATACCGATTAATGTTAATAGTTTGCTTAGAATACCTACATCCTACAGAGTACCAAATTCAATCATTAACAGTGTTGTTACCCTGATTGCATTTCAGTTACCTACAATTCAGAATTAATGAGCATTTCAAATACAATTTCAAGAGGGAACTTCATAATATACGGTTATGTTATGCTTTTACATGTATCGTGTATAGCTTGCTTGCATTGCAAGTAAATAATACCAATCCAAGCGTAGTTTCATAACATACAGCTGTCTCCTTCTATTACATAATACTTTGTCTTGGAATTAGGGTTTTAGGTCGTGTCCGGCCTGTACGGCTTTTGTTAGTATAACGCGGTGCACGCAGCGCCTGCAGAACGAGCGCAACGCAAGCTACGCAAGGCGCAACGTGTAAATGGTTATTCTTCTGAAATTGGCGGAATATTACTTTGCTATTCCAGGCCATAACTCTAATGTTAAAAGAGTTTTCTCCTTAATAAACGCCCAGTGGACCAAGGAACACAATAAATTGCAAACAGGAACAATTGCCAAGATGATGTACACATTGTGTAATTTAATGATTTCCAAAGAATACGAAATTTTGGATAAAGTAGATGAAAAAGCCAAATATACAAAATTGTAGATTTTTGTAATTTTCGAATAATTTGTAGAAGTCGAGATTTCATTTTAATTTATTTTTTTCGTTTTCGTCCACAATTTTAGATGTTTCATTTTATATTTCTTTATGAAATTTTTTAGACAACTGTTTAACCAGAAAAAGAGTTATGTTTTGTTTGTTTGTTTTATAAGTTTAATGTGTTATGTCTACAGACATAAGACTCAATATGGTTTATTTTGTAATTGACATATAAATGCCAAATGATGACAAAAATAAGACTGATTAACGATTGTTGTCATTAAACTGGTAAATTTGTGATTAATAAACAACTCTAACTTGTAACAGATTATTTTTATTATGTATAAAAGTTATGTCCAAAATTACGTACGTACGTCCGGCTTTTAGGGCAAAATGTCCGGCCTAATACAGCGCAAAGTCAGGCTTTTTTATTTTAGAAGATGGCAACCTACTTGGAATATATTTTAAATACAGTCTTCCTTCTTCAACGCATGGATTTAAGTTATAGTTTACAGTGTCACTGCACTCATAATAATAATTTGATAACCTTCAAAGAACTTTTTAATTTAATTAGTAATTCATTACATATTTCATTATTTCTACGCCTCAAGAGTTATTTCAAATCATCATGGATACCATAATTAAGAAAATTACTAAACTAAAAAAGAAACGTAGTAGAATAATTTCAAATTTGACTGTTACGTCAAAATTAATCTCTCAACTTGATAATGAAGTTAATCTTCAATTGTTTAGAGCAAGATTAGAAAAGTTAAGTGAATATTACAACGATTTTCAGAATTTACAAGCGGATATTCAAGAATTACTTCCAGATTTGAAAGATGATAAAACCTATGATGACGTTTATGATTTTTATGAGTTTACGATATAATTTTTATAATTATAATTGAAACCGCCCGTATTTCGCCAACGTAGTTGCTGACGCCATCCGCAGCTCACAGTCTGGAGCTACGCCGAGGACGAACGAAGAGGATAACCGGATGGCAGCCCTGATAGCGCGGCAGTCCACGGCAAAGGACTTGTCCTCGTTCTCCGGCGACCCGATGGATTAGCCCACCTTCTCGGCGCAATTCAAGCAGTCGATGGCCACATGCGGGATGACGGCGGCTGAAAACCTGATCCGCCTACAGCGCGCGCTGTGCGGAAAGGCGTGGGACGCTGTCAACCCGCAGCTAATGGACCCCGCGCAGGTTGGAGAGATAATGGAGGTCCTGAGGAACCGTTTCGGAGGAGCGCAAGCAATTGCCGCGGTTATGCACGAGAGGGTGAAAAGCTTACCGCGGCTCGCCGAAGATGCAACCAACGAGGTCCTGATTGAATACTCCGGAACGGTGCAGAACGTTGTGACATCGCTCATCACAAGATAACATGCCCAGAAGAATATACCCACATCATAGGAGATAACATGACGTATGTATTTCGTGACAAGCCCACGCCACTACAAGCACATTGCCCACAACATCAACAGAGTATTTTCATCTCTAAATCAGTACTCGTAACCAACGATGAATGAAGTATCCAAGGAAAAGCATTCAGTATGGGACGAAATATCAATTAAGAGACACTAGTCATCACGTATTCCAGAGAAGAACTACAAGTTCTACAGCTACCAACATTAAATATAGATGAAATTGAAAAGCCACACCAAGACTTCAGTATCACGAAGCCAGAATATTTGGAATTAACTGAACAGGAAAAAACAAACATTCATATACATACCCTTTACACACGAGTTCAACATTCATTCCCTTTTACACAAGTAGTTACACTCTCGTAAAGGTTATATATTATATACATATATATGTTTATACTGTTTCTAATCAATGTTGCATGTTAGTATTTAATGATTTGAGTTTAATCCGATTATAACCTGAAAATGTAATTACTGATGATTATATTACATGTATATAAAAACAAATAAAAAAATTAAAATTTAAAATTTAAATTTCCATGACAAAGCTGCAGCGTTAGAAACAAAAATATTGATTTTTAAAAAACTAAAAACCATTTATCAAAAATCATTTCGCCTTTGAAGACGAGCACAGACAAAGGCTGGAGAGTTTAAGATTTTTAAACCCAGACACTTTGCTGGACTCAAATTTAAAACGTTCTGTACCATCCATAGCTCATTTGGGGCATATGTTTCCAAGTAATGTGTTTCCGACTTCAAATATTTTATTTATGCATTAAACACATATAAAAGTGGTTCGAACAAAGTAACATTGTTTCATTTAAACAATGTATTGTTTTAAACTGCTGAAGCCGAAAGATGCTTTTCTAGTCCTGAAACGCATCAAGACATTTTTACGGAAAGGTTCACAATACGAACAATGATTTCAACATAAAAATAACTTATTAATGAAACACTGGATTATAATGATAGGATAGTAAATGAACTACAGTGAAACCCTCTTAATAAGTTTTCCAAGGGACCAGAAAAAACAAACTTCTTAAGCAGGAAAACCTTATATGTGGGAAAATTTGGGCCAATTTCGGGCCGAGGGACCGAAAAAACCAAACTTTTTAAACCACGAAACGTCTTAAGAGAGAACTTCTTAAGAGGGTTTCACTGTATTTGTACATTTGAAAAATGGGCCAACCGATTTTTTCTGTAAGTAGTGCAGATAATTGGTTAAGTTCATTTTATAGTACCTAATAGCTAAAATTTTAACCTTAATTATGATTTATTTAAAAAAAAAAAAAGTATATGTGTATGTTTGTATCGTATAAACATATATGTGCACCACCCAAATTCAGACCCCATGGGCCGCCACCAAATGTACATATATATATATGATGTACAGTGAAATCTCGATCGATCGTTCCTCGAATAATCATTTTTCCTCTTTGTGTCTTTCTATTTCTATATATTTCTATATCTACATATTGTTCATATTTCTTTCAGTCCCAAATTAATTTCATACAAAACTTGCAAAAATAGATCGCAAGAATTGTTCTTCGCATTGTTTTGCTGCATGAATTGTTTAAAGCACGCAGTTTTTGTACTACAGTGAAACCCTCTTAAGAAGTTTTCCAAGAGACCTCAAAAAACCAACTTCTTAAGCAGGAAAACCTTATATTTGAGAAAAATTGGACTAATTTTGGGCTAAGGGACCGAAAAAACCAAATTTCTTAAGAGGGTTTCACTGTATTTTGTTCAATCGATAGCTGCCAGTAGCCGTTTTGACATTAGTTGTCATAATACATTCAAACATAGAGATGAGCGTGCAGTTATCTTTTTACTTTCTAATTTTCAGATGAAAAAAAAACCTGCTGAAGATCGTGTTGATGTAGTAGTCAAGCTTTTAGGAATTGCAGAATTTTTATTTAAATACATTCATTTTATGAATGAAATATGTATTTTTTTAAGAAAATTAATCATTTAAGTATGAAGGTAATTTTTTTGTACATTCTCGCATCCATTGTTTGCCCGTATTAATAGTTTAATTCAACTGGACCCTTCCGTAATAAAAACCCCCAGCAACAAGTGTGGAACCCAACAAAATGTATCACAGATTATCAGCAGACAGCAGACAGCAGACAGATTTAAAAACTAACCTTATGTTTGTTACAAAGCAGGTAGATTGTATAAAATCAGGTACATTAGATGATTCAGTCTTGATGAGTGTGATCAGCATTTCTTCTTAGCAGTTTTAGTCTTGGTTTTCTCACTGCTGATTCGTTTGGAGCCAGCCGTTTCTAACTTCTTCAGATCGGCGCAGAACAACACCTAGAACAAATAAATACATTTAAATATTTTTTAATGGTGATAGAAGTACACTTCTCTCATTTGACATTAGTACTTAAGGCACCGTAGTATTCGAAAAGAAGAAGGTGATTTGAAAGGGAGATATGGACATATAAATGTTAGAGGGAGTGCGCCAATATTAAAAAAGAAAAGTGAAAATTGTAAAAATATTTCATAAAAAACACCTCTCTTAACCTGTAATTGGCCGGAGAAGCGCGGGCGCGCGCGTATTGGGCGTATGCGCGGGAAATTTTTTTTAAAAAAATTCGAATAAATTATGTTTGTCTGCGATTTTGACCATTCTATGTACAGAATTTGTATGAAGGACAAGGTCAGAATCGCTTGCGCCCTCATTTCCCCATAAGACGGGTAAAAATTTCATTGACCTTGCAACCCCAGAATATTTTTAAACGATTTTATCTGTGGCATGGAAATGTTAAATTTGCCGCGAATTTTATCTGTCAAAAGTCGATGCGTGTTCCTCGACTAAAACATCGTAAAATCTATTAATTTACGTAATTAACGCAAGTAATGTTGTTTTGGTACATAGTTTATTGTTCTAGGAATGTGTTTCAGTCAATAAAATATATGATATCTCAAAATTAATCTATAAAACATTCAATTCAAAATGGTGGTTTTTTAGGAAATTTCCGTATTTTTCCTGGAATTTAATGGCCTTCCACAGGTTAAAATAGAGCAAAAATGTCTCGGAAAACGTCTTAAGTAGCATTTAAAGAAATACTGTGAATTAATGTGTTTTTATTACTTGCGATTTTTTTCTATCGAGGTAATTTCATATAATTTCAGCTCGGCAAATGTATAGATATTATCTTCAAAAATAACATACCATTTTTTAAGGTCTTAAAAACATAAAATGTTCAAGGAATGTTATAAATTGGAAGAAATGTTATAAAATGTTATGAAATGTTATAAATTGGAAGAAATTCGAAATGCCGGGTCTCAACCTTTTAAAGACGATGTCGTTAAAGAATTTGCAATACCCGTGGACTGGTATTTCAAATTCTCACACATATGCATTATGTATAGATGACGCTCGTCTTTTAGGCACGCGATCGGTTGACATTTATACATGATGCTTGTCTAAAAAGGTTTAATGCAAACTTTTATTTCAAATATTTCATCTTTGACCTCTTACATGTAATGGCAGTCCAGAATATAGCAAAAAAAAATAACATTCACAGGTAGCAATCGCTTTGCAGTTATACATAATTATAATTTGAATAAAGTAACTTTATATACTACTTATTCAGTAAATATTTATTTATTAATTTTATAAACAAACCTATAATAACAATAACCAACCTGTTCCTATTCTAGAAAAATGAAACAATATAACTTTGTATAAACCACTTTTCCGTTTCATTTTTCTATAATGGATAACCACAAAGTAATAGCTACATTCAAAAATGTTCCTATTCTATTTAGAATTCTTATGAATTGGTCAACTGGTTAACCCCTCCGCAACGTAAGCAGATATAAGCGTTAGAAATAGGACAGCAGTCAAGTACAATAAGCGTGTTTACACGTCAGCGCGTGTGTTTCCATAGAAATCGTTCTAACTCCGTTATTGTTTTAGTTACATCCCTAAACCAAAAAGTAAAAGGTCGATAGTTCGATAGTCTGACGACCTCCGTAGTCCAGTGGGTAAGACTCTTGACTCACAATCCGGAGGTCGCGGGTTCGAACCCGGCATGCGCAAATAAATTTTATTTGATTAATTTGTGTTATTTCACAATTAATTCATTTAAAATAATATATAGTATATTTGCGGCATGTTCCAGAGTGGAAGATACTATCAGTATCGCCCTGGTGTAAGACCACCATTCAGAATTGAAACGTTGCTTGAAAATGGCTTTAGCCGTGTTTGGTGACCAGATCTGAATAGCCAGGTACTTCCCAACCTTCCTCTTCCTCTTCCTCACCTCCTTCCCCTCCCCACTACCCTCAGCCACACAACATACCCCGATTGGGGATGCCATAATCTCACTGGCTCCAGACGGGAGCAGTTGAGATTCTTGTGCGGTATTCACTGTAAAAAAAAAAAAAAAAAAGTAGTACAAGCTGTACATCTCTATCAAGTTGTCTATAGAAATACATAACAGGAATCAGCTGTCAGTCGCGTAGTTGACAAAAATATTTTCCCGCGCAAATTTACTACCGGCAGCTCGTCCGCGCTCGACATTTTTAATTTTTATTAAATATTTTTATATGAAATGATAAAAAAATGAGGTAGCAAAAGTGTTTATTACACGTATATACAATAGAATAAGTATTGTTGTTTACATAATCTTTGATTTTAGTACCGTTTTCACATAAAAAACATCACGTGAGTCATTTTTACCTATTTTTAATGTTTGCATGCTAAATTTTAATATTTACAAATCTTAATATTTATTTGTAATATAATAATTCGAAAGCTTATTTTGTAACCTTTCTAAAACAGTTTTTACTATTCAGCTACGTACAGAAAGGTTTCATTTATAGAGCTTTAATTGTGAAGCGGTAATAACACAAAGTTTTCGTAAAATGTCATTTTGTTTGAGTCAACTCAAGTGCATATTGGCGAAAATTCGGAGGGGTTAAAAGAAAATTGACTCTGTTAAATCGTAAATTAATTGTACAGTGAGTGATATCTATTGTCTTTTTATTCAACTTACAATCTGAAAGAAATGAGATCCCTGCGGCGTTTTTGGCATTTCAACACCCCTTTGAAGTCTTTTTTTTAAATAGCCCATGAGGGGCCATCCATAAATTACGGGGGGGGGGGGGAGTAGAGAAGTGTGACAAGGGTATGGGGGGTCATCAGCTCTGTGACGTCACATGTTAAAAAATTATTGAACTATTTTTGATTATTTTTAGATGTACAATAACGATGATTGTAGCATTTTTATTTTATTTTTATGTTGAGGAATAAATTTTCTACAGGGAGTCAAAGCTTCCAATTTTTGAATTACCGCCAAAACAATATTTTGGGGCAGGGCTATCGTGTGATGTCATGAGCGTGGACGCTCACTGACAGTGTTTATTTATGCTGGCCAAGCTGAGCGACGCTTGTGACGTCACAATCCGATTTGCCGACCACGGGCCGTTTTGATTTTGTCAGTTTTTGATTGTTTTTAAAATCAATAATATTGAATGAAAACATAAAAAACAAACATTTTTAGTAGGATGATTAAAATCAGAAAAACAATCTTTAAATATTCTGTACATTTTCAACAGAATCCCTTGTTTGTGAAAATACCCCATTGCATAATATGTGTCGTCACAATAGGGGGAAGGGGGTCTCACAAATGTGACGATGTGTGACAGGGACGGGAGGGGGGGGGTAAAAAAATCATGAAATTCGTGACATAATTTATGGATGGCCCCTAACCTAGCCTATCCTATATAACCTAGTTTGTTTGATCACTTTTACTGACTTTTCAAGGGAATGATGAAGTTTCACATTTTTTAGTATAGATATCATGTTTTACCGGTCACCAAAAATATGTGGGTTGTTCTTCTTTTTAACCTACATAAAGTCGTCTCCACCAGAGATTGGAGAAAAATTCAACAGAATAACAAAAATTATTATTTTATAATTACTTTAAAATCTACTATACTAAAAGACATAACGACTGTGTGTGTTTTAAAAAAATGTGTTTATATTTTTGTAGTAAAAATTACGTGACAGAGTTGTAACTCCTCGTGATATAAGTGTGTTTCTTAGAAATCACAGTTGTCTCCTGCCACCTCGATTGCGTATATTCTAAACGTTACAAAAAAATGATATGACGACATAAAATATAAAACTATTTTTAAACTCCAAAAGGTATAACCTATCAAGTAAAAGCGATTATTATTTTATATGATGTTTAAGAAAATATTTTTAAAAATCTTACAAAACTTGTCTCCTACAACTTTTACGTCATACGTCAACTCTGTCACGTGGGTTGTCATTCGAAATAGGTATGCACGCAGCTCGTGTTTATCACCCGCGATAGGCATTTTAGGCCTCCTTCCCCCCCTCGCTACAATTTCCCCTCTGAAATCCAGAGAATTAATTTATAGTAAAAACAAATGTGACGGAGGGGTGAAATGTGACAAGAGTGATAAAAATTATGTGGGTTAAAAAGAAGAACAACCCATGTACTTTTGAGTGAGATATGATTTTTCGCACGGGTCTTGTTGGGGTCACTCTTAGGAATGTAGTTTTTGAACTTTCAAGTCGCTTTATCTAATTATTATCATTGGCAATAAATAATATAAATACATTCAAAATTAAATAATTAATCATTTAACTAGGAATGTAGTTTTTGAACTTTAGTACGGGTTCAGCGTCTCTTTATCTAATTATTATCATTAACAATAACTAATATTAATCTTAATATATAAAACAAAGTCGGGTTAGTTACACTATTTATAACTCGAGAACGCCTGGACCGATTTTGATGATCTTTGATTTGTTTGATTTGTTTGATTTGTTGGATTTGTCTCTGCCCCGGATAACAGAATAACTAAACATCGCAAAAATTCACAAAAAAAAAGGTACTTAAGAAGAAAATTCATTTCCTCATACATTTTGTATGGAACAAATTTTCATCTTTTGAAAGAGCTGCAGCAATATTGTGTTTGGTATAATATTGAAGTTTGCGTGAATTCCAATATGTCAATATGTTCCAATGTCAATGCGCTGATTGTTTTGCTTTTGTTTTTAAACATATATAGTTGCCTCTCTTTTTTACACACTAAAAGTCAACAGTCGAAAATGAGACAAACGGTGAACGTATGTCTGCACAACTCCAGGAAAACAGCCACTTCTTTCCAAAACATTCAAGGCGTATTGCAACGTGGAGTATTGCTATTCGGTGAAGTCAATCAAATACAGCTGCAAATTTGTCACAAAAGGCAATATGGCAGTTTTTGGCGTTCAAACTACAAATAAAAAACGATGAAATCACACGCTATCAAGTTGGTGAGCTACAATGAGGCGATTTGGCATATATTCTCATTCCCCATTCATGAACGACATTCCATTGTTGTACATTTGGCGGTGCATCTGGAGAATGGTCAATGAGTTTATTTCATTACATCAAATGTTGCCAAACGTGCTGAAACACCTCCAGCAACAACATTGACCAGTTTCTTTTCGATTTGCCAATGCGATCTGTTTGCCCGAATGTTGCTCTACCCTGAGATGTCACGTTATTACACTTGGAACGCTTCGTCGAAGAAATTTCCACGTCGGAAGCACGCTGATGTGGTTACTGATCACCCGGTTGTGCGTTCTACTGATGCTCTTTGTCGCATTTACACAGTTCATCTAAAAAGTGACGAATGCTTCTACTTTAGGTTGTTGCTGGTGAATGTTCGTGGGCCGACATTGTTTGAATCACAAGTCAATGGTGTAATGTGCCCAATATTTTGTGTTGCATGTCAGCAGTTCAATTTGCTTGAAAACGATATTCATTGGGACATGACAATCACTGAAGCAATTGTTTCTGCATCTCCAAGTCTGATACGCACATTATTTGCCGTCATTATTTGCTATCATTATTTCGACATGTTTCCCATCGAATCCACGTGAACTATCTAACAAGTACAAGGATGACATGTCAGAAGACATTTTACATCGAATTCGTTCCAGTTCAGGAAATCCTGATCTTGAGGTGAATGAGAATATACATAAACAGGCTTTGTTTTTAATCGAAGACATGTGTTACCTCATGTGCGCAGTTTGTTAGTTAAGATAGGAATACCAACGCCGGATCGTAGAATGAACAATGCTTTCAATCAAGAATCGGTACGTGAATATGATCAAGATGCATTAACCAATGCGCGAGAAAATAATTCAAATATTTGAATAATACTTCCGACAAAAAACTTTTGGTCTGCGATTTTGGCCCTTCTATGTACACAATTTGTATGAAGAACAGTGTCAGAATCGCTTGCGCCATCATTACTCTCGGAGACGCTACAAGTTTCATTCACCTTGGAACCCTGGAATATTTTTAAAATGATTTCCTCTATGACAATCGGCTGTCAGAATTTGCCGCGCTTTCAACTGTCGCAATAAATATGCGTTCCGCGAATAAAACATCGTAAAACCTATTAATTTACGTAATAAATGCAAGTAATGTTGTTTTGGTAGATAGTTTATTGTGTTGTGAACGTGATTCAGTCAATAAAATATACAATAGCTCAAAATTTATCAACAAAACATTCAATTCAAAGTTCAAAATGGTGCTTTTTTAGTGTTTTTTTGTGAATTTTCGTGAAATGGCCTGGCCTTTGACAGGTTAAAGCGGCCACGAGAATTACATTTCTTAATTCATTTTGAGTATTCATTTTAACTTTAAAAAAATGAAATCAATTCAGCTAATAAGTCAACACAACAGTTATTGATTCTGAGGCGGTACGAAGTTCGCGGGTCAGTTAGTACATTAATAAAATGAATGTTAGTAACTAACCTACACTAACTACCACTAAAATACAAAAAAAAAATTATTAGAGTTACGTGTCAGAAGATGACGTGTCCTGAGGGAAATTATTTTTCTCAGAGCCCACTGTTGGAGCCTAACGTAAAAAAAAAAATACCCAATCAGTTGCAGACTCTAGGACAGGGTAAGGAGTAACACTTACAGTATGCGCCCAGCCTGCCTTGTCTCCGTAGAGTGCCCTGAAGTGGTCCCCAATCTCATTGTAGACCCGGTCGGTGACAGACTTGAGGCCGCGCAGGTGCGGCAGGTAGTTCTGGGAGGCGATCTGGTATACGTGGGTGTCCACAGGCAGGGCCTCCAGGTGGTTGAGTGACATCAAGCAGATGCAGTCTGCCACCTGAGAATAAGTATTACTGTATCAGAAATTGTACCGGACCAGACAATCCATCAGTTCCAGCTAGTACTGGGCATTGACAACAATTTGTAAAAACATCAACACCGCTATTGTTGGCAATTGTCAACTGTTGAATATAACCATCGGAGATAATGCTGACGTATAACCTGTTGAATCTGAGGGGACGCTGTGTGGGGGTTTTTTTTAAGAAAGGGAAGAAGAATAAGTCCTGGGAAGGAAATAGGTATGAGGGGTGGGTAAGAATCTGAGGCTCAGTGTGTCCTGGAGTGACGGACGTATGAATCCATCCCTTCAACTGCGGTGCAAGGCGATGGGTTGAGGGATTCTGCCTGGAGAGGTCAAAAGACCTCCTCAAACTGTCTCTCTCGATCCGACTCACCACGCAGCAGGTGGGCAGACACATCGGCCGCCAAGACCTTGACAAACCTCAACCCTTATGAACCTGGGCACCCCTGCTAAGTCATCAAACGTAGCAAACCACTTGAGTGAAGCCAATGTTTAAAAAAAACATGCAAAGTAAAATAAGACGTTTTATTGGTTTGATGACAACTCAGAACCATGCAACTTCAAGACTCCTTTGAAAAGTCGTTAAACTTTTAAAAAAAATAAAAAAAATTTAAAATACCCCATAACCTATTTACCAAATTTTTATTCGTCACTTTTAATGACTTTTCAAAGGAGGTGTTGATATTGCATAATTCTGAGTTGTCCGGTCACCGTTTTATTAATTAACCAACCTTTGCACCTACTCCGGGCAGTTTTATCAATTCCGCCTTGGCGCTTGCGTAGGGCATCTTTTCTAGGGAACGGAACCACTTACCGTCCCCCCACTCCATGATCTTGGCAGCCGATTGCTGAATGAACTTGGCGCGGTAGCCAAAGCCGAGTTCACGGAGTTTGCTTTCCACCTAAACCAAGGAAATAAAAACATTAAAAACAAGAATCATCAACTTTACTTTCCTCCACAATTGTCTGTAAAGAGGCAGGTGGTTGAGGCCTGGCTTCTGTCCTTCCATCATCATCAGGTGTAAATAGATATGCGTACTCACCAATGTCTTTGGCAATTGCAACTATAATCAATTCTGCTTAACCTTCCAAAAATGGGGGGTATTTTGTATATGTCCGCTGTTCATTAAAATCCAAATAAATGGAAAAATTTTGAACATACCTAAACTCTTTTTTGAAAGGTGACGAAATATGCTTTATAAAATTTTATTTTTAGAAATAAGCATAAAATTTTTTTAAATATAAATTTTTTTATTGCAAACTTTAAAAAGTTTTAAAAATGGCTCACCTTACTTTTTATAACTAAAATTACAGATAATGAAAAATTATAAAAACATGCACATATTTTTATTAGACAAATGAATTATAAACATTATTGTCACCTCACTTTTTTTGACAATTTATGTAAAAATTGCGTTCAGAAACTTTGGTTTTATAAAGGTGTACATTTTAATTATTTTATAGTTAACTTTTAGATTTGATTTGATATCGGTATAATAGCATGTTGTTTTGTATTTCCAATACCATTTCGAGCATATTTCTCACTATGATAATAAGGGAGACACGACGATTTCTATGAGTCCTATGTGAGCCGGGACAAATATTGTCTCCTGTGATTAAACGGGTTAATTGTGACACACTGGCGCGAACTATTAATTGTCTAACCGCTCGTATACTGGCAAGAGTAGTTGGAGAGAAGTTGAGTTCCAGGGCGAGAGGCGGTGTGCATACAAGGTTGACACAACGTGGGAACACTCGGGAGATGGCGACGATTCTAGCAGAAGCATGAGCCATAATCACCAAATATAATTAACCCTCAAAGTCTATTTGTTCCATGTTCGGAACAACTCATATATGTTTCATAAAAATCGTTGTGTCTCTCTTACTATCGTAGTGAGAAATATGATTTAAACAGTGTTAGAAAGAGAAAATACCATGCTTTATATTCAAACATAAATAAAGAAGTAATATGTATACCTTCATGAAACCAAAGTTTCGAATCAAAATTTGAAATAAATTTATGAAACTTTGGAAAATTTTTATTAACCATTTTTATATGGAACAAGAAGAAAGTGAGATGACAATAAAGTTTATAATACTTTTACGCACCAGATTTAAATGTCCGGGTTTAATTTTCACCACAGGAAAAACTAAACCCTTTCACACACTTCCCAAATGATCATCTGGTCAATCCACGTTATGCAATTGCACTATATAAGTATTATAATTACAAAACAATACAAGAACATGTCAACCTACCAGAGACCAGATGGGAAAATAATTCACCGACTTCAGATATTTTCATATCAGAGGGTTCGGCTCTGTGGAATTCCTAATTGAACCTATAAATCCTACTGATCCCTCAAAATAAATATTTAAAAAATCTTTTGTAATCCTACATGTATTTAAAATTACCGATTTTTGCATTTTTATATATAAATTTTATTACGTTTATAAAATATGTATGTGTTTTTTTTTTTTTTTTCATTTTCAGTAATTTTAGTTAGAAAAAACGAAAGATGAACCATTTTTAAAACTTTTTTTATTTTTGCATACAAAATTTTTGTATGTCAAAATTTATGTTTATTTGGATTTATATAATTTGAAAGCGTATTTCATCGCCTTTTCAAAACTGTTTTTAGTTTTTGGATACATTCAGAAATATTCCATTTATTTGCATTTTATTATAAAGCAGAAATATTTTGATTATCTGTAAAATACGCCAAATTAGGGTTAAACATGATTGTATTTTAATTTTCGCAGATAATATTTCTGCCTACCTAAGATGTCGTCGTGACCAGGAGTAACATTTTGCATATTAACTATTTAGTTTTTGCAGTAAAGCCTGACTAAACACGCCCTGAGTATTTTATTCATGTTAGAGACGATAAGATAACTTTGATAAGAGCCTTTATGTAATTCCAATAGATTTACAATGTTTTAACAAAAACTTTCATACAACGAATTTACATATTTGATACCACATTATTATATACCTACAGTATTCATTTTCCAAAGTTAATTCAGATAAAACAAGGTAAAAAATATATACTTATACTAGCTGACTCGGACACGCGTTGCTGTGGCTAATGAAACACAATGCCATCTACTGGATGGTTACCCAAACTAGATAACCCATTTTTCTGTCAATAAATTAACTCACACCGCCATTTGTTAGAAACTTATGGAACTTACAAATAATTACAAAGCATTGTCCTATAAAAAACATTTAATTCACAATAATAAATATAGAGATAAAAACTATCCTATTATTCAATCATTGCGACTTTTAATAACACACTAGATCGGGATAATTTCTTATACAATATATAAACATACATAAAGGCCACAACTCCCAGCACAAATAAATTAAATACATACGATCTAGGATTATCGCAAGATGCCAAACGAATATATGTATCGGATCATTTAACACAAAAAGCAAAATTCCTCCTAGGACAAACTAAACGATTCGCCAGAGAAAACAATTTTAAATATGCGTGGACATCTTCAGGGCGTATCTTACTGAAGGAAATTGACAGCTCAAAAATCATAACAATAAATAACGCCAATGGCCTACAACGATTAACCTGTCATTTGCCAGAGACGCGGAATTGCAGGCGGATCAAATTTCAAAAAAGAATATTGATTCAAATAATTTGGATGCGATTTAAAATTTTTTGTATAAAGAAACTGTACCAAGGAAAAGGTCAGAATAGCTTCCTCCATTCTTGTTCTTAAGGTAATTTCCACGCGATTTTTCCAAAAAACGCTGACCCTTGAGGGGTTAAAATGTCAATCTATCTGACTTCTATTTCACTCTGTCATTATGGCTGTTAATGAAGGTATCAGTTCATGTTCTCATATTCTAATATATTGTTATAGAATATTTAATACTCATTTATTTTTATCACAATCAGTGAGATCTCATGTAACCTCATTAGTAAATCTATATTAGTCCTGGGTCGATCGTGAAAGACCTGATCGTCGAAACCCGCTCACGAGCCACCAAAGAGCGAGCGGGTTATTTATTCGTCAGCACCCGGGTCTTCCGGGACCCGTGAACCGAGACACACTCCCGCAACCTACCAACTACGACACATTCCTGCACCCCGTGACTCACGGACCGATCGCCGGGTGCCCATGTGGCGAGACGTGTCAGCTCCCGGAACTCTCGAACTGCAACTGCGACACACTCGGTCGCCGATTGCCGATCAACGCACACACGTGCGTGACGTAACAGTATCCTGCTTCCTGCCCGTGTGTCACGTCATAGCGGGATTGTTTAGTAGATTCGATTTTTGAATATTCAACTAGAAACGGAGGCGTTTTTAATAAGAGCGTATCTTGGTATTATTAATCAAAGTGCTAAGTGCTGTTTTCATAAAAACTTTTAATTTTTCGTGTGGGTGTGAATGTAATTGTGCATTGGAATAGAAACTATAAACTGGTAAAAGTGTAAAATGTCTGACCTTAATAAAAAGAAATTATAATTAAGCATTACAGCTTACAGCTAATTTACTTATTTAAATTCTCAATAAAAACTCCAGAACAACATGTTTTTTACAAGGTTTTTATATCCTTCAAAACATGATAAAAACATTGTTTTTTTAACCCCTGAAGCGTGTCTTTTTTTAAATTTATTTCTGGGACATGACATTACTAGTTACAGGTGTGAGCTGTGAGAGAACGTTCACACAATTATAACCTGGGTTTCGTGTCGCGTATGACTTGACCGGCCTGGGCTGCGAGCGTCTACCGCGCGGCGCGCCCGTAGAAAGTAACTGGGTGATGAGTAATCGAGTTTCGTATTTTGTGTCGCGAAAAGAGCGGGACTTCGCGACCGTCGTGAGCGACCCGGGTCGTGTAAAACGATCGATCGACCCAGGACTAATCTATATAAATCTGGGAAAAAAATTAATGAATATATCTATATTCCTTTTATGGTCAGATTTTGGAATAGTTCGCAGATAATTGTAGCTTCTTTTTCTATTGAAACACATCCTATTTACAGATCTAATCTATTTACAGATTAAGTACTCACCGTGTTCTGAGTTATATTATTGTGTTAATATCCTTTAAGATTGATAAGTCGGTAATTATTAAATTCATTACTTGTTCATTTAAGAGTCATTTCATAATTTTCAACAGGATAATGAATAAGCAATGTAATGTATTCTATATTTATCTACCACCCTTAGCTGTTGTTATCACATATAATTTGTCATTAGGTAACAACATATTAATAATAACTGTTCATATATCAGAAAAAAAATTCATTGCAAATACCTATGCACTATTTTAGTCACATCGCTGTGTATTTCTAATGTTATTGTATGTATTTATTTCATGTTAACATATTCTTTGCAACCTCTTTACAACTTAAGTATGCTCTCTGAGCTATATTTTTGTGTTAATATCATTTAAGATTGAAATGTCGGAAATTATTATATTTATTGCATGTTCATTCATGAGTTATTTCATAATTTTTCACAGAATTTTATATAAGCAATGTAATGTATTCTATATTAATTATTTCGTCGAATTAGTATTTAATCATATAAATTTCAAAGAAATGACCACTAAATGTAGAGGATGCCGTCAGCGATGACTTTTGCTGAAAAAACAAACGAGGGTACGTAAACACGTCGGTTACAGTTGTTATTTTATTTCTTTATATTTTTGGATGCTTATGCTCAATTTGTTTTATTTCCAAACGTCAATTGTTCATTGAATCCTATCGCATCGCGTTTCTTTTTTTTGTATTAATCTTTTTCTTTTGACCACTTGGTCAAGGCGGGGGGGCATGTTCGCGCCTTTATTGTTACATGTGGTTCTTTCTAAAATACGTATTGTGTGCCCTCTGCCATAATTAGTCCAGTTGAATTCACCTCGCCGCACAAGTCCTAAAAACCGCACCGCATTTCCAGTTGTAATAATCAAACCGCAAACAGAACTTTAAATCTCGCAGCTATTCGCAAGTACCATCGCCAAGCGTCATCCATTCTCGCTTATTATTTCGCGATCAAACGTTCATTCCCAATCCCCATTCCCTTCCAAAATCTCTCCCAAACTAACATACCTACCTTTCCAGTGAACACTGAACGAAGAGGGAAGCTGTCTGGGTAAGTGCGATTAAAATATAATAAAATAGGTAAATAAGAACCGCATACAGTATACAGTCCACAACATCCACGCAGCATTTGATCCCTCGATTTTTTTTTTTTTTTTTTAATTTTTCTTTTATTTATCTATATAAGGTATGTTTGCATTACATTATTCGATGCCTGTCTCACTAGGGTATACCTGTGTTGAGACAGGCGTAGAGGTACATAAATGAGTATCATACATAAGAATATTTAATTATAACATAAGAATATTTAAGGTAAGATACATACTGATTTATACAATTCAAACAGAAATATGATTTAAATTGAGGGTTAATACCATAAAGAGAGCATTATATAGGTGAAGGAAGAGATGAATAAAGTAGTAAATCCTGTCTAATCTATAAAGGGAGTTATATTATACATATAGGATTTTACTATTTTAAGTTCTTTAATTAGGGTAAGGACATACGAGAGATGGTATAGGTAAAACATCTTAAGTTGGAAGCAAAAAAAATGCTTAGTATTGATGTACATATTGGTATATCTGTGTGAACGTCAAGTGATGCCCACAAAACGATAAGGCTCTCTGTCTTGCTTACGCCCACTTATTGCAACTAGTTAGAAGAGAGGCAAGTTTTACGACACCCTTTTGAGGCTGGACTTACAGGGTGTTCTGTTCTCTTCATTCGGTTCGTAATTTGATTTAAACACACGTGCACCTACATTTCGCAAGTGACAAAATCAAATTATAAATTTGAAATAATAAATAGTTTTCATTATCTTTAATTCGAATCTTTATTAGTAGATTTACAGAGTGTTTGTAATATTTATTACGATATCATGGAGTCCTGTTACGAAACGGAACGTAGCAAATCACTGAATGGACCAACTCGTGAAATTTTATTCCGTATGTTTAATTATTTTACTTATTCATAATGTAAAAAACGGTGGTCAACTTTTAAGCATAAATGACTTGTATGATTTGACGTCTAAGGCAACTGGGGTATCACAGACTAGTACCTATTCAACAGTTAATCTTTTGTACCTTTGTGTTAGTAATCTGTTATATTTTAGATAATATACATATAGATAGTTGCTGATGATGACCGAATTTTAATGCATGTTTCTTTTGGTAATTAAGTTTAACAGTCGTTTACTTTTCAAAATCTATGCCTATTAGACGTGTAGCGGCATGTGGCGGCTTGTAGATTATTTATTTTATAAAATATTATCTATACAAGTATGAATATTATAATAAATTAATCTTTTTAAATAACACAATATTTTTTTAACCTTGTTGTTAGTTATGAATACCCATTTGTTCAATCTTGAAGATTATCACATTTAGTTAATAAACTTATTTTTCTTCCTAAACCTTCAGTATTTCTATAAAAATGTTGTAAAACAACATTAGTTTTATGTTACCGATTTAAACACGCTTTGGATTTGAATTCTCAATTGTGAAATAATTATTAATTGCTTTTTTGTTAAAAGCCTAAAACGAAACACGCTGTATGAAAGTTTTGCATCTGTGTGAGTACTGTGATGAAGTCAACTTAACTTGTGAGACCTATAATTCTGTCTATTTGTAATCTATTTTACAGATGTTAGCAGTAGTGTGACGTCCAATACTTATAATCCATTTCTTTATATCTTGTTTGTATTTAGTCATTGATTCCGTTTGTCTAATCGTAGCTGGAAGTGTTGTGTAGTTTGCAAGCTATGTATTTAAAGTGTTTTTGTCCAAAGGTGGTTTTAGAAAAGGGAGTTTGGAGAAGTTCTTTATTTTTGGCTCGGGTATTGTGTATCATTTGTGTTGGTTTGTATAGGATTTTGTTGTTTTTATGTAAATTAACTAAGATGAGAGCTGAGCTGTTTAGTGTCCATAACGTTGAAAGTATTGAAGATCGTATCGGTGCTGGTAGTGAGAGGAAGTTTAAGAATTATTTTTATTATTAGTTTTTGTGCTTTAATGATGGGGTCGAGGGCATTAGAATAAGTGTTACCCCAAGCTAAAATTCCATATTCGATGTGAGATTGGCACAGTGAGTAATACACTGTTTTTAAAAGTTGTAGGTTAAGGAAATTGCGCGTTTGTTTGAAAAAGTATATAGATTTGCAGATTTTGTTTGTAGTGTTAAGTATACATATGTTGCTTCCAATATAGGTGTGTATCAAAGGTTAATCCTAAATATTTGATAGTTGTTACTTGTTCTAGGCATGGGCAGTTGCAATACCGGTTCAGAGATGAGTTATTACATTCGTGTATTTTTAATTTTGGGTGTAGGTTTGGTTTCGTGATATTGGTGAGACTAGACAGTAAGTATTTTGTTTTCTGTACGTTAAGAGTTAATGTGTTAGAGTCAAGCCAATATTTAACCTTTTGAATTCCTACCTCCGCTTTAGAATATACGGTAGGCCAATCATTTGCTTGAAATAGTAGTACAGTGTCGTCGGCAAAACTGACAATAGTGGCATCGATATCTAGGTTATACAACTCGTTAATGTATATTAGGAAGAGCGCTGGACCTATAACACTGCCTTGTGGGACACCCTAACTAATAGGTAAATTCTGACTCTTTGTAGCTCTGAGTTTAACGCATTGGGATCTGTCAGATAGGAAACTGGGAGGAGACTTAATTCATTATTCCTAATACCTATGTTGAACAATCTTGAGAGGGATCATTTGCTACCCGCCGCAACAGCCCGCTTTCCGACGTGTCCCAATCGCTCGTGCTACAAAGTTAAATTTGTGGTAGCTATGTTAGCTTCTTCAGTGCTTCCTTGTTCCGCGACCTTGAAGAACATGCGATAAACGTCATTGTTTTGTTTCATGCCCGTCCCGAGCACTTCACCGTCGCGATCCACGATAACCCGATTATTTTCGAAACGCACTCCGAATCCCTTCTTTGTACATACTCCGACGGAGAATAAGTTTTTTCTTAATTTCGGAACGTGTAGCACTTTTTCAATTCTTGCGTCTTGCCACACTCCATCAATCAATTTTTTAATTCGCACCGTGCCTTCACCAGCAACGTTGCATATCTGATTATCAACAAGCGATACTGTAGTGCCCGTATTATCTGGCTTACAGTCAGTCAGCCAGTCACGTCGGTAGGTTAGATGCTTCGATGCGCCGCTGTCAATCAGCCAGACCTCGCTTTGATCGATCGCCATTATGCGGCTCTCAGTCCAAAGTACACAGGCGCTTTCCACACTCTTCGAACCCGACGCGACCGAGCTACCTGTCATTCCTACAAACGCGCAATCACGTGATTTATCGCCGCTGTCCCGTGGCTTCCGCTTGTTCCGACACTGGCTCGCAATATGTCCCATGCCTTGGCACTTATAAACACTGAACTTCCTTTTTATTTTCAGTCTTTTTATTTTCAGAGCTTTTTGTTCCTCGCCCACGACGATTTTTGGCTGTTGCAGCCTTCTTATTAGCCGTTCCTGGAGAGTTCGTTCGTCAAGAGTTTGTCGAACATGGTCCACACTGTCCCAAGCCACCTGCAGCATGCTTAACTTCGTAGTGAGACTCGCGAGTATTTTCGCCATTACCGTAGCGTCCGATACTTTCTTGCCGACGTCCTTCAGTTGACTCGCCATATTCATCACCCTGGCTACATGCTGAACCGCCGTACCTGCTTCGCTCATTCGATAAGCATGAAATCTTTGCAGCAGACCCAGCTTGTTTGTCGCGGTTTTCTGCTCGTGAATGAGACACAATTTGTCCCACATCTCTTTCGCAGAGATGCACGACAGCACACATACTTGTTGAGCCTCGTCAATGTTCGACAGAATTATAAATTTTGCTGTTGCGTCATCTTTCATGTTTTTCTTTAGCGCGGCCGCATGCCCGTCACCAGCAGCAGGTGCCTCTCTCGTACCATCGACGACATCCAGAACATCGTTCATCACAAATAATGCATTCACTTCGAGCTTTCCAGCCCTGGAAATTTGTTCCATCGAAAGGCTTCACACCCTTCACTGAGATACCGATAGACATCGCGAATTTTATTCACACCTTGCACTTTCGAAAAACTGACACATGAAGAACAATGGCGGACTTCCGTTCCGCGACACGTGAGACTGCTGAATAATTTCACTCGCGTTATCTTTATTTCCACAGTTAGACGTTAACTGGGCCCATAACCTGTTAAAGCAGGATAAATAAAACGGAGTGGAACAATAATTTGTTTCAAATAAATGTATCTTTATTTTCAAAATACAATATGTTGGTAACTGAACACAGTTGTGTTGTGTAATGGACTGCGGTTGATTCGAGACTGAAACACGCTGAACTCAAATGCCTTAACATTTTATAACAGAAAATAATTATGTGCTTATTAACTAAAGGTTAATAAATAAATAAATATGGAAAACAAAATAATCTAATATAGGTACACTTATATTTTTTTTTAAATCATGAACAAACAATTACACATAATAGTAATCAATAAAATGACTTCTTACACCGGCAACAGAACAACTTTGTGTTAAAGAATGTCGGCGGACGGCGAACAAGAGCAAGCGAACTAACGAAATTATTATCATAAAAATTATTATTTTAAATTCAATTATTATATTTTATAATTTGTACGACCAGTCAAAACCATGCAATATCAGTTTAAAGTTACAGAAATGTTATAATTATAGTTACAGAAATATTATAAAACTGAAAATAGATGTGTTGCAGATTGTATACCTTACCTTTATATCAGATATGCTCTCCACGGTAGGGAAGCTGTAGTATGTATTCTCATTGTGCTCACAAATCTTCTGTCCATAGTTAGTACACAATTTTTCTATCATAGTCGATATCCTGAAAAGAATATATATTACTTTAAAATATAAGAAATAATGTTAGTATCGCCCTGGTGGAAACATTTTATGAAATAGCTTTAGGTCCTTTGTATATGGAGATACTTACAAACTACATGATTGTGATGCAATCACAAATAGCCTACTGATATACTACTCTTTAATGCTGGTTTCCGTACACAGTTATATGGATCCCAATTATACTGAACTTGACCATTTTTCATGTGGAGTTAATACAATGTCAAGTGACTCTAGCGATGAAGACAATCTATGCCTTCTCCACTAAATCCTTTCTTACGTATTCTGGTAACGTATAGTTATATAAACACCCATTTTTTTTTTATCATTTCCAAAACAAATTTAACATTCCATTCAAAGCCATTTCTGTCAAAAATAGTGGAAGATATGAATGCAACTAGCACTGTTGGTGTTTGTAAATAGTAAAATTAGATAGAACCTAAGAATTCCTAGTAAATTGTACAGAGCCCTTGAGGTGATTATTGAAATTATCCAATAATTATTATTAACTGATGTCAAACCGTAACATCGTGAACGAACACTAGTAAAATAGTATGGTCGTTACTCAAAAACAGTGAATATTCTACGCGCATCAAACTCGAGTTGCTTGTAAGTATCTCCGTGTACGAAGGGACTTAGCCATGTGTGGTGACCAAATCCAAATAGACACGCACTTCCCAATCTTGATCTTCCAGTCTCATTCCCCTTTCCATTCCCTTCAGCCTCACAACGAGGTGGAACCACTCAAAAGTCCCAATTCTCTGAATCAAGTGTGACTATGGAACCAAGTTGTGCGGCTGAAGGGAATGGACAGAGGAGATGGATTTATTTATTTATTAAAGAAACAAACAATACATTATTTACAGTGGTGAAAACAATTTACAGTTATTAAGTACATTTCAAGGTGGGTACCTATGATATGTTTCATTGAAGTATCTTATTTATATTAAGTGATATTATTTATGCATTAACCCCTCCGCAACGTAAGCAGATATATGCGTTAAAAATACGACAGCAGTCAAGTACAATAAGCGTGTTTACACGTCAGCGCGAGTGTCTCCATAGAAACCGTTATAATTCCGTTATTGTTTTAGTTACATCCGTAAAATAAAAAGTGAAAGGTCGATAGTGAATCATGCTGCACATCTATATCCAAGTTGTCCATAGAAATACATAAAAAGAACATTCTGTCAGACGCGCAAGTCTGACACATAATTTATTGCCCGTCATTGTTAATTTCTATTAAATATTTTTATATGAAATGATAAAAAAGTGAGGTGACAAAAGTGTTTTTTACACATTTATACAATAGAATAAGTATTGTTATTTACAAAATCTGTGATTTTAGTACCGTTTTCACATAAAAACATCACGTGAGTCATTTTCACATTTTTTTAATGTTTGCATTCTAAATTTTAATATTTACAAATGTTAATATTTATTTGTAATATAATAAATCGAAAGCTTATTTTGTAACCTGTCTAAAACAGTTTTTACTATTCGGCTACGTTCAGAAATGTTTCATTTATAGAGCTTTAATTGTGAAGCGGTAATAATACAAAGTTTTCGTAAAATGTCATTTCGTTTAAGACACCAAAAGCTAATATTCTCGAAAATTCGGAGGGGTTAAACCGCTTACTTGTTAATACGGAATACTTTTTATCCAAACAGTTACATTTAGCTTTATTATTACGAAAAGTGAGTATTTATGTTGGGGGAGACCAAAAAACATGCAAAAAATATGCATTTAACATTTTAATTTTGTTAAAATTAATTCACTCGCGCGGTAACCGCCATGTTTATTCATCGTTTTTATTTTAACATTTCATCAATGCTGCCAATCATAGAAAAAATATTTTTACATAAAACAAAGTGAATGCACCATTGACAGGTTTGTACCTGTATTTATAACAATAGAACATGGAAAGAAATATATTAAAATAATTACACAAACCCGCTAGACAAACCCTGCTTTGCCAACAAACCATTCAAAACCTGGGATGTTTTTTAAAAGTATGATGAAATGCGAGTTTATTTTAGAGAATTTATTTTATAAGATTGGTACTTCCGACAAATGTCATATTTGATTGTCTATTAGTTAAAAAAGGAACATTCCGTATTATCCGTGCATCAAACTTTGACAACACGAACGTTCCGTGTTATCCGTGAGGTGAACTAACTGCATATTTACCTAAGTGATTACCGGCGGCCCTTGAAAAATAACATTTCGCGTTTTTTAAATTTAAAAAAATATATTAAAAAGCAATATTTTTCAATTCCGGATAGTGAATTACTTATTACTAACCATTACAATTTGTTTTAATTTTTTAAAGTGTTTTGAGCGTGGACTTGATAGGAAAATATTTACCACAGTTTGTACTGCGGGTTCCAAATTGGCTAGGCATATTCCAGTGTACTTCTGACTAATGCAAAATATAACATTGCTACTGTATGCGGGTTACTGAATACTTTACTGATATGAAGAACAAAACCAAGCATTTTATATTACCTGTTAATGATTGAGTCCATGTGCTTATTAAATATAAGTTTGCTACTAGATGATGGGTGAAAAGGAAGATTGACAAGTAATTCAACTTGACCGTGGAGTAGGGATGTCGAAAGTGAAAAAAAAAATCGATGTATCGATATTTATTAAAATATCAATATCGAGGTCGATATATCGAGGAAAAAATATCGATATATCGATACATCAGTCAAATTTTCAAGAGATTTTGCGTTTTTAAAATAATAGTGTATTCAGCTCAATCAATATTATCAATAGTAATTTTTGTACACAATTTGCTTTTTTTAATGTACAAAAATCTCAATAAAAATGAAGGTATTTTTATCACTATTCATTTTTATTACGTAATAATTACAAAAATATCAAAAACTAAAAAGCAGTCTTCTAACTTATATGTAAACTGAGATGCATACAAAGTTTGTATGCGTCTCAGTAACATTCTATTGGCGTATTAATCTGTCAAAAAGGACTTCGTGTTTGGAACAAGGTATAGTCAATAATCATAGACAATGGGAACCAACACATAGGAGTGGCTTAGAAAAAAATGGCAAAAAATAGCATACATTTCTGTGTATGTACATACACACATGAGATAGTATTGGTCATCACAAATACTAATGCAAAGACAATAGATTTGTAAGCTATTAATAGTTAAAATTTCAACCGCCACATGTCATGACCCAATACAGTTACTTTTTTCCATTCGTTTCAATACGGTTTTGGATTCTAGTGACTATACATGAATTTAAAAAAATATCGTTTTTGATACAATTTTCGATATTGGATATTTTGTATCGATATATCGGATCAAAATATATCGGCTAAAAATATCGATATTTTGAATTAAAAATATCGATATTTCGATATTTTTTCAACAAGCCTACCGTGGAGGTCATTTGATGAGAAAACATAGAATATTATCTAACCTTGAAATGTGATTATTTTGGCTGCAGATGAATGCAAACAGATTTTCTACCGGCTCTTGATTCAACATTCTAATTCCATAAAAGTTCTCAGCCGCTTCTTTGAATATGGGATCCTTCCTCGTCCAATCTTCATATAAGGGCGCTAACTGCACATCCAACCTTAAATAATTCCTTAAAATATCCAAGAAAAAATTGTCTTCTTCGGGAACATTGACTTCTGTTTTCTCAATCGTCTTTTTCTTATTTTTCTTTTTTTTGACAATACTCGGAATTTCTTCATTGCTGATTGAGGTTTGCAGCGATCCCAATACTTGATATTTGATTTCTTTGTCAGTTTGAGAAAGCTTCCATAATGTTCTAGAGAAAACGCCGGTCCATTCATTTGTTTCTGGATCATGTTTCCAACTAAAAGAAGATACAACAATCAACGACATTTTATAAATAGACTTTCCATTGTCTCACAAACTCAAGATATAATGTGGCAAGTAAACAACACTCTTTTGTTCAGGGCTGGGCAGTATTTGAAATACTTGTAATTGAAATACGTATTTGAAATACAAATACGTATTTTGTAATTGGTATTTCAATTACCTGCTGTTGAGGTATTTTGTAATTTGTATTTCAAATACTCATGGCTTCAAAATACATTTTCAAATACATTTAGCGATCTTAATAATGATAATGAAAAATAAACACACATAGATAATACATAGACTAAAAACGCTAGAATCCTGTACTATTGTCCTTTGCTACAGAACTTTTACTAATGATTATTTGTAGTTCTCTTATATCATTGTTTTATAATGTACTGTACATTTTTTTTCGTCATGCTAGTTATTATTATTGTCCTATGCTATAATAGCACTGTTATTGAATATTTTGTATCATATTATTTATTTATTTAAATTAATAAATTACTTCGTTTTTACCACTTTGTGGTAAAAACGAAGCAATTTATTAATTTAAATCAAAATGGTGCCACAAAATAAGTTTGCTGTGTTAGAAGAATTTATTTATTTATTTACGCCCTTTTACGGGGCTTTTACATAAGTATGAAATTTACAAATTACACTATGATTAAATAATATATACATACTATATATTTCTTTAACAAAGAAATTTAGTAGGTATTTTGCAACGCAGTATATAGTATTTATTGTACATAACTGAACTGCCTCAGTAACAGTATTTTGTATTTGTTTAAAGATAAATTGAAGATGTCCACTGACTTGGTATAATTATTTCCCTCCATTAGTATTCTGATACTTGTCATTGCTTTGTATTGTACATTATCGTAGTATTAGATCAAGCACTATAGGAATAATTTGACTGATTATTAGATTATTTTTAAGTTAATTACCGTAGAGCGCACTTGAAGTGAAATAACACAGAACTGTGCTGTATAAATGTCAACCATTTATATATAAAAATGAATCCTTGTTTCCCTTGGTCACGCCATAACTTCAGAATGCCTTTACCTACTTCATTCATTTTTTAAAGTTTTCTAATACTTTATAGAAGGTTCTTACGGAAAGAAAAATTAAGAAAATTACGCAGAAAATTGGATAATTTCAGAAAACTTAACGACTATTTTAACTTCGCACGTTTGAAGTTTGCGCATTTGATGAAATTGAATTTAGCAGGCAGCAAATTTTTTTGTAACAAAAGAATTGTCTATGGATTTTTTAAATTAGTTATTTTAAATAGGTACCTATGTTAGGTACCAGATTTGATTGATTGTTCTTATAATAAAGAAAAATTAATTTTTGTAAAATGTGAAAAATGAAAATTTGAATAAAAAAATTGTAATAGCTGCACGCGATTTGTTTGAAAACTGAATGTACTGGGACTAAATATATGGAACGCGGGAGGGGGTTTAGCGGGATGGGGGAGCGGGAGAGGGGCAGGGAAGGTGGAAGGGGATGCGGTAGGGGAACGGGACGCATGGGAAAGGACATGCCGGGAGAAACAATTTATTTCTTTGAATATGGCATTGCAACGCATGTCGGGAACCAGCTAGTGTCATTATAATAATTATAATCTAACACCTATACCACAAATCTTTACAAGCGGAGCGGAGACGAGATGTATCTCCTGAGCATTATGATTAGTCAATTTTAGCACATCTCTGTTTTACTCTGCTCAGCTTTGCTTCTATGGAAACGCACCCTTAGATATGGGCAATTACGACAATTTATTGCAACCAAAGGTTCTACCAAAACCAAATGTATTTTGTATTTTGTATTTGAAATTTAAAAAATGGTTAAAATACTGTATTTTGTATTTCAAATACACGACTTGAAAGTATTTTGTATTTCGTATTTTAAATACATGCGAAAAAGTATTTTGTAATTTGTATTTTAATTACAGCAAAGCATGTATTTTGCCCAGCCCTGCTTTTGTTTTCAGCGGTTTTCAGTAATTTCTTAATTCAAAAGTTATTCATGCATTAATAAGATATGCTACTTCCACACCAAAGCCAGCCTTCCAACTCGAACTTCCAAAGCACCAACTACCCCTCTACGCAATCGTCCGAACGTTTGAAGTTGGAAGTTGGCATCAGTGTGGCCGTAGCATAAGACAATCAAAGAATGTGTGTATATTTTCTCTAATGACGTACAAAATTGTCGGGCAGGAAATATGAATATTAATTCTGTTGTTTATAAAATCGATGAGTAATTTGCGTGTACTTATAAATTAAATGTTATTTCTTCGCTTTTACTACTGTTTGCCGTGTAATGGAAACATTTTCTCATCACACAGGAAGGCATTTTGGCGCTGTCTAAATGCAATTTACCTACTGGTAAGACACGACCTTACTCGACGAGTGGCAGTTTAGTACTAAAGTACTAGAAATCGAGACTAGAGCAATTGCCTTAATTTTGGCTTCCCACTTTGAGATTTCTACCACGTGCCTACAGTATGTAACGTCATTGATTACCACCGACACATAATGAGATTCTCAACCGACAAAGTTGTATCAAAAAATGCTTGTTCTCCAAACGAGGAAACAAAAGACAAGTGGTAAAAATTTTAGTTAAGCCAACAGTTTTGTAAAAAAAAAGAGCTTTATTCATTTGTTCGTTGGAAGAGAAAAAGAATTCATTTGAAATAATTAAAATAACTACTATCTGACACAAATTAATTAGCTCAATTAAAAACGTTCCGTAATTAGTTTTTGATTTAGCTATCAAAAACCAAACAAAGTCCTATCAACATTTTAAGCGGAAAACATCACTTATGCAGTTTATTTGTTAATTTATTTTGTTTATTAACCGGTCAGCAACTTAAGCA
This sequence comes from Limnephilus rhombicus, assembly GCA_929108145.2. Lineage (NCBI taxonomy): Eukaryota > Metazoa > Arthropoda > Insecta > Trichoptera > Limnephilidae > Limnephilus > Limnephilus rhombicus. Next base: position 11,660,263 of record OV815291.1, read on the forward strand.
GATATGTGCGTTAAAAATACGATAGCAGTCAAGTACAATAAGCGTGTTTATAATTCAACGCGTGTGTCTCCATAGAAATCTTTTTAACTTCGTTATTGTTTTAATGACATCCCTAAAATAAAAAGGAAAAGGTCGATAGTGGATCAAGCTGTACATCCCTATCAAGTTGTCCATAGAAATACATAACAAGAATATTCTGTCATTCGCGCGGTCTGACACATAATTTTACCCACCAAATTTCCTACGGGCGGCTCGACCGCGCTCGACATTGTTAATTTTTATTAAATATTTTTATATGAAATGATAAAAAAGTGAGGTGACAAAAGTGTTTATTATACATTTATACAATAGAATAAGTATTGCAGTTTACATAATCTGTGATTTTAGTACCGTTTTCACATAAAAACTTCACGTGAGTCATTTTTACATTTTTTTAATGTTTGCATTCTAAATTTTGATAATTACAAATGTTAATATTTATTTGTAATATAACAATTTGAAAGCTTATTTTGTAACCTTTCTAAAACAGTTTTTACTATTCGGCTAAGTTCAGAAATGTTTCAATTGTAGAGCTTTAATTGTGAAGCGGTAATAACACAAATTTTTCGTAAATTGTCATTTCGTTTGAGACATTATAAGTGAATATTGGCGATTTTCGGAGGGGTTAAGACATACACAGTGCGTTATCGTTGCTTACATAATTAAGTTTGGTTTCTATAAAATATACTTGAAAAATATTATATTTGATAGTTATGTTGTATATTGTGATTAGTCCACTGGGCATAGCAAACCACAACATATAATTATCAATTAAAGGATGTGAGTGATGTTAGGCTAGGTTTACACTCGTAAGTAAAATTTACCAATCGTAAATTTTTAACATGTTACTGCCAGGAGCGTTTACACATGCATCCGACTTGTGGTAATTAATGCTCACGGAAGCTGTTAGGAAGTTCAACATGTGTAAATGCTCATGTGACCGTTTACATCTGTAAATTTATTTGCGTTAAGAAAGCTTCCTGTCAACGTGTCAGATTTTGTCAAAGTGTTGAAATAGAATTTGGCTTTAACCCCTCCGCAACGTAAGCAGATATAAGCGTTAGAAATAGGACAGCAGTCAAGTACAAGAAGCGTGTTTACACGTCAGCGCGTCTGTTTCCATATTGTTTTAGTTACATCCCTAAACCAAAAAGTAAAAGGTCGATAGTAGATCAAGCTGTACATCTCTATCAAGTTGTCTATAGAAATACATAACAGGAATCAGTTGTCAGTCGCGTAGTTGAGAAAAATATTTTCCCGCGCGAATTTACTACCGGCAGCTCGTCCGCGCTTGACATTTTAAATTTTTATTAAATATTTTTATATGAAATGATAAAAAAGTGAGGTGACAAAAGTGTTTATTACACATACATACAATAGAATAAGTATAATAATCTGTGATTTTAGTACCGTTTTCACATAAAAAACATCATGTGAGTCATTTTTACTTATTTTTAATGTTTGCATGCTAAATTTTAATATTTACAAATCTTAACCCGTCTAATCACAGGAGACCCAAGTTGTCCCAAAACATCATATGCCGTTATAATAACAGGAGACCCAGATTGTCCCAGAGTGAACGTGCATTATTAAAAGTTAGATATCTCTCTTTCTGTCATGCGAATATTTGTGATTTCTTTTATGGTAGAAACGGAATGAAATAATGCTTCTCATTGTCTTAGAAATATATGAGCTAGGTTGTTCAGATATTTTACAAACCCGATCAAAAGTGACGGTTTAATTTTGCACCAATTTGTGACATATCACACATTTAATTTTAAAATAAAATTGTATGAAAGTGATAAAAAGTGAGGTGACAGTTTTATTACAAATTTTGTTTAGAAAAGGGATCTATATTTAAAATTTTGGATTTATTCTATTTTAATTACTTTAATTCAAATATTCGCAGGTGTGCATTTTTTAGCCAATTTACATTTCCAATATTAAAATTTTAATATTTAGAAACAAAAATGTTGATTTCTAATAAACACATCGGAAAGATTATTTTATCTACATTTTAGAACAATTTTTGTTTTTGCAAAAGCGTTTAAAAAATACAATAAATAGGAACATTTAAAATGCATGGGATGAACCAGGAATTTTGCGCGCAAACCTTGACAGGCAAAAGTTGACAGAAAATTATTTTCTTATTATTCGAAGGGTTAATATTTATTTGTAATATAATAATTCAAAAGCTTATTTTGTAACCTTTTTAAAACAGTTTTTACTATTCGGCTACGTACAGAAATGTTTCATTTCTCTCTCTCTGGTTTCAATCCTGGGATTGTTTGCAGCAATTTTTTTATAGAGCTTTAATTGTGACGCGGTAATAACACAAAGTTTTCGTAAAATGTCATTTTGTTTGAGACAACTCAAGTGCATATTGGCGAAAATTCGGAGGGGTTAATTAAACAATTCTCCATGCGCTTTTGTGCCATCAAAGGTGAAAAATAATAGAGTACTTTAATTTTATCCGAATGACAGATACGACAGCAACCAAATTCAAATATGCAATGTTAAAAACAGAAACATTAAGAATAGAAAGGATTGGACCGAATTTTGAATAGAAGGATGCTTATTTTCAGAAAACTTAAATAAGTGTAAATAAATACTAGTTTCATAGGAAAAAATCCTACGAAGACAACAAGTCTTTTAATTTTTGACATCTCGAAATGGCACATTTTGGTACTAATTCTTGCGGCAATCTCTTAGCTTATCAAACTGATTTTATAAGCTGTAAGAGGGCTGGAAATTCGCGCGGACACGATTAGTAAGTTCTGTAACTTGCCATAAATTACGTTGAATGACTTTTGGTGTCATTTACATTGGTAATTTCAATACATTATATAAATAAATAGACTCGCCATAGTCTCATATACTCACAATATAATGTGGAAAGTAAGGAACACTCTTTTGTTTTCAGCGATTTTCAGTATAACTTCTTAATTCAAAAGTTTATTCCTGTGTGATAAAGATAGACAGTCAAATAATGTGTGTGTATGAATGACATGAATACATGAGCGGGCGGCGTATTGCTTGTCACTTTTTGATGGAACGTTCGCTCAGTTCGCTGTCTCCTTTTCTCGAGGCCCACTAGAATAAAAGGTCCGGCTGCCTGTCGGAATGTCGAGCTATACAATAAATACTATAGGGCAACGACAGTTTTCAAATGGTGGCGATTGTTATCAATACTTGTTAGAACTACTGATTTATGTGTTGTTTTATCGCAAGCAAACAAATAAACAAAAAAAAAAAAAAAAAACAAGTGTTTAGGCTGATAAGTCTACTTAAAAACGGTGAAGTTTACTTAGCGACAGAAATTTGGCTGTTGCGCGTCCAGACCCTCTACTTTAGTAGAACTTGAATTTTCTCTAATGACGTTTAAAACCGCGAGCGGGAAACATGAAAATTAATTGTAATATTTATAATAATCGATAATATTAAGTAATTTGCGTGTACTTTCAAATGAGATGTTATTCATTCGCCTTTACCATTATTTGCCATGTAATTGAAACATTTTCTCATCACACAGGAGGGCATTTTGATACTTTTTAAAATACAATTTACTTACAGGTAAGTGCTGGTAAGACGCAACCTTACTCGACGCATAGCAGTTTAGTACTAAAGTACTAGATATCGAGATCGTTCCAATTGTCTTGTTCTTGTCTTCCCACTTTGAGATTTCTACCCCTCGTCTAATATTTATAGTATGTAACGTCATTGGGTAATTTGGCCATAAATTTTACCAGAAAAAACTTACGAGTGTAAAGCCAGCCTAAGAGTAGAATATTGTGAGAATGTATTAGTGAGCAGTGAGTGTAATTATCAGTAGGTGCGGTTAAAGTGAAAATGGTGATATGGAGAATATTATGAATATTATGAATAAAATTAAGATAAAAATAGTGGTTACAGGAGGATAATCGGTTTGATATAGTAATGGTAACCAGACTAATTAAAAAAGGTTTTTTATGCGATATGGTTTTATGCATTTAATAAGGTTTTTTGATGGAATCAAATATGGGACGTGATGTTACATTCATTCATTAGATTTTTGAGCTCCTTATGCATAAAAACTAATACTTGTGTTTATTTTTAAAGCATTTGGCCAACCTCGGTATAGATTTATTCGGTAATTATCGGTTCGGACTGGCCACGCTTATTACGAATAATTTTTAGAGAAAAACTTTAGATTCGCCTTAATTACTATAAAAGGAAACTTTTTGGCTTTGGGGCGGCGGAAAATAATGCATTTTAATTTTCAATTGCATAAAACCAAAATTCACTTCGCGAACCGACACAGCGAAAATCCGCAGCCGTACCTGTCACTGTTGTGTTGGTATCCTTGATAAATTAACGCCAGAATCATAAACCATGTTAGACAAACCTAGCGTAGCCGCTAAACTAATTGAAAACTGGGATGTTTTTCTTGCCTTGACGCGAGTAGGCGTTATAAAGGGGCACTTTCTTTTGTATCACAAACCATGTTACACAAACAAGCCCGCTAGACAAATTTCATAATTACGCGCCTTATCCCACGAAGTCGGCTACAGTCGTATTAGCTCTTGTTAATTTATCAAGGATACCAACATGACATTGAAGCACCCACCACTGTCCCGCCCCGGTAACATAACAGTGACAGGTACGGCCGCGGATTTTCGCTGTGTCGGTTCGCGAAGTGAATTTTGGTTTTATGCAATTGAAAATTAAAATGCATTATTTTCCGCCGCCCCAAAGCCAAAAAGTTTCCTTTTATAGTAATTAAGGCGAATCTAAAGTTTTTTTCTAAAAATTATTCGTAATAAGCGTGGCCAGTCCGAACCGATATTTACCATTTATTCTTCTATGTGAGATGGTTGTTGATGAAAACCATTTGTTCAGCTCCATCCATCCAATGCCAGGGTAATGGGTAAGATATTGAAAGGGTAACTTACAATATCTTCAATAAATATTACTGGTAAATTTTCGATTGCACTAGCCACGCTTATACGAACATTTTTTTAGAAAAAACCTTTAGATTGGTCAATGACTATAAAAGGCAATTTTTTGCATTCGGGCAATGGAAAATAATGCACTTGAAATTTCGGTAAATATCGGTTCGGACTGGCCACGCTTATTACGAATAATTTTTAGAAAAAAACTTTAGAATCGCCTTAATTACTATAAAAGGAAACTTTTTGGCTTTTGGCGGCGGAAAATAATGCATTTTAATTTTCAATTGCATAAAACCAAAATTCGCTTCGCGACTGACACAGCGAAAATCCGCGGCCGTACCTGTCACTGTTATGTTACCGGGGCGGGACAGTGGTGGGTGCTTCAATGTCACTGTTATGTTGGTATCCTTGATAAATTAACAAGAGCTAATACGACTGTAGCCGACTTCGTGGGATAAGGCGCGTAATTATGAAATTTGTCTAGCGGGCTTGTTTGTGTAACATGGTTTGTGATACAAAAGAAAGTGCCCCTTTATAACGCCTACTCGCGTCAAGGCAAGAAAAACATCCCAGTTTTCAATTAGTTTAGCGGCTACGCTAGGTTTGTGTAACATGGTTTATGATTCTGGCGTTAATTTATCAAGGATACCAACACAACAGTGACAGGTACGGCTGCGGATTTTCGCTGTGTCGGTTCGCGAAGTGAATTTTGGTTTTATGCAATTGAAAATTAAAATGCATTATTTTCCGCCGCCCCAAAGCCAAAAAGTTTCCTTTTATAGTAATTCAGGCGAATCTAAAGTTTTTTTCTAAAAATTATTCGTAATAAGCGTGGCCAGTCCGAACCGATAATTACCGAAATTTCAATTACAATGATTTGCCAAACACCGAAACGACTTTTCAGTAAAATGGCCGACTACGAGATTATCCGGTAAACACAAAACAATGGCAAAAAAACAAATTAATTTATGCATTGGCCACCGCATTTTTATGCACAGATTATGGAAATTATACTTCATTCCAACAATTATTACAAGAAACAACTAGGTATTTACGAACACAAAATAGATTATTAGATTCTTAGTTTAGGTAAATTAAGTAATTCATGCGTTTTTAGTTTGAAACGAAACTTCGCAATTTTTTTATATGAAATATGGATATTTGACCAGAAAGCAACAAGGTAACATCCGCGCGGTTTTTAGAAATACGCCCGACATTCAACAGGTTGAGGTTGAATAACGCAACGAATAGAATAATTTATTTTATTACATGACTTACCGAAAGCTCTGTCCGCCGTTCAAAGTGCCAATCAATTGTAATTCTGATGAGATACAGGGAATGCATTTCCACATGTTTTTGAAGTAGTAACAGTCAGCATAAACAGCGGAGTGATACCGTCAATACAAATAAACTTTTGGTTTGATCATTTCATATGCTTCACAAATAAACCAAACACCGCTTTCTCCACGGTTGATAGTGGACATAAATAAATAGTGGATAAAAGATAACGTAAATAAACCAATTCCAAATGACTCACACTGCCCGAACGTGATGTAGCGCCAGAAATGGCCAGACCATAAATCATAAATAAACCAATCCCTAGATCGATATCTTCGGGCCTTCTCCATACTAGAAATTTCGTCATCACTGTCACCAACTTAACCAAAAATAAAATGGTCCACCAAAGACAATAACATAGAGGAAGTTCAAGGCCATTTGCCACCATAGACAATATAATCGCATTGGACCTACTTTATTAATTCATTAGCCAAATAAATTATTTAAAAATAAAAATGCTTGAAAGCAGAAAAATGTTTTAGTTTCCCCAAGAAAACAACCTTCCATCTGACAAAGCCTGAGGGAATGAGCTTTACATAATGTTTAAAGCTCATTTCCTCAGCAAGGAGCTTTGTCAGATGGAAACCTATTATCCTGAGGAAATCAAAAATTCAAGCGTTAGTAAAAAACCTAAAATACTTGAAATATGAACTCCTTATAAAAGGAAAACATTTCCAAATAATGATTGGTTTTCTACGACGAATTTACATTTTTCTGCTTGAAAAATGATAACTCGGGGGTACATGTTTAAATTCTTTTTATTTTCAGAAAGACAAACGATAATAGCACATAAAAACACTGGTTCGGTGAATTCGATGAATTGAAAAATGGTTTGAAAAAGAATATCGACAAAGGAATGGAAAGGAAACATGGCTAAAGCGTCATACAGCTGTGACATTAAAGATCAACATAAACAATAGCTGTATTGTTTGTTTATATACGGTCATCTTCAATGTCACATCTATATAGCGTTTTATCCATTTTTCCTTTCCAGCAGTCACCGTACAGTTCTTGTAGAATGAAATAAAAAATCTACATATTCTAAATTTCCTTTCAACCGAAATTAAACAGAGTACCTATACCTTCATCGGGGACCCATTTCAGCCATCTCACGGTAAAAACCGCATCATGTGTTCTGAAAAAAATATATCACATTAAACAAAGTTTGTGAACAGAATATACAGTATTTTTCCCTTGTGATGACATACTTTGTTTAACACAAGGGAAAAGTATTCTCACTTCTGTTCATATGAACATATAAATTAGTAGCATTATTAATTTTACCTGCCATTAACGGTGTTATGGTCTGCCAAACAATGTTATAAGGTGTTCCTAACGTAAAGTTCCAAAATCATTCAAAGTCTGGAACATTTTCTGAAACAATATTTGTGAAACATTAACCACTCGGACCCATAAGCTTGTGTTAACGATAATATAACATTAACAGACATATGTATGACGTACGAGGCGTACGTATTACAATTATACTTATTAAAGTAAAATTGAAAGAATATTTTATCAATATGTCGTTTAACCTCAAATAGATTTACAGATAAATTAAGCTGAATGTTAATGTCTCATGTAATTACCTGATTTCTGGATCAATTGCGGACACATTTGAAACATTTTTCCACCTCTGGAATTCCTGTAAACGATTTTTAAATGAAATATGCCCATGGCGATGTCAACAACACAAATTCAAATTCGTTTGATAATCGCATGACGCAATTTGACGTTTAAAGTTAGACCTATCTATAATAAAATTCAGCTTTATCTATAAGAATTTGGTTCACTCCTGTCAGTTTCAAGGTTAAAGCCAAGTTTTACGCCCCTGCCATAAATCATAAACATACCAATTCCTAGATCGATAACTTCGGGCCTTTTCTATGGGACAAATGTCAACACCAACTTCACCACGGAAAAACAATCCCGATCTTGGTAGAAGGGAGTTTAAGGCCATTTGTCATAGACAATGGTACAAGGCCTGCCATAGACAATATACTCGCCCTGCTTTATTAGCCCAATAAATTATTAAAAAAAAATTGAAAAGCAGAAAAATGAAAAAACTTTTCCCCAGGACAACAAGGTTCCATGTGACAAAGATGGTTCCGAGGAAATAAGATAAACATGGTTTTTTACAGCTCATTTTCTCAAGAGAAAGCTTTGTCAGATGGAAACCTGTTATCCCGAGGAAATGAAAAATCAATACATTAGAAAAATGAAAAACTCACAGGTGCATGTTTAAAATATTTTTTATTTTCAAAAAGACAGGATAAACAACACAGAGATAAAAATGCAGAGTCGGTTCCACCGATAGATTGAGCGTGAGTCAGAAACTAATGTTGATCGGGCCATAACGTATTCACGCCTGTATTACAGCTTATCCTCGAGATACATTGTACTTGTCATATAATTAACAGTAATAATATGACAAGAACAATGTACCTACCTCGAGGACTTGGCATATTATTTTTGTTAATATAATTAACAATATTAATATGACAAGTATTATGTAATTGTTCATATATCCAATGGAATATCCATTAATACATTATTTGGCTTAATACGATAACTCTGTAAACTTTTATATAAAATGTACAATTAATGCTAATACACACAAAATAATAGCACAAATTACAAGCACAAAAACAGTACACAAAAAATTAAAAAACAAAAAGCTTTATACAAAAATATGTAAACGTTGGAGTTTGCCCACCACTTTCCCACAGCGTTCAAAGGAAACAGATGGCTTCCTCCTTCACCGTACACGTCAAGACTCTAATTTTTGTTTATAAAGTATCTACTTTTTAATAAAAATGACTTCAGACCTCCAATGACCAGACATACATTGTTAGCAGGCAGTATGCGAGTGCGTACATGTTGTTAATTATTTACTTCACTGTATCACGTCTCATCTCCGCCACTTGATGTATCTGAAATAAAAGTTTATTAATATAAAGGAAGAAGAGTTCAGGCAGTCCCGCCGAGGATGAGCGGAGCTATCAGTCCAGTCGCAAGCAAGACTCGGCATCAGCACCCCTAAGCCGGCTTACCGGTAGGACCTCGAAGAGAATGTTGGGATGAAGGGGGAAAGAAACCTGAAGACTCTAGGGTGAAGACTCTAGGAAAAAAGTGTGCATCGGGTCACCAGAGGCAGGGTGTAAGGGCACTGGTCCGCTACGGTCAGTCTTCAGGCCTGGTCATGGCAACGGGGGAGGTGCGGGAGGGTTATGCAGTGGCTGCCTTCGGAGTCATCTCCTCAGTTGATGCACGGTCAAAATATGTAAACACAAAAAGCTTTATACAAAAACATGTAAACATTGGAGGTTGCCCACCACTTTCCCATAGCGTTCTAAGGAAACAAATAGTTTCCTCCTTCACCGTACACGTCAAGACTGTAATTTTTGTTTATAAAGAATCTACTTTTTATTAAAATGACTCTGGACCTCCAATGTCCAGGCATACATACGCTGGACGTCTTTCAGCCGACGCCTGGTCTTCAAAATTTCCATACTGCCCTTTTTCTTCCTCGGAGTCTGGGCTGCGATCTGTCCCACATAAGTTAAGATGCTCTTCTTATTACCTGGAAAGACAATATTTGAAAAAAAAAATATTACATTTTTCATAACAAAATTTACCAAATCATGATCTACAAACAAAAAGCTATAAATATGCTTACGCTTAAAATGTTCATTTTGGTGTGTTGCGAGTTGCGACTGCATGACTACTGCCAGGTCTCACGGGAGTGCTTATATCTGAAAAAATAATATGTATCTTAGTTCTTGAAGGAATGGTAGAAAAAATCAGATGAACATAATGTAGAATTACTATTCCCTTTCAACCAAAATAAAATATATAAAATTATAAAATACACTCTGTAAATACACCACATTTTATTATTAATATTTAATTTCGCTTAGCTCAAGCTTCATCAGGGCTTATTATATTAATAAAAGCTAATTTCATACAGATACACACTATAAGAAAATAAAATAATGAGTAATGATAAATGTTAATGTTCAGTTTATTACGTTATACATATACTAAACGCTTATTATTATACTTATGAACAACTGATGTATACTCCTAAACAACTTGTTTACTAAATGTACATACCTTCGTTAACTCCTGGGACCCCTTTGGCAGGAACAATCTCACTGCTGGTGCCTGCGTTGACATTTTGATCTGAAATAAATATATTTAACACATTAACCAAAGTTTGGAAATAAAAAGTAGAATACTTTTCCCTTTCAAAAAATATTCAGGAGCTTTGTAATAAACTTTTTGGATTCTTAAAACAAAATATTATCCAAATAGGGAACGTCTGGGGCACGCCATATGTAACTAACTAACCATCACGCCTTTTCTCCGCAGGGGTAGGCAGAGAGGACGGACCGCCAAACAACTCGGTCTCAGCACACACTCTTTGCCTCACTCACATTCATACTTCGTCTCATACATACTCTTCCATTATTCTTACTTTTGACATGGCCCGCCTCAAGTATCTGATTCACTTGATCGTGCCATGTCTTCCTCGGGCATCCCCAACTTCTACCATTCACATTTGCGTCATATATTCTTTTTACACTACTTTCTTCGTTCAGGTATGTTTGTTCCTTACCTAGCAGCAAAAACCCGGGTCAGGTAGGTACTGTAGACGCCTAAAGGCATTGGAAATGGTGCAAGCTCATTTACTCATACCGTCCTATAATTCAGTGTGCCTAAGTTTACTAAATGTACATACCTTCGTTAACTCCTGGGACCCCTTCGGCAGGAACAATCTCACTGCTGGTACCTGCGTTGACATTTTAATCTGAAATAAATATAGGAATAAATTCGGTGTTTGGGCTAAATTCCTAAAAAATAAAACTAGTTATTTTTATACTAATTTGGGGTCGGGGAATCCGAATCTGAAAGAATTAGGCGGCGGCAAGCAATATTAACTGAATTACAGGACTTTAAAAAATTTTATACACATATAGGAAAATAGCCATTTTGGAAGCATTTTGATTCCTAGAAAATCAAACTAGTTATTTTTATACTAACTATGGGCCGGGGAATCCGAATCTGAAAGAATTAGGCGGCGGCAAGCAATATTAACTGAATTACACGACTTTAAAATTTTCTATACACACACACATGAAAATAATCATTTCGGAAGTATTTTGACACACGTAGTACAAAGATCGTAGAAAAACTAGATAACATAGATATTTTTACCACACAAAATTAAGTGTTGCCAATAAGCAGTAATATTAATAACGTAAAATAACATGTTTATATTTTAAGTACTTATTTTTTATAAATTTTACTCACTTGTATCACAAACCATGTTACATAAACCCTGCGTAGCTGCTAAACTACTTGAAAACAGGGATGTTTTTTTGCCGTGACGCTATTTCCGTTTACTATCTACAATTCAGTTCATCTATGCATCCCGATCTTTTTTGGAGTTACAAGGTTAGTACAGAGATATACGCCCCTGCCATAAATAAACCAATCATGGCCAGACGATAGATATAAAGCATAGATACAGACCATAGAACTAATACCTAGATCGATATCTTCGGGCTTTTTGTATGGAACTGGTGTTGACACTATTTAACCATTAAAAAAAAAATTTCATGACTCTAACGTCACATACCATCAACAAGAATAGAGGAAAGTAAAAAAAGTAAGGAAATTGTAAGATTCCTATTGGTAGTCATTCCTCTGACGTCACATACCATCGACAAGGATAGAGGAAAGTAAAAAGTAAGGAAAATGTACGATTCCTATTGGTAGTCTTTACTCAGACGTCACAAACCACGCGATAATGATTTGGTCACAAAAAATGTCGGAGTTATACCCCCAATATAAATATACTAATCCCTAGATCGATATCTTCGGGCCTTCTCCATCGTGTCATCAACTTAACCACGGATGAACCCACAAAATGAAACGAAGTGGCGTAAATAGACTAAAAATAGAGGAAGTTTATTTGTCTACCATCGACAATATAATTGAACTCGACCTAATGCAATCCATTAGCCCAATAAATTATTTAAAAGAAAAATGCTTGGAATCAGAAAACGTTTGTTTCTTAAGCGTCGATGACACAGGGCTAGTTTACAAGCTACTATCTGGGAAATTCACTATCTGATAGTAAACTCACCCAGTGTCATCGTGTCACTTGCTCACTAGCAGCAACTAGTAGATTGTTGACAATCTACGAAAAAAAGTTGAAAGGTCGTCAACTTTACTCGCCTACACGCTTGCTCCGCTTGCTCGTGATTGGTTTATTTACGTTTCCAACATGGCTTCCGATAAACAGCTGATTTCGACTGTCAAAAATCTGAAGAATTAGTTCACGCAGGCGTCGTTACTCTTGTTTTTTTTTTACTTGAGCTCCACACAGGAGGCCCTGAGGACAATAATTTCCCTCAGGGCCTATGTCATCTTTGGGGATGCTGTGTGGAGGGTTTTTTTTAGGAAAGGAGAGGAGAGGGAAAGAAAGGGTTTAAGGGGTGGGTAGGAATCTGGGGTTCAGTGTATCCTGGTCATCCAAGACCTGGACAAACCTCACCCCATGAACCCGGGCACCCCTGCTAAATCACTAAACGTAGCGAACCACTTACTGGCGCTAAAAGCGACCCTACGCTTCTGAGCGAGTGGACAGTTTTGTGTGTCATCATGACAATCTCACCCGCCGAATTACCCGCTTTTATAACTTAGTAGATAGTAGCTTGTAACTCGCTGTGTGTCATCAAGGCTTTATTACATTAGACATGCATTAGACCATAGACATCAGAATTCAATAGACCAGAAGATACAGATGAGGGGTAAAACGAAACTATGGGGGGCGAAGAGAGGAAAAATGACTGTGATTCGTTAAAAAATCAATCTGACAGTATATAGGCATCTCGCATTATAATATCACCATTTAGTTCTTAAAAGCAAAATCTGCTTTGAATGATTAGACCTTTTGACATGGGAGCGCGAATTGCTTGCTACGTTAATAACATATTTGCTAAGGCCAAATGCTCACCCCGAAAAGATTCGCCCCAATTAACATAGCAATATTTTGTTGCCGTGCTTAGTTAAGACACTTTTACAAATTTTTCATAATTTACTTACCCCTGTAACCAGCGACAAGCACACTGGAGAACCGCCCACATTCGCTCTGTCCATATAGTATGTGGGTATAATGTATAGCACAAGCTACCGTTTTTGGCGTGTTATTTCGTAAAATGTGTGGATCTTACTTCCGCGCTGTTCAGGACAAGAATGATGACGTCACATATTTTAGATTCAAGCGAGGCTCTCTCCCCTCCCCATGGAGCGAGCTGGCTCCAAGGAGGAGCTCCAGCTGGCTCCATGGGGAGGGGGAAATAATACGTTGTTATCACTTAGGGCAGGTCCAGATATATTCATATGTCCGTGCATTAGACAAATGAAACACTCGGGGTACATTTTTAAATATGTTTATTTTCAGCAAAGACAATCGATAAAAACACAAAACACTGCGTCGTAGAACCGACTAAGGTGTCCTTACCTCAAATTGATTTACGGACAAAATAAGCTATGTCAGTTTTTCAAGGACGGCCATGTTAATTACGACGATGAAATACGCATTTTTTAAAGAAAAAATCACTTTCTGTCAGTTAGACAATAATAAGTACGAATTGCAATCTTCGGAAATGATAAATAATGCGTATTAATCATTATTTTGTTCGGTTTCATAAACACGAAAAATCACCTGAGACCTTTGCCGTCGTAATTAACAACATGGCGTTCCTTGAGAAATGACATTTCGGTTATTCAACCATTAAAATGCAATTTTTTTTCAATAGGGAACTCCAGTCCAGTTTTTTTTATTTTTTTTATGAATAAAGACCTTCAAACTTAAATAACTGCACTTTTATTTTTATTTTTATTTTTATAGTTAGTTTTAATAGTTAAAATAATTGTCAAAGTTTTAATTTTCCAAGACCCCACGAAAAGCACCGTATCTATGGTGGATTGTGTGACGTCTTCACCCACCAAAAGTTTATTTATTTTCAAGTTGTCATTTTGAATCAGTGATGTTATGTCTAGGGAAATTTCCCTAGATCTAGGGGAGAAAAATATTTTTTAGGGAAAAGGGAAATCAGGACAAAATCTAGGGAAATTTCGAACTCTGACAAATTTTTTATTACATATGACAATATTACTGGTATTATTTATATTTTTTTATATTTATTTTATATAAATATATTTATATACGTATTGCTCGCGCCTTTATTGTTACATGTTGCCTTTTGAAACTACCTATTTGGTGCCCTCTGCCTCAGTTGAATTTACCTCGTCGCACAGGACAGAAGTCCTAAAACCGCACCGCTTTTACAGTTTTTAGTAATCAAACCGCAAAGTGAACTTTTAAATCTCGCAGCTATTCGCAAGTACCATCGCCACACGTCATCCATTCTCGCTTATTATTTCGCGATCAAACGTTCATTCCCAATCGCCATTCCCTTCCAAAATTTCAACCAAACTAACATACCTACCTTTCCAGTGAACACTGAACAAAGAGGGAAGCAGTATGGGTAAGTGCGATTAAAATATAATAAAATAGGTAAATAAGAACCGCATACAGTATACAGTCCACAACATCCACGCAGCATTTGATCCCTCGATCTTGAGAGGGATCATTTGTATATGTATTTTTTGGAATTCCTATGAATCTTAATTATTGTTCATGTACTTACATGCAATGTTATTTTTAACACTGACAACTCAAAATGATATTATGTATCTAAAAGGATAAAGATATCGATCTAGGTATTCAATCATTTATGCGGTAGTCGAAAGTGATTTTTGTGCGAGATAGAGTAAAGAAAAAGAATTATTTGTTATGTTCTAATAAATGTTGTATATCGATATTTTAATGTAACATTAACGTAATAAGATTATTAAATTATATTTACATTAATTTAAAAGAAAAATTAGAGGGATTTATACGAATTAAACACAAAAACAATAAATACCTATTTTTTAAAAATTTAAGGTAAATATTTCCCTATCGAGTCCACGCTCAAAACATACTTTTAAAAATAAAACAAATTGTACTAGGTAGATTACAGTTAGTAATAAGTGATTCAGTAACCGGAATAAGGAACTCCAGTGAAAAATATTATGGCTCTAAAAAAATATGTTCATGTAGACCAATAAACGCTGATTCTGAATATATAAGTTTTATTTCATAATATTAAACGCAGAGTTTTTAAAAAATGATTAAAAAGTGCATTTTTAAACCTCTCCTCAAAACACAGCGTCAAGTTGGCATTACTGAAATGGTTAACGGTGACGTCACTGTTAACCTGCTAACCAATTCACCGAAGTGTATAAGTGATCGTAAATCGACATTTTATGGCGTTTTACCCGTTTTACCACCACTGTCTGTCAGATTCAGATTTACGAAATTATATATATATATTTTTTTTGGAGTGATTTATAATTTTCTACTAAGTGGGCATTTCAAAAATATATTTTTTCATATCTTGTTTCCAAAACACTTTGAGAATACTTTTCCGATCTTACATCAAAATTATAAATGGCTTATTTATTTTGTATAGGTAAACAATTAAAACGTTACACATGCTAATTTGGCAACAAAAGGTAAGATGAAGTACCGTTTTTAGTAAATCTTATGGCTAATATGCTATTGCAATTTTAGAATGAATGCCGTCTTACCCCAAAAATTTCCTATGCTACCCCTCATTGAAAAATAATTTACAAGAAGTTTTGATTAGCAGATTTTGGGTGTTTAACTGTGGATAACTCGATAAATAAAAATTTAATCACATAGTTAAGAGCTAAAGGTAACATAATAAAATTAAAAACTTTGCGGGAACACCATGAATTCTTCATTAAAAAATCCCAAAGTGGACCAATGATCCAAAAAATTCATCTCATCAAAAAGCACACGGTCTTACCCCCAACTCACCTTATAATGGCACATGTTATGCCGTATGTGTTCAAATAAATAAATAAATATTTTTTCCCCAGTAAATTCGCCAGTCGAGGAATGAGGCTTAAATTTAGTTTATGGATGGAGTAACTAACTAACTAACCATCACACGCCATAAGTAGGCAGAAATGACGGACCGCAAAACAACTCGGTCTTGGTACACATTCCTTGCCTCGTTTATATTCATACATCGTCTAATACATGTTTTTCTATTATTCTGACTCTTGACATGGCCCGAATCAAGTATCTGATTCACTTGGTCGTGCCATGTCTTTTTTGGGTGTCCTCGACTTCTTCTACCATTCACAATTGCGTCATATATTCTCCTTACACTCCTTTCCTCCTTCATTCGCTCTACGTGATCTCCACGTTTCTCACACGATCGTACATGGTTTTACCACAAATCGCCTCAGGGATCTCGTTTCTACAGCATTCTTACCATTAATCTACTTGTATCCTTCCTCTGCCAGTTCCATGCCTCACTGCCATACATCAGTAGTTTTTTGTTGGTGCCAACGGCGTTCAGTCCATGGAGTTACATGCATTTCCTTCTTTCAATATCTCTATGCATTACATGCATGTCTTTCGTTCAATATCTCTATCAGCCTTCTCATCTCTCGTTAACAGACTTCCCAAATACACAAACACAAACATAGACGGTGTGGAAAACTCTAATAAAAAAGGATGTAAAGTAAATGCGATACGAGGCACGACCCAAAGCCAAACTAATAAAACTTCAAACCCTGAGAACGCCAAAGCCAGACATTAAGGGCAATAAAACCTTTCCTAAATCCCTGCCGGATTTCCTAGGCCTGCCGTGGTAACCTATGGGAATGTCTCAGAGATTGAGAGTAGGCTCATATCACTCATATTTGTAACTTCTCGCATAAGAACTTTTTTTTCGACTGGCTAGATAATAATTTTCTCTCATCTTTCAAAATTGCTGTCAAATGGTGTTAAAAGAAAAGGAAGTTTAGAATTTAGATTTACAAAAACAGTGAAAATGTCGCTAGCGTGGCCTGAAGTTACTGCCGCTAAATCGGAAAATCGCCATGAAATTAAATTATCTGGCCCTACAATATCTGAAAAAATATCCGAGGGTGGCTTGGACAGACACATATTTTCTTTAAATGGACTAAATCTGCTGAACATCAGTGATACATGCTTGAAAGTAATCCCAGATGACATCAGTCGCCTTGTTAATTTGCAATCTATGCTTATATTCTCCAATGAAATTGAACAACTCAATGAGAACATATGCAAATTAAAGAAGCTGAAGGTTTTGGACTTCTCCAGGAATCGGCTTTCAGCTATCCCCAGCGGAATTAATACTCTGCCACAACTTACAAGTATTAACCTAAGTTCTAACAAACTAGAGGAATTTCCGCAGCTCAACGCACTACCTAACCTCATATCTTTGGATCTGTCGAATAATCAATTGGTGGTCTTTCCCGATGTGTGTTACGCCGAGAATTCCCATTTGAGCGATTTAAAATTGAATAACAATAAAATAACTGAAATTCCCGGCGCCATCAATGTGCTGCCTGTGCTCAAAAACTTTGACATTAGCAACAATGAACTCAAGATTATTCCACAGGAAGTTTCAGAAATCGTTAAACTAAAAGGTATGTAGCTCCAATAAAACGGAATCTTACAAAACATCTGGGTAAATATCGGTTCGGACTGGCCACGCTTATTACGAATAATTTTTAGAAAAAAACTTTAGATTCGCCTTAATTACTATAAAAGGAAACTTTTTGGCTTTGGGGCGGCGGAAAATAATGCATTTTAATTTTCAATTGCATAAAACCAAAATTCGCTTCGCGACTGACACAGCGAAAATCCGCGGCCGCACATGTCACTGTGATGTTGGTATCCTTGATAAATTAACAAGAGCTAATACGACTGTAGCCGACTTCGTGGGATAAGGCGCGTAGTTATGAAATTTGTCTAGCGGGCTTGTTTGTGTAACATGGTTTGTGATACAAAAGAAAGTGCCCCTTTATAACGCCTACTCGCGTCAAGGCAAGAAAAACATCCCAGTTTTCAAGTGGCTTAGCGGCTACGCTAGGTTTGTGTAACATGGTTTGTGATTCGCGGTATTTCATGTAGGTATCCCACGAAGTCAGCTACAGTCCATAACAGTGACAGCAAGTGACAGCTACGGCCGCGGATTTTCGCTGCATCGGTTCGCGAAGTGAATTTTGGTTTTATGCAATTGAAAATTAAAATGCATTATTTTCCGCCGCCCCAAAGCCAAAAACTTTCCTTTTATAGTAATTAAGGCGAATCTAAAGTTTTTTTCTAAAAATTATTCGTAATAAGCGTGGCCAGTCCGAACCGATAATTACCAACATCTGATATATCCCATGGTTTTTTCCGTATTTAGCACACTTTGTAATAATTTTCATCCAAAATTTCGTACTAATAATACAAAAGTTATGGATCGCTAGAGACTGGTTGAATGAGACCTTTTGACCTCTCTAACAGGACTCTCTCGGACCATTGCTTTGCACTGCAGTGGGAGGGATGGTTTCATACGTTCGTTACTCCTAGACACACCTACCGATCCGTCATTCCTTTTTCCTTCCCAGAACTTCTTTCCATTAACCCATTGGCCACAAACCCCGGCTCCCTGTCGAGTGTGCAACTGAGGTACTTAACCATAGACCCCGGCACGCTGACAGGTTAGAGTAGGTCCGCAAAAACGGAAGACTAGCATAACTGTGACGTCTTTGAATAAAATTTTAAAAGCTAAAAGCTCTGTAGGTAATGAAGCATTCATTTGGTATTATTGGAAATAATGTTTCTTAATTTTTTTCTCTGATATTGATGTTTGAAACAGCCAACCGCCATTTAATTTCTTCAAAATGGCAAGTGATTCTAGGCTTGTGGCAGTGGCCCTTCACGCCCCTGATTGCTTTTGAGGAATTATTTTTTTTAGTCATTAGTATATCCCTCCACACAGCATCCCAGATGACATAGGCCCTGAGGGAAATTATTTTCCTCAGGGCCTCCTGTGTGGAGTTAATGTAAAAAAAAAAAAAAAAATATATATATATATATATTTATGTAAAAAAAATTATTAATGTTAGACTTATGTGTATTATGTTTTTTTGTACCTTTATTACGGAAAAACAACTTGTATTTCTCTCCTTATTTATCCATAAATATATATATTTTTTTTTTCTTTAAACCAATATGTAATCAAATAATTTAAAATTAATTGATTTGAATATATGGTTTAAAAGTTGTATTAGATTTAGTATGCCATAGCAGATTTTCAATTTTTGGTACAAAATATATTTCAGTGATGAAGGCCAATTTTTTAGCTCAATAATTCTGTGGCCAATGGGTTAAACAGCGTCCCTAAAGATGAAGATCATGTAAAAGAAAATATGTATATATATGAATACTCTTTATGGAATATATATATCGGAATAAATATTGTTATTTTCTCAGTCTCAGGATCATATTTCTTATCACTAACCATAAAACTCATTATTTTTTCCAGACATCAACCTGAAAGGGAATGCTCTTGCTGACAATCGCCTAAACAAGCTAGTGGACCAGTGCAGAACCAAACAAATAGTGGATTATGTCCGTCAGAACTGCGCCAAGGCCGGCAGCGCCCCCGAGGCACCATCCAAGGGTGGGAAAAAGGGCAAGAAGGGACAGCAGACAAAGAAGAGCGAGACCGCCGACACCAAGGAGGTCAAAGAAGAGGTCATCGAACAACTCTGTCACCTGATGAGCGTGATCCACTTTGGCGACGAGACCCCCAACGTGAAGATAACCGACCAGGTGAAGACCGTCCGGCCGCACATTGTCTGCTGCATCGTGCACGGGCTCAACTTCACCGAGGAGAACTTCAAAAAGTTCATTCAGATGCAGACCAAGTTGCACGACACCATCTGCGACAAACGAAATGCAGCCACTATCGCAACGCACGATATGGACAAACTTCCGCCTGGTAATTTATTATTAGAACTAACTTATATTTTCATCAGTTAGTGACTAAGTTAACAAATGTTGAGGGTTAGGGCTGATTCAGGCTAGGCTAGTGGTGAAATTTAGTCAAGTTATGAGTAACTTGCCTATACAAACTTTCACCTGGTAATTTATTATTATAACTAACTTATGGACAAACTTTCACCTGGTAATTTATTATTAGAACTAACTTATATTTTCATCGGTTAGTGACTGAGTTGACAAATGTTGAGGGTTAGGGCTGATTCAGGCTAGGCTAGTGGTGAAATTTAGTCAAGTTATGAGTAACTTGCCTATCAACTGACCAAAACGTGTTCACATTATGGATATATGATTATAGTACATTATATCACTTAATTTGGATAGGTTTCTAACTGTAATTTTTTTCAAAAAAGGACTTTGAATGCCAAAGCATTTCTTTTTGCCGGGTCATTCGTAACTCGGGAATGTTTGTCTTTCTTTTTTAAATAAAATTAAATTTAAGTTAAGTAATATCTCCTCCCTCACCGAATCTTTCAGCATATTTTATTATTAAGTTTAACAGTACAAAGAAAAAGTATCTACTTTTAGCAAAAATTTTGGCAATCGACACTAAATCTCAAGCCATCAATTTGATCAGTAATTAATAAATTGATTGTTGGCATAATAAATAATTCCTCTAACAACAGACATCAAAATTACACGAAAATTTGGCACGAATGGTGACAGCACTAAAAATATGAACAATCTTTAGTTTTATATTAACTCTCGGCTGGGACATTAGTCTCGATCTTCTTGAGGTAAGGTAGGAGTGAACATGGGCCTTGAAGAGACCGGCGTTGTAGGAGGCGGCGAGGAAACACAGATTTCGGCAAATCATTCTACAGCCGAGCCGTTAAACACTCAATGAAGCTAGTTCCTTGGAGAATCTTACATCGAAATGCCATTATAAGGGTGGTACTCGACATCTCTGTTCTAAAGGCTGCAGTCCGTTTAACAACGGAATATGTCCAACGTACCGCCTGTTTCTGCACAGATTAAGGTTTTTTTAGTTGTTATATATGTCCCTCGACTGGGAATGGGATTAATGAAGCTGGCTCCTCGGAGAATCTTTCAATGAAATGCTGGTAGAAAAAGAACAACATTCCCACCCGAAATCTGTGTTATAAAGACTGCAGTCCATTTAACAGGGGTTAATGGACTACAGTCCATTCAAACAAACTGCCCGTTTCTACACAGATTCAAGGTTGTTTTCAGGTATTTTATTTATAACTCGACTGGGGACGGGATCAATGTAACTGGTTCCTCGGAGAATCTTTCATCTTTAATCTTTCATCGGGTTCTCACAGTACTATACAATGCTTTGATTAGGAGTAGGCGTGAGAGTGGGTCGGTGGTTTGGAGCCCACACCAAGTGAAGTATTCCCTCATGTTGGAGAAGGTTCAGAAGAAATTTCTGAGATTTCTTTACCTGAGGGAGTATGGCTACTACCCGTGGCTCTACCCTACCCACTTTCTCTTGGGCATGCTTGGTATGAACCTTCTACGGGTCAGAAGGGATGTGCTCATTGTAACACATTTCTTCAGACTGATTCGTGGAAGGTTTGAAAACTCGGCTATCATGGAGAGCATTAGTTTCTACGTTCCCGATGGTTATCTCCGTCACCGACAGCATAGGCTGTTTTATCTCCCGGTTTGCAGAACTAACTTGCCAAAGGTTATGCCAGTCGGGAGAGCTGTCTTGTTGATAAATCGAATCACTTTGAATATCGATATGTTTAATATCAATGAAGCACAATTCAGATGACAAGCATTGTTGCTAGTATGATTGTGCTTCATTGATGTATAAATTGCTTAAATCTGTTTGAATATCTTATAACTTTATCTCTTTTAACCCCTCCGCAACGTAAACAGATATATGCGTTAAAAATACGACAGCAGTCAAGTACAATAAGCGTGTTTACACGTCAGCGCGTGTGTCTCCATAGAAACCGTTATAACTCCGTTATTGTTGTAGTTACATCCGTAAAATAAAAAGTGAAAGGTCGATAGTGAATCATGCTGAACATCTCTATTCAAGTTGTCCATAGAAATACATAAAAAGAACATTCTGTCAGACGCGCAGTCTGACACATAATTTATCCCGCCAAATTTCCGACGGGCGCCCGACATCGTTAATTTCTATTAAATATTTTTATATGAAATGATAAAAAAGTGAGGTGACAAAAGTGTTTATTACACATTTATACAATAGAATAAGTATTGTTGTTTACATAATCTGTGATTTTAGTACCGTTTTCACATAAAAACATCACATGAGTCATTTTCACATTTTTATAATGTTTGCATTCTAAATTTTAATATTTACAAATATTAATATTTATTTGTAATATAATAATTCGAAAGCTTATTTTGTAACCTGTCTAAAACAGTTTTTACTATACGGCTACGTTCAGAAATGTTTCATTTATAGAGCTTTAATTGTGAAGCGGTTATAACTAAAAGTTTTCGTAAAATGTCATTTCGTTTAAGACACCAAAAGCTAATATTCTCGAAAATTCGGAGGGGTTAAAACGCATTGAAATTTTATTTTGTAATGTTTTAAAAATGAATAAATTGAATTGAATTCTTCGAGATGCTAGTAGAATAAGGACAGTATTCCCATCCGACAAATGGATTGCAATTTTTGGAGCACAGGCGTCGGGTGAGAATGCTTTCCTTGTTCTACCGGTACAATGGAAAATGCTCAATGAGAAATTAGCGTCATTGATCCCTTCGGCACCGGTGCATAGTTGGGAAACGCATGCCAACTTATGTAGACGGTTGACGTTTGTCACACTTCGACTCGTTCTAAAGTTTTCTCCTTCCTACAACATGGGTATTTTCAAGACTAATGTTCATTCCTTCCTCTCCCCAAAAAGACCCCAGCCATGTATGATAACAGGTATAGTTAATGTTGCTTCTTCCCCAGGTGACATGCTGTACACGGCCAAACCCCCGCAGAGGATTGTTATACACCCGCTGATGAGGAACAAGACCTACACGGGCCAGCAGCTCTTCAACCAGCTGCAGCAGGAGGCCGAGAATCTGCGCAAGGAAAAGAAGAGGAACGTCTACTCGGGCATTCACAAGTGAGATTATTGTATATCGAAACTGTAGGAAACTTTCTGGAAGGGTAGGAAAATGAAGCATAAAAACTCACTGAAGGGCAGAATAATTATGTGTCTTGTCCAATAACACTTTCCACTTTGCACCGATTAATATTTTTCATCACCAATGGTACTTTTGAAGGTTTTAAATAATAATAATAGTAATATTTTGTTGATTTATAAAGGGCCGTTTTTGTGAAAAATCACCTCAAGGGCGCTGTACAAACTTATAATACATTTCTAAGATCTAGAAAACTACAAGATAGACAAACAATTCAAAACAAATTATGGCTAAAAATTGCATCCACCGGTTCATTACAATGTTTTGACCAATGAACACGATGCTGCCTAAAAATGAATGAATACAGGACCATACTTACCTTGAAGGTCACTTGAAATTGGCACTGTTTATTGTCTATTTAAAAATAAAATCGATAGAGTTCGCACATAAGAGGACATAATTGTGAACACATGTTATTTAATCCTGAAAAATATTTTAATATTATATATAATATATTCTTTAATGAGTGTATTTTGGAAAGTAAAAGCAACATTTAATGGTGGGCGGTACGGTAGTACAAGGATTTGATCTTCCTAAATGTGATTCGTCAAGAAACAGATTGATGTGTAAGGATTTGAGTAATTTTAATTCAGTAAGAAAAGTTTGATTAAGACATATCATAGGCAATACAAGTATGATACTCTCAGATAGGTATATTATTGAATTAAGAGTATGAGAGCCCAAAAAGTAAAGTTTTTAGTTTGGACCTAAATTCTGTTGGGCTTGTTATGCATCTTAATAGGCCACTTGCATGGATTTCATAACGACTTGGAAAAAATCGTGTGGATAGATCTTTTTACTAAGATTACGAAAATGTTAGTAATTTTTTTTAGAAATTTACAGTTTTTTTATCTCCATTTTAAATCCATTATTTGGGCTCGTGACGTCGCTACATGAAAATGTCCCGTCTCCGAAAATGTTCCTATTAATTTTGTAAAATTCCACACTGATTTATTTTTTTTATATGGCATCACTTTGATTTCAGGCGAATTTTTGAATTCGTTCACTAGATTTATTGTTTGTTCTCTGCGAACTTATCATTTGGTTTGAATTTTTGACAGATGTTATGAAGAGAACCCCTTACATTTTAGATATCGGTACGTGTTTTAGGGGTATAATGGTTATGGTGCTGATTTTATCAATATCAAATTTTATAATATATTTACGCACCAGATTTAAATGTCCGGGTTAAATTTTCCCCACAGGAAAAACTAAACCCTTTCACACACTTCCCCAAATGATCATCTAGTCAATCCACGCTATGCAATTGCACTATATAAATATTATAAATACAAAACAATACAAGAACATGTCAACCTACCAGAGACCAAATGGGAAAAAAAATTCACTGACTCCAGATATTTTCATATCAGAGGGTTCGGCTCTATGGAATTCCTAATTGAACCTATAAATCCTACTGATTCCTCAATATAAATATTTAAAAAATCTTTTGTAATCCTACATGTATTTAAAATGACTGATTTTTGCATTTTTATATATAAATTCTTTGACAAATCTAATATGCCCAAATTTTGAATGAGAGACCTAGGTATTATGCCAGTAGCCGAAATAACAAATGGTAATATTTTTATAGTCTGAGAATGCCAAATTCTTTTAATCTCATTTCCTAAATCTGTATATTTTCTTATTTTTTCAGAAACAGTTTTTTGAATATTACAGGAATTTGGAATATGTAGCTACATCAATGATATAAGTTTTTTTTTTTAAATTTTGTCACGTAAAACTATATCAGGTCTGTTATGACTAATTGTTCTGTCTGTTAGTATAGTTTTATCATAATATATTTTATAAAATTCATTTTCTAAAAATTAATTCGGCTCATTTTCATAATATGGTACTATATTACGGCAATCAATCAAGTTATGTTTAATTACCAAACTTTGGTGAATTATTTTTAAAACCTGATTGTGCCTAAATGTATACTTGGACGGCGCTAATACAGAACATCCCGATATAATATGTTCTATAGTTTCCGGAAAAGCCAAACATTTTCTACATAAATCATCTGTTTGATTTATATCTTTGATTATATGCTTCCTATAATTTTTAGTATTAATGACTCTCTCTTGAATGGCAAGCATAAATCCTTCTATTTCTGCGCTCAACTCTCCAATACTCAACCATTTGTTTGACGAAAGTTTGTCAACATACGTTTGACAAACTTTCGTCAAACAAATGGTTAATGGTTATAATTGAAGTCTTTTGCGTGAATAATTTTATTTGACCAGGAATCTAATAATTCTTGGTTAGTATTTATAAGAGTGTTGGCATTCTCGTCATATAAATTTAAAGGTGTAATGTTTCTATATGCCTTGCAAATTATTTTGTGCATTTCTGAGCTATTAGCTTTCCTATGGAAAAAAATTCTAAGCATTTCTACCTGATTGTGTTTCAAAGATGTTATTTTGACTACACCTCTATCCCTAAATTTCTAGGTAAATTAATTCGTTCTATAGCTGAATTTGGATGATGGCAATTAAACTTTGTTAACGTAGTTCTAATTAATCGTTCTAAACTATCTATATCTGTATTGGACCATTTAATTATGCCAAATGAGTACATTAATAGAGGTATTGCCCAAGTATTTATTGCATTTTAAAAAATTTCTGATCCTGGTTTGAAATTTAATCCTAATATCATTTTTAATACTAGTGTGATCTAATCTATTCGATTGCGGGTATCCTAAATATTTATAAACCTCATCCTCTTTCATACTTTTAATTTTGAAATTTCTAAATATACCCTCGTCTCCATCTACAATTTTGTCTTTCTCTATATGGATCGTTTTACATTTATCTAAACCAAAAGTCATTTTAATATCATCTGAAAATTTTTTAACTACTTTAATCATTTTCTCTAAATTTGATTCAGAGTTTGAAAATAATTTTATATCATCCATGTATAATAGATGTGAAACTATACTACTCTCTCCTGTATTACCCTTAATTTTTATTCCAAACTTGCTTTTAATTAACATTTTAGATAGGGGATTTAATGCTAAGCAAAACCAAAGAGGACTCAATGAGTCTCCTTGAAAAATCCCTCTTTTTATTGAAATGCCCGGTGCTACTATTTTCTTACCTTTTAAATTAACTAGTAAATCTGTATTCCAAAAGGACATAATATTTTTCAAAAAGCTAATTATAATTGGGTTAACTTTATATATTTTTAATATTTTGATTAGCCACGAGTGCGGGACACTATCAAAAGCTTTTTGATAAATTATTATTATTATAATTTACAAGTACAAGTATATTACATTGGATTTATTAATATAGACGTTGTACATTATAATGATTTATGATCAATAAGATGGATCAAGGAAAAAAATATTTATGAGATGTAATATTTTTGTTATGCCTCGTTATTCTCCTGTGCCATTCGTATGGAAAACGTTCTTTTTTTTTTTAAATAATTTTCGGCTATGTAATTATTGTTTTTTCGCACCTATAAAATTATGTCCTGTCTTTCCGGTTTATAAAAAAATGGTCTGATTTTTCAGATTGAAATTTTCAAAAAATCCCCAGGGTTTCAAAAATACGATTAAAAAAAAAAAAAAAAATACAGAATGTCTTAGAATATTTGCCTAAACCGGAATTTTTTTTTTTTAAATGTGATGCAAGTGGCCTATTCCGGAGGGAGTCTATTCCAAGCCTTAGGCTCAGATACTCTGAAAGCACGATCTCAAAACTTAGTATTTGGTTTTCGTTTAGGTTCTATTAGTCTGCTTATAGCCGATGAAGTTGCTGACCTAAGGGTTTTGCCTCGGACCAGTATTTTCCGGGATGCATAATTCGGAGATGTACGTAAACTCGTAATTTCATCATTCGCAGTCATGATACTGAGCATAGAACTTGTTGTCAGGTTGAAGATTATTATCAATGCACTGAAACTGATTTCACATGTGTAGGTAGAGGGACTAGGTGTAGGTAGGAATTTAGAAAAACGACAGGAATATTCCCAAACAGAGACATTATCGCCAAAAGATCATAACCGACAACACCATTAATTTTACAGGAAATCTTTTTTTTTCTCATTTTTATAATGGGTATACATTTGTAGAATATCAAACTTTAACCCCTCCGCAACGTAAGTAGATATAAGCGTTAAAAATTGGAGAGCAGTTAAGTACAATAAGCGTGTTTATACGTCAGCGCGTGTGATTCCATAGAAATCGTTCTAACTCCGTTATTATTTTAGTTACATCCCTAAAACAAAAAGTAAAAGGTCGATAGTAGATCAAGCTGCACATCCCTATCAAGTTGTCTATGGAAATACATAACAGGAATTAGCTGTCAGTCGTGTAGTTGACAAAAATATTTACCTGCGCAAATTTGCTCCACCGCACTCCACATTTTAAATTTTTATTAAATATTTTTATATGAAATGATAAAAAAGTGAGGTAACAAAAGTGTTTATTACACATATATACAATAGAATAAGTATTGTTGTTTACATAATCTGTGATTTCTGTGATTTTAGTACCGTTTTCACATAAAAACATCACGTGAGTCATTTTTACGTATTTTTAATGTTTGCGTTCTAAATTTTAATATTTACAAATGCTAATATTTATTTGTAATATAATAATTTGAAAGCCTATTTTGTAACCTTTCTAAAACAGTTTTTACTATTCGACTATGTTCAGAAATGTTTCATTTATAGAGCTTTAATTGTGAAGCGGTAATAACAAAAAGTTTTTGTAAAATGTCATTTTGTTAACACTAAAAGCAAATATTCTCGAAAATTCGGAGGGGTTAAAGCAAATGAGTTTTAAGATTTTCACGGCCAAAAGCATTTTCGTTATTTGTTTTTGGGGTGTTATGCCGTGTTGCGCTACCTCCTTCTTTAGCCAACGTTTCGGACACTGCAACAAAGTCCGAAACGTTGGCTAAAGAAGGAGGTAGCGCAACACAGCATAACACCCCAAAAACAAATAACGAAAATTTAAAGCAAATGTTTATTTTATTAATCCATCCAGTCATCCATCTTACATTGTGAAAATCCATTATGGCAGTAACTCCCTCAGGCCTCGTCAATATTTTGTCAGAGGGTAAAAATAATTGTGTTTTGCAATGAAATCCAAATAAATGGAATATTTCTAAATGTATCCATAAGGTAAAAACAGTTTTGAAAAGGTGATGAAACACGCTTCCAAATTTTATAATTTGAAATAAACATATAATTTTTGGAATATAAAAATATTGCATGCAAATATAAAAGAGTTTTAAATGGATCAATTTAGGTTTTTTGTAACTAAAATTACTGATAAAAAAAACATGTATAAACGTAATTGTCACCTACTTTTTTGTCATTCTATGTAAAAATAAGTAATAAATAATTCCCTCATAATTTTTTTCAATTTGCTATCCGAAACTTTGGTTCCATAAAGGTCTATATTTTACTTCTTTTGTGGTTAATTTTTATATTTGAATATAAAGTGTGGTGTTTTCTCTTTCTAATACCGTTTGTCATATTTCTCACTATGATAGTAAGGGACCTTGTAAGTGAAGTTGTTCCGAAAAGCGAACAAATTAGCCTGACGGGTTATGTACCATCCACCTCACTTTGTAAATATCCATTATGGCCGATTATTCAGTTGTTCCCGCTATTTAGCGTTATATTGGTTAATCTTTGTCACATACCATGTTTTGCATATCATTCATACAAAGTCAGGACATTTATACCTTATAATCAGATTTTTTTTGTACATATTTCAGATTCCTGTATCTTCTAGAAGGTAAGAAGTTATACCCATGCCTGGAGGACAGCAAGGAGAATGTAATCAGCTTCCCCCCCATCACAAACAGTGAAATTACTAAGGTAAAAACCTAACAAACCAGAAGTAGGCAGAGAGAATGAATCACCGCACAACTCTGCCTTGTAACTCACATTCGCACATCTTTTCATGTATACTGACCCAACTCAAAAATTTTATTCATTTGATCGTGCCATGTCTTCCTCGGGAGTTCCCAAATTCTTATTCATTACGCTTACGTCAGCTCTGCACCCTTTCCAGATCTCTACATTATTTGTAACACGGCCTCCTTGGTGGAGGGATAAGGTTCTCAGCTAACAATCTGAATCGGTTTGAATCTCGGCATGCACAAGTAAATTTTATTTAATTAAATGAAGACAATATTAGCGAAAATCTGGAGACAGAAAAAGATATTGGCACCTCTGGGACTAGAACCCAGGACCTTCTGCTTACGTGGCAAGTGCTCTACCAACTGAACTAATGTGTCCCTATACGATTCGGTTGTATTTAACTGTATCATACTTCGACTAAGAACTACCAACATTATCTTCATTTTCTTAATGCACATATGCGTTAAGAGGCTGCTATCTTTATACAACGTGTCCGTAAACTCGTAGTACAAGCGGGAAACTGGTGAATCTACATCACGTAGAGAACCCAAAAAACTTATTTTTTTCGATCTGAGCATTTTGATTTTAATATTATTTTTTTTCTGTTTTTCCATTTTTTCGGCAACTAAAGGTTTAAAAAAAAATTTGAGCACGGTTTACCCTTCGATGCATTTTATAAGACATTTCACAGCTGAAATCAACCCCCTAGTGAAAATTTTTTTCAAATTTAACCAAAAAAATTCTAACTTCGGACCCGATTTACTCGAAAACGAAAGCTCAAATCAAAAAAGTTATATCACAAATCGAATGTGATATAGATTTACCAGGTTCCCGCTTGTGCTACGAGTTTCCGGACACCGTGAATATGATTGCAAGATTCAAACCTGAACTAAATGCTCTCTAGATAGTGTCTTGGATAGATTTTATCCATTTTTATTTTTAATGTGCGACATCTATTGACTTTTCTGCAAGCTAGGATGAACAATAATTATTATTTTTAACTTAATGAGTGAAACCTCAAATTGTAATATTTTAATTAAAATTAGTTTGCCTAAGTTTGTCTTCGTATTAAAACTATTATTATTTATTGGTCAATTTAAATAAAATAAAATACTTTTTTTATTGTAACTTATATTTGACAATCTTGGATATTATATAATCATTTTTGGCAAAAATCACTGGAGATCAGAAATCAGTCTGTATTATCTATTAAACTCATTGACCTATGATATCTAGACAGGCCCTACAAAATTCATCATGGCCCCTCAAACTCCCGAAACCAGAATAAAATTGGCTCACGGCCCATTTATGAAAAAGTATATGCATCGTATTGCATCGTTTAGATCGCACAGTTCTTAGTGTTGTATCTTTTATCGAACTGTAAGGTCTACACTGAAACTAATTTGCATTGCCAGCCGTCCAGACGGGGGTAAATTTTTTCAAACACAAAAATATACCACTACCGAATATTTTACAAGGTACACGCCGTGGACTTTATTTTTGAAAACGTAGTCAGCTATCAGAATACAGAAGAAAATACATGTGTTACAGATCGCATTTACACACCGCATTCATATCTATAATATAAAAATTAATCGCTAATTTGTTGGTAAGCGCAAATCTCGAGAGCGGCTGAACCGATTTCGCTAATTCTTTTTTTAGAATATTCCTTGAAGTACGAGGATGGTTCTTACGGAGAGAAAAATTAAGAAAATTGCGTAAAAAATTGGATAATTTCAAAAAACCTAACACGTTTGACAGTTTGCGTGTTTGATATTGCAAAACAATGATGGAATTAAATCAGGATTCTATTTTTGAAAATCTGTAAGTTGATAAATTTATTTAAAGTAGGTAATCCCCTAACAGTTTGAATCGAATCAAGAATTTTAGATGTTTTAAATAGGTACCTATGTTAGGTACCAAATTTAATATACATAAAAATGGAAATTTGAATAAAAATTGTAAAAGGTGGCACGCGGACTGTTTAAAAACTAATGTACTGGGATTGAATATGTGGAACGCGGGAGGAGGGTTGGCGGAACGAGGGAGCGGGAAAGGGAAGAAGGAAGGCGGGGAAGGTGGAAGGGGAATGCGGGAGGGGAAAGGGACGTGTGAGGGGGGAAGGGAACTCGAAAGGTTGGTTAGCGGGACGGGGGAAGGGGGGGGAGTAAAGTGGGGAGAGGGAAGGTGGAGCTGACGGAATGGGAACGCGAGAGGGGAAGAGGACGCAGGAGAAGAAGGGAAGGCGGAAGGGGAACGGGACGAATTGGAAAGGACACTCAGGGAGAAACAATTTCTTTATTAAATGGCATAGCAACGCATGCCGGGACCAGCTAGTAAGTGAATAAAATTATAGTTTTTAAAATGTGTCAAGCAATATTTCTGACGTCATTCGCGCTTCGACTCGTTCACGCGGCGGGGAGTGGTCATAGAACGGGGTTACCGCTCAGCGAGCGGGGGGAGGGTGAGCGCTTTACAGGGAAGGGCCGAACTGGTAATGGGCTCATTAATTAATTTATTTTTTAATTAAAAAACGTTTCTCAGTTTTTTTTTCATATTTTAAGCACAAAATATAATAGCCCATTACGTATTATTTGCTGAATGAATTTCTTTTTCACAATTAATGATTTTCTTAGTTTTAACCTCATTTATTGTTTATAAAAAACCGACATATTTCCTGAGCAATGCTCACTTCCTCAGCGTTTACTTAATTAAAAAAAAGATTATGAAATAATATTGTGATTGATTCGTGTAGATAAAAAAATATATATTAGTTAGTATATATTTTAAAAAAGGATCAAAGTCAAATTTCGCCGTCCCTTGTCCAGGCTGCGATGCAACAACGCGATGGGTAACGTAAATTTGATTCTTGTTACAAGCTTTGGTTTGTTCAAAAATCTGCTTCCGATAAAATAAATTTTAAAATCAGTAAATAAGCTTCCAGATCCGTCCATAAAGAGATTAAAACTTTTCCTAGAAGCGTCAGAAAATCATTTGCTGCAATGTCTCTAAAGGGGCATTTGTATATCAAAAGACATGGTTTTATTAATAAACATTTCTTTATTTTGTGCACCAATCTTTTCATTTTCCAACCTTGTTTGGTGGTTTCCCAAATCGATCATCAACAAACTGAAAACACCACAAATAACTCTCCGATTGAGCTATTGAGAGAAGACTTAGTATCAACTATTTTTTAGCTGAAAACTTACTTTGAAAAAAAAAAACGTTTCTGGTAGATTTCTGCCTCGAAGTTTCGAAGGAATATCCCACAATTACTCCAGTCAATGAAAGGTCCAAAAGGTGTTGTAGAGTGCGTGAGCAGGAACCTAAGCGATTACTACAGAAACTTCACGCTCCACGAATGTAGATATTTTCGAAAAAAATCATTTTACCTCACATTTTGAATCAAACATTCCTTCATATCGTCTAAAATATTCATCAATGAAAGAAATTTATTTGAAAGAAGTTGTAAAGAATTTAATTCCCTTTTAGAATATACATATGCAAATTAATCTCTAACCAGTAAATATTTACAGCAATTTTAAGTTTTTTTAGTAAAATGTCGTCATTTT
The DNA here is from genome assembly GCA_929108145.2 of Limnephilus rhombicus. Lineage (NCBI taxonomy): Eukaryota > Metazoa > Arthropoda > Insecta > Trichoptera > Limnephilidae > Limnephilus > Limnephilus rhombicus. The sequence goes on from OV815291.1 coordinate 11,693,199, forward strand.
CGGAAAAATCTGTTTTTATCTAATTACTGACACATCACTTTTGTTTGTAACAGATTGTGGGACTTAGACTTGGATTTAATTTATTTTCAGCTTGGATTTAGAAAATTACGTATAGAATAAAAGTTGTACATAATTTTATGAGCTTTTACTTATTATAACAAAATTGTCCTCTGCGATGCACCGTTTTCGAGATATAAGCGCACATCCGAAAATTGGGACCTTCTCCCCCCCCCCCCCTCCTCCCTCCCCTAGCTCACCACCTAGACGTCAGGACTATTAGTATGTTCACACCCTAAGCACCCTGAACAAGTTTCTGAAGGAATCGCTTAGGTTCCTGCTCACGCACTCTACACCTCCTTCCTTGACTGGACTAAATAGAAATACGGCTGCTCTAACCCATCTCCTTCCCCTCCCCACTACAATCAGCCTCACATCCCCAATTGGGGATGCCATAGTCTAACTGGTCCCAGGCGGTTGGGAGAAACCCATAACCACCATTTATTGGGTAACTAACACCCCTGCAATGGGTCTTTCCAAGTAGTTATTTACTATTTATTTACCAAATATTTTTCACTAAGATAAAACCTTTGCCCAATAATAAAAATGTAGGTTTACCTACCGTTTTTGGTTCTAGAGGACCTGTTCAGAATGTAAAAACTAAAAATGAAAACTAAAATGTTTCATGTTATTTATTAATCCTCTCCCAATTCAGCCCTTTCTTTGGTTTCGTGACGTATTTGCTCGACGTTTGTTTAAAATTAAAAGAACACCTCTTGTCACACAATGAACGCTCTCGGGTTATTTTCTTTACGAGCGTGTACGGCTAGTTTATACCAAGTAGGATTGATAAATTCATCTCCATAATACGTCACGCGCGACATGTGATTGGTTGATGAATGATAAAACTACAAATGGGATTTGAGAATGAACTTTGTGATCGGATTTATGAACTTCGAAGCGAAGCGCTGGAATACGTACAAGAGTTGTATTGTTAACATTTACTTACACGGCGTCAATTTTACTGGCTCGCTACTAAGATAGGGCATATCTAGACAATACTTGATCGAAGATTAAACTGAATAAAAACAATGAACTCACTTTAATTATAATATTTCTATAGTGTCCCGAATAAACTACTTATATAAAACTTTAGTAAAGTTGTTTATGTGTATTTTTATATAGTAAAAATCGACTTTAAAAAAGTCACGTCTGACACGTCAAAAAAGTCACACACTGACGATGAGTCTGAGAGGCACATGAAAAAAATTTAAATGAATTTGCTTTCAGAAATTTAACTTTAAAAATGTAATACTTACGGCTTTGGCATCACTAAATTCAAAGCTACTGGAAGCGGCGTATGCGTCGCGCGCAGGGGAGGGCAGTATTTCGATATTATTATTGTTGCTAGGACGGAGCTGCCCCCACATCTTGATTCAACTTTAATTATGATTTTTTTTTGCCAGATGTCCCACGAGAGCAAGTCCATGATGGTGGAGGTGACCTCGGCACAGAACCAGGGCATCTGCCGGAAGGTCATGGACGCCTTCCTCCTGGAGGTTCTGAAGATGGGCGTCGGGGGCTCCGCATACCCTGAGGAACCCAGCCCCTACCACAGGCTGCAGATCCAGCAGCTCAAGATCGTGGACCTGGAGGGCAACGTCCGGGTCGTATACCCCTCCAAGGTGGACCTGTTCTACGAAGGCGAGAATAACCTCAAAATCCTAAGGGTTTAACTATAATAATTCATTCATTCTAGGGTTCAGAGGTAAACTATTGTATGTCACGTTTGACTAAATTTACAAGAGAGCAGAAAGAGTGATTCTATGTCCCCAGACCCAAAGTGGACAAGCGAAGGTTAGCATACAAATGGCTATAGCCTATTCTATTCAGGTAATATTTCGATTCAACTCGACACGCTTAATAAAAATATTTTTTAGAAAAGACCTATTACTATAAAGTCAACTTTTTGCATTCTGGGCGATAGAAAATAATGCATTAAAAATTTCAATTGCGTAAAATAAAAATTTACTTTTGCTTATGAGACCACGTTAATTTGCGGCCATTTATAATAATTTGTATCATTTTGTTATGTTGGTATTCCCAATATACTACTGTAACATAACGAGGAGCTAGAAGTTATGTTACTACAACATGATCTATGCGTATTAGGCAAGCACTAGTTTGTTGAAATTCTGGAAATAAAATAAAATGAAAAAGGCTTTTAGGCAAAAGAAAGGTATTAGATTAATTGCACGTACCCTTTAGACAAACCCACCGTACAAACCATGGGATATATATTAAAATAAAATGAGAAAAGGCTTTTGTGTTTTTATAGTTACATATGCGTAATTTGACGTATCCACCTGAAGTCGGCTACGAACTAGCATCAGGCATGCGTATAGTATCAGGAATACCAACTTAACAAAATGACAGGAATTATTTTAAATGGCTGCAAATTGACGTGGTCGCATATATTATGTGAAAGTAAATTTTCATTTTACACAATTGAAATTTTTAATGCATTATTTTCCATCGCCCCGATTGCAAAACTTGTGTTTTATAATAATTAAGGTGAATCTTAAGGTTTTTTTCTAAAAAATATTCGTATTAAGAAAGTTTACCTCTAGTCTAAAAACAGTTTGCCAATGATCTTTTTACTTTTTGGATGCATTATGACTTCAAAGAGTTCATAATCTGCTCTTTCACAGATTATGCTAATTTAATTTGTTTTAGTAAAAACACTTTTTGCAAGTCATACCTTAAAATATTAAAATGTTTTGTTAGCAAACATGCACATGAAATATGAATATGAAGTGAAACCCTCTTAAGAAGTTTTCCAAGGGACCGGAAAAAAACAAACTTCTTGCAGGAAAACCTTATGTGTGGGAAAAATTGGGCCAATTTTGGGCCGAGGGACCGAAAAAACCAAACTTCTTAAGCCACGAAACATCTTGAGAGAACTTCTTAATAGGATTTTATGTAAATAGTTTTGTCTATATAAAAACTCAATTCTTTTGAAAGCTTTGCAAGAATTGAAATATTTGAAATATTGAAGCTTTGAAATACTTTCTTGGAAGAATTGGGTTTTTATATGTACAAAACTATTTATTCATATTGCATTTTTACGTGCATTTATTTATTCAAATTGCATTTTTACATTTTAACAGACAATTCATCTTAATATTTTGCAGCTTGCAAAAAGGTTTTTTTCCTAAATTAATTAAATTACCGCCCTCTATGAACGAGCAGATTATGAGTTATTTTAAGTTTACCCTCAGGGCCTTCGCTCATGGAGAAACCGAAAACTGGTTGTCAACTCAATTCACGGCGCAACTCAACTTTACCATTTCAGTAATTATATCAACAACTGATCTTTAACAAGTTGCCTGGTTTGCTGTTTGCGGACCGCCAATGAAATTTGCAATTTGCTTTCCTGTGGATAGCGATTGAGTTGCCAACTGGTTTTTTTTTTTCAGTTTCTGCGTGAGCAGATGGACTAATGGTTTTTTTTTACTTTTTGGATGCATTCAACAAAAAATAATTCCCTTCCAATCTTTTTACTACATATTAAATACGTACATACTACTAAAAGCATGTTTAAAAATTGTTGTCTTAACCTTATCAACACTGGTCTTTTCAAAGTAATCTTCATCAACTTCATGGATCACATAATATTTGATATCTGCATACAGTGGTACACGCCTATAGATCACACGTGACGGTCGAGTAGTTGTATATTTTTATTATAAAAAGGCTGCACTGCCGGTTGATGGCAGATTTGCTAAATTTTCATGCGAAATCTTGTATTGTACCACACATATTTCAAATCATATAATCACAAAGTATTATAAAATAAATTATCTAGGAAACCTACTTTTCAGAACTACTTATTTTACTTCAAATAAAATCCGAGCACGTGTTTTGTGACAAAAATTCTTCTGTTTTTTTTAATTTATTTACAGACTCTAAAACGGTTATTAGGTATCCATATTTACAAGAAATCCGTCATCACATGGTGTTTTTGACGTATCGTGGACTTTTAGCATTGAAGACTCCAGTTGATTTACGCATAATGTTTTTTTTAAAGTTTGCAGATTTCAAAGAGGTAAAAATTGGCCAAATTTATTCAATCTCCAAGTCCAAAATGTGAAAAAGGTAGTCTTCCTACAAAGTTTTTTCTCAGTTAGTTTTCATGAACCTCAGTTTACAACTTGTGTGCAGTTAACAAAATGGATTTCTAATTTGTTAGTTTGTTTTTAAAAAGGCACTGTAAACCTAATACTGATTTCATTGACTATAAGATTGTTGTAATATTTGATTCTAGGTAGGTTTGGTTCAGAAACATACAAATATTGATATCTGACATTTCCCAAACCTGCCTAGAAGTAAACCAATTTTGCAAACTGTTTTGTGACCTCCTGTAAAATAGGTAAAATGGTGTTAAGATGTGGTAAATTGGACATAGAAACATTTACCTCTCTATAATGTGTATTTTTCTAATGTGTTTCTATTGTTGTGTTTTTTAATGTTCTAGACAATTTTTTTTGTATATTGCAGGGATAATAAGTTATTCTAATAAGAAACTTTGATTGTGCAAATAATTCTGGTCTCCTAAGACAAAATGTTTTACAAAAGCAGGGCAGGGCCACAACGTTTTTGATTTCTATCAGCCATGGAAAAAAAATGGTCGCAGGAGACCAGCCTTTATTGTTAACAGAATAGGCCTCCATTAATCCCATAATATTGTGTTGAATGTTGTTGAAATATTTAAGTATAATAACATCTAACAGTTTTCTATCATTGTTGTAAATCTTGGTAAAAAGAAATTAAAACCATAAAAATGCTAACGGTCTTTGGAATTTTATAAAAAATTTGCAAATATTGTCCAAGAATTAAAGACCTTTCATTATTTTTGGCGATGCGGACATTATTTCTCAAAATATGGCAGCACTAGTGTGTAGCTCAGACTTTCCCCTAAAAAACGAGCAGTGATCCGGCTCGGTAGCTGCTTCAGTGCAATATTTACGTCCATTTGGGATGGACGCTCCGCTGGCGAATCCCGCCTCCTGCAAGGTGTGCACAATTATTCGCTTTCTCAACTAAGGGGGAGTCCGCCCTGTTGAAGTTCGTAAGCTCTCAATTTTGATCCCAGATACCAGTAAGTCTACCACACAAACGATATTGAGGGAAAAATGGCGTATGCAAATTGCGTGCTCGTTGGGTTCCCAAAAAGCTGAAGAGCGAAATCTTGTGGAAAGCGCTCGGGTCTCTTCGAACCGTTTTTCCAACCAAGGCGAGGCTTTTTTGGTTTGAAACATGAGTTTACTATCTAACCCCGAAATCAAAAAGGCAATTGATGACATAATTTGCATTTTTTTCTTCATCTGAAGCAACATTTGGCTGGAAAACCTTTGGAGACCGACTAGAACGCGAAGGGAGAGGTGATAGCATTTTTGACAGCGGAGTTCTACTATATTGAAAAATAGTCGGGATATGTACCTAAAACGTCATGATTTATTTGTTATCATAATTTTTTCCTGATTTTTTAGATTAGAACGGTTCTTGGACAACCTCGAACAATGCAAAATAACGTATCATCCTTTACTTCATGAATATGAATATCTTATCCTCAATTTTCGTATTATGTAAAAGCATAATGAATTTCTTTTAAAATCACATCCATTGGTAATAATATTATAATTACCTTTTATTACAACTTAACCAATTTACTTTGTTTGGTTTACTTTGCAGTCTGTGAAGGTTTTGAGGATTACATAGTTCCTCCCTTCACCACCTGCTAAGTTAACGTTGTAGGCATTGTTTTTCTAAGAACATCATGGTTCTTACCTTTGCTATTGTTATAGATTTTAAGGGTTTCGGAGACTATCAACCATGTAAATTTGTTGTCTATTATTGTCTATTGTTGTCTATGATTACGCGCTTGACACGCACACAAAGCCATTGTGGCAAAACTTTGTCTATGCCTTTGTGTGTTTTTCCAGGTGGTCAAAAGAGAATTTTGTGCGAAATGGAATATAACAAAGATTATTTATTATGTTATAATAAATGTTATATATTAATAAATTAAGGAAAATTAAAATTTTAATGTTTTTGTCTAAAGGTACTTATTTGTCTATGCCCAAAAATATATTAATTCGCATCAAGCCTGCTGCCAGCACGCAGATTATTGCGCAATGCTTGTGAAAAGCCACAAGCATCCTCTGGAGACGGTCAAAATGCTAGCCATAGACAATGCCTTTGGCAAACCGCTTTGATAGTGTCCGAAGCTCTTTACACTTAACCCTTTCAGACCGTGTATATTAAATTTGAATACACAGAATTTTTCCTCACTATTTATAGCTAATAAAAATTGGCATTTTTCATTTTCCAATTTCTGGTATAACTAGATTTGTGCACTTTTTTTTTATTGAATTTTCATTAGCGGTAGCCATGTTTATATTTTGGAAGGTGAATTTTTTTTGTTTAGTCGTGACCAAATTTTTCCCCCTATTTTTTTTTTAAATTTAAGCTTTGAAGGTATTTTTTCAATGTTTAATTTTTGTGTCATTTTTATTTATTTAATAAAATGTTATATTTTTGGTTTACATTATAAGATTTGTCATTTTATGTGAAATGAGCCCTCTGAGACCTAATGTTCTTTCAAATGAAAATAGTAATAGATTCGAAAATTTTGAAAAAAAAAACACATGTATCAAACTTTACCAATTGTTATCAAGCATTAATCTCCTACCACTGTCAGTTTTAATTCAGGTCTTAAAGTGTTAACTTAGGTTAAAAAACTGAATATCCAATATAGATTTTTAATTCAATTTTTTTTGGATATCCACAAAATTTACACTTGCGGTGCAACTTACTGCAAATTTAAATAATCAACCTGTACATTATTGCCTAGCTTTACTAAAAACCCAGTTAGATACTTCCCAATAATAAAAACACAATTCAAAGGACGGGTTGTTTCGCAGAATTTGAACAATTTATCAAATTTCGAAATTACACTTAACATTTTTTAAATTTCGATTTTACCGCCGCCCCGGGAATCTTTATTGGATAACCAACACCTCTGCCTTAGGTCACCCCAAGTGGTTCGCTACGTTTGGTGACTTAGCAGGGGTGACTTAGCAGGGTACACCCTTAGCAGGGGTGTCACGGGGTGAGGTTTGTCTAGGCCTTGGAGGCAGATGACCAGGGCACACTGAACCCCAGATTCCTTCCCACCCCTTAAACCCTCTTCCTTCCCAGATATCTCCTCTCCTTCCTATCCTTAAAAAACCCTCCACACAGCATCCCCAAAGATGATATAGGCCTTGAGGGAAGTTATTTTCCTCAGGGCCTCCTGTGTGGAGCTCATGTAAAAAAAAAAGTTAGTTTTAAGTTCTGTAAAGATTTGTTATGTTCAAGTTATTTTATTATTTCAGTTGTGTGACACAATTAGCCGATAATGATATAATAACAGAACTTGAATAGAACCTTTATAGAACTTGAAAATTAACTTTGAAATTTGATTGATTGTTCAAATTCTATGAATCAAATCGTCCTTACTGTTATAATCATGGTGTTCGCAAACTATTTGTATAAACTGACAAATCTATATCACATTTTGTAGTACATTTTGTGGTATATATTTTTTTGGTTTTCACTAAGATATTGTCAAATTCAAAATATTTGATCTCTATGGAGTTACATACTATCAAAAATTGTGCGTATTTTATCAGATGATATTAATATTAACGCTTTGCAATAAAATCCAAATAAATGGAATATTTGTGAATGTATCTGAAAACTAAAAACGGTTTTAGGAAAGGATAAAATACGCTTTCAAATTTTATAAATCAAAATAAACATCAAATTTATGAAATATAAAAATTTTGCACGCAAACATAAAAAAGTTTTAAAAATGACTCATTTTACTTTTTTTCTAACTAAAATTACTGATAACGAAAGAAATAAAACACATACATATTTTATTAAGCAAATATAAACGTTGACGTCATCTCACTTTTTTATCGTTTAATGTAAAAATAATTAGTAAAAAAATCCCATTCAAAAATTCATAAATTTATTTCAGATTCCTATCCGAAACTTTGGTTTCATAAAGATGTACATTTTTAATTATTTTGAGGTTAACTTATATATATTTGAACATAAAGCTTGGTGTTTTCTCTTTCTAACACCGTTTATATCACATTTCCACTATAATAGTAAGGGACATACAATCATTTCTATGAGACCTGTATGAGTTGTTCCGAAAACCAAACAAATAGCCTTGACGGTTTAAAATGCATTGAAGCGTGGGACCGGTGTCAATATTTTCTTAACATATTAAGTTGCCGAAAAAAGTTTTAAAAGTAAAGTAAAAAGTAAAAGCAGTATTTTTGGATTCTCTCTATGAAGTAGATTCACCAGTTTCCCACTTGTCCCACTAGTTTCCGGACACCGTGTGTATGAAGTACATATGTATATTTATACTTTGCTAGTTCGTACAATGTTTAGTACCTCAATCTTACATTTGTTGTTCTTGTCAAATGTTTAATTTACTGTTTATTACATAATATCTCATATTATACTAATGAAAATTGTGATACAATTTTTGTACAATGTGATTCATCTTTGTATTTTAATAAACATGTTTAACCCAAAAGATGCTTTATTTATTTACTAGCACTTACAGTTTGTCAAATAACAGTAGAAAAGTTAGGAGGGCGCCACTGTTGTTCGAATGGCAATACTAAAAATATAATCATGGTGATAATATAAGCTGTGTAAACTACATTTTTATTAAAAAGGCATAAAAGTGAAACAATATTTTTCATTGCAATATAGATGATACCCACCGATCTCAAAATTAGAATTGCATATAGGTATATTATTATTATACATTTGCAATTTTGTGTTAACGTAATGAAGAATAATGATATTATAATAAAATATAAAGCACAGTTTAGAAATCACTCACATTTATTTAATATTAGCAAGTACCTAGCGTTGCCCGGGCTTTAGATCATGTCTCTAATTTTAGATCTGAATATATTTAACTCATTCAGATCTACAAGTAGTGTAACTAAACTTATTATTAGTGATTCTCCCTTTCTACCTAATGTTAAATTCAAATTTATGCTAAATTAAATGAAAGCAACTAACTTTGTAAAACACCATTTAATCAAATTTATGTCTGTACGTACCTTAACAACAGTTCTTCTTCGATTTTAATTTTTCTAACAAAAAATGTCTTAAAATATCATTTACAGTGTTCTATATTTTCAATATCAGTGCGCTTTAAAAGAATATTTGACAGTTAAATTGGTGTTGCCAGCTTACAAATTTCGTAGTTCCATTTTTATTATTTTCTACTCATATTTGACCACTATAGTTGTTTTGTTTGTAACCAAACCTAGGAGAAAACAATCCCATCCCCATCCCTCACTGCTCACTTATTCAACAGGGTTTACTCAAAAGTTCGTGGAAAATGCGTTTAACAAGGTTAGCTCATCGAGGGGGTAGAGAGGTGATTGGCTAAAAATTTATGACGTAGCTTGAAGTCCATGTTTCACTGGAGGATTGGAATTAACTGCAATGCAAGTTACGTTTTACTTCAAGCTACGTCAACGTCACGACAATTTCCGAAACTGGCATGACGAATTTTTTTTCGAAGAGGCCCGTTTGAGCTAACCTTGTAAAACGCTTTGGGGCTTACTATCCGAATTTACCCCAGTTTCAACACTATCTTAACCCATTGGCCTCAAACCCCGCTAGCCCTGCGGATGTGCAACGCAATGTCGTAAACTCCAACCACGCCAGGACGGCGGGTTTGAAGCGTGTCGGCTAAGACGAAAAACATATCCAAAACACCTGAGTTTTAAATTTTAAATGCCAAATGCTCTGCAGATATTGTAGAATTCATTTTGTAGTATTGGCAATAATGCTTTCGTAAAGTTTTTAACCTGATATTTACGAATGAATTTAAGCAGAATTGTCATTATATCAAAATGGCGACTGGTTCTAGACTCTTACATTAGCTCAATTAAAAAGTTTGTTGACTTAACGTATTCTGACGATGATAACCTCAGTGACCATGTGGTTTCATCGGATCCGGAGGCTGAGGACGAGGAATCCGCCGAGGTGACTGCAGAAGTTTTGGAATTTTCGACGAATGAAGCCGATCTGTCAGCTTCCGTGCCCCCAGCTATACACTGTAAAACTGCCAATCCTAATCAATGGGAATGGATTTCGTCTCTAAAGATCACTCGGATTCCTATTACCCAAAGTCCAGAAAGTCAAGTCAACCGGACAGTGGTTGAGTGGGCATAGCATTTGGGTCCCACCTGGGCTTCGCTTGTTCGATTCCTCGGCTGGCTCCAGCCGTCCGCAAGTCCTCCATCACAACACAAGCAACATTTTCGGCTTTCTGTGGTGGTGGTAGGAGATTTTCAAACATTGTTGGGTTATTCGTAACCCGGGAATGTTTGTCTTTCGTTTAAATAGAAAAAGCACCCTACATGAATTGGAAGAGGACAAGTCAGAGTACGCGCCATACACACAATTCTTTACTGTGTGGATTGTCTGGATCGCGCTGGGAATGCAAATCTTGCAAAGTGGCCCTCCACATCCCTGATCGATTTGAGGACTATCATACAAAATTATTTTTTTAGTAAAAGTATAAATGTATACGTAAAAAAAATATTATGCTAATAAAAGTGACCAATGTTCAATTTTTTTTTATCTAAATAATTTTTATTTTTTTTTTTTTAAATTCATTTTTACATCCACATTTAATCATAATTATATAATTTTTTTCGAACACAAAATATATTCATACAAGTAAATTCAAAAATTATTATGTTTAAGCATGTACTTTAAAAGTTATATTATATTGTACACCACTGAAGATGTAAAAATTTCGGTACAAAAGTAATTCGGAAGCGAGGGACAATTTTTCAGCTTAACAATTCGGAGCATAAAAATACTAAACCACTCACTAATGGGTTAAAATTATGTACATTACATTTTTAAATTATGGAACTGGTTTCGCTTCAACCAAGTTTCATCAGGATATAATAATAACTAAATGTTAAGACAGAGTTATCGGTTATTTATAAGTTGAGTGACAGAGGGAGAAAGAATATGACAAAAGGCATAGCCAATCTTAAGGTTAATCCATAAGGCTGTGCAAAAGGTCATAATTAGACAGGGACAAAGTATTTGTCTAATCTATTTATGTCTAACCACAAAGTAGACGTGGGCAAAATGATTCCCAGGAGTGAATAGATCCAGTCTGATTCCCCCGGCCTTTTGAATTGATTCCTTCTATTCATTCCTTTAATTCAATTAATTCCAAAAATATATATATATATATATATTTATAGCTAGCAATTAAATCTTTAAATTAAACAGTTTTTTGTTTCACCCCTAAAGTTTACTTATTTTATTTATTAAACTTAAAAGTATTTTATGACAGCTGACAACAGCTGATTGGCCTTATAATACATGCAAATTTACATATTACATCTACCCAAGATCCACGTCTAAAAGTAGGTAGGTACTTGTATTCCAATATCTTTCGTACGTGCCAAAAAAACGATTACAAGTGCACTATTTTTGCTTCTCACTTTTCTAGCCGATGCCGCGATGTTCGGATTCAATGTCGAAAGTTTTCGGCTAACTATGTAATGAAATTGAAGGCTTGGCCCGCCGAGGAATTGGTGAACCGCTGCGCTCGGACGGATTAAGGGCCGGCATTGAGCAATGGATTAGTAACTTTTGATAAGTGTCTTACCCCGCAGAGACTTGATCAACTCGCGAGCTGCGGTTCGGATACACCCGAGCCGAGATTGACGTGAAACGATGGCGATGTAAGACGATGACATCTGACGTCATTTCTAGGTCTGAGATTAACTAGAGACAACAACGTCACAAGTGAAAAAGACTTTAGTTTTAATTCCTGAATAAAGCGCTTCGGACAATTTCCGATAGCGACAGACTAGCTACGAGTAGGTACCTGGGACGCGGACGGGACAGGACGCGCGGGGACCTTAGGACAATCTCAGGACTATTGACTACGACAAATGATTAATTCCTTGCGTGAAAGGGACGCTCGGACAATTCGGCTGAATCGCGGCCGCGTTTTGATCTACGGGTTTTTAGAACGGCGGCCCGTGGTAGCGGGATACGAGTCGTTCACAATACCGTCGACAACTTCGCGGCGCGCCGCCCATTGAATAATATTTAAATACCTATGAAACATTATAATATTTAAATCGTTTACGGAACACATTATTCATTGAAATAATTTAACAGTAAAATAAATGGAAATTAAACATTTATGTTGCCGTTAAAAATCGTACGATACAAGGCCAAAGGTAAGGAATGAAGAATCAATTCCTTTTGAAATTGAGAATCAGATCAAGTGTGTCACAAGATTGAATTTATTCATTTAATTCGGTCATTCAATTTTGCCCACGTCTACCACAAAGTAATTGGTTCTTATGAAACAAAAAAAAATAATTGTGTTGATCTAGAAATTTCAGAGATAGAAAAGCAGTGAAAATTTCATTACGGGTTTGTGAGTTTGTTCGCTAGTTTTTAACGAGTTATCAATATTCAATATTTTTGCTTAATTTCGTTTGTTTAATTTGAGATTATGAAAATGACACTGTGAACTGAAAGTAGTTGTGCTAAACTAGACAAATTTAAACTGAAAGAAATGTGCAAATCTAATTTTGTTAGCCAATTTTAGTTTAAGCATAGAAACTTTTTTATTTAATGTTTTTACTGTTATCAGGGTTAATTTGTAGAACTCCATTTAAAAAAAATACCAAATCTTAGAAAACGGAAAAGAAATTTTCCCACAAGTCTAATAATTTATATCTTCTACATTTTACAGTAGTTAGTGTAGATACCTAATTAAAGTTAAACAATGTAATATTTGATATTAATATATTCATATTATTTATTGACAAAGATTACAATTAGATAAAAGTGACATTGTGAACCTGTTCTGAAGTTCAAAAACTACATTACTCACTCAAAAGTACAAATTTCTGTGACCGGTAAGACAAGTCTTGATCGGCATGATTTTTTCAAAAAACCATGAAGGGGTAAATACTATAAATTAAGGGTCTACCGAGATCTCGGTCTCGGTCTCGGCATTCTCGGCTACAAATTCTACCGAGAACTCTGTCTCAGTTCTCGGCGAAAAATCGCCGAGATTCTCGGCCATAACCGAGACTGTTGTAAGTAGGTACGCTATAGGATAATGGGATTCAAATCTACCGCGCGCGTCCACATTCGTCACTTGGTGTCAGTGCGTGAGAGAGCTGTCAATTGTGATTGGTCGGCTGGCAACGAGACTTGTTTTACATACCGCTGCTGACGCCGCCGCGCCGCGCCGTTCGTTCATTTCACTACTTTTGTAAACAAACAATAATTATAGTTTAAGGAAATTTGTTTGAATTTTGTTCCTAGTAGAAAAAAATAAGTTATTTTATGTGTTGTTGTGATTAATTATAATTACCAGCCAGAATAACCACATAAACTAGTTAAGTGAATATCAAGACCATTACGTATTATTTTATACGTATGTTGGAAAGCTGGTAAGTGTACGAAGATTTTTTTTTTTTTTTTTAGAAATTTACTTAAAATTAAATTTGATAATGTTATTATCGAGTTCTGCAAGTTTTTTGGTTAGTGTTTTAGTTACAGCTGTTTCGACTTGTAAGGTCATTTTCAAACTGTGGTGAAGCCACGTACGGACGACTTATTTATTGAGTTTAAGTAGTCTGTATAAAATCACAAGGGTAGCTATATCAGCCACCTTTAATTTATTAATTGTTTTTGTGTTTAATTCGTAGAACTCCATTTTAATTTTTAGAAATTTAATTAAAATTAAATTTGATAATGTTATTATCGAGTTCTGCAAGTTTTTTGGTTAGTGTTTTAGTTACAGCTGTTACGACTTGTAAGGTCACTTTCAAACTGTGGTGAAGCCACGTACGATTAGTTAATAAATTAAAGGTGGCTGATATAGCTACCCTTGTGAATTTATACAGACGACTTAAACTCAATAAATAAGTCGTCCGTACGTGGCTTCATCACAGTTTGAAAATGACCTTACAAGTCGAAACAGCTGTAACTAAAACACTAACCAAAAAACTTGCAGAACTCGATAATAACATTGTCAAATCTAATTTTAATTAAATTTCTAAAAATTAAAATGGAGTTCTACGAATTAAACACAAAAACAATTAATGAAGATTTTTTAGATTCAGTGGCCACATTCATCAGAACACATCGATTTGCTGATTTATACATTCTTAAATAGACTATATTATGCAAAAATAGCCCATTTTCATTTTTTTTCTCAATTTGCTGAGAACGAAGAACATGTCTCGGTCGACCCTTACTATAAATGACCCAAAACCCATGCATCTGGCACCACCGGTAATAACTTTTTTTTTAAAAATTATTTATTTGGCTTTCACCCATAAGGGTGATCTTGGCCATTTATTAAAGTAAGATACATATTTTTAAAATTATTTACATATCCAGTTTTTTTTTTAAATAGTTACATTATCAATTTTTAAAAATTGTTTACTTTTTCAGTTTTTTTTTTAAATTAGTTACATTGGTTACGCCCATACATATACCTACATATACACATACCTACTCACTGCTTGAGATTGGTATTAATATTGTTGCAAGTTCCTTTTCCTACCTATCCCTATTTGCCTACCCGCCAATCTTATTCAGTCTGCAATAAACTCCCGCCGGCGCCGCAACATATAGCATTGTGCTTCCGCTATCGGTCAATCGCCATTAAAACAACTACGCCGTGTATTATAAAATAAACGAACCTCACACCTATTACCGTTTTGTGCCTGTTGGATGGGGAAAGGAAGCAGAAAAGCGCATTGCCAGCCTACAAGTTCTTATCCTTTTTCGGTGAGTCCTTTTCCTTTCTATGCAACATGTATTTTTATCATTTTTAAGCAGTGATAGTAACACAAAATCAAGGTCCTTCGCCAATCATTTTTTTTACACAAACATATTAATCCACTCTACACAATCGCAACATAAATACCATTCATTCTTGATCCTAGCGAGCCGTATATTTTGAACCATAATATAAATAAAATCCAGCAGAGTGAGATTACGTTTCATAACATCGCATATAAATAATTACCCGCATATCCGCTGATAAATTACCTACATTATCTACATGCCGCATCTACCTTACTTAGAAATAGTACGATTATTTCTTAATATTTTTATTGTTGGATATATCATTTGTAGCGGTCCCAAGGGGGGGGGGGGGGCACCTACCTTTTACTCTCGGCTAGCTCAAGTCGTCAGCAGGCAGGAATACTCTCCTCGTCAAGGTCGTAGGTAACTAGGTTTAAATGGTACATAGGTATTTACCAAGCCGCAGGGTGAAACATAACTATATTGTCTGGTATACACAATTACAACATCTTGCAAAACACAATACAAGTCACAAAACAACACAATGCCTAACTAGGTATTTCCTAACGAAGGGGTCTCTCAAATCTCTCCGGGAATGTGGTTGTTTCAACCGAGAATTACTGTGGGACACATTAATTAAGAGGGGAATTGAGGGTTAACTCACAGCTGGTGGTCTGATGCAGTAAACCGGGGCAGCAGGCCATGGTCAGCGCAGGTAGCTCCAACACTTTACCAGGCAGTGGTAACTCCACACAGAGAGTGTCATGTTCGCGACCTCGTACTTTTACTGTTCAAATCGGGTTTTAACGGATCGCCATTGCAAACGGCGTCACGCGGGAATTAGGGAGCGTACTTCAACCGACGCAGCTTCTCGGGCGGCGGTCGGCTGGTTTCTGCAGAGTGCCGCGGAGGGGTGCGGTGTGTTCCTTCTTGCCAGGGGGGAAGGCGGGACACACCGACCGCGCCGCGATTGTTTGCGAGACTATCTCACCATTATGTTCAACTGTTCTCTTACTCAAAATGCGTACTGTAACACCTTACAAAATACAATAATACGATCGCAATATTTATAATTTGTTAATGATAATAAACGCAATAAATAACTTTGTTTACCCGCATAGTGCACGGAGTATCTGTTAACCTTTACACCGCGCAAAAGTCAATTTAACCCAGTGAGCGGACAACACTGAATTAATTGAATAAATTATATATTAATTAATTAATTCCGCATAAATAATACAGACACATTATTTTAACCGCATTTTTTGTTGTTTTACGTTTCATATTTTGTAAAATATAATCGGAATAAAGAAAATGGCTACGAGCGCGTCATCCGGGTCGTCTCGGGATGAAAGACGTCTCAAACGTTTAAATTCTGAACTATCAGCTAGCTTTGCGAGCTTACAGTCGGTGTATGACAAGATAAGGAAAGCTTCGCAAAGCATTTACGATCGCCAATCTTTTTTATCAGGCGCAACTACTGTTGAAAAAATTCGTTCTGAATTTATAACAATCAATTAGATGAAAAGGTGGATTGCGAACTGGAATTGAATCCGGAAGCAATCGCTGAATATACTCAATTAAATGCATTTGAAGAACTCTTCGGTGTTATTAAATATACCGAAGCAAATATGCTGTCAAACCCAGTTGCGAAACCTCGCCGTCAAATTAAGCTACCCGCATTGGAAATAGCGTGCTTTAACGGGAATTTAGATAGTTGGTCTCTTTTTTATGAAACAAATAATTCGGTTATACATTTGAATGATTCTCTGGATGATACGGAAAAAATGCAGTATCTGATGTCTAAATTATCCGGAAAAGCATTAAGTATTTGCAAAGCTATTACGCCTACAGGTACAAATTATCAAGTTATCTGGGACGCATTGTGTACTAAGTATAATGATCAACGCGTTCTGGCTGAATTATACTTTGACCGATTGCTGAAGTTACCTCCAGTTAACTCGGCCACGCCCGCTTCTTTAGAGAATTTTGCAGATGCATACTCCACTAACATCGCCGCGCCGAAGCAATTAAAAATAAAAGTCCTCGCATAATTCATATTGTTGCAACTGGGTCTTAAACGTCTTGACATAGAGGCTGTAAAGGCTTTTGAATCTTCTATTAAAAATAATGAAAATCTACCGTCCAGCGAGGAACTAATCGACTTCGTAAGAGTACAGCAACGAATTCTTAATCGTGCACAAATCACGCAACCGACATCGAGCCGTCTTGGCTCAAATAATAATTATACCGCTAAACCGCAAAAAACTAATTCCGCAAAGCCATTTATCAATGTCGAAAAAATCGATAATCACTCCATCGAAATTTGTTTTTGCTGTCAAAAGGGATCGCACCCTTTAAACCAATGTTCTAAATTCACAAGTCTAGAACCACGCGAGCGATTTAACTATATTAAGTCATCGAAGATTCGAGTTTGTGTGAGCTGCCTCAGTACTAGGCACATCACGAAAGCTTGTAAATCGAAAAGTACATGCAAAACATGCGCGCTCAACCATCATAGTTTGTTGCATTTCAAACAAACTGATGGGCGGAAGTCACAAACGGACCCAATACCGTCTCCCGCATCACAAACAGATGGCGATAATGATAACTTAAATTCTTTGAATCCGGTTTCGCTATGTGTAACAAATTGATGCCCTAGTGCAAATACTACTGCACTCTTAGGAACGGCTGTTTGCACTACCAGAGACGCTAAGGGCCAGGTACACACGATACGGGCTCTAATAGATAGCGGCTCCCAAAGGGACATAATTACGCGCAAATGCTGTTCACGCTTGAATCTTACAGTGCGGTCATCTCCAAGTACTTACGTGACGGGAATAGGTGACGTAAGAAATGTGACAAATGGCGTAACTTGCTTAAAATTACTCTCCCGCTATGACATCACTCAGTCGTATACGATTAAACCTTTTGTAGTAGAAACAATAACCAGTGAGTTGCCTACTGTTAACATTAACCGCTCCTCTTTGTCGTATCTTGACAATTTGCCCTTAGCAGACACAACATTCTATACGCCCGGTGAGATTGATATCATCTTGGGATGTGACATGTTTGCTCGCATTCTAAAGGCAAACAAAATATCAGGTTCTCTCGGCCAGCCATTTGCGATGGAAACTACTTTGGGATATCTCATCTTGGGTACTGCCCCAACGATGATTGAAAACCCAAGTATAAACACCACGCAATCATTTTGTACGTTCACGCAAAATGATGAATTTTGCCTTTCGCGCTTCTTCGAATTGGAAGACATTCCAGATGAGAAGTTTTTAACGCCTGAGGAACAAGAGTGTGAGGACATGTTTAAACTCACTACTTCTCGTGACACGGCAGGTCGTTATATCGTCGCGTTGCCGTTTCGAAACAGTCCCTCTGTTCTCGTTGAATCGTTACCCGCCGCCGAACGCAGGTTTCGATCTCTCGAACGCCGCTTAATATCTCAACCCACAATAAAGTTAGAATATGACAAAACATTGCGCGAATACCTTCAGAAAGGTTACATTTCCCCAGTTGACAATTCTGATTCACCGCATTACGTAATCCCGCATCATATCGTAGTTCGCGAAGATAAATTGACCACCAAAATTCGCATGGTGCTAGACGCGAGTATGAAATCCGATTCGGGTTACTCGCTTAATGACATCCTACATACCGGAAAGAATTTACAAGGTGATTTGTTTCGCATTATCCTCAATTTCCGATTATTCGCCATAGCTATATCCGCTGACATAAAACAAATGTATCTACAAATTCTGATGCAAGAAGAATGCCGACGTTATCAGCGCATGCTGTACAGATTTAACGATGGTGACCAAATTGCAATTGTTTGAATTTAATCGCGTCACGTTCGGCATCTCTTGCAGTCCATTCCTTACAATGCGTAAAACGAAATGTAATAACCTCGTTTCCCACTTGCTGCAAACCTGGTGGAAAAGGGCTCATTCTACATGGAAGATTTCGTCACCAGTTGCTCGTCGGTCGAGGAAGCTTCCGAGTTGTCTACGGAATTGATTCAACTATTCACCGCGGGAGGATTCGATCATGTAAAATTCTCTTCTAACTCTCCAAAGTTGTTATCCACGATTCCTACAGCTCGTCGTGTTAAGGAACATGTGGAATTTAATCCCGATGAAAACCTGAAAATACTAGGGCTTCATTGGATACCCGCTTCTGATCATTTCGTATTTGTCGTACATACCGACGAAAGAACGTGTACTAAACGATAAATTCTCTCGACGATTGCTCGTCTTTGGGATTTGATGGGTTTCGCCGCACGAGTTGTATTATTGGCTAAGCTGATAATTAAATCTCTATGGGAGTATAACCTGGATTGGGATGATACTCCTCCTGAAACAGTTGTCACACTTTGGCGACAGTTTAAAAAAGAATTGCCATTAATGCAATCTATTAAAATTTCTCGTTTTTTAGGAATCGAACCCCAGTGTATATTAACCCTTATCGGGTTTTCAAACGCAAGCGAAAGCGCATTTGGAGGTGTTATTTACCTACATGTTTACTGTCCGAATACTGATAATTCCACAATTAATTTATTATGCGCTAAATCCAAGGTCGCTCCGGCTAAGACGATTTCACTTGCGCGATTAGAACTATGTGGAGCGCTAGTACTTGCACGATTAATGCATACGGTCAGTAATACCTACACATCAAATTCAAAAGCTCATACGACTTTAGCTTTTTGCGACAGTACGGTTGCTCTAGCGTGGATAAATTCACCGTCCCGCAAAATGGCAGACCTTCGTTGCCAACCGTGTCTCACAAATACAAAACCATCTGGGGGCTGAATGCTTCTAAAACAATCTTCGTTTGTATGGGAGTAGAGATTATGTCCGAACACCAGAGCAATTGAGAAAATCAAAGTGGGATGATAAAGCGAAATTGGGAATTTTATTGGGGTATTGCGAATTTGGCTATCCTGTCTTGATAAACAACAAAATAATCGTAGCGCGACACGTTGATATTGTTCAAAACGATATTAAATACATTGGGTTCAAAAATCAAGAGAATGAGATGATTGCAAATGAGTCTGATGAAACTGTGGATGATATTGTCGGGGAAGAAAATAAAAATGAATCCATTTATGAGTCTGCTGAGTCAAATGGAGAGAATGAGAGTGACAAAAAAGTAAGTGAAGATGTATCAGTGAGACGTTCAATGCGAGAAAGAAAACCGAATAAGAAATATGTGAACGACAATTTCGTGAGTTACTGTGTGTACGTAAATTGTTGCAATGCAGATGTACCGAATACGTTTGAAGAGGCAATTGAACATGAAGAATCCGGTGAATGGGTAAATGCAATGAATAGAGAAATTAATTGTATTGAAGAATGAAACATGGAGTCTAGTAGAAAAACCCGATGATAAGAAAGCTACTGATGTTAAATGGATCTTTAAAAAGAAGTCTGATGATTTGTTTAAAGCTAGATTGGTTGTAAGGGGATATCAACAAAATGAGCAAGTTGAAAACACTTATTCACCAGTTGCAAAAATGGAAATTCTTAAGATTTTATTATCGTATAGTTGTCAAAACAAATTGAATGTTGAACAAATGGATGTGGAAACAGCTTTTTTAAACGGAAAAATAATGTCTGAAGTATACATCAAACAACCTCCTGGTTATGATGATGGATCGGATAAAGTTTATAAATTACGAAAATCACTTTATGGGTTGAGAGAGAGTCCGAGGTCATGGTACGAATGTTTTCACAGTTTCATGGTTGAATCAAAGTTTAGTAGAAGCACTCATGATTATTGTGTACGTGAGAAACGAGGGAAATGATCCGATTTATATTTTGATATTTGTTGATGATTTGTTGGTATGTGGCAAAGACTTGAAGAGAGTGCAAAGAGTGAAAGATGAATTATCTAAACGTTTCAGAATGAAGGACATGGGTCCAGTGAGTAATTATATTGGAATTGACATTAAGCATGATCTCGAGTCAAATGTAATGAGCCTAAGTCAAGAAACGTATATTAATTCTTTAGTCAAAAAGTATAACTAATAATAAGTAATAATAATAAGTTAAAAAAAAAATTAATAATAATAATAATATTAGTTTCTTAGCAACGCTAGCCTCGACGTTTGCTTGTATTTTGGCTCTCTGATTTTTTATTGTATCAGATAGAAAAGAATTAGCTTTGATCCCAAAACATATAAATATTTGAAAATAAGTATATTAGATAACCTAATAAATAAACTGCCAGTGAACCGTAGGATATTTAGATAAATAAATACGATATAAATTTTTTCCTTTTGTGAGGGCTTCAGTAACCAGGGTCTAAACCCTTCACAAACTTATAATTATATTAAGTGAAGTGTTCAAAATTAAATTGAATGATCCAGTCAAAATGTATGAAGATAATTCTGGAGCGGTATCAATTGCTAAAAGCGGAAATTTTTCTAAAAAGTCTTAATACAGAGAGGTTCAGTATCACTACGTACATGAGATTTATGAGAGTGGAAATATTGATATTGTAAAGATCGATACTGATGAAAATATTGCTGATATATTAACCAAATCCTTGAGCAAGCCCAAGTTTGTTAAGTTAAGAAAACTGTTGAAATTGGAAGAATAAAAAAATAAAAAGTTTATGACTATAACAAGTACAAATGTAAAGGGGCGTGTTGGAAGTTGTGTTCAAATTACATTTGTACTGTATGGTGCTGCCGCCAGTATGTGGTTTGAGGAATTAGATTCCTAGCAACCGTCGTTTGTTGTGTTACTAGTTAATAGAATCCCGTTGATATATCACTGATTAAATATGTTACACGTGTTTTCCTTCAAATCCAACCTGGAGATTCCAACAATAATAATAAAAATATCATATCTTGAAAAGCAAAAACCTTATTGTGTTTTATTTTTTGACTCCCCAATGGGTTACAATGATATAATATTACAGTTGACATCATTTATTTTTAGGTCAAGAATAAATCATCGTTTCAGTGTTTGATGATTTATAAACATTACTCGACTCATTAATTGCTTCCGATATCAGATAAATAAACTAAAGTAAAGTTCGTTCACAACTCCTCCTTTTACTCCTCGTATGTTATTAGTTATTATGATTCCCCAACTCCGTAACATTCCACGATTCCACCGAGTACGGCGAGTCCAACTGAATCAACTCTCAGCGTTTGGTTCCGGCCGATTCAACGACTCCGGCTAAGCGCCACAATGAGTTTCAGTCCGGCGGAATCAACTCTCGGCATTGAATCAGCAGGAGCCAAACTGAGTTTGGTTCCGGCCGATTCAACGACTCCGGCGGAGCGACACAATAGCGCCGTTTACACGCACACTTCGGAGCGACCGAGTCCCGCGCCACTTCAGGCCGCCGCGCAGAAAAGTCTCACAGTGAACTGCGCTGTAAACCTATCGGTCTTTACTTTTCTGCGCGGCGGCCTGAAGTGGCGCGGGACTCGGTCGCTCCGAAGTGTGCGTGTAAACGGCGCTGATGAGTTTGATTCGGCGAGTCCGGTGGAATCGCCGGAATCAAAGGAGCGAGTCCAGTGAATCGAGTCCACTCAGTCGATTCCGGGTCCGGAATTGATTCCGTAAAATAAGTGAATCGACACACTTCTACCGGTAATATCTCCCACCGTTTCTGAGTAGTTCCAAAAAAATCCGCTAGGTGGAAGGCAGTCCTCCACTCCTGTCATCGATTTAATTGGTTTATCTATGGACCGGGGTTGCCAATTCGTGGGGAATTTTCCAAATTGCGGGAATTTCTAAGAATTTAAACCGATTGGGTATTTATGGGGGAAATGCGGGGATTCGGCAATATGAGAACCGTAACCGAGCGACGTAATGCCTGCAATACACCAAATATTTTTTTTAGCCCGATTCCAATTAGAGACCAAAGTCAACATTTTTCAATTTACGCGGTTGCTAGTTCCATCTCTATTTTCATATCTACGATTTCAATTGTCATCACTGCAAACAACACAAGAACCGTGCTGTTTTCTGTGACGCCAACTGAAATCGAAGATATGAAAATAGAGATGGAAATAGCGATTGCGTAAATTGCCAAAACCTGCGTTCTTTCTGTTTGTACACTTTAGCAGTAACGATGGCAGTTTCTGCTTGATCCGAAATACAATATCTGACTAAATCCTGGCCAGAAACCCAACTAGACCGGGGTTAGTATATTTATGACTAGACCGCTCCACCCTATTGCACCTTTCAAACGTTTGATGAAGTTAATCCATCATTTCGCCTTCAAATCATTATCTTTTGGCAACAAATGTCCACCCTATTATCACATAACCACAAGTTGACGGCATCATTATATTACGACAAAAATTTTAAATTGTCTCAAATCGCATAGAAAATATAAAAATAATAATGTAGTACCTACCTAGGTATGCGATTTGACAGAGTTCTTCCATCCCATAAATAAATTTCGTAATGCGGCACCTAGCGGCACATACAAACGTAGTTCGAACGCCTAAGTTTTAACCGTGTATCTGTGTAGGTACCTACCTCAATGATTGAAAAAGATAAATTTATTTATTTTACTTTGTTAGATTCTTGATGAGAGACGATGTCCAAACACCCACCGAAAATAAAAATAAAACTATGTATATAGCAAGTACATACACACACACACCCGAGTTGAAACTAAAACCGACGGAGGAAAAAACCTGTACAAGATTCGAACCAGAACAATATCAAAAAGGGTAAATTAATAAGTGCCCATTATTGGAAATAAAAGAGTGCGAACCGCAAATAAAAGAGCAAGATCTATCTCTCTCATAATGGAATCCAGACATCGATATATAAAATAGATTTTTTATGGTACGTAAAATAAATAATTTTATTCTCAATAATATTGTGGATTCTCGAGGAGACGTTGTCCAAACGAAACTAAAACCATCCCAAGATTCGAACCTGAACGAGACAGAGTGGCGTGTTGTATGGCTCAGAGATGTCGCTAGTATGCACTGTGAAGTGTATCCCAAGAGTCTAGCAGCGCGCATTACCAAATATGGCGTTGGTTGGTTTTCGGTCCGGCCCGCTTGTTTCTGCATTGAGTATTTTCTTGTAAATCCGGGCGAAGTGTTCCGTCGGTTTTCGAATCTGTGATAAATAGATAATAAATGAAACAAAGTTATACAATAAGATAATATAGATAAATGTAAGTATTTTATCCGGTAAATTGTTGTCGGTTAAACTGTCATTCGGGGTATTTGTATTTGGGTCAGGAAGCTTTCAATTTTGAGGTTAGTTAGCAGAATTCCAAATTTATCTACGTTGGGGCTGTGTGTAAAAGCGATTGGTGATGTGTTTTTTTAAGGTGTGCGTTTTAAAGTTAAAATATTGTTTTCATTTCTTGTTTTAGATGTCTTTTCGTGTTGTACGTAGTTCAAAATTCCGCCACGTATATGGTCAAGCGCTCAAGCGGGAGCAGTGTTATGATAACATTAGAGTTTCAAAAAGTTCATGGGATTCGACCTTTTGTGCCGTAAATCCCAAGTTCCTGGCCATCATCGTCGAGTCTGCTGGCGGTGGAGCCTTCATCGTCCTTCCCCACAACAAGGTGAGTCCAATGCTCCGAACTTTATTGCATTCCGACACATATTAGTCACCGTCTTTTTATGTCAACTTTTCTCTGCAAACTGACAGTTATTTTTAAATTGGTCGAATTATTGCACAAAAACAAAACCTCAAGCCAATAATGCCGTTTCCATGATTATAATCTAGTTTTATTGTATTACCTTCCTACAACTTGGGTATCTTCAAGGCCTAGGTTCACTCTTTCCTTACTTAGAGACCCTTGCCTCAGCACCCCCAAAGATGACATAGACTCTGAGGGAACCTCAGAGGGAACCTCTTGTGTGGAGTTCCCCAACTGCCCGGAGTCAGTAAGACTATGGCATCCCGATTTGAGGGAAGTGGAGAGAGTAAAGTTGGGAAGTACCTGGTGATTCCCTTCTGGTCAATAATAGTAATATTTAAATGACTTGTATAGCGCCGTTTTTGTGAAGAATCACCTCAAGGGTGCTGTACGAACTTATAATATATTTCTACAATCTTCTAACTACAAACTAGATAAACCATTATAACAACTTATGGCTAAAAATTGCATCCACAGGTTCATCGATCATTGATACAAAACTATATGTACAATGATTTGACCAACGAACGCGATGCTGTGTAAAAATATAGGTAAATATGCAGTTAGTCCACCTCACGGATAACACGGAACGTTCGTGTTGTCGATGTTTGATGCACGGATAATACGGAATGTTCCTTTTTTAACTAATAGACAATCAAATATGACATTTGTCGGAAGTACCAATCTTATAAAATAAATTCTCTAAAATAAACTCGCATTTCATCATGCTTTTAAAAAACATCCCAGGTTTTGAATGGTTTGTTTGGATAAGCAGGGTTTTTCTAGAGGGTTTGTGTAATTATTTTAATACATTTCTTTCCATTTTCTACTGTTATAAATACAGGTACAAACTTGTCAATGATGCATTCACTTTGTTTTACGCAAAAATATTTTTTCTATGATTGGCAGCATTGATGAAATGTTAAAATAAAAACGATGAATAAACATGGCGTTACCGTGCTAGTCAATTAATTTTAACATAATTAAAATGTTAAATGCATATTTTTGCATGTTTTTTGGTCTCCCCCAACATAAATACTCACTTTTCGTAATAATAAAGCTAAATCTAACTGTTTGGATAAAAAGTTTTCCGTATTAACGAGTAAGCGGTTTGCATAAATAATAAAATATATTGTACAGGCAGAAAATATACAGGACCATACTTACCTGGGAGGTAATTTGATATTAACTGTTTATTTAGAGAAATTTAGGTACAGTTTGCAAGCAGAGGACATAATTGGGAACTATAATATATAATATGTTTTTTAATGAGCGCATTTTGAAAGCAAAAGCAAAATTATATGATGGGTGGTACAGGTACAATAGTCCAAGGATTTGATCAGAATATTTATGGAATGGCTAAATACATTTCAAGCAATGTCTCGATTCTGAAAGTCCGTCACACGTCACACCAGTACTAAACTTAAACTATCTAAATCTACCACTCTGGATGTAGGTGCAAATGTACTCCCCATGTTATAATAGAGAAATTATATGTTTTTTGATATTTTTATTAAATCTTTCTTTTTAATAATTATATTCAAATTAATGAGAAAGTTAGCCATTCAATTAATTATTTAAAATCATTAGATATAGTAAATATAATGTTTATGTTAAAAACATAGGTGCAACAGAGAAAGGCTTAAATTTGTCTATTGCGACGATTTCTGTATCAACATTAGGCCGGCATTAAAGTTTGGTGTGTTTACTATACACCAGTGGTCCATAACGTTTAATAATTTTATAGTGGCCTGCTGAGGGGGGAGACAGGAGTAGAAAAAAAGGAATAAATTCACCAATTCAATCAAATGCGTGTTAGTGTCACGTTTTCTCAATAAAACCATTCCACTTGCGTTTGGGCAAGTAGAATATAAGAGCGGTAACTCACGTCATTGGGTCTCACTCGAGCTCTTTACGTTTTATATGCGAGTGCGCAAAATGGAGGCCTAGTCGTGTTTTTAATTCGAAGGATTGTGTCGGCGGTAACTTGGCATAGAGGGGTTCTCAACTGAATAATTATTTTTTGTCAATAATTATTTAATAATTTAGATTTTGAATAAATACATTTCAATATGTACAATAACCCACAACCTCTGGATTAGACGCTATCCTTATAAATTATGTGCAAAATAATACGACTTCTTTTAGAATGTAACGAGCGTAACTATAATTATTTTATAAGTTGAGAATATTGACAATGGAAATAACTGAATGACGGGATAACTTATCAATCATTTTAATTATGTCATTTTCATTCCAAGACTATCGCTGTAGGTGTAGAAGTGTAGAGGTTTACAGAATCAATGCATTTTCATTCCAAGACTATCGCTGTAGGTGTAGAAGTGTAGAGGTTTACAGAATCAATGCATTTTCATTCCAAGACTATCGCTGTAGGTGTAGAAGTGTAGAGGTTTACAGAATCAATGCATTTTCATTCCAAGACTATCGCTGTAGGTGTAGAAGTGTAGAGGTTTACAGAATCAATGCATAAAAAATGTCACTATTGTGAGATAAGAACATATTAGATCCATTTACTAGTAGTAAATAATTCAATGATTATTTTATTTTACTTTACTTAAAGAAACAAATAGGTTTATACAAATACTAGCGAGTTCCCGGCATGCATTGCAATGCCACTTAAATAAAGATATTGTTTCTCCCTGCGTGTCCTTTCCAATTCGTCCTCGTTCCCCCTCTGCCTTCCTCGCCCTCCTCTCCTTTTCCGCTTCCACTCGTCCCGTGAACCCCCCCCCCCTTTCAGGAAATAATTTCATAATGCCGGAGCTCACTATTATATATAGAAAACATCGCGGGCATGTGCTCATCAAATCACCAAAGTTTCATCGCAATCGGATGAATGGTTTAGGAACGCATAAGGCGCAAACAAACAAACAAGCAAGCAAGCAAACAAGCAAACATACATTGATTTTTATTTATATGTAATATTACAAGTTTATTGGGTTGCATAAAGCAGTGGAGATTCAGCACAAATACATTTCTAGACAAAAATATACAGTAGGGCTTCGCTAATCCGGATAGGAAAAAACAAGACCCCTTCCGAATTATCGCAGCGTCCGGATTATAGTATGCAATTTTTTTTAATAGGAATAAAACACATTTTCAACTTGGATTTCATTTATTAAAGTAAAAATTTAAAGTCAATTTAGACTAGAATATGTACAAATGTACTTTTACAAAATTCAAACATGTAAGAAATTGGGCACTTAACATGAAAAAAAAAAAAAAAGTTAATTAACGAGTGACGGCAAATGATTGAATATTGACACGTTTTGACCCGCACGCACCCGTCCGGATTACGGTGTGCACCGGAGTAACGGGGGTCCGGCTTAGCGAGGGTTTACTGTATAACTAAATGATAAAATATTCAAAATATTATTAGAAAATACATTATTTTTCTTTTGTTAAATTGCTGTTTACATTTTTTCTCCGCCTTTTTTACTCGAGCTTTGCTCTAAAAAAAGGCATAAGATGTATTAATTAATGTATTTTTAATAGAAAAACTTTGTTTAATGCATAAAAACATGTACAATGTACCTACCATTATATTGAATAAATAAAATAATAAAAAAAGAAAAACATATATCATTAATTTTTCATGCTTATTCGTTTATTTAATTTAATTTATGTGTTGTTATTTACTTTTTACCTTAACTTATTATTTATCTTTTTTTGTTATTTTAAAATATGGAATGTATTGCATTGCACTTCCCCTGCCTACATTCTGGAATAAACTTATATTATTATTATATACGGTATATACTTTCTTAGGAATATAAGGAAAAATTAAACTATTTAAAGTAATTCTTACCTCATAAAATAATGTAAACATTAAAAATATGCTAAATAGATAAACAAAGTAGAAGAAATGAAAAATAAGGAGAAAATTTAATAAGAGATCGAACACAGCAGGGGGTAGGGAACAATTACCTTACAATATATTTATGTATGATTACCTTACAATATACTTGGTAGGGAGCTTGTAATTAACCTTGTATACCAAAGTTGTAATAATATATGGCCTTTTCAGCGCAATTTATCCCAGCACGCGGCTTGTTTTGGCACAATGTATGTGTTTTATTGAAACTTCATATATATGTGACAATACAATACATGGCGTCTATCTACTATATAATATATGACACGGCAATATAATCATGAAATTGCACAACTGGAATTTCTAGATCAATGCAACTAGGTACTTTTATCTCAAATTGTCATTTTTTTCATGAGCTGTGTGGTGCTTTGAAATATCCAATTACGACAAGATTTAAAAAACTCATTACAATATTATGTAATTAATTATTTATTTTACGTCCAGATTAGAAAATACAGCGAGTTAGGTTATCCCACAACTGGGAACCATTGATAAGTTAATCTAGACTTTGGTTTCCTGTTCAATTTTTTATCTTTGTAAATTTACACAAGGTAAATAGGCTAATCGTTGAACAAATAAATATCAATAAATGCATTAATCATTCTTGGTGGTTTAGCACAGTTAAATAAATATGTTTGCAACAGGTGTATATGTGATTTATTTATTTTTTATTAACGCCCTACTGTAATAATATTTACATTGTATTCAATAAGTTCAATAGGTACACTTGAGTATTTTGAACTGCGCGCAGATGATAGATATTTTTTTTTGTATTAAGTATTTGAAAAACAACTCAATGATTTCAGTTTGGTTTTCAATCGCTTAACCCCGCAGGCCTCGAGCATATTTTATCGGAAGGTCAAAATATTTAATTATTTTGTGGTTAACTTTTTTAATATAAAGGTGGTTTTTTCTCTTTCTAACACCTATTTAGATCATATTTCTAACCATGATATATCTTCTTCTTTGTGTGCCCTATCAGGTCCCCCCGACGTTGGCGATTACTCTTGAAAATGTCTCTCTGTATTGCGCTGCCCGGAATAGCTCCTCCACACTTCTAATGCCGGTCCACTCTCGTATATTTTGCAGCCAAGACATTTGTCTCCTACCAGGCCCTCGGCGACCCTCTATCTTGCCTTTCAATAATGGAGCAAGTGATACTTCTCCCCTTGAAGTATATGACCCAGATATGAAATTTTTCTGATTTTTATTAATGTAAGCAGTTCTCTATTTGCTCTAGCCCACCTGAGAATTTCATTTCACCATGATACTAAGGTAGATAAAAACAATTTCTATAAGACCTGTACGAGTTGTTCCGAAAAGCGAACAAATTAGCTTGACGGATTAAGATTGTTGTTGTCAGTGTTAGTTCTTATGGGAATTCTTTTAGTTTTTATTACTGCGTCTCTTTGTAATCATGACTTATATTTCTTTCAACAAAATAATCCTTTTGAACTAAATAAAAGTTAAACAAAATTAATTTGGGTCGCTGAGATGGTTGTTATGTTGGCACCAAAGAGTCTTGTCTCTATTGTAGGTATGACTCACCATAGACACTGAGGAATGTTTGCACCAGACAATATGTTAATTTATTCTACCTTTGGGCTCACTGCCCCTGTAAAACTGCAGCCACATCTTAAATGGCGCATCTTCTGTCTTTATCTGTCAAATTTAGAAAATCTGCATACAATAGGTGGTGATGCATCCACATATTATTGTAATTATTAATTCTTCGGTTCTTCTTTAATGGAATATGTATAAGGGGAGACTTCTTCTCGGAAAACAAGTTAAGCTGTATGGGGTTGGCAGCTCTGCTTTTGCATGTAATTTGTATTCTATGTTGCGTTCATTCCTATTTTAAAGATTTAGTTTGGCTAGCCACAGTGCTTATCCACTCAAATATTTAACCTTTTATAAGTTCTTATTTATTTAAATTGAATGAAAAAAGTAACTTTGTATATATTTAAATTTGGGAGAGGGATATGGGTGCCACCGCCTCGGGAACCATTTATTGGATAACCAACACCTCTGCCGTAGGTTCTCTACTTTTGGTGACTTAGGTTGCAAGGTTGTCCGGGTACATGGGGTGAGGTTTGTCCAAGTCTTGGCGGCGGATGCGTCTGCCCACCAGCTGCATGGCAGGCCGGATTGGGAGAGAATGGTTGAGAGAGTCTGAGAATGGAGAAGGAAAAAATTCTAGGCATCTGAGGGCAATGTGTCCAGGAGTGACAGACATACGAATCCATCCATCCCACTGCGAAGCAAGGCGACGGGTCGAGAGAGTTCAGCTGGAGAGTTCAAAAGGTCTCCCTCAACCAGTCTCTCCCGATCCGGCCCGCCACGCAGTAGATTGACAATAGGTCGACGACAGGTCGTATCTGTCCATGGTATTTTGAGGATGTATTTAGTTATTTGCAATTATGTTAGAAAGAATATAACCCGACAAACTTTAGTATTTTTAATTCCTACGAACCATCTTAACCCCTCTGCAACGTAAGCAGATATAAGCGTTAAAAATAGGACAGCAGTCAAGCAGTGACGGCTAGTGACTTTTGGGTGTGCTAGGGTGCTGATATTAAAAAAATGGCATCATGGATGTTTTATGCGAAAAATAATATTTTTTTTTTTTTTCAAAAATCGGTGTTTTGTATGAAGATTTTTCAGGAAATCGGTGCGGCGCACCGCCAAACTGAAAACTTCCTGAAATTTTTCATACAAAAAACTGATTTTCAAAAAAAAAATAAAAAATTTCAGCTACAACATCAATAATGACATTTTTTTAATATCAGCACTCTAGCGCACCCAAAAGTCACGAGTCGCAACTGCAGTCAAGTACAATAAGCGTGTTTATACAGCGCGCGTGTTTCCATAGAAATCGTTCTAACTCCGTTATTGTTTTAGTTACATCCCTAAAAAAAAAAGTAAAAGGTCTATAGTAGATCAAGCTACACGATAGTAGATCAAGCTGCACATCCCTATCAAGTTGTCTATGGAAATACATAACAGGAATCAGCTGTCAATGGTATAGTTGACAAAAATATTTACCCGCGCAAATTTGCTACCGGCAGCTCCACCACGCTCCACATTTTTAATTTTTATTAAATATTTTTATTTGAAATGATAAAAAAGTGAGGTGACAAAAGTGTTTATTACACATATATACAATAGAATAATTATTGTTGTTTACATAATCTGTGATTTTAGTACCGTTTTCACATAAAAACATCACGTGAGTCATTTTTACCTATTTTTAATGTTTGCGTTCTAAATTTTAATATATACAAATGCTAATATTTATTTGTAATATAATAATTTGAAAGCTTATTTTGTAACCTTTCTAAAACAGTTTTTACTAGTCGGCTACGTTCAGAAATGTTTCATTTATAGAGCTTTAATTGTGAAGCGGTAATAACAAAAAGTTTTCGTAAAATGTCATTTTGTTAGAGACACCAAAAGCCAATATTCTCGAAAATTCGGAGGGGTTAATATAATAAAAATGTGTGCTACAAATAATACTGAAATGGTTTATTTTTCTCAGGAGAGAAGTATTTGCATATCAGTAAATAGGTCACGCATTTCTAATGCTGGCAACCCAAAATAACAAATTATGTGTATTCTATGCTTATTTCATGTTTGAAGATGAAAAGAAAAAAAAATTAAGTAATGTTTTAAATGGTGACATGATGTTTGTAAGGACCATGATTCTAATTTCAAATTAATTTTTGCATAACAGATGGTCTCTTTCTATTATCTTATTGAGGCACTGCTGAAAACCAGCTGCTTTCCGAATTTGTAGCTGAGCAGAGAGACCCTTTTGTCAATAGAATCAATGTAATTGCCTCCCGTGGTCGAGGGGTAAGGCTCTTGACTCGTAATCTGATGGTCGCGGGATAGAATCAAAATATTAAATAATTC
The DNA here is from genome assembly GCA_929108145.2 of Limnephilus rhombicus. Lineage (NCBI taxonomy): Eukaryota > Metazoa > Arthropoda > Insecta > Trichoptera > Limnephilidae > Limnephilus > Limnephilus rhombicus. Next base: position 11,725,636 of record OV815291.1, read on the forward strand.
ATTTAAAATAATTTATAGTTTCCAAGATTCAATATAAGATCTGCTGAGCGATTTTATATATTTTGTGGGATCGTTATCGAGATAACGAACGTGATCTCCTGTCAGATTTGTGTGATTTATTTGCTTTTTCTATGTTCAACATACATTAAATGAATAAATAATCATGCATACTTGTAGGAATTCGTGTTTAAAACTAAATGTGTAAAAAATGTAAATGTGTAAAAATCACACAAATCTGACAGGAGATCACGTCTGTTTCTCGATAACAATCCCACAAAAGATATAGAATCGCTCGACTGGGCTAAAATCGTCCCAGAGAGAGGTTGTATGTGACGTCACCGTTTATCTTCTGTCTTTTTCATTTTCACACAAGATGTGTGACAAGGGAGATTTTTCATCTATGACATCTGTACGGCACTTTGAGACTATTATAATAAATAATAATAATAATAAATAATAATAATAATAAAGTGACATTGCAGCTCCGCTAGCTTAAAAAAAACACATTTTTCTGTTAATTTGATATCTAATTTATATTTGCTAATTATGATTGCTACCCTAGATTTCCCTGCTACCCTAGATTGCGTACTGAATTAAAATGATCATTAAAGATTAGTAGCCGAGTGAACAAATGCATAGGTTTCCCACTTGGGCGTTGTGGGTTTAATTGCTCTGCTAGCTCTTTCTTCCATCACTGTACAAGCAACATTTTCCCACTTTAATTATGGTAGTTGAAGTTTTTATTTATTTTCGGGAAATCGACAGTTTACATTTTTCCAGTTTGTGTAGCCAAAATAAAACCAATTATGGATTTCCTCCTTGTGATTTACCTCTGATTAAAAGTTAATATGAAGATTATAAAACAAAATTATATTTGGATATCTGATTTATAAATAAGAATAGTTTAAATTACTTAATATGTGTCAGAATTTGCCTAAAATAAACACCCATATGATTTTTCAACTTGACCATCACATTATGAAAAAATAACTATCGACATTGCTACCATTGTCTTCATTGGAAACGAATTAGTGCCATCTCTTGATTAATGGTGAAAGCATTTTGTCAGCTTGCAGCTGACCAACAAAACGGACTGCGGGAGGTTCCAATATATTCTAATTAATTAAAATAAGCTATCTACCCACATTGTGGGCACCTAGCGATCCATTGATATATATTTTGAATTTAACAATTGTGATTATCGTATTGTGTTATAACTTTACCACCTTTCTTCGATGAACGTGCACGGATTTGAATTTAATCGTGTTGATTTTATCACTATCAAGAATAATGAATAACTGACTAATCTTGTATAGTATTTTAGATTTTAGTAGTAAGATAATGTCTTATCAAGTTTAAACGTAAATCTGGTTACGTAATCAGTCCATAAGGGACTTCTATTTTGGTTTTATGATAATTGAATGAAAATTAACTGAAGTTTTGAAACCTACTGACTGTAAGAGGGCAGTTTGTTGAGTTCTTCCCTCTATATGCTGCAGTATATAGGGGGAAGATTACCCTGATGATAGCAAACCTCTTCCACTGCAAGAACGTTGAATGTCACAATTTCTTTTAGTTACGAATGCCATTATAAGATTAGTTTTAACAACATTGTGTGTTTCTAAAACATTCAAAATCGCTTCTAGTGCCTAGAAAAATAACCTTTTCGAAGCGAAACAGAAGAGAACGGCAGATCTTTATGAAATTTTTATGAAGATGTAGCAACCACCACCAAGTTGTAACCACCAAGTACTTACTTAAGAATTCAAATTAAAGCAATTAAAATTCCAATTCTTTTGAACAGCAAGCTGAAACAAATGGTACCTATTCTTATTTTATTTTTCAGACTGTCACTCTCCATATGTTGATAACATTGTGAAAATTTAAATGGCACATAAAAAAACTATCAACCGATGATTCTAGAGTTTTCTTTTAACTGTATTTACGTAGCACGTACTGATTGCTACATTGGTGACACCGACGTTCACATTAGTGACCACGAAGTTTACATTTGTGAATCCGACAGTGAGCACGACGCGTGCAAGTACGTCTACCGCGAGCACGTCGCGCACGAAATAAACTCTTCGGTGATAAATTTCGCGCACCAATCATCATCATGTCTCTTGTGAGCGGAACATCTGAGGACAGCCAGCAACCAAGTAACCAGCAACCCAACATCAGGAATCCACCGCCTGAGGTCAACCGAGTGGCAGTACGCATTCCGCCTTTTTGCCCTACTGACCCAGAATTATGGTTCGCTATGGTGGAGCGCAGCTTCGAGGCAGCAGGAGTGACCGTGGATGCCACAAAATTTGGTTTCATTCTCGGAGCCTTGGAGCCCGCCCACGCCCAAGAAGTCCGGGACATCATTGTGAAGCCCCCTGAGGTCGGTGCATATGCACTATTAAAATATGAACTAACCAGACGCCTCAGCTCCACGCAGGAGCAGAAGATAAGGAGACTTCTGGAACATGAAGAAATCGGAGACCGTAAACCCTCCCAATTCTTGAGACACCTGCGCACCCTCGCCGGCAGCGCTGTGCCCGATGAGGTTTTGAGAACCCTATGGATGGGTCGTCTTCCTAGAAGTATGCAGGTGGTTCTGGCTACGCAGCAAGACACTCCGCTTGACAAGGTGGCCAGCTTGGCCGACGCCATAGCAGACTATGCTGGTAGACCGGCAATTAACTCAGTGGCTGTTCCATCGTCCGAAGATTCATTGGTTACACAGATGGCGCGGTTGATGCAGCCTCTCCAACAAGAGCTCGCTACCTTGAGGCGCGAAGTTTCGACACTACGCTCTGGCCAGCATGGGAGGAGCGCCACCCCGCATCGTTGGAGCAATCGTTCCCGCAGTCGGTTCAGAGGTCGTCAGCCCGAGGGAACATGCTGGTACCACTGGAAGTATGGGATGAAGGCAAGCAAGTGCACCAAACCCTGCAACTTCCAGCAGGAAAACGCGCGGGGCCCAAACTGATGGCGACCAGCACTAGCCCCAACCAAGTCAGTCGCCTTTTTGTTACCGACAGGGTAACCCGTACCCAATTTCTTATAGACACCGGCGCAGATCTCTGCGTTTTCCCACGACGCCTTGTCCAGGGACGCCCCACTAAAGCGACATACGAACTGGCAGCAGCAAATGGCAGCACAATCGCTACTTATGGCAGCCTAACGCTCAACCTGGATCTGGGATTGCGACGCGACTTTACTTGGAGCTTCGTCATTGCAGACGTCTCCAGGCCAATCATCGGGGCAGATTTTCTCGCCAAGTACGAGCTACTGGTGGATGTCCGAAATAAACGGCTGCTGGACCAGGTGACGAATTTGACCATCACGGGAAAACGAAGCGACAACAAGATCGCTTCCATTAAGACGGTCACAGGAACGTCCCCGTATCATAAGCTTCTTCAACAGTTTCCTGACATCACTCGCCCTGACGGCGCCAGGAGGGAAGTTCGTCACGCAACACTGCACCATATTAACACCACGCCAGGACCTCCAACAGTCGAACGCCCACGACGCCTTGCTCCTGACAAGTTAAAACGCGCCAAGAAGGAGTTCGAGGCCATGGTCCGTCTCGGAATCGCTCGACCTTCCGAGAGCTCTTGGGCATCTCCCTTGCACATGGTACCCAAGAAGGACGACCAGTGGAGACCATGTGGCGATTATAGAAGATTGAACGCCAGAACTATTCCGGACAGATACCCCGTACGCCACATCCAAGATTTTGCACAGGCACTGAGCGGCACCAAGATCTTCTCAACGATTGATCTGGTGCGGGCATATAATCAAATCCCTGTGGCTCCCGAGGACATTCCGAAAACAGCAATCACTACGCCATTCGGACTCTTCGAATTTCCGGTGATGTCTTTCGGCCTCCGCAACGCAGCCCAGACCTTCCAACGCTTCATGGACGAGGTTACCAGAGGCTTAGATTTCTGTTACGCCTACATAGACGACATCCTTATTGCCTCAACGTCAGAGGAAGAGCACCTAGCCCACCTCAAGATATTATTCCAGCGCCTGCAGGAATATGGTGTTGTCATCAACACCGCCAAATGCCATTTCGGCCTGACTAAAGTCAAATTCCTAGGATACCTGGTGTCCGACGCTGGCACTTCACCCCTCCCAGATCGAGTGGAGGCCATCAACAACTACAGCCAACCAGCTTCCATCAAGGATCTCCGCCGTTTCCTGGGAGCAATAAATTTTTACAGAAGATTCATTCCCAACGCCGCGAGGACACAAGCTCCACTCAATGACCTCCTAAAAGGGAACCAAAAAGGCAAACAACTCGTGTCTTGGACTGCCGAAACAGTAGAAGCTTTCAGCAAGTGCAAGGAAGCTCTGGCCCAGGCAACCCTGCTCGTTCACCCGAAGTGCGACGCCCCACTCTCTATCGTCAGCGACGCGTCTGATACTACAGCCGGTGCCGCACTCCACCAATTCGTCGCAGGTCACTGGGAGCCTCTAGCATTCTTTTCGAAGAAGTTTTTGGCAGCTGAAAAGAAATATGGCGCATACGACAGAGAACTACTAGCCATCTATCTCGCTGTGAAATACTTTCGCCACATGGTGGAAGGCAGGCCGTTCACCATATTTACAGACCATAAGCCTATCACGTTCGCCTTCCAACAAAAAGCAGACAAATGCTCACCAAGGCAATTCCGTCATCTGGACTATATCAGCCAGTTCACAACTGACATCCGACACGTCTCCGGAAAAGACAACATCGTCGCGGATGCTCTCTCCAGGGTCGAGACGATAGATACTCCTCTGGACTACGCAGCGCTGGCAGCTGACCAGATGTGCGACCCTGAACTGGAACAACACTTGCAAGGAAGTTCTAGCCTACAACTTAAAAAGATTAATATTCCGGGTACTGACGCGCATCTCTACTGTGACGTCTCAACTACCATAGCCAGACCCTTCGTCACGAAGAAGTTCAGACCTGCGGCATTCAATGCGGTCCATCAGCTGGCTCACCCTGGAATTAAGGCCACGGTTAAGCTCATAACTCAACGTTATGTCTGGCCGGCCATTAAAGCTGAGACTATTAAGCTCGCACGCAATTGCCTTCAATGCCAACGAAGCAAGATTACACGGCACGTGTCAGCACCCCTGGGAGCCTTTCCCAGACCCTCCGCTAGATTCGAGCACGTCCACATCGACATAATCATCATGCCTTCTTCAGAAGGATGCCGATACTGTCTCACGTGCGTAGACAGATTCACGAGATGGCCAGAGGCATTCCCGATCCCAGACCAAGAGGCTGAAACAGTGGCGCGTGCTTTCTACGAGGGCTGGATAACAAGATTCGGCACTCCACTCCGCATTACTACGGACCAAGGGAGACAATTTGAGTCGAGGTTGTTCAGGCAGTTGAATTTCCTGGCAGGCACGACGCAAATCCATACAACTGCATACCACCCCGCAGCAAATGGCATGGTGGAACGATTTCATCGTCAACTGAAAGCAGCGATCAAGTGCCATCAGAATAACCGTTGGACGGAAACACTTCCCACCGTACTCATGGGAATCAGAGCAGCTTGGAGAGATGACCTCGCTACAACCTCAGCCGAGCTAGTGTACGGCGAGCCGCTCCGCTTACCCGGCGAATTTCTATGTACAGCACGACCTAATGTTAACGACGACACCGGAAGCTTCCTAAAGGAACTACGGAAACATTTCAACGAGCTGAGACCAGTTGAAGGTACCCGCCATGGTTATGGACATCGTTTCGTCTTCCAAAATCTTCCCACAGCTTCTCACGTCTTTCTGAGGGACGACACAGTCAAGAGCCCGCTTCAACAACCCTACAGCGGCCCTCATAAAGTCGTTCGTCGGCACGAACGAACATATACCATACTGGTAAAAGGGAAGGAAATCACCGTGAGCATCGACCGCCTCAAACCAGCATACGTTGCTCAAGATCTTGAGAGTTTCACATCACACTCGCAAACCGCATCAGAGTCACCAGCCGCCACATCACAACCAACCCTTCCGTTGTTCGATGGCAGTAAGGATCGGACACACACAACCACTCGTTCTGGAAGGCGGGTTCGATTTCCCGATCACCTCGATATCTGACTATTCCTCTTTCCACCGCAGCCATGTCTGCGTTGTCTGGGGAGGGAGTCCTGTAGCAACCACGCATTGTTGCTACGTCACGTATTGGATTACGCCCGAAACGATCGATATGTGGCGAGTCAACTTAACTACCTGCGCTGTGAGAAGTACTTACTTGAGAAGTACTTACTTAAGAATTCAAATTAAAGCAATTAAAATTCCAATTCTTTTGAACAGCAAGCTGAAACAAATGGTACCTATTCTTATTTTATTTTTCAGACTGTCACTCTCCATATGTTGATAACATTGTGAAAATTTAAATGGCACATAAAAAAACTATCAACCGATGATTCTAGAGTTTTCTTTTAACTGTGTTTACGTAGCACGTACAATTGCTACAAAGACCAAATGAATTAGTGACAATCATCGTTCTTGAATTTGTCAATCATGTTGAATGTCAACACTTATACAACTTAAAATGCAGATATCTTAACCCCTCCGAATTTTCGAGAATATTAGCATTCGGTGTCTTAAACGAAATGACATTTTACGAAAACTTTTAGTTATTACCGCTTCACAATTAAAGCTCTATAAATGAAACATTTCTGAACGTAGCCGAATAGTAAAAACTGTTTTAGAAAGGTTACAAAACAGGCTTTCAAATTATTATATTACAAATAAATATTAGCATTTGTAAATATTAAAATTTAGAACGCAAACATTAAAAATAGGTAAAAATGACTCACGTGATGTTTTTATGTGAAAACGGTACTAAAATCACAGATTATGTAAACAACAATACTTTTCTATTGTATATATGTGTAATAAACACTTTTGTCACCTCACTTTTTTATCATTTCATATAAAAATATTTAATAAAAATTAACAATGTCGAGCGCGGTCGAGCTGCCCGTAGGAAATTTGGTGGGTAAAATTATGTGTTGGCCCGGCCGGCATTGCAATGCCGCCGGGATCGACCCTTTTTATATACATACTAAACGATAAATTAAGCTGAATGTATTGTCTTACATAATTACCTGATTTATGGATCAATTGTAGACACATTTAACCATTTTTCCACCTTCGGAATTCATGTAATCGATTTTTGAATGAAATATGACTATCGGCGATGTCATATTAAAATATTCCAATTACAAATACGAAATCATGGCATTCATGTTCGTTTGATAATCGTTTGCCGCAATTTGATGTAGTTAGACCTATCTATAATTCAGCTTTATTTATAAAAGTTTGGTCCTGCTTTTGACAGTTTCAAGCATGTTTTAAACTCGGGCGAGTGGGCCAATGTCCGCTATGCATCTGCTTTAAAGGAATATTTGGCTGATCCAGGCTTCAAGGAGCTGGAGGTAAACTGCGAGGTGCTGGCATTTGACACCACCTCACCAATATTTACGGCCATGGAAAAGATGCTGGCATTGCATGCCTCATTGAAGCAGAGAGTGCTTTCAACAGGCTCTCCAAAAAAAAAATTTTTTCAAATGGGAAAGTAGTTCAGAAGGTTCCCTGTCAGGTCTTTACAGGAACAATGGACAGCTGTAAGATTGGAGTGGAACGGAGGCTCTTCAGCAGAATTCCTCCTACCACTCATCCTTTTGGGGAAGAAGCACTTACTGCCCAGTTGCAGAAACTAGGTGGTGTAACAAAGTGCTTTAGTCCAGTGCGCCTACCTCAGGGTAGCCACTCGGCGCACAACCGCCCTTCATCTAAGGAGTTTGTTGCCTTTCCCCCAAGCAGTCATCAAAGGAAAAGATGGCATTTCCCTTGTTTCCTCGGCGGGCAGGCCACGGGCGAAACCCCCAATATTCCTCCCGTATGAGGGGTAAGGGGAGGGAACAGAAGCGAGGGGGCAGACCTCTCGTGGCCGCTTCAACAGGTGTCGCGCACAACCGCCCTTCAACATCTAAGGAGGTTGTTGCCTTTCCCCCCAAGCAAACATCAAAGGAAAATATGACATTTCCCTCGTTTCCCCGGCGGGCAGACCACGGGTGAAACCCCCAATATTCCTCCTGTACGAGGGGTCAGGGGAGGGAACAGAAGCGTGGCGAGAGGGGGCAGACCTCTCGTGGCCGCTTCAGGCAGGTGACTATCAACCATTTCGGGTGGGTCAACTACACTACAGGATTATTGGAGAGAATGGCAGGCCTTAGATGTCCCAGAGACCATCTTACATATGATAAGAGGATACCGCATACCATTCATCCGAGAGCCCTCGTTGATAAGTCCAAGCCAAGCTTCCGCAAGGAGGTTCAAAACGAAAGTAATCCCGGAAATGACAATGATGAGAGATGGTACATGGAAAGAGCTGACGACAATGCCACCTTCCTATCAACACTTCTGGTTCAAAAGAGCGACGGCTCGAAACAGTCGATCTTCAATTTAAAAGCTATCACAAATTGGATTGCAGAAATCTTGCTTAGACAGGGTATCAGGATCATTGTGTACCTAGACGACTTTCTCCTGGCTCATCAGACCAGAGAGGTCCTCAGTCAAACTTGAGAAGCTCTTTAATTGTTAGAGCGGTTAGGTTGGTCGGTAAATTTCCAAAAGTGTGTCCGTCAGCCAGCACAGTCAGTGGAATATCTTGGAATTGTGTAGAACCCCCATCTGAAACAGAAGTCCTTAAACAAATACAGACGCCAAGGTCTTTGGAACTCACTTCAAAAGTGAGTTCGTGACAAAAGGAAGATGGACTCTGAAAGAAGCTCAGAGTATTCTCGGAAAGTTGAATTTTGCTACCTTTGTGGTCCCCAGAGGTCGACTTCATACTCGGCTGATACAATTACAGTTAATGCTGAAGCTGACCCCTCAGCAAAAGTCTCCGATAAAGAAGGAGGTCTTGTCGGAAATGAAATGGTGGATGATTACCTTAGATCATGTTTCAACTCTTCATTTTCCCAGCCCAACACATTTTCTGACTACGGATGCGGCAGATCACGGCCGGGGAGCCCTGATCGACTATGTACCTCTGTTGGGTTGTTGAACAGACAGTTAGAGGGGGGGATATTGCAACATGAAGGAGATGACAGTAATCTTAAATGCCTTAACGTCTCTGACTCAGAATTTGAGAAGTTCAGGACAGGACAACAGGACAGTCGTAGCCTACTTGAGGAACAAGGAGGGTACCAAGTCGATGGGTCTCCTTTTTTTTTTTTTATTATTTATTTATTAAATTTCAATATAATTACATCTAATACAATATAAAGATATGGGTAGTCCCACAAAGCTGTAACAAAGCAGCTTGTCTGTAGGTTCTACCGTATAATATTATTAAATAACACAAATTAGCTTAATTTACAATCATCTGACATTTCAGATTCTTGCTCTTTTGGACAAGCACAGAATCTCTTTACAAGTGCAGTATTTGCCGGGACGCTACAATGGCCTCGCGGATCATCTATCCCGAGGGATGACATTACCAGAATGGCACCTTCTACCCCCAGTGGTAAGAGCTGTTTTTCACAAGTGGGGCAGTCCAGTAGTGGATCTATTCACTCCCTCGAGGGCTCACGTCGTGGATCAGTATGTCTCAATAGATTCCCACGACAAGAGAGCAATGCCTCACAACGTGTTCAGCAGGAGTTGGAATTTCCCCTTGGCATGGATCTTTCCTCCCCCATGCTTAATGCCACTAGTGCTGGCACATCTGAACAAGTCATCAGGGGTGTACCTGGTTGTAGCCCCAAATTGGCCAAAAGTGTTTTGGTTACCAGACCTAAAGAGAAGAGCCCTAGACCGACCTCACATAATACCCATGTTGGTCGACAACTTGATAGACTTATTGACAGGACTTCATCCTCAACAGGTCCAGAAGCTCCAACTACAGGTGTGGAAGATTAGGGGTGGAGTGAAGCATTGAACGATTGGTCACAGCAAGAAAAAAGCTCTGTTGAATGCGGGTTGGCGCAAACCTAAGCTTACAACTTATCACATGGCATGGAAGAGCTGGAAGGAATGGTGCGCCATTAATAATACGTGTCCTAATAACCCTTCGGGATCTCAGCTGGCACGGTTTTTTAGCATACCTAAGAGTGAGGAAAGACTTGGATCCCAATACTATAGCGCTTCACAAGTCTGTAGTGTCGGTTTTGTATGACCCCATAGGCGATTTGAGGATAAGTAATCATCCCTTGGTCAAGTGAGTGATGAGAGGTATAGGAAATTCTGCAAATAAGAAGCCTAGAGCATTTACTTGGGATCCAGGACACTTGGTGTCTTAGCTTTGTAAGAATCCTTCAAATGACCTGACTCTTTTCGAAGCATCTCGTAGATGTTCTATTAATTTACTTCTGGCATCAGGAAGACAAGTACAGGATCTGACCTTACTACATACATCTTCTGATAATCTTGTTGACAATGATGATCACATTGTATTATGGCCAAATTTTTTGGTTCTAAGAAGGACACCTCTACACATAGACAGTCTGGTTGGAAGCTTTACAAAGCAGAGGATCGTAATATAGATCCCATATTCTGGTTGAGAAAGCTTATGTCTTTGGGTGAGAACAGAAGACATGAAGCTGGTGTTGAATGTCTGTTTATTTCCACGTTGGGGCCTGCAAGGCCAGCCTCGAGAACTGCTATTGGTGGATGGATTAAAACAATTTTGAAGGATGCTGGGATTGATGCCTCCCCTGGGAGTTTAGAACAGCTGCAGCTTCAAGAAGTTGGCTGGAAGAGTGTCCTATAGACACCATTTTTGAAAGAGGAAACTGGCGTTCAGAAAACACTATAGACAAATCAGAGGTCTCAATGTTGAGGTGCTGAATCCCCCCATTCACTCTCAGTCTTTGACCAAGTTATTTCAAGCAATACAGTAATAGTCACAATTTTGGCTTTAGAATTGTCACCAAGCGATAACAAACACTTCTCACATTATATATTCTGGATAAGCAACGACACACATAATGTTGGAGTTTTACCTACCATTAAAACTCTTATTATGTTGTCTTGCTTATCCAGAATATATTTAAGCTCTGCTTGGTGAGTCCAAATTGAATTAACACGGCATCTCAAGATGCCAACTGCACGGCGACAATTGACAGCTGTAGGGAGTTACAGAAGAATGGCGGGAAATTCAAGATAAAGCAATGGATATGACCGACGCTGGCGGGAAATAAGGCTGATATCTCACATTATATATTCTGGATAAGCAAGACAACATAATAAGAGTTTTAATGGTAGGTAAAACTCCAACATTATTGATAACAAAATTTTTATATTCGAAAAATTATCTGTTTTTTTTTTCGAATTATAAATTTTGAAAGGATATTTTATCACCTTCAAAAAACAGTTTTTTAGTTTTCGGATACGTTCAGAAGCATTTAATTTATTTGGATTTTACGGCAAAGTCGAAATATTTTTACCTTCTCACAAAACATGCCCGATTATACTACACTAGCAGACCCGGCCACACGTTGCTGTGGCTAACGAAACACAACACCATTACCCAACCTTTATAAAATCCACACCACCCGCTTGCCAGCTGCCCGCTGCCTGAATTAAATATTTGAATTTCTCGGCTTTTATCTACTATAATGAGCATGTATTATACATATAAACCTTCCTCTTGAATCACTCTATCTATTGGTGAAAACCGCATGAAAATCCGTTGCGTAGTTTAAAAGATCTATGCGCACATACATTTTGAGCGACTTCATTTTATACTATGTAATGATGATGTATCTGTATCCATTTGTAAATAGTAAAATTAATTAGAACCTAAGCTTTCCTAATAAATTGTACAGCGCCCTTGAGGTGATTTTTCACAAAAACGGCGCTTTATAAATTATCCAATTATTATTATTATTATGATGATAATGATAAGTAATATTTTTAAATGATTTTGTAATAAGATATTATAAAGTAATTTAGGCGTTATAAGTTACTAGTGCTGCACACCAACACACTGTGCAACCAGCTGTCCCTATTCCTGACATGGTAAACATTTAAAATGACATCATCTCTTATGATGTCCATTTTCAAGTGCATATTATCAACAAAGTCTTTTGAAAAAATATATTATATTCCCAGAGTTCCTTGGCACTTTGAAGCGTAGATTGTAATCTAATCTGTAAATGATTTGTATTCAACACAACCCGATATCAACAGTCAATGATATTGGTACTACTTTGAGTCATGCCCTAGCAACAATGTAGGCACACACTATCTGATATGTGTGCTGTCTTATCATAGATTCTGGTACTTCTATGTTTTATCTTCCTGCAATTGCCTGGGTGCGAACCCGAAGCTTTGGACCAATCTTCCTTTCCCAAAACTTACTTTCCCATCATTACAACAACGGGTAATAAATTAAATTTACCATAGTCCCATTGGTTTCAGGCAGTGGGACTCTTCGTGCGATGTTCACAAAAAAGAGTAAATTAGTTATTGATGATCTTTCCATCAATAAAAATGCAAGAATTTATTGTTTGTGAATTATTTTAGTTTCTTGACCTCTTAAATTCCTAGATTTTCATTTGCCTGTGGAAGCTAGACGATGCTGCGATGGTCCTGCCTGTCACCAACTATCACTCAACATGAATAATTGTTATGTATGTATGTGTAACATAACCAAATATCCCAAAAGTTGTTAGTTTACACTACAATTTTCTATCTTATCGCCATTTCTCGATCTTTCACTTTGATTTTCACTTGAAAACCAGAGATGAAACAAATGTAGCATGTTTATCTATCTCATTTTATTTGACTTAGTTCCATTTTTAAAACGCGTATCATGCCTGCATTATTTAAATGTGGGTAAGTACCTACTTAAAAGTCTCCCAAAAAATTCATGTGGGCAGGTACTATGTGGGTACCTACCGAGACATTTTTACCTCCGTCTTGCTGGCCGAATAAATTGACACATAGCCCCAGTAAATAAAACTTGGTAAACAAATGATGATTAGACTATTCGGATGAATGGTTTGTTTGAGATTCATTATATCTCGGCCAATGAATTGTTTGACAAACACCTTGATCTTGCCCTATGTTTTGGTTTGCTTGATTCACAGTTATGTGTTGTCATCTCGATGGTATGAGAAAGACACAATCAATTGAACATTATTTTATCTGCCAATAACCTTTGCATAATATTGATTCTCTCACAATAATAGAATGAAATCATACCTTATAATAGAGATGTCTATTATTATAAATATAAATCAAAATGTGTCATACGGAAATATTTCTACCTGTTGGTTTTGTGCCAAGCACAGTTTAAAATGGAAAATGATAGGTGTCTTTTAGATTTTATGGTTGTCTGCCTACACTAAGTTCACATTTAGTCGATTCCAATTTTCTTGGCTTTCCCAAACAATTTTGTACCAATTTCCATTCACGATCAATGATGTGCACGTATGGGGAAAAAATAGAGTATAATTCCTGAGAAATGCTCCAATACTACCGATTGCAGTAGAAATGAGGTATTTAAAAAAAAAATTACATTAGTTCCACACAGAAAGCCCTGAGGAAAATAATTCCCCTCAGGGCCTATGTCATCTTTGTGTATACTGTGTGGAGGGACTTTTTGAAGAGAGGAAGGAGTGAAGGGGAAGTGCAAGGTCTCTTCAAGACCCATGTTGTAGAAGAAAGGAAATACAGAGGCATTTTAGAAAAGGAAGAAGAAGAAGTTTTGGGAAGGAAAAAGGTATGAGGATGGGTAGGAATCTGGGGGTCAGTGTGTCCAGGAGTAACCGACGTATGAATCCAACCCTCCCACTGCGAGGCAAGGCGATGTTCCGAGATAATCCCGCTGGAGAGATCAAAAGTTCTCCCTCAAGCAGTTTCTCCCGATCCTGCCTACCATGTGTGGGCAGACAAATCTCACCCCATGAACCTGGGCACCCTTGCTACATCACCAAACGTAGCGAACCGCCTGGGGTGACCTGCGGCAGAGGTGTTGGTTATCCAATAAGTGGTTCTCGGAGCGGTGGTACCCATATCCGCTTCCCAAATTAATTTTTTTTATTTTTTATTTTATTTTATATTTTATTAACGCCCTAGTGGGCTTTTACAAGAAAAGAAGCAAATATATAATTAACAATATTAATTACATGTATTACATAAACAATAAAACAGAATAAATATGAATGCAATCGACTCGTTAGGTAAAGAATATTACAACATAAAAAAGAAATGAAATGAAATAGTACAAGTTGTACATACAAAAATTAAAGCAATTCAGCTTTAAATATTTATACATATTATTAACAATAATAATAAGACCTGACATAGAACAAAGTGTAAATAGAACTGCAAAAATATTATAAAGTAAGTATACATTTTACTGGTGAGGTTTAGATGAGAAAATATTTTATGAGAAAAACAAAAAAATAATAAAAGTTAATTATTAGCAGATAGAATCGAGATTAGTTGATTTTTGAAACATTCAAAACTGTCAATACTAAATATATCTATAGATTCGCAGTATTTATTCGCAAGGTTATGGATTCTTGGTATTGGTGAGTATATAGAGTAATTAGTGTTGAGTTATGCATGTGTATATGCGACTTTATTAAAAATGGTAGATCCGAAAATCATGCAATACTGATTGAGGTAAGCTTAATGAAGAAGATTCAGAAAGGGATGCTTTGATTATTTAAACGTGTATAGCAGATGGACAGAGAAAAGAGTGTCAGTAGAAAATTTGATCAGTTTGGTAGATACTTTCAGTATCGCCGTGGTGTAGTCTATTTATTGACAAGATTTGAATTGCCTGGTATTTCCCCTCGTCCCATTTCCTTTAGTCTCACAATAACCCAAATTTGGCATTTATGACTCTTCAGACATCAACCGCAATAATTTCATCTCAACTCAAACCGCCGAATGAGCTTTGAATCGAATAGCGTCAGTGTTGTCAACTCGGCTCTTTTAGAGCTAGATATTTTCAGATATGCCGGCTTTTTATTTAAACAACGTAGAACTGTACTTATTCACCTAAAATGTAATTCAATCGGTGGCTATATGCTATCCATTAGAAACAATGTAACTTCTATATTTTTATCTATAATATAAAAATGAATCGCTGAATGTGTTGCTAAGCGCATAGCTTTAGAACGACTGCACCGAATTGGATAATTCTTTTTTTTGTGTGTTCGTTATTGTCAGGACATGGTTTTTATAAAACTTTTGGTGAGCTCTAGCATTATGAAATTTGTATAAAAAAATTGCTATTGGTGGCACGCGAGGTTTGAAAACTGAATGTATGGAAAGCAGGAGGGAGGGAGAGATGGGTGGGGAAGGAGGGGGGAAAAAGCTAGTAAGTAATAATTATTAGTCTGAAACCCTCATCTACATTGAAAAAATCTCCCGAAAAAAGATACATGCCGCCGACGGGACCCCGCGTCCTTCTGATTTCCGGTCAACTGCTCTTATCCACTGAGCTACATCGGCTTATCTCCTGCCTGCCAAATAATCGATACGAAACTGCGGTCGGTACGAAAATATTCTGCGAAAGCAGTTTCTTTTTTTCTCATAAATTCTCTAGTCACCCGCTTCTCCCTATATGGCTCTCTGATATCTCTGTTATCCTGTTTCCTCCACACTTTGGCTCTTCTCTCTTGAAAGTCTGCCGACGCCTGACCTAATCAGTTGTGACTCTGGTGAAGTAATTATTCTGGGTCTCGACATGACCTACCTCAAATTTTTCCCCTACTCTTTCTTTTGTATTACCTCCCAATCACAAAGATTATAAATACACTAGGAAACGAAAAAACTAAGACATTTTGTAAAATAGATTTACATGACTGATGTCACTTTTATTATATTTTCTGTCTGGATGGCCTATCTTGTTTTAAAATCCAAAACCAATGATTATTATTATTGTTTTTGATACCATGTTATCAAGACGATTATACATTATGATGACATTTCATGATTATAAGCGGTGACGTGTGCCTACCTTGAAATAGATTCAAAAAAAATATTTTAAGTATCAACAATTTATAAATAATTTTTTTTTACATGATTTCCACACAGGAGGCCCTGAGGAAAATAATTTCCTCCAGGGCCTATGTCATCTTTGGGGATGCTGTGTGAAGAAATTTTTTTAAAGGAAAGGAAGTAGAGGAGAGTTCTGGGAAGGAAAAGGGTTTAAGGTGTTGGTAGGAATCTGGGGATCAGTGTGTCCTGGTCATCCACCTCCAAGACCTAGATAAACCTAACCCCATGAACCTGGGCACCCCTAAATCATCAAACTTAGCGAACCACTTGAGGTGACCTGTGGCAGAGGTGTTGGTTATCCAATAAAGGTTCCCGGGGCGGCGGTGCCCATTTTCGCCCCCCAAATTTACACCCCAATTATTACTATTAAATATTTACACACCAATTATTACTTTGCACTGCAATTGTTACTCTATACCTTAATCATAACTTTGCACCGCAATAGGCCACTTGCATCACATTTAAAAAAAAAATTCCGGTTTAGGCAAATATTCTAAGACACTCTGTATTATTATTTTTTTTAATCGTATTTTTGAAACCCTGGCGATTTTTTGAAAATTTCAATTCGAAAAATCAGACAATTTTTTTATAAACCGGAAAGACGGGACATAATTTTATACATAATTACATAGCCGAAAATCATTTTTAAAAAAAAGAACGTTTTCCACAAGAAAGGGCACAGGAGAATAATGAGGCATACCAAAAATATTACATCTCATAAATATTTTTTTCCTTGATCCATCCTATTGATCATAAATCATTATAATAATAATAAGAATATTATCAAATTTGATTTTGTTAAAATCAGCACCACTACCATTATACCTCTAAAACACGTACAGACAGCGTAAATTGTATGGGGTTCTCTTCACAACATCTGTCAAAAAGTCAAACCAAATAATAAGTTCGCAGAGAACAAACAATAAATCTAGTGAACAAATTCAAAAATTCGCCTGAATGTTGCCATATAAAAAAAAAATTTATGTGGAATTTTACAAAATAATAGGAACATTTTCATGTAGTGACTTCACGGGCCCAAAAAATCGATTTATTTATTTAAACATAAAAAAAAACCGTACATTTCTAAAAAATTTTACTAACATTTTCGTAATCTTAGTAAAAAAAATCTATCCACACGATTTTTTCCAAGTCGTTATGAAATCCATGCAAGTGGCCTATTGCTACTTTGTACCTTTTTTTTACACCCCAATTGATACTTTGCAAGTGGCCTATTGCTACTTTGCTCCTCAAATTGTTACTTTGCTCCTCAAATTGTTACTTTGCACCTCAATTTTTACTTTTCACCTCAATTGTGACTTCATGTCTTAATTTATTATTACTTTGCACCGCAATTGCTACTTTGTACCCCAGTTCTTTTTCGCTGGAATTGTTACTTTGCATCTTAATTTATTATTTTTTACTCATTTTTTTGGTAAAAAAAAAAAACTAACTTAACCATCAAACTATCCTAAAATTCACAATGAAACTCTCGCTAACCACCACGTTTATAACTTGCAAACGATATAAATCACAATGTTACGGGCTCTTTCTGGTCTATTTCGGTGGAAATGTGTGCGGCGCCCACTCGCGGGCTATTTCAGCCCGAGGAAAGGATCGGTAGTAACAGGGCTGACAGAAACTCCACTTTCTGGCAGATTCCCATCCGGTGAGAGGCGGTGGTATATAGGTCACAGGTGAATAGAACATTAACTCGGTGAATTTAAATGATTTTTTTGCCAAAGTGAAAAGTATTTTCACTAAAGCACTTGCTGCTTTTAACAGTAGGGTACAGATTTACGCATTTAGATGTTTGTGTAGAAATAATTTATAGGTCGGTTCAATCTTAATATATAAAAAATTAATGTTTCTTTCGTCCATTATGTGTTCCTAAACCATTCATCCGATTGCGACGAAAATTAGGAAAATTGTGCTTTGATGTGCACATGTATAATTGTCAGCTTTTTTTTATATGATTACCCCACAAGAGTCCCAGCTGCTCCCGTCTGGAGCCATTGAGACTATGGCATCCCCAATTGTGGTATGTTATGAGGCTAAAGTTAGTGGGCGGGGGGGGGGGGGGAGTGGGAAGAGGAAGGTGGAGAAGTACCTGGCTATTCAAATTTGGTCACTAAACACAGTTAAAGCCATTTCAAGCAATATTATATTATTCGGAATGGTGGTCTTACACCAGGATGATACTGAAAGTATCTTTCACTCCGGAATGTGCCGCAAATATATTTACTATATATTATTTTGTGAATAAATTGTGAAATACCAAAAATTAATCTCCCGGTTTTGAATCCGCGACTTACCTCGACTACGAAGGCTGTCAAATTGTAAATGAGACGCAGCGAGCTGAAAAAGTTGCATTTCAGAATTCAAAAATTCCAGACAGAAAAAGTTATGCAAATTTCATGATGCCAGAACCTTATCATTCGAGATTTGTATGCTGCTTCAAAATTTCTGTTTAAGAGTTAAAAATAAGATCCAAATTGATAATAAACTACATTTTTAATAGGTTGTTAGTAATATTCAATTTTTTATAATAGATTTGCAACCCTAATATATAAATTATTGATTTTCAAAATAAATTTTTTGGATCTATTTCAAGATGGACACATGTTTCTGCTTTTAATCATGTAATATTATTAGACATTTTCTTTTAAATGTCATCATTAGAAAACGCCAGAAAGCCGTGAACACATCGTCTCTAGAGGTGTCACCCGTACTGGCTTGTAAAACAACTGATATCGCCATTTACTTAAGATCTTTGGACTCTAATGCCTGGATCACACGCACCGAGTAGATGGGTGAGACAGTAAAGAAAGAGACAGTAAAGTAGACAGCTGAGAGAGTTGGATGGACAAGTAGGTGTTTACACAGTAGGTGATGTGTTTACACATACCGAGCACTCGGTCGAAAGAATTTCGATGTTTGAAAATGTTTAATAATTTTTTTCAGAAGTAAGGGAACGTACCAATACTACGTGACCTGTTTAGGGGGGGGGGTCTTCAAAATACCACGCTTGGTACAAATGAGCGGCGAGTTGCTTAGGTTTTTGGTCACCAAGGGGGGAGGGGGGGGTAAAAAATTGCAAAAAGTTGGTCACGTAGTATGGGTACGTTCCCTAAGGAACAACAACACATCATTAATTTCTACTGCAGATTTTTCAATTTGAGAGGCTGGTATGGGTACTGCCGCCCCAAGAATCATTTATTGGATAACCAACAGTTTACCCCAAGTGTTTCGCTACGTTCGGTGACTTGGCAGGTGTGCCCGGGTTCATGGGGTGTGGTTTATCTAGGTCTTGACGGCGGATGTGTTTGCCCAACTACTATAGAGATTGGTTGACAGAGACCTTTCGAACTCTCCAGCCGAACTCTTTCGACCTTACACTGCAGTGGAATGTCCGTCACTCCTAGACACATTGACCCCCAAATTCCTACACACCCCTTTTAGCTTTTTCCTTCCCAGAACTTCATCTTCTTCATTTTCCTAAAAAGTCCCTCTACACAGCATCCCTAAAGATGACATAGGCCCTGAGGGATTTTTTTTCCTCTTAGCCTCCTGGAGTTTTTTTTACAATACAGGAGGCTCTGAGGAAAATATTTTCCCTCAGGGCCTGTGTGGGGTTGCTGTGTGTAGGGTCTTTTAAGGTAATGGAAGGAGGGAAGTTTTGAGAAGTATAAGGTATGGGTGGGTAGGAATCTGGGGGTCAGTGGGTCCAGGAGTGACGGACATATAAATCCATCCCTCCCACCGCAGTGCAAGGCGATGTTCGAAAAGAGTTCTACTTGAGAGGTCACAAGGTCTCTCCCTCAACCAGTCTCCCGATCCGGCCTGCCACGCAGCTGGTGGGCAGACACATCTGCCGCCAAGACGTAGACAAACCGCACCTCATGAACCCGGGCACCCCTGCTAAGTCACCAAATGTAGCAAACCAATTGGGGTGACCTATGGCAGAGTGTGGAGCTAATATATTTAAAAAATAATAATAATTAAGGAAAACTTGACCTTACTTCAGATACACTTCTGTCAGTTTAACTCTTCAGTGCCAGAAAGATAATCTTGGCTCCATTATTTTTAGAAAAAATACTCGGCCTATATTGAATTGACACATTTGAAAGTGTGGAAGTTTTCAGTGGGAAAAATATGTTGTAATTCAAAGTTGCTATGTTGTTTTGTGACATACCGTCACGCCTTGTCTGTTAGACGAGTAGAGGATAGAGTGCCAACAATTCTTTACCGCTTTGACAACATTTGAATTTCAAAAACAATCTAATGAAATTCGTTGTCAATCAAATTCACACCTCGAAATTCTTTCATTGTACAATGTTTCTTAGGGGGCATACATTAATTACGTGAGCAGTTTTTCTTCCTATCTAGACCCCTCCCCCCCCTTGGTGAGATAAATTTGGGCCACTTCGTATATTCTTTTCAAGTAACGTGAGATTTTGTTGGACCCCTCCCCCCTTTTGAGCTCACGTAATTAATGTATGCCCCCTTATATCAGTTGAGCTAATTTTGTAAGGTCTGTCTTACTTTATAATCAGCATTGCAATTCTCAGGCAGAACACCCAAATAAATAAATAAATGTCAATTTAATAAGCCAATATTAGCCAAACTCAATTGAAAATCTGAAACAGAAAAAGATACAGTCACATCTAGGACTCGAACCCAGGACCTACGCATTGCCGGGCGGAGCTCTACCAACTGAGCTGTCCAATGTCCCTATCCAATTCGGTCGTATTTAACTGTAACATTTAACGGTCAAACTTAATTGTGACATAGGCCCCGAGAGAAAGTGTTTTCCTCGGGGCCTCCTGTGTGGAGCTAATGTAAAAAAAAAAATAACCGAAAAATTTATCCAGACACTATCTATGTAGATTGCATTTAGTTTTGGTTGAAACTTGCAATCATACATAAAGATCGCAGCTAATAAAATATGCGTTAAGAAAATGAAGATAATGTGGGTGGTTCTTAGTCGAAGTATGATACAGTTAAAAATGACCGAATTTGATATCGACACCTTGGCGCAGTGGACAGCACGTTCGCCCAGAAAGCAAGAGGTCCCGGGTTCAAGTCCCAGAGGTGCCAATATTTTTTCTGATTTTTCTGTTTCCAGATTTTCGATTGAGTTTCGCTCACAGTGTCTTCATTTAATTTAAAAAAAAATAACCAATGACAAACCTATTAATGAATGACTTATTTAAAATCCTACTATTATTGCGATCCTAATATTATTATTGATGTTCCTTTACATATTTCAATATTTACCAAGGTCATCCTGTCATTATGGTATAAATCATTTCAATTAGCTCACATTTAAAGCATTTCCATAAAACAATATTTACCCCACAATTGCATTCAACATTCTTACGATGCAGGAAACAGGTTTATTGCATTTCCGCAAGCACTCGATAACTCTTATGTGGTTGTTATAAAATAAATCATATACAAATAGAGTAATGCGTGCATTCTTTAAAAAAAAAACACACCTATTTTATTAAGCAAATGTATTTAGCGTCACCTGATTTTTTTGTCTTAATTATAAAAAATTCCCAAAGATTCATTTTTTTTTCAAATCACGGTTGGAAACTGAAGTTGTACATTTTAATTATTTTGTGGTTAACTTTTAGATTTGAATATAAAGCGTGCGTTTTCTGTTTTTAACACCGTTTAGATCATATTTCTCACCTTTATAGTAAAGGAGACAATTTGTATGAGACCTATACGAGTTGTTCCCAAAAGTGAACAAATTAGCCTGAGGAGTTCAAATAATATTTAGTATATTTGCGGTATGTTCCAGAGTGGACGGTACTCTAAGTATCGCCCTGGTATAGGACCCCTTTTTAGAATTGAAACGTAGCTTGAAATGGTTTTAGCCGTGTTGGTGACCAATTCTGAATAGCCAAGTACTTCCCCACCTATCTCTTCTCCATCTCCTTCCCTTCCCAACTAACTTCAGCCTCCCAACATATCCCAAACGGGAATGCCACAGTCTCACTGGTTCAAAATATCCCTGTATTGAGTATTAAAAATGTATTTATAAATTGCTGATGAATGTTGCGAATGTAGGCGTGGTGTAACGATTTTCCCACGTGTTTATAGCCTGCTGCATAACTTCAGTGATAATTACAGTCATAAAACAATCCAAACTTACCCCATTTACCGGTTACTAGTTTTAGTTTATTTTATTAATCTTAAATCTTCAAAGTTGTCTTAGGCCCATGCTACACGAGCGGTTCTACCGCTGCGTGAAAACGCCCGAGAGAGTTGCCGCACGACCGATTGACAATGCTCTCGCACGAAACTATGCAATCGCGGGAAACCGCTTGTGTAGTATGTTTATATGTCTCACTCATAGTCACTAGCTATAAGTCTTAGATGTAAGTCACTAGTTATAATTGTAAATCTTAATTATAAAACAGTAAAATAAGTCACTAGCTATAAGTCTTAGACGTAAGTCACTAGTTATAATTGTAAATCTTAATTATAAAACAGTAAAATAAGTCACTAGCTATAAGTCTTAGATGTAAGTCACTAGTTATAATTGTAAACCTTAGTTGTAAGCCAGTAATACTAATTCCTTTAAATACTTATTTGTACAGCGCCCTTGAGGTGATTTTTCACAATAACGGCGCTATATAAATTAGCCAAATATTATTATTATTATTATGAACATGGCGGTTATCCACTGCGGGATAACCGCTGCATGCAGCGGTTAAATTTCTCCCACCTGTGAACCGCGAGCACCCGCGGCGGGAGAACCGCTTGTGTAGAATGCGTCATACAACGTTCATAGTAAATTGTGTCTGCTGCGAATTACAGGCGGTTTCCCGCGGCGGTAGAACCGCTCGTGTAGCCTGGGCCTTAAGGGGGGAATCTGGTCCAGCCAAGTATTTTTTTCAATGCATTTTTTTTTAAAGTTAAAATTTTATTTTCACTCACAAAACTTTTGTTACTTGTAAAGGTACATTTGAACAAGAAAAAAAACTATTGAAAGAATTGACTTCGTAATCAGGCGTGCTACAATAGGAAACGGTTCCAAAGAACTGTTCCTTAAATCTACTGTCATCCAGTGATCGCTAGTCACCGGTAATCACTGGATGACAGTGGATTCGAGGAACAATTTTTTGGAACTGGTTCCTATTGTAGCAAGCCTGATTATGAAGGCAATTGAAATCTACAACCACTTTGAAGTTTAACCCCTCCGAATTTTTGCGAATATTCACTTATAATGTCTCAAACGAAATGACATTTTACGAAAACTTTGTGTTATTACCGCTTCACAATTAAACTCTATAAATGAAACATTTCTGAATGTAGCCGAATAGTAAAACCTGTTTTTAGAAAGGTTACAAAATAAGCTTTCGAATTATTATATTACAAATAAATATTAACATTTGTAAATATTAAAATTTAGAAAGCAAACATTAAAAAAATGTAAAAATGACTCACGTGATTTTTTTATGTGAAAACGGTACTAAAATTACAGATTATGTAAACAACAATACTTATTCTATTGTATAAATGTACAATAAACACTTTTGTCACCCCACTTTTTTATCATTTCATATAAAAATATTTAATAAAAATTAACAATATCGAGCGCGGTCGAGCTGCCCGCAGGAAATTTGGCGGGTAAAATTATTTGTCAGACTGCGCAAATGACAGAATATTCTTGTTATGTATTTCTATGGACAACTTGATAGGGATGTACAGCTTGATCCACTATCGACCTTTTACTTTTTGTTTTAGGGATGTCACTAAAAGAATAACGGAGTTAGAACGATTTCTATTTAGACACACGCGTTGACGTATAAACACGCTTATTGTACTTGACTGCTATCGTACTTTTAACGCATATATCTGCTTAAGTTGGTGACCGGATACTGTAATACCAGCTCGTAGTGGAGTGGAGCTGGCAACACAGTATCGCTTCCAAGTACATAAGCACACATTTCACCACTAACAATTACACATCTGCCGGATCTGCCCTGATGATGGACACTGCAACGCTGTCCGAAACATTGGCTAAAGAAGGAGGTAGTGCAACATGGCATAACACCCCAAAAACAAAAAACAAATACTTTTGGCGGTGAAAATCTAAAAACGTATTTGATGTATAATTGTTTATGTTTTTTTTTATTTGTTTGTACCTATCTTTGATTATTTAATTTTTTCAAATTCGTGTGCACCTTGGTGCATAATTATTTTTCCCTCAAGTTGAAGTGATGTATAAAATAGTTTGTCTTTTTGGTAGCCAGATAATTTGAATAGCGCCGCTTTTGTGAAATCACCTCAAGTGCACTGTACCGGCGTGGTACTTCCCAATTATTTTTTTTCCCATCTTCATTCTGACAACATACTCCCTTTGGAAATGCCATAGTCGCACTAGCAAGTTTTTGCAATATTTAGAGCTTAAAATTAATGTTTTTCCGTTGCTTGTTTCCAGGTTGGACGCATATCTCCCGACCATCCCCTGGTGGGAGGGCACAAGGGTCCCGTACTCGACATCGCCTGGTGTCCGCACAATGACAATGTCATCGCCTCAGGATCAGAAGATTGTGTAGTCAAAGTAAGTATTCTTCTTATTTCTTAGTTACTATGACTGAAAACCAAGGGACCGAGGGAAGATATGATACTTTCATCCAGAAGTGAATGTACAATGGCAGCAGATGATGATGGTTTTCTGTAGATTCTGTCTATGGTAGATGACGAAACGTCTGATACTTTCGTCCAGAAGTGAATGGATAATGGCAGGAGATGATGATGGTTTTCTGTAGATTCTGTCTATGGTAGATGACGAAACATCTGATACTTTCGTCCAGAAGTGAATGTATAATGGCAGCAGATGCTGATGGTTTTCTTTAGATTCTGTTTATGGTAGATGACGAAACGTCTGATACTTTCGTCCAGAAATAAATGGATAATACAGTAGAAGTCCATTAGTCCGGCATCCAACAGTCCGGAATGCCCGATAGTCCGGCATCGGAGCTATTCGGAAGTTTTCGGGATGGTTCGGGATAAACCCTCAGCCTACTCGAAAATCTTGAAGAAAGTGACTCAGATGCCGAAACGGAAGAAAAGGAAAAAATCAGCTGGGCAGAAGCTGCAGAATCACTAAATAAGTTTATCTCTTTTGCTGAGGCTAGTACTAGCTACAGTGCTTCAGAAATTATTGATTTCCATATCATTAGAAATAAATTTTATACTAAACGCCAAAAGTCGAGAAAACAAAAAGCCATTTGTGACTTTTTTAAATCTAAGTGAAATATGTTTTACAGTACGTGTACATACATTGACATTTGATAGACCGGAATTTTCGATAATCCGGCACCGAGCCGGTCCCGAACGTGCCGGATTATCGGACTTCTACTGTAGCAGCAGATGATGATGGTTTTCTGTAGATTCTGTTTATGGTAGATGACGAAACGTCTGATACTTTCGTCCAGAAATAAATGGATAATGGCAGCAGATGATGATGGTTTTCCGTAGATTATGTATATCGTAGAAAATACTTTCATCCAGAAGTGAATGGATAATGGCAGCAGATGATAATGGTTTTCTGTAGATTCTGTATATGGTAGAAGATGACTAAACTTCTCATACTTTCTTCCAGAAGTGAATGGATAATGCCAGCAGATGATGATGGTTTTCTGAAGATTCTGTCTATGGTAGATGACAAAACGTATGATACTTTCGTCCAGAAGTGAATGGATAATGGTTTTCTGTAAATTCTGTATATGGTAGAAGATGACGAAACTTGTGATACTTTCATATATTCCACGTCTGTTTTTCTAGCATTTAGTGCACTGTACATTTAGCTATATTATTTTGTTAATTTAAAACAATAATTTTTTAGTTACTGTGTAATATAATCTATGGAAGTATTTGGCCGGAAATTAATTAAATATAATGCAACTCATTTAAATTTTACATAATATTGTTGTCCAGGTATGGCAGATTCCCGACGGAGGTCTGTCCCGGACCCTGACGGACCCCGTGGTGGACCTGGTCTTCCACCAGCGCCGAGTTGGGCTTGTGGTGTGGCATCCTACTGCGCAAAATGTACTCCTTACTGCCGGCTCTGACAACCAGGTAACTAGCTAACTTATAAATATTGCTAACTCTAAGCCCTCTGTAACCCTTGGAGAGTCGTGGTCATCACCCGGAAACACCCCCGTTCCTGCCTAACTAACCATCACGCTGTTTCCTCGCAGGGGTAGGTTGAGGACGAACCGCCAAACAACTTTGTCTTGGCACACACTCCTTGCCTCGTTCACATTCATACATTGTCTCATACATGCTCTTCTATTATTTTGACTCTTAACATGGCCCGACTCAAGTTTCTGATTCACTTGGTCGTGCCATGTCTTCTTCGGCGTCCCCGACTTCTTCTGCTGTTCACATGTGCATCATATATTCTCCTTACACTACTTTCTTCATTCATTCGCTCTACATGCTCAAACCATCTGAGCCTCCCTTTCTTAATCTTACTCATTACTCTTACATCGGCCTTGCATTCTTTGCAGATCTCCACGTTTCTCGCACGATCATACATGGTTTTACCACACATGCCTCAGGGATCTCATTTCTACAGCATTATTCAGTTTATTTTCATCCATAAAATTTTCATTCCTAAAATGGTTAAAATTCATTCCTAAAATAGTTTGTGTGATTTTTATGGCTGTTATTTGCTTTTTCTATGTACAACGCACATTAAATGAGTAATTAATCATGCATACTTGCAGGAATTAATGTTTAAACGATCTAAATTAAAATATATGAGAGTAACTATATATGTTAAAATCACACAAATCTCACAGGAGATAATGTCCGTTATCTAATAATGATCCCACAAAAGATATAGAATCGTTCGGCAGACCTTTGACATTTTTGTCTACAGTCTTAGTGCCAAGCTGTTTAACCCCTCCGAATTTTCGAGAATATTAGCTTTTGGTGTCTTAAACGAAATGACATTTTACGAAAACTTTTAGTTATAACCGCTTCACAATTAAAGCACTATAAATGAAACATTTCTGAACGTAAACGAATAGTAAAAACTGTTTTAGACAGGTTACAAAATAAGCTTTCGAATTATTATATTACAAATAAATATTAACATTTGTAAATATTAAAATTTAGAATGCAAACATTAAAAAAATGTGAAAATGACTCACGTGATGTTTTTATGTGAAAACGGTACTAAAATCCCAGATTATGTAAACAACAATACGTATTCTATTGTATAAATGTGTAATAAACACTTTTGTCACCTCACTTTTTTATCATTTCATATAAAAATATTTAATAGAAATTAACAATGTCGGGCGCCCGTAGGAAATTCGGCGGTATAAATTATGTGTCAGACTGCGCGTCTGACAGAATGTTCTTTTTATGTATTTCTATGGACAACTTGAATAGAGATGTGCAGCATGATTCACTATCGACCTTTCACTTTTTATTTTACGGATGTAACTAAAACAATAACGGAGTTATAACTGTTTCTATGGAGACACACGCGCTAACGTGTAAACACGCTTATTGTACTTGACTGCTGTCGTATTTTTAACGCATATATCTGCTTACGTTGCTGACCGGTTAAGAGGAAATAACCAGACAAAACGGGAAATTTAATCATTTTTAAATCAAATTTTAGACACATTGACTCTTTTTAAAATTATAAATTGATTTCGAAAGACTGTTTTTTGTCTAGTAAAGCTATGTTTTAAATTTTGAGAAAACATGTTTATTTTTAGTACAAAAAGATTTTACCGTAGGTCGTTGGCAGATTTGTTAAATTTTCAAACAAAATTTTGTATTATACAACATACATTTCCAATCATATAATCATGCAGTAAAATAAATCAATAAATTATTTGAGAAAGCTATCTTTCAGAATTAAAATTTTAGTTCAAATAAAATAAAAAATAAAAATATCCACGCCCCTTGTTTTGTGATGAAAATGCTTCACTTTGTCTTTTTATTTATGGTCTTATGGGTGTGGGAGGGGGGTTGATGGGGGAGTGGAGGCAAAGTGGGAATCCCCTAATACCATGCGAGCGAAGCCGCAGGGAAAAAGCTAGTTATAAATACTTATGATCAAAAAATAATCACAAAAAGTACATCATTTTAATAGTTTTATCATCAATTTATTTATCAAAGCAAATTTTGAATGAAATAAAATCGATATTGAGTTATTATATTAAAATGCTGGTATGGAGAATAATCAATCTTTCTCATCGGAACCGCCCTGTACAGTTGCAAGGGTACGATCGCAAGATCATCATTGGATGAAATTTAAATTCTCGGCCGCTGGTTAATGGCTCTAAGTAGCTTCTATATAAATCATCCTAAACATGCATAGATGTCGATCTTCTAGTAAAACATCTCCGAAAAATCGAAATTTGAGTTGAGTTTGCAGTTACATGTAAAAGTGGGTGACCGGACAACTCAGAATCATCCAACTTCAACACCTTTGAAAAGTCATTAAAAGTGATTAAATAGGTTAGGTTAGGGGCTATTTTTCAATTTTTTTTTACCAATTTTCAACATCATTACATACTAGTACCATGTGTTTACACTAGACTTCACTCAAACTAACTAGGTATCTTTAATTGATCACCATGAAACAGGCAGCCGCCTAGTGTGGTGATTTAATAAATCTAATCTACGTAAATGTCTAATATATGTAACATGTATTTTATAAATAAATAAATAAAGAGGTATTGAAATTGCATGATTCTGAACTGTCATGGAACCGTAAAAGCGGTACAGTTACAAAACTCGGTTTTATAAACACCACCAAATCAATTAGAATGCATAAAAAACTTGTAGTGAATTAAAATAACACCGGAGGCATGTCGGTCCGGTAGATGTTAGTATGTCGATATTCTCACTCACTCAAGGGTTAACTTTCTATATATTTTTACCCAACCAAGCATTTGCTAACTTTCTTCATTGAAAGCAGTCCTTAGAAATCTGTACATTCCTTATCAATGCATGTTCTGACTTGTCCTGTTGCAATACTACACCTGATATGCACTTGATTTATCCTTTAACAAATACAATATACTAATTGTCTATAAATATAATTGTTTATCTAATGATATTCCTGTAATATGTTTGTAAATATGAAAAGATAATTGCGTGTACTTCTTACTAACCCAGGTCTTGCTTGTAGAGTCATCGGAAAGCAGAGGTAACTGTACTTTTTTGTATTTTTAAAACACATGTTTATATTTTTAATATTATACACTTAGATGGCCTTCGTAGCGCAATGGCTACTCATTTGACTTGAGTAGTGGGTTCCATTCCTGCAGCATTAAATAAACTTCAGCTGTAGTTGTCGTCACCATTTGTTCAAGATACCACATAGCAGAACAAATGTTCTAACACAGCATTGCATGACAAGAGGAATAGTGCTGTTGAATTAAATTTCTAAAAGAGTGGATGTACACGGTGTCCAGAAACTCGCAGAACAAGTGGGAAACTAAAGGCCTTCGCTCATTGAGAAACTGAAATGAAACCAGTTGCATTGTTAACAGGTTGCCATGGTAGTGGCTCTCAAACTGCTAAGTTTATGAATAATTTTTGCGTTTGCGTCGGCAACTGGTTTCATTTCAGTTTCTCCATAGCGAAGGCCCTAATGATTCCGTCACATTTGGAGCTGATTTTGTAGTATAACTTTTTTTTATTTGAGCTTTTGTTTTCGAGTAATCAAGTCCAAATTTGGAAATTTTTAGGTCAAATTTGAAAATTGATCACTGGGGAATTGATGTCAGCTGTTTAATGTCTTTTAATATGCCTCGAAGCGTAGACAAATTTTTTTTTTTAACCCTTTAGTTACCGAAAAAAGTTAAAAAAATATATCAAAACAGCTTGAAAAAAAATGGCTTTTTGGGTTCTCTGTGTGACGTAGATTCACCAGTTTCCCAATTGTACTCCGAGTTATCGATCACTCTTTAACCCCTCATGCCTCTGCTATATTCTGTCGGAAGGTCAGAGTATTTCCACTTTGCAATAAAATCTGAAGAAATGGAATATTTCTGAATTTTTTCGAAAACTACAAACTATTTTTGAAAGGTGACAAAATTCATTTTAAAATTTTATTATTAGGAATAAACATATAATTTTTGAAACACTTAAAGTTGTGTGAAAAGTATTATCTTCCTCAAAAATTAACGATGACCATTGGAAAGCTTCCATTTTTTTTTATCACAATTACTTTGAAATAATGATAAATAACTAACTTATATGGCATATCAATTTCATTTTCTCTCAATAGAGAATATGAAATGTCCCACAACTCTGTTTTATTATAAATTGTTTTTAAATGTATTTTCCAGGTGGTAATATGGAACGTTGGAACGGGAGAGATGCTCATCAACTTGGACTGCCACCCTGACCTAGTGTACTCTGCCTGCTTCAACTGGGACGGCTCCAAGCTGCTCACCACTTGCAAGGACAAGAAGATCAGGTCTGTGCCATTTGCCTGTCCAAAACCACTTAGGACCTTCTTAGGACCCGGCATTCTGTATGTCTTCCGACGAGCCATCATTTTTCTTATTTGAAAAGGGATTCCCCTTTTCCAATAAAAAAATGGGTTTTACGCGGGAAAACACAACTGTGAAGTGACATAACATTGTTTTTTAATATTTTTAGTTGTAAATGTGTTTTTTTTTTTAAATAGAAGCTTAAAATATCTTTCTTTATTTTAATAATTGCAAAAAAAAATCAATAAAATTTTACGTTGCCGATCGGCAATATTGACGCACGGTTAATAATAGTGTTGTGATTGCAGGTTGATAGATCCCCGTACCGGAGTGATTGAGGGAGAGGCCACGTGCCACGAGGGTACAAAGGCCTCCAGAGCCATCTTCCTCCGACATGGACTTGTGTTCACCACCGGGTAAGTTCATCATAATAATACTCCACTTAACCCCTCAACCCCTCAGGCTTAATAATAATAACATTATATTTATATAGCGCAGTTTTATATCATTCCACTTCAAGTGCGCTTAACTATAATAAATTTTAAAATAATCCTACAGTTTTCCTTATTTTTTTTTTTTTTTTTGTTTTTACATTAACTCCACACAGGAGGCCCTGAGGAAAATAATTTCCCTCAGGGCCTATGTCATCTGGGATGCTGTGTGGAGGGTCTTTTTGAGGAGAGGAAGGAATGAACATTGGTCTTGAAGAGACCCATGTTGTAGGAAGGAGGAAACACAGAGGCCGGCAAATCATTCCACAGCCGAGCTGTTGAACATAAGAACGAGTCGAAGAAACGACCCGTTCTCATGTGACAAATGTCAACTGTGTACAAATGTTGGGCACGCGTTTGGCGTGTTTCCCGACTATGCACCGGTGCCGAAGGGATCAATGATGCTAGTTCCTCGGAGCATCTTCCATTGTAATACCGGTAGAACAAGGATAGCATTCCCACCCGACGCCTGTGCTCTAAAGATTGCAATCCGTCTGTTAAGATGGGAGAATCTATCAAACGGACCGCCCGTTTCTGCACAGAGTCGAGGGTATTTTTCAGGTATTTTGGAGCTCCAGACCAGAGGTGGTTGCCAAATTCAACCGTGGGGCGCACTTGCGATTTGTACAGGGTTAGCAGTTGTGTACTTTTAAAGTATCTGCGGGCCCTGTACAGTACGCCCAGTTTTTGGGAGGCTAACTTTACTCTGGCTTCGATGGAGCCCCCATACCTGAGGAGTATTGAGAAATTACTAATACATTAATATTGAGAAAATAATAAAAGAATGTACAGTATTTACAAAACAATGACAAGAGAACAAAATTAACAAAGACAGTGCTGTTATAGCACACATGCTATTATAGGCTTTTATAGGTGCTGCTATAGGCTTGTACCGAAAATATAGATCTCATAGAAATCAATGTGTCTCCCTTACCATCATGGTTAGAAATATGATCTAAACGGTGTTAGAAAGATTAAATACAGTAAAATAATTAAAATGCACACCTTTATGAAGCCAAGTTTCCCACCTCAATTTGAAAACAATTATGAAACTTTGGTAATTTTTTTATTAATTATTTTTACATGAAACGACTAAAAATGATTTGACGATAACGTTTATAAACATTATCAGTAAATTTAGTTAGAAAAAACGTAAGGTGAGCGATTTTTAAAACTTTTTTATGTTTGCATTCTTAAAAATTTTAATGCTGATTTTATGTTTAAAAAATTAAATCTTTATTTCGAATTATAAAAGTTGAAAGAGTATTTCATCACCTTTTTAGTTTTCCAATTCAAATAGAAATATTCCATTTATTTGAATTTTTTTTGACCTTCTGACAAAATAGGCCTGAAGCCTGAGGGGTTAAGTAGCAGTAGTTTTGTGATTTTTTTTGTTCCTCAAGGGCGCTAGACAAATCTTGAAAACAAAATCCATTGAAACAGTTGCATACGAAACTGCTTACGAATTACAGCTTCTTTGAAGTGAACTCTAAATACTAACAATGAAACGAACAAAATGGTGGTTGCTGGAATTGGGTGATAATATAAGTAAGGAAAAACAAGAGAAGCAAGGAAAAAAGATAACCAATCACTTACCACTGTACCTCTGTGAAGAAGCACACCACACAATCACAAATATAGTTTATGTAGTTTCACCACGGTACCTCGAGGTAATTATCTCCACAACAACACAAATAAGTCTAAAAAGATATTGTTTACTTTCGATATGGTCAAAAACCTTCTATTTAGTTCAAAAACGAAATTACAAACACAAACAACACCAACAACTTGTTTTCAAGGTTTTCAAATTCTTCTTCTGTTTATCAAGA
This sequence comes from Limnephilus rhombicus, assembly GCA_929108145.2. Classification (NCBI taxonomy): domain Eukaryota; kingdom Metazoa; phylum Arthropoda; class Insecta; order Trichoptera; family Limnephilidae; genus Limnephilus; species Limnephilus rhombicus. The sequence goes on from OV815291.1 coordinate 11,758,486, forward strand.
ACAACTGCACTCATATTTGGTATTTTTCTCGTCATTGTTCCAAATTCAAAATGCTTTTCCAGCAAGTTGATGTGGTTAAGAAGGGTAGGTACTGGATAAATGACATCCCTGTAGGAACTGTGCGTATTCTCATTTCAAAACCAAACAGTGGCTGTAAATATTTCAGGCCTTTGGATTAATGTTCACTATTGCTCAGAACTCATTCTGATCATGCAAGACTGCGTGCTTCGTGGTGTCAAGACGCCCTAAAACATTTTATATGTTTGCAATAATAACTTAACTAATTTTCTTGTATCTCCCGTCTCAGGTTCAGCAAGATGTCGGAGAGACAGTACTCCCTGCGGGCGCCAGACGCCCTGGACGAGCCCATTGTGATGGTGGAACTGGACACCTCCAACGGGGTCATGTTCCCCCTGTACGACCCAGACACCAGCATGGTCTACCTCTGCGGGAAGGGAGACTCTGTCATCAGATACTTTGAGGTAAACTTCTACTTATTACACTTATCACTGTCTTCCCAATATACAAGGATACTGGATGGCCTCCACTCCTGCTGCTCTTCTACTGTTTCTTATAATTTAGGCTTCCGTGTTTGCCTCCATCCACACAACCTTGGAGAATCCTGGACGTTTCTTGGAAATTCCTCTCCTCCACTGTTTCTCATACTTTAGGCCACTGTGTTTGCCTGGACACAACGAAACGCCTCTACTCCTACTGCAGTTTCTTATATGTTCACCATTCACCATAATCAAATAATTTACCATAATCAAATAACTTACCATAATCAAATAACTTACCATAATCAAATAACTTACCATAGTCAAATAACTTACCATAATCAAATAACTTATCATAATCATCAAAATTTAACCATGTACTTTTCCGTTGAAGTTAATAAATTGTTTTTCTTTTTCAGATTACGCCTGAGCCACCATTTGTCCACTATATCAACACCTTCCAGACCGTAGATCCCCAAAGAGGTACAATACTACCATAACAACCTGTAAATTTTTTATCTTTTGTGACACTTCCCAAGAGACCCTGGCTGAAATGTTCCTAAAAGCAGTTTCTGTTGCTGATGAAAATCATGAAAAAACCTACTACCCTGTATCGGTTACTTAGAAAAATTAATTTTATTATTCATTAACCTGTTAACTGCTCATGTCGCCTAAAGATGTCAACACCAATCCATGCCAAAATGGTATTTTATTTAAAAATTATAGATTACTTAGTTTTAACCACGTTTTTTGTTAAAAAAAACCAAAATGTTTCATAAGCGATGTTCATCAGTGTTAAGTAAATAAGTTTGCTGTGTTTGAAGAAGTGATTGTAGCGAGTACGGCTAAAAAAGGAAAAGTGTTAAGTCCCTGATGAAGTAAGCGTTGCTTACAAAACATGTCGATTTTTTTAACAAGAAATGTGGTTAAAACTAGGTAATCTATTAATTTTGAATTAAAATAGTGCTACAAAATATGTTTACTGTGTTTAAAGAAGGCATTTTATTTATTTGCATGCATACTTTTCATTGATACAAGGATAGAATAAAGAAGAACACAAGAAATGGTACATGGGCGTGTTGCGTGATCGAAAAGTCTGGCCAAACGGGTCTTAAAATTCAAATGCCAAACTATGTTTCACCGTAATTTTGAAATTCAAGGGGGAAATGGGATAGTGATATGGATTGTGATAAATATTGAATGTGCGGCTGGTGCATAAAATGTTTGGTGATTCACAGAGCAATAAATCAAAAATATTATGTATAATTTAGGTAGGTATCTATCCTATTTATATAGAATAATATTTTATAGAGAATAAATAAACTTCTTGAGACGATATATGAATGTGGCGCATTAGTGAACGTTAGGGCGAGCCGCTCCTGCCTGTGATCCGTCATATTCATATTCACGTCAATACGCTAGTCTACATATTCAATAAATATCACATTATTTGAAAAAAATCTGCGGATCACAATAAATATTGAACGTGTAGGGTTCATCTCAAAGTACGAGCATGTGATTAAATTCTATAATTGGAGACTGGGCAGTTAATGGGTTGTTGTAAATTTTACTGCGGAACTTAAAAATGAATGGTGCTCTTTTGTAACGTAAAATACCGTGATTCGTAATAGGATGTTTGTGAATTGGATTTGTATTATAAATAGATTTGCAGTGTAGTATTGTTTACCTTAGCTGAATGTAGGCAATACGGCAATATGGGTGTAGCATTAATGGTTGATATGTATTGCAGGTATTGGAATGATGCCAAAGAGAGGAGTGGACGTGCAGACTTGTGAAATCACCAAATTCTACCGGTTAAACAATTCCGGACTGTGTCAGGTAACATATTAAACTCTTTCAATATAATATCATATCGAAAACGGAAATTTTAAACACAGGACAAAATGTAATTTTTTTAATTAAATGAAGACATATTAGCGAAACTCAATTGAAAATCTGAAAACAGAAAAATTAGAAAAAGATACGGTAACATCTAGGGCTCAAACCCAGGACCTTTATTGAAATGAAGAAATTGATAGATTTTTTACAAAAACACTATTAAATTTGAAAAAATAACCGGTTGGAAAATAAAATGATGGATTATTTTAGACCTATTGGCCTATTTTGTTGCAAAGTCAAAACATTTAGGCTTTACAATAAAATCCAAATACAGTGAAACTCTCTTAAGAAGTTTTCCAAGGGACCGGGGAAAAAAAACTTCTTAAGTGGGATTCAATTTTAACCATTAATATCTCGCTTCCGGGGCATACGTCATTCCTATGTCTGTCTACCTACGTTAAATTGTCATGAAAACAAGCTTATATGCTCCAAGCACTCAAAAAAAAAAATATATATATAGGTATCTTCTAGTAGTTACACATCATGGTAATTAGTATTATTTAGAAAACGGTGGAAATTTAAAATAAATGAAAAATGGTAAAACATAGTTGATTATAAAAAGAAAAATGGTAAAACATAGTTGATTATAAAAAGTTTATCGTATACCTACATTTAAATTTTTTTTTTTTTTCAAAGTATTTATCTATAGTCGATTGCTCTACTCTATTATTTGGGAGGCCAGTAATTGGTACCGCCGCCCCGGGAACCTTTATTGGATAACCAACACCTCTGCCATAGGACATCCCAAGTGGTTCGCTATGTTTGGTGATTTAGCAGGGGTGCCCGGGTTCATGGGGCGAGGTTTGTCTAGGTCTTGGAGGCGGATGACCAGGATACACTGAACCCCAGATTCGTAACCACCCCTTAAAACCTTTTCCTTCCCAGAACTCTCCTCTCCTTCCTTTCCCTTAAAAACCCTCCATACAGCATCCCCAAAGATGACCTAAATTATTTTCCTCAGGGCCTCCTGTGTGGAACTCATGTAAAAAAAAATTATTGAATTCTTTTGTTGTAAAATTTAGCATCTCTGCCGAATAACCCTTAAAAGCACTAAACCAATCAAAACAAAACCATCCCATTGACACATTCCCAAATATTTTAATCCCTTATCGGCAAAAGAGAAAGTAAACACAGTTTTAAAACTGTTAAAAAAACCTTACGTTTTTCCCGAGAATGGCACATCGCAAGTGTATACGAAAGCCACTTGAATTCGGATAGTAAAAGTTGCAGCATTCTGTCTCTTTTTACGCTTTGGTTTTCTGTACGAACTGAGGGAGAAAGAAAGACTTGTTTTGGTTAATTTTAGCAAGCGGTTTGATAAAAGGACACCTGCACGTAATTTTGTTTGTAAACAAACTTCGATGATAGCGGGTTTTACTTGCCTCGGAACAAGTGTTCCGCGTGCTGCAACCCTGCCATGGCCCTGTGCAGAAAAAACTCACAAAGCCCCACGCGGCAAACTGTTTATTATTTGGCGGAATTAACTTTTTTGCACGCTTGCTGCTTGCTCGAATGGCGTTCACGTGTCGGAAATCGGACAGTCTATTGTTGTGGTGTGTTTTCGCCAGGCACAGTTGACTATCATATATTTTTAAAGATGTTTTAATCCTTTCCTAAAAATTCCTTATGAAATACGCGCAGCCCAATATTATGTTCCCACCTACCTACCTACCATACGTCGAATATCTACGATTTCGCGCGTAAATAAATGACTTGAATCGGAAAGTTATATCAAACGAGCGGTTTGACGCTGGAATTATAATCCACGCATCCAAAGTCAGTAAAACTATCGGATTCAGCCTCGCGGTAAATACAAAACAACTACAAAAATCATTTGCGAAGTTTCGTTTCAATCTAAATTTTAAATTTATGCATATGTATTTCCTAACCTTCAAACTTAATTTACGACAAATGTCAGATGAAACACGATGCACGGCAAATTTTGAAGTTTGATTGAAAAAAACATAATTATAATGCATCTTTTACCATCTCCCCCGCCATATTTAATCATGTACCTACCTAATAATAAAGCTAAATATATTTATTTGAAGGTGAAATATTCCGTATTAACCGTGATCCGATTTGACAATCAAAAGTTTTTCGTGTTTTACAAATTCGATGGAATAAAAATTTTATACAATAATATTATGAATCATCTTTGTTCAGTATCACAAGGAATATTATTGAACGAGGCGTCAAATGTATGCAAATGTAGATCTATCCCACGTTGTCATTAAGGCCGAAAAATACATGAAAGGTTATATTAAATTCAACCTTAAAGACGCTTGCATATTCGTTACATAATTCCGCATTGCACATTCGTCCCACGTGTCGCATTGCTATTGTACCTAGGGGTTACAGCCGGCGGGCGGGGGCCGGCGGCCGACAAAGGGTCTGTTTATGGTCTCAGGTACTAGGGATTGCGCGTAATCTGTGAAGCCAACGTCTTTCAATTTATGACTTTGAAAAGGGTTCATTTTAAATTTGTATTTTGCGGCACAATATTTCGTTTGTGTATTTTATCGCCGGATTTCTAAAACCTCTTAAGCGGGAAGCAGTTTTAGCTGTAAAACTTCTTAAGTCGGAAAAAAACGTGTTTTTTGTATGGAATTTTCAAGGGACCGAAAATCAAAACTTCTTAAGCGTGAAAACTTCTTAAGTGGGAACTTCTTAAGCGAGTTTTACTGTAAATGAAATATTGAACACGTACGAAAACTAAAAACTGTGTTTGAAAGATGATTAAATATGATTTCAAATGTTATAATTCGAAATAAACATATCATTTTTTTTTAATGCAAACATAAAAAAGATTTAAAAATGGCTTATGTTTTTTTCTAACTAAAATTACTGATGATGAAAAAACATGTACAAATTTTATTAGAGAAATGAATTATAAACGTTATTGTCATGTCATTTTTTTTTGTCGTTCCATATGAAAATAATTAATAAAAAATTTCATAATTTTTTTTTCAAATTACAGCAGGAAACTTTGGGTTCATAAAGTTGTATACTTTAAATATTTTGTGGTAAACTTTTAGATTTTAGTATAAATCGTGGTGTTTTCTCTTTCTAAAACCTTTTAGATCATATTTTAAAGCTCTATTAAGAACCAGGATTGCAGGACTGAGGGGAAGGATAAACCAGTCCAGAAATATTCTCATAATAGGATCGAGCTTAGAAGAACATTGGAGAAAGACACTGGCCCCCATAATCCCAGACCCGATGGACTAATACGAGCCCAATTAAAGTTTATTTTTTTATTTTTTATGAAGAACTTTTATCTAATGATGCCTACTACTTTTTATTTTTATTTATTTTATTTTTTTATTTATATGTATTTTTTTTTCTTATTACCATATTTTATAAATATCTTTGTGTTTTATGTATGTACTTAAACTATATATAGGATGTGTGGGATTGCACTCACCTCCCCACATTCTGGAATAAATGTAAGAGTTGTTCCGAAAACTGAAAAAATTAGCCTGAGGGATTAAAAAAAAGTCTCTTGCTATGGTTTTAGTGAACAGAATGATAATTTGAATGTTTTATCTGTAGGTAATATCAATGACAGTGCCCCGCAGATCGGAGCTCTTCCAGGAGGACCTGTACCCCGACACTCTCAGCGACATCCCCCCGCTATCTTGTGACGAATGGATGGGAGGACAGGATGCTGATCCCCTCACCATGTCATTAAAGGTACTATTTTTGCCTTCTTGGTCTCCGCTATGAAGTTTTGGTAAAGTTGACTGAATCTCCCCATTCTTAATGCTCCTGCAAGATATTAACTCTCCCACTCCGAAAGGGGTAATACACTTCCCCCAAAGCGAGTTTTTTTGCAATATCTTATATTATTTTTAACCTCATCTGCAGCAAGCCTGCCGGCGGGCCCAAATTAAAATCTTTGTTTTTTTTTTAATGCGATTTTTACCTTTAGGTATGAAGGACAAACTTGCGCCAATATCAATCTAGGGCCTAGGTACTATTTGATTATTTTAGCTACTCTGAATTATTTTAAAAGAGTATTCTATGAAATTTGCGGGCATTTTTTCGAAATACCATCCAACGTTCAACAACTTTATAATTCACATCCTATTAATATTATAAAGGCGAAAGTTTGTATAGATGTGTGGAGGAAAACAACGAAAATCCAATTTGGAATTCGACCGTCGCTCCCTCGAGTTTGGAACGGTTAAAAGTCCATATTGCCTAGATAGCGAGTAAGAGACTTTTGAGATAGGTCAGGATCTGAAATGTCACATTTTTAGTCTAAATAAAACAGACTTCTCAGAGTTTTCCATTGTTGTTTTATGGTAAACAGCTTTGCGGCCTAAAAACCTAGCCTGGCTAAAATTTTTTGAAAAATATTTTAGACGGAAGGCTTCCGCAACTTTTTCATACGCATCACACGTAAAATATTTCAGCGCGCGCTCCTCGCTTCATCCATGTTCACACGTCAAATTGCTTAGTGTTTTAACTCGTTAGTTGCCTGCAACGGGCAAAAGCTAGTGAAATAATTATTGTTTAAAACTAAAATTGTGTCTTTTTGAACATCTTTATTTTTCAGTTAAATTTTCTTTCTGAAATGAAAGGTTTAATTCTATTATTGTGTACGTTTGCTTTTTTTTTATTTTAACGCTCACATTTACAGGTGAATTAAGTTTTGAAATCTGATACGGGTCGTCATAATTAGGTGTTAGTTTTTTAGATTTATTTGCTTTAGTAGCTTCATTCTTTGGTAATATTAGGTCTCCAAGTTGTATACTTGATTTTTGCTGATTTTTTCGTTGTCTTTTTTTACAATTTCTTTTTGTTTAATCAGATTATCTTTAGCAATTTTATGGCATGTTTGTAGTTTGAGTTGTAGTTCGTCTAAATAATCATAAGTGTATTTGAATTTCAGTTCTTTTGTTAAGTAGGTACTTAATTCAAGTTTGTTTCCGAATATTAGTTCGTAAGGGGAAAATTTAGTAGACGTATGTGGAGTTGTGTTGTAGGCAGGCGCGGCCGGTGCCTTAAATTTTTGGTGATTCACCGAGTATTTCATCAAAAACTTAAAACAAAAGTAGGTAAATAAATAAAAATAATATTAGACAGAGCCTCTAGTAACTCATAACTCATACAGTGCCCTTGAGGTGATTAAAACGGCGCTATACAAATTATCCATTTATTATTACTATAATTTTGTGTAAAAGTTTTCTTTGCGGATTTACTATCTTGGTTGATAAGTAAATGTAGTTTTGGCGGGCCTTTGGCTATAATTCTGCTTTTATTTTCATGGTTCATATATTTTTAATGTAGTCTATATATTTATTATTATATCACTAATTTTAAAAATGCAAGGAAATTTATTTATGTGGTGGCCACTTTTGCCGAATTAATTGCGCCGCCACTGTCGCTGTACGAACATACGAGAATTACTATGGTGTACCTACCTTTGCCGGCCACGCTGCCTCGTAAATAATAATAACGCCACCACTTAGAAAGGTCTCGAGATAGCACCGTACAATATCTGTACGGCGCCGAACATTCTCGTCAACTGTGTGGCACGCATTACCTACCGTGAGAGTAATTACTCGCCGCGGCTATATAAGCAGCAGATCCGCTCGCCTGCTCCAGTCAGTCCCTATCAGTCTCAGTACCTAGTCTTCATTCATCGGCCGAGTAAGCAACTCAGTCCGATCAGTGCCGCTACGCCATATCGGCCCACGCGGGCTGCCCGTCTCGCAACAAGTGAATAATGTTTGTCCAGTGTGACTCCAGGAACATTTTCAACACCTTCGAGGATTCCTTCTCCAACCACCATCCGCTGTCCGGCCCATTCGTGCCTCGACATGAGATGATTTCGTCCGCAGCACATAAAGCCCGCCGTGCTTTCTGCTTGGGACTCAACCCGTTCTCTGGCAAATCGAAACCCATCGCGTTCCGCTGCCAGAGATCATCCTCATCGCCTCTCAAGGTTCCTTCCTGCGTCACGTGTGTGAGCCGACTCAAAGGACACACAGCTGCCATATCCCGTCAGCACGACGACGATCGACCGCCTGGACCAAGGTCACTTCTACACCGCCATAGTGTAGAGCAACACGCCGGCTCCCTGAAGACCAGTGATCTTCACCGCCGTAGTCTCCGACCTTCATCACGCAGCAGCAACACTCACGGCACCACCGTCACTCCGCTCCGCTTCGACCCTCGCTACGTAGCTCAATAAAGACTGACTCCTTACACCGACTGACGACTTTCATTTCACGCCCCGTCTCTACCGATCCGGCCCGCTCCCTCATTTATATCCATAAACAGCGATATCAGAATATTTCTACATAATGAATAATAACCATCGATATATTAACTATAGATTAGCCCTCCCATACCCAATTCCAATCACAAAGTGACACCACCTACGAGAAATTTTATAATACAACTGCCCATCGAATTCCGTTGCATCTCTTGCGTGACGTAGTTGTTTTACTAGGAAGAAATTAAACATTTTTTATCAAATGTTACTTTTGTCAAAACGCTGCCTCGAATTCATATGTTATGTACATTTTTTTTTAGATATTCATATAACTGATTAAATTCTTAATAATAAAGTCCGTGATAGCCCATCCTTAAATATTTCTAACTGCCTGAAATTAGTGTTTTAAAAATGATCTTCACAAAGCTAGTAATTCCGTTACCGCAAACTTGCTGGAAAACAAATTAGCTCCACGCAGACCAACTAAAGGTACAAACCAATGCTTCTTGCGATCTTTTGACTGCGAGATAAAGGACTTTCTTTTTGATAAATGTTTTCGTAAACCAATGTTTTTGGTTCCGGTGTCATTTTTAAGACCTACACGCCCTGTCTAGATATACTTGGTCGAAGATAATAACACAATAACAACACACAGTAAACGTTTCTCTTTGTCGCGCCCCCCGCGCGATAGTAAACCCCCCTGTACTGAGTGAACTTTGCAATATGTCACAAAAATGCTCAAATAAAAGGTCAGAAACCCTCTTAAGAAGTTTTCCAAGGGACCGGATAAAACAAACATCTTAACCTGTCAAAGGCCAGGAATTCCAGGAAAAATACGGAAATTTCGTAACAAAACACGATTTCGAATTTTGAATTGAATGTTTTGTTGATTAATTTTGAGCTATTGCATATTTTATTGACTGAAACACGTTCACAACACAATAAACTATCTACCAAAACAACATTACTTGCATTTATTACGTAAATTAATAGGTTTTACGATGTTTTACTCGCGGAACACGCATTTATTGTGACGGTTAAAATCGCGGCAATTTCTGACAGCGCATTGTCATAGACGAAATCGTTTTAAAAATATTCCAGGGTTGCAAGATGAATGAAACTTTAAGCGTCTCCGAGAGTAATGATGGCGCAAGCGATTCTGACACTGTTCTTCATACAAATTCTGTACATAGAAGGGCCAAAATCGTAGACCAAAAGTTTTTTGTCGGAAATATTATTCAAATATTTGAATTATTTTCTCGCCCATGCGCATATGACGCGCGCGCCGGCGCGTCTCCGGCACATCTCTGGCCTGTCACCGGTTAAGCAGGAAAACCTTATATGTGGGAAAAATTGGGCCAATATTGAGCCGAGGGACCGAAAAAACCAAACTTCTTCCACGAAACGTCTTAACAGAGAACTTCTTAAGAGGGTTTCACTGTAATGATAATGTCAAATCGGTTCCCTCTCCATCAAGATAATATCGCACCCGCTGACCCGTTGACTCATCGTTACATTTTACGATAAATATAATTACTATATTATTCAAACCCTACTACGAATAGTCATTTTGCTGGAACAATTTCTTCGGAATTCCTCGAGCATTTACGTCATCGGTACGACGCACGGCAGTCGCCATTTTTTCGCTACAATTGTGTGTTGTGACGGTCTGAACATGTTGCTGGGGGCTTCATACAAATGATAATTCTCAAACGGGGCGCTTCATTGAAACGCGCGGAATGGTATGTACCTGGGTTCCTAGCCGATATAACTTGCGCATGGGAAGCAATGCTTTAGGCCACGATAATTATTCTCTACCAAATTCATGTAAATTGAGATAGTCAATTTTTATTTTATTTTTATTAAAAATAATGTGCGCAATTTTATAATTAAAAATATTATGTAATACGATGAGCTGCAAAATGTTGTTCAATTTTGTTGGCGGTTCGGTGCACTTTAGGACGGGCCACGCCTGGTTGTAGGAGAACATTGCACAATCTGTCCATTGATCGCAATCGGTTTGAGATGGAGAGATATGGTGATTCATGTAATCTGCTTGAGTTGCATGACTGCGTTCTAACGCTCCATTTGTTTGTGGATGATAGGCCGATGATTGTAATGTTTCAATTTTCAATAATTTACAAAGTTCAATTTTGAAGTAAACTCTGCCCCTTGATTGGTAAATATTTTATTTGGAAGTCCAAATATGCTAATGAATTTTTCGAATAGCTGTTGAGGCGATTGTTTCCGCTTCATGGTTAGGGATAGCTACTGCTCTGGAAAATTTAGTTGAATCATCTTGCATGTTGAGGATATATTTGTTTTCCGATTCCGTTAATAGCAGTGGTCCCACTGTATTAAGATCCAGCCTTTCAAAAGGTTTGATTGAAGTACTGGTTAGTTCCAACGGTTGTATTTTTTTTTTTCTTGAGATCTTGTTTTTCTGACAATCGGTGCAATGCTTTATGTATGTTTTAATATCAGCTTTCATCTTGGGCCATTTGTAGTAGTTGTGTATTCTGTTTAGTGTTCGATGCATTCTGGAGTGACCGCCGATTGGATTGTTATGAAATTCGTGTAGTATTTTAGGAATTTGATCTTCGTTTGGGTTAATTCTTTTATTATGACATATCATTAATTTGATGTCCGTGTTACCAAAAATGTAATTAATGATAAATTTTATTTTATTCCATTTTAGATTTTCTAATCCTGCGTGATGGGATGATGGTATTGTAATACTAGTTTTGTTATTTTCTAGAAGTAAAGTCTTTAGATTTTCTGCGTGATGGGATGATGGTATTGTAATACTACTTTTGTTATTTTCTAGAAGTTTAGTCTTTAGATTTTCTAACCCTGCGTGATGGGATGATGGTATTGTAATACTAGTTCTGTTATTTTCTAGAAGTTTAGTCTTTAGATTTTCTAATTCTGCGTGATGGGATGATGGTATTGTAATACTAGTTTTGTTATTTTCTAGAAGTTTAGTCTTTAGATTTTTAAGTGCGGTAAAAAGATCTTAATTCTTTTATTATGACATATCATTAATTTGATGTCCATGTTACCAAAAATGTAATTAATGATAAATTTTATTTTATTCCATTTTAGATTTTCTAATCCTGCGTGATGGGATGATGGTATTGTAATACTAGTTTTGTTATTTTCTAGAAGTTAAGTCTTTAGATTTTCTAATCCTGCGTGATGGGATGATGGTATTGTAATACTAGTTTTGTTATTTTCTAGAAGTTAAGTCTTTAGATTTTCTAATCCTGCGTGATGGGATGATGGTATTGTAATACTAGTTTTGTTATTTTCTAGAAGTTTAGTCTTTAGATTTTCTAATCCTGCGTGATGGGATGATGGTATTGTAATACTAGTTTTGTTATTTTCTAGAAGTTAAGTCTTTAGATTTTCTAATCCTGCGTGATGGGATGATGGTATTGTAATACTAGTTTTGTTATTTTCTAGAAGTTAAGTCTTTAGATTTTCTAATCCTGCGTGATGGGATGATGGTATTGTAATACTAGTTTTGTTATTTTCTAGAAGTTAAGTCTAGATTTTCTAATCCTGCGTGATGGGATGATGGTATTGTAATACTAGTTTTGTTATTTTCTAGAAGTTTAGTCTTTAGATTTTCTAATCCTGCGTGATGGGATGATGGTATTGTAATACTAGTTTTGTTATTTTCTAGAAGTTTAGTCTTTAGATTTTCTAATCCTGCGTGATGGGATGATGGTATTGTAATACTAGTTTTGTTATTTTCTAGAAGTTTAGTCTTTAGATTTTCTAATCCTGCGTGATGGGATGATGGTATTGTAATACTAGTTTTGTTATTTTCTAGAAGTTTAGTCTTTAGATTTTCTAATCCTGCGTGATGGGATGATGGTATTGTAATACTAGTTCTGTTATTTTCTAGAAGTTTAGTCTTTAGATTTTCTAATTCTGCGTGATGGGATGATGGTATTGTAATACTAGTTTTGTTATTTTCTAGAAGTTTAGTCTTTAGATTTTTAAGTGCGGTAAAAAGATCTTTATATGTTGATTTGGCCCGGAAATTATGTGTTAATATTTTATGATAAATGATTTTATCTTTATATTCTGATGTTAAGATATCAAATAAATTTTTTTCAGTTGAGTTTATTTCATCGTTGTTTTTTTTTATCAATTCTTTTAGCCAATTCTTGAGACATTTCTTTATCATTACATACTTATAAAGTGGGCTATGTTATCTTTGTAAGTTAGTACGTTATGATCAATTTCTGTTATATTAGAGGTATCAATATTACAATCTGAATAATGTGATTTTATAAAATTTTCATAAGAGTTTTCGTCAGGCTTCGCTGATATATTTAATATTGTGTTCGGTTCTTCGACAACAATATGAGATAATGTGTCTGCATTACTATTTAGTTTGCCATCATTATAATATATAGTTTCATAATTATATTCTTCCAATTTCAATATCCAACGCGCGTGTAAAAGTTATTTTGCATTAGCATTAATTTTAAAGTGAAGTGGTAATACAATTTTTTCAAATCTCAATTCAGTAAGTTTGCATTGAATTTAATTAGAAAGTCTCTTCCTAATATTCCATCGAAGGGATTATTATATTATTATATATATATATTATTATCATTTGGTATGGTATGAAATGTATGGTGAATTGATTTAGAATTTAAGTGAAGAGGAACATCTGATCAAAGAGTATTTAGAGATTTTTCCGTAATGTCTAGGCCAGTTAACTTAATTGATTTTTCTTTATCAATGATTATATTTTTACATAAGGAGTTTAATTTTATTAAAGACATTTGTTAAAATTCTGTTATTTAAAAATGAAAAAAGACTTATCTTCTGCTTTGGGAGCTGCTCAGGATACACTTTTGTTTAGTCTGTCACAATATATCAATTCACACTTGAACTATAATGAAGTTTTATGACACGGTTTAACCCAAACATGTGAAGCTTTGTGTGATTTTGTTAACTTCCAACTAATTTTGAATGCGTTTTGGAATATATTTTTTAAAAATCAAAAATAACTTTAAAACAGAAAAAGTTAAAATTAATTTGCAAAGTAAAACAAATTTCACTGATTATATCGCGTGTGTGTAACACTTTTCAGGAAAATTGGTTCAAGAAAACGCCGGATAATTTAGAAAGAAGCTAGGCCCGCATAATACACAGGCTGCTCCGCCCTGCACATCAGGATATTCGTATCGACTCTTATCCACTAAAAAATATAAATTGATTTTGAAAGATTGTTATTTTATCTAGTAAGTTATGTTTTAAAGTTAAAAAAATATATATTTATTATGTTATGCCGTTGGTCATTGGCAGATTCGTAAAATTTTTAAACAAAATATTGTTTTATACAACACACATTTAAAATCATATAAATCATACAGTAAAATAAATCAATAAGTTATCTAGCAAAGCTACTTTCAGGATTTTAATTTTAGGTAAAATAAAATCATTAAAAAAAATTCCGCGCACATGTTTCAGACAAAAATACTTTGTTACTTATTTTGTCTATTTATTTACGGTCTTATAAACTAACATTTTTCAGATTTTTTTACACACTTAATTATTAACAATTATAAATACTTTTAATACTAACTTTTAAAATGTTAACATCATTATCATGTAGGTTTATTAAAGCAATTTTGGAACAAAATAAAATTGATATTGAGTTATTAGTTAAAAATGCTTGTACGGAGAATAATCAAACTTTCTCATTGGAACCACCCTGTTCAGTTACAAGGGTTTTGCCATTTTAATTCTCAGCCGTTGGTTAATGAACCTTAAGAAGATTGGAAAGCGCAGCACTCTATTTGTAATACTGATGCATGTTCTTGGTTGCTAAACCAACAGGGTTTAATCACCAATAGGTGGTAAGGAGATTTAGATTTTGCTTTCTTCTTATTTCGATAATCTGCTCCCCAGGACCGCTGCCTCCTGGTGCAAGGCGGATACGTGTCGGGCGGCGGTGTGGCCAAGGACCTGGTGGTGAAGAAGAAACCCAACGCGCTGGCTGAGCGCCGCACCGCCGGTACCGCCCCGCCCGCCGCATCCTCGCTGCCCAGCTCCATCTCCGTCACCAAGGCGCGCACCGGATCCCCCGCAATGCCCGAGGAAGACAGACCGGCCGCATCGCCCAACATAACGGTAACACTTACTGAATGATGATGCTTATTGAATTACAGCTTTAGGTGCACTTGGAAATGGACTGGAGTGATGAAACGAAATGGTGTTGGCTAGAATTGGATGATAATATGTGTAAGGTAAACTAGGGAAGCAAGGAAGAAGGATAATAATAATAATAATAATAATATCTTTATTGAACAAAAGTTTTAAGATTTATAACAAACAAGAAAAAAGTACATCTTACAATATTTTAAAAGTATCATTAGTACAAAAGTTAATAACAAAAAACAATATACATATAAACAGTAGTTACTTAGAGAGTAGATATTTGTAATTATAAATTTAAGGATAACCAATCACTTACCCCTTTACCTCTGCGAAGGAGCACACAACACAATATACATACTTTATATTCTTCCACCGTGACACCTCGAGGTAATATCGCCACAATAATACAAATAGGTACAAAACGATATTGTATTTTCGAGATGGTCATATACCTTCTTTTTAGTTCAAAAACTAGATTATGAACACAAGTTAACGCCAACAATTTGCTTCCGAGGTAGTCCCTATTCTTCTGTTTTTTTCAGAAAACAAATGCACTCGAATTCACTCTTGTCATTGTTCCAAATTCAAAACGCTTTTTCAGCAAGGTAATGTGGTTAGGGAGGGTAGGTACTGGATAAATGACATCCCGGTAGGAACTATGTATATCAAAATTTCAAATTCTAAACTTGCTCCAGTCTCCTTAAATCACATAGGGCAGAGGTTCCCAAAGTGGGTGCCACGGACAGAGATCAGGGGTGCCGCGAGGCGCCCCTGATGTCTCTACTAAAAATAAAAATTGACATGAATGAACACAAACATTTTATGGAATGGAAAATCACCCGCGTGGCCAGTCCGCGTTCTGGGAACAGATTGGGTGGGAGGCACAGGAGAGGGGATACGGTAGTGGTGCCTTGACGGAGTTTTGGATATCAGTCAAAAATCAGTATCCGATTCTAAATGCAAAAGCTGTAAGGGTCCTCATTACCTTTGCTACTTCATATCTGTGTGAAGCTGGATTTGGAGGAAGCGGGGGGAGGGGGGGGGGGGGGGCTAGTGGGTGCCGTGAGATATTATCAATCTCCTGCCTTCTACTTTGTTAGTGACCTTGTCTTTATCTTGATTCTAGTTTTTGGTTGGCAAGCAAACTAAAATATCTCTCTGTCTATATTTTTATTTCTCATAAATATTTTGAATGATTTATGACTTGAATTTGATTGAATGACAAATACCATGTGTGCATATGAGTATACAATGTTGCTGAATTTGAAATAGAAACCTTCTAAAATCATTGTATGCTTATAGGAGAAGCAGCTGCAAGAATTCACCGAAGAGATCCGCCGGCTGAAGGCCATGATCGTCAAGCACGAGAACCGCATCCGCGCCCTCGAGGCTAACGCCAAGACCGCCACCCCTCCCCCTCCCGCCCCCGTGGCCCCCTCACCCTCCCCCCTGCACGGCTCCGATACCGCCGACAGCCCCCAGGGTGACTACCACAGGAACAACACAGACTCCAGGATGGAACCCGACGAGGTGTGAATGCGCACTGTTATATAATTCATTTTTAAATATTATTTTTATCGCGGGAGGAAGTGTGGATGCACACTATGCTTTTTAATTAATTTGTTATTTATTCACATTTTTCGCAATGGCAACTTTGTTCTGCACTTTGCCAAATCAATGTTATTTATTCAAATTTTTCGCAGTGGCAACACTGTTGTTCCAAATTTGCAGCGTTCTTTTGTTTTTTATTGAGAGTTTTTCGCTGGTGCTTTTTGTAAATCTGTTATTTTTGTTGCTTTGCAATCTTTTTATAAATATTGTAATGATTTTTCTAGTTAAATGGTGCTTTTTATAATATTTTGCAGAGACAGTATTATTTAAGTTTTTATTTTAGCCAAAATTGTTCATGATTTTCAATGAATGGAGATTTCTTTTCAATATTTAGAGTCTGTAAAGACCATAAACTTGGGCAATTCTCATTGTCATATTATGAGCATTTTGTCGGTGTAAGTACAATATTGCGGAAGAACCATTCATAAAAATGTCCAGGAGAGACAAAAACTATCTAGGGATATTTGTGCTCTTGCTTGCTTATGTACTAGGGATGGTTCATTTGCTGTATTGATTTTAACCGAGTACAATTGATGTATTGGTCAATTTCAATGTTTGAAAGCATCAATCAATGCAGCTTGTATTGTTCAACTGAAAGTGCCGAAAAATGTATTTTGAAATTATTGAAGATGATTTGTGTTTTTAAATAGTGTATTATTTATTTTACATCTTCGCAGAAGACTGCAGTAAATATTTGGAACAACTATGTCTCCACCAACAAAATTCATAGGTTCAATTTGATAAAATTCATCTAAATTAAAAGAATTGTATTCTACTTTTGCCTAGAATTATCTGTAGATAAATAGAATAATAAATCTGCTTATGTTTTGAAACTAGTTAGTGTGACATCTTTTTAATCCTCCTGTTTTGTAAAAATGGCTTACAGCGCTGTATTTGTTTTTATTGTACTTTATAATATCAATGTCTAGGTTTTTTTTTATTAATTTTTATCAAATGTACGCTACATAAATATGATTCACACTACATTACATTACTATTGTATCATTAGATGAAGTATTATGTCAAATATGTAAGATATATTTAGATTAACGGTGCCCAAACAGTCAGTTCAAAAATAATTTGTCCCGAACAAATCATTAAAGATGATTTTCTTAAATAAATAAATATTTTTTAATTTTATTTTGGACGTAATGGCTGGGAACTGATTGCATTGGTAATTTGATGCAATCATTCTGAAAATTACATTACATGAAAATTAAAATACCTTATTAATATTATTTTGGTCCTATTTTTCAATTGTGGTTTTGCCAATTTTGTAATTTTTTGAAGCTAAGTGAATATTTAGAAAATACACTTACTGAGGCTAACTCCTCCCGCATGCCATACTTATTATTGATTTATTAACTACATATCGCCTTTTATGAAATAATATATAAATTATAAGTTTACTATTTTGGCTGCTATTATAAGTTTGTACTACAAAATGGAACTTAACACATTGTTTGCAGGCGTTATTCACCATACCACACTGAAAAGAGGGTAATTTTTTCAAATTTGCGTGTAAAATTGCACTTCAAATTAAATAACTATAACTTCTAAACCACACTTAACCTGTCATCGGCCTTGCTGTATTTCGTATGAAACCTCGTAAATTACAAATTAAATAACTATAACTTCTAAACCACACTTAACCTGTCATCGGCCTTGCTGTATTTCGTATGAAATCTCGGAAATTTCAAATTAAATAACTATAACTTCTAAACCACACTTAACCTGTCATCGGCCTTGCTGTATTTCGTATGAAACCTCGGAAATTTCAAATTAAATAACTATAACTTCTAAACCACACTTAACCTGTCATCGGCCTTGCTGTATTTCGTATGAAACCTCGGAAATTACGGAAAGCATCACTTTGAAGTAATATTTTGTGGATTTATTTTGAGCTATCGTATATTTTATTTACCGAAACACATTCCTTGAACCATAAACTATCTATAAAAACAACATTACTTGCGTTTACTTGATAAATTGATAGATTTTTTAATGTTTTTGTGAACTACAACTTTTGTACTTTGACAATTCAAATCGCGGCAAAATCAGATGCCCATATGGGCATCAGATTTATATGCATATGCAATGAATTATTATATTAATTATATGCATATGAATTATTTATGGCATATGCCATAGATAATTCATTTAAAAATATTCTAGTGTTGCTAGGTGAATGAAACCTTTGGTTACATCAAGAATGATATTGTCGCAAGCAATTCTGACCTTTTTTTCATACAGATTCTTTATACATAAGGGTTATCTTATCTGAGATGAAATTTTAAAATTGAATTTAAGATTAACCGAAATATTACCCATAAACTTGTTTACTTGTCTACCGCAAACAATTTGTTAAGTAAACACTAATTAGGTTTTCACAAATCAAAGAAATGTTTTTCATCAATACACACGTACTTATGTTTGTCGTTGCGCCGATAATGTCTGTTGATTGTCCAAGAGTTTTGTTTTGTTGAAATTTTTTGATCATTTAAAGAATGTTATGAACTTCCATCACAACGGAAATTAACCGTAACAACACAGGAAATTATTGCTGGCCTGATAGCGATGTTAAAGAATTATTGCCGTTGAGAGTAATTAATTCTGATAGAAGATGGTTTCTATTTTTCAAGAGTTCAATATATTACTAATGGTTTGCATACTCTACGTTACTAGACACTTATAATAGAAATGTATGGGCCTTCCACAGTTTTATTAAATTCACATGGCAAAAGTCAATTAAAAAATAATTTGTCAGAAATAACCTCGTTTTTCCCTGATAACAGAACTAAATTCACAACATGACGTTATTAATGGATTAAAAATGATGAAAAATAACACAAAAAATAGTAAATATATTAAATTATACAAATATAACAGTGAATTGCTCATTAGAATAGAAATTGTGAACAAAAACATGATACGAATCGCTCATCAAATATGCTGGGAAACTGATGCGCATGCACGCTACTTTTGCTGGGAAACTGATGCGCATGCACGGATTTTGGTAGATTGGCGAATCCGAACACGCAATGTTGCGAGATCTGCCGCAACAAGTTAGACATTTTTTATTAATAATAATTTGAACAAGAAAATGTACGGTCT
The DNA here is from genome assembly GCA_929108145.2 of Limnephilus rhombicus. Lineage (NCBI taxonomy): Eukaryota > Metazoa > Arthropoda > Insecta > Trichoptera > Limnephilidae > Limnephilus > Limnephilus rhombicus. The sequence goes on from OV815291.1 coordinate 11,778,022, forward strand.
TTATTCTATGTGTAACAAAAACACCGTTTATTTATAAAGTGTTGGGAAGTGTTTTTTTTATAAGTTAGTCTGTCAGTGTCTATTGTTGGTAGTGTATGCCGTACCTTTAGCTTATTATTATATTGAGCTGCCACCTTATAAAGGTAATTAATGAGATTTTGCTATACATTATTTTTAACTAAATATGGTTTTTTAGGTCCTTAACTTTACCATCTTAAACATCATAAATCATATTTGCAACACCCTCTCATGAGGCACATCAACAAATCTCATCTCATCTATCGGATTAATAAAAAATACGCAAATCTGTCTTCCAATTAACATATATTGATGCCGCAATGACAAATTTGCCTCGTTGCAGACCACATATCAATGTTTTGTGAAATATGGTTATTTGCTTTACTGTGGATAAGTCTGCGATCGTCCATTGCTCATTCTATGCTTTTAAAAATAAAAACAATTAAAATAACACTGTTATTATTGATCCATTCTGTTCCATGGATGCCAGTAAAAAATCAATTAATTTATTGATAATCTTAACCAAAATGCTTTGGGCTATCGTGTTTTTTTTTTTACTTTTAAATCCGGTGTTATGAAATTGTGTAAAAAATGCTTTATTTTGAATATAGTTTACTATAGGAGAGGTGTAATGCATGTTTGTATGTAAAACCTAACTTTATGATAAGTTAATGTTGCTCACTTATACATTATTTTAAAAGCGCCTTGTTTCAGTCTACAAATTGCTTTTATTGTTGCAAATACTGTTTACATAGTCTTTGATTGATTGGTATCCTACGAAGTTTGAATTAATTTCTCTGCAACAGATGGCAGCAGCGTATGTTCCGAAGGAAGAATTTGCAGAGTTTTTCAACACTGCACCAGAAATACAATATTGAACAGAGTCCAATGGCACTTGGCTGCAAACCCTACAAATGTGATTCGTGGTTTGTATCCCGAATGTACAAAAACTTACTTTGAACATATATAATATATATTTGTTTATCTTAAATTGATAGTTTATAATATGTATGTATTACCATAATTATATCTGTGAAGTAGAGGTTTCATGCTAACCTTTAGTATTTATTGAGTAACTAGCAATATTAGTACATATGTGTTTCCTTTGGAAAATATATTACTTTATACCAGAGTTCTTTTTGTTTTAAGATTTTGGAAATTGTTTATATTTAAATTTATACAGTGAAACTCTTTTATAAAGTTTTCAAAGAGACTGGAATAACTTTATATTTCGGATAAATTAGACTACAGTAAAACCCTCTTGAGAAATTTTGTGGCTTTTTGGAAGTCTGGTTTTTTCGGTCCCTCTGCCCAAAATTGGCCCATTTTTTCCCACATATAAGGTTTTCCTGCAAGAAATTTGTTTTTTTCTGGTCGCTTGGAAAATTTCTTAACAGGGTTTCACTGTATTTTTAAATTTCAGCCTAAAAGAAATTGAAAATACAAAACTTCTTAAGCATGAAACTTCTTAAGTGGAAACCTTGTATGTGGGGTTTTACTGTGTCTTTATCATGGAACTATATCTTTGGTAAATACAATGGAGTAAGCTGAGCTTAAACAACTAAGATCTTTTTATTAACAAACAGTTTCGCAATGTTAATTTATTTAAAAAGTTTCTTAAGATGTTATATATTCGTCCACATCACTCCTTGATTTGGCAGTCTAGGGTTGTACATACAGTGAAACTCTTTTCTAAGGTTTTCAAACAAAATCCTTCAGTCTTCAAGGGACCGAAAAAACAAACTTCTTAAGCATGAAATCTTCTTACAAGTGCACCCCACCGTTGAATTTGGCAGTCACCTCTGGTCTGGAGCTCCAAAATACCTAAAAAATCCTTGACTCTGTGCAAAAACGGGCGGTCCGTTTGATAGATTCTCCCATCTTAACAGACGGACTGCAATCTTTAGAGCATAGGCGTCAGGTGGGAATGCTGTCCTTGTTCTACCGGTATTACAATGGAAGTTGCTCCGAGGAACTAGCGTCATTGATCCCCTCGGCACCGGTGCATAGTCAGGAAACATGCCAAACACGAGCCCAACATTTGTACATGGTTGACATTGAGAACGGGTCGTTTCTATGACTCGTTCTTGAGTTCAACGGCTCGGCTGTGGAACGATTTGCCGGCCTCTGTGTTTCCTCCCTCCTACAACTCCTACACATAGGCCCTGAGGAAAATAATTTCCCTTCCTATTGGAGTTAATGTAAAAAAAAAAAAACTTTATAATCAGGTTTCACTGTATCTTCCGTATGTTGAGATGATATTTCCAAGATCTTTACAGTTTTGTTTGAATAGCTAGGGAAGATAACATGTTTGTTTTACAAATACCGTATAATGTTTAAGTTTGTATTTTTGTACATGTAGGCAGTAATGTTTCCGTTGCTTGTGTTTGAATAACGTAGCTCCGTAAGTTTAATAATGCGAGAATGACACACGCTTTTGTAATTGCCATTTTTTGAATTAATGCCTTTTTGATAAGTGCTATACTGTACGTGTAAGTATTATATAATATAATTATTTTAAAATTGTGTTTATTTGAATAATCAAACTATAATAATTTTATTGTATTTTTTACATTAATAATATTTTTTGCAACATTTGATACAAAATGAATGAATTTGCGCATTTGATTTGCGGAGATAGAAAGTAAGATTAAATTATGCCTTGTTATGAAAGAATGGTGCCCAAAATATGTGTCTTTCATTTAGTTGGATTTTTATTCTTTTAAAGAAAATGATTCTGTTAGTCTTGCAATCTTAAATTTGCTGAAAAATCAATGCAATATTAACTATTCGATATGCCTCTTCACGATTAGAACATATTTTTAATAAGTTCTTGGAATGAAATATTTGCTCTCTATGTAAAAAAAATACCATTTAAATAATTATGTATAAACAAAATGTGTTAAATCTTAATATAGTTTTTGAAAAAAGAACATGGAATGTATTAATAGTGGAAATTTTAATTTTAGAGTTCGGCATTACATTTTTTGATTCATCAAAAAGATTTTTGAGTTTTGAGTCATTTTAATTAACTGCTGTAATTTAACTGTGAAAATCTTCATTGGGTGCTTTTAAAATACTTTTTAATTCATTGTTAATGAAATTCCATAGATTTCATTGACATTGCGCAGTGCTGGTTTATAGTATGACTAGAATATAATGTAAATATATACTTAAAATTTGTTAAAAATATTAATTAGACAGGTCAAATTTAATTACCCCTAAAGCATGAGTTGCGCTCGGCACCATATATATTAAAGATTTCCTTTCTTATGTGCTAACTGAATAAAACAGTGCAATAATACTACTTAAAAAATTCTATCATTGTTGATTTCCTCATAGAAATTTCATTTTATTACTGCGTGTCATTTCTCCATGATTTGGTCTATAGTAGATTTGGTTGTTTTATATCTCCTCACATTTGATGACTGTCAAATCAACCATCAGCACCATTTTGATTTTTGGCCACTGGAACGGTCAATGACGATTCTCAAACCGTCAGCTTTAGTTAAAAAATAACAAGTCATGTTGTTATGCTTGATCAGAGGCTGAAATGGACTGCGAATCCAAGTTTAACACCCATGTCAAAAATTCTAAAAGGAGCAGTTCTTTTTGAAGTGAAAACATTATTAGCACCGTTGTGATTTGAAACTCAATGAAACGAAAAAGCGACACCAAAAAGAGACAAACACATACATCTATACTGAATCCTGTAGATTCTCACGAGAGAATGAGATAGAATAATAATCAGTCTCCTCTTTGTGCGGTGCCTCGTAGCCTACCCACTCTTGTTTACTTTAGTTTTCTAATGGTTCTACTTCTACTGCATGAGAACTGCGCACTTGTAATTTTTATGGTTATCAATGTGATGGAGTTTGAAACACCGCATCCTAAATTAGAAATAGATAATCTAGAATACCTAATTTTTGCTGAGAATATTGAAGTCAACTACTAGAATTCTATAATAAAATTGTAATTGAGATTTTTATGGCAAGAATTCATATTGCATTGTTATTCTGCTGACCATAAAACTAATAGTGTTGTATTAGATATAACTGAATTGTATGATACATGCAATAGGATAAAATGCCAAGTGAATCGGATCGGCTGGAAGAGTTTTTTGTTTGATACAATACTGTTGGGCTGGGACAACCTTGCTCCGCGAGTGCCTTAATAATTTTATCGAACTGAATGAAATGATATATTTGTTATGTGTTAAAATTAATTCTATAATAAAAAATAAGCAATGCTTTGTTTTAATATTGTATTTCCTTCAATTCACTGAGTCCTTGTCCTTAGGGGGCGTTCAAGCATTACGTAACGCAATTTTTGACCCCCCCTCCCCCCCATGTAACGCGCCGTAACTTTTTTCCGTACCCTCCCCCCCCCCCCTAAACATTATGTAATCTGAAAATTTACCTGAAAATCACAATTAAGTTGCGCAAAGTACTGGAAAGTCGCTTAAATACCTTTTTTCTTGTTTTAATCGCATTTGCGGCAATAAATAAAACAAGAGATTTCGAGAACGAAAAGGGTTGCCAACTTGGAAGATTTTAATTCCCTGTTTTTTTTTTTTATCTAAATGAAGAAAACTATAATGTTTCAATAAACAGAACAACTAAATCTCTATAATCATCATCATCATCATCTGTGGCTCTACAACCCAGGTCGGGTCTTGGCCTCCAGCAGAGCCTGCCTCCATGACTGTCGGTGTTGTGCTGCGTTGCGCCAGTTTCGGATGCCGATGGTGCTTGCATCCTTCACCACTCCATCCAGCCATCGAAGCTTTGGTCTTCCAACTCTTCTCCGACCCCCAGGTGCACCATCCATAATTCGCTTTGGAATATCTCCTTCGCTCATTCTCTGGATATGTCCAGCCCACCTGAGTCTTCCAGTTTTGATTTCCTTGGAGATATTAGGGTCCTCGTAAAGATCGTATAGCTCCTGGTTGTATCTGATATGCCATTCTCCATTATCACAGACTGGGCCGTAAATCCTTCGCAGCACCTTCCTTTCAAAACTTTCTAGGGCTCCTTCATCACCCTTACTGATTGTCCAGCATTCCGAACCATACATAAGAACAGGTCGTATAAGGGTCTCATATCTCTATAAACAGTATGTAAATAAACAAATAAATTAATATGATGGCCTGTGTCATATCATACGGTGACGTCACGACACGTCGAACAGTGACGTCATCACTAAAATTTCAATAATGTCAACTTGACGGCCTGTTTTTATGACCCGATTAAAAATAAACTTTTTAATAATTTTTTAAAAACTCCGCATTTAACCTCTTGTTTGCCGGGGTAGGCCAGCAAAAAGCTCCACCGATTACGACGCGGCACCCGGCGGCAGAAATGACACTCGTGTCCAGCGATTCTGACACTGTTCTTTACAAATTCATAGGGTCAAACTCGTAGATAAACATATTTTTCCCGCGCATGCGCGAGAACTGCGCACATTCCCGCGCTCCGGTAAATTATTAATATAAATTATTTGGAGTGACTAGGCGCATTGCAGGTTTCGCTATGGTAAAGGGCGATAATAGAGCAAGCGATTCTGACCGTGTTCTTCATACACTTTCTTTATACATAAGGGTCGAAATCGCGTGTAAAATCTCATGACACACCGGTGCACAAGCGGCAAACGAGGGGTTAATATTATTAAATAAAACTTATATATTCAGAATCAGCGTTTATTGGTCTATATGAACATATTTTTTACTGGAGTTCCTTATTCTCAACCGAAGCGCGAATAACTTGAAATGGCTTTACCTAGATTTAGTTATCAGTTCTAAATATTTTGGTATATAATATAGAGATGGTCAATTTTATCTAGCGCCGTTTTGTGATAAAATTAACTTTAACAGATACACTGCCACTTTACTGGTAACCTCTCTCCTCCCATGCTAATTCCCCAGCCACTTTCTTTAGTCTCACGACATTCCCCAAAAGGGGATGCTATAGTTCCACTGGCTCCAAGCAGCTGGATAGTGCAACATTAAAAATAAATATTTAAATAAATGAAGACAATATTAGCGAAACTCAATCGAAAATCTGAGAACAGAAAAAGATACTGTCACATCTGGGACTCAAACCCAGGACCTTCGCCTTGCTAGGGCGCAACTCTACCAATTGAGCTAATGTGTCATATTCAACTGTATCACACTTTGATAAGAAATACCAACATTAACTTCATTTTCTTAACACATGTTTTTATTGGCTGCTATCTTTTTGTATGATTGCAAGATTCAAACTCGAACTGAATGCTGTCTAGATAGTGTCTTGGATAAATTTTTATCCATTTTTATTTTTAATATGCAACATCTATTGACTTTTCTGCAAAAATATTGAAAGGATGAATATTTATTTTTAACCTAATGAGTAAAATCTCAAATTGTAATATTGAATTAAATGAACTCAATCAAAAATCTGAGAACAGAAAAATCACAAAATATCACATCTAGGACTCAAACCCAGGACCAGGGTTTGAATCTTGTAATCATACATAAAGATAGTAACCAATAAAAATATGCATTAAGAAAATGTTGGTAGGTCTTATTATAAGTATGATACAGTTAAATACGACCGAATCGGATAGGGATGCATTAGCTCAGTTGGTAGAGTTGCGCCATGGGCGAAGGTCCTAGGTTCGAGTCCCAGATATGACCGCATCTTTTTCGATTTTTCTGTTTTCAGATTTTTTATTGAGTTTTGCTAATATTGTCTTCATTTAATTAAATATTAAAATTCGAGGTTTTACTCATTCAGTTAAATAAATATTTTGAGTGTGATCATTGAAGTGTGTATTTGTACGTTCCCAATTGGGTTATGATTATTCACATAAGTATAACTATCATCTGTGCCGGTATTATTTGTACCCATATCGCTTACGTAGGTGGACTGAAAGTGTTTAGAGAATAATTGACACACTTGATGAGCGCCGGTGCCTGACTGGTCTTTAAGGTGCATGATTTGTGGGATGCCAGTTGTTTTACTTTTGCTTTTAGCGTAATTCCAGAGGTGTTTATTATTATTCTGAATGTTAGATTTAACCGAGCATATGTATTGATTATAGCAGTGCTTCTGTAGGTGTTTTTGTTGTGTACGTTTGATAGTGAACTGTATGCAATCTAACGGATTATTATAGGATTTCCATTTCTTATGAAGTTTTTGTTTTTCTTTAATGATTTTGATTAGAGGAGCTGAATACCAGTTTGGAAAATTGTTTTTTTTTGACGATGCGTTAAGGGACAAATTGGTTGATGGTATTGTTTAATATGTTATAAAAGGAATCAACTATTTCGTCTGGTGTTTTATCAAAACATTTAATTTTCATGTCCATACAAAAACAAACAATTTTTTAGACAGGTTAATTAATACCTAGTGAAAAACAATAAAACATAAAATCTTCTAATATTTGAATTTCCTAGAGCAGCAGCTGACCAGTAGGTAGGGGGCTGAGTAGCTACTAGCATAGAGCCCACAATAAGTTTAATTGATTAGTTAGACATATCCAAAAAAAAAAATTTGAGTGCAGTTATATATAAAAGTGTACCCTCTATGTGGTACAATACTAAGATTACTCATAAAAGTAACAATATCAATTAGAATGAAGAAAAACTTGTAGCGAATTAAACAAAATGTTATTGGCTGGGTCACTAGTAGAATATTTCAAAATGTCTTACTAATATAACGGACCGTATGCCTCCCGGTGTATTATTTAGCATATTTAAAATGCAGACATGTACAGTTAGCGATAATAAAATGCTAAGTTAATATTTAGAACGAAATAAATTGTAATATTTAAATAAATGAAGACAATATAAGCGAAACTCAATCGAAAATCAGAAAAACATATTGCCAGAGGTGTCAATATGTTTTTCTGATTTTTCTGTTTCCAGATTTTCGATTGAGTTTCGCTTATATTGTCTTCATTTATTTAAATATTACAATTTGAGGTTTTACTCATAAAGTAAAAAAAAATAAATAAATAAAATGAAATGAAATAAATTGTCTCCACGGTAAATATAATAACATCCAATAATCGTCAACATTACATTGCGCCATTCAAATCCCCAGTTTGGTAGTTCAGGCCAGTCTTACCAACCTGCAGGTGTCAGTAGTTACCGACCGCAGTAGCTGGAACAGCTTCCCTGTTGGCCGCCAGAGTCACAAGCAACACTTCTGGCGGCGGATGAGCGAACCAAACGTGGCGGCAATATTTAAATATGCTGCTAACAATGTAAGTAATACTTGATTTATGGTGAGCATTCGAATGTTGCTTTCCTCATTACCCCAAAACTTTAATATTTAGAGATGTCTGACTAATCAACTGGATGATCAATATGAAATAAACAATAAGTTTGATCGATAAGTTCATTGACCTATTTTTGTTATCTACCAGTTTCAATTAAACTTGAGCTTTCTCGAGCCAATAAACATATTATCTGTTTTTAAAAAATATTGTGGCTTACCAGAATTCGATTAAATTTGAAAACAAATACTTTGATGTTGAATTTTGTGGTTAAAATAAATTATTTGTTTTGTTTAACCTTTCCTGGTCTGTAGTGTAAATACTACACATTGCTGCTAATAACTTTTATATCTCTATAAATATAATGAATTCTGGGTTCAAATTTTAGGTATTCCTCCGTTATACATTTACGCACTGAATTAAAATTTAATATTTTAAATAATTAGCAAATTTAATTCAAAATCAGAGATATTTTGTTAAATATCGGGAATAAACCAGAAATACAATCAACCGTGTGCCAGTGTGGACCGTGATACGCGAAGAGTGTGCGGGGGGAGATGACACGCCATGTGACGTCTCGCTCTACTTCGCTATACGGGAACACGAGAAACAGAGACCGCCGCCGTGCGCAATTGTGTTTCGACCACATGCATAGCTGTATGTATTGGGTAGAAGTCTAGCACTATTCTAGCTTCTAGCGCCTCAGTCGTTCGCGGGCAATCGTTTGAGATGGTCTCCTCGCCCGTTTTTTGAGCAACCGACGATGATTTTTTCATGTTTTCAGCAATTAAACTACAATTATTATCACTTTTAACACAAATTATGATAAACAAAAGCGATTAGCTATGAATGTTGATATATTTCCGAGATAAAATCGCTAATTTTGACACGTGAATTGATTACACAGCACCGGAGCGCGCGTTTTTTTTTAGCACAGTAAGGGAAAGGTTAACCCTACAGTGGTCACGCTCTTAAAAGTAACGCCAGTGGTCGCGTGGATTACATAGGTAGGCCATTTTTAAACAAACAAAAAAAGTGAAATCATTTAGAATTTTTATGTTTATTTTAACTTTATGAGTAAAACCTCAAATTGTAATATTTAATTGAATGAAGACAATATAAGCGAAACTCAATTGAAAATCTGAAAACACAAATATCAGAAAAAGACATTGACACCTCTGGGACATTGGTCCAATACAATACACTGGTCCGCAATACATGCGTCCTTTCTACAGCTCAGTGATAAGAAAAGCCGAGCTTAGCATCAAGACAAAGATGGCAGTGTTTAAAACGGTATACCGCCCGACGCTCACTTACGGCCACCAGACATGGATGCTAAATGAACGAACACGCTCTAGAGCCCAAGCTGCCGAAATGAGGTACTTGAGAGGAGTGGCAGGGGTTACGAAATGGGATCATATAAGAAACTCGACAATCCGAGATGATCTCAACATTGAACCACTGCTACTCTTCATAGAAAAATCGCAACTGAGGTGGCTTGGGCATGTACTAAGAATGTCTGATGGCCGAATTCCGAGGAAGATACTGAGTGCGATTCCAGAGGGTAGACGTCCAGTGGGCCGCCCCAGGCACAGTTGGGCGAGGCAACTCCAGAAACTGTGTGAGGAGAGGATGCGTCTACCATGGACAGAGGCCGAACAATCAGCACAAGACAGGGACGTATGGTGGTGTCGATGCAATGGGTCCCCGACCCGAATAGGACAAGGGGAAGAAGATGATGATGATGATATTAAACATAGCTTCTATGTTTTTCACAATTAACCAAAAAATAAATGAACTCTTTTTTTAAACTAAAAATTACATCTTTCACTTTTATTGATATAACAAAAAAAATAACATATACTAATTTAATTGCTGATTTCTGAGCAGGATAAACATAAAATTATAGAATGATCAGGAAAAATGATTTTTTTGCATTTTGCATACACTTTTCGTGTTTCTGAGCTGAACGCGTCTGTGAGTTACGGAAGATAAAATTATTCGCGTCACCTGTTTCTAAGGAATCTTTAATTTTGCATGAGTGGATTTCATATGTAATCCACTCATGCAAAACATATGTAATCCACGCGACCACTCCAGGGTTAATCCGATAATAATATGTCAGTCAGTAAAAACATGCTTTCAATGAATTATTACCAAATTATAAATTCAAAAAAAGAACGAACTAATGTCAAGTTTTGCAAACACAAACTTATTCCTGAGGTACCTATAATAGCATATCATCTCTTCTTCCACTGACCTCATCCACTGCAGTTGAGAGAGGAAAACTGATAATACTAAATATTAGAAAAGCTCATCCGACGACGCCTCCAAGAAACGTCTCCAGCTTACGATCGACAATTTGGATTCTTCAAAGTTTTGAATTTTTGTTATTAATAGGCCCCAATTATTTCAATAAAACTGTTCAAATTGAAACTGTTTTTTTTAATTAACCCTCCCTAGAAAATCCGCTGAGCTCCGGCGCTGTGCACTCCAGTATCCAGTAGAAGTGTGTCGTTCTGGCTGGAATGAATCCAATGAAGCTGATTCCGAAGGCATTTGACACATCATCACCTGTTTCGATAGGGTTTTTTTAACGGACATTTTTTTTCAAAAATGACCTTCGAATGCCAAAGCATTTCTTTTGCTCATTTCGTAACCCAAAATAATTTTCAGAACCATCTGTGTTGTATTTTCATAGATAAGTATGTATGACAAAGTTCTAATAGCATTTTAAATAAGCATTCATTTTACAAGGTTCTAACATCACTTACACTGGCTATTTGTTTCTGACAGTTGATCGTTGTTATTACAAGGCGCATTATAGTTCGCCGCTTTGGTTGGATAGGGTTCTAACTTCGCCTTACCATATTTTAAGGTTTCAAAGTTTGCAAAGACGAATTTTCATAATTTATATAACAATTTTAGTTTATCATATTTTAATGGAAAATATTTAAATAGAACATGGCCCTGGCTTGGAGTTGCATTAGGGATATGTAATTAGAACCTTGTGCAATGCATTATTATGACCTAGCTGGTAGCATATGGTTCTATTTTCAAGTTTAGGTTTGTCCTAAAATGATAATTTTACGGCCCATTATATTTTCCTGATATATATTTTATTGATACAAAAGAAGCCAGTATAAGACAAGGGGTGAGACAGGGATGCTCTCTGTCACCTGTTCTTTTTAAAGCTTATATACAAAGTGCGATTGATGACTTGAGAGAGAGAATGAGTCACAGAAAAGGTGTAAAGATACACGGGCAAAAGGTGGATATGATAAGGTTTGCTGACGATATTGCTATGGTTGCTGAAAGCGAAGAAGAACTGGAAGAGGCCTTAACAACCATGCAAAGCATTCTTCAAAACAATTACAACATGAAGATAAATAAAGACAAAACAAAGCTGCTGACTGTAGGCCGAACGCAACATCAGATGAGAGTAGAGATGTCAGGAGTTCCACTAAAGAACACCAAGGAGTTTGTCTACCTCGGGAGCAAAATAACATGGGACGGTCGGTCTAAGAGCGAGGTCGACAGCCGTATACATCAGACTAGGCTTGCATTCAATAAAAGGTCGAAAATAATAGAATCGAATAATATAGACCTAAAACTGAGAATACTCCTCATCAAGACCTATGTATGGAGTATCTTGATGTACGCCTGCGAAACATGGTGCCTATCCGAAAGAGATAAACGGAAACTAGAGGCTTTTGAGATGTGGTCCTATAGAAGACTATTAGGAATTTCCTGGAGAGAACACATTACAACTGAGGAGGTTCTCCAAAGAATCGAAGGAGGAAGGCACCTGCTCAGGACCTTGTCCGAAAGGTGTGCAAGATGAATCGGCCATGTAATAAGACAAGAAGGCCTCTTGCATGCCATAATGGAGGGTATGACCGAGGGGACAAATTCTAGGGGACGCCCACGCCGAGAGTACCTGAAGGACCTGCTGGTGGATGTGGGCTGCTCACCATATGCAGACTTCAAAAGAGCCGCACAAGTCAGGGAAGAGTGGAAGAGACGAATAGATGAAATTGCTGCAAAACCAATCCCAGGATTGAAACCAGAGACAGAGATATTTTCCTTTAAAATACTTTACCCAAGATTCAACGTCAAAATCGGAAATTGGTAAATAGATTATGAGAAATCGTTTAGGCCAACTTTGACACCTCATATCTCAGAATAAGATCAAATGAAGTTAGAATCCAATCCAAATGAAGTGATGACATTCCGAAATCAGAAAATATAATGAAACGAATCTGGATTCACTCTCACTCGTTCCGTACCGTAGGCGGTTTAGAAATTAATGCCGCAACTAAACGTATTCTTACAGGAAAAGAAAGTGTATTATCTCACAGATAGCGAAAAGCATTGCTTTTTACCCGCACGGAGTAAATTTACCTTCCAGCAAGCGCCAACGGCATTCCTCACAATTGGGGATTGTTCACTGGCTCCAGACAGTTGGGAGCAGTTAGGACTCTTATGCAGTGTTCACATAATTTTTTTAATCCCCCCAGCCCTCAACTTGACTTGTATAAGGTAAGTAAATCTGATAAGTTTGTTCAATTGTGTAAGTTCTGTTGTTTCCCAACTCCGCGGTGTTTTGGCGAGTCCAGCAAAACTCAATGTGCACTTTTATAATAAGGAACTCCAGTGAAAAATATTATGGCTTTAAAAAAATATGTTCATATAGACCACTAAACGCTGATTCTGAATATGTAAGTTTTATTTAATAATATTAAACACAGAATTTTTGAAAAAATTATTAAAAAGACCATTTTTAATTGGGTCATAAAAACACGCAGTCAAGTTGGCATTATTGAAATTTTAGTGGTGACGTCACTGTTCGACGTGTCATGATATCACCGTAAAGTCATTGTATGGGAATGTATGATATGACACAAGTCATCGTATTAATTTATTCGTTTATTTACATACTGTTTATAGAGATTTAGTAGTTGTGTTTATAAAGATATCTCTTTTTAGTTTATCTCTATTATTGAAAATATTCAAAAACTACTGCACAAAAAAAATAGTAATGCTACATCTAGGGAGAATACTTCGAACAACGGAATTCAAAATGGCAGCAGTTGATCAGCTGATCGCCCAATCCTATAGTAATTTTTCAGGAGTGATGGGTGGTTTTCGGGGGTCTTGAAAAATTAAAACTTTAATTTTAACTATTAAAACAAACTCTAAAAATAAAAATAAAAATGCAGTTATTTAAGTTAGAAAGTCATTGTTCATTTAAAAAAATTAAAAAATTAGACTGGAGCTCTCTATTACCGTGAAGTTTCACGGTTACGGTACCATGACGGGAAAAAAGGCAATAAACATACGTTCCTTATTTCTATAATGCTGCAGCGCTTTCAAAAGATGAGATACAAAATGTACGTAGGTCTGTTTTCTCCAAAGGAAAAAGACATCATTTTCTTGCATCTCTCTCACACGTGAGATCTCCGTAGACCCCTACCAATACTACTAGCCTTGATGATAATTTTGAAAGTATGGAATATGGTGACTCAATTCCAAAAATGTCAATACGTTGATGGTTTTGCTTTTGTTCTTAAACATTTTTATGTCACATACTGCCGCTCTTACGGAGAATGTATTTCTGCACCCCCCGAAAGGAAACATACAATCATTATCACACATCACCCTCACACGTATAAAGAAAATGAAGCTAAATTCCCTTCGCTAAAAGGTAGTACTTTAGAGGAAACAGTCACACGTATTTTGTGTGTATCACCATGTTTTAATTTGTAAGAAAGAGCTACATCATTATAGCGATAAGGAACGCATATTTATTGCCGTCATGGTACCGTAACCATGAATCCTCACAGTGATTATAAAAGCGCACATTGAGTTTGGCTCTAGTGGATTCGGTGAATCCGTTGGAATGAAACCAAGAAATTGAGTCCATTCGGCTGAACCCAGAGCCGAACTTGAGTCAGTAAAATACGTTGATTGACTCACTTCTAGTGTAGAGGGTATACCAATTTTGTCATTCTACTTATTGTCGCTGGGCGCTCCTCCAATGTGCAAAAACCAATTTTGACACAGGAAAATGAACCAGGTGGACCTCAAAACAATATTATTTATTTTTAACTTTATGAGTAAAATCTCAAATTATAATATTTAATTAAATGAAGACAATATTAGCAAAACTCGATCGAAAATGTGGAGGCAGAAAAATCAGAAAAAGATATTGGCACCTCTGGGATTCGAACCCAGGACCCTTTGCTTACTTGGCAAGTGCTCTACCAAATATATAAAGATATACCAAAGAGATACCAAATATATAAATATCATATAAATATAAATTAAATATATAATAATAAATATAAATTTATATAAAAAGATATAATGGGAAAAAATAAAGGAAAAAAAAAAAAGATAGCAGCCAATAATATGTGCGTTAAGAAAATGAAGATAGTGTTGGTAGTTCGTAGTCGGAAAATGATACAGTTAAAAAGTGACCGAATTTAATATCGACACCCTAGCTTAGTTGGTAGAGCACTTGCCATGTAAGCAAAGGGTCCTGGGTTCGAGTCCCAAAGGTGCTAATATCTTTTTCTGATTTTTCTGTCTCCACATTTTCGATAATATTGTCTTCATTTAATTAAATATTATTTATATTAGATATTGACCTTATTGAAGTGAAAACTTCTATAGCACCGTTGTGATTTGAAACTCGATGAAACAAAAAAGTGACACTAAAAGGAGACAAACACATAAATCTATAGGATCTTGTGAGAGAATGAGATAGATTAATTGGTCTCCTCTTTGTGCAGTACTTCGAAGCCTTCCCACTCTTGCCTACTATAGTTTTCTGAAGGTTTCACTTGTACCACGTATGAACTGCACACGGGTATGTTTTATTATAGTTTTACCTGTACATTTGTGACTTGTAATCACTTAGTTTTCTGTTCCACAACACATCACTGTGATACTCTGCACTACTTTGTAATCAAACTTCGAAAATAAGAATTATGTTTGTATTAAGTCAAATTTGCTTTATTACAAATTAAACAAAAAATCATAAGAAATTCATTCATGTATAGTTTGATACAATGATTTTTATAATTTAATGTTTTACAATCCATCGCCATCGCCTTAATATTATACATAGATCTCTTTATAGTTGTAAATTTTTAAGTTTCAACAATTTTAACATAAATATCTTGACATTTACAATATTGGATAGTGATGTTAATGAAAATTTATAGGGAACAAAAAATTAAAACTGAAAAAAATTGCTCTCAATAAATTATTGTAAATTGGTCTTTAATAAAGATATTATTAACTTGACTCTTGTTTCACCATTTTCAAAACGTTAGTTTAATAATATTTTGATAGGTTTTGTTAATAATTTAATGATATAGATGTTCATAAGACAAAAATTGCTCTTTTCCCAATAGTGTTGTTTAACAAATGTCGTAACGTGAGGAGGTTAATAAATGAGGCTGAAATTTGTTGCTTCAAAAGACCAACTATTCTTTATGGACAGAAAATATTGCAACCTTTTTCTTTTATACTACAAAAAAATTATAAAAGTGAAATTTATTATTTGATTAATCAACCTAATGTAAATTAGACAATATTCCTTTATTGAGATTTCAGAATAATGTATAATAAAAGGTACGCAAAATAATGCATACATTGACAAAATAAAAATAATTGCACAAAAGACAAATGTTGTAAAATATTGCAATTTTATAAAAACGCATAATATTTTTTAATCAGATTATAATAGAATGCTGACTATCCAATATTATTTGATGTTACTAGTCCCGTCGAGAGATTATGTGGACGTCATCATTTTAGTATCCTTTGTCTTTTACGTTTTCAAACATAACATGTGAGTAGGAAGAGGATAAACATTAATGATGTCCATACAAGCTCTCGCTGGGACTATTTTAGAACTTGTCACAGTTAACCCTGCAGGTGGCCAAAGTAGGAACTAACAAAATTACAAACTAATTTTGAAATCCATTGATTTTTTTTACACACAAAATCTACACCAGCGACGTCACAAACTGCAAATTTAACTGTGTCAAGCTATAGTTGGACATGCGGTGGTATTAAAAGAGGTGGTTTTGTATGATAGCAACTTATAAAAATGGTTTTCTGTTAGATTTAGACATTTTTTGGATAATCAGCTCTAATCAGACATTATTAATATACATGTCATCAGATCACAGAAACATTATTTAAAAAATAAGAACAAAATCATTAGAAAAATAGAAATTAAAAAAACAAGCAAGCAGAATAAGATATACAGTAAAAAATGAGTTTTAAAAAACACAAAAATACATTAACTAAAAGGGGATTTCACCATCTGTGAGTAAACTGTCAATTAACTACTCGTCATATAACTTGTAATAGGATTAATGTGAAAACAGAAATTAATCAACGCATAGCGGTACTCAGCAGTGGTGAAACAGAAAATGCGTGCTACTCGATGAGAAGTGCTAATTGACAGTTTACTCGGAGGTGGTGAAATACCCCCCAAGAATATTCACTTCCAATATACATACATCGCAGGTCAACAGCTAGAGGCACTAAATACGCATTCAGTATATCTCACACCCTTACAAAAGTAAATAGTAAATATATTTTTATATATGCTAGAGATATTATATTCTATAATTTTATCATACATTTAAAATACAAATAAGACACAGTCAAAACCTGTTATAAACTGATTACAAACTTCTTTATACAGATAATAAATTAATTATTGGATATCCAAATATCTATTGATGTGTTGTTATGGTCACCAAATAACTTTTAATTTTGAATATTGTATTCTTAGACTTATCCTTGGCTCATGGAGAAACCGAAAACTGGTTGGCAACTAAATTCACGGCGCAACTCAACTTTACCATTTCAGAAATTATATCAGCTTGCTTAACAAAAATATAATTTATTAAAAATTTACCAATTATCAACCTTAATATATAATAATTTGTCAACCTCCTGAACCAAATGGATATTTTCCTGCTCTGACAAATCGCAAATTATTCGAAAACTTGACAGGTTAGGTTGTGAAGCGCAACCAAAAATGGCAACCTGGCCAATGAAACGCGCCGGCCGCAGCCTTGAATTGCGGATTCACCCTTGACAACTAGTCTTTAACAAGTTGCTTGTGTGCGGACTGCCAATGAAATTCGCAAGTTGCTTTCTGTAAACTAAACTGGTTTTTTGAAGTAAAACTTCTTTACGCACGCTTGACTTGGGGAGTAGGTGAATGCGTGACGAGAGTGTTACGAAAAATGTGATCGGGCGAGGTGAACGGTCCGGCCTTTACGCACGCTTGACTTGGGGGAGTAAGCTGGCGAATGCGTGACAAGAGCGTTATGAAAAGTGTGACCGGGCGAGGTGAACGCAAGTTGAGAGGGAGATATAATTTAGTGCAGTTTTACTTTAGTCGTGTGGTCTAAAGCACACTCATTTTTTTCAGTTGCCCCACGAGCAGATGGACTTAAAAGGTCCTCACTAAACTCTGATTCTCAGCCCGTTTTATCTTTTGATCAAAATCTGATCCGCTGACAAATGTAATAACATTACCATTATGCTTGACAGCTTGAACAACAATTTGAACAAAAGCTAGAACAGGTCAATAATCAGCGATTAACAGAACTTAACTTTCAGAAGTCGAAAAATTAAAAATGGCACTAATCGTCGATTTGAAGTGATTGTGTTTGTAACACCCCAACCTCAGAGACTAGAAATTTTTAAGTTACTTAAAATCAAAAAGTGTATAGATTCATTTCATTATAACAGGCTTTGACTGTAGTTCTTCAAACAGTGAAAAAGTGGGAGAAAGATGTGTACAATTGCGTTGACTTGACAATATACAGCACCTGAATTCAATATATTATATAAAATTACACTTTTACCATTGACCCATGTCCCCAGAAGATTTCTAGCAAAACTTGACAGTTGTTCTACCATCCTATTTCATACCAGTTTAGTAACAATCTCAATGGTTATATTTCTAGTATTTCATTTTCATATTTGTCGATAATTTTATTAGTACACATATTATTTAAGAGTGCAAAAACTCAGTTGTACTCAACCATACATCAATTTAATGAAATCTAAAAACGCATTACAAAAAAAAATTACATACATACATTTGAGATTATTTGGAATTTTTTTAGAAGCAAGTTTTTTTGTTGAGGATTTAGTAGAAAAGTATTAAAAATTATTAAAATTTCTACCAATGGCACCCTTTTACACCAAATAAAAAATATTTTTTTAATAAAATAAAAGTGCTGTCTTTTATAAAATGGTAAGACAAAAAGAATTTCGTGAACGCAACGAATTAATTTTGAAATTTGAATGTCTTAGTTATAAAAAATATAACATTAGCTTATTGCATAATATGTGTTTGGCTGCTTCATGGCATATGTTATATTGTTTAGTCAAATAAATACAGGCATACAGCCAATAGCTTCATTGCAAACCCCATTTTCACATTAACAATTTAACAGAAAGAACGGTTACGGCAGAGCTCTCAGCGATAGGACTATAGTTAAGCAAAAGTCACCATTTCTCAAAATACAGTTTTGAGATGCAACAAGTTGATATGAAAGAAAAATACAAATTTGTATGTTTTTATCTCCTTATACTTTAAAATCCTGAAATCTCATTTCGTTCCTTTATTATCTCGAAATTTATTATTGAAGTTAGTGACTTTCGTTCAAACTTGGACGATATATAAATAAACATTAGAGGCCCCTCGTCCAACCAGTTGCTCGTAATAAACAATAAACTACATAAACGACACATCCCAAGACTAAATTTTAATAATTAATGGGCACACGATAATTTCAAGGTAAAATATATAAACAAAGCTCATTAAAATTCATACAATATGTCGTACGTCTAACCTACACATTAATCATCAGAGTTCTTTTGATTGCTTTTTAACTTACAATAAAAACTTACGGCTAGATTAACTCGTTTAAAATAAATACACGCTATATGGCGACGTGATTCTGGCCACAAGATTATAAGTCAACCGAGATTTGCTATACAATGCTAAAAAAATAGTATCGTCGACGGCGAATCATCACCATACGTACACATGATCCCAAAATGCCATTTAATAGTGGCAATAAACATTCAATGGTAGAAATGATATAGGAATTTTTCAGTGTAAGAGAATTGCCTATAACAAAAATGGATTCACCGTGCACCACAAATGCATTCCAGTTGCATAAAATCATTTTGTCTCTCCTGTTAAGTGGATAAATATGATTTACACGGTGATGGATTACGTCGACGATATGGTACTTATGTATTATCTGGAATCATTTTGAAAATTTTAGGTTAGGTTAGGCTCAATGTTTTTGGTTACTAACTGTTATTTCACAGATATTCTGGTATTTCTTTCAACTTTCTTACAACGAATATCTTCACAATCTGACTGTCAGTCACAGCTGAACAAAATACCTTCACAATCTGACTGTCAGTCACAGCTGAACAAAATACCTTCACAATCTGACTGTCAGTCACAGCTGAACAAAATACCTTCACAATCTGACTGTCAGTCACAGCTGAACAAAATACCAGAATTTCTGTGAAATTAGAGATGAGTAATTTCTGCAATTTGCCGGAGACCTCCGAGACTTGCTTCCTTTTAAAAGTACTCCGAGTTCTAAGAGCAGGTCCCGGGTGCAGCGGTGCTGTTGGGGCTACCAGGACGCACGGGTTCGGTCGGAGCCGGAACCCGCAAAAGAACTCGAACCCTGGACCTGCTCCCAACTCGCGACTGGCTCGGACCGCGAACACGGGGACGCCGGTGGAAGCTTTTGGGTTCTGGTTCCAAGTTCCGGGTTTGGGTCCGAGTCCTGGACCGGGTTCTCTGGGAGTAGTCGATTTGAAAAAGGTGTAGGAGTAGGATCCGCTTCGAAGAAACCGAGTTCAAGAGTTGACTGTTGGTAAAAGCGATGGCCAATTGGTAAAAGTTCAAAATGAAAGCATTTACAATCTTCTGTCGAACTTTTACAAAACCGTTTCGATGGAGGTTAGGAGAGGTCAGCTAGTACAGTTACAAATATGTTGGTGGCTGAAATCTACAGGCTCAGCAGATAGACTCATTGCTTATTTCGGATTTTTACTAATTGGTAATTGCAAAATATTGGGATTTAGCCGTATAACCCGATATTTATCAATTTTCAGACTTTTACAATAACATATCGCAGTTGTAATATCTTTTTTTTATAATAAAACATAACATTTAATAATTTCAAAAGTGATTCACGATAATATGCAAGTATCCAAAATATTACTCAACCGAGTTCTGCTAAACAAAACCCAATCAAATCTAAACGCTGTCGGTAGACAAAAGAGATCTAGGAATTAATATTCAAAGCACATTGACGGCAAATAATGCTTCTGATAATTAATTAACCGACACAATGAATCATTAATATTTGCAAGATTAAATATTCATTAATAATATACGCAGTAGGTGCTGTCTTATCTCTTATTTAAATTTTTACTAATATTCATCACCGAGGACTTTGACTGGAGACTGCACAACAAATTAATTGTCGTTTTTTCTCAATTAATTTTTAAGAGCAAAGCAAATTGTATTGTTTTTTCTGTGGAATTTTATATTTTAAAGCATCGTTACTTCTTACGTATTGTGGGGCGACTTTGCATTGGAAGGTACTTAACTGAAAAGTAGATTTTTTTTTACTCTTTCCCTTTAGCCATTTTTTTACTCATTCCGTAAGCATTTCGCAAAAATCACATAAAAAGTCTGATAGGGAGATAAAATGGGCAGCAAGTAATTTTATCCAGTATTTATGATAAGCACCAAGTTATATTGATCAATGATAATTTATCACAGCAAATATTATATTAAACAGCAAAGCAAAAAAAAAATGACAGCCATGTATATATAAGCATTGTTTAGGCTAGTCACGTCAACGCTTTACCTGCTGGTTAGGCAGTGCTAATTGCTTAAAATATCCATTCATTTTATTCAGATGTCTTTCCAACTCATATAAAAGAATAAAAAATCACTAATAATAATTCTTAAATAGCTTGAAAAATCATTGTAAATCTTAAAATTTTTTCAAATCATAATAAAATCACCTCTTCACTAGCTGATTTTAAAATCTCAGCGTGTTCCAAAATATCGCCATGTTGCATTTTTTTCGTAAAATTTCAGGTACCTTCTAAAATTAAATTCGTGAGATTGCTGGTAGTTAGGTACCTAACTATCTAAAAAAATAAACACGATCGCATAAAATGGAACATATTATTACCTAAATATTTTGGTTCAAAAACCGTAAAGAATAATTAATTATTTTGTTTAGTTCAAATATGAGTAAAAAAAAATCCCTCACTATAATTTTTTTTGTTACTAAATTAAAATAATTAATTCAGCCATTATCTTTGGTGATGTACAATAATTTCAATATTGTAAATAATGCATTACCTTTCAAATGAGAATACAAATGAAAATTTGCATTGAATTGAAAACTATTTAAATAATGTCAAATTGACAAATTTACATTGTGCCTTTTTGGCATTTGACAGCCTAGCAGAAGAGTTCTAGAAAAATCTAAAAATTCTAGGGGTTAATAGAAGGAACCCTGTGTGGAGTAAGACGAAGTTAGTAAAATGTCATGGAGAAGGGCAAGGGAAGTTAAGGCAGTCTTAAAAAAGGGTCTTAATCAAGCAAAAACTAAACGTTTCACAACCTAATCACAATCAAATAAAACATTAATACCAAATTAAATTTAAATATGTTATATAAAACAAAATATGTACGATCGATGGAGTAGAGCATTTAGAACCGAAGAATAAATTTGATTAAAATAAAATTATCAGAATTCCCACCGATCTGGAGTCAGTTGCCTCCAATACCACCCATAAATTATTTTGGGAATGTTGAAAGGATAAAGAAAGCTGAAGAGAATCTGGTTATCCAGATCTGGTCACTAAAACATAGCTAGTCATTTGAATTCTGAGTGGCGGTCTTTTAGCCAAGATGATATTGAACATATCTTCCATTCTTAGATTCTTCATGCTCAACTCCGTACAAAAGGATAGTCTTTTTATAAATATGCCCTTTTTTATTTTCCGTGTTCACACATATTTTTTTAATGCCAAGTTTAGATAGATAACTATTCAAATGACCTTTACCTAAATTTAGAATAAAATGTTTCATAAATTAGGTGTGAACATTAAAATTAGAAAACGGCATGTAGAAAATAAAATATGTGTTCTACATCAATATTCTACAAAACATGTTAATAAAATTAGGATTCAATGGTATTTTAATAGATTCTATTTGAGATATAACGTTTTTGAGTAAAAGGGAGATGATTACTTTTACATAATGTAAAAATTAAAATTGAGAAGCCATTATTTAATCTGTTGAACTATTATTAATAAAAGATACAATTTAGTATCAAATAAAATTGAAAAAATTATTAAAAAGCAACAATTATATATATTATAAATTTTGTAGGGTCTACAAAAGAATATAATGTGTATCAAGTGGTTTGTATAAATTATTACAAATAATTACTACGCTAATGAATATCCCCCGATTGTAAATAAACTCGTTTCACCCGTACAAAGTATCCGTGACTCTTTCAAAATGTCCAAAAATTATGCAATGAATTGTTTTGAAAGGTAATAACGCAACCATTGTCAAATTTTTACAACACGCATCGATGCATTTCAGTCGACAGGTAATAATAATCATATTATAAATAGCCTTAAATTTAATCGCAGATCAAAAAATAATACATAATTTGTACACCTTGCGATCATGTGAAGAGAGGTAGATGGTAGAAGTCGTAACCCCTCTGTCCCCTCGCCGCAAGCCAGATGTAGACCACGTGGTACGCGCCCGGTACAAAGCAAATTAAACCAGCAAGAAAGAAAACTGCGCCTTGTATTCCGTTTTCTGGGTCGGCTACGGCGAAAGCCCCCATCCCTAGTAAGCCGGTACCTACCAGGAGTAGTGTTACCGCCGCTAGTACGGTTCGCCAGTTTTCTCTGACTTTGGGGTGCTTCCAGCAATAGCCATCTGTGGTCTGGTTTACGGGTAGATACTCGTGGATTAGCGAGTCGGAATCTCTCGAAGTCGTGTCGTCCGTGCATTTATAGGTTCTGAAAGAATTAAACAATTTGCACAATTATTATTATATAATTTGCTGATACCGACATTTTCAAAATTGGAACCTTTGTGAAGAAAATTAATCAAATTTTAAAAGAATCTTTTAAAATCCAGACAAGCAATAAAGTACCTACCTATAATATAAGTCAATTATTTTTATTCTATTTTTGAAATGTGATATTTTTTTAATTCACTTTTAGGGATGGACATTTAAAATATAAATCAATGTTTTTTTCTGATGTAATGCATCGATCGGTTGCATCAATGTTAATACGATGTATTGAGAAATACATCGATGTATATCATCCATCCCTATTCACTTTTCATCTTGGCAAATCAAGTTAGATGCCTTGATTTTTCATTGATTACAAGTAGTTTTAAATCATATAAAATGGTAAAGAGTAACAGTTGAATACACCAATTACATATTATAAACTAATTCATATTGAGATGGTCAACAGCACAGTGAGCAGAACACTCGGCTAGCAGTCAGACGGACTGACTTTTAAACACAAGTCATGCATAGTGAAAAGGTTTGTTCTATAAATCTCAGGGTTACAGCTTCTTTTTTAAGAAAAAATAATAAAATAATAGTGTCTAAAGCTGATATCAGTGATATAATAATACATATGTAAAGGAAATATATTCCCTTTAAATTTGAATCCTATAATGTCAATTAGAATGCAATCATCGATTGTCATTTGTTTTGTTATTCTATTATTTGATTGTTAGAAAAAACCATTCAAAGTGATATTAATAAACATAAATGTCGTTTCTTAGTTAAAAAAAACTTTGCAACACAAGTGTTTTATTTAGAAATTAATAAAAAGGAATTAAACCTATCAACTTATTATAAAACGACATTTATGTTTATTAATATCACTTTGAATGGTTTTTTCTAACAATCAAATAATAGAATAACAAAACAAATGACAATCGATGATTGCATTCTAATTGACATTATAGGATTCAAATTTAAAGGGAATATATTTCCTTTACATATGTATTATTATATCACTGATATCAGCTTTAGACACTATTATTTTATTATTTTTTCTTAAAAAAGAAGCTGTAACCCTGAGATTTATAGAACAAACCTTTTCACTATGCATGACTTGTGTTTAAAAGTCAGTCCGTCTGACTGCTAGCCGAGTGTTCTGCTCACTGTGCTGTTGACCATCTCAATATGAATTAGTTTATAATCAACTTATTATACATATATTATCAAAGATGACAAAGTCCATATTTTTGGCAAAACCGTTTTTGTTTTATTGCATGTTTGTTTACATGAGTATTTGGTTAATATTATCGTCAAAACAATACTATGTCAGCTTTCCATTCTATGATTCATAAATTAGTTAGGGCCGGTTTTATAAACGAAGTACCAAATTTCTGTTAAGTAACGAACCATTTTTCGTTAACGGACCGCTATCCGATCGTTATTTTATTTTACGTACTATAAACAAATTTGCATTAAGTACTAGCGGTCATCGGTTACGTTTAGTCCTAAAGTTTTTTTACTGGCAATGTTTTTGGCAAATTATAGTCTCTGATATTGTTTTTATCTATGGGTATTACTTTAGCTTTCAAAGTTGATTTTTATTTATGCAGAAGTCCTGAACTGTGTCACTATTCATGGTTATGTAATTGTTTCTCAAGGAGGCTATTATTTTAGTAACTCTCCGTACAACGATGCACGCTGTCGACTTGGAGACTCCCGTGAAGTCGCCAGCAGCTTGCAGCATTGATCCCAAAGCGTAGAATCGTAGTGTCAGTGACAACTGCTGTGCGGGCGTAACTGGCTGGTTTCGATGTGTCGCCGGCACTAATTGAGCTACAATTATATTTAAAATTTGAGCCACGGTTCTCTTTGACAACCGAAATCTCATTTTAAAATCGATGTCCGCATCATAATTAAAATAATCCGGTCTATGCATAAAAACACGTAGAGGTCTCCGTCCTCCCGCAGCTTCGTCTTCCCTGCTACTGCTATTAGATTACGACGATGGCGTGTCATCTTCAAGCATTGCCAAACGCCCATCCTCACGTTCACTGCTCGATGAATAATCGATGTCACAAATGCAAATAATATAATACTGTCTCTTTAAAATAAGCGATCGTGGGGCAACAACCAACTACTACTGACAGCTGTCAAATGACATTTGAGAAGCAACAAAACGGATCGTTATCCGTTTAACTGGTCAAAATCAGTCGGTTAAGCATTAACCAAAACTTAACCTACCAGTAACCTAACGAACGTTTATAAAACGGCAAAATCGGGCGGTAGACCAAATATTTGTGGCGGTAAACCAAAAATGGTATCAAGCGTAACAAACGGACGTTTATAAAACCGGCCCTAAATGTACCTTTATCTCTTAATTTTTCAAAAGAACTCAATATTATTAAACAAATTGCAATCAATAATGGTTATAATTCCAATGTAATTGAAAAAATTCTTAATCAAAAATACAAGAATAATTTCCTTAGATCATACATCTACCCTGTACAAAAGGATAAAGAAGAGAAAAAATGGAGGAAAATGATGGATTTTAATAATAAAATTTCTAATTCAATAAAAAAGAATGTACCTAATGAAATTATTCCTGTATTTTATACAAACAATAAACTTAAAAATTACATAGTAAATAATAAAGATAGAGATTCAAAAATGAAAAATCTGGAATTTATAAATTGAAATGTAATGATTGTGATTTCTTTTATATAGGTAAAACTTCGAGAAACTTTGAAATAAGGATTAAAGAGCATATGAAAGCTTTAAATAATAATAGTTTCTCGGAGTTTGCCAAACATTTAATAAAAACTAGTCATACCTTTAATTTTAACAGTGGAATAGAATTAATACATTGTAAGGTAAATATTCGGAACAAACGTCAACGGTTATGTAACGGGATTGTGTATGTTATCTTTGCTTTAAAAAACAGCCTACGTTTTTGAATGGTTTGTCTGGCAAAGCAAGGTTTGTGTAGCGGGCTTGTGTATATTATCTTAATTTTAAAAGTTTTATAAAAAAAAAGTGCGTATTAACCGTTGACGTTTGTTCCGAACTGCAAACAGAGTGATTTGACAGTGTGAAAGCAAATTTTCAATTTACGTAAATAAAATTAAAAATGTAACATTTTCAACCTCCCCGAATGCAAATAGTTGTCTTTTATGGTAATTAAGAAGAATCTAAAAGTTTTATAGAAAAAAAAGTGCGTATTAACCGTTGACGTTTGTTCCGAACAATTACCCATTGTAATGTCAATGGCATTCAGTTGGATAAATTAGAAATCTTAGAGATTAGAAAGAGTGTTAATGCAAATTTAAATATTATTAATAATCAAATATTGTTTTTAAATGACCCATTATTAAATCTATTCCCCTTTTAAATTTTTAATTGTTCTATATTGCCCCTTGTCTCCTACACATTATTTTCTTTCAAATTTTATTATTGTTTATGTCTATTATTTTTCTCTATTACCTATGTATGTCTATTTTTAAGGAATAAATTCGGTGTTTGGGCTAAATTCCTAAAAAATAAAACTAGTTATTTTTATACTAATTTGAGGTCGGGGAATCCGAATCTGAAAGAATTAGGCGGCGGCAAGCAATATTAACTGAATTACAAGACTTTAAAAAATTTTGTACACATACAGGAAAATAGCCATTTTGGAAGCATTTTGATTCCTAGAAAATCAAACTAGTTATTTTTATACTAACTATGGGCCGGGGAATCCGAATCTGAAAGAATTAGGCGGCGGCAAGCAATATTAACTGAATTACAAGACTTTAAAATTTTCTATACACACACACATGAAAATAATCATTTCGGAAGTATTTTGACACACGTAGTACAAAGATCATAGAAAAACAAGATAACATAGATGTTTTTACCACACAAAATTAAGTGTTGCCATTAAGCAGTAATATTAATAACGTAAAATAACATGTTTATATTTGTGTATAGAAAATTTTAAAGTCGTTTAATTCAGTTAATATTGCTTGCCGCCGCCTAATTCTTTCAGATTCGGATTCCCCGGCCCATAGTTAGTATAAAAATAACTAGTTTGATTTTCTAGGAATCAAAATGCTTCCAGAATGGCTATTTTCCTGTGTGTGTATAAAAATTTTTAAAGTCGTGTAATTCAGTTAATATTGCTTGCCGCCGCCTAATTCTTTCAGATTCGGATTCCCCGACCCCAAATTAGTATAAAAATAACTAGTTTTATTTTTTAGGAATTTAGCCCAAACACCGAACTTTAGCCATTTTTAAAATTCGTTCTGTCAAAACCCTGAAGAAGTCAGCTTTGCTGATGAAACATGTCGGTTTTTGTAAATAATTAAGTGGTTAAGGGTCGGGTTTGGAAAACATCGCTCCGCATTAGCAGTAGCATCCGCGTCTCGTAGCAGCAATACTAGAAAATTATATACGGGTAGTTAGAAAAATGTGTAAAGTTACTAGTGATTAAATTTTTTTTACTGTAATCTTACAAATTCTATAAGTTATACATACTGCAACTTTAGTTAAAACGTTGAAAAAGGCCTTCGCGATTATCTCTCCTGAACCTGTTGTAAACATTTTTACCAAAAATCCTTCCGTAATCTCAGAGTAAACATTATGTTAAAACATGCTATTAAATTAAAAGTGCTTCAGTGTATCTAGATTTTTATTGTAATTCGCCTAAACTTTCTGAATTTTTCAACTATTCTCCGCCATACAAAAATGTATGTCAAAATAATACGCCGCGCGATGTCTTATATAACGGTTGAATTTCACAGAATTCATTCAGTCGTGAGAGAGCGGTCAAGGTGGGACCACGCATATTTTTTTCGCAGCAATTTTGTTCGCTGTTTATTCGATTTTTGAAGGAATCATTGAGGAGATAGGTGTTACAGTAACCGGGTAAGTAGAAATAAAATATATCTAATAAATTATTTTTAACTTGATTTACAGTTTTACAGACTTTATTTTTATTTTTATTTTTAAACTTCAGGTACCTTCAAAATGGGTAAAAATAAAGGAATTCTTGCTTACCGTGCCATAAAAAATAGACCCTCCCACTGGAAGAAAAGGAGAATAAGGTAGATAATAATGTCAATTTTTTTTTTTTTTTACTGATTTCTATCAAAGGTAGTTTTAAGGTGGACTGAAGTCATTTTGCTTTTTGACTTCTAAAAATTTCGGCATCCATCTTGAATTTCTCTGTAGTTATCTACCGATTTGGTTCAATATCAGAATTCGGGCGTTTAGAAGTGCACTGAACTCGGATCTAATGTCAAAATGCAAAATTTCGGCATCCATCTTGAATTTCTCGTGTTCTCTACCGATCTGGTTCAAAATCAGTATTGGGGAGTATTGGCGAGCACTGAACTCGGATCTAATGTCCAAATGCAACATTTCGGCATCCATCTTGAATTTCACTAGTTATCTACCTATTTGGTTCAAAATCAGGATTAGGGCGTTTGGACGTGCACTGAACTCGGATCTAATGTCAAAATGCAACATTTCGGCATCCATCTTGAATTTCTCTAGTTATCTATTTGGTTCAATATCAGGATTCGGGCGTTTAGAAGTGCACTGAAATCAGATCTAATGTCAAAATGCAACATTTCGGCATCCATCTTGAATATCTTAAGTACTTTGACGATTTGGTTCAAAATCAGGTTTAAGGAGTTTGGGGTTCACCGAACTCGAATTTAATGTCAAAATGCATAATTTCGACGACCATTTTGAGTTCTCTACCGATTCCGTTCAAATTGTCACTAAGTTTTATTGAAAACAACGACAACATCCATTGATAAATCGAATGAATTTCGATGTTGGGTAAATTCTGGGTTGTATTATTACAAATAAATTTATTTTATATGTTTTTTTAGAAAAGCAGCAGAAGCAATATAAATGACGTCGTTATAACAGAAACTATCAGTGAACATGTAAGTTTTTTAAATAAACATAAGCGGCCTGAGTAATGGCCTTCCATATAAACTTTTTGCTATAATGAATGATCTACCACACTTTTTGTGAATGTTTAGAATTATCGATAATAGACCTGGAGAAAGGATGATGTCATTACAAAATGACAGTCTTATGAATAAATGAGGAGCTAACACTTATCACTCTGCATTGTTTTGTATTTTTTTATTAATAAGTTTACATTACAAATGTATAGTATAATGTCCTCCACGCTAGGAATTCACCTGTGTTGTGGAGGACATTTTTCAATTTTAAAATTATATAATAGTAAACAAGTATATAATAGTAACTTTGTTATTTTTGGATAATGCTGTGAAATAACTATAATAATTGTAAGTAATAATTAATTTATTTTGAACTTACATATAACATTTGCAATTTTACCTGTAACACGCACAACACGAGTTACAGCGTGTTTTATACAAAGAAAAAAAAACTTTTCAATAGCCTTCTATAAAAAAACAGAGTGGAAGATACTTTATGTATCGCCCTGGTGTAAGACCACTATTCAGAATTGAAACGTTGCTTGAAATGGCTTTAGCCGTGTGTGGTGACCAAATCTGAATAGCCAGGTACTTCCCCTATATTATTCCCCTCCCACCTTATTCAGCCTCACAACACACCCCAATCACTGGCCCCAGGCGATTGATAACAGTTGGGACTTTGTAAGGTACATAAAAATAAAAATAAAACATTTAGTTGTTTTATAAAAATTTGTCTGAACTTCTTTATATTTTTGACTGTCTTTTTCTAAATGTGCTTCGTTCTACTTTATGTATATCAAAGATAAATTGTAAAATATATTCTTTCTTACTAGGTATTAATAAAAATCTGTATGCATATAAATAAACTTTCAAAAACAAAACTACCTGTTTTTTAATTTCTAAGGCACAGAGTAAAAACTGATTGTCGTAACTTATTCACACCCATTATTTTCTGGTAAAATTATAAAAAAAATTAATAACATTATACAAACCATATATGAACCAGAAATTTTTTCTACATCAAAACACCATTAGATTCTATGTCACATTGAGTCAAAAACTAAGACGTCTGTAAAGGTCCAGGGGCTAAAAAAAGTCTATGTATCCTTGCCCTTGCATAATATGATTTATAGTCTGTCGAGCTGTATCAATTATGTTGGAAATAAATTAAAATTTTACAAAGCAAGTGTATTTTTATTCCGTATTTTATCAAAATGCTGAGCAGCCGTGCCTGAATCTAACCAAAATACACAGTAGATCGCGGCGGCCGAGCTTGTTTGCAACTACCAAAAATACCTAACTGCAGTGAATGGGCAGTTTGACCCAGGCGCAAATGTCTCTATGAGCTATCCACGCTATTCCACAATATGATTCTTAGTATGTTAAGCTGTATCCATTATTATAGTAGGAACTAAATTTTAATTTTAGAAGGCAAGTGTATTTTTATTTCCTAAGTCCGTAGTGTCTAGTATACCCACATCTCCTCTAGTCAGACGCAGCCGGTCAGCTGCGGCCGTGTTTGTCTACAAGTACAAGAAATACCTAACTGCAGCGTCAGCGCGGTTTGATACCCGACCCTTAATACAAAGTTATCTATTAATTTGAATACTATTTTCTATTCAAACTTATTAAATGTTTTAATACAGCAATGAGAAACATATTTTTGACAAGGTTCATGCAAATGCTATTCTCTAATCGTTGTAAATTTAAGTTAATTTTCGTAAAGTTGGGTGGACTTTGCAACCTTTGATATTATAACCCTGATATATAACCTAAAAACAAGCTTTTGCAAAGGTATGGTATTTTTTGGGTGCACTTTAGACTTAGTTTATGTTATGGCATTGACAATAGCTAAAAATTAATATTAATTGAAATTGTCATTTGAAATTTCCCGGAATGCTGAATCGTTTTCAGTTTCCCTACCGAACAAATCGCCAACAGCATAAAGTGTGTGGGATTTGGAATCAAAATCGGTGTTAAATCTTTGTTTTTTATAAATGTATGTCAGTGGGCGATGATCGTGAACTATTTTGGGGCGTTTGATTCATTTAATTGCGACAAGTTATGTTTTTATGGATTGAATAGCATTAAAGTGTATTTGTTTTCGTTGCTCCTTTTATAGCTTTCCACAAATTATTCTCAGAACGTATAAGTGAATTGGAATGTTAGTATCTTGTTGTTTAGTTGCATTAAAAAAATTATCGACAAGGAAGGATGCAAAAAGATGCCGATTGAGTCTGCCGTGTTAAATGTAGTTGAATATAAAGGTCATTACCTGCATTGGTCAGTGTCTCTGAATTTAGCCTTGACGGGAGAGCGGTCAACAGTGGCCCCGTAAACTTTGATGGCTTCATCCGTCTCCTCTTCGAATGCATCGTCTATTGAAAACCTTTTTTCGCGACTGCTACCGAACGGCCTCGTCATTTTGAGAAGCGTCGTGAAGCCGATATTACAAATAAACGCACATTTATGTAAGAAGGGATAAACAAAGGCAGCCGAAGGCAGCTGTCAAAATAAGTTATTTACGCACACGGGAAGGTGAGCAGTTGGCATCCCTTATTTGCAGGGTTGCCAATGCACATGTTCTAAAATACCCACAACAGTTATTAAAATTCCCCACAAGTTCCTTTACTTCCAAAATGAAACAAAATTCTACAAAAATTAACAATTATTTTTTACTATCAAGTATTTTCGAATTTTCTTTTTCGTCCATGCTTTTAAAACAGAAATTTGTTTAAACATTTGCCGCTGAAGAAAATGAAATTATGGTGCATTCTCACAATTATTGTAAATATTTTTCAATCGAATTTTTCCCACAAAAGGGTTCTCTCGCAAAACACCCAATTCTTGAAAAATCTTATAAATTCCCCGTAATTTGCCGAATTTTTCACGAATTGGCAACCCTCTTTATTCGTAGTACGTAATGCCAACTTCATATTTTAATTGGGAAAATTGTCGGTAGGTACTTTAAATGAAATGTGATGAAAATAATCAAGAAACGCAGGTAAACAAAAAAAACGTAGCAGCATTAGGGATTGGTTTATTGATGCAGCATTATTTGCATGCATTCATAGCACAGTATACGCTAAATAACTTCTTTTTTTTTTACATGAATACCGCACAAGAGTCCCAACTGCTCCCGTCTGGAGCCAGTGGGACTATGGCATCCCCAATTGGGGTATGTTGTGAGGCTGATGGTAGTGAGGAGGGGAAGGAGACAGGGAAGAGGAAGGTGAGGAAGTACCTGGCTATTCAGATCTGGTCACCAAACACGGCTAAAGCCATTTCAAGCAACGTTTCAATTCTGAATGGTGGTCTCACACCAGGGCGATACTGAGAGTATCTTCCACTCTGGAACATGCAGCAAATATACTATATTATTTTTTAAATGAATAATTGTGAAATAACACAAATTATTCAAATAAAATTTATTTGCCACGCCGGGATTCGATCCCGCGACCTTCGGAGTTTATTTATTTCAATATTTTCAGATTAAAATATTTTTTATGGAAATACTATTTTTATTATAGCAACACTGGTGTCAAAACTGTCAAACAAACGTGCCTGGAGGTTATGTTTTTAATTTGTGTCAAATTTGCTTGAATACATGTCACCGCCAAGATGACTGCGGCAATAAATAAATGGGAAGACGTGAAGCCCCCGCTGAGCGACTGTGTCCTCGATGGCATCAAAAAGCTGGGCTTCACAAAAATGACGCCAGTCCAGGTAAAACCAAGTTAAAGCAATTCATAAATTTGAAGTTACGATTTATTGCTCGTCTGTCCGACCGAAAAAAGCAATCTGTTTTTATTGCTTACAATATAGCTATAGCGATTTTGCGATTTGCTAGTAGTTCTGGTTTCATATTGTTTGTAATAATAAATTAATAATCCTTGTGACTTTATATTCTACCCTGCACAGGAATGGGGAATGGTATAATCTACTAAGTTAAATGCTGAGATTACAACAATCTTGGGTAAATATCGGTTCGGACTGGCCACGCTTATTACGAATAATTTTTAGAAAAAAACTTTAGATTCGCCTTAATTACTATAAAAGGAAACTCTTTGGCTTTGGGGCGGCGGAAAATAATGCATTTTAATTTTCAATTGCATAAAACCAAAATTCACTTCGCGAACCGACACAGCGAAAATCCGCGGCCGTACCTGTCACTGTTATGTTGGTATCCTTGATAAATTAACAAGAGCTAATACGACTGTAGCCGACTTCGTGGGATAAAACGCATAATTATGAAATTTGTCTAGCGGGCTTGTTTGTGTAACATGGTTTGTGATACGAAAGAAAGTACCCCTTTATAACGCCTACTCGCGTCAAGGCAAGAAAAACATCCCAGTTTTCAAGTAGTTTAGCGGCTACGCTAGGTTTGTGTAACATGGTTTGTGATTCGCGGTATTTCATGTAGGTATCCCACGAAGTCGGCTACAGTCGTATTAGCTCTTGTTAATTTATCATGGATACCAACATAACAGTGACAGGTACGGCCGCGGATTTTCGCTGGGTCGGTTCGCAAAGTGAATTTTGGTTTTATGCAATTGAAAATTGAAATGCATTATTTTCCGCCGCCCCAAAGCCAAAAAGTTTCCTTTTATAGTAATTAAGGCGAATCTAAAGTTTTTTTCTAAAAATTATTCGTAATAAGCGTGGCCAGTCCGAACCGATAATTACCCAATCTTGTTTTGTTATTCATTTGTCTAATACAGTGGTTCCCAATTAGTGATATTCACTACCTCTTCACTACCCTTCAAGCAACCTCACGTAACCCCTAGGGTTACGTGAGGTTGCTTGAAGGGGTACGGGCAAAGATATTGAAATATGATAGATGTGCTATCTGCAGTTTTTACTAGGTGGGACTGCGCTTCCGGGTGTCGCCGATATTGTTTACCAATTAACAAATAAACTAAATTAACGCAAAACCGAACGAACGAACTAAATGAACGAATTCTTTCCATCTTCAAACTATATTGTTCCAACACTAATGCACACCTTCAAAAAATCAACGAAATGAACAAATTCTTTTCGTATACAAACTACACTGATTAGGTTAGATAGTTGCGCGGACATCATAGCATATCTCTTTTGTATTTGAATATCTTTGGGTACGGGCATGCTAACAGTAAAATCGCAGAAATATATTTTAAGTCAATCTATCTGCGCATGACACCGTAAGCACCTACACGGGCAGCAGCATAGAACGACATCAAATATGGAACGGAAGAATATTGTAATTGTGTTGTGTAAAGAATTAAGATTTTTAATAAGTCAGGTACGCCACATACGTCATACATATGTTATAATTGTAATGTTATATTATCGTGAAAACAAGCTGATGGGTCCAAGTGATTAAAGATAATAAATGACGAAAAACTAATTTAATATTTTTATTTATCATTTTGGCTAAGGGGGAATGCAAGTTTAGGCTTTTTCTTGAAGGGGTACTCAGGAAAAACTAATTGGGGACCAATTTCTATTTCTTCTGAAATCGCATTCCAGTACAAATAGTCAACACTACATACTAATGAAGAATATTTTAACCTTTTAACTTAATTTGCATAAAAGTTTAACCATTTTGTTTTGGTGTAATTTCAGGCAGCCACCATTCCACTTCTTCTGACGAGTAAAGATGTGGCAGCGGAGGCTGTGACGGGGTCGGGGAAAACCCTGGCATTCCTCATTCCTTTAATGGAACTCCTGTTGAGAAAAGCCTCTGAAAATCCATGGAAGAAGCTAGAAATTGGAGGCCTCGTCATATCCCCAACAAGAGAACTGGCAACACAGACACATGAGGTCATCTTAAACTTTCTTTTCATTTTGAACTCACTTACTCTTACATTCATTAACTAATTCTTTTAATTCACCCTGTAGTATCTTGTAATTCACCAATACAGAACTAGTTCAACATAAATTTTAAGTTCAAAATTCCAATTGAAGACATTAATCCCTCAGGCTAATTTGTTCAGTTTTGGGAACAGCTCATATAGGTCTCAAAGAAATCATTGTGTTTTCCTTACTATCATGGTGAAACATATATGATCTAAACCAGTGTTTCCCAACCAGTGGTCCGCGAGAGGCTAGAAGATGGTCCGCGGTGGTCTGCCGGTCAATAAACGGCCAGCGTGCGGGCGGTCCCTGGTCGAAAGTCTGAATAAAAAAAATCGGGACAATATTCAGTTTATCATTATTGCACCTTGTGGTCAGTGGCCATTATGGTATTCCGTTTCGCCCCACCCCATCCTATCCCGTTCTACCCCCTCCGTTGTGGTAAATATTCCGCTAGAACCCGTCCTACGCTATCCCATTACGTCCCTCCCGTTGTGCTATCCATCCCGGGTGCCACCCATGCTAGCCTACGCCACTGACCACAAGCAGTGGCTTAGGCTAGCATGGGTGGCACCTGGGACGGATAATATGGTGTCACCCCCCCCCCCCCCATTAATGCTGACAAAACGCAAATTTCGACTTCATAAAAAAAATGGTCTTTCGTGGGGGGGGGGGGGGGTGGTGGTCCCGGGTCAGAAAAAGGTTGGGAACCACTGATCTAAACGAAGAGAAAATACCACGCTTTATATTCATGTCTAAAAATTAGCCACAGGAGAATTAAAATGTACATATGTATATGAAACCAAAGTTTCCGAATGCAATTTGAGAAAAAAATTACGAAAGTTTGTGAATTTTTTAATTCATTATCTATTTTATTCTTCTCATAATTTGGGAGGTGGGTATGGATACTGCCGCCCCGGGAACCATTTATTGGATAACAGGTGTTATCCAATAATAAACAGGAACCACAAGTGGTTCGCTACGTTTGGTGACTTAGTAAGGGGGCCCGGGTTCATAGGGTGAGGTGTGTCCAGGTCTTGGCGGCGGATGCTTCTGCCCATCTGCTGCGTGGCAGGTCGGATTGAGAGAGGCTGGCTTAGGGAGGCCCTTTGACCTTTCTCTCGAACCCATCCATCGCCTTGCACCACAGTTGGAGTGATGGATTCATACATTGTCACTCCTGGACCTCCTGACCCAGAATCCTACCCACCCTTCGTACCTTTTTCCTTCCCAGAACTTCCTATCCTTCCCTTCCTTAAAAAGACCCTCCACACAGCATCCCCTAAGATGACATAGGCCCTGAGGGAAATTATTTTCCTTGGGGCCTCTTGTGTGTGTCTACCCTATAAACTTCATGGATCACGTATGTGACATCTGCCTATGGGGATAGCCGCCGAGGTTACGAGGATACAACAGATGTGTTGATCAAGTTAACGTCTTTTCCCCAAACTTATTTAATCTCTTTATCTCTGCAGGTCCTAGACACATTTCTCCAGCACCCCTCCCTCTGCCACATCAAGCAGCGCCTGCTGGTAGGCGGTGACTCGGTGGACGAGGATGTGAGGGTGCTCCGCGAGGGCGGGGGCCATGTGCTCATCTGCACGCCCGGCCGCCTTGAGGACTTGCTCACCAGGAGGCCTGACTTTAACCTGTCTGTGCACATGAAGAGTCTGGTATTTTTTACTCCTCTTCTTTAAACACCTTCTTTCATGATCATAGGTTAGAAGCCTGTCCCATCATAATAAGAAATAATGTAATAAAAACGCTTGAGAGGGGACTGAATACTCACCTCTGTGTATGAATATTATTAGTTCTGTAAATTTAAGGACTCGGCAACTAGCCATTCAAATAGAATAAAGAATTATGTTTATACTAGTACCAATCCTTGAAAAATCACAGGATATTAAGAAAGCTGTCTGTAAAATAAGGTCTCCAAGGTGCTGCAGTTGCGAGGAACGCTTTATATGTGAGGGAGCGGGCAGCGGATCGACAGATACGGAGGACGAAATAAAAGGTGTCAGTCGAAGTAGTGAGTCAGTCGTTTATTGTGCTACGTAGCGGGGGTAACATGATGTATGAGAAAGTGCCGTAGATGAGATACTGCAGGTGCACGGAGGTGGTGAAGATGGTACGGTGAAGGTCAGCGCGTTGCTCGACACCGTGGCGGTGGAGATGACCTATCTTCCAGGCCGTTGCTCGACGCTTTGAGTCGCGGAGATGAACGGTGAGTGTTTCTGTGAGCTGAGCCACCAGCAGGTAGTCCTGGCGAGGTGGAGCATGTTTCCATGGCAGCGAAACACGGTGGGCTTCGGAGTGCCATGAAATGGTGAGCTGGCATCCCTTGGCTGAAGGTGACGCAAACCTTGTAAGTCGCGGGATGTAGCTGTTCTGTGGAGCTGAAGACACGGTGGGCCTTATAGCTGAGACGTGGTGATGGACCTCGAGGAAGCTGCCCTGGAGAGAGCAGAGATGCATCGGGCTCTCGTGTGCGTGCTGTTACATGATGAGCTGTTGACCGACTGTTAGATTGAGACTGACTGGTCCCGGCAAGCAAATCTGCTGCTTATATAGCCGAAGCCGAGCGGTAGAGTAATTACCCTCACGGTAGGTAATACGTGCCACTTGGCAGTTGTCGAGAAGGTTCGGCGCTGTACAGATATTGTACGGTGCTAGATTCGAGACCTTTCTAGGCGGTGGCGATATTATTATTCATCGAGACGGCGTGGCAGGCAGCCGGAGTATATCGTGGCCGGCATAGTTAGGTAGGTACATAGATAAGTACTCTGCAGCGCCTCTCAAATAATAGTATTTAACGGCTTAGATGTTTCTCGTGCATTCTCGGTGATCCAGCAACACTGGCATGTAGCCCAGCTCCCCCATGCCAAATCGCCACTCTGCGATGCTTAGTCTCGGCATGGCAGCCTTTCGCGATGGAGCTTCACTCGTCGCACCCGCTAGGTGTAAATTACTCTTTTTTTTGTGTGCATAGAACAAAATCCCAATTTATGGAAAGGGGTCGTCCATTAATCACGTGATGTTTTTTTAGCAACTTTTTAACCCCCCCCCCCCCCCCCAAATCACGTGTATTTTTTTAGTACAAAGTATTTTGAAATTTTCAGAATATTATCACAAAAAATAAATACACGTGATATATCATTATACCCCCCCCCCTCCCCCCCCCGTCGTGATATTTCGTGATTTTTCCCGAACCCCCCCCCCCCCCCCCCTTTCGATATGGACGACCCCAAAACAGTGTATGAGTGCGCAAAATGAAAAGAGTGCCGGACGGCCATCAGTTTCAAAGTTGTGCCAAAGTGGAAAAATGCTTGCAGATCGTTATTACCTTGTTATTTTCAAAATTGGACCTGTCGAATGATTCTATATCTTTTGTGGGATCGTTAATCGATCGATTTACATTAAATGAATAAATAATCATCCAGACTTGCAGGAATTCGTGTTTAAAGCGATCTAAATTAAAATGTGTGACAGTAAATGTGTATTTTCCACGAAAACGGTGCTATATAAATTAGCCAATTATTATTTATGAAAAATCACACAAATCTGATAGGAGATCACGTCTGTTATCTCTTAACGAAGCCACAAAAGATATAGAATCGCTCTTCTGATTAGTCAAGAATTTAGACTATCCCATGTTTTTTCGAGGGTCTGTGTTAGTTCTTAATATTAAACTGCAGTTTATGATTGCAACTAGTTATTAACCATATTTATTATCCCATTTAATTTTTAGGAATTACTAGTTCTGGACGAGGCCGATCGACTTCTCGATCTCGGTTTCCATGCCACCCTAACCACCATCTTCGGCTACCTCCCCCGCCAGCGACGCACCGGCCTATTCTCCGCAACGCAGACCAAACAACTGGAAGATCTCGCCCGTGCTGGCCTCAGGAACCCAGTCCTCGTGAGCGTGAAAGAAAAAGCATCGGTCAGCACTCCTGTCCTGCTAGAAAATCTATACATGGTGGTGGAACCGCAAGATAAACTTATGGTTCTACTGAGGTTTATCAAGGAGCACAAGATGAAGAAGGCGCTGTTATTTTTGCCGACGTGTGCGTGTGTAGATTATTGGGGAACTGTTTTACCAACGTTGCTGCCCGGAGTAGAGCTGCTGGCTTTACATGGGAAGATGAAGCACAAACGACCTAAGATAATGGAGGAGTTCAGGAAAGCAGAGAGGGCCATTTTACTGTGCACGGATGTGTTGGCAAGGTTGGTTTAATATTACTAATTGTTTGTCTTTCGTTTCATTTTCCCAAAAAAAAACTGTCGGCACAAGTCTCTTGCTTTTTCTATGGTCGTCAATCTTTAAGTGGAGATTGTGAGAATTATTTGGGCCAGGTTCAGACTATAAACTTATCTGTGCATGTAGTTTTTTTGTTTTACCTGATCGAGGTGATGTTTTCATTGGGTGTCCTCGTGTATCATCATATTCGCTCTACATATCGAAATCATCTAAGCGTTTCATTCTTCATCTAGTTTATAAAGCTTTTGCAATGTTATCAGATCTCCATATTCAGAAGTTTTGTTTTTTGTTAATGCGGTGACGGTTTACAAATAGTTCCTGTGAGCACTTAAGCCATAGGCCTATTGTGCTATCTCCCATTTTACCTCAATCCTTTAACAATAACCCAGTCCCTTTAATAAAGCTCACCAGGGTTGTCATTGGATATGTGGCTATGTTTTCTGGTTCTACAGTGTGTCTCCTTAGGTATCTGAGCCTAGTTCCCATGCCCATGGCGGGACATTGGCACCATACGTGAATTGGAGTCTCTTCATCCTCTTCACATTTCCTACATCTATTGGTGTTTTGTACTCGCAATAGCTGCATGTGTCTCCTGAGATGGCAGTGTCCCGTTAGTAGTCCTACCAGTTCCCTCAGCGAGTTTCTGTCCATACCGAGTAGTTTCCTGGTTCGTCTAGGGCAGTGGTTCCCAACCGGTGGTCCACGGGATCTAAAATGTGGTTCACGAAACATTTATTCATTTACTACAAAAACTGAATTGAAGGGGTAACCAAAAGCTGATCCGTAACTCTTTTGGTATTAATGATAGAGAGGGAGCTGAAGAAGTCCAAGAAGAACACAATGAATTGCAAGGAAGCGTTTAATTACGCGATTAACAGTTTATCATTGTTGTACCTTTTTGTCCCTGTGAGAACAAATAAATGTAATACTGGTCCCCGGTCTCAAAGGGGGTGGGAACCACTGGTCTAGGGTCTGGTCCGTTTATGAGTACTTTGGATTGCCTCATTCCGGGGGTCCTCTCCCATTCCTTCCAGTGCTGGGATTTCCACCTTTCAATATTTAATTTGGTGTGGCAAGCTGCTACTCCTACGACCGGCTCGGATCCCGCAAGTGGTGCTTTCGCCCCTTTCCTTGCTAGTTCGTCAACCCGCTCATTGTCCTCAATATTCAGAATATGGTTGTACATTGTTTTACACATAGGTAATAGAAACATAGGGAGAAATGACAAAGAAGCGTGTTGACTGTCACCGAGCCAATAAAAGTTATTGCATGTATTGTTTTTTTTTTTTTTTTTACATTAACTCCACACAGGAGGCCCTGAGGAAAATAATTACCCTCAGGGCCTATGTCATCTGGGATGCTGTGTGGAGGGTCTTTTTGAGGAGAGGAAGGAATGAACATTGGTCTTGAAGAGACCCATGTTGTAGGAAGGAGGAAACACAGAGGCCGGCAAGTTAGTTAGAATCAGAGGCGGGGCACTGCTGTGTGTAGATGCAATCTGCAGTAGTATGAGTGAGCGATGTTGACGACATACCCTATGGTTAATATTTCTTTCACTATCTAATAACCTAAAATTTCCAGAGGTGTCGATATCCCCGAGGTGGAATGGGTACTGATGTGGGAGCCCCCAGTGTCGGCCTCGTCGCTGGTGCACCGGGCGGGGCGCACGGCCCGCGGAGGCCTGCCTGGCCGCTGCCTGCTGCCCCTCCTGCCGCAGGAGCTGGACTATGTGGACTTTATCCGCCGCAATCAGAAGGTGGACATGGCAGAGACCAAGCTGAAGGATGAGAAGTTCACAGACGCTGAAAGGGATAAGGTGGGTAGGGAAAGGGATAAGAAGCATTCAGAGGGGAGTAAATCTACCTATTAGCTAGGGCTAGCTTCAATCTCTAGGGTTTTTGCTAAATACAGCATGAATAATGATGCTAAAAACTTCACCTGGCAATTAAATCAAACATTCTTTTTGATACAGTTATTAGAATGTTCTAGTAAGATGAAATAATTAACACTATTAAATAATAACTGTTGAATTCAGCAATGTAATGCATTAAAACTTAATTTTTCGTGTTTCCCATTTTCGCAGGTCATAGGTGCTCTTCGAAAACTCCAAATGAAAGACAGGGCAACCTACGATAAAGGCATCCG
Organism: Limnephilus rhombicus; assembly: GCA_929108145.2. Lineage (NCBI taxonomy): Eukaryota > Metazoa > Arthropoda > Insecta > Trichoptera > Limnephilidae > Limnephilus > Limnephilus rhombicus. The sequence continues at coordinate 11,819,664 of OV815291.1, forward strand.
GGCCTTCGTCTCCCACATTCGAGCATACAGCAAGCACGAGTGCAGTCTCCTTCTCCAGGTCAAAGAATTATCCCTCGGTCATCTCGCCAACTGCTACGGTCTATTAAAACTTCCCAAAATGCCAGAAGTCACCCCAAAAGACGAGAAAGAATTCAAAACACTCAAAGACAGAATGGACTTCAACACAATCGGCTACAAAGATAAACAGAGAGAAGTCAGTCGACAAAAAAAACTTGTTATTTTTAAAGAAACAGGAGAATGGGAAGGAAAGAATAAGAAGAAATGTAAGAAAACCGAGCCTTGGGAGCTCGCCAAACAAAGTAAACTGGAGAAACAGGATAAGAGGAAAGTTAGGCAGGATAAGAAGGCCAAGTGGAAGGCTATTGAAGAGGAGAGCGGAGTGAAGAAGGCCAAGAAAAGAAAGGCGCAGATGAGCAAGGAAGATATGGAGGAACTGTTGAAGGATGTGGCATTATGTAAAAAACTCAAACAGAAGAAGATTTCTAATACAGATTTTGATAAGCAATTCGGAATTGAAGACTCTGACTGAAAATATACATAGTTTTTATTGAAATGTTTTTACAGTCTTTTTTTCTTACCTACATTTCCTTTTATCTTTTTTCTTCTTAAATAATGATGGTCTTCTGAAGTAACCTCTCTACGGACATCAGCTTCTTAAAATATTTTGTCTAGTACTCTTTAAGCCACCAATTCCTAAAAGGTGTTCTGCGAAAACCTAGGGTTCCGTGGTAGGGTCACAGATGTTCCGCGAGTTATGGCGCGGGCGTTTTGCAGAAACCAATTAAAATAAGTTCATTTTAAGACTATTATTAATTAAACAATGAAAAATTCCATTCTTTTAATGAATATTTTCAATTCAGTCAAACATGACACCTAAGCAAACGATTGGGTTAATAATAAGGTATAAATAAAATAAGTTTGTTTTGTATGTTTTGGGATTCAAATTCCTGGAAAATATAATAATATTATAGACCAGTCAGTGGCTAAGTTGGCATCGAGTTTGGGTCCTACCCAGGCGTCGCATGTTCGATTCCTCAGCTGGCTAAGTCCTTCATCACGACACAAGCAACATTTTCCGCTTATTCTACGAGATTTTCAAATATTATCGGGTTATTCGTAACCCAGGAATGTTGGTCTTTCTTTTAAAAATAATTATTATTTTTTGGTGACCCGGGCAACTCAACAACGTACAACTTCAACGCCTCCTTTGAAAAGTAATGAAAAAAAAAATTGGTTAAATAGATTACAACTGGGAAAGCCTTGGAAAAAATTTCACCTGTGGTGCTTTTCCGTTTTGTGATATTTATAACTTAATTTTCCTATAATATTTACTTATAAATTGCCCAAAGAAATTTCTGTATTTACTGCAGAATGCTTTGCAATTGAATGAGCTATTCAAATCCAGCTTCTCAATATTCGTCGAGCCTTACTATACAGTGACTTTTAGTGCAGTATTAAAAATATCCTCAAATATTTATTTATTTATTAATTTACGGACAACAGTCCATTAAAAACATAATAATAACACAAATAAAAAAAAAAAACAGAGATGACAGTGAAGGGAGAGCACATAAAAATTAATAGCAATGACAATATAAAAAGTACATTAAGATACACTACAAGTCACAGCATGAAGAAGCATTTAAATATTGCGTATCGACTGCCGAAAGTCATTTAGTTTTACACCAAAAAAATCAATGCTTTGACTTGCGTTGACAAGTCTCGACATTCTGGATAAGGGAGAATGGTATCCGTAATTAGTAGAATGTTGATTGAGGAACAGCAATTCATTATTTCGAAGCCTACGGGAAGGGATGTTAAACTGGATGAGTTGTAACAATGCAGGTGTATCAGTAATACTGTTGATAATTTTAAATATGCAAATTAGATCAGAGTCCTTTCTACGTTTTTCTAAAGAAGACATGTTTAAAATGTGTTCAATTTCATCATATGAGTACTTGCCTCTTTCAAGACCCAACCTCCAAGCAATTCCTCTTAGGAAACGATGTTGTACGGATTCGATGTGACAAATGTGGACAGCGTAGAAAGGAGACCAAATGACACTAGCATATTCAAGGTGAGGGCGAACCAGCGAACAGTAAAGAGTTTTAAGTGTACTTATATGTTTGAAGTCAGAGGTAATTCTATGAATGAAGCCGAGTAGTTTAAGTGATTTATTTACGATATTATTAATGTGATCATGGAAAGAAAGTTTGCAGTCTAGAGTGAACCCAAGGTACTTGATAGATGTGAGAGTAGATAGACAAACACTATTTAGTTTATAATCAAACTGAATAGGTTTTTTGGTTCTATAAAAGGACAAAATTTTGCATTTATCAACATTAAGTTCCATGCAGTTAATTTTGCACCAATCGTTAAATGAATCAATATCAAGTTGAAATAGTAAACAGTCAAGGTGGGATTTAATAATCTTAAGAATCTTATTATCATCAGCAAATAGCCAGAAACGTGTGAGAAAAAACTTATGTGATATCATTAATAAAAAGGTTAAAAAGAAGCGGGGCCAAATGGGCTCCTTGGGGAACGCCGGAAGTTACATCAATGTTAAAGGATTCAAAGTTATTTATTTTAACCCTTTGTTTTCTATCTGTCAAGTAAGAGTGAAAGAATGATAACAAAGGGTTTCTAATGCCTATAGCATAAAGTTTGGCCATGAGAATATGGTGATTAACTTTGTCGAAGGCTTTGGAGAAGTCAGTGTATAGGACATCAACCTGAGTGTTATCTTCTAAGGCTTTCACAATGGTACTTGTAAAGGAAAGTAAATTTGTTGTTGTAGATTTCGCCGATCTAAATCCATGCTGTTCCTCAATTAGAACACTTTTGAAAACAGGAGTAATTTTCTTTGTAATTATCGACTCAAATATTTTTGGAATATTAGATATAATTGATATTGGTCTGTAATTTCCAATATTCGACTTGTTTCCGGACTTAAAAATGGGTCGAATATATGAAATTTTCCATGAGTCAGCAAATGTTCCAGATGAAAGTGACAAGTTGTACAACATACAAAATGGGTTAGATAGTGTATATTTACATTCTTTTAGCAAGATTTCTGGAATGCCATCAGGTCCGGTACTTTTTTGTTAGAGAGATTATTTAAGGATTGATAAACCTCCTTAAGTGTAATTTGGCAATCATTTAAGTCAATATTATGGTCATAGTTAAGTGGAGGGATGTTGCATGATGCATCAGAATATACAGAGGAGAAGTGTTTGGCAAAAAGGTTGGCGATATCATGGCCGTTAGTAGCATGAGTTTCATAATAATACATACTTGAAGGAAGATCATTATCAGTACGCTTTTGCGCAACAAATTGCCAAAATTGTTTAGGATTTTGCAGTCTCTGTAACTTCTACAAAATATTTATAACATTTGGCTAATATCGTTCGATGTCTGCAAGTCTACCTTATTTGTAACATTAAAAACATCCTCAATTCTCTAAACCAGGGTTTCCCAAACTTTTTCTGCAATGGAACACTTTGCAAACCTGCAAATTATAACGGAACACTTGGCTTATTTTTTTAGGTTGGGTAATTGCTAATAGTAAAATTTAAAAAAAAAAGTTTATTTAGTAGATATATAAAAGAAAAGAAAAAGGACATAAACAAAAAAAATGGAATAAATAAAGCACCTAATGACTTTGAATAATTTGAGTCTGTGAATTTCATATCATCTTGATATCCGGCTTAATTAATGACTTTGAAGAATTTGAGTCTGTGAATTTCATATCGTCTTAATATTAGTAAATTGGGTTTTAATATCTGGTGTGGCGTCGAGCCTGTTCCTGCACTTTGACTTCGTTACAGCATAATTAGAAAATCCCGCTTCGCATAAATAGGTTGTAGAAAACGGAAGTAAAACAATAATAGCTTATTTTGATAAATTGGGGTACTCTTATGAACTTACAAACTCGCCCAGAAATCATTTAAGTCTAATCTTTGTATTTTTGTTTCAAGTCAGAGTCATGCACGTCTCACTCGCGCTTAAGTCTACTGGTTTAGCTATCACGGAAAATGGATTCCGAACCCAGGAATCATCCATACTAGATTTCGAAATTATTGCAAAAGAGTTGTTTACAAGTTACGTACGTGATCTTAAAATTCTTTTGCAATCTCTTCATCTACTTTAAAATTTAATTCATTCAAACATTCATGTAAGGCAGGAAAACAATCAAAATGATTAGATTGAACTGATGAAATCCAAAATTGTATTTTTTTTCATTTTATCACCAAAATTTACGGCACCATGTGCATTTATAGTTCGACTAATTGCTAAGAAAGGTGTGGTAAGACTGATTGATTTTTACATTATTTTACTTTCAAGTAAAGTCGAATTCGAAAAAAATATGGTTGGGTTCCTTGGGAACAGAAATTTCGTGAAACACGTGTAGATCCGTTGTCCCGTTGTAATTGTTTCCACATCGCCCAGATGTTGATATTATTGACAGTATTACACAGCACAGTAATAAATCTCAGAGATTTTTTATAGTAAGATTTTCTGCAATAACAGTATAAATGGCTCCTTCAACTTCCATAAAGCTTAGTCTCTGTACCTGCAAGGGTCTGGTACCCTAACTAAATATTTATACAAATTATAATTTCTTGTAATATCAGTAGTGTTGAAATATGACTATGTGTATATTATATTAAATGAAATTCTTCGAAACCGTTTCGTTTCGAGCAAACTGTGTTCCGCGGAACACAGTTTGCTCGAAACGAATCAAAGTTTGGTACAATATTGGTTTGGGTCGCTGGCCATCTAGGAATTGAGGATAATTTTCGGATGACAGTACAGTTCATGATAGCTTTTTGTTTGACAAGCCCCCAAAGGGCTCACAAACTCCAACAGCTCGTAAGGCTTTGAAGCAAAGAATGGACGGTTACCTCGAGAGTGTTTTCTCTTGGGGTAAAAATAATCTCGTTGAATTTAATGTTTCTAAGACCCAATCTTGTCTGATTACGTCTAAAAGGGATCGCAATGAAAATCTAGTCTCTTTCAACGGAAGCAATCTTCCGAACAGGCCCTCCATTGATATGCTTGGTGTAACCCTAAGTGACCAGCTCAGGTATGGGGGCTCCATCGAAGCCAGAGTAAAGTTAGCCTCCCAAAAACTGGGCGTACTGTACAGGGCCCGCAGATACTTTAATAGTACACAACTGCTAACCCTGTACAAATCGCAAGTGCGCCCCACGGTTGAATTTGGCAGCCACCTCTGGTCTGGAGCTCCAAAATACCTGAAAAATACCCTCGACTCTGTGCAGAAACGGGCGGTCCGTTTGATAGATTCTCCCATCTTAACAGACGGATTGCAATCTTTAGAGCACAGGCGTCGGGTGGGAATGCTATCCTTGTTCTACCGGTATTACAATGGAAGATGCTCCGAGGAACTAGCATCATTGATCCCTTCGGCACCGGTGCATAGTCGGGAAACACGCCAAAGGCGTGCCCAACATTTGTACACAGTTGACATTTGTCACATGAGAATGGGTCGTTTCTTCGACTCGTTCTTGTGTTCAACAGCTCGGCTGTGGAATGATTTGCCGGCCTCTGTGTTTCCTCCTTCCTACAACATGGGTCTCTTCAAGACCAATGTTCATTCCTTCCTCTCCTCAAAGAGACCCTCCACACAGCATCCCAGATGACATAGGCCCTGAGGGAAATTATTTTCCTCAGGGCCTCCTGTGTGGAGTTAATGTAAAAAAAAAAAAAAAAAATAACGGGAAAGCCGATTCTCTCGCTAAACAATCTCTGGTTCTACCCCTTTAGATTTTAGAATTCCTATATCTCACATCTTCTCTGATCTTAAATCCAATATCTCTCGTTCCTGGGAAGAAGATTGGACAAATTCATATTCCAAGTAAACCTTGGTTCCACGGCAAAAAAATCCAGAAGTTTTATTTCCCGATTTTTGAGAATCAGAATTGGTCACCGCTCTATTTATTGCAGCTCATTTGTTTAAAATCTGAGTCCTCGATAGTTCACCCTGCCAGTGCGATGTGGAGGACCTTGTCTTCTTCACTTTTAAAAATCATTCTTCCTTCAAAAGCATACATCGTCATCATCACTCTTGGCTCTACAACCCCTGATGGGTCTTGACCTCCTCAAGAGTCTTCCTCCACTCATCACGGTTTTGTGCCAGCTCTCTCCAGTTTACAATCTCCAAGGTGGATTTATCTTTGAGGACGTTGTCGCTCCATCTTAAACTTGGCCTTCCCAGGCTCCTTCGCCCTGTCAGTCTTGAATTCAGCAGGGACTTGATGCTCGGTCATTCTCTCTACATGACCCATCCACCGAAGTCTTCCCAGTTTTATAAATTTTGTGACGTTTAGATCCTACAGAGTATATAGCTCTTTGTTATAACGTCTGCGCCAAAATACATTTTCTGAAACCGGTCCGAAGACACGCCTCAAAATTTTCCTTTCAAAAACATCCAGTGCTCGGAGGATATATCGATTGCTTGTTAAAATCACCCACCATTCTCCTCTCAGTATTCCGTATTTACTGTCTCTCAACAATTCTCGCTTTTTTTCAGTTCTATATAAGTTCATAGATTTGAATGACTTCAATATTTGATTTGTTCTGTCCCGATAGATTATCCTCAAAATTATAACTATCTTATTTAAATTTATCAGCCTAAAGCACTATTTTCAGATTTAAAAAAATATGTATTGATTTGTCCTGTCCCCTTGTAGATTATCTTCAAAATTATAACTATCTTTCTTAACATTACTGGCACAAAGCACTCTTTTTAGGGTGAATTGCCTATTCCAAAAAAAAAACAAATTTTCAGATCCCTTCGCTCTCGTCACTTATTCAGTTGGGAATGCCATAGTTCCACAGGCCCCGATATTATTGAGGAATTAGTGCTAATGTGCAGCATTCGCAATCTTCAGTATTTTTACTATTTAAATAGGTAATTAGCTACTCATTTTTCAAAAATCCATGAGGGTGCTATACCTTTATTGCTATTTAACTTTATTTTCCACCAAAAGAAGGTCGATCATTTAGGGTTATGTAGCTGAAAACAATTGTGAACTGTTGCTTCGCCGACGTCCAACTGGGTCGGTATCAGTAAACAGTCGACATAAACCAAAAACCCTGCACTGGAATCTGTGAGACGGGTGTGAATCATTTATTGGATAACCAACACCTCTGCCATAGGTGAGGTTTGTCTGGATCATGGCGGCGGATGCGTCTGCCCACCAACTGCGTTGTAGGCCGGTTAGGGAGACTGATTTTTTTATTTAAGCCACTATACAAAATGATTCTATAAGTCTCTCTCTCTGGTTTCAATCGTGGGATTGGTTTGCAGCAATTTCATTTATACGTTTCTTCCACTCTTCTCTGTCTTGTGCGGCTTTTTTGAAGTCTGCATATGATAATAATAATAATAATATGTTTTATTAATTTCTTACACATTACAAATTTAGTTTTAATACATATGAGAAATTACGTTGTACATATAAATAGTATACAAAAAAGATAAATTTTTATAAATATTTATACATAAAAAAGAAACATCAAGAAATAAATCAATTTCAAAAAAATTTCAGGCAGTGGTGAAAGATCTCGTCAATGAGGAGACTCTTTCAAGAATCAAAAGAATTTCACTTTTGAACCTCTCCTCACTGACGCCAAACATATCAATCTCGGAGGAGATTTGGTTCAGGAGCAATATACTCCTTCCTACCGGGAGAACCATTGGCAGGTTAGTTCTACAGGCAGGAAGATAGAATAATCTATGCTGGCGTTGTCTAAGATAGTCATCCGGAACATAGAGACTCACGCACTCCAGAATGGCTGAATTCTCAATATAGCCACGCAGCAGTCTGAATAAGTGGGTAGCAGCGTACCCCTCCCTTCTGAGTTGCAGGGAGTGGAGTCCCAACATGCCCAGAAGAAAGTTCGTCGGGTAGAGCCATGGATAGTGGCCGTACTCCCTCATGTAGAGAAATCTTAGAAACTTTTTTTGAACCCTCTCCAACATGAGGGAGCATCCCACCTCATGAGGATTCCAGATAAGCGAACCACTCTCCAGTCTACTGCGGACTAGGGAGAAATATAAAATCCTCAGAGCACGGGTATCCCGAAAAACTCTGACGGTTCGGAGAACAAACCCTAACATTTTTGAGGTCGACTGGCAAACCCCTTCGATATGAGGACGAAATGTCAGCTTATTTTCATACATAATCCCAAGATCCTTTATATTCGAAACTCGGTTGAGATTATGACCGAGCATAGTGTACCTGTGGTAGGTGAGACTAAATGCTCTGGTAAAAGTCAGAACAACACATTTCGAGACATTGAAATGAAGCTGGTTTTGTTGACTCCATTCTGAAATGTTATCAACATCAGCTTGAAGGCGCAGGCAGTCCTCAATATTTCTTATTAGAAGAAATAATTTTAGATCGTCAGCGAACAACAGAAAGCGAGAAAAATGAATGACTCCAGCAATGTCATTAATGAAAATAGAAAAGGCCCTAAGATCGATCCTTGGGGAACTCCTGAAAAAACAAGAAACACAGCAGATTGGAAGATTCCGTGGGTGACAAATTGCTTCCTGTTCTTGAGGTAACTTATGAAAAACTTTTAACATCCGAAGGGAAAAACCTATTTGGGCAAGTTTTATGAGTAAGATATCATGATTCACAGTATCAAAGGCTTTGGAGAAGTCGTGATACGAACAGTCTACTTGGTATCCACTGTCTAGGGACCTAGCAACATAGTCGGTGAAAACCATCAGATTGGTTTCAGTGGATCTTCCTTTCCTGAAACCATGCTGTTCTGGGATAATGTATGCGTCTATCTGAGGCAGAATGAGTTTATAAATTAATTTTTCAAATAGTTTAGCAGGAGCTGATAGTATGGCAACTGGTCGATAGTTTTCGATTAACTTTCTAGAACCATTCTTAAAAATAGGACATATGTTGGAAGTTTTCCATACTTCAGAAAGTGGAAGTACTAATAGCTAAGTTAAAGATAAAACATAATGGTGTTTTTAGGAACTCGGCGCACCCTTTAATAAAAAATACGGGAACGAAGTCTGGTCCGATAGAGTGGGAGTTCTTCATGAGTCTTATGGCACTCATCACGACAGATTCGGTAGATAAACCTAAATCGACATTTGTAGCTCCTCTGGTATTAAATGTGGCCGCATTATTAATGTCTAGTAGTGGAGGGTCTTTATTATAGACCGATAGAAAGTGATCAGCAAATGCGTTAGCCACACCCAAGCCACGAAATTCCTGATTACCTTTCATCATGGTGTCTTCAAGACCACCATCCTTCCGAAGGGATTTTATGTAGTGCCAAAACATCTTTGGATCATGTGTGATGTTTTCCTCGATTGTAGACACGTAGGCTCGATAGGCCACTCGAATCTCGCGCCTAACTAACGCTCGGTAAAAACTAAACAGATCGTATTCACCCTGAAGGCCTCCAGCTTTTCAACGCTTATGATGGGCGTGTTTGATCTCTATATTCGAGATGAGCAGCACACGTCCACCAGCAGTTCCTCCAGGTACTCTCGGCGTGGGCGTCCCCTAGCGTTTGTCCCCTCGGTCATACCCTCCATTATGGCATGCAAGAGGCCTTCTTGTCTTATTACATGGCTGATCCATCTTGCGCGCCTTTCGGACAAGGTTCTGAGCAGTATTCTATAAGTATACAAGATATAATGGTTGTGTTAGGTAAACATATTGTATTTCTTAGTCCTCCTCAGTAGGGATTCCTACGCCGAGGCGGACTAAAATTGTTTAATTATAGTTTATTTGTCTTCTATGTTGTTTTTAGTGTCTTCATCGCGGTGTTTTCGTTGACCTCTTTCAGCCATATTTTTATTCTTGATTTGTACTCATTAAATGTTTTTATTAGTTTTATGTCTTGGGGGAGAATGTTATGGAGTTTCTTTGTCCGAATGTGGTTTTATAACTTAGAATGTTTTATTATGTCATTTTTTAAACGACTTCAAAAAGGAGGAGGTACTCAATTCAACGGTATTTTTTTTTTTTAATGTTCGTTACCTCAGAATTTTCGACTGGGTTAACCGATATTGATTTTAAAGCTGGTGCTTCCAGTGTGGTCACATTTCAATTTGCTCCAGTTCTGACAATGGCATCCATGAGAACACCACATAAGTCTTAAATTTGCATTAAGTATGTGCGCGACAAATGAACGAATAAGTCAATATCACGACAACCGATTTCGACGATTCTTTTTTTATTGGAAAGGATGTACTTCAAGGGTAGTTTGGTTAGGTTCTGATTTTGGGATCCATGACAAAGTAACGGAACTCCTAAATTCTTAGGAGCAAATTAACGATACTCGGCCTAATCTTTTATAGGCTATCCGGATCTTTGAGTCATCTACCATAAAGTCATTATGGTCAAGTGATGTCTGTCTCATATGAGCAGAGCAGCACGTAGCAGTAGGTCTATCCATATTCAGACAAATTAATTAGTGTAACTTCGGATTCACTAAAAATCAAAAAATAAACAAAAATTTTAACAAAACAAAAAAACGACTTAAAAAATGCACTAAAAAGTAAAAAAATAATTTCGTATTCTTCTACAACTTAATAATCAACTTACTTTTTCTACTCATAATATGTAGGTACGATTGTTATTTTTGGAGTCAGTGTTAGCCAAGGAACCCGGCCTGGCGTGTTCACTTGACAGCTCCCCTCCTGCCGCGACCCCACTCTCGCCTCTTCAAGTTGCGCATGCGACACAAGCACATCTTACCTATAACTATGTAATGTAGTTACAAACCTCCTTGGCTGACACCAACTCCAAAAATAATAATCGTACCTACATATTGATGAGTAGAAAAAGTAAGTTGATTATCAAGTAGTAGAAGTCTAGGTCCCATGTTATTCCTTATTCTAATAGATGACATTCAGGACTGCATACGTCATAGCTCATGTCTCCTATTCGCGGATGACATGAAACTGATGATGGAAATCGAATCAGATGACGATTATTCCAAACTGCAGGCAGACCTCGATTCAATCATGAAATGGTCGTTAGAAAATAAACTTAATTTCAATATAAAAAAATGCGTCGTTATGACTTATAGTCGTTCACAAAATCCGTTATTATACCCGTATAGAATGAATGGAGAAATACTAACACGCGTAAATATCATCAAGGATCTTGGGGTGACCTTTGATCCCAGGCTAACATTTTCAAATCATATAGTGCAGCTTACTTCGGCTTGCTCCAAAATGCTTGGTTTTGTAATTAGAACTTGCAAACAATTCAGTAACGTAGAAGCAATGACCGCCATGTTCAACGGAGTGGTCAGAAGCAAGCTGGAGTACGCTAGTACTGTCTGGATACCTCTCTCTCTCTGGTTTCAATCCTGGGATTGGTTTGCAGCAATTTCATCTATTCGTTTCTTCCACTCTTCCCTGTCTTGTGCGGCTCTTTTGAATTCTGCATATGATAAGCAGCGCACGTCCACCAGCAGGTCCTCCAGGTACTCTCGGCGTGGGCGTCCCCTAGCGTTTGTCCCCTCGGTCATACCCTCCATTATGGCATGCAAGAGGCCTTCTTGTCTTATTGCATGGCCGATCCATCTTGCGCGCCTTTCGGACAAGGTCCTGAGCAGGTGCCTTCCTCCTTCGATTCTTTGGAGAACCTCCTCATTTGTGATGTGGTCTCTCCAGGAAATTCCTAGTAGTCTTCTATAGGACCACATCTCAAAAGCCTCTAGTCTCCGTTTATCTCTTTCGGATAAGCACCATGTTTCGCAGCCGTACATCAAGATACTCCATACATAGGTCTTGATGAGGAGTATTCTCAGTTTCAGGTCTATATTATTCGATTCTATTATTTTCGACATTTTATTGAATGCAAGTCTGGATACCATATCAACTTAAATACATAAATATGATTGAACAAATTCAAAAAAAATTCCTAAGGTATGTTTACATGCGATCTTACGGAATATATCCGAAATTCATGCATCACGTGGAACTGCTAAAGGAGACAAATTATCAAAGCCTAGAGACCAGGCGTAATGCCGGACTCATGGTATTCGAATTAAAGTTAATAAAAAACCTTATTGATTCTCCATATCTCCTGTCATGCTGTGGCTTATTCGCTCCTGCCAAATACTGTCGAACTCGTAGCCACGCCCTATTCCACATACCGCAGGGTCGGACAGATGTCATGGCTCAACACAGCATGACAAGAGGTATGGCATTGCTTAATGCCCTACCAGCGGATATAGATGTGTTCGATATCACCGTACCATGTTTTAAAAAAACTATATACATGTATTGTTAGTTATAAGAAAATTAAAATTGTACCGTAATTGGACTCACCTGTCTGTCGTACAATAAAAAAAAAAACAAAAAAAGATGAAATAATTTTTTTAACTTTTTAATGCATTTTTTGAAGTCGTTTTTTTGTTTTTTTTAAATTTTTGCATTCGATCTAGTGTGATGGCTATGCGGTCTAGTAGAGTGTTCAGTATTTTTGAATGGCTTCAATAATATATTTTTGGCATATTTACGTTGTACATTTGGACGTCAAAGCTTTTGAAAATTTCAATCGAAGGCGTTCTAATAGGTAGATCGTGGGTAACTTTTAGATTTATCCAGCAGGATTCTGTCAACATCAGCTTACCACAGTGGAAGGGATAGATTCATATGCCCTCACTCCTGGACACACTGACCCCCAGATTCCTACCCCCCACTCGTACCTTTTTCCTTCCCAGAACTTCCTATCTTTCGTTTCCTCTGCACAGCATCCTCAGTTTATGTCAGTTGCTTACCGATCTAGTGGGACGATGGGCTTAGTCTTAATAGTTTCACACTAATATCCACCAGGTGTTTGGTTAACAAAAATGTCATGCTGATATTTCATTAAAATGCCAGTTAAATCTAAACATGCAAGGAAATAATTTACACTTTTGAACTTCTTTTCTTTATCAAAGAATTATAACATTGTGTAGCCTGTGAATTATATCAGATTTTACCTACAGACTGCACGGATAACTTTGTAAAACTTTGTGTGTAAGGGTAAGGGGTGTCCGGGTAGTATTAATAACACAGCATTCAAAGAGAACTGATTTATTGCCACAAATAAAAACCCAGAGGATGTGGCTAACATTGTGACAACTAGAAAGTAGGTTTCAATTTAGTAAATAGATATATTTTTCAAACATAACTCAAACAAGAAACCGCCGAGGCGTCTCAGTTTCCATTCCTTTTAAGTACACAATTGTGGCAAACAAAAACTTTTGTTTATTTCAGAAGGAATTTTAATTAAAACAGTGATTTATTTCTTCCTGATACAATAAGTATTCTGAGTACACCAATTATTTATCATAGACGACTATTTAACCATGCATTCAATTCAACTAAAGTCAATCGGGGAACTTCAACTCCTAAAACATAAATGCAATATGAGACTTCATATTAATATTAGCTACACATGACTATTTGTGAGTAAAAAAAAAAAAAAAACCTAACAAAACATTCAGCTGAATCATAAATAAATTTGTGCTTATTAATTAAAAGCAATTTACAATATGAAACGAATGGGATAAGGAATTTCACATAATCATACAATCTTCAGTCACACTGCCTTATGTCTAGGGTCTTTAAAATATGCTGATACAAGAATAGTGGAAAATTCTATTTCAAGTCATGATTATTTATCATTCACCGTAGTAAAGGTAAGAGGTGAGAAGAGTACAACAGAAATAAAAAGATTACCTAAACAATATATTATGTAATCAATTGTCAATGACTTGTATGCAAGATACAATAGTTCACAACTATTTGGTAATTGACTCGACAAAGGTAATACATTTGTGCTTTCCACTTTCAGGGAGATGTTATTAACACCTTTTTAAACATTACTCCCATAGATCCCATCTTATTATGGTACTTGTCAATATAACATTAACCATACACGCCGGATTAACTCATTTTATAGTACTACAATCTCTCCACAGGGGTTTCGTTCTTTAACAATCTATTTCTTCAAACAGTCAAAAAGAGAAGTGTTTTTAATTTTAGCCATCGAAAGAATAGTCTTATATGTAAGTATAGTAGTATCAAGATGATTTTTTCTCATTTTATGACAGGGAAAGAAATTTTACTATGTATAATATTATTAATATGTTAACCTAATGTTAGGAGAAAATATATTTATATTTTTACAAGTATAAAAGGATAATAGGTGTGTTACATTATTACTGCGTATTTTTGTATTAATTTTGTTTTGAGTGAAAATACTGAAATAAAAATCCTAAGATAATATTAAATTCACAATAATAGGAAAATCCAAAAACGTGCCAAATTAGTTGCAATAAAGTTAATTATTAAATAATTGCCGTGAACATGTCTGAAAATAAATTTTTGTCACACTCATTGAAACAATGCAGTTTTGTGGTTTTAAAACTCAATTTAATTTACGATTTAAACATAAATTCAATTGTCCATTTTAAATTAGCTATTTTCAAAAGATGGTCCAAAACACGACGTAATAATTTGTGATAACAGATGTACGGAGCACACGGCAAAAACAACTTGAACAAAGAGATTATTTCTTAGAGGGTTTGAATGCTCGGACTGACGGTAGTTTTATAAGATGAACTTATAAGGCAATAAAATGTATAGAAATAAACAATAGGGCCACCATCAACTCAACATATATAATTTGAAATTATAATAGTAACATCTATATCATAATTAAAATGCCGCGGCGCCGGAGAGAGCGCGGCGCCGCAAACCTTAACTAATAATTTCCCAAATATTATTTTTACCCTTTAATTTAGTTCTAATGATTTAACACAGTCACGCGGAATGGGGGTGGAACGCATTCATTAAACCGGATGGGACTGGAGGGGGTGTTTAGCCGCTCTTGAAGAGGAGGATGGCCACCTGGCCGAGGTAGAAGTAGATGAAGTGGCGCGTCTCGTGTGTCACGTACGACCCAAAGTTGCGGCCCACTATGCAATGCCAGGTTGGGTTGTATTTTTTGTCAAATTCTTTTTTAATGTATGCCGCAATGTCCTGGAAAGTAACAAAATGTACACTGTGAATAGACAGAATTCATTAATTACTTATTCTTTTTAACCCCGAGATTTTTCACCCGGGCATCAAACCATAGTCTTTTTGGGAGATATTTCTTTATTCTTTATTTGACAGACGTCAACAAACACTGTGATCTTTATCAGTGGTTCCTGACCTTTTATTGACTAGGGACCACCATATTTATTTGTTCTCACAGCGACCACAAGGTACAAGAATGACCTCTTCTTGGACTTCTTCAGCTACCTCTCCAACATTAATACCAAAAGGGTTACGGTTCAGCTTTTTGATACCTTCCGATTCGGTTTTGTAGTAAAATGAACTAATGTTTCGCTGACCACATTTTAGATCTCACAGACCACCTGTTGTCCACGAACCACTGATTGGGAACTACTGACCTAGGTATATGAACATGTTCCTTGCTATAAAAAAAAGTATATGCAAAATGAGAGGAGTTTTAATTTTCTATTGGCAAATCCAGACTACGCCCAATACCGTAGGCATAGTCTAGATCAGTGGTTCCCAACCGGTGGTCCGTGCATCACAGTTGGCCGCGAGATCTAAAATGTGGTCCACGAAACATTTATTCATTTACTACAAAAACCGAATCGAAAAGCTGATTCATAACCCTTTTGGTATTAATGATGGAGAGGTAGCTGAAGAAGTCCAAGAAGAGCACAATGATAGTAATTGCAAGGACGCGATTAACAGTTTATCATTATTGTACCTTGTGGTCCCTGTGAGAACAAATAAATGTAATAGTGGTCCCTGGTCAAAAAAAGGTCTAGATAGACAGCATCGATCCGTCAGCACAAACTTTTATGTTCCAAATTTTAGACAATAACATAGAAAACATTGTAAAACAACAAAAGCTCATGAGTAACCTTTTGTCATCCAAATATATCCCTTTATTAGATGTTAAGATTTATTTTTACATTTAGGGCCAAAAGGGTTAAATAAAACTTGTGCTACATAATAATTATGAATGTTGTTGGTTCATAATACAAAATAATTTTTAAAACTATGATAAAAACATCACGATAAAAGTTCTGTGAGTTTGTTTAGAGTCGCAGAATTCAATTAGAATATTCAAGTGAAAAATAATGTAAGAGTGAATATGAATAGACAGGATGCAATAACCTTTCAATGCCAAGTGGCTTTTGTTATACTTAGTAACTAGATTAGAATAGATTCCTTTCTCTTCCCTAGTATTAAGTGAAATAGCACAAAACTGCGGCCTTCAATGGTTGCAATGGAACGTAAGTCTAATACTATGGAAAAATCATTTCTATAACTGTCAAATAAATTGTCAAAGGCACCTCCCACACGCACACTTCGGAGTGCCACTTCAGGCCGCTGCGCAAAAATGTAAAGACCGATGGTAAGGTAACGGCTTACAGCGCAGTTCACTGTGAGACTTTTCTGCGCGCCAGCCTGAAGTGGGGCGGGACTCGGTCGCTCCGAAGTGTGCGTGTGGGAGGTGCTATTGAGGGACAAAAACCATTTCTAAAATTGTCAAAGAGAGAAAAACCATTTCTAAAATTATCAAGAGAGACAAAAACCATTTCTAAAATTGTCAAAGAGAGAAAAACCATTTCTAAAATTATCAAGAGAGACAAAAACCATTTCTAAAATTGTCAAAGAGAGACAAAAACCATTTCTAAAATTGTCAAAGAGAGACAAAAACCATTTCCAAAATTTTCCAAGGGAGAAAAACTTTTTCTAAAATTGTCCAAGAGAGACAAAATGTACTAGTTCATTCGTAATATTGACTTTTTAATTCAGTCCAAGTAGTGTATTGGTCAATTTCATAATTTGAAAACGCCAATCAATGTGGCTTGTGCTGTTCACCTGAAAGTGCCAAAAAAGTATATATTCAAAAATTATTGGCTCATATGCGATATTTACATAGATGATACCTTTCTTATTAACGCGTGTATCAGAGGTTTCAACGGAGTTTGCTACAATGGTCTCCGAGAGCTCAATTATAACCTCTCTTTTGGATGCATGCAATGTTTGTGAGGAAGAGCGTAAGGTTACGGGACAAGGCCAGGATAAAGGGAAGAAGGGTGTGTTACCTTTTCAATGTTGTATTTTTCCAATGCCTGTGTAGCGCAATCCACCGCATCCTGCTGCATCTCGTCTCCCATATCCGCATTCTTAATCACTGCCTTCCGGTCACACATCTTGACGTCTGTTCTGCAAATAATAACAAAAAATATCTCTAAATTATATGTTCACTAATACAGTGTAGTCTCTGAAATCTAAACCTCCAGTAATTCCAATAACCGGGTGATGGTTGGAAAACACAACATGTCAATTGAAGAAAATATATATATTTTAACCTTTCAGCGGTTGCGTGTGGTCTGTGAGCCCGCAGCGAACTTATTTTACTGATTATGCGCTAACTATAAACAACAGACAATTGCGCTTCCGTGATATCCTCAGGGGGGTGAGGTACGTCCCCGCAGTACCCCAGTGACATTCATCACAAGCACACGTGTTCTTTTGTTTATATTTGCGGTCTCAGATTCCGCGTGCGACTGGTTGTGTACTTGAAAAATCTCTTGAATAATATTGAGAGCTGGGTGAATATTTCATGATATTTGTATAATATTATTTAGAACTTAGTTTTATTTTATGTAAATATGTTATATGCAAATAAGTAGTTGCATTTATTTATATGTTGAAAAAATATAAAAAAAATTATAAGAAATATTCAGTCCCAACTATTCTGGAGAAAGAGATGCCCGAGATTGTGCATTTCCAGCAGATACTACGGATTCTGATGATGATATATATATTCCCAATGGGAATATATGGCCAACGATACACTGAATTAGGCTAAGCCAAATGATCTTTTATAGCTAAGTCTGTTGGCGCGATTAAACAAATTTGACCGGTTAAATAATGATAATTTAACAATTATTATAAGCAATAATTATCAGCCTGAAACACTCATCAACATTGAAAAATCTTCTGAGAAAAGATACTTGCCGCCAACGGGACTTGAACCCGTGTCCTTCTGATTGCCGGTCAGCTGCTCTTGACCACTGAGCTATGGGGGCTTATCAAATAGCCGCCAAATAATTCAATATATACTAGTGTTTCATTCAACAATTACTGCTTATTATATTTTTTCCACCTGAAAACAACCAACTTTATTTTTGTGAGAGAGACATTGTAAGTGTTAAATCCCTCGCTAGGTGGCGTCGAGACAAATTATGACTACATTTATTGGGGAAATACTTAAACTTGTCAAATATTAATTATTATTTTTAATTTATAAACTAACGTTTAGACAAGATTTTTATGCATAGCACAAAGATTATAAATAATAATGATAATTTAATTGATTTGCCTTTAATAACGAGCGGCTCTGGAATTTTTCGTTTTGCCACCGCCAGCCGGATACTAGTGATTATCAATGTTTTTTATTTATTATAAAAGACTTTTTTATCATAATATGCTACATACAATATCATCAAATATTCAATCGTCTTCTAAAACAAGACGCCTAAAGTTGCGGAATCACCGACCGCTCGTGACTGCTTATGTTCGGTGCAAGGGTGCGATACTAGAAGGTTAAAGATATTTAGCCACTGTCTTAACGAATACTATATACAATTTGTATTCTCGCTTATATGTCACAGGCCGATCGCAAAATCAGGCAGATCAGGATGCGCCTCAGGCACTTCACGATGTGGCTAGTCGCATCATGATCTGATTTTACGATCGGCCGCCGACATATACATCATGCTGATTGAAGTAGGGAACTTAAAAAAAAATCAACTTGTAAAAATTGTGTGCAGTTTACACGCAGTAGAAGTGAAACCTTCAGAAAACTTGAATTAAGACAAGAGTGGGGATTATTCCACCTCATTCTCTTGCAGGCTAAATCCTATAGATGTATGTGTTTGTCTCTTTTTAGTGTCACTTTTTCGTTTTAAATAACAACGATGCTAAAGAAGTTTTCACTTCAAAAAGTGTTGGCATTGTTTCAATTTAATACCCCTTTTATTCTGATACTATACGATTTGAAAAAGGTGCGGAATTTGCAAACAGTAGCTGTCGCATATGTGATCCATGAAGTATCACCAAAGCACGTACACGTACATGTGAGATGAGTTAAAAAGGCCGGTGTTATAAAGAAAGTGTACGGGTGCAGTCAGTTAGAATTAGGAATCAGCTAGCAATGGGAAATGTGCGTGGGACGGAGATTTCAATAAAAACATTTCCATTGTGCCCGTATTAGCATGCACATTGCACATTGCACATGTCTGTTGTCAATGTTATGCACTATTACTAAATGTCTCCTATAAGGCGGCATCAAATGGTGTTGTTGCAATTATGTATTTCTAGAACAATATTATTAGAATTATTGACCCACTTACCCGAGGCGTGGGACCCAATTTAATAATATACTAGAGATAATTTCAGTTGATAATTTGTTTTGATAGTGTTATTAACTTGCGATTTTGTTTAGATCTAACTCTAATAAATACATTTTATTTTTGATTATTTCAACACTACGTAACTATCAAATGTGGCCACCGTTAGATCATTCATTTTGTATAATTTTGATTTGAGCGTAGTATCTCAATTTTAAAGCAGCAAAAACTCTTGTACTGTGAGCTCTGGTGTCATGAAATTTACAGTTTTTTTTACTAACTTCAGCTACCAAGAGCATTTTTATCATAAGCTATGGAGCTTTGAATTATGCATTTAAGATGGGCATTAGGCGGCATTTTGCAAAAGTATTCCCCAATTCCTCTCTGGATTTTGACACTAGTACAAATATTTTTGAAGTGAAAACTTCTAACACCGTTGTGGTTTGAAACTCGATGAAACGAAAAACCGAAACTAAAATTAGATAAACACATACCTACATCTATAGGATTTAGCTGCGAGAGAATGAGATAGAATATTCAGTCTCCTCTTCGTGCGGTGCTTCGCAGCCTCCTCCTCACTCTTGACTACTTTAGTTTTCTGAAGGTTTCACTTCTACCGCGTGTGAACTGCACACTTGTATTTATTTAATATTATCATATATCTTTATTAAAATATCAACCACTGGCATGTCTGACATTTTACTTTTTTTGATAAGTAACTTCAAAGGAGTTGGACCCTTCAAAAATCCACAAATTTGCTTAGTTTTAACGCCATCAAGACTTTCAGTATACAAATTTGACAACATATTTAAAAGGCAAAACATACAGACAGAATATTTTCTTCTAACGCAAAAAAAATCCTCAAAATCAATCCAGTTTTGGAGGTGGATTTTGACGACTTTATTTAGGTATAATCTAAGTATTCGGGAGGGGGTCATTTCCTCATAACTATCAAACATTACACTATTATATTTGTTAGACATTTTTCAAAAGTCCAATAAGAAAGGGGGTGTTAAAAGAAACCGGTAAGTAACCACCAGTAACTGTGTGATGTAGGTAGGTAGGTATAGTAATGCATCGTATGTCAACCAGATATCAAAGCTTTGCTAAAGAATGGCGGTAACATTTCACATTCAAACATTTTCAGCTATCAAGCGATTATCGAAATTATTACAACAGAAACAATGTTTTAGATCATGTCACAGAGTTAGAAATAAACAAATAGTTTGAAATATCTTTGCACAGCCTCTAATGAGCAATCCTGTAGATAATCTATTTATAAAGTCAACAACATAATATGACGTTCATGGCTTTTAAAAACCTTGAACTTAGAATGAAGGGTTTGAGTAAAGACAGCCTTATTTTGGAATTCAATACAATCAAATAATTTATGTGCAGAGAAAATCAATCCAGTGTCTAATTATAATCAAGTTTGAGTAGTTTCCATGACAGTAAGCTATGACAAAATCAATCGACGAAAATTAAAGGAGAAAATCACAATGAGGAGTTGATATTTAAATATTTTCCATGTACCTCTGATGGTGATTTTTTTCTACAAATCAGACACCGGCATTGACTCCGATTAATACATACATATGGACCGCGTTATATTTATAAATACATAATCGATGAATGCATTCGGTGATACTAATATCGACATTATTTACCTATTGGTATCGTCCGAATATGTATTTCTCGCTAGGACTCTGACAGTAGCGCTAACGTTCAATTCTGTCATCAAAAAATTCGAAAAAATTACAAGATGGTAAAAAAATCAGACATTCTAGAATTTTAAAAATATCGCTTTGTCTAGTTTAATTAAATGTCTGATAGATCAAATTATATGAGTAATTGCCTAGACAACGTTTTATCGATATCCAGAAACAAGGGGGCTCTTGATAATATACATTTTATGAAATGCGATAGAAAATATTTGGGCCACCGTAAATATGCGAGAAAAATGGAAGATATTAATAAAACGAGGCTTACCTTTAAACCGAAGCAACAATAATATGAAAATACAAGAATCTGTATATCGGCGAATACAGCACCGCCACAATTCTAATTTCTACTCTAAAATTTCTAAGGTCCCTCTCTTCGCGGATAATCTTTTACAAAATGGATTTTGACTGGTGCAAATCTTCTATTGGTCACCTTCTGGAAGAGTCTCCCAGTTGCGTCTCCCAAACGAGTTTAATGGCAACATTATGAACATTTTAAAGGTGAAGCTATAAAGGGAACAGCTTTCGAAGTTAGGCTAATAACCATACAACAATCGTCATCGCAAAATAACATTTATGCACAGGACGCGAAGATAAAATTTATCTTATCTAAATTTGCTTTTACATGTATTTAATTTCAGGAAAATATAATTTATTAAATTTGCAAGAGTATACATATAAAGCCTCGATTACATTGAGCGATTTTACAAGCTACTAGCCGGCGTATTTACTATCTGCTGGTGAACTCGCTCAGTGTAATCATATTATTAATAATAGCGCCATTTTCGTGAGAAAATCACCTCAAGGGCGCTTTAAACATTCATTTATACATTTAATCTATACCTACATATATACTACAAGTGGTTTACAACTAAGATTGATAACTAATGACTTACAACTAAGACTTATATCACTAGAACTATAGGTATCTATTTTTATAACCAAGTTTGAACTTGGAAGACATAATACGAACATAGCAGTATTGTTACTGCTCTAATCGTGTCACGACTTGCAACAGTCTTACAATTAGTTATTAACATACTTATTTACATTTATAAACACCTATTGTTATGATTACTGCCCTTGCTGTCAGAAAAAAAAAATTAAAAACTAGGTTAATCCCATGGACCGAGTAATGAAATATTACTGAAAAAATGCAGTTATTTTTCTGGATATGATAATGCGAAAAGATGAGTTTTGAGCTTTGCTCTGAACTCAGATGTGCTGTCGATCTTTCGCAAATGTGAAGGGAGTTTGTTCCAAGCTGTTGGGCCTGCCACAGCAAAAGCCCGGTCTCCGAAATTGGTATTGGGATTGCGCATAGGTACTGAGAGTCTCCCTACGGCTGTTGAAGATGCTGATCGAAGGGATGCTTGCCTAGTGTTGACATCATTTGGAATGCACAGTTCTGACAGGTAGGGTGGCGCCATGTCGTGTGTTATTACTAGCTAACTTGCAGATTTTACACTGAAGGAGTTTACTAGCAGATAGTGAATACGCCAGCTAGTAGCTTATAAACTCGCTTAATGTAATCGAGGCTTAACATAGATCACTGGTTGCAAACTGCGGCTCGCGAGCCTCATTTTAATTATACGTAAATATTATTGTGTGTGTTTTTTCATTTATATACAACCAAAATAAATATGACATAATAATATAGTCTAAGAGTAATGATAAAAAATATTTTAAAAAATGGTTAAATAGGTTGAGTTACGTTAGGGTTACCGGCTATCTTAAAAAAAAAATTCATCGGTTTTAATGACCTTTCTGAGGTGGTTCTGAGCTGGTTCCATTCTGCGTTGGCATAGAACCATTTTTTAAATATTTCTACGCCAATGAAAATAATTTAAGCTCTGGAGTTTGACGTAACATCTATTCATATCGTCGTTCTGATGACAAACGGGCATATTTGGAATTTTTTTAAGAATGCTAAAAACTGTTTTTTTACGCCGTATTCTTATACATTTTATTAAATGTTTTGTTAAATTGGGCCTATAATTTTTGGGCCTTCCCAATACTTTTGACACAAATCCAAAGCAATGAAAAGTGCTAATAAAAATGACAACCGGCGATTGCCAAGCACTAATTGCAAAGCAAAACACATGTTACTCCTGATACACTGTCAGGCTATCTGGATACGCAATAGCGTAATACTGTATAGTCGAAAATGTTACAATATTAAAATTGCGATAAGTGGTGCACGTAGCAGGATTTAGTAGTTCCGGTGTTTTCGGCGTTAGAATGTTACAGCTATGTAATAAATTAGACGCGAAATTGCGCACTAATATCTTTTCGAAACGTTTTCCACTAGTGATAATTGGAAGTGAAAACGAGGAACACATCTCATCAAATCTAAAAGCATAGAAAGAACACCACGGCATCCATCAAAATCAAACACGATAGTAAAATTGTGTCCAATAAATCAAAATGATTTCGTAAATTAAGCAGGTTACATAAGTACTTACCAGGAGATGACTGCAGCCATTTATTATTCCTGCCTTTCATTGAATAAAAACAATATTTTGTTAGAAAATTTAAATAGAGTGGCACGGTTGGTGTATTTTTATCGTGCAAAGGAAGCAAGAGTTTGCAAAAAGTACGCTGGGAAATATTGTAAAAGGCTTTCATTCGTTTCTGCGTACCCCAGTCCCAGCTATGAAAAGTCGTGTTATCAAAAAAATATTTGTTACTTTCGAAAATAAGATGTATTCTCTTAAGCCTCGGTTACATTGAGCGAGTTTACAAGCTACTAGCTGGCAAATTCACTATCTGCTAGTGAACTCGCTCAGTGTAATCATATTACTAGCTAAGGGGGCGTTCAAGTATTACGTAACGCAATTTTTGAAGATTTTTAACCCCCCCTCCCCCCCCATGTAACGCGCCGTAACGTTTTTCCGTACCCTCCCCCCCCCCCTAAACGTTAAGTAACGTCCAAGTGACAATTTTTACCTGAAAGTCACAATTAAGTTGCGCAAAGTACTGGAAAGTCGCTTAAATACATTTTTCTTGTTTTAATCGCGTTTGCGGTAATAAATAAAACAAGAGATTTCTAAAATGAAAAGGGTTGCCAACTTTGAAGATTTTAATTCCCTAGTTTTTTTTATCTAAATAAAGAAAAACATGTTACGTACCTCGTTTTTCGACCCCCCCCCCCCTCGTAATGCACAGTAACGTTTCACAAGACCCCCCCCCAAGTTCGTTACGTAATACTTGAACATTTCCCGTTGTTCGAACCCCCCCCCCCCAAGTTCGTTACGTAATACTTGAACATTTCCCGTTGTTCGAACCCCCCCCCCCCCTCTCCACCCCTAAATCGTCTTACGTTATTAATGAATGGCCCCTAACTAGCAGAGTTTACACTGAAGGAGTTTACTAGCAGATAGTGAATTTTCCGGCTAGTAGCTTGTAAACTCGCTCGAGGCTTAAAGCCTCGATGACACACGGCTAGCCGTGTGTCATCGAGGCTTTAAGCCTCGAGCGAGTTTACAAGCTACTATCTGCCTCAATGACGATGAGTTATAAGCTACTATCTACTAAGTTTTAAAAGCGGGTAAATCGGCGAGTGAGATTATCATGATGACACACAAAACTGTCCACTCGCTCAGAAGCGTAGGAAACTGAGGTCGCTTTTAGCGCCAGTAACAAGAATAACGACGCCTGCGTGAACTAAATTCTTCAGATTTTTGACAGTCGAAATCAGCTGTTTATCGGAAGCCATGTTGGAAACGTAAATAAACCAATCACGAGCAAGCGGAGCAAGCGTGTAGGCGAGTAAAGTTGACGACCTTTCAACTTTTTTTCGTAGATTGTCAACAATCTGCTAGTTAGCAAGTGACACGATGACACTGGGCGAGTTTACTAACAGATAGTTAATTTCCCAGATAGTAGCTTGTAAACTAGCCCTGTATCATCGACGCTTTAAACTTAGTAGATAGTAGCTTGTAAACTAGCCGTGTGTAATCGAGGCTTTACCAACAGTTGGAGCTTTTGATCAAGTTACTTTGGTTTCTCGTAAGAAAGAACTTATTAAATATAATGTATGGCAAGTACTTGTGTCGATACTGGCAACTTTTTATCAAATTTGGATTTAAGATTCAAATTTTAAAAAGAGTACTAAGAAAAGTATAAAAAGGGAACTCTGCATTTTCTTCCTGAACTATTCATGTGCTAAAATTTAAACATTTTGCTTAGTTGTCTTCTTTTTACTTGTATACATGAGGAAAAACTAGTTCGTCTAGGAGCAAACGCATCGCCATTTTGAATTATAATCTTGATCTTGATAAAATAGCGAGTTTCGTTTGTTCTCCGATTCTGTGCTCGGATTTATGTTCGAGAATATCTTATTTTAGTGACTTGTAGCTTGGTTCTCATAATCAATTTAAAAATGTCTGGGGCTGGTGGTAGAAACGAATGCAGAATATACGTAGGAAATCTTCCTCCTGATATAAGGACGAAAGACATCCAAGATTTATTTTACAAATTTGGAAAAGTTACTTTTGTCGATCTAAAAAACAGAAGAGGCCCTCCTTTTGCCTTTGTGGAATTCGAGGATGCCCGGTAAGTTAATTTTTTTTATTTTATTCCATATGCAAACATATTTGTCTTGTTTTCAGAAACCGGCATCGACATCACATAAGTGTTGTTTTGATTAAAAAACATTTTAATTACACGGTGTAAGAGTCTTGAATATTTGATTTCAAAGTCCTCCGGACGCTTTGTGTTTGAATAATTTATATTGCTTAGGTACTGAAAAACTACACAAAGAGCTGCATAAATAGTTGTAGCAGCATTGTAACCGGTTTTCTGACTTTTAAATCAATATACAAACGGAAAATATTGTTTTATTTTTATATTAATTATAATTTTTTGAAGTGTTGATCTAGCTGGCAAATATTATATTTTGTGTAGGTTGTATTTTTGTAATCTTTCCGCAATTTTTAACGATATAATTAATACTGGATTCAACTAGGAAACCACTGGAAGGGTGGGATTTTATAGGAGGGAAATCTATAAAATCCTACCCTTCCAGTCATATCCATAAAAAACTATATTTATAACATAAATTAACACTTTATACAGCCTCACGGTGGGCGTCAATTTATAAAGTTAATTATATTAAACACTGCGTGAGTTCGAACAGAGATCTTTTATTCAGGAAAAAGTATAATATAACAAAATAATAATAAGTATACAGTTATAGGTAGGTATACGACTAAAACGATATTTTGAGATATATATGAACGCGGCGCGTAATCTCCGACTGAGGTCTGACCATCTCCGAGACTCCTCTACCGTATCAATATGGACAAGAAAATATCTCACAGTTGATCCTTGGTATTGAGCCTTAGGACTGTCTTCTGGATCTCTCTACGAGAGATATGGGATTCCACTGGATACTCTTCCCTCTCACTAAAGTGGACTTGAACGCATCATATCTCACTTTAGCTCAGAGAACCAAGCTCCTGGAATGATTCTGGATCTCTCTATGAGAGATACGGAATTCCACTAGATAATCTTCCCTCTCACTAAAGTGGACTTGAACGTATCATATCTCACTATTAGTTTCAGGTACCGAGCCCTTGGAACATTTCTGGATCTCTACGAGAGATACGGGATTCCACTGGATACTCTTCCCTCTCACTAAAGTGGACTTGAACACATCATATCTCACTATTAGTTTCAGGTACCGAGCCCTTGGAACATTTCTGGATCTCTGGTTGTTCAAGGCCGCGCTCTCCTTTATATAGGCCGGCTGGTAGTTTTTTTTTTTTTTTTACAGTGAATACCGCACAAGAATCTCAACTGCTCCCGTCTGGAGCCAGTGAGACTATGGCATCCCCAATTGGGGTATGTTGTGAGGCTGAAGATAGTGGGGAGGGGAAGGAGGTGGGGAAGAGGAAGGTTGGGAAGTACCTGGCTATTCAGATCTGGTCACTAAACACGGCTAAGGCCATTTTCAAGCAACGTTTCAATTCTGAATGGTGGTCTTACACCAGGGCGATACTGATAGTATCTTCCACTCTGGAACATGCCGCAAATATACTATATATTATTTTAAATGAATTAATTGTGAAATAACACAAATTAATCAAATAAAATTTATTTGCGCATGCCGGGTTCGAACCCGCGACCTCCGGATTGTGAGTCAAGAGTCTTACCCACTGTACTACGGAGGTCGTCAAAGTAGTACATAGTGGTAGTACATCCTTTGGTAATTAGGTGATCGGGAGCAGGGAGCTGCCCGGTGATTAGCCGATGGTTTGAATTGTGCAACCAATGCTATTCCTACGGCATGCTGCGTTTGTAGATAAGGACGCTGTATCATGTGTGAGCGAGAAAGTATTCGAGCCCGCGCGATGTCTCTCGTTATATATTTTCATAATAGCAAAGATATTGAAATATAAGATATGTACTATCCGCAGTTTTTACTGGGTGGGATTGTGCTTCCTGGTATCGCCGATATTGTTCACCTATACAACTGCACACCTTAAAAAAAATCAACTAAATTCCGTATTCAAACTAGGACCATTAGACCGTAGTCCGCCGACAGTCGGGCGGCTATCATGCATATCTCTTGTATTTAAATATCTTTGCCGTAGAAGTGTTATTCTTTATTCAATGTATCTAGCTAGCCTAAAATATAACGGAAATTTAATGATGTTTTTTGCCCTGGTGTACAAATATGAATCTTTTGTGTGTTTTTATTTTATTTATTGTAACTACCTACATGATTTCTAATAGTTTAGCCAATATTGTCCTCCTCACTATGAAATCCCCTATGTTATAGAGAACATGATGTATTATTTGACACTTTATCCAAGAAATTGGAAACCTTCTCACAGTCAGTGAGTGACATCTGTAAATATCATTTACGGGACAGTTATTCTATAGTTTTGTAAAAAGCACCCTTTTGCTATAGAGGCGCTACGCCTCACAAATATTTTTGAGATTCGTGTTCATCTCAGGCTTGCGGAGGGTTATGGGAGGGGTAGTTAACACTTTCCATCTTCTACCGAACGGAAACATGTGGTCCGAAGGGCACGAAAGCGATTGCAAAGCAGCGGTTTACAGACTTTTCGCATACAAGGACATCAAAGTTCATCAATTATATTATTCAACCTAGTTATTTTTTACAGTCTTTAAATTCACCTTAATAATTACTATAAAAGACAATTTTTTGCATTCGGGGCGATGAAAAATACTGCATTCAAAATTTCAATTACGAGTATGACATCGTGCCACTCGCGGCCGCGAGTTCTGGAACGAGCTGAACTTAGCTCTGATGCCGGGCATTGAACCATTCAAGGGACTTACAATAGACTCCATACCGAGCGTGAGCCGCCATGTAAGCATACCTACAAAAACGCACATGTCTTTTGCCTGAGGGCATCGCGTAATAAGGTCTCGGACGTTCAACAGTCTGAATAGTCCATTCAATACATTGTATGAACTCCTTTTACACATGCTTTTTACCAGATGCGCATCGCATAACGATGGTAAGTATCTCTACAATAATGCAAGCGTTCATTGCCTCAGGGCTTGGACATTCAACAGTCTGAATAGTCCGTTCCATACATTGTATGAATACCCTTTGCATGTGCTTTTTGACCAGATGCGTAACGTGCTTTGGACACGATGGTTGTAAGTCAACTAAATTCGTGAAATATTGAATTGGATGGGCCCCCTCTAAATCCGTAGAACCAATTTTTTCGCTTATTGTCTCATCTATTTATAATATATCAATGCTCTTTTGGTGTTAACCTGTTGAAAGGCTGGAGCAGAAAATCCTCAGAATACACTCGATTGCCGGATGAAAATACACAGAGCTGATGGAAAATCACCTTGAAGAGTTTTGCTCAAATATTAGAATAAAAACTATGATTGCCATTGTTTTCTGTTAAAGAGATAACATATCTTTTAATCATATATATGATTGTATTTCTTGTTTATATCGTAAGACATTTACAATAATTTACGTCCGTATTCTAAAACATTTTGTGTTGAAATTTTGAATGCAGTGTTTTCTGTCGCCACGAATGCAAATAGTTGTATTGTGTAATAAAGGTAAATCAGAAGGTTTTTAGAAAACTTAAAAAAATATATTCATATTAATCCCTCAGGCTAATTTGTTCGCTTTTCGGAACAACTCATACAGCTATCATAAAAATCATTGTCTTCCTTACTCTCATGGTTAGAAATATGATCTAAATGGTGTTAGAAAGAGATAACATCATGCTTTATATGCATATCTAAAATTTAATCACAAAATAGGTCCGTGAGGCCTGAGGAGTTAATCATGTCCACTCATCCCCAAAGTTTACCAATACCATTCCTGAGTTTAGATTTCTCCTTCTCCCATTACAAGCGAAAACTGTAACAATATTCTTATAATATTGTTTGTTCCAATATGGAAACAATTAAGTACTGAGATTTTGGAAAAACTTTTGTTGGAACAAGTAGGTTAATTAGGTATATTGTATTTATTTGAAATAAAGGGTTCTGTTGCCGCAGATCTTAACCCTTCAGTATCTTATGAATTTATCCTTCTTTTACATTAGCAGCATCTTAGGGGATGTTGTGTAATGGTTTTTTTTTAAGGAAAGGAAGGAGAGGAAGTTCTGGGAAGAAAACAGGTATGAGGGGTCAGTGTGTCCAGGTCATATGAATCCAACCACGGTGCAAGGCGATGGGTCGAGAGATTCCGGCTGGAGAGGATAAAAGACCTCCCTCAACCAGTCTCACTCAATCCTGTCCACCACACGGCAGGTGGGCAGACGCATAGGCCACCAAGACCTGGACAAACCACACCTGGGCACCCCTGCTAATTCCTCAAACGTAGCGAACCACTTGGGGTGACCTCCTGGGCAGAGGTGTTGGTTATCCAATAAATGGTTCCCGGGCCGGCGGTACCCATACCCACCTCCCAAATTGAAAAATCTCCTTCAGTATCTTATGAATTTATCCTTCAGTGTCTTATGAAATTGTCTCCCCCAGTGATGCAGATGATGCAGTGCGCGCCCGCGATGGCTATGACTATGACGGCTACCGTCTGCGCGTGGAGTTCCCTCGTGGCGGGGGGCCAGGCGGCCGAGGGGGCGGCAGGGGCTCTGAGAGACCGATGGGCGCAGGCCGCGGAGGAGGCAGGGGGCCCCCAGCTAGACGATCAGAATTCAGGGTGCTGGTTAGCGGTAAGTTCTTACTATTGTGATTGTTTATTAGACAGATGTCACTGCATTTTATCAAAGATCACGGTTAAAATTTTTTTAGAATTTTATTTACACAACTGAGCAACTAATACCATAATATATCCATATAGCTTTTTCTGATATGACCGTATGACAAATAGTTTTTGTAACATTACTAATGAGATATGTGTGTGTTGATTGATGAGTGTTTTTCCAGTGCGTTGGTTGATAAGTGTTTTTTTTTTGTAAACATATTTATCATTCAAAATTAATAGAATACTTGGTTTTAACCGCATTTATTGTTTAAAAAACCAACATGTTTCGTAAGTAATGGTTTACTTCATCAGGGTTTACTTAAAACAGTAAACCCTGATGAAGCAATGCTCAGTTTTAAATAAACCCTGATGAATTACCCTTTGAGGAGTATCTCTGCACGTATGCGGCGGCACTCGAACGATACATTTAGAGCAGTGGTTCCCAAAATGGTCCATACGGACCCCCAGGGGTCCGTGGAAAAGGGGTCCGTGTGCAATTTTTTAATAATTCACTGAATTTTTCTAACTAAAATTTACAATGCAATATGAAAAGGTTATAGTTATAAAAAAATTAACTTGTGTAATAAAAAAAACGTAAGAAGATAATTAATTTAATCGTTTACAAAATTGAGAAAAACTTGAAAATTAACTCACTCCCATAATGTAAATGATAAAAAAATAACTCACTAAAAGGGTTAGGCATTGCTTACGAAACATGCTGGTTTTTTAAACAATAAACGTGGTTAAAACTAAGTATTCTATTAATTTTGAATTAAAATGGTGCCACAAAATAAGTTTGCTGTGTTTGAAAAAATATTTATAATTATTTGAAAGTTTGTCAAGCAAAGAAACAATTTGCATTTTGGCCTGTCAAACAGTAAAATGAGTTAAATTCTATCCTTACAAGTAAAGAAACGTAATGCATTTTAGTTTGTCAAGCGAAGAAACATTTTGCATACCAGCACCAGCACCAGTACCAGCACCACAGCCTGTCAAGCAATGAAACATTTTACATTTTAACCCATTGAAAAAATTTCTTGTTATGATTAGTATTTTTTTGTGTAGATGAGTACATACTAATTTGAGCATAGTTCATTCCTCTGTGTTGAGTTTAAGGTCATAAATTGACCCTATCCCACACCTTTTCTGCCCACACTGCAAAAATAATAAGTTATTTTCAATGCTCTAGCCGTGTAGGCAGTAGGCAGGATGAGTGGGCTTTTAGGAAGCCTGAATTGTGAGACAAGAACAACAAATAAGGTTAAAAGAAGTAACAACATTATTAGTAAGAACTGGAAGGTAGGGCTTATTTTATGTAAAAGGAAGGCATTATAAAAATTTAAAAGCTTTGTGGTACTGATGGACTTGCTCATTAGTAGCATGAGAGTTTGCTACTTATGAGCAAATGCTACCTAGTGGCATGTGTGTCAGTGATGTTGCTAATATTGATCACGCTCTAATAAGCATGTTACTGGATTCGCGGATAGAAGGGGAAGTGCTCTAAGCATGTGTGAACAAGCTGGTTTATGAGCATGCACTTTTTGAGTCAGTCTCGAGTCAGAATCCAAATCGATCTTTATATTTTCTTTTTTCTGTCGACAAAAGTTTCTTAATAAGTCAGGTACACCTCCTACAACATACATGTAGTATCGGGTAAAAGGTTGGCAACGGAATATAAATAAAGTAATAAATTTGGGTTCCTACTTGGGGAAGTAGCTAAGCAGAGCTAGTTAAGAATAGGTAGTTAAGCTTTTTGTCAAAATTAGAACTACATAGATTTAGATTGTTAAAACAAAAAAGCAAGTTGTGTCATGTTGTGGTCTTCTTGAGAATAATTTTGGCGTACGATTAGATAAGACGTGCCTTGTAATTTTTCTTTGTATTTTACGTGTCATTTTAATAAACCTTAATAAACTTATCCCCTGTTTTTACTCTAGAATTTATCCGATCTTACATACATATGTCTGGCAATAATAAATTATTGTGAAAACAAGCTTATGAGTCTGAGTGGTTAAGTAATTGCATTGCAAGCAATAAGATTACTTTGCTGACTTCTGTGTGGATGGAACTGACTATGTTATGTCATTGTAACTATAACCGTTGACATATTGGACCCAAATCAATTACAATTTGGTAGGCGGATATGGGTACCGCCGCCCCGGGAACCATTTATTGGACAACCAACACCCCTGCCACAGGTCACCCCAAGTGGTTTGCTACGTTTGGTGACTTAGCGGGGGTGCCCGGGTTCATGGGATGAGGTTTGTCTAGGTCTTGGTGGCGGATACGTTTGCCCAACCACTGCGTGGCGGGCAGGTTCGGAGGAGACTGATTGAGGGAGGCCTTTTGACCTCTCCAGCCGGATTCTCCCGACCCTTCGCCTTGCACCGCAGTGTGAGGTATAGATTCATACGTCCATCACTCCTGGCCTCACTGACCCCCAGATTCCTACCCACCCCTCATACCTTTTTCCTTCCCATATCTTCTTCTCCTTCCTTTACCTTAAAAAACCCTCCACACAGCATCCTCAAAGATGACATAGGCCCTTAGGGAAATTGTTTTCCTCGGTGCCTCCTGTGTGGAGCTAATGTAAAAAAAAAAAAAAATCAACCGTTTTGTTTTCTTTCATCAAAAGATTTCGTCAAAAATAACTGCGTTGCGAGCAACAGGATTATTTTGTTTAGTTCTGGGCGAATGGAACTGATTCCATTTTTTGACGTTGTATTTGACAAGTGCATGCTCATAAAGAACATACGTGTTCAATTGTTGGCTTTGAACTTGCTCATTTATGAGTATGCTCAAAACAAGCATGCTCATATATGAGAATGGGTGTCGGTACCATTATACGAATATAGGTTAAATATGGAGATTATCAAATTTGTTGTCCATTTTCTACTGTTTTATTTTCATTAATTTTAAATACCTAATGATAGATACAAAATAATGACTTAACTTAATTTTGAAACCTCTTGCGATCAAGCATGACAATACCCCTGAAATATACCAATCTATTTATTTGTATTTGAGTGACATTATTTGTGTTTGAAATGTTCCTGTTTCTTTGACAAAATAATGACTTCACTTGATTTTGAAACCTCTTGCGATCAACCATAAAGTATGCCCCTGAAATATAGCCATCTATTTATTTGTATTTGAGTGACATTATTTGTGTTTGAAATGTTCCTGTTTCATTGACAAAATAATGACTTCACTTGATTTTGAAACCTCTTGCGATCAACCATAAAGTATGCCCCTGAAATATAGCAATCTATTTATTTGTATTTGAGTGACATTATTTGTGTTTGAAATGTTCCTGTTTCTTTGACAAAATAATGACTTCACTTGATTTTGAAACCTCTTGCGATCAACCATAAAGTATGCCCCTTAAATATAGCCATCTATTTATTTGTATTTGAGTGACATTATTTGTGTTTGAAATGTTCCTGTTTCATTGACAAAATAATGACTTCACTTGATTTTGAAACCTCTTGCGATCAACCATAAAGTATGCCCCTGAAATATAGCAATCTATTTATTTGTATTTGAGTGACATTATTTGTGTTTGAAATGTTCCTGTTTCATTGAATTTAGTAATTTTTAGTAGATTCTAATATTTAAATTGAAATGAATCTTTTCTTCTCGCAGGTCTCCCGAATTCCGGGTCCTGGCAGGACCTGAAGGATCACATGCGCGAGGCGGGAGACGTGTGCTTTGCTGACGCCTTCAAGGATGGCACAGGCGTGGTGGAGTTCCTCCGCCTCGAGGACATGAAGTACGCCGTCAAGAAGCTCGACGACTCTCGCTTCCGCTCCCACGAGGTAAGTCAATATACCTCTAACCTATACCAATACCTCATATTCTCACCTCATTTCATCTTCCTCTTGACTTATTCATCTCACCTCGACACGGTGTTGTGGTGTCCCTTCCTCAATTGCATCAATCCAGATACTTTAATGGTAAACAATTGCTAACCCTGTACAAATCACAAGTGCGCCCCCCGGTTGAATTTGGCAGCCACCTCTGGTCTGGAGCCCCAAAATACGTGAAAAAGACTCTGCACTGTGACTCTGTGGGCGGTCCGCCTGATAGATTCTCCTAATTTAACAAACGGTTTGCAATCTTTAGAGCACAGACGTTG
This sequence comes from Limnephilus rhombicus, assembly GCA_929108145.2. NCBI lineage: Eukaryota > Metazoa > Arthropoda > Insecta > Trichoptera > Limnephilidae > Limnephilus > Limnephilus rhombicus. The sequence continues at coordinate 11,854,228 of OV815291.1, forward strand.
GGTGGGAATGTTATCCTTGTTCTACTGGTATTTCAATGAAAGATGCTCCGAGGAACTAGCGTCATTGATCCCTTCGGCACCGGTGCATAGTCGGGAAATACGCCAAACATGTGCTCAACATATGTACACGGTTGACAATTTTCACCTGAGAACGGGTCGCTTCTTCGACTCATTCTTGTGAACAGCTCGGCTATGGAACGATTTAATGGAACGAACAGTCTCTTCAAGACCAATGTTCATTCCTTCCTCTCCTCAAAAAGACCCTCCAGTTAAATAATAATTTAATCTACCGAATATGAAAATAGCTACTCTTCACAAAAATGTGTAAATATTAAACACAGTTAACATTATTTCAAAGCTACGGACTATTTCAAAAGCAGACTCGTCAATAATAATGCACTAAAATCATTGACATACATAAATCATTTCTACAATCTGTGTTTTCCATCAATTTAATAATGAGTATTGTCATTTGGTAATGGTTTATGACAAAGGTAGGCATCACCATGATGGCTTGAATTCACCTCTGTTAGGATAGAAAAATATTTACTGTGTTGTGGATATTTATTTCTTCATTTTTATTTTATTTATTCACAAAATTACATAACAAAAGCAAAATATAGGCAGGCTCTACCGGTATTACAATGGAAGATGCTCCGAGGAACTAGCGTCATTAAACCCCTCGGCACCGGTGCATAGTCGGGAAACACACCAAACGCGTGCCCAACATATGTACACGGTTGACATTTGTCACATGAGAATGGGTCGCTTCTTCGACTCGTTCTTGTGTTCAACAGCTCCGCTGTGGAACGATTTGGCGGCCTCTGTGTTTCCTCCTTCCTACAATATGGGTCTCTTCAAGACCAATACCAATGTTCATTCCTTCCTCTCCTCAAAAAGACCCTCCACACAGCATCTCAGATGACATAGGTCCTGAGGGAAATTATAATTATTTTCTTCAGGGCCTCCTGCATGGAGTTAATGTAAAAAAAAAACCAACGCCATCTGTTAATTTGCATACATATCTATCGAATCCACGCCGCCCGCTTGCCAGCCTGCTCACTTATATATTATATATTTCAACCAATTTACACAAAACCTTGACAAATTATATACCTAAACCTTCCTCATGAATATCTCTATCTATTGGTGAAAACCGTGTGAAAATCCGTTGCGTAGTTTAAAAGATCTAAGCGTACAGACAGCGGGAGCGACTTTGCTTTATACTATGTAAAGATAAATAATATCTTCATCTTCGCTGATGGTAAAATTGGCAATATGCAATATGAAAAAAAAAATCAAAGTGTGCAATTCACACGCGGTAGAAATGAAACCTTCAGAAAACTAAAGTAGACAAGAGTGGGGAGGCTAGGAAGCACCGCAAAAAGAGGACACCGATTATTCTATCTCATTCTCGCAGGCTAAATTCTATAGATGTATGTGTTGTCTCTTTTAAATGTCGCATTTTCGTTTCATCGATTTTCACTTCAATAACCCATTCTAGTGTCGCACACTAGGAGTAATAAAATTATGTTTAATTTTTTATTGATTTAGTACAGTTGTTATTGGTAAATTATTCCTGAACAAATTCAGTACCAAATTCAAAACATTCTAAAATGAACTAACTAAACTACTTGTAATGTAAACTTCATGCCAACAAACCAGCTGCGTAAAATGCATTACATTGTATTCTGCTTTATTGTCCTTAGAGGTACATATACTATACTACAGTTAACTTGTGTACATAAGTACCTACATAACTGACATGCGGCAAATACTGCCATTTCATTTGCATTATCACAATCTTTATAATTTACATTTTGCTGTTGTATTTTTAAAATGATAAATGATTACAGCATTTTAATTAGCTAACAATAATAATGAAATTAAATGAACATTTTCATATTTTATCAAGAACGTAATATAATACAGAAACAGTTTGTTGAAAATAGAACTCTGATATCTACAATGAGAGTTGCTGTATAAATATTTGCCACGATTAACCCTGCGTTTGTAATTTGTCATGGAAATAAAGTACTTTATGGCTTTTTATACAAACTTCTAAAAAAAAAAATTTTGATAGCATGACGAATTCTGTTTGATAAGGGAAAAATCAATGCTAAATGCAGAGATGCTTTAGAAAAGTGTTTTATTTAAATTCTCTTCAGTTGTGTTTTGTGACCCGATCTGAATAGTCATGTGTTTCCCTGCCTTCCTTTTCCTCATCCCCAATTTGGAAGGCGGCCCGGGAACCATTTATTGGATAACCAACACCCCTGCCATAGGTCACTCCAAGTGGTTCGCTATGTTTGGTGGCTCAGCAGGGGTGCCCGGATTCATGGGGTGAGGTTTGTTGGCAGATGCGTCTGCCTACCAGCTGCATGGCCGGCAGGATCTGGACAGAATGGTTGAGGGAGTCCCTTTGACTTCTCCAGCCGTACTCTTTGGGAACATCGCCTTGCGCTGCAGCAGGAGGGATGGATTCATATTTCCATACATACATTTCATTCCCAGAACTTCCTCCTCTTTAAAGTATCCTCAAAGATGACATAGGTGGAGAATTATTTTCCTCAAGACTCCCTGTGTGGAGCTAATATGAAAAAGTCCTTCCCTTTCCCACTATCTTCAGCTTTACGACATACCCCAATTGTCCCACCATTGGGTATGCAGTACGCCATAGTCCCAGTGGCTCCTGACTGTTGGGACCCTTGTGCAGTATTCATATTAAAACAAAACAAAAAAACCGCTAGGTTCTTTGAGTTTTGTTCTAAATACAGTACAATCTCACAAATCCAGCACTATTAAAAAACAGAGGGTGCCGGATTATTGGAATGTTCGGATTACTGGATTATAGAGAAAAAATCATAATAAATATAACAAAGCATTTCAAAAAGAGAATATACACACTATTCACATGAGATAAGTTTGGAGGTTAGACTGCTAGACGACGATGCGGCGATGGAGCGTAGAGGGTGCCGGATTATTGGACGTATCAGTCTATTGAAGTGCCGGATTCATGAGATTGTAGTATATAAGTCTTGTCGTCCACTATTTGCAAGTGCAAACTATAAACGATGTTCTTTTGGCAGAGGTATAAAAGGATGATTTCTAATGTTAATGGTTTTGATTTGTTTAGGGGGAAGTTTCATACATTCGAGTGAAGGAAGACTACCGGGGTGGAAGTGGAGATAGATTCGTGAGATTGTAGTATATAAGTCTTGTCGTCCACTATTTGCAAGTGCAAACTATAAACGATGTTCTTTTGACAGAGGTATAAAAGGATGATTTCTAATGTTAATGGTTTTGATTTGTTTAGGGGGAGGTTTCATACATTCGAGTGAAGGAAGACTACCGGGGTGGAAGTGGAGATAGATACGGAGGAAGCAAAGAAAAGGAGAAGTTCAGGTAAGCATTCAACTTGACTATAATCCTACATCGAAAATAATTATTGTCGGCGATTATAATCTTCCCAATTTGAAATGGAACTCTAGTGACAATGGTTATATTACTAACGAAAGTTCTAACGACCCAGCACGTGAAGTGATAGATACGATAAACTATTTAAATTTGCATCAACATAATTTTGTACCTAATGTATGTGATCGCTTTCTAGATCTTGCCCTTTCAAACAGCTCTAAACTGTGTGTTGAAATGTCAGACGATCAGCTCGTTCCGGTGGATAATTATCATCCCCCCTTACACACTATAGTAAATATGTACACGAACAATCCACCACTGAAACAAACAACACTCAACTTCAAAAACGCTGATTACGAGTCTATTAACTACCAACTCACTAATACAGATTGGACTTTCTTGACCACTAACAGTGATACCGAACAAATACTAGAAAAACTCTATGAAACATTTTCTGAAAATATAAAATCTTATGTCCCCTCGTATACACCAAAACACAGAACATATCCAATTTGGTTCTCCACAGATCTTATACTCTTACTTAAACAAAAAAAACAGCTACATAAAATTTTTAAACTGACTCACCAAATCAACGACTACTCAAACTTCTCAGAAACAAGAAAGAAATGTAAAACACTATCGAAACTGTGCTATAAAGCACACATCACCTCCGTTGAGAAAACTGCGCTAGGATCAAAGAATCTTTGGAATTTTGTTAAAAAATTAAACAATGAAAGTACAGACTACCCCCCCACAATGCATTATGATGGCAAAATAGCCAATAGCACCTTTGATATTGTTAATTTGTTTGCGGATCATTTCCAAAGTGTATACGAAGGTGAAATACCAGATAACAACGTACCATCATACACATATCAAAACACAATACATCTACATAATTGCCTCATAACAAAGGAATCATGCTTAAATAAAATCATTTCACTTGACCCTAACAAATCTGCAGGCCCAGATAACATCCCACCAATATTTTTCAAACAATGCGCATCTGCAATATCAGGTCCACTCACCGCACTATTTAACCACCTACTTTCTTCTGGACATTTTCCAACCCGTTGGAAATCTAGTTATATTACCCCGATTTTCAAAAAAGGTGACTACACAGACATTAAAAACTACCGTCCTATATGCATACAATCAGCACTCCCGAAAATCTTTGAATCCCTTGTTCTCGATTTAATTTTTCCATCAATATTAAAAGTAATTGATAAAAACCAACACGGATTCGTTTCTGGTAGGTCAACTGCTACTAACCTGTTACTTTACCATAACTATATTACAGATTCTTTTACAAAAAAAAAACAAGTTGACAGTATCTATACAGATTTTTCAAAAGCTTTCGACAAAGTGTCACATAAATTATTACTTAGTAAACTGTATGCCTTAGGACTGAGAGGCAAGTTGTTAAACTGGTTCTCTAGTTATTTGTCTAACAGAATCTTATTTGTTAAAATTAAACATTCTAAATCTAAGTTGTTACATGCAACTAGTGGTCTACCACAAGGGAGTCATCTCGGCCCCATCCTTTTCTTAATATTCATAAATGATATCATAAGTTGTTTCGACGATGTAGAAGTTCTGCTTTTTGCCGATGACATCAAATTATACAAAGAAATATCTAATATAGGTGACTGCCTAATCCTACAGTCAAACATCATCAAATTACAAAATTGGTGTGTCGCAAACAACTTATTCCTCAATATCGATAAATGTAAGACACTAACATTTTGTCGAACAAAGACCCCACTATCTTTCAAATACACAATAGATAATAAAATCTTAGAAAAAGTCAAAGAAATTAGGGATCTTGGAGTTGTGTTTGATTCGCAATTAAATTTTATAAATCACATACAACAAATAACTAACAAAGGCATGAAAACACTAGGATTTATAATCAGAACAATCAAAGACTTCGATTCGTTGGAAGTTATAAAAATCGTATATTTGTCACTCGTACGCAGCTTGCTGGAATACAATTCCATAGTTTGGTCCCCATATTATCAAATTCATATAAGAAATATCGAAAGAGTGCAGCACAAATTTTTAAGATTTATTAACTTCAAGTTACACGTACCTATTCAACACATTAACTACACATCTTTACTAAATACACTTAAATTGCATTCCTTAGAAAACAGAAGAAAAATAAACGACCTAACTTTTTTGTTTAAAATTATTCACTCCGAATTAGATTGTTGCGAACTCCTGCATCTCATTGACTTTAAGGTACCAACTCGAGCGACAAGGCAAAACATATTATTCTGCAACAATAATTCTCTAACCAACTACCACACACACGCATCAATTTCTCGACTACACACACTAGGGAACAAATATACCTCAAATATCGATGTATTTAATACAAGTTTACCGTTATTCAAGAAATATCTGAACAATATTTTTATGTAGAATATTTTGATATCTAAGGAGCATCACGTAGGGTCTATTGCGTATATTTGTGTATTTCTATCTCTCTGTAAAAACTTGTTAACGTTTTCTTTTTATGTATCTTGCATTTTGTCATGTATTATTTATGACATTTAATCAGTTACCTGTAAATTTTGTATTTACTAACATACCAACTAATTTATTTTCTATGCCATTCACAACTAAGATACTTTCTCTTTTATTGTAATGCACTATCTTTCCTTAAATTTATCTGTATACCTACCTTTCATATGATGTTTACTTGTTATGTTTTTATAGTTTATCTTTTTTATTAAAAAAAAAAAACTGTCTCTGTATCATAAACTTGTCATGTAAAAGCCCATCAGGGCGTTGAAAATTAATAAATAAAAAAATAATATGTATTACAAATTGAAGAATATCATTAATTCTTCAAATTATTAAAAAAACTTCATAAATATCTCTGTAGGTATTATTAATTTAGTAATACAATTATGATACAAAGGATAGATAACAAAATTCTGTAAAATTACTTTTCTATAATATTATTTGATTATCAAGTACCTCATCAATACATGCCAGGTGAGAGCTTATATCTTATAGTTGATGTAGGGCATTTACCCTGAAGATAGGCACTGCAAGACTATCTGAAATATTGGAAAAAGAAGGGGAAAGCATAACGTGATTCACAGCCTGAAAACTAGCTATGACTATGAGTTCAGTATGCAGTTATATGTAAAAGTGTACCTTCTAATTGGTACAATACTCAGATTATTCATAAACACCACCAAATCAATATTGTAATGCAGAAAAACTTGTTTGTAGTGAAATAAACTAAATGTTTTCTGGGTTATACTACTAGGATATTTCAAAAAGTCATACTAATATGTAGTGGTTCGTTATGTCTCCCAGTGTTATTTATAGCATATTTAATACGTAAAACCCAGACCCATACAAATAATATTTGATTTATGATGAGCATTCGAATATCGCTTTCCTCATAATCTCAAAACTAAGTATTTCGAGATGTCTCATTAATCATCTGGATGACTGATATTATGGTTGTACATATAAAGTATCGTCTGTATATTAAAATCATTTCTAAATACATTTTCTAGTGCTTTCAGTTGAACAGCGCAAGCCACATTGATTGGTGCTTTCAAATTGCAAAATTGACCAATAAATAGCCTGCTTGACTTAAGATGAATATATACGTGAAATCCTATTTAGATACTATTTTGATTAATCTTTACGACGAATTGGCTTACAGTATGAACATCAAAAAATATACTACGGATAAATCGAAGCTTTTACTAGCTTTTCTATGTATTGGAATTACAATAAACTTATTATTTACGTAACAAAAAATATAAGCGTAAACCACCAAAAAATATTTTTTCATGACTTAAGGCCTAAGCTACACGAGCGGTTCTCCCGCCGCAGGAAACCGCTCGAGAAAGCTGGCGGCTCATATCAATCTACACGGGTGGCGGTTTCCCGCCATGCCCGCCACAATCCTTACGCAATCGCGGGAAACCACCCACGTAGTTTGAGCATGGCGGTTACCCGCGGCGGGAGAACCGCTGCATGTGGCGGGCGAATATCTCCCGCGAGCTCCCGCGGCGGAATAACCGCTCTTATAGTTTGCGCCATACAACACTCATAGTAAATTGTGTCTGTTGCGGTTTCCCGCGGCGGGAGAACCGCTCGTGTAGTTTGCGCCTAACTATGAAGTAATACAAGAAACAATTTTAAAAAAAATACCCCTTTATTGCTAAGACTATTTTTGAGGTTTTCCATGTTCTAACTTTTTTTCGTTCTTATAAAATTATGCACAAAATAAATAAAAACAATCTTTTCGCTTACTAGCCTCGTGCAAAAAGTTGCTCGATTTTAAAATTTTGCAGGCACGAGATTCGAAATATTTCTAGCGTTTATATTCCTCTTAACCTGCTTTCTCAATTAAAGTCAATACAAGTAAGAGAGCGTATATCTGTAGTTTTATGTCCCTCCTGAACATTTTTACAAATGGTTCTTCCACAGTATTTGATATATTGAATTTTTTTTGGGTGTCTAGCAATGAAACTGATAAATATCTGGTCAAGAGAAAAACAACAGGTTTCTAATAATAATCTAAATATGTGATATCTCTACTCCCATCTCATTATAAGCTGAAATTGTTGCTTGGGAGGCTTAACTTTTGCCGCGCTTGAGTTCCAATTCAATGCTTGAACCACTCAGTTATTATAATGTATTGAAAAAGCTTCTACTAAGTGAAAAGACCAGTCTTTTCTACAACGGAAACAGTTAACAGATTTAAGAGAAGAACTAGAAAAAAGGAAGTCTTCTGGTGAAACGGACATTGCAATTAAATACCTAAATAACAATCCCACTATCGTTAAAATGCACCCAAAAAACTAAACGCTAAAATGTTAATACATCATCAAAATGTACGAGGACTACACACAAAATTACAGGACCTGAAATCAAACATACTACTTTAAACCACAACTCTAACGCCCTCACTGACACTTCAGAATTGGGATTCTTTAATCGAACCCAGAATCTTTCTGATCATAATAATACTGCAGAAAAACTAAAAAACCACATAAGAATTAAAACTATATCATGCCACAAACATCCGAGCACATCCAAAGGAAATACCTCAATGTCCTTTATGTACATAAATGTGAGAAGCTTGAAAGGTAAACTAGATGACATCAAATGCCTACTAAAATCTACGAAATCGAAATTCAACATTATCCTCCTGTGAGACCTGGCTCAAAGAAGCGGACCTAAAGTACATCAACCTTGAAGGATACAAACACGAAGCATCTTGCCGGCCGCAGGGAGCTGGAGGCAGAGTCTCTATATTTATAAAAGGTTATTTGGAATACAATGTGATTAATAACACTAGTGACCCCGACAACAACTTTTTATGGCTTCATGTAAACAAGCTCAATCTAAAAATAGGTTAAGTGTATAAAAAACCAAATACTATTTTCAAAGACTTCCTGGAAACACTATCCTCTCATCTAGAATCATATAAAAGAGGTATTGTATTTGGAGACTTCAATATAAATCTGCTTGACTCAACCAATATACATACTTGTACAGTGGGTTGCCATATTAATAGGGACACCTATGAAAAATACGTTTTTCTCACTTTGTACTCGCAATACAAAGATATTTATGACTTTAGGTACAGTTTTTATTATTTATTAATAAGAACAATTCATTTGGATAATTTATAGACCATATTTGTTGTAAATTTGCATTTATTTTTTTTTGTTTTGTTATTTTAAAACATTATCGCACAGAAAGCTAATATTTTGTAATACCGCCTTTGGCCGCAATTACAGCTTGTACACGCCGTGGCATACTCTCAATGCACAGTTTTGCATTTCGCTTTAGCTCAGGAGAGTGATGCCATACCCGGATGAGGTTTTCGATGAGCTGCTGCTTGGTAGTGATCACTTCCTTGGCAATCTCCCTCTTCGTGAGCTCCCACAGGTTTTCAATGGGGTTCATGTCAGGGGAATTCCCAGGCCAAGATAAAACCTGCACGTTTTTTTCAGCTAGGAATGCAGTGACAGACCTGGCTTTATGGCAGGGTGCGGAGTCATGCATAAAAACAAAATCCTGGCCACCAGGGAACCATTCTTCGACTTGAGGTATCAACCGATTTTCCAGTACTTGTCTGTACTGATCCTGCCTCATAGTCCCTTGCACGATGTGGAGGCGCCCCATCCCCATGGAAGAGATGACAGACCACACCATGATACTGGTAGGGTGTTTAATCGTCTCCACAAGGCAGTCCGGGTGGAATTTCTCTCCCTTGCGTCGTCGGACGAACGATGATTTGTCCACCAAAATTTGGAAAATGGACTCATCAGAGAAGCACACCTAGAAAAGTCTATAATCACACCACTGGAATTTTTTAAAAGCTTGTAAACCACAATAATGTTACATAATTACCTTATTCCAGTCCTCAATAGTCATGTGTTGGTGTGCTTTGGCCCATTCCAGTCGTTTCTTCGTCATGGCTGCTGTGAGGCGAGGTTTTTTAGCTGGCCGATAACCAACAAGGCCCTCCTCCGCCAATCTCCTCTGGACTGTCCTTTGAGAGACCTTGATACCTCCTTCATTGATCAACAGGGTCAGAAAAGAAACACTTTTCTTGCGATTTTGTAGACACACGTCTCTGATTTTGCGGTCAGTACGAGGTGTGGTAATTCTTTTTCGGCCACATTTCCCATTACGATCCGCTTCAAGGGGTACATTTTCATAGATTTTTTTCTTTATCCTATTAACAACAGACTTTGAAACACCTGCAAGGGCTGCTATTACCCTCTGGGAATGTTTAGTGTTTAGTAAAAGTGTTTTTATTTCCGCACATTTCCTTGGGGACGTATCTGAAGACCTGGCCATCCTGAAAAAACACAATATTGGGGTCAATATGGCAAAACTATTCATTGAAATAAAAAAAATGAACTAAAACTACACAAAATTAATAGATAATTAATTATTACTTACTTATTTGTACAGCTGAACTTATAAAACTCCTTAAAATAATTATTTTGAATATTTATTTACGAGACGCTCGATCACGCGTTTTCACAAAAATGCTGGCCACTTAGAAATAACCTTAAATTTTTGACAGATGTGAAGCTTTGCCAGTGTTGCCACTTCTTAAAAGTGTCAGTGGTGATACCAGCAGCAAAAATAATAAGGGGATGGCCACCATATCCAAGTAATTTAGAAGTAGAGACAACGTTAACATCAAAAAACCAAAAAAATGTTACTGTCCCTATTAATATGGCAACCCACTGTAAATATATGAATACAATTAGATTTAATAATTACACTATTTTGAACAAAATAAACAAAAAACACGCCACACGCATCACAGAAAATACAAACACAATCATAGATCATATACTCACAGATACATAACTATCATACTCACTAACGAACTGTGATAATTCCATATTTGATCGCAATATACTACTCCTTGACGTAATTCACACATATGTCAAAAGCACATCTTTAAAATCGTCCCAAAAATACACACACATTAATCTTGATAATCTAAAGAATGATATCATGCAAAATCCCTTTCATCTAAATATGAATGACAACTCGGCATTAAATTATGACAATCTTGTGAACTACTTGAAAAATAAAATTAATTCTAATAGTACCACTAAAATTAAAACCAAAAACATAAATAACCCAGACTGGATATCCAAAGACCTTATAAAATTAATCAATAAAAGAAATAAATTACATCTGAAACTAAAAAAACAACCAAATAACACCTTATTAAGAGCAGAATTTTTAAAAATAAGAAATAATGTCACTACAAAAAAACGAAACTTAAAACAAACACACTACAGTAATCTTTTTTAAAAATGCGAAAATAACAGTGAGGGAGCGGTCCGTATCGGTAGATACGGGGCGAGAGAGAAATGAAAGGCGTCAGTCGATGTGAGTCAGTCTTTATTGTTGCGCTACGTAGCGGAGTCGGAGTGGAGCGGAGTGACGGTGGTGCCGTGAGTGTTGCTGCTACGTGAAGGTGAAGGTCAGGAGACTACGGCGGTGAAGATCACTGGTCTTCAGGGAGCCGGCGTGTTGCTCTACACCATGGCGGTGTAGAAGTGACCTTGATCCAGGCGGTCGGCGGTCATCGCGTTGACGAGGTATGGCAGCTGTGAGTCCAGTGGGTCGGAGCACACACGTGACGCAGGAAGGAACCTTGGTTGCTGCTCGTTGCAGGATGCTGGCGCGTTGCCGATTGTTGCTTGACATCTCATGTCGAGATGGTGGTTGGAGAAGTTCCTCGAAGGTGCTGGAAATGTTCCTGGTGTCACACTGGATAAATGGTGTTCACTGCTGACTGCGCGGGGCCGGTGCCCGGCGCACGCACGTACTTAGTCGCGGCACTGCTCGTTGTGTGTTACTCGACCGATGAATGAGAAGGTACTGACTGACTAGACTTGAGACTGCACTTGAGACTGAGCTGTATGCAGCTCGCGCTGACTTATATACTCCGCCGGCCGGGCAAGTAGTTTCGAGAACGGTAAGCAATGCTGGGTGAATTCACGCAAAGCTGAGAAACCGCTCGAACCTTCTGTGTGCACTTGTATGGTACAGCCAGGTGTTCTAGCTCTTTCGCGTAGGTGGCGGAATTATTATTTCTAGGCGGCTGTGGTACTACGCCGAATGTAGGTAGGTGGATCGGCCATCTTCCAGCCGTTTCTTTGGAGGTCAGTGGCGCAGCGGTAGATTTCGCAGAGCGGGTTAGCCGTTACAACAGTAAAAAAACTTGGAACTTAATTAATAATATTCAGAACCAATCTTACACCTCAAGAAATTTTTGCAATAAATTAATCATTAACCTCTGACAGGCCGGAGACGCGCCGGCGCGCGCGTCATATGCGCATGCGCGAGAAAATAATTCAAATATTTGAATAATACTTCCGACAAAAAACTTTTGGTCTACGATTTTGGCCCTTCTATGTACACAATTTGTATGAAGAACAGTGTCAGAATCGCTTGCGCTGTCATTACTCTCGGAGACGCTACAAGTTTCATTCACCTTGTCACCCTGGAATATTTTTAAAACGATTTCTTCTATGACAATCGGCTGTCAGAATTTGCCGCGAATTTAACGGTCGCAATTAATGGGTGTATCGCGAATAAAACGATCATAAAACCTATTAATTTACGTAATAAATGCAAGTAATGTGGTTTTCGTAGATAGTTTATTGTGATGTGAACGTGTTTCAGTTAATAAAATATACAATAGCTCAAAATTTATCAACAAAACATTCAATTCAAAATTCAAAGTGGTGGTTTTTTAGTGTTTTTTTGCGAAGTTCCGCGAATTTCCGCTAAATGTCATGGCCCGTGACCGGTTAATGATGAAATAATCACTAACAATGTAGAGATATGCGACCAATTTAACAATTTCTTTTACAACATTGGCTCCTCCCTAGCCGCTAATATACATGGCAAAATCAAACACAATCCAGCCAATGAAATAATGTTAGTGCATGACAGCATTGAATCTTTATATCTTCAGCCCACTACGGAGTTAGAAATAAGTAAAATATTAAAATCTCTAAAACCAAAGCAAGTGCTGGTTACGATTCACTCCAATGTAAGACAGTGCTGCGTTTTTTTTTTTACTTAAAAAAAAATTAAGTCTCTCCGCAGAATTGATACCTACTTTAACAAAATTAATCAATCAATGTTTTAAAGAGGGAACTTTTCCCGATAGCTGTAAAATTGCTAAGGTGATACCAATTCACAAAGGTGGGTCCAAAACAAATACCTCAAACTACAGACCCATCTCAATCTTACCAATTTTATCTAAAAAATTTGAATGTGTAATTTACGAAAGATTAAACAATTTTCTGCTAAAAAAAAATTTCTTATTTAACCTTTAACTAGTGTCGTGCATTTTTTGTAACGTTAGTACTGACGTGAGGCCTGACAGGCCGCGTATATTATGCAGTGTTTTATAAAGAAAATGATTATTTAAATATCTGTCTTTGCATTAGGATGTTAAATGAAGTGTTTTAACAAAAACTATGTATAGAAAGAAAATAAAATTTATTAAATTTTTAAATATAAGACTATATTTAAAAATTTAATAAATTTGCTTGAATTTTGGGGAAAAATCCGAGTATTAGATATAAATGATCAAAACACAAAAAAAACTCTTCTCAGAATAACAAAAAAATGTATTTCTTACTTAAGACTAATATAAATTTTAGAAAAAAAATAGAGTAGGTACATACACCTTCTGAAAAAAAAAATGTCCACAGTCGAACTACACCTTAAATTCTAAGCACAGTCAGGGCACACTTGTTTCGCGCACTGTAAACAAACGTGTTTTTTGCACCAATAGCATCTTTACGTGGATTTTCTTTTGAGTTTGGGTTGACATGAATGACAAGTCCTTCGTGTCGTGACTTCTTCAGCTTGATCTTCAGATGTTTCTGGCTTATCAGAACCAAGTACTCTTGCCAAACTCATCCTAAGTTCACGGGGCAGCCTTATGTTACAAAATCTTCGCTTCATGTGCTCTAATACCAACTGTCGCGCTAATGTTTTTATAAAGGTTCCTCTATCAGTTTGTCTTCCCACATGTACATCATGTAAAATATGAGAATTGACGGAACTTATATCCAAAATCCGGTAAAAAATTGTCATAGGCCAGCGTCTTGATCGGCGGCTGCAAGTGTATATAGAGCACTTTTAATCTATTTCATCTACACCACCTTTCGTAGAATTATAAAACTTTATAATGTATATTATATACCCTCTGACAATTTGATACGAATTTATTGAAAATATTCGATATCGCAGCCAATTTATTAGTCTCCTTTCTCTGTGCTCTGTCTAGTGCATTGTCAAACCGAAGACAGTGAAGCAAGAACAGAAATCTATGTTTAGACATAACACATCTAAAAATGTCTCTTCCGGTACCATCAGTAGCAAATATTAAATTTGCGTCTTCGTGGTTAGACTTGAATACAGCTGTGTACATCAATAGTCCAATAAAAGCCTGCAACTCGATTATATCGATATCTTTTAGTTCCGATCGGTTCTGCTTCATAAATTTAGATCTATATTCAGCTAGCTTCTCGTTGGTCCTTATCAAAATCTCCGATAACATCTCGTCATTTATATATTGTTTCCATAAAGAATAAGGATCCTTTCCGTCATTCTCGGTCAACTTGGATGTGGGTACTTGGGTAATAATATTGTGTTGCGGTGTTCTAACTGATGATCTGTTTGAAGATGATTTAGACCACTTATATTTATTCTTCCCTCTAAAATAACCCATCCTTGAGAGGGGAACATCTTCATCTGATGACGATGACGGCGCGTCCAGGTGTTCAGGTTGAGTTTCTTCGGTATCAGAAATATCAGTGATAGTATCCGTATCATGCTCAATGTGCTCCGGACAAAAATCTTCGCCAACGTCGTCAACCTCGGATCCGCTGGAATCTTCATCCGCGATCCCGTTCTCAATCACTTGCGCAAAATTTGGATTGGATTCATTTACACATATCCGAGATCTCTTTGGATGCGGTAAATCTGTCGCAGAACTATTTATTTTACTTCCTGAAGTCCCTGGTACATCCATAGTTAACAATATCTGTAAAAATAAAAATTTACTCTAACAATAAAATAAAACAAAAAACTTACGTAACTACTGACGTGAGGCCTGAGAGGCCGCTTCAGAATTTCAAATCGTAATTACTCACCAAATGCGCGCATGAAGACACTACTTTCTGCTCCCACGTCAATGTGCGTACTGAACTTGCAGCTACTTAAAAGTGGGGATCGGTGTTACGCGGAGAAAGGGGTAAACTAGCAAGTCAAGTACCTGCCGGGGCCTGTAAGACCGCACGACAGTAGTTAAAGGATAAAAAACAATACGGCTTTAGGAAAAAATCGAACACACTAGGAGCAATAAATGACTTAGAATCAATAAACTTAGAAGCGGCATTGATGGCGGAAATTATATTTATCTATATTAGTTGCCCTTCAAAAAGCCTTTGATACAGTTAGTCATGACATACTTCTTAAGAAACTCAAGAAAATTGGTGTAGTTGGTCCTGCTCTCAATCTACTCAAATCATATCTTAGCAATAGAAAGCAATTCGTTAGCATTAACAACCAAAATAGCAAATACGTTCCAATAAACTATGGAGTTCCGCAGGGGTTCATACTAGGTCCACTACTGTTCCAAATTCACATCAATGACATTTCGCAATTAATTTTGAATGGTGAAATCTTTTTATATGCAGATGATACAGCAATTTTCTACTGGGGTAAAGATTTAGATATCTTACTATAAAATGCACCAACAGATCTAGAAAAAATCAACAGTTGGCTCCAATCAAACGTTTTAACTATAAATGTTAAAAAAAACAGGATACATGATCTTAAGCTCAACCCGTAAAATAATTCCTCCTCATGTACCCTTAAAAATTGAAAACAACGACCTGCAAATCCTGATCCAGGAAAAATATCTTGGGCTGTGCATTGATCAGCATTTGACATTTAAACAACACATACAAGGTATTAAAGATAAAATCATCCCCTTAATTAGCGTATTTAGCCGGCTATCATATCTGTTGCCAAATAAATTAAAAATAGGTTTATATTATAGTCTCGTACACTCACATTTAAATTATTTGATTGAAATCTGGGAAAATGTGAAACACACATAAATGAATTACAAGTAATACAAAACAAGGTAATCAAAAACTATTTAACTACAAGCCCAGAACATCCACAAAAAAATTATATATGGAAACAAAACTATTAACATTAAGAAAAACTATATGAATACAATACATGTCTCCTTATATACAAAATACAAAACAATCTCGTACACACAAACAGAATTCATTAAAACGTCACAAGTACATAAACACTTTACACGACAACGCAAACATTTAAACACCATCCACACTAACTATGGTAAACAATCCATTGGTTACGAGGGGGGCAACTTATATAATTGCCTCCCAAATGACATTAAAAACGATAAGAAGCTGGGTAAATTTAAAAAAAACTTATTTATATTTATTCTTGATAAACAAAATAATGAAATAGAATAGCGCTGTATTGAAATATTTATTTTATCTTAATGTGTATAATTATTTCTAGTTAAATGAGTGAAAATGTAATTTTCTTTTAACTGGAATAAAAAAAAAATGTCAGCAGGGAAAGTGCTTCTATCGATGGCCGACAGGGGTACCCATGTAGACGGGTGCCGGCGAGACGAGCTCTGGCGAGCGAGTCCGCTAGATTCAATTTTCCTCTAGTGTAGACATTATTATTGTAAATACGTAGACTCGTAATAATAATCAGTTTGTTATCTTGAACCTGAAATTATTGAGAAGTCCCCCACAGAACTAAAGTTGTTGAGTATAAATAGTACCAAACACAACAGTGTAACATTAACAGTATTAACATTAATTGAAAATGTTTGTTTTCCAGGTCTCGTTCCCAGTCGTACTCTTCCCGTCGCAGCTCTCCCCGCTACTCGCCCGTGCGCCGCGTGTACAGCCGCTCCCGCTCCCGTTCTCGCTCCAACTACTAGACTGCCACTACCACTGCCACTACTACTCCCTGTAACCATCACGGGCCGAACTCCGGTCCCCGGTCTGT
This sequence comes from Limnephilus rhombicus, assembly GCA_929108145.2. Classification (NCBI taxonomy): domain Eukaryota; kingdom Metazoa; phylum Arthropoda; class Insecta; order Trichoptera; family Limnephilidae; genus Limnephilus; species Limnephilus rhombicus. The sequence continues at coordinate 11,871,271 of OV815291.1, forward strand.
CCCTTACGGTTGGCTAGACACGTCCGTCTAGCTATTCTGGTACTGAACTCAATGGTAATCTATGTTTTTATGTCTCGGTACAAGCTCAATTAACTCTATAATCGGATTCGTCACACCCTACTTCTACTTACATTTCCAGATCATTTAAAAAAAAAACTTTTTTCACTGACAAGTTAACATTTTTCAATTATTTACAAATGGCAAATGAATTAAAAAGACATTTTGATGCCTTTACTTTGTAGTTGCCATGTAGAAAATACTTCATTTCGGTGGTCTTGGCCTCAAAGCATCAATTTACTTGTATAAATATAAAGAGACAATCACAAAACAAAGAAAGTTTGTGATGGTAATCCTTTGACATTAAAATTAATCCATTTATGTAACTTAGAGGTTAAAAGGTTTAATCATAACTTGAAAAGTTGTCAGTGAATTAATTGATATTGTATCCTAATTAAGAGCAGTGTGACTTTGAGACTAAATGATTGGATTCCTATTTGTTTGGATAACTGGGCTTTTACTGTCTGTCGTGTCTCTGAAAGCAAATAGTGCGTTTCTACCTTCATTTCCCTCGTCATTAATGATTCCAATATAGCATTGGTCAGGAATTTGAGTTTACAGATAAAGCAATACAATATAGTTATGTAAGTAATTACTTTGAATCAATACAAACTGAGTTCATTTAAACATCTTTGATCAAATTGGGCATGAGTTGTGCGTCCATGTGTGAATTATCTTAAGTGATAAAAATGACTATGTAATAAATACAGTTTTACTAAGCATTAATCATAAATTAGCTTTAGGGGATTTTTCACTTTTTTTAAAATTTTGTAATTCGTGCGATAAACTTTTAATTTTTACTTGTGAAACATTCTTCACATTTGAGTCATTCCTTTTTTTCTGTCTTAATATTAGATTTTTAAGTTGTGTATATTGAAGTAAAATGGGCTTTTTGTGTTGATTTTTTTGCAATGTTTTAACTGAATAATGGTGAACACAATCAAATAAATAATTATGAAAATAAAAGATTCAATTTTATTATGTGAAATTTTAAAGTTGTGTGTAATTATTCTGTTCTGTTGTTTGATTAATTTTATCCGCAGACCTTTCTGGTCGCAGTCCATTCTGGTTCCAGGCCATTCTGGTCCCAGGCCATTCTGGTCCCAGGCCATTCTGGTCCCAGGCCATGTAATTTAATTTAATGTTCTGAAAAAAATGTCAAATTAAAGTTGTCAGATTAAATAGAAATATCTGATCTGAATATAAAACTAATGATTTTTTTTTCTGTTCATATGTATGAGACTTCGGGATGGAGTGACAGGATTTGAGGAAGGATTGTTGAGGATCTCCGAATGAAGTAATATTTGGAAACTGGAGGATTATCAAATTAGGACTGGATATTTGTGGAAGGACTCGCTGTAAGGACTCGTCACGGACGATGATTGTAGGATTTTACCACCCGTTCTAAGGATTCATTCGCTTTGGAGCATCTGTCATAGTCTGTGGACTCTCTTAATTGACTATTCCACTCGGATACATAATGAGTGCTAATTGCTCACCCGGATACATAAAGAGTTGTTCACTTGGATTCATACGGAATTACTCCATTGGATTCAAAAAGACACTGCTAAAAGTGATTAATCAAAGGAAAATGACACTTAAACAATCATTTTTGAACTTAGGAAGTGCTAATATTCTTTGGACCGATGTACGGATCGGGGTGCTAGCGTAACCTGATCTAATTGAAAGTGTCTGGTTCGTATCTTGTGCGTAGTTTGCGTTGGAGACAGGATGGATTCGCGCGCACTCTTTTGGAAATGGAATGTGTTTGGATAATCGTATACAGGATGGGTTCACTGGTTCACTCACATAGGATGAGGAGGATACTAGGCGGTGAGCATCTTTCTTTCAAATTCAAATAATTACTTTTTGCTTTCAACTTTCTTACACCGGCGGCAATTCTAATCTGCTCAAAACCCACGTGGCAAAACATCATTTTTGCAGGTTGAAAAATTGAATTATTTCAATGTTGGAAATCTAAATGTGACGGCACACTACAGATATAGTTGCAGATGATAATTTTGCTACAGATATCTTTATAATAAAATAAAAACCTAAAGCATGACAGAAAACAACTGGTCATGGTGTATTAATCAAGCATTGCCAAATGACCAACTACAGTGTATAGCATATACAAAATGGCGTGTACATACAGGGTCAGTCCTGAGCAAACAGCGCCTGGCGCTAGTAAAAGTGTTAGTGGCGCTTTGGGAAGTTGGCACTCGCAGTGGACTGCTCCAACCGTACCTGCTCAGGGCCGGCCCTGTCTACTTATCACAGTACACAATGCATTGATAAAGTACCATGACTTAAAAATTGTAATATTGATTGTTGCAATATTAAAAAAATATGTAAGTATGTTGCTAGCATGAAAAAATAATCTATCCAAAGATCAGTTTACAAGTTGGTTTCAAGCTCTAGAATTGCCACTGTCAGTCCAAAACACGACATTTTGTCAATTCCTTAGAATAAAAAAAAAGTTATGGAGTTGATATTATGATTTAGAGGTGTTTGAAATAATATTAATTCCTCTCACAGCATGCAGTTGTCAATAATCGGAATCTTTGCAAATGAATGCATGCCAGTAATGGTGCATTTAAAAAAATGTGTTTTTTGTATATTTAGCTCTTTTTTTGTTGAATTTCTCCAATTAAAACAAAACTTCTTCTTTCCAAATGAATAACTTTGTTTCACGCTTTTGAACTAATATTTTGAAGATCTTCAACAAATCTTTTTTTAAATTTTTTGACATCCATTTTTGACACAATTTTTTTTTTTTTTTTTTTAGTTCTTTGGTTATATTTTCCTTCTATCAAAGAAATTAAAACTTTGTATGCATTACAAAGTTTAAAGCACTGCGGAATAAATACTACATTCATGATAAATATTCTAACAAAACTATTAAGAGTTCTTTTTAGCACATTTTAACAAACAATAAGTAAGTTAATATTTCCCGTCAAGTCTAGAAAAGTAGTTTAAAACATAAAATATCCCTAAAATAATTATAATGGTACATGAAAGCTATACAACGATTTTAACTAGATAAATACATTTTACTACCGGTTTATGTTTTATAAATGCATATAGAATTAATAAAAAGGTTCACAAATACTTTTTTTTTTGCTTTTAGTGACAGTAGTTCTTTTTTTTACCAACATGTGAATTCACAGTGTGCTTATAAAAGCAATAAATTTTTTTTTTTTAATTCCGCTCATAAAATAATGTAATATTTTTGTACCATTTCTTAATTCAGACAAAAGTCTTTGATTTTCCTTCATCACAATAATATGCTATGTTTTTTACAGCCCTAATGTATTGTCAATGTGTTTAAAATGAAATAAAAATGATTTTGATTTATATTTGACTTTTTATTATTGTGATATTCTATTACCAATCAATCCATTCTACCCACTAAAGAAATTGAAAGTACAGATATAAGATTGAAGTAAGTAATGGGTGTGCCTGTGTGCTCAATGTAAGTTCAGTTTTTCCTTCTGCCGAGCGATTCTATATCTTTTGTGGGATCGTTATCAAGATAACAGACGTGATCTCCTGTCAGATTTGTGTGATTTATTTGCTTTTTCTATGTACAACGTACATTAAATGAATAAATAATCATGGATACTTGCAGGAATTTGTGTTTAAAACAATCTAAACAAAAATATGTGTCAGTAAATTTGTAAAAATCACACAAATCTGACAGGGGATCACTTCCGTTATTTCGATAACGGACGTGAAATAAATGTGAAATGTGAAAATAATATCCCACAAAAGATATAGAATCGTTTGTTTGGCTGGTCAAATTGATGAAAAAAAAAATTATACCTCAATAAACATAGATTATTGAAATAACTTTTCGTTTTAATACATTACAATAAGAAACTAACATCAGGGGAGAGTTAACATTTGGGAGGCGGGTGTGGGTACCGCCGTCCCGGGAACCATTTATAGGATAACCAACACCCCTGCTGTGGGTGACTCCAAGTGGTTTGCTATGTTTGGTGGTTTAGCAGGAGTGCCCGGGTTCATGGGGTGAGGTTTGTCCAGGCCTTGGCGATGGACGCGTCTGCCCACAAAAAGCAGGTCAGATTGGGGGAGACTTGTTGAGGGAGACCTTTTGACTTATTCAGCAGGGCTCTCTCGGAACATTGCCTTGCACCTGAGTGGGACGGATGGAATCATTCGTCCATCACTTTTGGATACACTGGCCCCCAGATTCCTTCCCAGAACATTCTCTCCTTCCTTTCCTAAAAAATACCCTCCACAGAGCACCCCCAAAGATGACATAGGCCCCGAGGGAAATTATTTTCTTCAGGTCCTCCTGTGTGGAGCTTATGTAAATATAAAATTAAAAGAATAATACATTTAAATTGCACTTTTCTAAAATTTTTATGCATACTTTAATTTTGTAATTTGATAATATTTTTTTTTAGAAACATTTTATCTCTGAATGAGGGTAGAAAATGCCGCCTACCATACACATCATACTAACAAGATTAAAGATGGCGTTGATTCTAATCACAAAATCCACTAATAAAAGTTTTTACCAAATATGAATTTAAATGCATGTTTTTCATCTCCTCCAATGTCATGTCACAAAGTGTTATTTCGATAAGAAAAAGTCTGAATAGTAAAATTTTTACCAAATTTTCAAATATTGAAATTTTTTCTTGAACGGATTACCAATTTCATTTTCCTGTCTGGGGTCTAGGAGCAGCAAGTCTTGTATAAATTTGCGACAGCAGTTTTCTTTCTTATCAATATAGATCACACTTCTATGGGTTTATATCTTCAGGGACTATCCACGCCATTTGACAATGGCCAACAACCAACAGACAAAACTTTTGGTAAAATTTCCATACCCCGTGTTCTTAATATGAACTAATTTTATTTAATGAATGATTCCTTAACTTAATTAATACAAGAAATAACTTTTTTTACATCGGGTAAATGCAAAAAGTTGCATTAAAGGTTCCAATCAAACAATATTAATAGCCTTGCGTCTGTGCAGTTGAAATTTAAGAACCCGGCTTCGAGTGCATGTCTGACGCCGCGCCACAAACATCCATGTATGTGAAATTTCAAACAAAGCTACTGTAGTAATTCGGTTTTGAATTCATCAAAGGATGGCGCCATTTACGTTACCAGGTTGCATCAGGACGTGCCTCTGGCAAATAGAAGTACTACAGATTTGTAAATTTGAGTATCTCTCCAGATATAGAAAGATGGATGGTAATATTTAGTTGTAAATAATAGTATCACGCGGCTATATATTACACATCATTACCTGTTGCGGTTAATTTTTCCCGGTGACTAGCTGTCACTGGATCACAGTGGTCCGAGGAACCGGCTATTTTTGGAACCAATTCGTATCAGATTTATAAAATGGTCATCAACACTTAAACTTGGTAATGTTGAACCAAAAGCCGCCCGTAGGGCCTAGCAGCAGAAACCTGCAGAGCAGGTTTTTAACTGCCAGTATAAAATTAATATACTTATGCAAAATTTCCTGCATTTTGACGCTTAAAGATGATTAATGTTTAATCTTATTATGTTGATGATGTTTGCCAAAATGTTATGTCTATATACAGGGGGTTAAGTGAATTAACTTTGGGAGATGATTCTACATTACAGTAAGAGTAAAAAAGATAAATATTTTTTTCTGAAATTCCAACTCTTTTTTCCTATACAAAAAGACATACCTACTAAAAATCCTTAGTGTAAGGTAGAACTTACCCGACAAAGTTGCTGTTAGCTTGCCGGGCGCGATTGTTGCAATGTTGCTTGGTTGTGATTTGGCCTGTATCCACGGAAACCGTTTGTAAACAATAACAAGACCGAGAATTTGACGTTTATACAAATTGTATGTTTTAAACCAAATTTGAAAAGATAACTGCACTTAAATAACAATTGAAGGCACGCTTTTAACGATAAAATTATTATAAACGACTTGAATGCTTAAGTAATGTCATCGCTTTTTACTAGTTTAACCAATTTTCAAAATGGCCACCTTCAGCTTGTAAGCAAGTATGTAAACGTAAAGTAACATTATTATCAATTCGTAAGTTGTGGCGTACCTCATTAATGAATGTCTGCCCGTTCTTCGTTGGAAAGGCCAGGCATTGACACAATAATTCAATAACAAAATTACGCACAAATAAACACAATTCAGAATTTAATAGCCTCAACCGAGTTTCATGCCATATCAAGAATAATTAAATTTATTAGATCATGTAAACTGGAAAATATTTGAAAGTGAATTTTTATATAAAATGAAATTAAACGGACTAAGTACCTTTTAAAGAACATTAGATATTATAAAGATAATATTATAATTTAAAAACAGATGAGGCAAAAAATGACAACATTGTGTGAGTTAGAAGCGTCGATAAAATACATGATATTAAAAAAAAAATAAACACAATTTTTACAGTTGGGCAAATCTACAACCAAATAAACAAAACATCGCTTTAGTTCATATTTGTCCAACAGACCATTAGAAAAATTTTCAGGAGGAGAAGGTTTTCTTTAATTATTTCAATAAAATATTACGATAGGTGTTTAAGATAAAGCCATTTCCGTAAAGGTAAAGGTCCAATTAGTTTAAATAGTTCTTAGTTAAGTGATTAACTATCATTTTTCATACTTTGTTTTTAATTTTAAAGTGGAGATTGAACAAAAACTAAAATGGTCTGTTGGACAAAAAAGAACTGAGGCGACGAAAAGTAAGTCTGAAGAAAACACGCACTGAATAAAGTTGTTCCTTTAAAAGTCAGTCCTAATAAATACAAACTAGATAATTTCATCAATTAACATTAAATCAAAAAGTTTTGATTAGCAACAATAAAGTTTTAAAAGTGAAACACTACTACGCAAATAAAATTGTTACATTAAAATTCAACACTGATACTGACAGAATTGGAGAGCACATGGGGCGGTGATTTGGCAACAGCGGAAAATAAAAATGCTGCTGGCACACGTCGGTCTAATTTTATCTCTTTACTACAAAACTTGGAATTTCTAAAAAAATTATTTATATTTTTTACTTTCATGTAGAATCACCTCCCGAAGTTAATGCACTTTACCCCCGGACACCCTGTATATAAAAATGAAAATATGTTTATTTCTGTCTATGTATGTGAGTTGTTATGCGTTGCTAAACCATTCATCCGATTGCAATGAAACATTGGGATTTGATGTGTGCATGCCCGCTGTTGCATCCGAAACTCTTTACAAATTACAGCTTCAAATGCAACAGGAAAGTGGACTGTAAATTAAACGAAACGAAGTGAAAACGACAAGGTGTATGTTGGAATTGGGTGATTATATGTGCATGGGAAAATTATGGATTACAAGTAGGGGATAACCAGTCACTTACCTCTGAGAAACTGCAACACAACACAATCACAAATGTATGTTATATTAGTCCACTGCTTTACCTTGAGGTATTAATGTCAAAAAAAATTCTTTGAGTTCACAAAAACGAAAATATAACATAAAACAAAACAACACCAACCAATTGCTCCAAATGTTCCAAATCTTCTTGTTTTTTCACAAACAAATGTACTTCGATTCAGTCTTGCAATGTTCTATTTTCAAATGCTTTCTTCAGCAGGGTGATGTGGTTAGGGAGGGTAGGTACTGGATAAATTACATCCCAGCAGGAACTATGCATGTAATCATTTCAAAACCAAACACCCGCGATGGTTTCTATATATATATAGTGAGTTCTGGCATCATGAAATTATGCATTACTAAACCTTTCATCCGATTCCGATGAAACTTTGGGGATTTGATATGTGCATTCCTGCGATGGTTTCTATTATATAATGCGAGCTCTGAGTGAGCGAGTCATGAAAATGTGTTACTAAACCATTCATCCGATTGCGAGGAAACTGTGGTGAGTTGTTGTGGACATGCCCACGAAGGTTTCTATGTATACTAGTGATTATGAAATTTTGTATAAAAAAATTGCAATAGGTGGCACGCGTGCTATTTGAAAACTGAATGTATGAAATACGGGAGGGGGAAGGGGAACCCGGGAGGGGGGAGGGAAACTCGGAAAGGGGGTTCGCGGGACGGAGGAAGTGTGCGAAGGGAGTAGGGAGAGGGAAGGCAGAGTGGGAACGCGAGAGGGGAAGGGTACACGGGAGAGGAAGGGGAGGCTGAAGGGGGACAGGACGAATGGGAAAGGACACGCAGGGAGAAACAATTTATTTGAGTGGCATAGCAACGCATGCCGGGAACTCGTTAGTTTCATTATACGTATGTACAATTATTTAAAAACCCAAACTAATAACTCATTTTCTGCATATTTTTGCATTTTCCCTATGTAGTTGACATGGTTGATTCAGTAATAAAAATATTTTAATACTTTGGGCGTATTTAGAAATAAAGGAGTACGGAAATTTTACCAAACTTTTTTAAATGAAAAAGAGTGATAAGGGTTAAATAAGGTGAGAAAAATATAATGAAAATTACTTTCTTCTGAGAAGGCCTGCAACATTCTCCAACTGACTCGACTCCAAAAGGACAAGAGGAAGAAAATGTGTAAGAGAAATAAAATTCAGGGGGTCCGTGGAAAATTAAAATTGAGTTGGGAGTCTCTGAACAACGCTAGAGGGTCAGCGCTAGATTCTCAACCTTTTTTTGCCCACCGCCTACTCCACAACGGGGGGTGTAATGGGATGGGATGGGGTGAGATGGGTTTCCACAACGGGGGAAGAGAGAGGGGGGGGGGGGGTGGCGTAATGGGGTGAGATGGTTTCTCTGGGTCTCCTACCGTCCCCCTGAAAGTCTGAAACGCCCACCCACAAAAGGGATCCGTGGGCCAAACGAGTTTGGGAACCACTGATCTAAACTATAAATATGAAAACATCACACTTTATATTCTAATCTAAAAGTTAATTACAAAATATAAAATGTACACCTTTATGAAACCAAAGTTTCCAGACCACAATTTGAAAAAAAAAATGAAAAAAATTTGGAAAGTCTTTATGACTTATTTTTACATGAAACGACAAAAAAGTCAGTTGACGATAACGTTTATAATGTGTTAAATTATGTGTTTATTTCAAATTATAAAGTTTGAAAGTGTATTTTATCACCTTTTAAAACAGTTTTTAGATTTCGAATGTGTTCAGAAATGGTCCATTTATTTGTTTTTTTTTTTTTGTAAATGGGAAATATTTCGTCCTTCTGACAAAATAGATCCGAGGCCTGAGGTCATCCTGAGGGGTTAATAATTTCGAAGGACAGTCCAGTGTTGCTGAATTAAAAAAAAATCCAGTGTGAATTTTCATAGGTAAATAAAGAGCAGAATAAATCAGGTGTTCATAAAATGACTAAAGCTACAAGCTAAAAACATGGATTATTTTCATCATTGTAATAAATTTCTGTATTCTCAGAAAAAAATCTATTCACACAAATTTTTCTTAGTTAATTATTATAATCTAAATGCACTTCATTCATCACAGCGCTGATGTCTTGGCTTCATGGGAAGAAATTAATGTCAGCGGAGTTGTAAAAACCGTTTTGGAAATTTCTGCTGGTTTTCATACACTCACAAAAAAGTATTTGAAATAATAATTTGTGTATTTACATTGAAGTAAATCTTACTAATATTTTAACCGTGAAAGTTTGTATGGATGTGTGTGTGTTTGTTACTCTTTCATGCAAAAACTACTGAATGGGTTTTAATGAAACTTTACATTAATATAGCTCATATATCGGAATAACATATAGGCTATAATTTATAAAGCTAGATAGGAAGGGGACGCGGGAGGGGAACGGGGATGTACGGGAAAAGTGATTCAGGGAGAAACAATGTATTTCTTTGAATATGGCATTGCTACGCATGCCGGGAACCAGTTAGTAATATTATAATACTAATATTTTTCGCTAAATATTAAGAATAATTAATAATTCTTTTGATATTTAACATGAAAGGTATGTTCTTTTTAAATCAAGGTGTTTCAAACAGTTTTTCGTGATTTTTTTTTTTACATTAGCTGGAGGCTCTAAAAAAATAAAGGGAGGAGAGGAGGTTCTGGGAAGGAAAAGAGTATAAGGAATGGGTAGGAATCTGGGGGTCAATGTGTCCAGAAGTCCTTCCTTTCCATTGTGGTGCGAGGCCATTTCCGAGAGAGTCATACTGGAGAGATCGAAAGATCGCCCTCATCCGGTCTCCCGATCCTGCCTGCCACGCTGTTGGTGGGCAGATGCATCCGCCCCCAAGAATCAGAAAAATCTGACCCCATGATCCCGGGCATCCCTGCTAAGTCACCAAACTTTCCAGAGCGGGTTTTGCAGCTCCATGACTCAAATAAGGCATAATAAATAAACGGAATTGCACTCTATAATTTAATTATAATTCCGTAAATATTTTTTAGGTGTATTTGACACAAATTAGCACTTACCTACTGGATCTACATAAGTCATCAGTGACATTTGTACTAGACTAAACTGTCGATTAGCGCTAATCGTAGAGAAGCATGTATAATCTGTTTCACCACCGTTGAGTAACGCTATCCGTCAAGTAAATAAATTTCTGTTTTTATCACTACGTTTGTAACCGACGTGTTCACGCCCTCCAATTTTCTTTCATCAAAAGTCATCGCTGGCGGCATCCTCTACATTTCGTGGTCATTTCTAGGAAATTTTGCCTGAAATTTCGGGCCTCTAAATACGGATGTACCGTGCCGCCAGCGACTATTTTTGATGAAAATATTTTTTATGTTTCTTGTTTAGGTATAAACTACCAAATGCTTGTTTTTTAATAAAATGTTTTCCTTTTTAAATGTGCATGCCCCCGGTGCAACAAATAAACGCTACCTTTCACAGGTTTCCACCGGGGACATTGTAAACTTATGATTTATGTAAGAATTTTATATTTGCTATTTTTTACCTTTTTCTAATTTTTAAATCCTGCGAGCCTTGTAGGGTAGTGACATTTATAGTCCCATTCCTAAGCCCTACAAGGCATCCAGGGAAAGCAAACCGGAGTCTCTACTCCTCAAACTACCCCTTTGCCACTGGGCAAGGAGACTCCTTTGCCCCCAGGAGGCAGACTCCTTTGCCCCCAGGAGGCAGACTCCTTTGCCGCCAGGAGGCAGACTCCTTTGCCGCCAGGAGGCAGACTCCTTTTCAACACATTTTTCCCATTTTAAAAATCCAGGGACCTCGTAAGACGATGAAACAAACAGGTTTCATTAGTTATTCTTACGGGGAACCTGGAAAAAATACTAGATTCCTTCTTAAACTTAATAGAACTAGCCAAACAGCAAATATTTCTGACAAACTACAAAATTGTCTTAAACATGTGATAAATTCGTAAAACTAAAAATCCTCTTATAGAACTTAGCTTCAAAAATGTATTAGAATTAAGTAATCCATCTTTGTATACAAAATGTACCCTGTATAATTATTTTTAAATTGTAAATTTAAGCGACCACTTTCGTGGGCGACACCGACAAAATGAGGTGTGACAGAAACGTCACCCTATTTATACCATGTTGAGCGAGGTCAGAATCCCCTCCACATTTTTGTTAAAACAATGCCTGCATGCTAGTGAGCTCACCAAATGAAATATATATCGTGATTTTTTGGAAATAAATGAGTTCACTTCTCAACAGGCCACTCGTCTTATTATTTCTTCGGAAGTTTTTCTACAACCAGCTGCCTCCCCGCCGACTTTTGCCTGTCTTCAGTCCTGGTGCCTACCTCTACTAGACAAGCCGGCCCTACTCCAGGAAACCGCCAGGCGCTAGGCTCAGGCAGAAGAATAGGCACATCCAGTGTCTCTCTCTCATCAGGCACTGGGTGCAGGGAGATCAGCTCTTTATTATTTTCCAATACATTTAATCATCTTCAGCGTGCACTAAGACCCGGTCCTTTTTTACAGTTCTTGTAAAGGCATTACGTCTGTTACAACGTTTATTATGTTTATGATTAAATTTACTTGAAAAGTAGTTTACTCCATGGAATAAAGAATTAAACGCTAGAAGTGCCTACCGTTCAAATTTGAATGGAAACAAATGTGCCACAAACTTAGAACGTGGTCTGCCTTTTTTTACAATAGCTCCACTCAAGAGGCCCTGAGGAAATTTTTTTCCCTCAGGGCCTGTGTCATCTTTGGAGATGCTGTGTAGAGATGCTTGTTTCTTTTAAAGTAAAGGAAAGAGAGGAAGTTCTGGAAAGGATAAGATAGGAATCTGAGGGTCAGTGGGTCCATAATAATAGTGACGGACATAATAATAATAGACCTGATATAGTTTTACATGACAAAATTTAAAAAAATAACTTATATCATTGATGTAGCTATTCCAAATTCCTGTAATATTAAAAAAACTGTTTCTGAAAAAATTAGAAAATACACAGATTTAGGAAATGAGATTAAAAGAATTTGGCACTCTCAGACTATAAAAATATTACCATTTGTTATTTCGGCTGCTGGCATTATACCTAGGTCTCTGATTCAAAATTTAGTCATATTAGATTTTTCAAAGAATTTATATATAAAAATGTAAAAATCGGTCATTTTAAATACATGTAGGATTACATAAGATTTTTTAAATATTTATATTGAGGGATCAGTAGGATTTATAGGTTCAATTAGGAATTCCACAGAGCCGAACCCTCGGATATGAAAATATCTGGAGTCGGTAAATTATTTTCCCATTTGGTCTCTGGTAGGTTGACATGTTGTTCTTGTATTGTTTTGTATTTATAATACTTATATAGTGCAATTGCATAGCGTGGATTGACTAGATGATCATTTGGGGAAGTGTGTGAAAGGGTTTAGTTTTTCCTGTGGGGAAAATTTAACCCATTTACACATTTAAATCTGGTGCGTAAATAATAATTAATAATATTTGGCTAATTCATAGAGCGCCGTTTTTGTGAAAAATCACCTCAAGGGCGCTGTACAAATAAGTATTTAGAGGAGTTAATACTGGCTTACAACTAAGTTTTACAATTATAACTAGTGACTTACATCTAAGACTTATAGCTAGTGACTTATTTTACTGGCTTATAATTAAGATTTACAATTATAACTGGTGACTTACATCTAAGACTTATAGCTAGTGACTTATTTTACTGGCTTATAATTAAGATTTACAATTATAACTAGTGACTTACATCTAAGACTTATAGCTAGTGACTTATGGTTATGACTAAGACATATAGATGTTGACCTAAAGCAAGTGACTTAATAATATACATATTTACAATTAGATTAAGATTAGCGCCAGAAGAAGTAAGAAGAAAGAATGATATATTATATGTTCTGTAATGAGCGTATTTTGAAAACAAAAGTAAAGTAAAATTTTATGATACTCTCAGATAGGTATTTTTATTTAAGGGTATGAGAGCCCAAAAAAGTAGGTTTTTAATTTGGACCTAAATTCTGTTGGGCTTGTTATACATCTAAGTTTCGGAGGGAGTTTATTCCAAGCCTTCGGCCCAGACACTCCGAAAGCGCGATCTCCAAATTTAGTATTTGGCTTGCGTTTAGGTTCCATTAGTTTGCCTATAGCTGACGAGGTTGCTGATCTAAGAGTTGACTGCCTCGGACCAGTATTTGCGGGGACACATAGTTCAGAGATGTAAGGTGGGGCCATATCATTGATCGATTTAAACACCATCCAGCACAACTTGTACTGGATTCTTTCAGGGCACTTGAGCCAGTAAAGGTTACGAAGGTGTTCTGAAATGTGCGAATATTTAGAGACTCCGGTTATGAGCCGTGCCACTGCATTAAACACGGATTGAAGTTTGTCAGTTTGATATTTTGGAAGGCTGGCGTAGATGCCGTTACAGTAATCGAGCCGTGAGATTACGTAAGAGTTGATTAGTAGTTTTGTTGCCTCTGTAGGAAGGTTTCTTTGGACTGACTTGAGTTGTCTTAGGTGAAAAAAACCAGTGCTTACTGTCCTATTTAGTATTTGACTTTTAAGCGAAAAGTCTGAATCCAGATTAACGCCAAGAAGTTTGACTGTTGTCTTTGGAATAATATTGCTGCCGGAAATGGAAATGGGTGAATTGTCTATGAAATGTTGGCGTTTGTTTGTGGCCGCCCAGAGAAACTCAGTCTTAGATGGGTTCAGCTTTAGCTTATTTGAAGACATCCAACGAGTTATTGCTTCTATGCATTAAGCTACTATGAATCCATTCCTCCCACTGCAAGGCCATATTCCAAAAGAGTTCTGCCTGAGAGGTCACAAGGTCTCCCTCAACCAGTCTCCTGTTCTGGCATTCTACACAGTTGGTGGACAGACTCCAAGCCAAGACCCGGACAAATCTCACCCCATGAACCCGGGCACCCCCCTAAGTCACCAAACGTAGCGAACCACTTTGGGTGTCCGATGGCAGAGGTGTTGGTTACATAATAAATGGTTCCCGGGGCAGCGGTACCCATACCCACCTCCCAAATTGCCTCTATTACACTTGCCTGAAATTGTACATTGCCATCCATTTTGAATTTCATAATCATGGTGAAACGTAGTTTTCAAAACCAGTCAAAATCACGCATATAAATGAATCACACCTTCAAGGTACTTCTCGTGTTATACTTTATTCTATGGTTTACTCAGAAGTGGTGTATTAATATACATCTAAGTCACCCCCTAAATATGACTTTATGTTGTTGGAAATTATTAGTTTTATTTTTGCCGCACAAAATTCTCAACTGTCTGGAGTCAGCGGGGCTAAGGCCAGTGGCGTAGCGTGGACTTCGGCCGCCCGGGGCGGAGGAAAATTTTGCCACCCACCCTCCTTAACTTCTATAGGTACTTCTTCCGCAGATTTTCAAGCGCTGACCGGGGGGGGGGGGGGGTAGATTTTTTTTATGCCGATTTCTATAATCCCGAGTACTCTTCCAATAAAATCATGCTTATAAATTCTACTACAAATTTATATATAACTGCTATCAGAAATCGAGAATGGTACGCCTGTAATAGAATTTCGCATCTTCATCACGCATACGTATGGAATGCAACTCAAATGCAAAGCTTCACTCGGTACACGATGAATCGGCGACTTATATTGATAACACAAAACTGGTTTAAATTAAACTAAATATGCGGTGTATCAAAACTACACTCAGAACAAAAAAATGTTTTTTTTTATTCTAGCGGCACTTTCATTCTGAACACAAAACTAGTTTTAATTAAATCTGTATGCGGTGAATTGAAACTACACTCAGAACATGAAAAAGGTTTTTCTTTGATTCTGCTGGCTCTTACATTCTGAACACAAAACTGGTTTTAATTAAATCTGTATGCGGTGAATTAAATCTACACTTAGAACATCGGGGCGTAGGAAAATTTCGCCGCCCCCTTATTTGGGTACTTAAAGCGGCGGGGGGGGGGGAAGGTTGTATTCGGAAATCCTATTTTTTTAATTATGACCTATTTATATATAAGCCGGATTTTTTAATAATCACATTTGACGAGTATTCTTTCAACAAAAATCATGTTTATAAATTCTACTCCAAAGTTGATTGATTGATACTGCGTTAGAGTCCCCAAATAATAGTATGCAATAATACATACGAAAACAATCAATTTCTCAGAATTTTACCGCATTATGTAACTCAACTGTAAAACTTCACTCGATGCACAATGAATCTGCAACTCGTTATTTAATTTATCGTTGTATTCTGAACACAAAACCAGTTTGTATGCGGTGAATTAAAACTACACTCAGAACATGAAAATGGTTTTTCTTTGATTCTGGCAAAATAAATAGTCTGCAACTAGAATTTTATAACTGCACATCGAATAATAGAATATTTTCCTTTGAAATGTGTCAGCAGATGAATCCAACTGGAATTTTACATTCTGTACTGGTTTAAATTAAATCTGTACCTGGCGAATTAAAACTGAAAATGGTTTTTCTTTGATTCTGGCAGCACATACATTGTCTGCAAATAGAATATTATAACTGAACTTCAAATAAGAGGATGTTTTCCTTTGAAATGTGTCAACAGATGAATCCACAACTGGAAATTTACATTCTCAACACAAAATTGGTTTGAATTATGTCTGTATGCGGCAAATTAAAAGTACACTCAGAACATGAAAATGGTTTTTATTTGATTCTGGCAGCACATACAGGATACAGAGTCTACAACTAGAATTTTATAATTGAACTTCGAATAAGATAATGTTTTCCTTTGAATTGTGTCAGCAGATGAGTCCTCAAATGGAATTTGGTTTAACCCTTCGAATAATAATAAAAAATATCTATTAACTTTTACCTGTCAACGTTTGCGCACACATTTTCGGTTCTTCCCATGCATTTTAAATGTTCCTTTTTGTTGTTTTTTTTTATCCTTTTGCTAAAAACAAAATTGTTCAAAAATCTAGATATAGTAATTTTTCCCACGTGCTTATTAGAACATTATGGTTTCTAAATATTAAAATTTTGATATTGGAAATGTGGATTGGCTCAAAAATATATGCCTGCAAATATTCATATTAAAGTACCTAAAATAGAATAAACTTAAAATTTTAAATTCAGATTCCTTTTCTTTAAAAAAAATGTAATCTCAACTTTTTATCGCAATCACAAATTTATTTTAAAATTAAATGTGTAGGACACAATTTCACAATTTTATTTTCAAATTAAATGTGTGGGACAATTTGCGTCTCCTGTGATAAGACGGGTTAAATTAAATTTGTATTTGGCGAATTAAAACTACACTCAGAATATGAAAATGGTTTCTCTTTGATTCTGGCAGCAAATACATAGTCCGCAACTAGAATTTTATAACTGCACTTCGAATAAAATAATGGTTTCTTTCGAAATGTATCAGCAGATGAATACACAACTGAAATTCATTCGTTAAAACATTCTTAACACAATTCTGGTTTTAATTAAGAGTGAATCTGTTTGCGAGTTATCAGCTTTAATTAGTATTACTCGCATAATATGCGTACGGTTTTCCTACGAATTGCGAAATTTGCAGCTGAAAAAAATATAATTATTGATATTTGTAATAAATAATAAAAAAAAGAGTTGGATTCGTAAACGAAAGTATAGTAGAACAATTTTAAATAATGATTTGAAATGGTTTAAATTTTTCCAAGATAATATTATTATTTATTGTGAAAATTTGCCACCCCCTTAAAAGTGCCCCCCCCCCCACCCTACACCACTGACTAAGGCATTCCCAATTGGGTTATGTTGTGACAGGAAAGAATAAGATGGGAAAGAGGAAGGTTGGGAAATACCTTATTATTCAAATCTGGTCACCAAACACCGCTAAAGCCATTTCAAGCAATGTTTGGATTCTAAATGATGATCTTTCACCAGAGCGATACTGTGAGTATTTACCGCTCTGGGAAGCTTATTTTGAAAGAAGACATTCTGCATTTTAACACTGTACGCTTTCCTAGTTTTCATTAAAAAATGTGAAATTCACACGTGATAGAAGTGAAACCTCCAGAAAACTAAAGTAGACAAGTGTGGGGAGGCTACGAAGCATCGCACAAAGAGGAGACCGATTATACTATCTCATTCCCTCACAAATAAATCCTATAGATCAGCAGTCGGGGAACTTTTTTAACCATTACCCCAAAATATTTTTGCTTAAGTCGATATTACCCCTTCCCCCCATTTTGAAAAGAAGACAATCAATGTATATTTAAATAAACATTATTTATTAAATTAATTTACACGGAAAATAAAAAAAAAGTTACATGAAAATAGTAAGCATGTAATAGACAAACAAAATAAAATTCTCAAATTGGATTAAACAAAAATTCAGATTTTCAGGTTTTCCTTTCAGTTTTTGGAGAAATGATGTTGCTTCATGTTTGATACAATTACTTCAAAATTGGGACTTTTTGATGTAAGAGCGATTTGAATACAGTCTTGGGCGTTTAATCGATTTCTGTTCCTCATTTTTATGTTGATTAGAGTGGAAAAGCCTTGTTCACAAAGATAGATTGTTGCAAATGGTAGCAACTTTTTTACCGCCTCCTCATGTGCAATTTTGAAAGCCTTCGTAGCTTTTGACATCCAAAAAGACATCCACTTCGTGGCTTTGCTCTCAAATTGAATACGTGCTTCAGTATTAGATCGAAGTTCAAGTATTGTTTCTGCCAAACCCGGAGGTTCTTCTGGTATGTTAGCAATTTCACATTTAAAAGGATCTACAACCCAATTGTGAGTGTTAAGTTTAAACATTACAACTTACGCAGCGCCTCTAGTGGCCGATGCAAGAAACAATGATACGCAAGCACGCACACACACAATGCGCGTCTCTTACTTCTCATGCACACACCTGAATTTAATCAAGTTTGTAAAAATACTAACACGTTTTTGAAATAGTAAACCAGAAAAACTTCCTTATTACCCAAACAAAAACATTTTTACCCCATTTGGGGTAATTTACCCCGGTTCCCCGACCGCTGCTATAGATCTCTCTAAATCTTATAAATGTATGTTTTTTTTTCATTGTAGTCTCTTATTTCACTTATTGTCTCATTTTATCGAGTCTCAAATCACAACGGTGCTAAAGAAGTTTTCACTTCAATAAAAAAAAAAAACTAGGTTCTTAGTATGGGTTTATTTTTTTAATGTAATGTAAATAATGCAGACTAAAATTGTGTAAATATAATCTATCTTACGTAACTACATAAGATAGATTATATTTAATTACATTACGTAATCTAATAATATAAGTAGCTATTCTAGGGAAACTTCCCTAGAATAGCTACTTACATTCAGAGAAACGATTTTTTAATGGTTGCCAGGTTAATGGTAAGTCAGGTACACCTCATACAACATTACATATGTCTGGCAGTGTTGTAGGTAGCTTGAAAACAAGCTTATGGGTCCAAATTGTTAAGAATACCCTGGCTAAGAATAGTTTAAGTTATTGCTTATTTTTCTTAGAATATGCATTTTTCAATGGTTCTATTTATTCATCCCCTATAAAAAAATAATCGGCCCAAAAATAATAATTAAATATTAGCCTAGAGCAATTTTTGTTTACATCGTACTAGGAAATTATTTTTAACTTGGTGTTTTTCAGTTTAGGAGTCCAACCACAAAGTATGTGGTAAAGTAAATTGATAAGGGGTCTGTTTACCACAAGAAAGGTGATTAGGTTCACAATACTGACTGGTTTTGCACACTTCCCGGCCCAGCGGGTGACCTGCACACCTCACTCCGGGACTAATACTGAACCTTATAAATAATATGCCTTATTAGACATTACAAAGTTGTGAGATCAGTGTCATCCGCAGCCTTCCTTCAGGGTTTTAAAGGTGAGTGATTACAATGTATATATTATTATTTATTAAATAGGTACTTTAATAGAACTGTTTTAAAGACATGATCATTCATTGATTTTTTTTTTAAATTAACACACATTTTGAGGTAAGTAAGTACCTACTTAACCAATATGTAACTTTTTTGATTCTCTAACTGTGAAAAAGGTTCAATAATTATTCAGATTATATTCAGTAATTTCTTATTATTAGATGCAAAGAGACAAAGTTAAGTTTTTAATTTAATCATTGTGATTACTAGAAAATAGACACAAACTTGTTTTTAGTTAATAATTAATTATTGCTTGCCTGTGAAAGTGTATTTCATTAATGTTGTAGCTGTTTTTTAAATTACAAGTGTCAATTACCTTGTTAATTATTGGTAAAAAATTATGTCTTCTAATTCATTTTTAAATATCCTTCCATATTTATTTAATTCCAGTGGAATATTAATGGAAAAAATACATAATGTTCCTTTTTCTTTTTTATTATAATCTTTTTTTCTAGATTATATTTAAAAATAATGATTTCCTCAGTTAATTGAGTACCTACTTAGTTTTTTCTATACCTCTCGCAGAAATTTTGAAATTTGATATTTTATGATTTTGTAATTCTTGGCATCAAATATTATGTAGTAATAAATGTTACTTAAATATCTCTACTTTTATTTGCTCTGCAAGTAATTTATATGATTGTAAATGAATAGTTATTTACTTTTTCAGTGTAAAAGTAAGAAGTCAAGATGTCCAACAAACAGGATCTCCTTCTATTGTTCGATCGGCCGACAGAGCCCGTCTTTGTGCCGAAGGGAGAGGAAAAAGCTGTCTTTGCCACTCCGCAAAACTTTTTGGTAAGATATTCTCTCATTAGACCTTCAAGTATAAAGTAGAAACTGTGTGCTGAAGAGGAAAAAACTCTACAACACCAAGGTTTGAAGTCGTGAAATTAGCATAGATTTTTTTGTCTGAAATTTTCTAGTCAGTGCAACTATTTTCACCCACTCAAAATATGAGCTATGCAGTTTTTAGCTATCAGTATGATACAATTTTTCTATTATTTTAGATTGTTCGATAAGAAAAAAGTTTATCGAAATAGATTAGAATCTGAATGATTATTCTAGATAACCTGAATTACATATTTTGTGCTACAATACTTGAAAAGCCAGATGTACTATTGTTATACGGTGTGCGGTCTCTATTTATTTATTTATTTATCTATATAAAGTAAGATTATAATTGTTCCCTCACTGGGAAATACCTCTGTCGAGACAGGTGTGGAGGTACATAAATGTACTATAAAAGTTACTGTAAAAGCCCGTACTATGATAAATCTTAAGATTTACCAGTAAATCCTAAGATTTATCAACTTTTAATTTTGGTTACACCTAGGATTTACTGGTAAAACCTAAGATTTACCAATTTACGGGCTTTTACAGTAACATATACATGCATAAATTCATAATAAATAATAAGGTTGGTACATAAATGGATGAACATACATTCATAACAAATAGTACCTAAGGTTAAATACATTTTTACATTCTTTCTAAGATAGATAATTTAAAAAAAAAATCAGAAATACAGGTTAATCCTATAAATGAAAATCTGGCCCTATTTATCAGATTAAAATCTCGCTACATTATAATACACTAGTAATATTACATTTTATTCCAACAGACTGAAATGCGACAGTTCTATCAGATTGAAATCTAACTTTTCCATCAGATTTCAGTCTGACAGTTCCATCAGATTAAAATCTGTCGATTCCGTCAGATTGAAATTCCTGGATAATCTGTCTGAGTCACTCACTTTTTCTGCAGATAAATGAAAAGATGTATTTGTTGTAGGCTGACAGGTATGCTGGAATCTCAACCCCCCAGCTGAGTAACAGGTTTGGAGAGGATAATGTCAAGACCATTCCTGTCAAGAACATCTCTCTCCCCAACATCACCCTGCCCATGCAGCTCAAGAGAAGGGAGAACTTCTCCCTGTTCATCCCGCGCCACAGGCAAATGGCTGGAAACCTTATTGACATCTTCATGGGTAAGATTATAATGTTTCATTATGACTTAGGCCATTTGTACAAGCGACTCGTTTAGTGCGCGTAGCATACGAGTCGCTCGTGGGTATTCACTATACTATTTTGCTAGTGTTTGTACTGACAGTGCTGGTAGCATGCTACGCTAGTTGCATATACATTTGCTAATTGTTTGTCAGAAATGGTGTTTGAGCATGATTTGAATGTTAAATTTGTTCTGGAGGTGCGAAAATATTAATGTTTATATATCTATAATTTACCAGAATATGTAAAAAATTAGCGAAGGTGTGGATTGAGGTTGGAAAAAAGTCAATTAACTAGTTCACTTACTAAAGGTGATTGACGGAGAAAACACCATTGTAAGAACGGCTGCTCTTACAGATTTAGAAATGGTGAAGGACTTCAAATACCTAGGCTCGTCTGGAGTGGTTAAATATCAAAGGCATCCGGAATATCGGTGTTCACAATTTTCCACTCAGCGTAGGACTGCGAAGAGTGGAGGTGTCATGTCCACCAGGGAAATTGAAATAGGGTCATAATAGAACTACTGAAGAAGGACATATTTACTCACAACATTGTAAACCAGTCCGGCAGCTATATATATTCTCATATTGTAGTCAAAATTTAACCTTAACATCACTGGTCTTTTCACAATGTACGTATTTTTGTGAAATTCATGTATCACGTATGAGACAGCCAAGTGCATCAGGTTAAACCAATGACGTTATATAAATAAATAGACTCGCCATAGTCTCATATAATCACAATATAATGTGGAAAGTAAGGAACACTCTTGTGTTTTCAGCGATTTTCAGTATAATTTCTTAATTGAAAAGTTTATTCCTGTGTGATAAAGACACCATCACTTCCGTCACTTTTTGACGGAACGTTCGCTGTCTCCTTTTCTTGAGGCCCACTAGAATAAAAGGTCCGGCTGCCTGTCGGAGTTTAATATGTCGAGCTGTACAATAAATACAATAGAGCAACGACAGTTTTCAAATGGTGGCGATTGTCATCAATACTTGTTAGAACTACTGATTTATGTGTTGTTTTACCACAAGCAAACAAATAAACAGAGTGTTTAGGCTGATTAGTCTACTTTAAAACAGTGAAGTTTACTTAGCAACAGAAATTTGGCTGTGCGCGTCCAGACCCTTTACTTTAGTAGGACTTGAATTTCCTCTAATGACGTGTAAAACTGCGAGCGGGAAACATGAAAATTAAATGTAATATATATAATAATCGATAATATTAAGTAATTTGCGTGTACTTACAAATGAAATGTTATTCATTCGCCTTTACTATTATTTGCCGTGTAATTGAAACATTTTCTCATCACACAGGAGGGCATTTTGACACTTTTTAAAATGCAATTTACTTACTGGTAAGTGCTGGTAAGACGCAACCTTACTCGACGCGTAGCAGTTTAGTACTAAAGTACTAGATATCGAGATCGGTGCAATTGTCTTGTTCTTGTCTTCCCACTTTGAGATTTCTACCCCTCGTCTAATAGTATGTAATATCATAGGGTTAAACAAGTTAAAAATTTTGTTTTCAGGAATGCGTAATACTGATGACCTTTTGTCGGTGGCTGTCTACTGCAGGGAACGTATCAACCCGTACATGTTCAACTACTGCTATTCTGTTGCCCTTATTCACAGGTAAATAATTTATTTTGTATAAATGTAAGAGATAAGTAGGTGGGTATTTATCAATTTGAATCAATTTATTTTGCATTATTTTATTATACAGTTGTTATCTATGACTTCTCGTATAATGGCGCATTCTCACCTGATTTATTCTATGAGAATCTATGGTCAATTTACAGAACAAAAGTTGAAATCTGCTCAACTTTGTTTTTATTCCGTAGAAAAACCTGTTTTCATGGATCTATTTCATAGATTCTATGATATATGTCAAATATAGATCAGGTGTGATCCCGTCTTTAGACAGAGTAATGATTACATCCATTGCTCTGAAGAAACAACTATCGCATACCTCTGAAAAATCACGGGTTTATCTGAATTCTCGATAAATCAGTTCTAATTTTTAAAATGGCAAATTAAAATAATTTTCTGTCAAAAGCATTATATTATGGGTAGGGACCTACTTTATCGCTTGTCTGAATTTTTTGTAGGATCAGTTCCAACTTTTAAAAATAGTAAAACTTAATTGCAAAGCAATTTTGAGTTCATTGAACCAGATTTCACGCTGGACTTATGCACAGATAATCGAAATTAGTATGTTTGATTAGCATTTTTCAAAAAGAAAGACAGATATTCCCAATAATAATAAAGTAACAATATTATTTTTACTTACTGCTACCATCATTATAAAAATAAAATGTTGCTTGTGCGATGATGGAGAACTTAACTAACAGAATATGAACCCACAACGCCAAACCCCAACTGTATTAGATGGTATTGTTATTGATAACATTATCTATCACAGAGAAAGTAGTTGTTAATGCTGTCATCATGTTATAAAAATAACCCCTACGCCAAGCTCAAGAACTAGCATTCTTAATTGATGTAGAAATTCATTATGTATTTCACTATGTATTTTATTTTGCCATAATATTATGTTCAATGCTATAACAGTGTTATAAATTAAAAAATAAAAAATGTGTATATTATGTACCTTCTATGTTTTTTCATTATTTGTTTTTGGGGTGTTATACCGTGTTGCGCTACCTCCTTCTTTAGCCAACGTTTTGGATAGAGTTGCAGTGTCCATCATCAGGGCAGATCCGGTAGATGTGTAACACTGCAACGCTGTCCGAAATGTTGGCTAAAGAAGGAGGCATAACACCCCAAAAACAAATAACGAAAATACTTTTGGCCGTGAAAATCTTAAAACGTATCTACCTACTATGTTGTTTACAGGGAAGACACCAGGGATCTCCAAATTCCCAACTTCATCCAGAACTTCCCTGACAAGTACATGGACAGCAAGGTCTTCCCCATGGTGCGAGAAGAGTCTACAGTGGTCCCCGACGGCTCGAGGGTAAATAATTTTGTATTATACATATGGCAAATGTGTGTCAAGTTTTCTGCACCTCAAATGATGCCGGTGAAGCTGTAGTCGAACAATCTGTTACTGATAGTGAAAGATTTTAAATATGAGTGAGATAACCAAATATATAAAGATTCATTTATCACTAAAATGGACCCATTTTCATCTTCTGTCTCTTGTGTTCTAGCAAATGATAAAAATAGTTTTAGGGCGGGCCGTTTCACAGAAATTCAAATGAAACATTGTCATCAAATGGCCATTCAGCTCCATTTTGTTTTTTGACAGTTGAAACGTCTTCGTTAAATAATTAGGTCCGTTTCAGCTTTTGAACAAATTGTGATCAATAGAAGAGGACAACTAACATGTTGTTAACCCGTTTTTATCACAAGAGACCAAATTTTGTTTTTGTGTCAGCTTATTAAAATTTAATAGAGGCTGAAACGCACCTAGAATTGGCGTTTAACAGAGACCTTGCAAACGTAAAAAAAAAAAATTCAATATTGTATCATATTCAAAATTGTTTCCTTTGACTTGCATAAGTAAATAATGTTAATTTAGAGCTTGTAATAATTTTATTGCTGCCATTAAAACACAAGATTAAACGCCTCTAATGAGGATATCCTGCCCAATATCCTGTGGTTTGGTAAAGTCAATAATAATTGTTGTTTCCATAAATGTTCTTTATCTTTGTGGTTTCATTATTGCTCAAATAAGTCTTAATTCATTCTTGTTTTCACGGTAAGAAATATTAGATAGAAAGTATTTAAATATTCCTTCACATTTGGATTAGGTATTTTGATTGATAAGGAAGCATTCTGATTCACTTCAGTCCTTTGAGAGTAGCCTAGTTCCTTTAAACTTTTAAGTATCTGAAGGTAAAAACCACATCTCATCCGAATGGGGTTCATTAGTGTCCCCCATTTGGGGGCATATATCGCAGAGCGACCGTGTCTCTTAATGTACTTTTTGCCCTTTCCAGTAACACTCAGATATATTTTTTTATTTTTATTTGTAATAGAAGGCACATAAATTACAAATAAATTTTATACAGTAATTAATTACATAGTAGATATATTTGATGTACCCCCATAATTAAGCAAGGCTTGTGTGTATGGGGGGGTGTTATTGTATTGCTTTTTTTTATATCATTCAGTTTATTTATATCACATTTAAATTACCATTTAAACGAAGTTTTCAGTATAATTTTTAAGGTGAGTTTTAAAATTTTTTATATTGGTATTCATGTTTCTAATTTTTTCTGGTAATGAATTAAAAAATTTTGCTCCGAGATATTTATGACTCAATTGTCCAATTTTTTTTTTTACATTTTGGAGTGGGAAGTATTGATGTTTGTCTAAGACTTCTGTTATTTTTAAATGTAAAAATGTAAATGTAAAATATAAGTTACTATTTTTTTTATATCTACAGTTTTAAATAATGCAAAATACTGAAACTACAGTAAAAAATTGAGAGTAACTAAAATACATATTAAATTTAAACAAATCACTTTGTATACACCACAAATTTTATCACTTAAACATGTTGATAATTTAAAAACAAATCACTTTGTATATGCTACTATAAAAGCCCTTAATGGGTAAATCTTAGGATTTACTAGAAAATCTTAAGATTTACCGTAGTATTGGCTTTTACGGTAACATATACACCACTAATTTAATCATTGATAAACATGTTGATAATTTTAATTAAATAAGTGGCGCCTCGCCACATCATGATATGCCAATTGTGAAATGGCGGCAGACATGATCTGCCACATCATGTGTAGCGAGGCGCATCAAGATCTGCCTGATTTTATGATTGGCCTGCGACATTTACAAAGTGATTTGTTTTCATTTAATTAAAATACACCAAAAAGTGAATTTGCGAATACTGAAGAAGCAAATACATACTTATGTTCGCGTAAAATGCCCCATTTTTCCCTTGGGGGAATATTTTCTTTGAAATTTTTCAAGATATTAAGTAATTTTCAAGATATTAATATCTTGAAAAATAGAGTGGGATATTTTTTTTAAATGCAGATCGATTACTGAATAGTTTTTCTAGGACTACCTAAATTATAGAGTAAGTAAAAACAACTTAGATTTCGCACAAAACTCTCGTTTGGGGGATGTGTACTACCCCCCTCCAGTGCAGGAAGGTTTAATAAAGTCTTACCAGGGATGTTATTGGACATTCAATTTTTATTAGGGATAACTTATTGAAAACCTCATTTAAACCTAGTTGTAATATTTGATCATTGATGAATACATAAAATAGGAAGCAGACAGTAACAGGATGACAGGATGAGGTGGCAAATGATCAATTGGTAGAGTGGCAGTCGTGTTAAGACTAGATGACCCGGGTTCGAATCCCAGTTGCGACCATTACCTTTTTATTTTCTGTCTGTTTCTATTGTGTCTGTCTGTTTCATATTTTCAAAGAGAGGTGTTGATATTAATGTAATTAGACATTATTGCATGTTGTCATCTGGTTCCCCGACATAGTGGATATTATCCAGGTATCTGAACCGTCTTCCCTTCAAGGTGGAACATTAGAACTATAGATAAATGAGCGTTTTTCACTCCTTTTCACAGGAAGAAGGTCAAATTAGAACCAACATTTTGATTGGGAAAAATTACAAACCACTTTTGAATTAACATTCAAACTCCATCACTTATGTTTGACAAGATCGCAACACTTGGTGGAATTGGCCAAAAGTGATAGGGACCCTTCAAATGTGCTGTAGTTTTGTTTGAAATAATCCAACCCCATTTGATCTGAAGCGTCTGTTTTTAATAGATTATGCTCATTGAAACCTTTTTCCACAGATGCCCGTCATCATCCCCAAAGACTACACCGCTTCAGATCTGGATGAGGAGCACCGCGTGGCCTACTTCCGTGAGGATATGGGCATCAACCTTCACCACTGGCACTGGCATCTCGTCTATCCCTTCGAGGCCACCGATCCCGCCCTGGTCAATAAGGACAGGCGCGGAGAACTGTTCTACTACATGCACCAGCAGATTATTGCTAGGTAATCAATTATTACCTATATTCAATGAGCCGAACAGGCAGTCTTACTGTCAACATGGAATATGGACTATCATTTTGATTAATTTGTTTTCCGCCTCAATGCATTTTTTTCGATTGATTGTCCTTTATACCAAAAAGTAGAAGTTGATATTTAAAGTGAGTATTTATTTTTTATCAAATTTCTACAAAATGTAGTTTAACTCAAAAGTAAAATCGATGAAATCAAACAGTATTAATAGCCTAGCGACTGTACGGTTGAACTTTAAGAATCTGGCTAAGAATACAACTCTGACGCCGCGCCTTTTGTAATAGAACCAAATTAAAGCAATGCCAAAAGATGGCGCCACTTACGTTAACAGCTAGTGTGAGGAGCATCACCTGGCAGGCGTAAGTACTATTAGATTTGTAATTTCGTGAATCTCTCCGGATATGGAGAGATTGACGATAGTATTATTATTATTGTAACTGGCAGTTACATACCACATGTCTATACATTACATATATGACGTTATTGCCTGTCACGGTTACTTTTTCCCGGTGACTAGCTGTTACTGGATCCCAGTAGATCTGAGGAACCGGCTATTTTTTAAACCAGTTCCTATCGGATTTATAAAATAGTCACCAATACTCAAACTGGGCGAAGCCGAACCAAAAGCCGCCTGCAGAGCCTAGCAACAAAACATGCAGAGCGGGTTTTTAACTTCTAGTTATTAAATATTACACATACGCCTGTAGGCGCTATTTTATGTCACGATTGTAAATTCAAATGTCAAAAACAAAAAGAGTTTCGGGACACCATGTTTATGTTTATTTCACGGGGCAATGGATGGTTTGGATTGAAGAAAAGTTAATTTAGTCCTCCATTTTACCGCCGGTGGTGACAACACTGAACTCTAGTGGTAAGGCACCGAATCAAATGTTAATTAACTTTTCCTTTTTTCCAATGTTTTGGTGAATCATACATACGTCCAAAATTTCATGGGTATAAGCCATGACTACTTGTGATAATTGTTTTATTTTTGCCTTTGTTATTTCCAGGTATAACTTTGAGCGCTTCTGCAACAACCTGCCGCGCGTCCGGCGCTTTAACAACGTGCGTGAACCTATCGTGGAGGGATACTTCCCCAAGATGGACTCCCTAGTGGCTAGCAGGACATGGCCGCCTAGGTAAATTAAATTATTACATTGATTCTGATTAATATAAACACATTAAGCTATTACGTCACTTCATTTGGATAGGGTTCTAACTGACATTTTTTTCAAAAATGACCTTTGAATGCCAAAGCATTTCTTTTGCCTATTTCTATAACCAAAATAATGTTCAGAACCATCTGTGTTGTATTTTGGTAGATATAAGTATGACAAAGTTCTAACTTCAAGCTTTTTCAATAATAATTCATTTCACAAGGTTCTAACATCACTTACACTCTCTATTTTGTTTGTATCTGACAGTTGATCCGATATTATGGTCCGTCATTTCATTTGGATAGGGTTCTAACTACGTCTTACCATTTTCTAAGGTTTCTAAGTTTCCAAAGACGATTTTTCGAAATCTATGTAAGAATTTTAATTTATGTATTTTAGTTTATTGTATTTTAATAGAAAATATTTTTATAGGGCTTGTCCCTAGCTAGGAATAGCATTAGGGCAATGTAATTAGAACCTTGTGTAATGAATTATTATGCTCTAGCTGGTTGCACTGGGTTCTATTTGTATGTTTAGGTATGTTCTAGAAGGGTAAGTTTACGTCCTCTTTAAATAATTTCATTTAAAACATGTTCAATTAAAATACTTTACACAAGGTTCAACATCAAAATCGGAAATTTGTAAACAGATTATGAGAAATTATCTTTGAAAATTTTGACACCTCATATCTCAGTACAAGGTGAAGCGAAGTTAGAACCCTATCCAAATGAAGTGACGATTATTGGTTCTTCTTTTAGGAAAAGTTTAATGTAAAGGTACATATTAGAAAAGAGAGAAAGGGAGGGTTAGGAAGGGGTGAGACGAAAGATTTAGATAATTAACCTAAGTACTTAATAATAGACAAAACAGTTATAGTATATACTCTTTGTCTTGTAATAAAAAATAAGTTATTGCTTCTTTTTAATTTGAAGAATTAATACTGAGTTTTATTATTTTTATACTTTTTCTCTCTTATTTGCACATATTTAGATAATTTTTTGGATGTGTGGCTGATTGCATCTCTTATTTTTTTAATCATTGGATATCAGATCACTGTTGAATTTGGCAGCCACCTCTGATCTGGAGCTCTAAAATACCTGAAAAAAACCTTTGACTCTGTACAGAAACGGGCGGTCCGTTTGGTAGATTCTCCTTTAACAACAAACGGATTGCAATCTCATTAAGACGAAGCATTGATACTCAATATTCCATTTCAGGTTTGCCAACACAAAGATCAGCGATCTTCGCAGATCTGTGGACCAGATTCAGGCTGACGTCTCCGATCTGGACCAGTGGAGGGACAGGTTCCGTGGGGCCATTGAACAAGGGTTCGCCAGGAATGTGAGTTATTCATGTGTTACATACATATCTTCTCTTGTATTACATATGTACATATCTTTTCTTAATAATAAAATAATAATTGGATAATTTGTAGATCGCAGCTTTTGTGAAAAATCACCTCAAGGGCCCTGTATTACATATGTACATATCTTCTCTTGTATTCCATATGTACATATCTTCTCTTGTATTATATATGTACATATCTTCTCTTTTATTACGTGTGTATATATTTTCTCCTGTATTACGTATATATCGCTAGCTTACAGCTAAAACCATTTGCGAAAATCATCACTAAATCGGTCTTACCTACTTCTATAATTTCAGCAACGTCAAGGCCGCGTAGAGCTGACTGAACAAGATGGAATCGATGTCCTGGGTAACATGATGGAGTCCTCCACACTGAGCCCCGACAGGGCGTTCTACGGAGACATGCACAACATGGGGCACGTGTTCATTGCGCTTGCGCATGATCCCGATCACAAACATCTCGTAAGAATCTGCCTGCACTTTTAAACTTACGAGTATATCCAAGCTAGGTTAAGATATTATCGTGATACCAGACGGATTGCACCACATAATGCTTGCATTGGGCATGCATTTAGTTTCACTACCGAATTACTGATAAACTTATTTCTAATTAGGTAGGTAAATTAAACTTTTTAACCTTTTCGTCACTACACAAACGTATCGCGTCTGAATATCATAAAAAGTATATAAAAATCTATAAATCCCAGGAATGCGGTGAAAAGGTTAATGATTTTAAATATTTACCCTTCGCAATTTGATTATCGTAGAACAACAGTTGTTGGAAGACAAGTTACTAATGCAGAATCAGAAAGAGCCAGTCCTGGATTTGCCAATAGGCCGATGGGCCACGGCCTACAGGCCTATAGGCAGCCTATAAGTGAGTGATTATGATAGGTGGCAACTTCTAAGAAGGAGTAAGGGGCGGCGCAAATTAAATGGCCTATACTTATGAAAAGTATAAATCCGTCACTGGAAAGATCACTTTATTAACCAAGAGCGATTTAAACTAAAACTAGACCTAGCCTAAACAATTAGAACTTAAACAGGTAATGGACAAATGTATATTAACTTCATACCAGGATACCAGTTTCTTAGTAATTTTACATACCCTAATTTGTATGTTTAGAAGTAGCTATTTCAGCTCAGTATTCCATTACAGTAGTGTCCAAACTGACAAGTCATTAATAATTCACTGATAAAATTGAACTGACAGTATTAGAATCAATTAGAATCTTTGTTGTTAAAACTGATTGTTACCAATCTAATAATGTTTGGACAGCGCAAGGTCACATAAAACAGTCTCCATTTTGTGATTGTAATTAAATGTTAATTTGCAGGAAACCTTCAGCGTGATGGGGGATGCCGCCACAGCCATGAGGGACCCCATCTTCTACCGTTGGCACGCGTACATTGATGACCTATTCCAGCTGCACAAGGGCAGGCTGCCTCGATATGAAGTGGCCCGAGTAAGTCAATCAGATTTCTTTTATAACCACACATCTTCATTTATTCTTTTAAAAAGACAATCTGCAGATTAAGCCTGACAGCAATGCCATTACAATATATAATATAGACGTGCTGTAGAAATCTCAAAAGTGATGTCTTTTAGTGCTTCTAGCGTTTTTTGTTTCAGTTCTTCAGCATATCGTTATCCTTTGAGAATTTCTCTTCCATATTTGTTTAAGTTTTCTCTTTCATTGTATTACTTTTTCCCTCGTTATTGATAGGTCCCACAATTATTTGATTACAAATAGCTGACTAGAGTATAACCATCCTTTATCCTCCGCAGCTGGACTACAATGGAGTGACAGTGACAGGCGTAGCAGTTAATGTTCAGGGCGGAGCTGACAACCAATTGCAGACCTTCTGGCAGTCGAGTGATATCGACTTGTCCCGAGGAATGGACTTCACTCCTCGTGGAGCCGTGTTTGCACGCTTCACGCATCTTCAGCATGTGCCTTTCAATTACAAGTATGTTCATTTTGATGCCACTACTATTTATATCTTATGTATTTTCATCTTACTCTTTCTATTCACAGCAAGCGTGTCTTGTTAATTGTTAACTTGTACACCTCTGTACTTATATGTTTTCTTCTTATTTTATGTTGAATGTAACATAATATTGAATACTATGTTAACATTTTTTTCTTTTTTATTATCATTTAAACCAGCTAAACTGCTTTTGTAGTTTGTTCGCAGGTACACATTGACAACATTTTATATAATATTGTGGTAAATTTAAAATATTTTCAAAATAATATTTATATTTAGTCGATTCCTCAAAGTCCACTTAATGATTCCACTTGTCCCAAATAAGCAAAGCTTAAAGTAAGAAAACCAAAAAATTACAAGTGTGCAGTTCAGAAAATTATAGTAGACAAGAGTGGGGAGGCTACAAAGCACCGCACACCGATTATTCTGTCTCATTCTCTCGCAGGCTAAATCCTATTGATGTACCTATGTGTTTGTCTCGTTTTAGTGTCACTTTTTCGTTTTATCTAGTTTCAAAACACAATGGTGCTAAAGAATTCACTTAAAAAAATAACAACTATTATTTATTGAGCTTTGACTCCTCTCTAATGTGGTTAAATTTGTAAACATTATTAAGTTTAACATTTTTACATGTGTTATTATTTCAGATTCAATTATATTTTTATTTTTATAGTATATTTGTTTGTTTACAGCATCCAAGTGAACAACGCAACCGGCAACCAGGTGATGGGAACCTGTCGCATCTTTATGGCTCCCAAGTTTGACGAGAGGGGTCTTCCCATGCTATTCCGTGACCAAAGGCATTTAATGATTGAATTAGACAAGTTCACCGTCCAATGTAAGTATTATTATCACATTTCAATTCATCATATTAGACTTAGCTTCGTCAAGACATTTTACAACGCACAACATATTAGTACCTTTATATGGACTAACGCCTTATTTTTTTTTCCCGACATCTTACTGGGAAGTGCTAAAAGTGTTTTAATCTTTATATTTTTTCACTATGGATGCCATTGTCAGTGATTTAAAGATAAAAATGGACTTGCTCAATTTGAGATGTAAAATATACCAAACTGACCCCCGTTGATCCATCACAAACCCAAAGTAGTTGCGGGCTGTAGTTTCCTAACCCCCGGCCTAAGGAATCGGTTATAACAGTGTTGAAATTTTTTTCTCAGAAATTCTCTAGCCCTCCCTCCCCCCCACAGTATATGGCTCTCTTAGATACATCTGTTATCCCGTTTCCGCGATAAATTGACTCCTCTCACTCAAGTCTGTCGACCCCTGGTCTAGCGCATGCATCGAATGGAATCATTCGGGTATTTGTATATTGACTATGCAACTATGTGACAAAGCAAGGCATGTAACATTAAGATATTTCAAATATTAATATGATTATATTTCCAGTGACACCCGGCGCTAACAACATCACCCGGGCCGCCAGCGAGTCTTCAGTCACCATCCCCTTCGAACGCACCTTCCGCAACCTTGACAACAACCGCCCGGCTGAAGGGTCCGATGCCGAGAGACAGTTCAACTTCTGCGGCTGCGGATGGCCAGATCATATGCTGATCCCCAAGGGAACGCAACAGGGTCTGGCTGCCGAGCTGTTCGTGATGATTTCCGATTACAACGGAGATAGGGTGAGTTTTATTTGTTTCTATTGATTATTAATGAAACCATAAATGATGACCACATGGGCGGGTGGTGGATTTTGATAGATTGAGTGGAAGAGGGTTGGAGTAGGACGGGAAGGATCGAGGAGGAGGGATAGGGGCCAAGGGAGGAGGCCAAATCCCACCCCGGGATTTAGTGCTGTGATGATGCTGAATATTCAGTTCCTTCTCATTAACTACTCCAACAAGCGCCAAAAGTACCCACCAGTTACGAAAAACTTGTATTCGTTGAGTGCCGGCGTATCCAAATATTAATCTGAAGCAATACTTTCTGTTTGTCTACAGAGGTGTTAAGTTGCGGGAGCGCGGCATTTCAAAGGTTAATGAAGGTTGCAAGATTGTCTCGGTAACCGAGAATGTAGCAATAAGATCCCTCCATGTGTACGATGGTGTATTGGGGAGATTCAAAGAGCTTATGAACTAGGCAAGCAATTTTGATATCAGCCAAAGGTTAAAGGCAGGTAAAAGTTTCTGCATCCTGTTTACGTCAATTTTGGGTATTGATTTCATTGTTTCAGCATTCTTCAATTGTTATGAAATTTACATTCAATGTTAACATAAATTTAAAACCAGCAAAACATCAAAAATAAATGCATAATATTTTAATTGTTCATTATTTGAATAAGCATTATAAGAAAGTGCCTTTTTCCTAGCGGTAGGTAAACGAAGTTTACTGCCTCTACAGTTGGTCTTTTATTCTTGAATTTAATTTTAATTTAACCATCTCTCTTCTCCAGATTGAGCCCGCGGAGGCTGCACCAGTTGGAGAGTGCAATGATGCCGGCAGCTACTGCGGCATTCGTGACCGCAAGTATCCCGACCGCCGCTCCATGGGCTATCCCTTCGACAGGATGCCACGCACCGGGGTAGATACCCTCCAGCAGTTCCTCACGCCCAACATGCGCGTCATCGACTGCACCGTCACATTCAATGACCGCACCGAGCAAAGAGTTAACCGCCTCGGAGCCTAATCTGATAATTCTCAGAATAACTCGCTTACTGCATTAAACATGTTAACTTTATTCTTTCTCCTAGAATTTGATAGTCACTTCAATAACAGTCTTCTCCGTTCTTGATTAAATTCATGCTAATCGTTTCAGTGCCTAATCTGCAATTTTCAAACGATCCGTACTATTAAACTAAAACATTGCCATGATCACTACACCCTAGGTGAAAGCCAATAAATAATAAATATTTTTAAAAAACTAATGCGCAGTCGAATATATGATCCATCAGCAGCTATAATCGTATGTGGATTTAGCAAAATATGTGATCCATGAAGTTCACTAAAACGCAAACATACATTGTATGAAAACATACTGCGTGGTGTAATATATAAAGCTTTGAAAAGATTTACAAAGCAGAGTGTTTCAAAGCTTCGGGTTTCCTCAAACAATATGTCAAAAATGATCATTTTCTATATACGTAATTCTACAGCGGATTTTATACGTCATTGAATGACTTGATGTAATTTAAATGACTGAACTATTTCTTGATGAAAAAGTAAATAAAAATAATGCAGTAAAAGAGTTTTTCAAAGAATATGAGATCATTTGCACTTTCATTTTGTAGAATTTTTCATTTAAATTTCTCTATTTTAAGGAACATGGCTTGAATGAATCATTATTAAATACGTTTTTTTCTATTATTATTTTTTAGAGATAACTTTGTAGTTTAAGCACTTTTCTCAGAGTCATGTGTATATTTGTATAGTACTTTTGTAATTATGATGTATAGGTAGATTTTAATAATATGTAATTTTGTACAATAATTATTTTCACGTTAGATTTTTGTATCTGAAACTTTGTGACTTTAATTTTAGCTACATCAACGAGATAGCTTACATTTGTTTTGCGTTAATACTAAAATAACAATTTCTTTTATATCTTTCTTACAAAATCTATTTTTTTATTAAACATATTGAATCCAAAATGCATTTTATTCAATCTACACATTAGAAAATATGTTGAGTACCACAATAGACGAGCAGCTTGTAGCAGTTGTGGGTGGTTTGGTATATTTATCTAGCAGTTCATTTTGGGCAGCATAAATGCTTTTGGTTTGTTGTCGCGACAACAGCAACCCAAAAGAATATAACTGTTTACTAGCCGTGAGGTGGCCAGTACTGTGCTGACGAGCCAACAGCTATTCTTGTCATTCTAGTCAGTTTAACCATGAATTTTGAAGAGGAAGCACTTTTCCTAACGCAAAGCAGGTGTAGGAAGCACCGCAATTGCCGGGTTCATTGAAATTATGAAAAAAACAAGGACATTTTCATACTTCATTTCCACTACTAAGACAAGACCGACAAAAGCTTTTCCAATACTTCAGAATGTCACCAGCGAGGTAACAGCAGCTACTGGTTCAACAGCTAAAAACATCCTGTGTGTTGTGCAAAACTGCAGACTGCCCAGATGCAACTGCACAGTAATGGCGATGTGGTCAGCTACTGGCTGCTGTCTATTGCGGCCCTAAGAACTTATAATACAGGCCATTTCAAATGAAGGTGGTTGATAGTCCTCACTTTGATTTGATTCCGCCTGAATCCTTCAGCAGATACTTGTTACTTTCTCAATATTAATTAGTTTAAGAAGATATTAACCCCAATAGTATAAGACTTCTGCCATATGAAGCCGGGTTTAGACCAAACGGTCCACTCCAACGAAATTCTTTTGATATTAAAGTATGTCTACCACAGATTATGTCATTAGCCTAGTATGTAGTTTAAAAAAACTAAAAAAAAACTGTAACATATAAAAATTTACGAAAAAAAAAAAAACACTTTTTGTTGAGCAAGCGAGCAGTATTTTGAGTTCTACGCATTTCTGCCTACTTTACCGCAAATGTTCTAAGAACACTCATTTCTTTTGGTCCAAACGCACTGTGAAGCTTTCTTTCAAGTTCGCTGGTTGAGCGATCAAAATTCACTTTGTCCCCTACCCCATCTAATAAATGCAGCACCCATAAAGTGATTCTTCATAAAAATGACACTATGCAAATATTATTGTTGCATTCAAAGACACTGGAATCAATAAAAATCAAATGAAAAAAACACTGACCATTCGCTGGCAGTTCTGTATTTGCTCGATTGATCTTGCAACACTAAACTTGTATTGTGGATATTGTTCTCTAGACGTTTACATCAGGGCAGTAAGAACAGAATGCTCGGGCTATGTTATTGCTCGCTGGTTCTAAACCGGGCTTGAGAAAGGGTCGCTTTTCGACACACAGCATCACCAAAGAAGATAGGCCTCCTGCGTGAAGTTAATAAAAATTACTGCATTGAGGATTCAACAGAATCCTGGCTATATTTTATGAAAATGAAATACCAACCTCTGTCGTGAAGCCGATAGTATACACAAAAAGACAATGAAAATTCAATAAAAGACAATTATTTTCGAGATACATAGTAATAATTATTTTTATCTAGATTTAATCTTCAAATAGTACAGACGGTTTTATAAAAAAAACTTGGAGCTAACAATATTCATCTACGACTCTTTAAGATAGCCGTCACGCCGTGTACGGGACCTGTGTGAACTTTCGCAGGAGGGCTCGACAGCTGTCGACGTTCCCCGAGCACATCTCTAGATACAGCTGCAGAGGGAGGGCTCGCGGAGAGTTTATCTGGAGGAGGATGTTCCTCGCCGTGATGAGATCTCCCCTCACTGCGTGACAGACCGCTCCGTTCAACCACACAGCCACGCCCAACGTGTCTTGCGCCCCTGAGTTTATCTTAGTGGCGATATCGTGAATTACAGTAGGGTTTAGATGATCGATAGCTTCCGAGATTCGGTCCAGACCTATTAAAGCTTCGGCCGCATATAGATGGGCCAACGCTCGCTGCGTAGGACTACCGGGCCGGACTAGCAACGCTGTGCAGTGATATAAAGCTGAAGTAGGGTCACTAAGTCGCAAACACACAAAACTATACAATAACAAGACAGAGTTTCTCAAGTTGCAATATTGTTTGTAGTTTAGGGGGGAACTGGGAGCTACTTGGAATAAGAATTGATCAAACTCGGGTGGCGGATCCAACAGTGGAAGAAGAGTTACAGCGTTCATTAAACAAAGAGCGGCAAATTCAAGAGACAGCGTTGGAATGGCGTAAGATTCACTGGAAGTTGCGTATCTATCTTTGTTTATTGGCCCCGGTACGAGTTTGGCGTGCGGTCCTGAACTGATCTTGCGTACTACTATCTCTTGCCGGTTTACTCGCGTGTAGTAGATGACGCAGCACTCCGCCAGTCGTAACCAGATTCGTGGATTATTTGGAAAGTGTCTGGCCGCTTCGACTAAACATTCAAAAGCATCTTCAGGGCGATTAGCTCTCAAAAGTGCCACTCCGAGGTTGAAGGCGTACAGCGGTCGATCTTTCGTAGTGGTCATTTTTGTGGCTTTCTCTCCTTCCAACGTTTTAGTGTGTTCTTTCAAAGCTTCTTGCATACATTTAATTGAGAAATTATTCTTCTTGATTGCCGAGTACAAGACACCGAGATTATTGTTGATAGGGGCCAAGATGTCATCTGCGTCAGGATTCTTTAACTGCGGATTGGGTATTTGTTGGGATTGGCTCAAAGTCATTACGGCTCCTTGAATGTCTCCATTAATATATTGCTGGTGGGCTCGCAAAAACAACCATTCGATGGACTGAAAATTACTCGGTGGCAATAGCTGTTTTCGGTTCATGAGGCTCGATCTAAGTTTCAGTTGTTCAAATAAATCAGAGTACTCGGGAAACTTGTGAAATAATTTGATGGATTGAACGCCGAAGAAGGTGACTTTTTCTGGTAAGCGCCGACACAAGGAGACCTCCATCAGCAGTAGGACGATCCCGCAGGCGAGGCTGCCGTCCGTTATCTGATCTTTGAATGTAAACAACTTCTCGAGGATGGTGAAGGCCTGAGCGTAGTGTCGGGTGTGGTAGAGCAGCACCGCGTAACTGTAAAACGTGATCCCGTCGGCCGGTGATTTGATTTCGTTGATATTCGCCGCTGGCCACTGTTGCCCGGTGACCTGCACTATGTATTTACGGAAAGCGTCCACATTCTTCATTTGACCGAGGTAAAACTCCGTGACTGCCTTGTTGAACAAAACCCGTTTGTTCTGTTTCAAATGTACGGTCAATTCGTTCAAATGTTTCAGGCACTCTTCGTATTTGCCCGCCTTAAATTCTCTCAAAGCGAGTACGCTCGGATCGTAGCTGGTTAGCTCAGACATAATGAAGAAAATATTAGTATAACTATGTACACTTTAAAGAAATTTAGGCTTAAATTATATACAATTTGCACAAAATTAACAGTCGTTCCTTATCAACCTATAATAACTGTGAATAAATGGTATTTATATGTCAATGCGCGTCGATGACAGTTTCCATCGGTCGACTTTTTGAAATATCTATGGCATTAATAAACCAATCCTTCTATGGTTATTGTTATTGCCGTTATTCCGGGGTTGGTTCGGCAAAGAATAGACATTTTATGGATACAAGTCTGTCAAATAAGAGTAGAAAATATAGGAGGGCGCCACTGTCATTCAAATGGCAATGCTAAAAATATAATCATGGTGTTAATCTAAAGCTGTGTAACCTACATTTTAATTAAAAATTAAAAAGGCTTAAAAGTGAAAAAAAAAAAATTTCATTCCACTGATCTCAAATTAGAATTTCATATAGGTATGTTGTTATTATATCTTTACAATTTTATGTTAACATAATGAAGAATAACGATATTACTTTAGAAATTGCTCACATTTATTTAATATTAGCAAGTACCTACTAGCGTTGTCCAGGCTTCAGATCATGTCTCTAATTTTATATCTGAATATATTTACTCATTCAGATCTAAAAGTATTGTAACTAAACTCACCATTAATGATTCTTCCTTTCTATCTACTGTTAAATTCAAATTTATGTTAAATTAAATGGAAGCCAATCACTTTGTAGAACACAATTTAATCAAATTATATCATTAAGTGGGTACCTTAACAACAATGTTTCCTCGATTTAATTTTTTTTTTAGGAACAAAAAAAATTATATTTATGTGTATACGGTGTTCTGCATTTTTAGTGTGATTGCACTTTAAAAGAATATTTGACAGGTAAATTGGTGTTGCCAGCCTACAAATTTTGTAGTTCAATTTTTTTATATTTTCTACTCTTATGGATATACTCACGATACTGTCGTCAGATTTTTGATTATTAAATTACTTAAAAAAAATAATAATAATTAAATAAACAGGAATACAAACATTGTTAGGTTACGAATAATCCAACAATGTTTGAAAATCTCCTACTACCACCACAGTATACAGCGGAAAATATTGCTTATGTCGTGATGGAGAACCATAAATATACTAATCCCTCAAGAACTTAGCCAGCCGAGCAATCGACTACGCGACGCCAGGGTGGAACCCAAACGCGATGTCCAATCAGCCACTGCCCGGTTAATACTGTCGATAGATGGTCAATGGTAAATAGTCGATATTCCGGATTAGTTGTTGTCCCGGTAACTGTTGAAAGTAATATAAAAAACTAGCCGGTCCCTGGCATGCGTTGATTCCATTTCTTCTTCTTTCGTATGGTGGGGGGTCAGAGGGGGACATCTAGGTCTGTGGACCTCATCAATCCCGCCGGGGAATGAATGGAGCGGGCATTCGTTGACCACATGTTCGGTGGTCTGCACCGCACCGTATTCACACGTCGCCGACTCTTTAAGGCCCCATCTATGCATCATGTGAGCACAACGGCTATGGGAGCACCTTATCCTATTGATGGCAGTCCAGAGTTTGCGAGGCAATGAGAACCCAGGCTGTCTCTCAGTGGGGTCTTGCACGAGATGTGCGTTTTTGACGTTGGCTGATTGCCACTCAAGCTTCCACCTATCTTCTGGGGTGAGAGGTGTTCGAAGCAGTCTTTCTCCTTCCGTCCAGAAGGGTTTTCGAGACTTTAAGCGGCATGCCGGGTGAGAAACGATATCATCGTGCAAGGGTATTTCGCTTTTTTGCAGCGCCTTCTTGTATTCCCTCAGTGTTGCAATCTCTCGCCTGATATTTGGCGGGGTTATATTTGCAAGTACGGGGAGCCAAGGAAGAGGAGTCGATTTTAAGGTTCCGCTGATGGTTTGCATTGTGGCATTAAGCTGAACGTCGACCATGGAAGTGTGGGCGCTTCTGGCCCATACTGGAGCACAGTATTCAGCTGCTGAGAAAACCAGGGCAATGGATGCCGTTCTGAGTGTGTTGGCGTCGCATCCCCAGCTAGTACCAGCCAGCTTATTGACTATGCTTAGTCTTGTCCTGGTTTTTTTGCCCACTGTTTCCATTCAAACATTCCACAATTCCATTCAAAGAAGTAAATTGATTCTTCCTGCATGTTACCTTTATTCTTGATTAATAGTTGCTTCAAAAACAGACAAACTTGATCTCTTCTTGATTGCATAAATTCAAGCTAATAGTTTTATTGCCTAATCTGCAGTTTAAGAACAGTTATATCAATCACAAGGGGGTTGAGGGCTGATGAGGGGAGGTGGGGGTAAAAAAGAAGGGGGTGCATTAAAAAAAGAAGTATTATAATGTAAATGCCGCACAAGAGTCCCAACTGCTCCTAAGGGAGGGGGGTTGCGGGAGATTTGAGATGAGGCGGGGTGGGGTGAGAGATTATGCCTTTTTTATTAGGATTAGGGTAAGTTTTTTTATTTTTTAATTTCGCACAGGAGTCCCAATTTCTTCAAAGGGAGGGGAGTTGAGTGTGAGTTCAGATGGGGGTGGGGTTGAGTAACTGAGAGGTGGGATAGGTTCAGTTTTAATTATTTTTATTTTTTATCATGTGAATACTACACATAAGTCCAACTTCTCCCTGATTGGTATATTTTTATGGGTGGGTGGTTTGGTATATTTATGGTCTGGAGCCAGTAAGTGATTCATTATAGTCATTATTTATACAACAGTAATACGTACATTTTTATGAGGTGACTAAAATCACTTCAATGCCTATTTTATTTCGTATAGGTTTTACGTGCATAATAATATCATAGCGGTAATTACGGAGCGACCGCACCGCGCGTCATTTCAGGCCTCGGCACAGAAGAGTAAAGACCGAAAATGAAATAAACCGCTTATAGCACACTTTACTGTGAGATTTTTCTGCGCGGTGCCTGGAGTGGCGCGCCGCGTGGCACAGTGGCTCCGAAAAAATAAAATTCGCCTATGAATCGTGTCTCAGTTTTTTTAAATATAAGTATTTA
The DNA here is from genome assembly GCA_929108145.2 of Limnephilus rhombicus. Lineage (NCBI taxonomy): Eukaryota > Metazoa > Arthropoda > Insecta > Trichoptera > Limnephilidae > Limnephilus > Limnephilus rhombicus. The sequence goes on from OV815291.1 coordinate 11,913,163, forward strand.
CCATAAAATCACAATATTAAATAAATTAGTGTTCAGGAAAGTAGGCATTATTAATTTGACTCTTCGGTATTGTAGTAAGTTCTTACTCGAGTCTGCAAACAATGGAAGGCTTCAAAACATAAGTCTCATATAGCTGGCAGCCCTGTTCGCAAAGATCTCAAAAAAGCATATGGCGGACGTTTTATATTTTTGCATCGGAGAGTGTTTTAGTTATGTGTATTATTGTAATTTAAAAGTTTGAGTGGGTTAACGTATTTTATAGTTAACTGTCCGTTATACACGTTTCAATAAGTTTTTAGTTTCTGCGTTACCTGTAAATACTGTACATTTTAAGTAAGGCTGTGTGTACGTGTTTGCAAAAACGAAATATCTGTGATATAAACAGTACATTATAGGATACTGGACCTTCGATAGTAATATTATACATAAATAAATTATTAATTAGCTTTAAGATATTATATTTATATCAAAAGACTGATTTAAAGAATCTTATTAAGTGAGAAACTGAAATGTCAGCTGCGACATTGCAACCGTCTGCAAAGGAAAAACCGAGAGAGAGTGTATCTCAAGAAGAATCGAATGGAGAAGGTATGTTTACTTTGCATTTTATATCTATGTGTCAATTTTAAACTTATTTTTACTAATTTTATTCAGTATTTTATAGTTGAAACAGTGTACACCGTGCATTTTTACATACCTACATAATATGTTCTCTTTGACGCCTCATCTTAGATTCGATTTTTGTTGATACCTATTATTTACTTCGACTAGAAACAAATACACCATTTTTTGAATGAATTCACCATTTTTTACGTTCTTTGCTTTTGTGTTTCGATAGATTAATCTTTCGTCGTTTAGGGTTTAGACATGAAACCTCAATATTTATTTATAAAAAATAAATATGTTTATTGAAATTCAATTTCAATTACAATTTCATAATATTGTGATTACTGTTGAATTGTGCAACATGGATCTACCCTGCCCTGCTTCTAAATAATAGGTATTGTTATCAATTTGGTATTATCTATGTTTTGTTTGATTATTTGTGTAATGTGAGCCTTTGTTTCTCTAAAATTCTGAACATTTTTGTGTGGGTTGTTTGCAAAATTTTGCTTATTCTTTTTTAAAAAATGGCATCGTAAAATTTGGATAAATGTAACGTGTTTTTCTTAGTTGTGGTATTTTTGTTAATAATAAGCGACTAGGTATTCTCTTTACAAGGGGTTTTTAAAATTTCACTTTGTTATGGCAGAAAATGTTAACTTGTTAATGTTCTCTGCCATCTTATCGCTGTTTGTTTACTAGTATGGTAAAAAAGAAATATATTTAATCAAGTTAATCACAACACCTGACTCTATTTTCGTCAAATCTATTTTTGGCCATACTCCTGTCAATTCCCTTCTGTTAATCCGATCGATCCGAATCAAGTGTTGATTTCACCAAATCTTCCTAGAATATCTTTGATATTTTCTTTCATCCACATGCGCTTCATCATCATCATCATCACTCGTGGCCCTACAACCCCTGGTGGGTCTTGGACTCCTCAAGAGTCTTCCTCCACTCATCACGGTTTTGTGCCAGCTCTCTCCAGTTTACAATCTTTAAGGACGTTGTCGCTCCATCTTAAACTTGATCTTCCCAGGCTCCTTCGCCCTGTCGGTCTTGAGTTCAGTTGGTGCTTGATGCTCGGTCATTCCCTCACCGAATTCTTCCCAGTTTTATAAATTTTGCAACGTTTAGATCCTTACAGAGTATATAGCACATTGTTATAAATATATATATATATCTGCGCCAAAATCCATTTTCTGAAACCGGTCCGAAGATACGCCTCAAAATTTTCCTTTCAAAAACATCCAGTGCTCGCTCATTCCTCTTAGTAAGTATGTGAGTACTGGTCTGATAAGTGTTTTGTACACTAATATCTTGGTGTTTCTGGACTGCAGCCTAGATTTTATTTGGTTTTGTAGGCGTTAATAACAGCGATTTGCGTTCACTATGCTCTTCTGGATCTCCTCTGTGGTATTATTCTCGTTTGTTATCAGGAAGCCTAGGTATGTGAATCTTGGTACCGTTTCAAAATTTTGGCTTATTTTTCCACTTCACAAGTATTAAATTTGAAATCCACCTGAGAAGACACAAAATACCAATGTAAGTGACTTATGAGGTAAAGAAAAGAATGGGTAGATGGTTTGAACCCGTAGAGTAAATGGACGAAGAATGAAATGCTAGGAGAATATATGCACTGTCAGGTCAGTGGTCAGGGTGTTGTGCAGTTGATTGCTAAGCTTGACAAACCTTATGCAAATGGCTCCTGGAGCTGGGGAATCCAACAAGAGAATCTAATGGCTTTGTTGAGAATTAGATCCAACCACTTGAAATACATGCATCGTTATTAATATGATTTAAGTCAACGTAACAACAAAAATGGCAAATGATAAAAGTTGTGTGAAAGCACGTAAAAACTAACCCAAACACATACATTTTATCAATGTATAAATAAATAAAACATTCTTCGTAAAATGTCACAACACCACAAACATTTCTATGTGTCTATCGCAAGGTCAACATGTTTTTTAACATGTCTAGTATTTTTTTTCTAAAGTTTTTTCATGTGTTTATTTACTTTTTACTTTAAGAATATTTTTATCTATTTTACTTAGTAATAGTTATAGAGGACATATTCTATGTACTTACTTGATCCTTTATTTAAAATCTCTTGTGAAAATATGTATAACTATATGATACGTGTAGGATTGCACTATCATCCCCACATCCTGGAATAAAACATTATTATTATATGAGAATTAGAAAAGTTTGTAAACAATGTATTTTCAATGTGTTAGTTGGTTGTGTGGTCGCGGGTTAAATCTTTTGATAGCCAAGTCCTCCATTATTGCATGGACGACATTTTCCGTTTATTTGATGGTGGAAGGATTTCAGGTCAGGTTATTGGTAACCTGGAAGCATTTGTATTTGTTTAAAATAAAAACGATCAATTATAAAAATAGACGTCCATAGAGCCACCCCAGAAATAATTGGGAGAAACAAGTCCAGAGGCTGTGAGGAGAGGCTGGGTCTGAAATGAATGTAGGTTGCTGAAGTAGCGAAGGACAGGAATGCCTGGAGGAGTCTTGTGGATTTGATGGGTTCCCGACCCCAATAGGATGAGAGAAAGAAGATGCATAATATGAATAGTAAAATACTGAATTCAATGATAATATTATGTGAAGGGTGACGGGACATAAAGAGCAGAGTCGCTTTTCCCTTATTTTGCACACTCTTATCTTAAACTTTATAGTCATTTGGGCTCAGGGAAATTTTAAAATTGTTTTAAATAATCAGTTTATTAGGAAAATCAAAAGAACAGAAAGAAGCCTTAAAAAATTTGTAAATGTAGGAAAAAATTTTTTTTCACAGAAGTAGCTTGATGCTGATGATATTTTCATTTTAAATATTTTTTTATAAGTTTTTTAAAATAGTTTGAACTGTTTTTCTCTTCTTTACTGTACAAATTGTCCCACGGTTGAGTTTGTCTCTGAACTCTTGTCGGGAGCTCCGAAATACCTGAAAATACCATCAACTGTGCAGACACGAGCGATCCGTTTGATAGATTCTCACTATCATTAAAATCGGATTTATTTGATTTAAATCAGATTTTTTTAATATTTTGTCTATTTTAACCCGGAAGTTAGTTTATGTTAAAAAAACAATGTTGTTCATTTCAATTATTAATTTATAAATTTCAAAATCAATATACATCTCTCCAAAATTACCGTACACAAACATTTATGAAGATTATAACATAAAAAAATTAACACAACAAAAAAGTGCATAAAAGGTAGGGGTTTGTCTTTTAAAGAAATTTATTCCAACCAACCTTCAATAAGAAATTTGCTTGGAGAGATTTTTTTTAACACTCAATAGTATTTGCTTATTCAATAAAAAATCAATATCTAAGAAAATTAACAAGGAACTAGCGTCATTGATCCCTTTGACACCGGTGCATGGTTGGGAAACAGAACAAATATCTACACGGTTGACATTTGTCACATGAGAACGGGTCGCTTCTTCGGCTCGTTCTTGTGTTTAACAGCTCGGCTGTGGAACGATTGGCCTACAACATGGGTCTCTTCAAGACCAATGTTCATTCCTTCTCCTCAAAAAGACCTTCCAGCATCTCAGATGACACAGACCCTGAGTGAAATTATTTTCCTCAGGGCCTCCTGTGTGGAGTTAATGTAAAAAAAAAAAAAACTACTCGGTTCACCACATCTCCAAGATGAGTCCTTATCACTGAAATCAGAAGACATATGAGTTGCAAACACGTGCGCTCATAAGACGGAAGGTAAACAAATCCTGAATAAGCAAGACCTGCAGCAGGTGTCTTCCGTAATAAAAGAAATAATATCTATTCAAGACACCATCTAGGTTTGCAACTGTGCTCGGGTAGAGCTTTGCTCACCGTTACAAAGATGGCAGCCAATATCTGAAGAAATTGAGAAAAATAATAATATATATTGGGCACTTTGGGAGATATTCTTCACAGACAACAACCATCCATAGACTCTTTGGGAGATACTCCAAGTCAGACTCGGTCTCATTAAAGTTATGATATCTTATTTTGTATTATAAAAATATATATGAAGCATTGGAAAGAGAGAATACCGCGCTTTCAGTTTGCATTCAAAAATTTACCATAGACGCGACGAGACGAGAAAATTTAGAAATAATTTGTAAAAACCAACATTTAGCATTTGAAAAATATTTGTCAAGGCTTGCAAATTTTTCAATAAATATTTTTAAGTATATAAAACGAGAAAAGGTGAAACTATTATAATAAACTCTTTTTGTCTAATTAAATATGTTTTTTAGTTTCTTTTAAAGGGGTAATTACTGTTTACATGGCAAAATACCGTCAGTAAGTGACTATAAAAACCCTATGTTTGCATTCAAAATTAGAATATTTTTAATTATGAAGACACAATATTAGCGAATACGAAAATCTGGAATCCGAAAAAGATATTGGCACCCCCGGGACTCGAACCCAGGACCTTCGGCTTTCCGGGCTGTGACTTTACCAACTGCGCTAAGGTGTCCCTATCGGATTCAGTCATTTTTAACTGTATGTTACTTCGACTAAGAACTACCAACATTTTCTTAACGCATATTTGATTGGCTGCTATCTTCATGTATGATTGCAAAATTCAAAAGATTGCGTCTTGGATAAATTTTTATCCTTTTTTTATTTTTAACATCCGACATCTATTGACTTTTCTGCAAATGTGAGGTTTTACTCATTTAGTTAAAAAATAAAAAATAATATTCATCTTAAACTTTTCACATTAATATTAAATTGTGATATTAAAGTAGTAGTTTTAGTTAATAAAAATGGATTATCTATCCCAGACCTGGGTTTTTAGGCTTACAACTCTGCTCGGGTAGAGGTTTGCTCACCATTACAAAGGGGCCGTTCAAGTATTGCGTAACGCACTTGGTGGGTCTTGTGAAACGTTACTGTGCGTTACGAGGGGGGGGGGGGGGGGGTCGAACAACGCGATACGATAAAAAAAAACTAGGGAATTAAAATCTTCCATGTTGGCAATCCTTTTCGTTCTCGAAATCTCTTGTTAATTTATTACCGCAAACGTGATTAAAACAATAAAAAGGTATTTAAGTGACTTTCCAGTAGGTACTTGCGTTACATGGGAGGGTGGGGAGTCAAAAATCTTCAAAAATTGCGTTACATAATACTTGAACGCCCCCAAAGATGGCAGCCAATATCCTAAGAAATTAGGAAAAAAAAATTCAAAGAAATATGCGATTGATAATGACAGTATTTAAAAAAATATTCATTAGCTCAATTTTTAGGGACGTTACCAGTGGCGGTTTGCAGGGTTGAAAAGTGGGGAGGCACAAACATACGCCAATTGAAGTGTGCTGTTGGCGTGTCCGTGTGCCAGAAATGAGCTCAGTTTTTCCATTCCTCTGGTGAAATTATTTCTTGAACATGCTAAAGCAGGCAAAAGACTCGCGACTGAAATGGTATAGGCGTAGTAGATGATTTTTCATAACAAAACCTATTCTATTACAGGCGTCACCGCAAAGAAACGGTATACAGGTATACCAGTAGCAGTGATGAGCAACCTTTTTAACCAGAGGGCCAATTTATTAATTTTCATTTAATTTTTGGAAGAAAACTTCTTCTGACAGGCTTTCACTTTGTGATGGCATTATATGTTTTATTAAAATACAAATAACTTTAATGAAATAATTGAAAACACTTTGTTTTTACCACAATAAACTTTATTTAAAAGTCGACATGTTTCAAGAACGATGTTCTCTTCATCAGGATATATAATTTACTAAAAAAAATGATCGAACATAGAAAGACAGGCGTGGGTAGAAATGGAAGTAGTGGGGGAGGAGAGAGGTGGAAAGGGGAGGTGCTTAGAAGATCAACAAGGGGGAGAGAGGTGGAAAGGGGGGTGCTTAGAAGAACAAAGAGAGGAATTTGCTAACCATCTAATTGAATTTAACCATTCATTTGATATAAATACTGGTTTTAAAGTTTTACACACAAACGTTAGTGGTTTTCACTTAGATCTCTTAGAAATATTAGAAATTAGGAAAAATGTCAATAGAAATTTAAATATTATTAACAATCAAATTAATTTTCTGAATAACCCTATCTTAAACATATTTTCTTTGTAATTTTTGTCTTTGTTCTTCTAAGCACCCCCCTTTCCACCTCTCCCCCCCCCTCCCCCTTGTTGATCTTCTAAGCACCTCCCCTTTCCACCTCTCTCCTCCCCCACTACTTCCATTTCTACCCACGCCTGTCTTTCTATGTTCGATCATTTTTTTAGTTCATTATATGTCCTGATGAAGAGAACATCGTTCTTGAAACATGCCGACTTTTAAATAAAGTTTAGGGTGGTAAAAACAAAGTGTTTTTAACTATTTCATTAATAAAATGGTGCCACCAAGTGAATTTGCAAAATTTGAAGAAACAAATAACTTTGGTTAAATCACTTTATTTCATTCACAATCTACATGTTTCAAGATCAATGTTCACATCATCAGGAGTAAATGTACACTGAAGTCACAAATTAAATAATGATTACAGATTAAATAACAGGGGAAGGGGTGGAAAGGAGGGGGAGGGATAAGAGTGGGGGAAGTTCATTGGAATTACAATATTATTAGCAAGGAAAGACCGGTGTGGGAAAATATTCAAAAGAGGGTTCATAATTTTTTTTTTGCTTATTAATTATATCTGTTTTGGTATTAACATTTTTCCTTATTTCTAATATTTCTAAACTATTTATCTGTGATGCCTTATAACCAGTATGTAGTATTTTAAGTCTTAAGTTTGTATCAAATGTATGATCATTTTTTTAATAAATGATCTGCGAATTCAGATTCGCTGTTACCATTTAAAGCCCTAAGATGTTCTTTTACTCTTACCTCAAAATTTCTGTAGCAACGTTAGCAGATAAATAGTTTTGAAATATTAGAAATAAGGAAAAATGTTAATACCAAAACAGACATGATTAATAAGCAAAACAAAATTATGAATCCTCTTTTGAATATTTTCCCACTTAACCGGTCTTTCCCTGCTAATGATATTGTAATCCCTAATTCCAATGAACTTCCCCCACTTTTACCCCTCCCCCTTCTTTCTACCCCTTCCCCTGTTATTTAATCTGTATTTAATTTGTGACTTCAGTGTACATTTACTCCTGATGATGTGAACATTGTTCACGAAACATGTAGATTGTGTATAAAATAAAGTGATGTCAAGTTATTTATATTTTAATAAAATATTAATTTTCAATTTCTTCGCGGGCTGCAGGATTTAGGGTACATATTGCTTGAAGTGGTTTACTTTGCATTTGGTGGTTCGCAAACCTATGAATATATTCTAAAAGCATTTTTTTTTTTTTAATATATCAACCAAAGAATTTGCATTTAGGGAGGCGGGAATGGATACCAACGCTCCGGGAACCATTTATTAGATAACCAAAACCTCTGCCGTAGGTCATCCCAAGTGAATCGCTACGTTTTTGGTGACTTAGCAGGGGTGCCCGGATTCATGGGACGAGGTTTGTCAGGGTCTTGGCAGCGGATGTGTCTATCCACCTGCTGCGTGGTCGGCCGGATCGAGAGAGACTGATTGAGGAGGTCTTTTGAACTTTAGCCAGAATCCCTCGACCCATCGCCTTGCACCGCAGTTGAAGGGATGGATTCATAAGCCCGTCGCTCCTGGACACCACGACACCAAGATTCTTACCCACCCTTCATACCTATTTCCTTCCCAAAAATTCATCTTCTTCCTTTTCTTAAAAAAACCCCCACACAGCAGGGAAATTATATTCCTCAGGGCCTCCTGTGTGGAGCTAAGGTAAAAAAAGAAAGCAAAAAGTACCGCAGGCGAAATTTTGTTGTTTGCAAGGCTAAAATAATAAATTCTGTCGATATTGTCATTCGGATATATCAAAGAAAATTTAAAAAATACTTAAAATATTGGGCGGTGGATTGCTTCATAATTTGATTACGAAATTTGGTTTTGAATTGTTGCAACAGTGGTAAAAATGACAAAGTTTGCAAGTGAATTCGAGTGAACACAAAGGATTTGACACAAAGGCCTGACATCAATACTGAAGATAAGATCCACCTTACTTTTGTTTATAAATATTAGTTGATGGCGCAGATTGTTTAAATAACATAATATTTCAGAGCATTGACCTCGGATACCAACATAAACAAACCACTTAGAGAGCATAGATGTTAGAGAGGCGTTCTTGATTTTTTTTTCTTTATTGTTTGTTTTTTTCCAGTCGGCCTGATTTTAAAATATTTATTTTAATTGTTTATGTTCATCAAATGCTTGTTGACGCGTTTCTTCCCCGTATGGGGTCTTTTTAGTCCTGCAGAGATTATTTTCATAATTTCAAGTGGGTCTTTTGTCATTACATTTCAGAGGTGTCCCTTGTATTGTACACGGAATAAACAGACAAGTTATATAATTTTTTTTATTTTCATGGTTAGGTTCGTATTTTATTTTATTTAGATATTGCACGGTCTTCAGATCCAGGAGCAAAGAGGAATACATATGGTAGTTGGTCCCAGAGTTCTTGCACTGAAATAGATTCCGACTTACAGCATTAAGTGCAATTCGAAAGCTTGTCTGATCTGATTCGAATATCCAAGAATAAGAAAGAAGAGGCTAGAAGAAATAAGTAGAGACAGGAAAAACTAAGAAGAGCCACGAATAGACAGGGGAAAGTATGAAAAACTAAGAAAAATCTGTAAGTTGCAAGAAGAGGCGAGAAAGGCCAAAAAAAGTCGAGATGAAGCAAGGAAATGTCAGCAGATACTAGGAGAGCCAAAAAAAGTCAAGAGAAGCAAGAAGGAAATTGAGGAAGCAAGATAAAGCAGACGAACCAAGAAGCAGAGAAAAATGGCTAGTGGAAGCAAGATAATGCAAGAAGTGAAAAGAAAATAATTAATAAGTCAAGAAAGGACCAATAAGAGCCACGACAATAAAATAATAAACAAGAAGAGACTGGTAGAGGCGCAAAATTAAAGAAGGGCGTAGTTGGAAGCAGAAGAAGTGGGGAGCATAAAGAAGTGGGAAACGAGAAACCAACGTTCAATCATCTCCTTTGTTCCTGCACCTACGCACTGGTCGATTAAAATCCGCAAGAAGACTCAAGAAAAGCCAGATATGGTGATCCAAGAAGGATGAATAGAATGCAAGAAGAGTCAAATCGAGCCAAGGAGAGACAAAATACGAGAAGACAAGACGATACAAGACAGGCCAAGAAGAGACAAGAATAGACAAGAAGAGTCGGTTAGAAGATTCAAGACGAGCCAAGAAGGGACTAGAAGATGCAAGAAGAAGCAAGAAGAGTCAAGAAGATACGATAAGGTCCTATAAGATCCGAGAAGAGACAAGAAGAGTCAATAAGAGACGAGAAGAAGCAAGAAGAGCCAAGAAAAGTGGAGAAGAGACGAAAGGGTTCTAGAAGATACGAAAAAATTCTCGAAGAGGCAAGAAGATACAAGCCAAGCCAAGAAGCGGCGTGAAGATCCAAGAAGAAGTAAGAAGAGCCAAGGAGAGACGATAAAATCCCAGGAGAGACAGGGAGAAGCAAGAAGTGACACGAAAACCCACGAAGAGCCGAGAAGAGACGAGAAGGTCCAAGAAGAAACAAGAAGAGAAAAACAAACCTACAGCACGAGCCGAGAAGAGACAGGAAGATTCGAGAAGCGGCAAGAAGAAACAAGACAAACCAAGCAGAGGCGAGAAGATCCAAGAAGATCCGTGAAGATCCAAGAGAGCCAAGAAGAGACAAGAAAAGCCGAGAAGAGGCAAGAAGAACGAAGGCACATGGAATAGGAAAAAAATTATAACGCTCAATCCATTCCTTTATTCCTGCCCGTCCAAAATTCCAATATTGGCTTATTAGGTTGCCATGTATACCGGTCGATTAAACTCCAATCTCCTTCCCATCCTCAAAGCACGTGTTCCAAGTCCTAACAAATCAGTGCCCCTCGGTGTACCGGTCTCACCGGGACAGGAATGCTCCTGGCTGGGGGGTACAATCGTATCGTATCGTATCGCTTCATAGATCATTTGATTGTCATTAACTAAGAAATATCAAAACTGTCTTCGTATTCTAATCAATATAGCACAAAACATGGCGATTCCATACAAAATGTCGGGTATGTGTCGTTTGGGTTGCCAAACCTGTATAACCCATTTAGCAAATTTACTCTGCTTTTAAAAGGGTATGAATAATTTTTTCGGCAGACGTTTTATTTTTTTAATGTACGGCAAAAACAAAAAAAATAGTCATTGACGAAGAAGATAATGCTAATAAAATATTAGTTTTAACTTCATCAAGATACATTACATTGATGGGTATTACTTTCAAAAGTTATTCTTACAATAAAATTGAAAAAAATAAGTGTCTAAATTTTTATGTTTTTGCCGGTTAACATTAACATTGTTTTTACATTACGAACTTTGTTTTTACATTACTGGGGCAGCCCAAACGAGATTTTGCAAAGAATTTTGCTACATTGACTGGTAAGTTATTACTAAAAAAATCGGAGGGTGCAATTCACACATGGTGAAAGCGAAACCTTCAGAAAACTAGACTGGAGTGGGAAGGCTACGAAGCACCGCACAAAGAGGAGACCGATTATACTATCTCATTCTCTTGCAGGCTAAGTCCTATATATGTATTTGTTCTCTTTTTAGTTTTCCTATTTTGTTAATATAATATTTCGTGTATGAATGTTTTGTCATAAAGGTCATCTTATGCTCAAATTATTGCAAATGTAGCTAAGTCTAGGAACGTGCTAAGTCTCGTGGGCCGTACAAATAGGCTCGCAGGTCGTGTGTTGCTCATCACTGGCAACTGGCGTACACCTTCTAAATACGTATCAGGGCTATTTATAAAAAGAAAGTGACAAATAACAAAAAGCCTATAATATCATTTTAGAAATCCTTAATCCAGTTTTTACAAACGTCTACGAAAGAACGACGGAATGAGTGACTTGAAAATATTTAAGATCAAGGAGTGTAAAGAGAATAATATTACGCGAAAGCTAAGAAGGTATATTCTTTTAAAAAAATGTATATTTTGAACTCCTTCAATTCTAGTTGCATTTTTGGAGGCAGGTATGGGTACCGCCGTCTCGGTGCCATTTATTGGATCACCAACACCCCTGCCACAGGTCACCCCAAGTAGTTTGCTACGTTTGGTGACTTAACAGGGGTGCCCGGGTTCATGGGCACGGGTGAGGTTCCGGGTCTTGGCGGCGGATGCATCTGCCCACCAGCTGCATGGCAGGCCGGATCGGGGGATAATGGTTGAGGGAGTCCCTTTGCCTTCTCCAGCCGTACTTTATCGGAACATCGTCTGGCACCGCAGTGGGAGGGATGGATTCGTAAGTCGTCATTCCTGGACACTTTGAACCTCAGATTCCAACCCACCCCTCATACCTCATTCCTTCCCAAAACTTCTCCCCTCCTTCCTTTCCATGAAAAACCCTCCACACAGCATCCCCAAAGATAACATAGGCCCTGGGGGATTATTTTCCTCTGGGCCTTCTGTGTGGAGCTAATGTAAAAATATATATGTATACATATATATCAAGAATCAGAATAACAGAAGAGTGTGTATGACACGACACGAAAGCAAATGAAGCAAGGAGTGCTCCTTGCGTGTTTCTCACGGTGAATTTAGTCCTACCTCCTACCACAATATCTCCATTGGTAGGCAAGACATTCCAAATAATCAAATAATAGTAGGTAGCTTTACTTTACATCAATCCGAATTACCTGCCTGCCGAATATAACTGAAAATGCGGCCTAGACCAAAACAAACCAAACGGTCAGAATACTTACCTACTAACCTTATTCTGAACTCAGCTGTTGTGCGTAGTATATAGCAGCTGTCCAACAGTCCAACGCGCCGGCCTGGCGCACAGTGGCGGATTTCGATGATGTGGCGCGACATCATTCAACCATTTTGTGGTTAAACAAGGCGCCTTATCCCCGCTCAAAAAGAAGAAGATGGAGAGATATGTAATTACGAATGTTGGAGAGAGTGCGCTAATATTTAAAACGGTAAAATTGAAGCGAAAATTGTGAAAATGCTTAATAAACACGATCCCGTTTAAAATAGAGCAAAAATCTCTTGGGGGCTGTCTAAAACAGCATTTAAAGAAACACAGAATTTTTTCATACAAATAACTTTTTTAAATAACTGAATCAGACGTGAAAATATCAATTTTCGGAACATACTTTACGATTTTTTTCTATCGAGGGAATTTCATATAATTTGCGTTTAGGCGTGGGGAATGTATGGGGGCATACATTAATTACGTGAGCTCAAAAAGGGGTGGGGGGTCCAGCAAAATCTCGCGTTACTTGAAAAGAAAATAGTGGCCCAAATTTATCTCACCAAAAGGGGGGGTCTAGATTGGAAGAAAAACTACTCACGTAATTAATGTACGCCCCCTATATATAGATATTATGTTCAAAAATAATATATATATTTTTAAGAGTTTTAAAACTTCAAATTTTGGGGGATATGTAATCGCTAGAAATTCGGGTAGCGGCGGCTTAAGTGTTAAACATAATGTATGCGGCTGTTTTTTTTATTATTAATCTCCTCTATAAAGCGGCCGATTTTCAAAGATTCGCCCGCGAAATTTAGTTTCACGTAAAATAGCTATAACTTCTGAAGTATGGATCATGTTTAAATAAAAAATTCTGTATTTTATTTAAAATAAAATCTTTTATTATGTCTTGTTACAATTTTTTATTATTTTTGGATATAAAATTATGATATTCAAGGCTAAATTAATTTTTTTTGAATAATCGCACTTTTCAGGTATTGTCTAATGTCTAATAATTAGTCATTTTATGCACGCTCAATATAATATATATTTTGTAAAATATAAAAAGATTAACACTAATATTGTTTCAAATCGTTGGAAACGGTTTCCTTTATGTAAAGGTACATCACATATTTACACATATATCTTGGATTTATGAAAGGTAGGTCTACAACATCCAACCTCGCCCTTTTCATTATGTTCCTGCATAGCAATATGGACGATAATGAGCAAGTTGATACGATATGTACAGACTTCTCTAAGGCCTTTGACCACGTAATTCACTCAATTCTTTTGAAAAAACTTGTACTACTTGGCGACCTACTTAGATGGATTAAGACCTACATTAGTAATCGCAATCAGGTAATATTAATCAACGGTGTCCTAAGTCTATATAGGTAATATCCGGTGTCCCGCAAGGTTCCCACCTAGGTCCGCTCTTCTTCATAAACGACATTGGATTATGCTTTAAAAATTCTGAATTTGTGCTTTACGCTGACGACATGAAAATATTAAAAGTTGTGCATTCTCTATCTGACTGTTAAGCGTTTCAAAATGATCCAGATAGGCTTTGCAAGTATTGCAAAGTTAACAGTTTAGATATCAATGTTTCCAAATGTCATACTCGACATTCATCAGAAATAAACAAATTAAGTACTCTTATTCACACAACAATGAACCTGTCATCTCTCAAATGGAATGTAAAGATCTTGGTGTTTACCTTGATAGCAAACTTATATTTAATAAGCACATCGACTCAATCGTTCACAGGTCATATAAAATGCTTGGTTTTGTTCTTCGTATAAGTAAAGTGTTCAGTAACCCGCGTACAGTAGTAATGTTATATTTTGCATTAGTCAGAAGTACACTGGAATATGCTTCGCCAATTTGGAACCCGCAGTACAAAGTATACATAGATAGCATATAACATGTTCAAAACAAATTCATAAAATATCTTACCTTCAAATTCAGCAATAACTTTGAATGCACATTTCAAACTTTGCAACAAATGCGAGCAATAGCTGATATGACATTTATACACAAAATTTTAAAGAATAACATTGACTGTACGGAACTTCTTTCCCTAGTTAATTTTAACATACCATTAAGACGTACACGCCATACAGAACTATTCCACACGCTTAATTACAAGACAAATGCAGCATCTAATTCGCCAATCAATCGTGCTCTTCATATCCTCAATAATATTGGTCTAAATTCTAACATCGACATTTTCTCCGATTCATTACCCAAATTTAAAAAGAGCATCATGTCAATAATATAAATTGTTCGATGCGCATACATACATACCTACATACATACACACATACTCACACACACACACGCACCCTCGCACACACAACACACCTTCCCACTACATACATCACCCGGTAATAAGGAACTCCAGTGAAAAATATTATGGCTTTAAAAAAATATGTTCATATAGACCAAGAAACGCTGATTCTGAATATATAAGTTTTATTTCATAATATTAAACGCAGAGTTTTTAAAAAATTATTAAAAAGTGCATTTTTAAACCTCTTCTCAAAACACAGCGTTAAGTTGGCATTACTGAAATGGTTAACGGTGACGTCACTGTTAACCTGTCACCTGGTGAGTGTGTATTGTATTGTATTGACATTTGAAATGACTTGAGGTGCACACGTACCTATGCAATTCAACATTTCGTGTTTTTGGTTTATTTTCATACTGTTTATAGAGATTTAGATAAATAATAGTTATTGTGTTTATTGAAACATAATTTAAGCCCTCAACAATTTACGAAAAGGGCTATATTTGCCGACAATCTGCAATAAATTTTGTCTATTTGAGGTTAAAGTCGTGTCATATTTTGACTTTTGGTTATGTATTTTCAAATTGTTTTTAGTATAGGGCTTTTTATACAAGTTGTTACACACTCGTCATGATCAGTGTATTATAAATACCAGTGTTTCTGTATGTGTTATACATAAAACAATGTACCTACAAAGTAACGCCTGACACAAAACACGATGTCACATGTATTTGCAATGAAAGAGATGATTTATTGTTTTTATATTGCACTTTTATTAAGGCCCCGTTCTCCCCACAAAAAAAAACCATTTCGGACGAGTCGTGAAATTTACTTTTAACGCATTCGACAGGAGGTGTATCTGCAGCGCGCGGGTCAATAGGAAAGCGCGCGCATTATTATTACAAAAAGGTCTGGTTTGGAACTTGGCTAATAATTCTGGAAGTATCATTTCAAATATGCGTTCCCAGAGAAATTGATAATATTTGTAGGGCTGCCACAATTTTAAAATACACATAATATTTATGAAAATATCTGTTATTTTCTCAATGTATTACGTTAGATTACCTATAA
This sequence comes from Limnephilus rhombicus, assembly GCA_929108145.2. Taxonomy (NCBI): domain Eukaryota; kingdom Metazoa; phylum Arthropoda; class Insecta; order Trichoptera; family Limnephilidae; genus Limnephilus; species Limnephilus rhombicus. Next base: position 11,928,947 of record OV815291.1, read on the forward strand.
AGTGTAATGTACACTTGAGGTGACCGTTCACAAAACAAAGCTATATTATTTATTCTAACGGAACTACTATTATCATTGTTTCTCTTTAATTTCTCTTATCAATTTGGGAGACGGGACGGGATGGGTACTGCCGCGCCGCCCCGGAAAACATTTTTTGGATAACCAACACCCCTGCCGTAGGTCACCCAAGTGGTTTGCTATGTTTGGTGACTTAGCAGGGGTTCCCGGGTTATGGGATGAGGTATCAATTTGGAAGGCGACCATTGCCGCCCGGCAACCATTCATTGGATAACAGAGGTGTCCGGGTTCATGGGGTGAGGCTTATCTATTTATTGGGTACTATTTTTTTTTAAAAGAAAAATAGTCATAATTCGTATTCCCGGTTTACGAATAACCTGACAATTTGAAAATCTCCTACCAGCATCATAATAAGCGGAAGATGTTGCTTGTGCATTGAAAGAGGAATTGAACCCGCGACATCTTGACCCGACCCATTTTTTAATTTTCAACTAAGTAAAGTGCACATTTTAATCATATTTGTTTATAGTCCAGTCAATTTTTAATTTGGGAGGTGGGAATGGATACCTTTATTGGATAACCAAAACTTCTGCCATAGGTCACCTCAAGTGGTTCGCTACGTTTGGTGATTTAGCAGGGGTGCCCGGGTTCATGGGGTGAGGTTTGTCCAGGTCTTGGAGGCGGATGACCAGGACATACTGAACCCGAGATTCCTACCCACCCCTTAAACCCTTTTCCTTCCCAGAACTCTCCTCTACTTCCTTTCCTTAAAAAAACCCTCCACACAGCATCATAGGTGAGCATAAAGATGACATAGGCCCTGAGGGAAATTATGTTCCTCAGAGCCTCCTGTGTGGAGCTCATGTAAAAAAAAATTAATGGTCCAAAAGGAGGTGTAGAGTGCACCTAAGCGATTCCTTCAGAAACTTGGTCAGGGTGCTTAGGGTGTGAACATACTAAAAGTTCTGACGTATAGGTGGTGAGCTAGGGGAGAGAGGGGGGGGGGGGGAGAAGGTTCAAATTTTTGGATTTACGCTTATATCTCGGAAACGGTGCATTTCAAAGGATTTTTTTTAGAATAAGTGAAAGCTCATAAAATTATCTACAACTTTTATTCTATATGTAATTTTAGAAATCCCAGCCGTTTTTGACTTACACGCTCCACAAATGTAGATATTTTCGAATAAAATCATTTTACCTCACATTTTTCATCAAACATTCCTTCATATCGTCTAAAATATTTATCAAAGAAAGAAATTTGTTTGAAAGAAGTTGTAAAGAATTTAATTCCCTTTTAGATAATATATATACATTTGCAAACTAATCTTCAACCAGTAAATATTTACAGGAATTTTAAGTTTTTTAGTAAATGTCGTCATTTTTTTAATCTTATTACTGACACACCACTTTTGTTTGTAACAAATTGTGGGACTTGGATTTCATTTATTATTTCATCATTTAGTTCCTTAAACAATTAGTTAAATGAATCTTCACCAACTTAAACAGCATCTTAGCAAGTTATTGTGGCGTCTCCGACGACTCCACTCCACAAAAATTGACATTATTTCACTGGTTTGTGGGAAGGGAGGATGTGCATCAAACCACTGACTGAGTTTGGCACAACCTGTTTTTGCCTACATGCACCTTTTCGCTCTTTATTTATATCCGGGGGTAAAGTGCACAAACTTCGGGAGGTAATTCTGCACGACAGTACACGTAAAAAAAGATACGAAACTTTTTTCAAAACGTTCTAAGGTAGTTAGTTACGGGTAAAAAAGTTTTGTTGTTTGTATGAAAAAAATAATATTCTTCTGTGGAAAAATAATTTTGTATAGGGAAAATTTGAATTTAGAAAAAAGTTATTCGTCTTTTTTACATTCACCATCATGTACCTCCCGAAGTTTATGAAGTGGCAGCCCTAAAAGCTATCAGCCAACTACAGCTTTGCTAGGACTAAAGTTAACCGATGGAATCTAAATTATTAAACATTTATAAAAAGGTCAAAGTAATTACTTACTTATAACAATGTAGTCGGTTTTAGTAAACAAGCGAAAGTTTTATTTACTTACATTTACGTAACGCATTTTGGTTTTATTATCCAACGAACATCTAATAATAGGTAGTAATAAAATAATACGTACGATGATAATTACATATTTCCTTGTCCGTAACAATTTGGGACGCGGGTAAGGGTACCGCCGCCCCGGAAACTATTTATTGGATAACCCCAAGTTGTTCGCTACGTTTGGTGACTTAGCAGGGGTGCCCGGGTTTGGATCTTGGTGGCGGATGTGTCTGCCCACCAGCTGCGTGGTAGGCCAGATCGGGAGAGACTGGTTGAGGGAGATCTTGTGACCTCTCAGGCAGAACTCTTTTGGAACATCGCCTTGCACCGCATTGGAAGGGATGGATTCAAAAGTCCGTCACACCCAAACCCACTGACCCTCAAATTCCTACCCACCCCTATAACCTTATCCTTTCCAGAACTTCATCTCCTTCCTTTCCATTAAAACACCCTCCACACAGCATATCCAAAGATGACATATGCTCTGAGGGAAAAAATCCTCAAGGCCTGTGTGGAGTTACTGTAAAAAAACAAGGTAAGTTTTGAAAGCAGATTTTTGTTAGCAGTTTGATCCGTAAAAATGTATTATTTATTATTATGTCCTATAATTTTAATAAATGAGCAAAATAAAAGCTTTTGCATTCAATGGTCATTTAAAAAAAAACGTAATTTAATTTTTAAAAACTTGCCCGGGAATTTCAGTTTCCGAAGCATTGGAAATAGATTTATTTCCCAAAGTACGCATTCTGTAAAAAATAAAACAATTACTGTCACCTTTGTTATATTAAATAATACACAAATAAATTGAAAATTTATTTTTATAATAAATATTACATAATAGTAAATAATACGAGTATGTATTATATTAATAAAATAAAATTTTTATTTTTTTCTTCTTACCTTATACATTCCATCATACGTTCACGATTTTGGAGATAATGTTTACGCTTAGAAATACGACTTTTTTGTTGTTGTCTTACCATTTTCGCAAAATAATATTATTATTTACGTACGTGTATATTAAACAAATCATGAAACGTAGGACTACACGTCTGTGTGGCGAGCTGTCTGGACAGCGAATGACGAATATTTGAAAGGCACATAGGTTACACGCACGTTAGATAGAGATGGCCTGTAAATATTATCTTTAGAATTAAAAAACGTAAGCGCCTGTTGTTAAAATATTGAATTAATCACGGTTTATTGAAAAAAGAGCAAAAATCTCGCGATAATTGTCTTTAGTTTTATTTAAAGAAACGCTGTGAATTTTTTCATACATATAACTTGTAAAATAACTGAAACAAACGTGTTAATAATAATTTTTGGAGCATACTTTGTGATTTTTTTCTATCGAGGGAATTTTCTATAATTTGCGTTTCGGCGCGATAAATGTCTAGATATTATCTTCAAAAATAACATATATTTTTTTAAGAGCTTAAAAACTTCAAATGTTTAAGGGAGATTTGTAAGAAATCGGTAGAAATTGGGAGAACCGAGGCTTAAATACAATAACAGTAGCGGTGAAATGTGGACATTTTACCAATGTTTTTCTATATTAAAAGCAGTTAATCTTGAATAAAAAACACACCTCACACCTAAAAGTCATTACAAAGCATTCCGACATGATTCTTCATTCAAACAGGGATGTTCTGCCCAAAAAAATTATTTCCCTAGATTTCGAAGTGAAATTTCCCTAGAATTTCACATTTACGCAATTACCTTCGTAGCCACCTGATTGTGTAACACTAAACCTGTTATATGTTAATTAATATGATAATTAATTGGAAAGATATCGGAACTTGGTAAATATACTAATAATACCGTGATTTTCCAAATAAAACACTTTTTGCTACGTGAAGTAATAATTTAAAAGTACGAATACACTCACCACTGAATTAGAAACTGAATTCCAAATTTAAAAAAAAACTCTTTGCAAAATAAAAATCATAAGCAACCCGTCGCTCATTTGTACCAAGCGTGGTATTTTGAAGACGCCCCCCCCCGAACATGTCACGTAGTATGGGTACGTTCCCTAATATCATTTTGAGTTGTCAGTGTTAAAAATAACATTGCATGTTAGTACATGAACAATAATTAAGATTCATAGGAATTCCAAAATATATATATACGTATATATATAAATAATACCAGTAATATTGTCATATGTAATAAAAATTTTGCCAAAGTTCGAAATTTCCCTAGATTTTGTCCTGATTTCCCTTATCCCTAAAAAATATTTTTCTCCCCTGGATCTAGGGAAATTTCCCTCGGCATAACATCACTGATTCAAAAAAACTTAAAAAGTAAAAAAAACTATCGGTAGGTGAAGGCCACCATAGATACGGTGCGATTCTGGGAGTCTTTAAAAATTAAAACTTTGACAATTATTTTAACTATTAAAACTAACTATAAAAATAAAAATGCAGTTATTTAAGTTTGAAGGTCTTTATTCATTAAATAAAATAAAAAAAATGGACTGGAGTTCTCTATTGCCGGATACCTAGTACACGTCTTACGAGAGTTCGCGCCTATTTTTTTACTTTACCGAATAACAACACGTCTTTCTGTTACCAAAAACGTGGTCTACCTAGTAAATACGAAAAACGATTTTAGGCGTCTCCCGCTCTTTACCAACAGTATGAAAAATACGCATTTGAGCGTCTCCCGCAAACAATGTGTTAATATGATATGCTACTTTATTTTTGTTAATTTTTATTAATTGAAAAGGGTGAAAAATCACCCCTTTCAATTAACAAGAGTGAGACTTGTATTCCTACGATATTGAAAACAATCATGCCTTAAAAATGTGAGTAAATGCACTTTAAAAAAGACTTTTCCGTGTACAAAATAAACAAAACAATAACTTTTAAAATTGCCATCCGTAAATACGCCCCGCATATCTCTGCTCTGCGACCCAATACAGAGTATTTAGGTTCCGTATGTAATTTACAGTGACATTTTTAAGTCAGTGGTTAATTAAGAAATCATCAATAAAATAAATCATTTCGGAAATATGCCGACCAGGGTTGGTTGCACCGTCGCGCCAGCGCTCAAACTTTTGCCACTGTGTGGCGGCATAATAAAATACAACACGGCATTTTGCCGACTTTCGCGTTGCTATAATTGAAATGGACAGGCTGTTAATTACAGCCAGTTCAAACGGCTTATGGAAATGTAGATATTTAATAGATTCTCAAAGTTTTGATTTGATGATTTTGAAAATATGAAATATGTCGTTATTTGACGGGGGCCACCTCGATTGAATCCGGAACGTTGGCGGAGGTCAATAATTGAATACCTCTCCGGAAGAACGATATATATGAAAAAATAATTTACTTATAAATGAGAGGAGAGAGTTAAGGAAATGAAAAAAACCGTTTTATACTTCGCTTTTTCACCTTTTATACTGTATAGATCCTACTTCCGGGGAGATATTTAATTATTGAGAGTCCCAACTGAAGGAAATGAGATGGGCAGTAGAATTTCTACCTGGCTATCCAAATCTGGACATTAAGAGGAAACCCGGTCGCCGAGAAATTTGAAGAATAGGTATTTTACCAAACTTTTGCTGTCACTGTACTCTTACTACACCGAATACCAAGCGAAAGGGACAACTGCAACTAAATAAAACCATCAAAATCCAGGTTTTTGTAGTCTCCATTTTTCTCCTCCAAAACTGGACCGATTATTTTTTCTAGCTGTACTGACATTATTTAAACCAGGCAATTTTATCGATTTTTAACGATGGTAAAAAGTAACTTATTAAAAAAAGCAAAACGTACCGACACGCTAGTGGTCGATATTTATATTATATTAAAAAAATAATTGCATTAGTTAAGTGCCAAAATCCAAGGAGGAAATTGGGGAATACGATTGTATGGTTAAAACTCCCCCGGTTTCCTCTTAAACATTTTTAAATAAAGTCCTTTCGACAATGAACCGATTTCTACCTCTATACCTACCCCATACCTTTTCCCTTCCCAGAACTTCCTATCCTTCCCTTCCTTAAAAAGACCCTCCACAGAGCATCCCCTAAGATGACATAAGCCCTGAAGGAAATTATTTATATATAAAAAAAGGATTTAATTCCCCGGGGGTTAGTCTTCGCTCAGTTTTGATATATAAAAGTGGGAGTGACGATATAGCAAGCGTTTATGGGTTTGGCATATTTCAGCATATCGCTCGCCAAACATTTCCTATGAGAATGTATGGCGAGTAATATGCTGAAATAGGCCAAGCCACAAAAGTATAGCGCGTGGTCTGACACAGGCATGAAAGTTTCTTCAATACGCCTCGACTCCCATATAAAAATGAACATCTACGCGATTTACGACCAAAGAACTTTTTTTTACGTGCTAGGATTTTTCAAATGTAATCAGGCGTTCCACTAATCTGGATTATTTGAATATTCATGATACTTTCGAAGGCTGGACGGACTGAAAAGTGGCAATCAGCACGATTTATTTATTTATTAATCGACTAGCTCGACTGCAGGCCGCTAATGAACAAACAATATTTCACAACGACTAAGGGTTCCTATTTTATTTGACGTGAACTGTTATTTGTTCGTTAGCGGCCTGCAGTCGTGCTCGAGAGCGATGACAAGTTACCGATATTTTCGATAAAACCTATATCGAGCGACCATGCTAGGTACCCAGGACCCGCGATTAAACGGGAATAGCTTCATCGGGCAAACACTAAATTAGTTGGCTGATAACATACCTACTTTCGTTGAACACTTGTTTTTACGTCTTTAAAACTATGTTCTTTTTAAAGATATTCTCTATACATTTCTATATTATTCTCTATACCCGCTCCGCAGGTTTTTTCTGCTAGGCCCTGTGGGTGTTTTTTGGTTCGGCTTTGACCAGTTTGAGTGTTGGTGACCATTTTATAAATCCGATAGGAGCAGGTTCTAAAAATAGCCGATTCCTCGGATCCACTGTGATCCAGTGACATCTAGTCACCGGGACAAAGTAACCGCGACAGGCAATGACATCATACGTAATATACAGGGTGTCCGGGTGTAAAGTGCATTAAGAGCGTTTAACCAGCCAGCGGACGAAAATCCACATTTCGTCGAAAGTTGTTCTTACGATCGTGCAGGGCGGTTACAATGAGAAAGACTAATTATTCTCCGTACTAGCTTTTTAAAATTATAACTCAATATCGAATTTATTTCAATTCAAATTATACCTTCATCCAAAAATGCTGAAAGGCGTGATGATAAAACTATTAAAATAATGTACTTTTTGTAGTTATTTTTTGATTATAAGTATTATATCATTTTTCAATAATGTTAAATTTAATAAGAATGTTAAAAAATCTGAAATATATTAGTTTGTAAGTGCGCAAATAAATACACAAATGGACCCATTTTCATTTTTTAATGATTTTATTGAAACTAAAATTAAAATTCTAAAATATGCGTTTGCTAGATAATGTATTGATTTATTTTACTGCATGATTATATTATTTGAAATGGGTGTGGTATAATACAAAATCTTTTTTGAAAATTTAACAAATCTGCCAACGACCTATGGAATAACCTTATTATACTGAAAATTTAAAAAAAAATCTCAAAATTTATTACAATTGAATGCTAGATAAAAGAACAATCTTTCGAAATCCATTTATAATTGTTTGTGGAAAAGAGTTAATACCTACGTCTAAAATCTGATTTGAAAATGACATGTTTCTGGTTTTCTCTGGTAATGCCCTCTTAACTTCGGGAGGTGTTTCTACATGATGGTAGGAGTAAAAAAGATTAACAACTTTTTCCGAAATTCCAACATTTTTTTCCCATACAAACAGACGTAACTTCTAAAAATCCTCAGTGTGAGGTACGATTTTACTTGCTGAGAGCCTGCCGGGCGCCTGACTCGATTGTGATTGGTCCGTATCGTAAAAGCGGAAAATAATAAATCTGACCGTACACGCCGGACTAATTTTATCTTTTTACCTCTAAACTGCTCCTAAAAGCTGATATTTCTAAAAAAGTTATTTACCTTTTTTACTTGTCCTATCATGTAGAATCACCTCCCGAAGTTAATGCACTTTACCCCCGGACACCCTGCATAACAAACTTCAAGTACGAAGATGGCTTGGCATAAGCCGCGGCGTCAGATTCTTAAATTTCAACCGTACAGACCAAGCCTCCCCGATCCCCTCCCACGTCCCCTACCCCTCCCTAGTTCCCCTTCCACCTTCCCCGCCTTCCCCCTCCATCGTCACTCCTCCCGCGAAACCCACCTCCGTTACCCTCCTCCTCGCCTTCCCTTAATACATATATGAAATATGTACATACATTTTCATTTATAGGTACCAATTTTATAACGCTAGAGTTAACCATTATATATAGAGACCTTCGTGGGCGTACGCACAACAAATCACCAAAGTTTCGTCGTAATAGGATGAACGGTACGACAGCGCATAAAATATGAACAAACAAATAATATACATATTACTTATGTACGAGAAGATTACTTCGATTGAAAAAAATCGTAAATCATTTTCTGAAAATTATAAAAATACGTGGTTTTATTATTTAAAGATGAAAAAGGGTAGAGGCTTCAAATACTTCTATTTTTTTCGTCATAAATCGAGAGTAGAACTATTTAAAAATATATTCTGAAAATTTCAAACCCAAATTCCACGCCGTTTAAAAGTTATAAGCGTTTGAGCGAGTGTCCCTCGGTCGAAGGTCGAACTATTACTATTTTACTGCCACTCTTATTTTCAAATGCAGTTTTCTCGAAACCACTTTTTTCGAATTTGTGTACACTCTAAGCTCCTACAGCTTTTGATCAATCGTTAACAAATTCAGCATATTATGTATGTTTCTTTATACCCTCTATTTGAACCTCAATCCTAAACAATATCTTTATTTTAACTATTTTTTATCGCACAAAAACGTACAAAAGAATGGTAAAAAATCATACTCTATTTTCACATTTCTCAAAAAAGAATTGTTTTTCGATTTTTTTGTGAGGAGTGAGGTTCAAATAGAAGAAACTTTAAAAAAAAGTTTTTTTTTAAAATTGATGTCGGTTGACAATTGTGAGCCGGATGCGCGGCAGCTGATATCTCCGTTACTTTTTTAGGAAAATATTTGAAAATTTTAGAATATATTCTTGAATATATGTGTAAAATGACCCCAAGGTTTAAATGCAAATATTCGATCCATAATCGGCAGAACAGCGTAAGCGGCAAAAAGTAAATTGTTTAGGAGAAGGTTTTTTTTAATTAACTTTCTTCATTGATTCCAAAAAGGATTTTGGTTAATGAGGATTATTAATCTTTGGTTGCTGCCTATATAGAGCTGATAATACAATTATCTAAATGTCTTCAGTTGTTGAGATAGTGGCGGTAACGCTGTTTTGCCTATGACCCTGACAGATTTTTTCCATGCGAAATGTCGCATACGCTGTTCGGAGTACATAATTATTTTCGAAATGTCTATCACGCAATAATGATAGGTAAACCAATAACTAAATAAAATGGTTCCATGACAGTTGATCCTAAAGTTGACTAAATACAATGATTTGCAAGTAAGTATGCAAATATACGGCCGTAAAACCAAAGTCGATATACTTGTATCTGCAGGTATCTTGATTGAAAATCCGTTGTAATGATATTTTTACTAACAATAATTTCGACTCTCCGAAGAAGTATGCGGTAATAACAAAATACGACATACTTGTGCAGTCGGTTTAGCAAAAAACCGCTATATAACATTTTTATCTGAATACAACACCAGAGGCACACCTTCTCCCAACTGTCTGGAGCCAGTGAGACCATAGCCTCCCAATTTCGGTATGTTATGAGACTGAAGATAGTGGGGAGGGGAAGGAGATGTGGAAAATGCACCTGGCTATACAGATCTAGTTACCAAACATGGCTAAAGCAATTTCAAGTAATAAGTCTAATACCTACACACACCACACACCAGCGTCCAAATAAAAAAAATATAAAATAACTTTTATATCCGAATACAACGCAAGAGAATCAACTGCTCACAACTGGAGCCGAATCCCTAATTTTAGTAAGTTGTGAGGCTGAAGGTAGTGGAGAGGGAAAGGAGATGTGGAAAATGTACCAGGATATTCAAATCTAGACACCAAATACGGTCAAAGCCATTTCAAGTAATAAGTCTAATAATTATGTACACTACACACCAGCGTAAAAATATTTAAAAAAATAATATAATGTAACTTTTTTTATCCAAATACAACACAAGAGTCCCAACCGTCTGGAGGCAGTGAGACTATAGCATCCCCATTTTTAGTATGTTATGAAGATGGTAGTGGGGAGGGGGAGGAGATATGGAAAATGTACCTGGCTATTCAGATGTAGTCACCAAATAGGCTAAATACGGTGACTAGATCTGAATAGCACGGTACATTTTCCACATCTCTTCCTCACTACTTTCAGCCTCACAATATACTAAAATTGGGGATGCAGAGTCTCACTGGCTCCAGACGGTTAGGAAAAGTTGGGCCTCTTGTGCCGTATTTGGATAAAAAAGTAATATTATATATTTTTTTGTAATTTTGCGCTGGTGTATAGTATATAAATAGACTTATTACTTGAAATGGCTTTAGTCGTGTTTGGTGACTAGATCTGAACAGCCAGTTACATTTTCCACATCCCCTTCCCCTCCCCAATACCTTCAGCCTAACAACAAACCAAAATTGGGGATGCCATATTCTCACTGGCTCCAGACGGTTGGGAAAAATTATATAATTTCATGGAACTAGGATTGCATGGAAGCGGTATAGGCATTTCAGAACGTACTAAACCGTCAAAACCTGTGTAGCTATCTCCATTTTTGGCCGGCGTGAAGAGGGGATAGAAACGGGGTTACCGCCCAGCGCGCGGGGGCAGGGTGAGCGTTCTACAGAAAAGGGCCGAACTGGTAATGGGATTAACATTATTTAATTTATTTTTTAATAAAAAAAAACTTTTGTCAGTTTTTTTTCATATTTTAGGCACAAAATATAATTACCCGTTGTGTATTATTTGCTGAACGAATTTCTTTATCAAAATTAATAGTTTACTTATTTTTAACCACTTTTATTGTTTATAAAAAACCGGCATATTTCGTGAGCAATGCTCACTTCCTCAGGGTTTACTTATTTAAAAGATAAATTAAATGAAGACAATATTAACGAAACTCAATAGAAAATCTGAAAACAAAAAAAATCTGAAAAAAATATGGGCATAACTGGAAGGTTTTACTGACAAAGTTAAAAATAAAATATATCCTAGACTTGCAGAAAAGTCAATAGATGTCGTATATTAAAAATAAAATGGTTAAAAATATATCCAGGCCCTTTCTAGATAGCATTTAGTTCGGGTTTGAATCTTGCAATCATACATGTAGATAGCAGCCAATTAAATACGCGTCAAGAAAATGAAGATAATTTCGGTAGTTCTTAGTCAAAGTATGATACAGTTAAAAATGACCGAATCGGATAGGGACACATTAAGATGGTACGAGAGATTTTTCAATATTTAATGATTTTTGCGCGTTTTCGAAGTCGCCTACATCCATAACCGTACAAACAAACAAAAAAGTTATACCAAAATAATGATAGTTACATTTACGTTCTATCCCAGGAAATATAATTAAATATTAACAAAAAATATTTTTCTTACTTTATAACTGTTTGAAAAATAGTTGTTTTCAACAAATCTCAATCGACCTGCAAATATTTTTCTTATGTGTCGTATGCAAAAAGGAAAAAAAAGAAAAAAAATATTTTTTAGATAGAAAACATCTCAACGTATGCCGCTTCATTTTTTAATTTTTTAATTAAAGAGCCTTTTTAGCTAAATTACGATGTGATATTATTAAAAAAACTGCATAAATCAGTCAACTTTAGAATCGTTTTAATGTACCAAAAAACAGGTTAGTTAATAAAATAAAAATATCATCCAATAAAACAGTATTTTAAGAATCTCAATTTAAAAATAAATATATTAAAATCCAATGATTTATTTGGTTTGCATCAATTTTCGTATCATATATTTAGAGCACATTTGAATTATCGTTTCAGTGCTCGGACAGGCCCGAAGACGGAAGGTTGTCTGTCACGCTACTTTAAATAATTTAAGTAAAAGCTGAATCACCCAAAAGATCAGTCATTTATTAGACCTCAATACATTGTCGGAATTATTAAATGGCCCTTTTTACAATTTCTTCTTTAATTTACTATCTACTCAATCGCACGGCCGAGCTGTGTCGGCGCTGTTCAGTGATATTCAAAGTTAACATAATATTATATGTTTATGATAATTAAATAATGTTTTTGATAATTAAATAAATGTATATGATAATTAAATAAATGTTTCCGACATTTAAATAAGAACAAATAATATGAAATGCGAAATATCTATTCGATGGCAAATAACTATTTTTGAAAAAGCTTAATAAAATTTTATTAAATTATTCACATAAAATTAATCACTTATACCCTAGTTTTGTTCACGTTTACATATCTTTATTTATAATATTTTTTTTTCATTTCTAGTTTTATTATTTTCGATAAGGCTCTCGACTGGCGTTCCGGAGGTCATGGGTTCAAATTCAGCATGCGCAAGTAAATTTTATTTGATTGGTTTGTGTTATTTCACAATTTGATCATTAAAAAATATTATAAGTTATACTCTTATTTGCGGCACGTTCCAGATTGGAAGATAGTTTCAGTATCGCCCTAGTAAAAGACCACCATTCAGAATTAAAACTTTGCTTTAAATGGCTTTAGCCGTGTTTGGTGACTAGACGTGAATAGTCAAGCTGTCTGATCTGACAGTAACCATGTAGCAACTTTAAATTTTTTTCCAATTTAACCTTAAAAAAATTGTCTTCAAACTCTACTCGAAAACTAAGGTTTTTTGGTTTGAGCTTTATATATAAACATGTATATACCCAGCCGAGTAGTCGACCAACCCTTCACCCCTCCTCCAACTGTACAACACCTACCATTTTTTTTATTTTTTTGTGGAAAAAAAACATCAAATATGTCACCGGAGACCGAAATTTCATTTTCATTTTTTACTCCATATAATGTCAGGAATCACTGGTTAAAGTAAGTCAAGTACTTAACATCCTGTATATGTGCAGTCCTAGTGCTGCATATATACATTATCCATTTTACCCTTAAATCGACTAAAGTCAAACTAACCGTACAATGTACTTTTTATTTATTTATTGACGCCCTATTGGGTTTTTACAAGTACATATTAAATACAAATTTCACTTATAACATCAGTATAACATTAGAAAAGATTCAAAATATACAAATAAAGCATAAACTACTATAATGTATGACTTTAGAGAACTCGTAGGTACAATACAGCCAATGGTCCAGATGAATTGAGCGCCATCGCTATCAAATCTATCAAACAACACATTTCGAAGCCCTTACAACACATTTTTAATTCCTGTTTTGAAAAAAACGTTTTCCCAGACGCATTTAAACTCTCCAATATTGTACCGATACATAAATCTGGATCAATCTCTAAACTTGACAATTACAGACCAATATCGCTAATATCCCAACTAGCGAAGATATTAGAAAAAATTATTAAAATACAAGTACTAGAGTTTCTAGAATCAAATGCACTTTTGTCCCCAAATCAATATGGTTTCAGAACAGGTCTTAGTACAGATGACGCTTTATTTAATCTAACAAAAAATATATACACCAATCTTGACTTAAATATGAAAAGCTTAACAATCTTTTTAGACCTAAAAAAAGCATTTGATACCGTTAATCATAATAAACTGATTAGAAAACTAAATAATATTGGGATTAAAAATAATTGTCTGTCACTATTAACAAATTATTTACTTGATCGCAGACAATGTACAAAAATTGGTGATAATATTAGTAAACCAGAATATGTGAGACATGGGGTTCCACAAGGAACAGTTATCGGTCCTTTATTGTTCCTAATTTATATCAATGACCTGTGTAATATCAGTATTCCGGGAAAACTATTCTCGTATGCTGATGATACTGCAATCACAGTCCATGGTAAATCATGGAAAGAAGTCTCTGAAAACGCAAATAAGTGCACATCCATTGTCAAAGAATGGCTAAACCAAAACCTCCTAACTCTGAACTGTGAAAAAACTATGTATATTCCATTCTATAATAACAAAAGGGCGGCACCCTTAACTCACCTAAATATAAGATTTCACAACAATTCTTGCAACCCTGTTTTGTGTTCTAACTGTATAGAAATGAATTCGGGGAACACAGTTAAATACTTAGGAATTATTATAGACAGCCAACTAAAATGGACAAATCACGTAGAAAACCTTGTAAATAAACTTAGGTATTTGACTTACATTTTTAAACGATTAAATAACATAGTTGATATTAAAAGAATGAAACTGGTATATCATGCATTGGTGCAACCATCAATATCTTATGGAATAATTGGATGGGGGGGTATTTATGATACCCATATTAAGCAACTAGAAATTACTCAAAAATTAATAATAAAAATTATGTTGCATAAAGATGTTACCTACCCCTCCTTGCAATTATTCCAAGAAGCTGAACTCTTAGATATAAGAAAAATCTACTGTATGCAATGTCTGAAATATATATTTTCACGAAATGTATATTTTACAAAAAACGAAAATCGCTCCAGCAGTAGAGTAAATAATGCATTTGAGGTTCCCCTATGCAAAACTAGGCTTGCGCAGAGACATGCTTTTTCCATTGCACCAAAAATCTATAATGCACTGTATCAGACTATAGAAATTAAATCTAAAAACATATCCTCTTACAGCATATACAAAAAATTAATAAAGACTTGGGTAACTACAAATGACACAAATACATACCTGCTATAACATCATACCTGTTATAACTTTACAAATCCTAATTTTTATTTAACCTTTTTTGTTTTTCATATATATATATTTTTTTTTTCTTCTTTTCTTAACTTTAGTTTTGTAAATACGGAATTATTTGTTCTATAAATATGTTAAACCATAATTATGTTTTAATTTACTAATTTAAAGTTTAATTTGCCATGTTGTAACTTAACTGCATTAAAAAAAACTTAAATATACCCACGAACTGGCGATGCCTATGTGGGATTTTTTTTTTTTTTGTTATCATACAAGTATGTATACTATTGTAATATCTTTTGTTTTTGTTAAATTGTAATATTGTTTATCTTTAAGCTACATATTTAATTTTATAGTTCCTTTTTTTTTTACTTCTTATCAAAAGAAATGTTTTTTGTAATATTTTTATGTATGTAACAAAAAAAAAAATTATTAATAAAAAAAAAAAAAAAAAAAATAAAAAAAATTCATATACCTACAAACAGTTCTTGATCGTTTATATCAGAATTTAGCCATGTTTCAGTAAGGGCATAAATTACGTAATCCATCGTTGGTAATGTAGATTTTAGGTCTTGAAGTTTCGTTCTCAGTCCTCTTTACATTTTGATAGTATATTTTTAGTTTGTGGGTCTTGGATTAAATTTTACAATTGTTGGGTGATTATTGATATACTTGATTGTAATGTAATGTCTTGTTCACCCGATGATTGCCTATTTTTTAGCTCGATTCTTAAATTATTATTAAATGAAAACTATTAATTCTTGTTTATTATTTTCTTTTTAAAAACTTTTTACTTAACACTATGTACTATTATTTAAAAAAAAAATATTTAGTAATTTTATTTAAATAACTTCTCGAAACTATTATTTCTGTATTGATTATTACCACTTTTTGATAATTTTTACAATGTGCTTACAATTTATACATACTATAATTGTTTAATAACCACTTGATTTCACCGAACTGTATGCAATTGTATGCTTCCTAAATAAACATAAATAAATAAAATAAAATATATGTATTGTATTTAAATCAATATATTTTATATATACTGCATATATACCTACAGGGTTTTAAGGGACGTACTTGACTTACTTTAACCATTGATTCCTGAAATTATTTGGAGTAAAAAATGTAAATGAAATTTTTTGTTTACAGTAACATCTTCGATTTTTTTTTCTACAAAAACATCGAAATAGGTGTTGGACAGTTAGAGATGGGGTGAGCGGTTGGTCGGCTACTCGGCTGGGTGACCAGTGACGACATGTGGAAAAAAAATTGATTTTGAGGAAAAAAGTTTTGAAAAAAAAAGTCGCCGGAGACCAAAATTTCATTAATTTTTTTTTTCCAAATAATGTCACGAATAACTGGTTAAAATACGTCAAGTACGCCTATTAATACCCTGAATATATAATATTGTATTATACTCGTAATATAGGTGTGCACATTTTGTAGTAATAAAAATTCTTGGTGCATAATCGTCTAATCAACCGTTATTATCAATTTTGTTAAGTTTTCAAATAAAACAATGACAACAAGGGGTTTTTTTCTTTGCGATGATATTAATTACAAAAATAATTATCGATTCATTAAAGTAACCTTAATTTACCTTTGAATTTGTGTTGAAAAAGTAATAATTTACATTGGAAAAATTATCATTTTTTTCACTTTCTGCAAAATTTTAAATAAAACTGCTTTTATACCCCTGATATCACCAAATGCTCGCTGAACAAAATTACATACGAGTTTCATGGTAAAGTCGACGCCCTAGAGCTTGACGGGACGAGGAAATCGGGGAATTAGATTACAAGTAGCGTTGTGAAATTATGTACAACTTAAAAACAGAATACCGAAGTTAAAAAATGTAAAATCTACACGGGCGACGTTACGACGAAACAGCAAACTAATTTCACCAAATTTGAAAATACTTAAAGGACTGCTAGGCTCTTAACTCAGTTGGCAGAGTTGGGGGCCCGGAAAGCCGAAGTTCTTGGGTTCGTGTCCCGATTTAAAGGAAGCGGCAATACGGCCGGAAATGTACCTAACTTATATTATTTTTAATTATTAAATTTTGAAAACACAGATCAATCGAATAAAATTTATCTGCGCGCACCGGGATTTGAACCCGCGACCTCCGGATTGCTAGTCAAGAGCTTTACCCCTCGACCACGAGGGCATGTCAATGTGACTTTTACATGACAATACAGTGATTATAAACTTTGAATTAACATTGTAAACATATTTAAAAGGAGTGTTAAATTAGTAGGAAAAAAAAAAACTAAAAATAACAGTGCAAAAAAGACAAAGTAAAAATGTTTAAAAATTAATAAGCAAAATGATAAAAAACACATACCTATGACATGTGTAAATCACAACTTTATATTTGTGCGTTATGATTAATAAAAACATAAAAGTTTTTTGGTAATTTTTAATTATTATAATTTAAGTTGACTGATTCGGCCCATCGGCAGTCGGAGTTCACGTGATAACATCGGGCCCATGGCGATGGCGGTTGAAATGAACACGCCGAAAATTATAAAATGTATATTTAAGCTATGTTTAAACACTTTCCTGTGAAAGGTAAGACCGTCTTTCTTCTTAAAGGTCTTCATAGAACTACTTTTACACAAGTTTACGGCGTGGTGGACCATTTTTCTATGTTTTATGAACGTTTTTCTGGGAGCTCTATGCGCGACCGAGGTGTAAAAGCCAATGTCAGCCATCTAAAAACCGTTAGGTAAAATTTTTGAAAAGGCATACTTTGGGAGGGTGGGCGCACTTTACATGCCGTCTCTCTAATATCCATACTCTTAGTATAATTTGCATTAATACTTTTTATTCTAATATTCAAATACAAAAGAATAAATTAAGAACTTAAGAATTTTCGTTTAGTTTCCGATGCTACCAGCCGCCGACACGTCTGCACTAGTCACTAGATGGACGCCAACCGACCAAACTGAAACATTCTTGACCAACAGCGTACGACAGCGTAAGACAGCGTAACCGACCACTGTCGCTTACGCTGAAAGCTACAACTACTAAAAAAAGTGTCATGCATATAAGTTAGAGCTGCAATATTTTTGTAATTGATGTATTAGGCAGCATTTAACAGTTTTCGCTAAAAATCGTAATTTGACAAAAATGTCTTTTACGCTGTTCTGCCAATTATGGGTCGTTATATTCCTTATGTGTTACAAAAAAATCATGAAAATCACTAAAAAATACTCCCTCCTACACCTGTTTCTCCCCATAAGTTGTTAAAGTATTTGTAAAACGAGTAGTATCACAGTATTTCTTCTAATGCTACGTTTAATTCTACTTTAGACATTTGTCGAGAGATATTAGCTCTATTTAAAATAGGACATGCTTTGTTAAATATTTTCGCTTTCGCCTCTTAATTTAATTATCGATATACCTATCCGTTTCAAACCACCTTCTTATTTTTGAGCGTTTACTGTGGAACCTTAACCCCTAAGGATAATTTGTTCGCTTTTGGAAACAACTCCTATATGTCTCAATAGAAATTATTGTGTCTCCCTTACTATTAATGGTAACCGTATGAAATTAATGATCGTGTAAAGTAAAGATTTCCCATATTGATACCGATATGGTTTTCCATGATGTTTGGGGATCGGAATGGATATAAATATCCTGTAAAGCCAGCTTTATGGGGCCGTCAGACTTAGGTATAAATGATCGTGTGGCTTGGCATATTTCGGCATATCGCTAGCCGTACATTCCCAATGGGAATATACGGCTGGCTATATGCTGAAACAGGCCAAGCCAAATGATCTTTTATAGCTAAGTGTGACGGGTCCCTTACACAAACTAAAAAAAATACACGTGATTTCGGGAGGGGGAGGGGGTTAGTCTAAAACCTCACCACATATCACCAGGGGGGGGTTAAAAAGTTGCTAAAAAAAAACATCACGTGATTAATGGACGACCCCTTATCAGTATGTAAAGGGCAGAATACACTCACAGATATGCTCGGCGAGCCGTCCCCCCCTTTTCGGTGCAGAATTCGCACACGAATTATTTGCTAGACGGATTTGTCCGCCGAGCAGATTGGTCGACGGCAACGCGCACATATTAGACATTCGAGCGGCGAGCATCTCATACGGTGATGGTATGTGTAGGGAAATATCCCTACATCTAGGGAAAAAATCTTTTCGGGAAAAAGCACAAATTTTAGTTTTCTAGTCTAAATTCTTGAGCCAATATGGGGGAATTTTCAAAATGTTCTGGGAAAATTTCTGGAAACTTTGAAATTCTCTAGAACCTAAAACTTCGGAGAGTTAAAAGAAAAATAGAATAATAAAAAAAGGAGATCCGCAAATTATGCAAGGCTTTGATGAGTAAAATTAAGAAAGAGACGCTTAGATAGTTTGGGGCATGTAGAGCGAATGAAGAGAGGAGCATAAGAAGAATATATGAAGCGAATGTGAATGGTAGAAGAAGCCGGATCAAGTGAACTTATTACTCGAGTTGGGCCATATCAAGAGTCAGAATAATAGAAGTGAATGTATGAATAGATGAGGAAACGAGGGTGTTCCAAGACCGAGTTGTTTGGCGGTCCGTCCTTTCTAACCTCTTCCAGAAAATAAATAAATATTCAGGAGGAATTCAGTACTTGAGTACCTCATACAAACTCATTCTGAAATCTATGGATTTTTTTAACACAACTTCCTGCAGGACAACCGGCTGCAAATGATTTCGTGATTGCTCGATGAGCATGTCCGTTGCGTACATGCATGCACGGAATCGGCTCGTCAAGGGCAGACGGACAGATCTGTTCGTCGTAGGAATACACCGGCGGTTCTGCCCGCCGAGCAGGTTCGTATGTGAATGTTGCACTTTATTATATAATTTTGGCTCCCTGGCCACTAGCTGTAAATGTTTGCGCGGATACGGTTCATTCACCCATTGTTTATCAGTGACTCAAGCTGTGTTTCAGAAGTCGACTCACTGCGCATTTTGTAAACAATCGACAGGCAGGTGTTGTCGGCTGTTAACCCATCAGGCTTATTTGTTCGGTTTTCGGAACAACTCATATAGATCTCAGAAATCGTTGCCTCCCTTTCTATCGTGGTCAGAAGTATGATACAAACGGTGTTGAAAAGAGAAAACACCAATCTAAAAGTTAACCGCAAAATAATTAAAATGTACACCTTTATGAAACCAAAGTTTTCGACCACAATTTAGAAAAAAATGAAACTTTACATTTATTCATTATTTTTTCATGAAACGACAAAAAAGTGAGTTAACGGTAATGTTTATAGATTTGCCTAAAAATATATGTGAGTGTTTTTACTTTTTTCGTCATCCGTAATTTTAGTTAGAAAAAAACATAAGGTGACCCATTTTTAAAACTTTTTTATGTTTGCATTTAAAAAAATTGTACGTTTATTTCGATTTATAAAATTAGAAAGCGTTATAGGGTGAATGATACAGCTATTGGCCGTTTAAGAAAATTTTCAACTTCAACATCGATTTTTTGTCTCAATAGATAACATTTTTTAATTCATTTACACCTATGGGTCGGTAATTTATTTCTTAACGTGTATTGATAATTAATTTTCATAGTACATTGACATATATATGAAACGAAAAAGAGACAGAATACAGTTATTGGCCCCCTTGCCGCAGTTATTGGCCCTGACTTTCTATAGTAATTGGCCCCCCGATATCTTAAAAGAAGTTTGTGCTTTTCATCCCTAAATAAGTGAACTTATTACCTACTTTCTTTAATGTAGTTCTTTAGTTTTTTTTGTGTAATATAATAAAACATGTTATATACTGCAATAAAAAGTAGGTTTAGTAATAATACAAAATCAAAAAGTACAAAACCATATTACATGAACAAAAGAGGAAAAAAGACGAATGATAAAGTAAGTGCTGCTAGATTTAGTTTAGTAATTGTAGAATATCTTCTGTGCCAGCTACCATGAAACACATATGACATAAGAACATGTCGCCGTCTTCTTTATCAGGTACATGGTGAACGTGTTTTTTGGGTACACAAATGTCATGGAAGTGTTCTTTGCATTCTTCGCACTTTAGGTACGAGTCTTCTGTTTTAATATGTCTCTTATACTTACGAAATTATTTCCCATCAATAATGAAATCATCGTCATTTGCAGGATGAGACTCTGAAGTTTGAGCCGACGGTCGATCGGACTGCTCATTATTGGTTGTTGTAGTAATTGGATTATTTTTAATTTTCTTACTGTTTTTCTTTTCCTTTCTCTTGGAGTCTTGTAGTTCTTGCCTCTTTTCCATTTTGCTCTTTTTTTCGTCATCTTTAAACTTTTTTTGTCTTGCTTTATTTTCCAAACATTCTTGGTATTGCCCTGTCGAAACAACATATGTACTCTTTTTAGTACCCCTCTTTCCCTTTCTTGCAGGTTCCTTGGGGCGGAATAGGTATTCTTTTAATTCTTTTATATCACCAGGAACATTAGAAATTTGATCTAAATTTCAATGCTCTTCACTGTCTTGCCCTGTATTAGGATTTGATCCAGATTCTTGGGTATAAAGCGTAATATGGAATCCATATTATTATCGTTTTCTGTACTAGTTTCATAAAGATCATTATTGTTAAACAAATTCCACATTCTTTTGTTTTATTTTCCGGTCCTACAACTTCCTTAAAAGTTTGAAATTTGTGTAAATTATCTGATCCAACAATTTTGCAAAACATGTCGTACTCCATAGTTTTTAGTTGCGTATTTGAACCATTGTCATGTATTTGCGGAGACCCATTGGCAAGACATTTAGTGCAATCTATGGCGTCTGGATTAAAAGAAAGCAATCCGCATATCCTGAATCCATTCATCAAATATTCTGGTTTTATATTATCAGCAACAGTTTTTAAGATGGTTGCAAAATTAGATTTGGAAACAATTTCGTCGGGATTTTTCACATTCCACTGTCGAACTGCTTTAGATAGATGAGATTAGATAGATAGATGAGATTTACAAATAATATGACTGGCAGTTTAATTTTGTTGAGTACTAAGTAAGGGTGGAATTTTTTTTTTAATATAATCGTAAAATACTTCTGTAGTCAACCATCCTGAATCACTGCGATCGACGCCCCATTCTCTAGGAACTGTGATACCAAATCTTTCAGGTATCCGTTTGTATGGATAGATTATCATAGGGAGGTTTGTTTTTCCATCAGCAGAAAATGTAAACAATACAGTTAGGCTTTCTTTTGCATTTCTCTTATCGATTACATAAATGTTTTTGTCTCCCTTGTTTGCAAATACCCGACCACTGGATGGACATGTCTGAAAACCTGACTCATCTGCATTAAAAATTCGCGAGGCATCCTAAAACAAGATTAAGTCCCTTTTCTGAAATATAGTCATCGATCTGTGAGAACCGTTTTCTTATGTATTTTTCAGATAAGCAAGAACTAGCTCCAGAAACTGACTCACTTGACTCTATCCACTATATTTGGATGACGCATTAAAAAGGCTTTCATCCAACCTTTACCTGTTCTATTATTGACAAAGGGATTTGGACGCGGGTTCTCTTTGAGAAAAGATTGAACTTTATTCAATACGTCATCCTTTTTTCGCGGAAAACCTTTTCTAGATAGATCGCATAGCCAATATTCGAGGTCTCGCTCTTCCGTTGGAGAAAGTATCGGTGTTGGTCCAAATCGTGATTTTGTAGTGGGATTTTTAAATCTAAATTGTAAAGAAGCTCTAGGCATTCCATACTTTTTCGAAGCAGACCGCAGTGCTACTCCACTCCTTATTTCTTCAGTGGCCTTATCTAGTTGCTCCATCGTATACTTTGGTATTTTTGGCATGATTCACGAACAACTAAAATTGAGGAAAAAAATGTTATAGTAATTGGCATGTCTTTAATTCTTTGTAATCTGATTCACTTCAAATTTACACAACGAAGCCGTTTTTTGCATTATATATTTTTTCCCAAAAATCATAGTAATTGGCCGGGGGAGAGGGGGGGGGGGGCAATAACTGTAGCCTGTATGTTTTGGAGTGACAGTTATAAGCCACCCCTTTAAAACCGCCAATTTGAACCTAAAAATGAATAAAAATGGCAGCAACGACACTATTAGTAAAGTATTTACATATAAAATCAGAATGAAATACAAAAAATCACATTCTCTGACTATATCTAAATAACAAAAACAACTTACCAACACAAAATGTTAAGAAATGACAGCAAACTTAGCAGACACTTCGAGAAGATGCCATTAAATACACTAGCGCCGCATGGTGGTAAAATATTGAACTTGTGAGTGAAAGACAAGAATAACATTACATGTTAATGAAAGATGTTATGTGACAGAGACACCGTAAGTCTTATGATATGGTTTCAAACTTGAAAGGGCCCATTACTGTATCAGGGCCAATAGCTGTATCACTCACCCTATCACCTTTCAAAAACAGTTTTTAGTCGTAAAATTTAAAAAATGGCTCACTTCTTTTTCTAACTAAAATTACTGATAACGAAAAAAAACCCCAACACACTTATTTTATTAGGCAAATGTTAGGTTATCGATAACTCACTGTTTTGTCGTTTCATATAAAAATAATTACTTAATAAAAATTTCCCAAGGCTTATAATTTTTTTTTCTATTTGCGGTCAGAAACTTTGGTATCATAAAGATGGTCATTTTAATTATTTTATGTTAACTTTTAGATTTGAATATGTGAAGCATGGTGAATTCTTTTTCTGACACCGTTTAGATCGCATTTCTAATCATGATAGTAAGGGAGACAACGATTTCTTTTAGACCATATTATACGTATAGACTGGAAGCACTATCTGAATGGTCGTTGGCTAACCAATTAGATTTTAACACAAAAAATGTGACACAATGTCCTTCACTCGTTGTAAAAACATTATAGTTTATGATTATAAAATAAAGGGCGAAACGTTATCAGTTATCACGTGCAAAATCCGTGAAGGATCTCGGTGTCGTCTTTGATCTCGAACTGACATTCTCTTGCCATACATCGCTGCTCACTCAGTCTTGCTACAAACTTCTTGGGTTCATCATCAGGACAAACCATTCAAAAACGTAGGTTGTTTTTTCAATTAAAGATAACATACACAAGCCCGCTAGACAAACCCTGCTTTGCCAGACAAACCATTCAAAAACGTAGGCTGTTTTTTAAAGTAAAGATAACATACACAAGCCCGCTAGACAAATTTCATAATTACGCGCCTCATCATTTAGCCCACGAAGTCGGCTACAATCGTATCTAGCTCTTGTTTGTATCAGGTCAGGGATACCAACATAACAGTGACAGTGGCGGGCGGGCTGTCGTAGTATCGGTTCGCGAAGGGAAATTTTATTTAACGAAATTGAAAATTAAAATTAATTATTTTCCGCCGGCCGTGATGCAAGAAGTTTCCTTTTATAGTGATCAAGGCGAATCTAAAGTTTTTTCCTAAAAATTATTCGTAATAGCCGTGGACACTAATCCCAAAAATTTACCAACGCTTCCAAGTTGGCAACCCCTTTCGTTTATGTTTTACGGGAATTCCTCGACTGTATTGTACGTCATTTTTATTTTATTTTCTTTGTCAGTACTCGTTAGTGTTTTAAACACGAAATACGCATAAACACAAATTAAATGTAAAAATAGTTGTAAAAGTTTATTAGGGAGCCCATTTTAACATATTTTACACTTGATCAAATATTTATTACACTATGTGTGATTGTATGAATAACAAGATGAATAAATTAAATAAACAATATAACAACAATACAACATGCATTGCGAGTTAGAAATCTCTTGTTTTATTTATTACCGCAAACGCGATTGAATACGTAATACTCGAACGCCCCCTAATTTGATCATTGATATATGCCAACTCCATGAATTGGATCGCTAGAAGTTAAATATGAGCACCCGGCTTCCCCTGAGTTTCTACACAGTTTTTTTCTAATCGTGTTTCTCACTGAGGGATTTAGCAACCGCTGGAATGCTCTTTAAATTGCGTGAATTTAAAAAAATCTTGAACCAGACTGCCGCTTGTTGACACCTGACCGTGTCAGTGACCGTGTTGTATGTATAGTATTATTGTTTTTAGTCGACAATTATCTCGGAAAATAGTTTACTTTTACAAACCACTATTTTCTTGTTGTGAAAATTCTATGACTGTTGTAACGTTATGGATTTATCACATCACTGATAAATAGTGACGTGATAAACATGTCGATTGTTGATGTTTAGTATGATTGCGGTAGGTACCCGCGTAAAATGCGTTAATTTCGCAACGTTTGTACTAAATGAACGCCTACCTACGAAATATTACCGTATTATTGTCACAGCTCACAATGGCCGTCTAAAATATTTATAAACTCACGAACGATCAAAGCCTGTTTACGTTTTTTATTAGTTTGTGTATTTTTTTAATAGTTCGCTTTTGTTTTACAAGCGTTTTTATTTTACGAACCTATTCGAAGACATTATAAATTATTAGCGAATTTTAATTGGCTTTCACTAAATCGGCGGGAAAATGAACCAATCAAAAAGCTCTGTTAAATAATGTGCAAATTAAACAACAGAGATCCTGGCGGCGTGAATTATAAACATAATTGAATCAATATAAAACTTTATTTAACGTTGAAAAATAATATTAGTTTCTCTTTTATATCTATTCCGGTTTAGCAGATGGTATCAGTTGATAATGTCAAACTCTCCAATATAGGGAATTGAAAAAGTTTCCAGGTTAATCTTCGTAATTTGCTGCAATTTGTAGAAAGTTTTTTCTGATTTCATTCGATTTCTGGGCGTCTATTGTTCGGTCGATTTATTCTTTCGTCTTCGCAACGTTTTGCAGTGTACCTACAGCCAAATTACGAACGCGTTGTGGATACATTTTTTAAATTTTCTGACTGGATTTATGTCATTTTTTGATATCGTTGTACAAAAATTCGCATGAGGGTAAATTATAATCAGTAAATATATATTTTCGAGTGCGAATCTATATTTTTTAAATAAAGTTTGAACAAATATTGTGAACGCGGGAAAGTGATTTTTTCCATGATGTTAATTTGTGCTAAAATGAACGAAACCGTGTACGAATATTATTGGCGTTTTTAAAATCTGGAAGTTCAGTTCGAAAGTTACAACATATAATATAACACCAATTAAAAAAAAAACTACGTGGCCCTTGGCTTTTTTTATTCTTCTGGAGAAATCTTAAAATTACGAAAATTATGTTTTTGACGTTTTTGATTCCATCTTAATAATTCCACCTGATCTAATGCTAAGATAATTTTTTCTGCAATTGGTATACTGTCCTCAACATTAAAATGAATTTTGTTGATTATCGAATTTTACTGAAATTTATTCTATTTAATTTTTGAGGATTGGAATAAAAAAATCTTTTTCGTTTTCTTCAAAAGAGTTACTATTTTCGATCTTTCCGAAGACCGAACTTGCATCGTGGCAAAATAATTATTGTAATTTTTTCTTGTATTAAAACCGCATGTAATATTTAATGATAGATGATAGGGTACATTATTCGTTTTTATGGCGAGAAATTCGGTCAGTTTTGTAAATTTTCGTTATGTCAATTTTGCATCCGAGTTTTTGGTATAGGGGATGTACTGAGGATCCCAAAATCAGATTGATCTTTTGTTAAGGGGACATTCAGAGAATAGCCACCACTATATAAAACAAAGCACCATCAAGGGAAGCAAATAATCAATAAAGTGAGTGATAAGATCAGATTTATATTGTAGGTAAGCCGTAATTTAACGTAAACGGACAATTAAAAGAATAAGCAAACTGTCGAGAAATACATCTTACAGATTTGGGCGGCCAGGGCAAAGGGGTAGGCCAGAAAACAATAAACAAGATCTCAAAGTAAACAAACAATAAATAAAACATTAAAATTAAAACAGCAAAATTAAGTGCTTCAAAATACAAATTTCCACCAAGGAAGGGACCAAAAAGTGATAAAAAAAAGAAACTACAAGGTATTAACAGGACAACTGTCAACGATATATACCGAACAACGATATGTATACTGAGAAGAAGTAAGCAAAAGTCAACAAGCCATCAGGAAAGTGAACTGAAAGTCGTAAAAGTAAATAAACCATCAGGGAAGTGATCTGAAAGTCGTAAAAGTAAACAAACACCTGGAGAGTGTTCAGAAAGTCGTAAAAGTAAACAAACACCTGGAGAGTGTTCAGAAAGTCGTAAAAGTAAACCAACCACCAGGAAACTGATCTGAAAGTCGTAAAAGTAAAAAAACCACCGGGAGAGTGATCTGAAAGCTGTAAAAGTAAACAAGTCACCAAGAGAGTGATCTGAAAGTCGAAAAGTAAAGAAAACACCAGGATAGTGATTTGGACGCAGTAAAAGTAAACAAACCACCAGGAACGTGTACGAACGAAAAGTAACAACCAGGAGAGTGATCGTAGTCACCTTGTAGTATGGGCAAAGCGTGCGCAGAGGAGCGCGGCAAAGAATGCAGCGGCATGACGCGCATCCCCGTGAGCAAGGGCGTCCAGCAGCACCGATCCAAGCGGGGCGGCGCCGGCAAGCGCAGTCGCGGTTGTCGGGGCAGCTCCTCGCGCAAGGCCCTTGCCATTGGCAACATGATGGAGCCGCACGTGCCCGACGCCAGCATGAAGTGCAGTTCTCCCATACCGCGAGAGGACCGAGAACGGGAGAGGCTGCACCCGATCTTGCTGCAGTCCTCGGGGCCGAGGAGTCACTCGGGCAGCCTGAGGAAGAGGATTCGGTGGTGTAAGTTTGCATGCGTTTTGGGCTGATTTTGTACGTCTTCCAAAGTATGTTGCAATAGTCATGATAGAATTTTTCTTTAGGTTTCGAATTTATCAGGCACGTTTCTTAGATTTTCAGCCTGACATATCAGGCCTGTTTCTCAGTGAGGGTTTTTTTAGTTTAGCCTGGTTTTTCATGCAGATTTTTCAAGATTTCTCAGCAAGGTTTCACAACCAGGTTTTTAAACCAAATTTCTCCATCCAGATTTTTCAATCAGGTTTCTTAAGCCTGGTTTCTCAGCTTGAATTCTTAGCTAGATTTCCTGGCTTGTTTTCTCATCTAGGTTTCCCAGCTTGGTTTCTCAACTAGGTTTCTTAACCTGGTCTCAGCCAGGTTTTTTCGTCTGGTTTCTTCATCAGGTTTCTTAAGCTTGGTTTCTTAGGGTTTCGCTGCTTGGGTTTTGTAGCTTGGTTTCTCAAATAGGTGTTTTGACTTGGTTTGTCGGCCAGATTTCTTCATCTGGTTTCTTCATTATGTTTCTTAAGCCTGGTTTCTTAGCATTTCTCAGCTTGGATTTTTAGTTAGATTTAATGAGATTTCTGTCAGTATTTTCTCAACAAGGTTTCTCAGCCAGACAGTCTGGTTTCTTGCCAAAGTTTCTTACTCAAGTTATTAGACCTGTTTCTCTCACATCAGTTTTCAGCAGGGAGTGGTTCTGACCCATGACTTAGGACGGGTTATTTTACATTCAGTTAATTTTCACATTCTGTATAAGTTCTATTTAAGTTCTGTTATTATATCATTATAGGCCAGTTGCTTAATAAAACTTAAATAATCACAGAACTTGAACCGAACTTTCACAGAATGTGAAAATGAACTTTATAAATGATGAATTGTTAATTTTTTTTGAAACAACCCATCCTTAATCAAATTTGTATTCTTTTGTGATTTTGTTGTTCCAAATCAGGTTTACTACAAGTTTTAATTATTATATCCATTTAAATCATTTTGCTGTGTCCTTCCAGGGGTGTAGGAAGGGAGTATGTTTTGATCTATTTTTGAAATATTATTTTGACAAGGGTTGCCCACAGCCAGTTGATGTCTGGTATCTCGTGTGACTGAAGGAAGTGAGGAAGTTGAAGTAGATGAAGAAGGAGAAGGAAAAGTTTGCTCATCCAGACATGCCTCCTCGAAAGATCACCGATGCGTTACAGCAAATACTGTAGAACTGCACGATACTGCAGTTATATGCCCTCAACTTCTAACATTTCCCATTCATTCTAATGTCAGTATGCTACACTAGTGCCTCTAGTGGCCAGAGTTGCCAGCCAATGCAAGTAAATACTGCCAATATTTTACTGCAGTTGATCAAATCTCACAGGCGTCTGGAACTGGATAGCGAGGAGATTGACGGAGCCTTGCTTCATCACTTCATCACATATCGATACCTAACTTTGGAGGATGTAACCATGTACCATTTTGCTAAGATGTCGTTTTGTTGGCAGGTGACGAGCTTCCATCGGAAGCTGCGGTGGCGGCGGCCCGGCGCGCAGCCGAGGGCGAGGGAGGGGCGGGCGACGGGGGCGAGGGCGACGGGGGCGAGGCGGGCCCGCCCCCGCGCCGCTACTCGCGCGACCAGCTGCTGGAGATGCGCTCGCTGCCGCTGTCCAAGCGGCGCCCCGACTGTCTGCCCGAGATCTACAACAGGTGAGAGATGAGTCTATTGCATATTTGTTTCCTAGTGCCCAAATCTCCCTTGGTGTTCTTGTGTGTTTAACCTTTCAAATCCATAACTTAACAATGTCAGATCGATAGACTTAACTTCCGACGACTTTATATCGATATCCCGAGTATGGTTGTACTATCGACAGCCAGACTCGTGAATGGCTCGGACCGCAGAGTTCCGGGTTTCGGACCGAGTACTGGACCGGTTTCTCTGGGAGTAGTCGATTTGAAAAAGGAATAGGAGTAGGATCCGCTTCCCGCGAAGAACCTGAGTTCAAGAGCCCACTCCAGCTGAACCTATACATCGCTAATGGTTACACTGGTGGATCTGTATACATTGTATGACATTCCTAAACGTCTAACGGCTACATAAAAATATGAATAAACTGAAAATGTTGAATTGAAGCACGGTAATAATAAAAGTTCTCTTATTAGGATGGGGCACTTCAAATATAAGAACACCATGACACCCCCAATATTCAAAGGACGATTGGGTGACTATTCAAGTAACATTTTCGTTTTTGAATGGTGATGATTCACCAGGGCTTTTACTGAAATAATTAATCGGCCCGTAGTTTAGTCGAGTTAAAACAGGACTTGGCTACTCCCAGTCAATAATTGACATTGGTCTGTTTGTTGCAGTGCGCTGAGCTCCTGGGATGGAAATAAGAAGCGAAGTGAGACTCCCAACGATGACGACCGTGGAGGACGCGAAACAGTTGGAGACAAGGTTTGCGCTTCTCAAATATTTTAACTGTGGATGATTGTTTGTGATCACATGATATTCGTGATTACCATATTTTATTCTCGACAGAACCATAATAATAATGGGCGCTATTTTTCTGAAAAATCACCTCAATATTGTGCTTGTTCTTCCAGCCAAGTTGACCAAGATTGTCATTGGATATTTTGCAAAAACTCCCTGTTGACTGAGCCTTCTCATCAAGGAGAATCCCAATCATTCCAATATTGTGCTTGTTCTTCCAGCCAAGTTGACCAAGATTGTCATTGGATATTTTGCAAAAACTCCCTGTTGACTGAGCCTTCTCATCAAGGAGAATCCCAATCATTCCAATATTGTGCTTGTTCTTCCAGCCAAGTTGACCAAGATTGTCATTGGATATTTTGCAAAAACTCCTGGTTGACTGAGCCTTCTCATCAAGGAGAATCCCAATCATTCCAATTTTCAATTTGCGAGGCAGGTATGGGTACCGCCATCCCGGGAATTTTTTTTGGATAACCAACACCTTGCCATAGGTCACCCACCCCAAGTGGTTCACTTTTTCCACGTTTGATGACTTAACAGGGTGCCTGGTATCATTTTGTCTGGGGTGAAGTTTGTCTGTCTAGGTCTTGGCGGGGGATGCGTTTGCCGCCCGCTTTCTGTATGGCGGCCCGGATCGGGAGAGACCGGTTGAGGGAGACGTTTTGATCTTTCCAGCCGAATTCTCCACTGCCGACCCCTTGCACGGCAGTGGAAGATCCATACGTCCGTCACTCCTAGACACATTGACCCCCAGATTCCTACCCATCACTCATACCTTTTTCTTTCCTAGAACTTTCTTTCCATAGAAAGATCCTCCATACAGCATTCCCAAAAATGACATAGCATGGCCCGGAGGGATTTTTTCCTCGGGGTCTCATGTGTGAATCTAAGGTAAAAAAGGCAGGATTGCAGCCTTGTGCGGGTGCAATTAGAGTAGTACGTCCGTGCGCCGACTTGCCAAGGCGCCAAGTTCTGAATCCTTGAGGTTTTTACTAGCGCCAGGCGTCATTTGGCTCAGGGCCGGCCTTATTGCACCATCGGTGAATAAAACTTCACAGTTCCTACAGTTAGCCATCGATGTGTACGTGTGAGTCGATAGTGCCCTATTAGTTCCACTAGTTCTCTCGGTGAATTTATATTCTTATTGAATAGCTTGTAGCCTGTTCTAATGTGAATTTTATTAAGTATTGTGGATGTTCCAGAGGCGCTCGGGTGATCCGCGAGAGCGCATCCGCAAGGAGAGCGAGGGCATTGTGCTGTCCCCGCAGCGTCGCAGCTTCAACTCAGGCTGTTTCGTGGTGTCGGGCGGCATCGGCGGGGGGGCGGGCGCTGGCGGGGCGGGCATGGGCGGCGGCATGAGGGAGACCCGCCTGCGCCCCGACAGCCCCATCTCCTACGACAGAACAGGCGACCCCAAGGCTGACATGAGTGAGTATCAATATACTTCATTATCTAGTATCAGTATATAATCTTAAGAATTTTTTTTTTTTTTTTGTTATTAGTTTTTGGGGTATTATGCCGTGTTGCGCTAGCTCCTTCTTTAGCCAACGTTTCGGACAGCGTTGCAGTGACCATCATCAGGGCAGATGTGTAATAGTTAGGGGTGATGTTAGTACTTATCTACTTAGGAGCGATACGGTGTCGCCAGCTCCACTCCTCTGCGAGCTGGCGCTACAATATACTTCAACATGTTTTTTTGCGTTTAGCCTTGATGTAACCGTCAATTACCGGAATACCAAGAACTATTGAGTTTAGCTCCGTCGTCTCTATTAATATTTATAGGATTTTTGTGAATTTCAATTGCCTCCGTAATCAGGCGTGCTCTATGAGTTTTCGGTCTTCCCAGGACTTCAGGAACAAATCCAAAGTAATGGCCGGTTTCAATTAAATGCTCGGCGATTGCCGATTTGTCAGGGTGGCCAAGTTTACATGCTCGAAAGTGTTCCGATATCCTTTTGGAGATCGTCCGCTCTGTCTGGCCTACATATACCTTATCACATCCGGAACAGCTGAGTTTATATACTCCCATCTGTTTCCAGAGGAAACTTGGTCTTTGCAGGCCTCAAAAAGTCTCGTATTTTTGTCCTGGTTCCGAAGACAGTCTTGATGCTTTCTTTTTTCAATAGCCTGTCAATTCTGTCTGTCACATTGTGAACATAAGGCAGGAAAGCGTAGCCCTTTGACTCTTGTTCAATTCTGTCTTCGTTTGGTGCAGATTTGGCGCTTATGATTTGCCTTGTCTGCCTTGCTGGGTAACCGTTACGCTCCAGTGCATCGGTCAGTTTTGTAAGTTCTGCTCCGATTTTTGTTTCTTCACATATTCTGGTCGCTCGGGTCACCAATGTATGGATAAGTCCTCACTTCTGCGCTGGGTGGTGATGGGAATCAGCATGTAGATACCGATTTGTATGAGTTGGTTTTCTATACACTGTGTGTCCTAGACTACCATCTTCTTTTCGCATCACCTCCACATCTAGAAAAGGTAGGATCTTAAGAGTCATTTTCCAGCTCCATTGTGAACTTAGTTTTAACGTGGAGTGAGTTGAGATGGTCCAGAAATTTATTCAGTTTCTCTGTTCCATGAGGCCAGATGGCGAAGACATCGTCGACATACCGCCACCATACTTTAGGAACAGCCGAAGCCGTGTATAAATATATACAGAGACGACGGAGCTAAACTCAATAGTTCTTGGTATCCGGTAATTGACCGTTACATCAAGGCTAAACGCAAAAAAACATGTTGAAGTATATTGTAGCGCCAGCTCGTAGAGGAGTGGAGCTGGCGACACCGTATCGCTCCTAAGTAGATAAGTACTAACATCACCCCTAACTATTACACATCTGCCCTGATGATGGACACTGCAACTCTGTCCGAAACGTTGGCTAAAGAAGGAGGTAGCGCAACACGGCATAATACCCCAAAAACTAATAACAAAATAATTTTTGGCCGTGAAAATCTAAAATCGTATCCAATCTTAAGAATTGTTTTAACTGTGCGTTTTATAGCACAAATTGAGACAGATTCATAAAAATGCTTTTTCCCCTTTATATTACATATTGGTAATCAGACAACTCGTGAAGCATCATCTGCAAATAGTGGCATTTGCAGTATTTTATTTTTATAATGTTCACGCACATTAGGGAACGTACCCATACTACGTGACCAACTTTTTGCAATTTTTAACCCCCCCAGGGATTCAGCAGCTAAATGGCATCCTAGAAAATATTTCTTTGTATGCGAACCGTCGAACCATAGCCCAAGACAGCCAATATTTGCTAAGTATTTCCAGAAATAAATTGCCAAGACGAACACATCTATATCAGCGCTGATTATAATAATATGAGCAGATTGAATCCTTACTGCGTGGAATATATGGCAAAACATTCTTGTATCAGCTTCTAAGTGGTTTGACTGTAATTCAAGCACCTCACAAAATAAAGACCCTTGCAACTTGAAACATTTAGTTGGATCGTCGAATCCTCCACAAATGTACATCTCTTCATTTATCAGTCTTCTTTTACTAGTGCATATTTCTCGACGCCTTATTTTATCCTCAATTAAATAAATAGCTAAACAGCTTTGGTGCCATGAAAATTCTTGTTTCGTGGAGTCTGGATTATACAGTTTTGAAAACTTTTCACTAATATTGTCTTTTCTTCTATCTGCTGCTTTTTTAAAATTAATTAGCATGCTTGACCTTGGTTTTTTCACTAAATCATTTGATTTATCACAAAATAAACACAACTGTTTGTTCGGCCTTTTTCTTTGCAAATTAACCACTTCGAATTATTTTATACATATACAAAAAACACGGCTTAACAAAGCAACGTCTTTGCGTCAATAGATGTAGAAACACACTAAACATATAAAAGCGCGCTGTGCTTGTCGTATGGGCGAAGAGGGGGTGTGAAGTAAGAGGGAAGGGACCATCAAACCTAGCGGCAAGATGTGATTTGTTATTATTTGGGGTCTCAGGTATAAGAATCCGGTCATAGTTGCCGGTCTTCACATTTTGCATACATCAACTACCTCTAGCGCCTGCACTTGCCGTATGGGCGAAGAGGGGGTGTGAAGGGAGAGGGATGGGACCATCAAACCTAGTGGCAAGATGTGTTTTGTTATTATTTGGGGTCTCAGGTATAAGAATCCGGTCATAGTTGCCGGTCCTCACATTTTGCATACTCAACTACCTCTAGCGCCTGCACTAAAAGTATGTAATTAAAGAATTGACACAACATTGCTGTATTTCTGTTCCAGATGCTCGGGAGCAGGCCTCTCGCCGCATTGGTTCGGGCCGCATCATGTCGCGCGAGATGGCGCCATGGGAGCGGGGAGGGGAAGCGGGAGCAGAAACTGGCGACCACGGTGGCGGCAACTTGCCATACAGGCCGCCACGGGAACGAGGAGAGGATAGGTACTTTTTTTAACCTTAATTATAGTGTGCTTGAAATACCTATTAGACGGACTTTTACCATCATTCCATTCGTGCAATGAAGATGACATTCGGTTTCATCTAGCTTTATTTAAATATCAGTTACATTTGTACACAGTTGACATTTGAATGACATGAGAATGGGTCTCTTCTACAACTCGTTCTTGAGTTCATCGGATCTCTTCCAGAAGACCCACGTTCACTTCTTCCTCTCCTCAAAAAGACTTTTAAGTTCTCCTGTGTGGACTTAGCAGGGGTGCCCGGGTCCATGGGGGTGAGGTTTGTAGGGTCTCGGTGGCTGATGTGTCTGCCACCAGCTGCGTGGGAAGACCAGATCGGGAGAGACTGGTTGAGGGAGACCTTGTGTCCTCCCAAGCAGACATTTTTTGGAACATCGCCTTGCACCACAGTGGGAGGGATGGATTCATACGTCTGTCACTTCTGGACCCACTGACTCCCAGGTTCCTAACCGCCCTCTCCTTTAAAAGACCCTCCACACAGCATCTCCAAAGATGACACAGGCCCTGATGGAAAATACATTTCTCAGGCTTCCTATTTGAAGCTATAATAAAAGTTAATGTAAAAAAACAATTTTAGAAGCTGGTGCACCAGTGTTTAGGCGATCCATGCTGCAGATTCCTTTAAAATACCTATTGAACAGACATTCACCATTATTTTATTTATGCAATGGAGATGGCAATCAGTTTTATCTGGCCTTATAATATCTTTGATGTTTCATCAATTTGAGAG
This sequence comes from Limnephilus rhombicus, assembly GCA_929108145.2. Taxonomy (NCBI): domain Eukaryota; kingdom Metazoa; phylum Arthropoda; class Insecta; order Trichoptera; family Limnephilidae; genus Limnephilus; species Limnephilus rhombicus. Next base: position 11,964,314 of record OV815291.1, read on the forward strand.
AAGACTGTGCAAAAAATCTATTTATATATGTAAAGGAAATATATTCCCTTTAAATTTGAATCCTATAGTGTCAGTTAAGGTGCCTTTCCATGCTTGCCAAGGCTCGGCAAGCGTCCATAAGTACAAACGTGTAAAGAGGGTGTTTGGCATGGCTTGCGTGAGCTTGTAGACGCTTGTCTCCGATCCGGTCTGGTGTCGGTTTTTGGACACAGATCAAAGGGCGTTTGCGGCAAGCGCTTGCGACGCATTCACACGTTGGTGCGCGTTTAGTAGCAATTGTGATCTAGCGCCGAGCGCATGTTTTGTTCTTTGATTAAAATAAATTACCAAATTCCTTATAATTTAATTTATTCGTTTATTTTTATGAATAAATCATCCACAATCTTCGTGGTCATCGAGCTTTCCTTGTTTTTGTTATACTTTGCTTGTATTTCAAATAAAAGTATGTTAAACCAAACGCAATAGCCGACACAAGTTCGGTGTCCGCCATGCTTGGGTGTATATAGCGCACTGACGCATTCACAAGCATGTAAACGTCTTCCAAATGCCAAGCGAGATTTGTGGAGCATGGAAAGGCACCTTTAGAATGAGGCCCCTAGAAACAAAGACGGAAGTGTCCACTTTGTTAAATTGTTGGCAAACTGAAAAAAACGTTTAATCAGTCCGTTATTCATCAATATGGAAGGAACATTTAATATTATGTTAGTCAACCGGTTTAAGAATAATATTTCAAATCATTTATGTATCTGAATGCCATATTTTCTTTAAAAAATGCATTTTTTTGATGGACACTTCCGTTTTTGTTTCAATCATTTGGACACTTGCTGTTTTGTTTCACGAACAGTTGGACACTGCCAGTTTTGATTTAAAAGACAGTTTCGAAGATGTTGCAGTCAATGTATGAAAACAATATTGAAAAGAAGATTTTTTTATAAAAAAAATTATGGAAATAATATGAAGATGTTATGTTCACTTAATAAATGTTATGTTCACTTAATAAATTTATCAAATTTAGAAATATTAATGAATTCGGTAGAACAGATGTTAGATTTTTTTTAAATAATGAAATTACATCCACTATGAAATAGAAAATAATAGAAATTTTGGTAAAGTATGGACAAGCCGCCGCATGCCGCTACACTTTAAATAGGCATAAAATTTGAAAAGTAAACTACTTTTAAACTTAACCGGTCACATGCCGGGCCATTTTGCGGAAATTTGCGGAACTTCACAAAAAAACACTAAACAACCACCACTTTGAATTTTGAATTGAATGTTTTGTTGATAAATTTTGAGCTATTGTATATTTTATTGACTGAAACACGTTCACAACACAATAAACTATTTACTAAAACCACATTACTTGCATTTATTACGTAAATTAATAGGTTTTACGACGTTTAATCGCGATACACGCATTTATTGCGGCCGTTACATCCACGGCAAATTATGACAGCGCATTGTCACGGATAAAATCGTTTTAAAAATATTCCAGGGTGACAAGGTGAATGAAACTTTTAACACCACCTAGAGTAATGATGGCGCAAGCGATTTTGACACTGTTCTTCATACAAATTCTGTACATATAAGGGTCAAAATCGCAGGCAAAAAGTTTTTCATCAACAATATTATTCAAATATTTGAATTATTTTCTCGCGCATGCGCAAATGACGCCCTCAATTCCGCGCTCCCGGCCTGTCACAGGTTAATTACCACAAGAACCATCGGTTTCAGTCGGGATAGACAGAAAAATATGCATTAAAATTCGATTTTCATTAAAAGTTTAAAATCACCATCTCCATTACGGCCATGTTTTTTTGTGTGGATTTGACATTTGTGATTTCGTTTCAAACTAAAAACAGATGAATTACTTAATTTACCTAAACTAAGAACCTAATAACCTATTTTGTGTTCGTAAATACTCGTAGTTGTTTCTTATTGTAATAATTGTTGAAATGAAGTATAATTTCCGTAATCTGTGCATAAAAATGCGGCGGCTTATCCATAAATTAATGAAAATTTAACAAAATTATAAAATAAAACAAAAATTAACTAAATCATTAATGAGTCTGACAAGATTTCTGCTGATCCTTGAATGAATCTATAACAAATAATTTAAAAAAATATTCAGTTGTTATTAATTTGAAATATTATATCAAATAATTTATTTAGGTATAGTTGTCAAAATACATGGCCTAGCTGACTCGATCCATATCCTTTAAAAAAAATGTGAACAAATTTAGATAAATCTTCAAATGTCATATTTAGACATTTGCCTACAACATAACGGCGATTTACCTATTTTCTTGGTAATGTTTGCCTTCCATTTGTGTGGTGGTTTGAAACGTTTCCTCGCTGATTCTGGCGGCAAAATATCGGGGAAAGCTTCCATTCTTGGAATATGTAACGTCCACTAACAATAAATGGTTATTACAACCCAAAAAATAACTTATCAGTGTACGATTCGTTGACGCTTTTGCAGGAGTTTGTATGATTTAAAGTATGGCGGCCATTATGAATAGAGCATCCTGATTGGCTATTTGAAAAACTTCCGCTTTTGTTTCGGAATGAGTTGGACACTGCCGTATTTGTTACAACAACAAAACTTTAAAGCCAAAATCCTAAGGTTTAATGACGTTTCTGTTACATACAGATATATTATGGAGAAAGAATGAACTTTTCTCTGTGAAACTGCATATTCAACTCATTTTTGACGTGTGGTGGACACTTCCGTCTTTGTTTATAGGGGCCTCGAATGCAATCATCAGATATAAATAAACATAAATGTCGTTTCTTTGTTAAAAAACTTTGGAACCACAAGTGTTTTATTTATAAATTAATAGAAAGGAATTAAACCTTTCTACTTATTATATATATATCGTAAGAATGGTTTAGGTGGCATGCCTGATTTTTGAAGATGTAAGAGCGAGACAACAGATCTAGGTATAAAAGGCGATGTATGTACCGGCTCGCCCTCTTTTCCTACCGCCAGTTCGTTAGTTAGTACGTAGCTTTATAACCTGTATAAAAACAATAAATGTTCATCTCGTACACTAGTGTATATTATTAAGATCTTCAAGATCCTAAGTCTACACTCAAGTCTGTATATAACATATATAAATATTTTTCATCATACATTCACATTTATGTTTAGGTACGAGAGACGATCCTTTGGCCGTGACCTCTATGGCAACTCAGAGAAGACACGCAACAATGACCGGAATGACAGAAATGACCGTGATCGGGATGTGCTGGGAGATTCGCGCTTTGGCGACAGGAGGGACAGGTAACACCAATCATTCCTTTATACCAAGCACTTATATTTTTGTAATCGATTCTTCTTACTGACTCTACAGTCATTGAAACATAATAACAATAGATTAACCGGTCAAAGGCCGTGACATTTAGCGGAAATTCGCGGAACTTCGCAAAAAAACACTAAAAAACCACCACTTTGAATTTTGAATTGAATGTTTTGTTGATAAATTTTGAGCTATTGTATATTTTATTAACTGAAACACGTTCACAACACAATAAGCTATCTACTAAAACCACATTACTTGCATTTATTACGTAAATTAATAGGTTTTATGATCGTTTTATTCGCGATACACCCATTAATTGCGACCGTTAAATTCGCGGCAAATTCTGACAGCCGATTGTCATAGAAGATATCGTTTTAAAAATATTCCAGGGTGACTAGGTGAATGAAACTTGTAGCGTCTCCGAGAGTAATGACAGCGCAAGCGATTCTGACACTGTTCTCCATACAAATTGTGTACATAGAAGGTCCAAAATCGTGGACCAAAAGTTTTTTGTCGGATGGATTATTCAAATATTTGAATTATTTTCTCGCGCATGCGCATATGACGCGCGCGCCGGCGCGTCTCCGGCCTCCCAGCGGTTAACCCTCTCAAATCTAATTTCAATCTAAAAACACCGCCACCGAAGAGTTGTTTCATAACACAACCCCCCCGTCTTGATGCAAACTTGTTGTACAAGCTTCTAAAAGCTTACGTAAAACCAGTGAAAATATTTCATTTTGTGGCAAAAGTGTTGTCATAATTTGTTGTGTTACGTAGTTGTTTTGCTAGAAATTAATGTACAATATGTCAAATAAGAGTAGAAAACATAGGAGGGCGCCACTGTTGTTCAAATGGCAATACTAAAAATATAATAATGGTGGTAATCTAAAGCTGTGTAACATACATTTTTATTCAAATTTAAAAAGGCATAAAAGTGAAGAAAAAAAAAATTCATTCCACTGATCTCAAAATTAGAATTACAATTTTGTGTCAACATAATGAAGAATATATAATTACAAATCGCACTTTAGAAATTGCTCACATTTATTTAATATTAGCTAAGTACCTACTAGCGTTGTCCAGGCTTTAGATCATGTCTCTAATTTTAGATTTGAATATATTTAACTCACTCAGTGTAACTAAACTCACCATTAATGATTCTTCCTTCCTACCTACTGTTAAATTTAAATTTATGTTAAATTAAATGGAAGCCAATCACTTTGTAGAACACAATTTAATCAAATTATGTCATTAAGTAGATACCTTAACAATAGTGCTTCCTCGATTTAATTTTTTTTTTAGGATCAAAAAAATGTATTTTTAAATGTGTATATGGTATTCTGCATTTTTAGTGTGATTGGACTTTAAAAAAGAATATTTGACAGTTAATTTGGTGTTGTCGGCCTACAAATTTTGTAGTTAATTTTTTTATATTTTCTACTCTTATTTGACAGACTCTTAACCGGTCAAAGGCCGGAGCCCCGAAACTGCGGGCGTCATATGTGCATGCGCGAGAAAATAATTCAAATATTTGAATAATATTGTCGATGAAAAACTTTTGGTCTGCGATTTTGACCCTTATATGTACAGAATTTGTATGAAGAACAGTGTCAAAATCGTTTGCACCATCATTACTCTAGGCGGTGTTAAAAGTTTCATTCACCTTGTCACCCTGGAATATTTTTAAAACGATTTTTTCCATGACAATGCGCTGTCATAATTTGCCGCGAATTTAACGGTCGCAATAAATGCGTGTATCGCGAATAAAACGTCGTAAAACCTTTTAATTTACATAATAAATGCAAGTAATGTGGTTTTAGTAGATAGTTTATTGTGTTTGAACGTGAATCAGTCAATAAAATATACAATAGCTCAAAATTTATCAACAAAACATTTAATTCAAAATTCAAAGTGGTGGTTTTTTAGTGTTTTTTTTGTGAAGTTCCGCGAATTTCCGCGAAATGGCCCGGCATTTGAGCGGTTAAGATTTTTTCAATTATTGTTTATAGTATTCTGTGCCTGATTAAATTGTTAACTAAGTTATTGATAAATACCGCGATAAATAAGCGATGGCTCCTATGTATAATATTTCTAACTGCCTGAAATTCATTTGAAAAATGATCTTCACAGATAGTCTCTTAAACGTTGGGACGAACTTGCTGGAATACAAATTTGCCGAGAATAACTGCAAGATAACACACTTTCTTTTTGATACATGTTTTCTTAAACCAATATATTTGTTTTGTGCTTTAATTTGAAAGTTCACTCGCCCTGTCTAGATAATACTAGTTGGATGTGTAGCCTACTACAATTTTAGCTCTCTTTGGCAATGGGGTGCTCTATGAATATTTGTATCCAAGAGAGAAGGTCTTCCATATTGAACATAAAAGTAACAGATGAAACTTGTTATTCAGAATACCTTTAAATCCGCTGCGGTGAAAAAGTAAACACTGTATGCCTCAACAAACACTGTATGACAACACAGAGCAGGGAACTGGGAAAAGTGGAAGCAACTTTTGAATGCCTCAAATCTACACATCCCTAATTAGATATTTTCTGTTTCAGAGATGACAACAGGAGAGGCAATCGTTACAACGAGAGGAGAAGATACGATAAGGACGAAGAACCTGAATGGTAACATATTTACTTATACAGTGAAACTCAAATTAAGAACTTTGCTCTTTTCAATCCCTTGAAGATTTATTTTGAAAGATGGCTTAATTTGTCCTACGTAACAGATTTTCCCATTATTTTTCAGTCTCTTCAGTACCTGTTCTTTTTTGTTTAACGTTTTTCATTTGTGAGTTATTAGTGTAATATTTAATCAATGATAATATTTAATCATTGATTTGAGGTTTCATTCAATAAGTTGTTCCACTATAAAAGTATTGAATATTAATTCTCCAGGTTTTCCGGAGGCCCGACATCCCAGCACGACACCATCGAGCTGCGCGGATTTGACGACCCTATCCCCACCACCAACACCACCAGCACCAACTCCAACTCCAACAGTAGCAGCAACCTCTCCACGGCCAACATCCTCGCAACCAACAACTCCAAGGCCCCGGACTCTGGCGAACACAACACCAATACCGCAGCGACGAGCATCAACAATGGCAGCAGTAACGCCAACGGGACCGGCGGCAGTGGCGTGGCCGGTGACGGTGTTCGGGTGCGGCAGAACCGAAGGTCTGCGGGAAGCGGCAGGACCCCCAGTGCCGTTGCGGCTAATCAGAACAAGGAACAGCCTCCTGTGAGTATTAGCATTTTTATGGTTTCACCAACAATTATTTTATATTATATTGTTGACAAAAAATAAACTGCCCCCATGCGAAAAATCGATTTTTTTCTTGTATATCTTGAGATATTTAAACTCTCATAGCATGTCATCGATGCAACTAACATAAACCAATTCAAAGCTCTATTGGATTCATATTTGGAGAGGAGAAAGGACTAACTTAGTTAAAAATTAAGATTTACTGTCAAACTATTGTGAAATTAGATATGAGCGCATCAGCAGAATGCTGCCTGCTCATTATATAATAATAATAATCATATTTTTGAAATAATGTTTGCTTTCTTTCGAGAGGGTCTCTAAATGTGTCGTGCATTTCAATAACTTTACTATTTGAACTAAGCATTTTCTATATGGGTCTGGTGTCATGAAATTTGCACACTTTTAACGTCAACAATTTCTAAAATACACATCGTCCTGAAACGAGTGGTACTAAGCATTTCGATTTTTAAAACTATTTTCCAATTTTTAATTTTGAGATCTTAACTACTCAGACAACTCCTTAACTGTCAGGAGATCAGAAATTTTTCGCTTTGCAATTAAATCCTAAGAAATAGAATATTTCTAAATGTTTTTGAAAACTGTTTTTGCTTATACAGTACAATCTTACTAATCCGGCACTTTTAAAAATCAGAGGGTGCTGGATTATTGGAATGTTCGGATTACTGGATTATAGAGAAAACATCATAATAAATAAAACAAAGCATTTCATAAAGAGAATATACACACTATTCACACTTCAAAACAACAGGTAAATAAGTACGCATGTTCACATGAGATAAGTTTTGAGGTTATACTGCTAGACGACGACAATGCATGCATAGGCGTAGAGGGGCAAGGGAGGCGCGGGCGGAGGGTGCCAGATTATTGGACGTATCGGTCTATTGAAGTGCCGGATTAGTGAGATTGTACTATATATAATTATAATAATGATCATATAATATGCTTTCAAATATTATTATTGGAAACAAACATAATTTTAGGCGGACAAATATTTTTTATTATAATTTCAAAACAGGCTAGTGGGACAACAAAATAAATCAGTGTATTTGCATATATTATTATCCGATTGCATGTTCTTTATTTTGAATTATTGATCTGCAAATCTTTTTTAGAAGTTATCTGATAAGTTTGGAGAGGAGTGCAAGAAGGAGATTGCTTCCTCGTCTCCCGTGGGTGACGGGACAAGGATGAACCTGCTGCTATCTTCTATAGTACGTTGTCTTCCTTTAACATATCGTTGATGGGAAACCATCCTCAAATGCCTCCCGTTTACGTAAAATCATTGCAGAGTTTTTGTCTCTCGTGTAAAATGGACAAATTTCGTTTTCGGTGTTTGGGATTACTGTCAACGATTTGTGAATTAGATGTGTTTATTCCGGACCTGACAGTTGATCCGCTAACAGTTGGCCCCCTGAAATGATATTTACTATAAAAATTATAATTTTTTGTGCATTATTTACCAATTTCAAATGTAAAATCGACTTCAAAAATAACCTTAACCCGTTGCACTCCAATGTCGGGTGTCGCTCGACATTAATTTTGTTCCACCAGCTCCAATGTTGAGTGACACTCGACATGGTGTAATACTTCTTTTTGCGGAAAATTTTAAAATAGAAGGAATTTTTATTATAAAAATTTTTGAATCACAATTGAAAGATTTGCACGATAGTTTAGTAATAATAATATTTGGCTAATTTGTACACCGCTGTTTTTGTCAAAAATCACCCCAAGGGCGCTGTAAACCTGCTTTGGTCGAGGGATGAATGAATTTTGTTTAGCGCTGCGTCTCACCTCAGGTAGAGGTGCAGGTATCTATGTTACAAAAGTACACTAGTAATTATCGCACCGTGCTGTCATCAACATCTTATCTCCAACTGTGCATTATCGTGTTTGTTTTCGTGCAAATATTCGTTGAATGGATTATTTGTGATTTCTATTTTGTTAACTGAATGCTGTTGAAATGAGATCCCTGAGACGTATGTGTGATAAAACAATGTATGATCGTGTGAGAAATGTGGATATCCGCAAAGAATGTAAGGCTGATGTAAGCATAATGAGTTAAATTAAGAAAGGGACCCTCAGATGGTTTGGGCATGTAAAGCGAATGAACGAAGAAAGTAGTGTAAGAAGAATATACAACGCGAATGTGAATGATAGAAGAAGTCGGGGGGACGCCTGAGGAAGACATGGCACGATCAAGTGAATCAGATACTTGAGTTGGGCCATGTCAAAAGTCAGAATAATAGAAGAGAATGTATGAGACGATGTATGAAAGTGAGTGAGGCAAAAAGTGTGTGCCAAGACCGAGTTGTTTGGCGGTCCGTCCTCTCTGCCTACCCCTGCGGAGAAACGGCGTGATGGTTAGTTAGTTAGTTAGTTAGTTTATTTTGTTGTAGCTTGATTGTGTATTAGGAACCATCCATAAATTACGTCACGAATTTCATGATATTTTGACGTCCCCGTCCCTGTCCCACATCGTAACATTTGTGAGACCCCCTCCCTTGTGTGACGTCACATATTTTGCAATTTTACATCTAAAAATTATTTTTCCTTTACATTTAAATTTTGCATTTTAATAATTTAGATTTTTATATAGCTGATGATCCCCCCATACCCCTTGTCACACAATGTCACACTTCTCTACTCCCCTCCGCCTCCCTTAAGGTGTGACGTAATTTATGTGTGGCCTGTTAATGAAATAATCCTCGATCCCGTCGTGTCTAAAAAAATAAAGCGAAATGAAAAAAAATTAAAATTAAAAAAAATGCAATTTTGTCATGGAGCTGGTGGAACAAAAACAAAAAAGGCTTAGAGTGAAAAGGGTTAATAATAAGTTGGTATGAATATCAAACGAATTTATTCAGTGTCGATTTTTTGAAATAATGCACTGGTACATACAGTATATAGGGAAGCAGATTTGTTCCTTGGTACATTTGAGGTAAATATGTTTTATACTGTTGTTATTGGGCGGTACATCCTCTCTGCACATCCCTTCGGGGTCACTTAGTTATATTCTGTGTAATTAGGTACACCGTATTTTCCCTAAACTGACTGCACATTGTATATAAGTATGCCGGGGTGTCAATTGTTAGCGGATCAACTGTCAAGGAACCGTTTATAGCCATTGTTCCTAGATAGATGTGCCATAGATAACTTTATTTGGATGTGGTTTTCTTTCATTCATTTTGATGTGGTTTTCTTTCATTCATTTTGATGTTAGTTGGTTAGATAGATAGAGATATACTGATATTATTTGATATGTCGATTGTCCAGTTGATTAGTCAGACATCTCCAAAAAATGGAAATTTAAGTTGAGTGTGTACTTATGTAAAATTGTACCCTCTATCTCTCTATTTTACCTCTGTCTCTTCGAGACCTCAAAAAGACCCTCCACCCAGCATGTTCAAAGATGACATAGCCCCTGAGTGGATTATTTTCCCCATAGCCTCCTGTGTAGAGTTAATGTAAAAAAAAATACTCAGATTACTAATGAACACCACCAAATCAATTATAATGCAGAAAAACTTGAATGTAGTGAAATAAATGAAATCTTGATGTTACCCGATGATAAAACCGGAGTCACTAGTAGGATATTTTAAAATGTCATACCGGTGTACCATACAGTGTACTGGACCATTATGCCTCCCAGTGTTATTTTATAGCATATTTAATATTTAAAACACAGTCATGTATAAATAATATTGGAATTATTGTGGGCCTCCGAAAATTACTTTCCTCATTATCTCAAAACTTAGGATGTATTTGGAAATGTCTGCCTAATCAACTGGACGATGGATGTGTATGCCCTTCATTTGCAAGGCTGCACAAGTATCCAATACTCGAAGATTCAAATATCTCGGTAACTACCGCCATACATCTGCATGGAGGTTCATACACGGGTACACGTTGCCGACATTTTGTCAACTCGTCATGACCACCCACTCACATCACCTTTCACATCTTCACTTTTGTCAGACATCAAGTCACAATGCTGACGTGCCCAAGTGACGGCATAAAACAGGCAATAAATAAACATTCTTTAACACAATAATGCTGCAGCTCTTTCCAAAGATGTGATACACAACGTACGTAGGTCTGTTTCCTCCAAAGGAAAAAAGTCATAATTTTCTTGCATCTCTTGAAATGGCTTTAGACCATGAATGGCCAGATTCTTCCGCATATTTCTATTCTCCATCTTCTTCCCCTTCCCACTATCTTCAGCCTCACAACATTGGAGATGCCATAGTCTCACTGGCTCCAGACAGTTGAGACCAGTTGGAACTAGTGCAGCAAAAAAAGGCCATTATTTCTAAGCCATGTTTCTATAGAGATATTTACAAGCTGGCTGGGATACGGAATACTGCATTTAAGGCTGTCATACCAGCAAATCATAATTTCGATTCCGACTGCAGCGCTCACACATCAGCCGTTGCGTGCGGACGTTTTTGGAACTAGATTTCGTTCCGCTACAAGCCGGGTTTCACGTACCTATAGTTCACGCGAAGCTGGACCTACAGTATGGTTCAGATAAAGATGTTGAATTCTCGCTTCCAGAATTTTAATAAGTAGTTATTTGTAATTTGTGTATCCAAGTGCGTAGACATAAATAGGTACATAAACACGTAGGTATAAAGTAGATACCTACACAAAAAAACAATTTGTTATATTTTTTTAATATTTTGGTTTTTGTTTTTTCATTTTATTTTACGGCCATTAGAGTGGAAGAATTGAAACGTTACTTGAAATGGCTTTAGCCGTGTTTAGTGACCAGATCTGAAGAGTCAGGTACTTCCCCACCTCCATCTTCCCTAACTCCTTCTCCTCCCCCACTACCTTCAGCCTCACAACATACCCCAATTGGGGGTGATAGTCCCACTGGCTCCAGACGGGAGCAGTTGGGACTCTTGTGCGGTATTCATGAAAAAAAGAGTAATATTCAGTTGGATTGTAAAAAATATCTCATTTTGAAATATTTTTTCGTGTATAATTTTTAATTTTATATTTATGTGAATACCGCACAAGAGACCCAAATGCTCCCGTCTGTAGACAGTGAGACTATGACATAACTATGGGGTAAAGTGTGAGGCAGAAGGTGGTGGGGAAAGGAAGGAGATGGGGAAGAGGAAGCGAGGAATTACCTGGCTATTCCAGATCTGGTCACCAAACACGGCCAAAGTCATTTTTAGCAACGTTTCAATTCTGAATGGTGGTCATACACCAGGGCGATACTAAAGTATCTTCCACTCTGGAACGTGACGCAAATATATTATTTTTAATTGAAATAATTGTGAAATAACCCAAATTAGTCAAATAAAATTTATTTGCCCACGCCGGGATTCGATCCCACGACCTTCGGATTGCGAGTCAAGAGCCTTACATCTTGACCACGCCGGCCGTCAATAAATAGTATCAGTAATTTGGAAGGCGGGTATGGGTACCGCCGTCCCGGGAACCATGTATTGGATTTTCAACACCTCTGCCATAGGTACGGGTAGCCCGGGTTCATGGGGCGAGGTTTGTCAGGATCTCGGCGGCGGTGGCATCTGCCCACCAACTACGTAGAAGGCCGGATCGGGAGAGACCTTTTTTTTACAATCGCTCGACACATTGCCTATCTCTTGTTTGGGGATGCAGTGTGAAGGTTCGTTTCAGGGAAAGGGAGGAGAGGATCTTCTGAGAAGGAAAGGGGTATTAGGGGTGGGTAGAAATGTGGGGATCAGCGTGTCCAGGAGAGCGGATGTATGAATCCATCCCTCCCACTGCGGTGCAAAGCGATGTTCCGAGAGAGTAAGGCTGGAGAAGTCAAAGGGACTCCCTCAACCACTTTCTCTAGATCCAACCTCCCATGCAGCTGGTGCGCAGACGCATCCGCCGCCAAGACCTGAAAAAACCTCACCCCATGAACCCAGGCACCCCTGCTAGTCACCAAACGTTGCGAACCACTAAGGATGACCTACGGCAGACGTGTTGGTTATCTAAAAAATGGTTCCCGGGGCGGTGGTACCCATACCCGATTCTCATGTTTGTTATTTTTGTAATACGAAAAATGGATATAAAAAAGCCTACCCCCCACCCCTCTCAACCCCCTCCCCCTCTCACCACACAACCTCTAACCACCCTCCACCCCTCGCCTCCTTTACCCCCCTCAGCCTACCCCCTTCACCTCATCCCAACTCTTCTTCAACCTCCCTCCCTTGGGAGCTGTTGGACTCTTGTGTGGTATTTACATAACAATAATCTATCTATATCTTATATATAAAAATCAATTGCTGTTCGTTAGTCTCACTAAAACTTGAGAACGGCTGGGCCGATTTAGCTGATTTTGGTTTTGAAATGTTTGTCGTAGTCCAGGGAAGGTTTAAACGTTGAGAAAATATGGAAAAGTTGCGAGGAAGATAGTAAAAACAACAATTTAATTTTCCCATATAAACTGTTCTACCTACTTTCCTGTGAATTGCTAACCGTTCATCCGATTGCGATGAAACTTTGGTGAGTTGTTGTGAGCACGCCCGCAAAGGTTTCTGTATATACTGGTGAGCTCTGGCATTATGAAATTTGTATATAAAATTGCAATTGGTGCCACGCCAACTGTTTGAAAACTGAATGTACCGGGAGTGAATGTATGGAATGCGGGAGGGGGTGGCGGATGGGAGAGGGGTGAAGGATGTGGGAGGGGGGGGGGGAGGGGAGGGGAACAAGGGAGGGGAACTCGGGAGAGGGGGCCTGCGGGATGGGTTGGGGAGGGGAACCCGGGAGGCGGGAGGGGAACTCGGGAGGGGGGAGAGGAAAACGGGTGGGGGTTTAAGAGATAGGGAAAGCGGGCGAGGGGAGTGAGGAGAGGGGAAGGGGACGTGGGAGAGGAAGGGGAGGCAGAAGGGGAACGGGACGAATGGGAAAGGACACGAGCTCTGGCATCATGAAATTTGTATAACAAAATTGCAATAAGTGGCACACGAGCTGTATGAGAACTGAATGTATCGGGAATGAATGTATGGAATGCAGGAGGGGGGAGGGGAACCCGGGAGGGTGGAGGGGAACTCGGGAGGGGAGAGGGGAGCTCGAGAGGGGGATCACGGGACGGGAAAGGGGGGGAGTAGAGTGAGGAGAAGGAAGGTGGAGGAGGAGTGGGAACGCGAAAGGGGAAGGTGACGCGGGAGAGGAAGGGGAGGTGGAAGGTGAACGGGACGAATGGGAAAGGACACGCAGGGAGAAACAATTTCGTTATTAAATGGCATAGCAACGCATGCCGGGTTGGTACCCGGCATATATATAAATGCTAGTACAGTCAAACTTGGTTATAATGAGCACGAGGGGACCAACTAAATTTGCTCCTTATAGCCATTACTCCTTATATCCAAAATAGGTTTTTTGAAAGTCGTATGTACCTACCTACCTGCCTTTACTCTAATATAATCGCAAATGTATAGTATATTCAAAAATGCGAGTAGGTATTTATACATGTATTTTAAAAATTTATAAGAAAAATACACTAATTAATAAATTATTGTTTTAATCTACTATTGTTTTAAAGATTTCGTTTTTATGCTTCCCAATTTCCTCCACAAAAAGTAACACATCTAACACATCTAACATCACCTGGTTCAAGGTTTTAAAAAGTATGAGGATGTCCCCCTGGTTATAGAGAAAAAACCCTAAATCCCTAGTTGAGAACAACTTTTATAGAGTTTTTGTCAATTTACGCTGCTTGACCTAAATGGAACTAAATTGGAAAACCCTCAGAAAAAAAATCCCCAGAAAGCGAAATCTTGAATTTAAAGAGACAGAGCCCCCTCTAAGCTAAAAAGTTTGTGCAACACTATCACAAATTTACTCCACGTAGGTACTTGTAGCTCGGTACCATCATAAACACTTTTATTGATTTTTAAAAAAAAATTGACGATGAGGCACAATGCAAAAGAAGATGTAAAAAGGGAACAAATTTGCAGATTTTATGACAATTTTACATGGTGCCCGATGGGTAACAATGTTTCACATAGCCGACAATCTTACTCAGGTAGTGCCATAAAAATATGAATCTGTCCCTAATGGGATAGGAAATTCCCGCCAGCCGCCGCTGTTGCACGCCGGGCGTATGTCCCTCCAAGGTCCTTTGAAAGTTATACCTTACTATGAGAATAATTCCCAATTATTGTTTTTTTTTTAAACCCATTTAACCTTTTACAAATTATGTTGATATCTTTTTATATATATAGAAATTGTGTTGGACAAAATTATTTGCACGTTATATCAGTGAATCGTCCTCGTTATAACAGTCAACCATTATATGAAAATAAGTCTGAACTAAAATATCATTTGGTAATTGCTCATTATAGCCATGATCTCGCTATAGCCATGATCGTTATAACCAAGTTCGACTGTATATATATAAATGAAAATAAATCGCCGAAATGTATGTACGCGCATAACTTCCGAACGACTACACCAAATTGGATAATTCTTTTTTTTGTGTTCATTATTGTCAGGACAAGGTTTTGTATAAAACTACTGGTGAGCTCTGGCATAATGAAATTTGTATACAAAAAATTGCAATTGGTGGCACGCGAGCTGTTTGAAAACTGAATGTATCGGTACTGAATGTATGAAATGAGGGAGGGGAACTCTGGTAAGGGGCTCACGGGAGGGGGGAGGGGAACCCGGGAGGGGAACTCGAGAGGGAGGTTCGCGGGACGGGTGAAGGGGGGAAGTGGGGTGGGGAGAGGGAAGGTGGAGAAGGCGGAGTGGGAACGCGGGAGAGAAAGGGGAGCGGGAAGGGGTAGGGACGAATGGGAAAGGACACGCAGGTAGAATTTCTGTATTAAATGGCATAGCAACGCTTGCCGGGAACCGGCTAGTTGACAATAATTAAAAAAAAATTTTGGAGCAGTTGTGACTCTTGTGCAACGTAGCAATAATTTACAATATATATTTTTTAAATATATATTTTGGAACAGTTGGGACTCTTGTTCAGTATTCACATAACAATAATATACATTAAGAAAATATTCGAAATTTCAAAAATTTTAGCATGAAAGTATTCGGTCAACCTATAGATTTTACCAATACGAAACAAGGAAGTCGTAGGTATTCAAAGTTCGTATTCAATTCATCATTTCAAACTGTTGTGATTTAGAGCGGCGCGGACACGTCGTCTTCTGGCTGCTTTTCGGGCCGTAATGAGCTGTGAAATTTCTGTTACGGCGCTATGATAAAAATGGTGAAATGCGACGCTGTAAATTAATTAATATTAAATATTCCTAAAATTTTTTTTCGATCAAAATTATTTATGATTTGTCAATAATGTCTTTGCAAAATAAGTATGTAAAAACATCTGAAATATATTAGTTTATTAGTCCGCAAATAAATACACAAACTGACTAATTTTCGTCGAGAAACACATGTACGTATATATTTTTTAATGATTTTATTGAAACTAAAATTAAAATTCTAAAACATGCGTTTGCTAGATAATGTATTGATTTATTTTACTGCATGATTATATTATTTGAAATGGGTGTGGTATAATACAAAAACTTTTTTGAAAATGTAACAAATCTGCCAACGACCTATGGAATAACCTTATTATACTAAAAATTTAAAAAAAATCTCAAAATTTATTATATACGAATGCTAGATAAAAGAACAATCTTTCGAAATCCATTTATAATTTTTTGTGGAAAAGAGTCAATACGTCTAAAATCTGATTTGAAAATGACATATTTCTGGTTTTCTCTGGTGATGTCCTCTTAAGAAAACTGTCTAAGTGTGTCATATACGGCCGATTTTGCACGAGTTACAGTGTCGCAAAGTATACAGAATCATCCTTCTGAATGATTACGCACGACGCAGGCCTTCCGATATTTAACAGGTTTTGCCTTTTTCTCTTATTTGTCTCGTAACTCTGTCTTAACCTGTCAAAGGCCGGCAAATTCCAGGAAAAATATGGAAATTTCGTAACAAAACACGATTTTGAATTTTGAATTGAATTTGTGGATTAATTTTGAGCTATCGTATATTTTATTGACCGAAACACATTCCTAGAACAATAAACTATATACCAAAACAACATTACTTGCGTTAATTACGTAAATTAATAGGTTTTACGATGTTTTAGTCGAGGAACAAGCATCAACCTTGACAGATAAAATTCGCGGCAAATTTGACATTTTCATGTCACAGATAAAATCGTTTAAAAATATTCTAGTGTTGCAAGGTGAATGAAATTTTTACCCATCATATGGGGTAATGTTGGCGCAAGCGATTCTGACCTTGTTCTTCATACAATCTTCATACAAACATAGAAGGGTCAAAATCGCAGACAAACATATTTTTTTCGCACATGCGCACAAGCTGCACGCTCTCGAGCGTCTCCGGCCGATTACAGGTTAACCGGTCAAAGGCCAGGCCTTTTCACGAAAAAACACTAAAAAAGCACCATTTTGAATTTTGAATTGAATGTTTTGTTGATTAATTTTGAGCTATTGTATATTTTATTGACTGAAACACATTCACAACACAATAAACTATCTACCAAAACAACATTACTTGCATTTATTACGTAAATTAATAGGTTTTACGATGTTTTAGTCGCGGAACACGCATTAGTTGCGACGGTTAAATTCGCGGCAAATTCTGACAGGTCAATGTCATAAACGAAATCGTTTTAAAAGGTGGAATTTCGAAAAAAAGTTATTTATCTTTTTTACTTATACTATCATGTAGAATCACCTCCCGAAGTTAATGCACTTTACCCCCGGACACCCTGTATGACACCCTGTACAAACTCAAATCATTTAAATGTAACTGGAAACTCTTCTGTTGCTTTATTTCTCAATGTTTTTATTTCTGTATTCATAGGTATATCTAATAGCTGTAGCTGGTGCTTTTATAAAATGTTCTCATTTCTGACAAAGAACAAGAACATTTAATGTATTCTACTTGTTCTTTTTCAGAAATGAGCGGTAAACGGGTAAATATCCTTTAACCCCTCAGGCCTCGGGCATATTTTGTCAGATCAAAATATTTCTGCTTTGCAATAAAATTCAAGTACGTCAATGGAATGTATCCAAAAACTAAAAACTTTTTCAAAAGGTGATATAATACACTTATAATTTTTTTTAAGGCAAACATAAAAGAGTTTTTAAAATGGCCCACCTTACACATTTTCTAACTAAAAAGTTATTGATTACAAAAAATAAAATAAAAACACAAATATTTAACTAGACAAATGTATTATAAAAGATCACCTCACTTTTTTTTTCGTTTCATGTAAAAATAATTAATAAAAAAAATTCCAAATTTTTTTTCAAATTGTGGTCAGAGACTTTGATTTCATAAAGGTGTGGATTTTAATTATTTTGTGGTTAACTTATATATTTGTATATAAAGCACGGTGTTTTCTCTTTCTAACACCATTTAAATCGTATTGCTCACCATGATAATAAGTGTGACACAACTATTTCTATGAGACCTATGTTAGTTGTTCCCAAAAGCGATAAAATTAGCCTAAGGGGTTAATATTTAATACCAAATATCCCTTCATACCACCTTTTATAATAAATCATCTTCATGTGTTTTGGTTTGCTAGATACACTACACTAGATGGTAGCTACACTTGCAACTATTCAATAATAATAATCAGTCATTTCAGGAAAACAACTTCTCCAAGGTTGAAGAGGGCCCGTCAAAGCAGATTGAGGATAGCGCCAACAGGAAGGTGGACATGACAGCCTCCGACTTCAATCTAGAGGAGTTCTTGAAGCTGGACACCATTCCTGGATTGCTCACCGTAAATAACCCATACATATTACTGGAAACAATATAGTTGTGAATGATGAATACTAGGAGCAGGTGGATGAGTTTGTGTATTTGGGAAGTATGTTTTTGAGAGATGAGAAGGCTGAAAGAGCTATTGAAAGTAGGGTAATGGAGTTTTGGCACCAAGCAAAAACTGTCCAAAGAAGCGAAGCTAGCCGTCCACAATGGAGTGCTGGTGCCTACCTTGATGTTTAGCAATGAGGCATGGAACTGGCAGAGGATGGATGAAAGTAGACTGAATGCTATGGAAATGAGATCCCTGAGGCGTATGTGTGTAAAGCTATGTATGATCGTGTGAGAAACGTGGAGATTCGTAAAGAATGCAAGGCTGATGTAATCGTAATGAGTAAGTTTAAGAGTAAGGGACGCTCAGATGGTTTGGGCACATGTAGAGCAAATGAACGAGGAAAGGAGTGTAAGGAGAATATATGACGCAAATGTGATTCGTAGAAGAAGTCGGGGAAGCCCGAGGAAGATAAGGCACGACCAAGTGAATCAGATACTTGAGTCGGGCCATGTCAAGAGTCAGAATAATAGAAGAGCATGTATGAATGTGAACGAGGCAAGGAGTTTGTGCCAAGATAGAGTTGTTTGGCGGTCTGTGCTCTCTGCCTACCCCACGGAGAATCGGCGTGGTGGTTAGTTAATTTATTACTGTATTTTTTAAAAGAATGATTAACATTCTCGGGTTATGAATCACCTGACAGTTTTTGAAAAACTCCTACTTTCATAAGTAATGGAAAATGTTACTTGTGAATTAATGCAAATCTCGAAAGTGGAAATTAACCCGCATACCCACATCCAATTGAGCTGAAACAACGACAAAACCTTTCAAATACAAACAAAAACTGAGTTTGATTGGCTCAATATTCATACAAAACTGCAATGGAATTTTGAGAGCCGTAACATCAGAATCAGAGTTGTACCAACCAAACAGTGTGTTTTAAATGTGATGGTGTTTTATTTGTTTTTAAATGACGATTTATAATTTATATGTGTATAATAAATAACATGATAAAACTTATATATTCAGAATCAGCATTTGTATGTCTATATTGACCTCTTATTGGCCGGAAGCGTGCGTGCGCGCGCAGAACAAATTTTCGAAAAAAAAAAAATTTTAAATGCGTTTTTAACCCTTATGTATAAAGAAACTGTGTGAAGGACAAGGTCAGAATCGCTTGCGCCAATATCATTTGTGAAGTAACCAAAAGTTTCATTCACCTAGCAACATCAGAATATATTTCACCAGATTTTGTCACAATTGAACTGTCAAAAAGTGATATCTCATATCTGCATGATGATAGTTCACAAAAACATCGAAAAACCTATCAATTTATCAAAAAAACGCTAGTAATGTTGATTTTCTAGATAGTTTATTATTCAAGGAATGTGTTTCGGTAAATAAAATAGCTCAAAATAAATCCACAAAATATTAGTTCAAACTGATGCATTCCGTAATTTCCAGGATGCAATAAAAGAAAAAGAAGAATTTTCAAAAATAGCTCTCCACACGTTAATGTATGTTTTTAACCTGTCAAAGGCCGGCAAATTCCAGGAAAAATACGGAAATTTCGTAACAAAACACGATTTTGAATTTTGAATTGAATGTTTTGTGGATTAATTTTGAGTTATCGTATATTTTATTGACCGAAACACATTCCTAGAACAATAAACTATGTACCAAAACAACATTACTTGCGTTAATTACGTAAATTAATAGGTTTTACGATGTTTTAGTCGAGGAACATGCATCAACTTTGACAGCTAAAATTTGCGGCAATCTGACATTCTTATGCCACAGATAAAATCGTTTAAAAATATTCTGGGGTTGCAAGGTGAATGAAATCTTATGGGGTAATGTTGGCGCAAGTGATTCTGACCGTGTTCTTCATACAAATTCTGTACATAGAAGGGTCAAAATCGCAGACAAACATATTTATTTCGAAATATTTTACAAGCTGCGCGCATATGAGCGGCTCCGGCCGATTAGAGGTTAAGCCATAATATTTTTCACAAGTTCATTATTGTTACATATTTTTGATCATGTTTATATAAATATGATATTTTCTAACCCTAATTTTATTGTCTTTTTCAGAATGGAGGCCCGGAAGAGGGCATGTCGGGCGGAAGTCGCTTCAGCCGCTATTTCCGTCGTGAGAGTCCCCCTCCGGCCGCCCCCTCTGCCCCTTCTGCTGCCGACGAGGCCCAGGAGCAGATGCTAGCAAGCATCATCAACGGTCAGCCTAGTCGTGCGTTTGCTTTTCTTTTTGTTTTGTCATTTTAATATTGATTTACATGAGTGTGTGAACATCTTTTCCATTGTATGTTTACCCAACTATTATATTCTCTTTACCTCCGTGAACATCTCGACCATTGCATGTTCACCCAATTATTATCTTCTTTACTTCCATGTACTTCCTTCCCATTGTATATTCACACAACTTTTATCTTCTTTACTTCCATGTACTTCTTTCCCATTGTATATTCACCCAACTTTTATTTTATTTATTTCCGTGAACATCTTTCCCATTGGATATGATTTTAGATTTTCACTGCCAAAAGTATTTTCATTAGTTGTTTTTGGGGTGTTATGCCGTGTTTCATTACCTCCTCCTTAAGCCAACATTTCGGAGATTGTTACAGTGTCCTTCATCACACATCTGCCCTTATGATGGACACTGTAACGCTGTCCGTAACGTTGGCTAAAGAAGAAGGTAGCGCAACATGGCGTAACACCCCAAAAACAACTAACGAAAAAAATCTTTCCCATTGTATATTCAGCCAACTATTATCTTCTGCACTTCTGTGAACATCTTTCCCATTGCGTATTCGCCCAACTATTATCTTATTTACTTCCATGTACTTTCTTCCCATTGTATATTCACCCAACTTTTATCTTCTTTACTTTCGTGAACATCTTTCCCATTGTCCATTCACCTAACTTTTATTTTCTTTACTTCCATTAACATCCTCCTTATTGTATATTCACCAGTGGGGCGGCGGCTCGTGACTTTTGGGTGTCCTAGAGTGCTAATATTAAAAAAAAAAAATAGAACTACAGTAAAACTCGCGAAGTTCCCACACAAAGAAGTTTTCACTCTTAACCTCTAAACGGCCGGAAACGCGGACTTGCGCGCAGCTTTTGCGCATGCGCGAAAAAAATATTTCGAAATAAAAAAGTTTGACCGCGATTTTGACCCTTCTATGTACAGAATTTGTATGAAAACAAGGTTAGAATCGCTTGCGCCAACATCATTGATGATATAGCCACTAGTTTCATCCATCTGACAACACCAGATTATTTTTAAATGATTTTTATCTGTGGAATCGAAATGTCATTTTTGGCGCAAATTGAAGCTGTCAGTTTTGACGCGTGTTCCTCGACTAAAACATCATAAAACCTATTAATTTACGTAATTAACGCAAGTAATGTTGTTTTGGTGCATAGTTTATTGTTCTAGGAACGTATTTCAGTCAATGAAATATACGATAGCTCAAAATTAATCAACAAAACATTTAATTCAAAATTCAAAATCGTGTTTTGTTACGAAATTTCCGTATTTTTCCTGGAATTTGCGGGCCTTTGACAGGTTAAGAAGTTTTGATTTTCGGTCCCTTGAAAATTCCTTCCAAAAAACTGCAAAAAACACGATTTTTTCCCACTTAACGAGTTTTAGAGCTAAAACTGCTTCCCGCTTAAGAGGTTTTTGAAATCCGGCGGTATAATCAACACAAACGAAATATTGTGCCGCAAAATACATATCTAAAATGAACCTTTTTCCAAGTCATAAATTGAAAGACGTGGGCTTCACAGATTACGCACAATCCCTAGTACCTGAGACCATAAACAGACCCTTTGTCGGCCGCCACCCGCCGGGCAGTAAGCCGTAACCACCCCTAGGTACCTACAATAGCAATGCGACACATGGAACAAATATGCAATGCGGAATTATGTAACGAATATGCAAGCGTCTTGAAGGTTGAGTTTAATATAACCTTTCGTGTATTTTTCGGCCTTAATGACAACGTGGGCTAGATCTACATATATTTGACACCTCCTTTAAATAATCTTCATTTTGATACTGAACATAGAGAGGTTTTATAATATTATTGTATAAAATTTTTATTCTATCGAATTTGTAAAACACGAAAAACTTTTGATTGTCAAAGCGGATCATGGTTAATACGAAATATTTCACCTTCAAATAAATATGCTTAGCTTTATTATGTAATAACATGATTAAATATGCCGGGGGAGATGGCAAAAAGTTAAATGGATAAAAGTTGCATTATAATTACGTTTTTTTTTCAATCAAACTTCAAAATATGCCGTGTATCATGTTTCATCTGACATTTTTTGTAAATTATGTTTGAAGGTTAGGAAATACGTATGCATAAATTTAAAATTTAGATTGAAACGAAACTTCGCAAATGATTTTTGTAGTTGTTTTGTATTTACCGTGAGGCTGAATTCAATAGTTTTATGTACCTACCAACTTTGGATGCGGTTACGGATTATAATTCTAGCGTCAAACAGCTCGTAGATATACCTAGGTAACTTATTTCTGATTCATAATAAATATTGGGCTGCGCGTATTGTTTTCATAACGAATTTTTAGGAAAGGATTAAAATATCTTTAAAAATATATGATAGACAACTGTGCCTGGTGAAAACACAGTACACACCATAACAACAGGCTCTCCGATTTCCGACACGTTAATGCCATTCGAGCAAGCAGCAAGCGTGCAAAAAAGTTAAGTCCGCCAAATAATAAACAGTTTGCCGCGTAGGACATTGTGAGATATTTCTGCGTAGGGCCATGGCAAGGTTTTAGCACGCGGAACGCTTTCTCTGAGGCGAAGTAAAACCCACTATCATCGAAGTTTGTTTACAAACAAAATTACGTGCAGGTGTACCGTTGCTAAAATTAACCAAAACCGTTTGCTAAAATTAACCAAAACAAGTCTTTCTTTCTCCCTCAGTTCATGTGGAAAACCAAAGCGTAAAAAAGAGACAGCATATATCCACGGCGCTGTCTTCAACTGTAAAGTTAAGCGCGAGTAATCACCAACAAGTATAATCCATTGCCTTTACACCAATTTAAAATATCAACAATATGTTTGGTTCATGCTGCAACTTTTGCTATCCGAATTCGAGTGGCTTTTCTATGTATGTACATAATATGCCATCCTCGAAAATACGTAAGGTTTTTAACAGTTTTAAAATTGTGTTTACTTTCTCTTTTGCCGATAAGGGATTAAAATATTTAGGAATGTGTCCATGGGATGGTTTTGTTTTGGTTGGTTTAGTCTCTATCTCAACGTTTCCCCACCAACATCTCGCCATCAACTCTCTATTTCTTCACCCGCTGACCTACGCTTTTCCGATTTTTTACCTACTGAACTCTCTGACCAACGCTATATTCCACTGACTGTCCATATCTCAACCACCGACCCGCCGCTTTTCCGTTGATTTTCGAGTGATTGTTTCCAGTATTATACCGCAGAATATCGCTTTTTTTCGCTACCGATATTTACCCGCCGACCTTCACATTTCCACTGTTTTCCGATAATCTGACAATTTTTGTGCGCGTTTTTCTTATCTGTTTTTATCCGGAGTGCCTAAACAGGTGGTTGTAAAACGAAAACCATTATCGATTTCCCAAAAACTTGAAATCATCAGAGAAGTAGACGCTAGACGCGTCGCGCGGAGAAACGCGCATTCAATTGGCGAAAAGGCTCGCGATTCCAGTGACAACATTGAATGGAATAGTGGCGAACAGGGAAAATATCTTCAAACAATCGCAGGAAACAGGACCTCTGAATCGCCAGAAGACGAAGTCCAGCAAGTACGAGAAGGTGGAGGCTGTCCTTCTGGAATGGTTCAGACAAAAACGCGCTCTCAACCTTCCATTAAGTGGACCAATAATCAAGGAAAAGGCTGAAGATACAGCACGGAGGCTAAATATTCCATTTACAGCCTCCAACGGCTGGATCGACAGATTCCGGCGACGTGCTAACATTGTGTACAAAACAGTCAATGGGGAGTGCAACAGTGTGAATACGGAGGTAGTAGATGTATGGAGGACCACTACGCTGCCAGGTCTTCTGGCAGGTTACAAGCCAAGTGATGTATACAATGCAGATGAATGCGGACTATTTTTTAATATGTTGCCAGATAAGACATTTGCCTTTAAAGGAGAGGCCTGCCCAGTGCCATGGTGGGAAACGGAGCAAGGAGAGGATTACAATAAGGAACTCCAGTGAAAAATATTATGGCTTTAAAAAAATATGTTCATATAGACCAAGAAACGCTGATTCTGAATATATAAGTTTTATTTCATAATATTAAACGTAGAGTTTTTAAAAAAATATTAAAAAGTGCATTTTTAAACCTCTTCACAAAACACAGCGTTAAGTTGGCATTACTGAAATGGTTAACTGTGACGTCACACTTAACCTGTCACCTGGTGATAGTGTGTTGACATTTGAAATGACTTGAAGTGCACACGTACCTATGCAATTCAAAATTTCGTGTGTTTGGTTTATTTTCATACTGTTTATAGAGATTTAGATAAATAATAGTTATTGTGTTTATTGAAACATAATTTAGGCCCTCAACAATTTACGAAAAGGGCTATATTTGCGGACAATCTGCAATAAATTTTGTCTATTTGAGGTTAAAGTCGTCCTATTTTGACATTTTGTTATGTATTTTCAAATTGTTTTTAGTATAGGGCTTTTTATACAAGTTGTTACACACTCGTCATGATCAGTGTATTATAAATACCAGTGTTTCTGTATGTATTATACATAAAACAATGTATCTACAAAGTAACGCCTGACACAAAGCACAATGTCACATGTATTTGCAATGAAAGAGATGATTTATTGTTTTTATATTGCACTTTGATTAAATACAATAACAGTAGCGGTGAAATGTGGACATTTTACCAATGTTTTTCTATATTAAAAGCAGTTAATCTTGAATAAAAAACACACCTCACACCTAAAAGTCATTACTCATTACAAAGCATTCTGCCATGACCGCCATGATCAGTGTTGCCAGCCGTGTCTTGTAAAAAGTCGCCTAAAATATATAAAAAAAGTAACCTTTTTGTGTGAAAAATAACCTTTCGTATTTTTTCCAGTGGAATGGTAAAAAGTTGATAGAATACATGAGGATATAAATAAACCAATCATCATGAGGAGCTCAGTATTAAAGTGGGACATAAGCCATTTGGATTATTTTTGAGTAGAGCGAGTTTTTTGTTGTGTATATACCGGTATGAAAAATCTGATATTTTTTCTACCTGCATAACCTTGCCGGCGTAAATAGCGGGTACTCAAAATGCAAAAAGTCAGATTGAGCGATCAATCAGATTTGTCGAGTGAGCGAGAAGCTATGGTTAATTTGTAATTTACACATTTATTTTTATTTTTTTTAGTTTATTGAGGTAACAAACAGTAATACATATTTTAATAATAAAGTAACATATTACATGGTTGCATTAACCAGCGAAGTTTCCGGTAAAATTTATAATATATATATATATAAAAACATAGATTAAAACATTAAAGAAAACATAAAGTGATAGAAAAAAAAAAAAAAATATGGAAAATATAAAAAAATATAAAAAATATAAAAAAATAATATATATATATATATATATATATATATATACAACAGAAATGAAAAAAAAAAAACATACAAATTATAAAGCATATTATAGGATATATAAATAATCCAAATATTATTATTATAATAAAAAGAAGGAAAACAAACATAATGAGAATGAAAAAAAAAATAATAACATGCAGCAGGGGTGAAGAGTTCGTAATTAACAATTTGTTTAAATTTTTTCTATTACTGATTTAATAAATTGGCCTGAGGGCAAATGAAAAATATCAGAGTCGTAAAAGATATCATTGAATTTTGTGCACGTCCTTCAGAGAAATGAATGTTGTGTGTAATTTGTTTTTGAGTGTGGGATGTGGAATAGTTGGTTTGATCTTGTGTTTCTTATTGGACAGTGGAAATTAATGTTTTCTAGAAGACAGTTGTTGTCAACAACGTTGTTAATGATTTTGAATAAAAATTTTTGGTCGGATATATTTCTTCTATCTTCTAAAGTTGATAAATTATGGAATGTTAATGAGTCTTTTAGGTTTTCTGATATTCGAAAGGATTTAAAGTCTAGGTGTTTCAATGTCTTTTTTTGAATTCTTTCTAACCTTTCAATATTTACTTTGTATTGGGGATTCCATATGACTGATCCGAATTCTAATATTGAGCGAAACGTGTTCCTCTTTCACAATAGTGTGAAAGAGAAAGAAGTAAAGTTTTGCAATAAGTGTATAGTCCATGATTTAGCAAGCCGTTAGCCAACACGAAAAAAAAACAAAAGAGCATTCCGTTTGACGTTGGTTCTGAAAAATCACCTAAAAGTAACCTTTTGAGTAGTGTAACCTGAAAGAAACCTTTCAGAGTAAAAAATCACCTAAAAGGTTACAAAAGTAACCTTCTGGCAACGCTGGCCATGATTCTTCATTCAAACAGAGATGTTCTGCCCAAAAAAATTATTTCCCTAGATTTCGAAGTGAAATTTCCCTAGAATTTCACATTTACGCAATTACCTACGTAGCCACCCGATTGTGTAACACTAATCCTGTTATATGTTAATTAATATGATAATTAATTGGAAAGATATCGGAACTTGGTAAATATACTAATAATACCGTGATTTTCCAAATAAAACACTTTTTGCTAGGTGAAGTAATAATTTAAAAGTACGAATACACTCACCACTGAATTAGAAACTGAATTCCAAATTAAAAAAAACACTTTGCAAAATAAAAATCATAAGCAACCCGCCGCTCATTTGTACCAAGCGTGGTATTTTGAAGACCCCCCCCCCCCCCCCGAACGTGTCACGTAGTATGGGTACGTTCCATAATATCATTTTGAGTTGTCAGTGTTAAAAATAACATTGCATGTAAGTACATGAACAATAATTAAGATTCATAGGAATTCCAAAAAATATATATACGTATATATATATATGTTATGATTAAGGTTTTCACGGGTGTAAGATGTATATCGTAAACCGACACATACAAATAGATACTTAAACGCCAACTCAAATCATTACCCATCTCAGTTGTCATCAGTTATAAATACCCTAGTTACCCGGTCAAAACGACTAGCGGACAAAGATCATATTCATGAAGAACTGGGTCTTCTTAGTAGTGCTCTTCAAGCAAACGGTTTCTCCAAATATTTAATAGACAAATCCATAAATAAACGCAAAAAAACTATTTCTGAAACGAAAGAAGAACCCCTTTCTATAGCAATTCTCCCATTCATCAAAGGCTCGACAGATAAAATCAGTCGAATCCTCAAAAGAAATAAAATCAAAACTATTTATAAATCAGAAAATAAAATCTCGTCTCTATTAAGAAGTCCAAAGGACCACATTCCACTTGAGTCACATGGTATTTATAAAATACCTTGTGGGGCATGTGAAAAGGTGTATATTGGACGTTGCAATAGAAAAATATCATGTAGAATTGCAGAACATAAAGTAGATGTCACTAATAAACGCTTAACTTCATCCATAGTGCAACACGTCCTTAATGAAGGTCATAAAATAGACTTTAATAATACAAAAACAATAGCTAGCATATACAATGAACCAAAAAGAATTTACCGCGAAGCAATAGAAATTTATAAACATAAAAATAATATGAATACTAGAAATGACGCAATCAGAATTCCCAACACCTGGAAAGTCTTAATCGATGAAAATACCCCAAAAACGGCATTTCCAAAATTACCAGTAGTGTCTCCAATTAGCCTTACCAATCAGGTATCTACTGTCAGCCCCGCCCCCCACCCCCTCCACCATCAATCACCTGCAACCCGGGTACTTCGTTCTAGACATAAGAAGTGACTTGCACTCACTTAAGTTTTAGCTTTTGGACCGAACAGACATGCGAAAGCTATCAGTTTGAGACAAAAACTCAAGACATAAGGCCTCTGAAGATGGACAGTGTGATCTGTCCGAAACGTCAGGAGTTAAAAAGTCCTTTTAAGGACTACGTTACGCGGGTAAACCGAGAAAACTGTTCTACATATATATATATATATATATATAAATATTACCAGTAATATTGTCATATGTAATAAAAATTTTGCCAGAGTTCGAAATTTCCCTAGATTTTGTCCTGATTTCCCTTTTCCCTAAAAAATATTTTTCTCCCCTAGATCTAGGGAAATTTCCCTCGACATGACATCACTGATTCAAAATGACAACTTAAAAAGTAAAAAACTAACGGTGGGTGAAGACCACCATAGATACGGTGCGTTTCTGGGAGTCTTTAAAAATTAAAACTTTGACAATTATTTTAACTATCAAAACTAACTATAAAAATAAAAATAAAAATGCAGTTATTTAAGTTTGAAGGTCTTTATTCATTAAAAAAAATAAAAAAAATTGGACTGGAGTTCTCTATTCTGGTATGTGCCAATGCGGATGGTTCCGACAAGTGGCCTTTATGGGTAATCGGGAAGGCCAAAAAACCAAGATGTTTTAAAAATATCAGGAAACTTCCGTGCACATACCGGAACAATAAATCGGCATGGATGACATGCAAGACGTTCCATGAAACATCCTTAGCATGGACAGGAAGATGGCTGCACAAGACAGAAAAATAATTTTGTTTGTAGACCACTGCGCTGCACATCCAAAAGACCTTGGCTATTTGAAAAATGTAAGGGTGGAATTTCTTCCCGCCAATACAACATCAGTGCTGCAACCAATGAACCAGGGAATAATTGCTTCCCTGAAGCAGCACTTCAGGAAAAAAATGGTCTGTAGATTGCTACAAAAGATGAGTGAAGAAAATCAAAGCTATAAATTGGATTTGCTCGAAGCCATTTGCTTCCTTTCGTCTTCCTGGAGCTCGGTGACACAGCAAACCGTTGCCAACTTTTTCAGGAAAGCCGGGTTCCAGGACACCCCGGAAGAGAGAGAGCAGCCTGAAGGTGATTTCAGTGCCACATGGGATGTTCTCCCTTGCTCCCTGAAGACCTGTGATCTTCACCGCCGTAGTCTCCGACCTTCATCACACAGCAGCATCACTCACGGCACCACTGTACTTCTGTCACTCCGCTCCGCATCGACCTCCGCTACGTAGCTCAACAATAAAGACTGACTCATTACATTGACTGATGACTTTTATTTCTCGCCCCGTCTCTACCGATCCGGCCCGTTCCCTCATATATGGATAAGATAATATGTATATATATATATATACATTTTTTTTCACCACTTGGATCATATAAGCTTGTTTTGACATAGGAATGACATATGTCCCGCACTCGAGTTATTAAATGGCAAAAATTGTATCCCACTTAACCCGTCAAAGGCCAGCAAATTCCAGGAAAAATATGGAAATTTCGTAACAAAACACGATTTTGAATTTTGAATTGAATGTTTTGTTGATTAATTTTGAGCTATTGTATATTTTATTGACTGAAACACGTTCCTAGAACAATAAACTATGTACCAAAACAACATTACTTGCATTAATTACGTAAATTAATAGGTTTTACGATGTTTTAGTCGAGGAACACGCATAAATTGTGACAGTTAAATTCGCGGCAAAAATGGCATTTCAATGTCATAGACAAAATCGTTTTAAAAATATTCTGGGGTTGCAAGGTGAATGAAACTAGTGGCTATATCATCTATGATGTTAGCGCAAGCGATTCTGACAGTGTTCTTCATACAAATTCTGTACATAGAAGGGCCAAAATCGCAGACCAGAAGTTTTTTGTCGAAAATATTTGAATTATTTTCTCGCGCATACGACGCGCGCGCCGGCGCGTCTCCGGCCTGTCACCGGTTAAGAAGTTTTCCCACTTAAGAAGTTTTTTTCCCCGGTCCCTTGGAAAACTTCTTAAGAGAGTTTCACTGTATTGGTGTTGTTGTAGCCGAAAAAATTTTCATACAAAAGACCGATTTTCTTAATATTAGCACTCTGGCACACCCAAAAGTCACGAGCCCCCTTTGATATTCAACCAACTATTATCTTGTTTGGAGATTGACTATCATCAGGGACTGCAAGACTGCAGTTGTTCAGACTGCAAGACTGTTCAGACTGCAAGCCTGGAACAAGTAGAACATGTTTTATCTTTTGTATCCAGACCTGGAGCCGTCCATCTCCATCCCAGTGGGTGACTCACCTCACCTGTTTGCTCCCATCTCTCCGGCGGCCAGCAGTACCCGCGCCACCAACTCCCTGCTGGAGATGCTGCAGCGGGGCCAGCAGCAGCAACAACAACAACAGCAGCAACAACAGCAGCAGCAGCCGCAGCAGCACCAGCACATGCCGCACCAGCACCAGCAGTACCATCACAAGCCCACAATGGGTGAGTAACTAGACTGTGGTGAGAGGAACGGCAGTGCCACTTTTTTCACATAAAATTTAATTTTCCGTTTGAGGCCAAAATTTTCAATCAAATTGATTAATTATTTTTCTTTATTTATTTTTAACTTTATGAGTAAAACCTCAAATTGTAATATTTAATTAAATGAAGCCAATATTAGCAAAAGTCAATTGAAAGTCTGGAGACAAAAAAATCAGAAAAAGACATTGGCACCTCTTGGACTCGAACTCAGAACCTTTCGCTTTCCTGGGTTCGAGTCCCAGAGGTTCTAATATCTTTTTCTGATTTTTCAGTCTCCAGACTTTAGATTGAGTTTCTCTAATATTGAAATTCGCCTCTCGCCAATTCACCCGCTTTTAAACTTGCTGGCTAGTAGCTTGTAAACTCGCTCAATGTAATCAAGGCTTTAATAACTCTAGTTTGATAATATAGCTATTTATTTCCCAACAACATTGTGAAGTTACGTTTTTGTTTTAGAAATGCCTGGCAAGATCCACAGCCTGGAGGAGCTGGAAGCACGCATGCTGGGGAACGTCCAGCAGCAACATCAACAGCAACAGCAGCAACAACAGCAACAGCAGCAACACTTGCAGCAACAGCACCTCCAGCAGCAACAACATCAACAGCAGCAGCAACAGCAGCACCGCAGCATGCAGCAGCACCAGCCGCCGCAGGATGATGACATCAACGCCTTCAAGAAGATGGTAAGAGAACCTTGTCACCACCGTAAAGTGACTGCAAACAAGCTCTTCACTCCCAATATTGCATCCGAAACTGTTTGCAAATTACAGCTTCAAATGCAACAGGAAAATGGATTGTAAATCAAACGAAATAACGAAACGAAAACAGTGTTTGCTAGAAGTGGACGATTATATTATAATATGTGTATATGGTAAGATTATGGATTACAAAGGAAGTAGGGAAAACCAATCACTTACCACTGAGATGCCGAACACAACACATAAAAACAAATGACACCAACCAGTTCCTTCAAATGTTCCAAATCTTCTCGTTTTTTAACAAAAATGCACTTCAATTCAGTTGTTGTTATTCTTCTATTTTCGAATGCTTTCTTCAGCAAGGTGATATGGTTAGTGAGGGTAGGAACTGGATAAATGACATTCCGGTAGGAACTATGCATATTATCATTTCAAAACCAAACACTCAAAATAAGCCAAATTCTGGATACCATGACCATGGTCTCACTGGATTTAGTTGGTACTTGAACTAGTATGGGGTGAACGAATGTTGTCATGATCAATCCCCGACCTATCGACCCCCGTGTGGCATGTATGCAAGTTTATATAAAATTGCATTTCATTCAATCGTTAATTTATTTTTATGCATACAGGGTATTAACCGGTCAAAGGCCGTGACATTTAGCGGAAATTCGCGGAACTTCGCAAAAAAACACCAAAAAACCACAACTTTGAATTTTGAATTGAATGTTTTGTTGATAAATTTTGAGCTATTGTATATTTTATTAACTGAAACACGTTCACAACACAATAAGCTATCTACTAAAACCACATTACTTGCATTTATTACGTAAATTAATAGGTTTTATGATCGTTTTATTCGCGATACACCCATTAATTGCGACCGTTAAATTCGCGACAAATTCTGACAGCCGATTGTCATAGAAGAAATCGTTTTTAAAATATTCCAGGGTGACTAGGTGAATGAAACTTGTAGCGTCTCCGAGAGTAATGACAGCGCAAGCGATTCTGACACTGTTCTCCATACAAATTGTGTACATAGAAGGGCCAAAATCGTGGACCAAAAGTTTTTTGTCGGATGTATTATTCAAATATTTGAATTATTTTCTCGCGCATGCGCATATGACGCGCGCGCCGGCGCGTCTCCGGCCTGTCAGAGGTTAAGGGACGTACTTGACTTACTTTAACCAGTGATTCCTGACATTATTTGAAGTAAAAAATGTAAATGAAATTTTGGTCTCCGGTGACTTTTTTTGACCACTTTTTTTTTTTTCAAAATTTTTTCTTCAAAATCAAACAAAAAATTTTTTCTTCCGCATATCGTCACTAGTCACTCAGCCGGGTGTCCCGACGAACCCCCTACCCTGCCTCCAACTATTCAACAACTACTATTTTTTTATGTTTTTGTAGAAAAAAAAAAAAAAATCAAAAATGTCACCGGAGACCAAAATTTCATTTACATTTTTTACTCCAAATAATGTCAGGAATCGCTGGTTAAAGTAAGTCAAGTATGTCCCTTAACACCCTGTATATTTAACATTTTATTGGGAACCATTTATTGAGTAACCAACATCCCTGCCATTGGTCACCCCAAGTGGTTCGCTATGTTTGGTGACTAAGCAGGGGTGCCCGCGATCATGGGGTGAGGTTTGTCTAGAGGTCTTGGCGGCCGTTTGCTGTGTCTTCCTTGCTATCATGGTGAGAATGTGATCTAAACGGTGATAGAAAGAGAAAACAACACGCTTTATGTTAAAAACTAAAAGTTAACCACAAAATAATTAAAATGTTCATCTTTATGAAACCAAAGTCTCCACATATTTATGAAACCAGGCCTGAGGAGTTAAAGTGACGTAATAATGAGATGAAAGAAGATTAACTAATGCTAATTTTTATTTCAGATGGCCCAAGCCCTACCGTCCAGCAACGGGCCAGTGCCCTCCAAGCCACACGGGCCCCCGTTAAGCCTACTTCAGGTAAAATATTGCCACTAATAAATAATATTAATTGAATTTAATGTGTCCATCGTCCAGTTGATTAGTCAGACATCTCCGAAAAATTTAAAATTTGAGTTGAGTATGTCGTTATTTATAAAAGTGTGCCCTCTGTCTGGTACGATACTCAGTTTACTCATAAAAACTAACAAATCAATTATAATGCACAAAAACTTATAGTGAAATAAATAAAAAAAATTATAGAAAAATGAAACAATACAACTTTGTATAAACCACTTAAAAAAAATTATGTTTTCTGGGTTACTAGTAGAAGATTTCAAAATGTTGTACTAATGTACCTCGCTGTTGGGCCTCCCGGTGTCATTTTATAGCATTCTAGTAAGTTCCCGGCATGCGTTGCAAATGCCACTTAATAAAGAAATTGATTCTCCCTACTTGTGTCCTTTCCCATTCGTCCACCTTCCCCTCCTTACCCCTTTCGCTTTCATCCCTCCCGCGATTCCCTTCCACCTTCCCCCTTCCGCTTTCCTTTTCCACCTTCCCAGCTTCCCCCCCCCCCACCCTCTGCCCCCTCCAGTGTATCCCCCTCTTTCATTCCTCCCCCTCTTCCTTCTGGATTCCCCCCTCTCTCCCTCCTTCTCTCCCTGCTGCTAAACTAAATGAAATACACTCATTTTTCAAACAACTCGTGCGTCACCTATTTTTTTAATACAAATTTCATAATGCCAGAGCTCACCAGTATATATAGAAACCTTCAAGGGCGTGCACACAACAACTCATTAAAGATTCATAGCAATCGGATGAATAGTTTACGAAATAATTTAGAAACCATCGCGCACATCAAATCCCCAAAGTTTCATCGCACACGGATGAATGGTTTAGCAACGCATAATTTGATGATGTCAGAGCTCACTGTTATATATAGAAAACGTCGCGGGCATGCGCACATCAAATCCTCAAAGTTTCATCACAATCGGATGAATGGTTTAGCAATGCATAATTTCATGAAGCCAAAGCTATCACTATCTACTTGAATAAAAATCTCATGTCACGGTTTTGTGGTCGCACTCCTCCGAAACCAACATAGATACAAGCAAGCAAGCAAACATCGATTTTTATATGTGTAGAAGATTTAATATGTAAAGCACAGACACATAACTAATTTTATGGTGTATTCATTAACTCAAAGTAGGTATTTGGAGATGTGTGACTAATCAAGTGGGCGATGGATGTGATGTGATATGAGAATGAATTTTATCTTTTGGCTTGGTTGTAACGAATGTGTTGTGTTGTGGCCGTTCCTAGGAACGCGAGCAGGCCATGCGCTCAAACAGTAATTGGTTAGTGCAGATGCTGAACAAGTCCCAGCAGGAGGACCAGCACCACCAGCAGCAGCAGGCGGCCATGGAGGCGCAGCACATCCACCACCAGCAGCAGCAGGCGCCGCCCGTCAGCCAGGACGTGCTCTACAAGCTGTTCCAGGTGCAGCAGGTAAATATGATGCATCCCGAACTGGATTACCAATTACAGCTTCAGATGCACTTGGAAATTGACTGCAAATACTAGACAATGAGATGAAATGGTATTTGCTGGAATTGCGTGAATAATATGTGTAGGGAAAAATAATGGACACAAGGAAGAAGGACAACCGATCACTTACCTCCATGTGGACCCGAACAACCAACAAAATGCTTTCAATTTAGTCCCAATTCTTCTTTTTTCAGAAACAAATGCACTTGAATTCACTCTTGTCATTTTCATTGTCACTCACTCTTGTCATCTCATTCCATTTTCAAATGCTTTTACAGCAAGGTGATATAGTTAGGGAGGGTAGGTACTGGATAAATGACATCCCAGTAGGAACCATGCATATCATCGTTTCAAAACCAAACACCCTTCAAAGTTGTACCCATTAGTAATGATGTAACGAATATTCGCATATTTTTGCATATTCACAACCGCATTTGCAAAGTTTGAGCGAATGTTTTGTGAATATGAACATAAAAAAAAAAAAATTAGGTTAATAAAAAATCCATTCGTTTCTTATTTTTTTATTATTAAAAAAATTCTTGAAGCGATATCTGTTTCATATCGGATTTGGTACTTTGATGGGAAGATGATGCCAATTCAAATGTTTTAGATGCATCCTGTTTTCGTTTTTCACACTTTTCAAATTCGGAAAACTCTGTTTTATGCATTGCCTTCAAATGATTTTTATAGCCATTGTAGTTCTTCCTTTTCTAGAATATTCCTTGTTACACAGCTTGCCTTTAGCTCGTTCAGCGTCGCAAAGTGTAATATAATTCAAAATTTCACTAGAATCTGATTTACTAATGTTAATCACTAATCTAACCTCAAAATTAACTAATTTTTGTTTGCGACCAAACGACAAATGAATTATGACAACCGATCGGCTTTTTTCGGATAAACTCGGAAATTCTCGGCACAAGATGCAAACGTGAACCACTAAGCCATACATAATTGGCGCCAAATTAAAAAAAAAACTCAATATTCTTATTTGCATTCGCAAATGTCGGTAGCAGATAATGCGAATATATGCATGGTTGATGTTTGTCACTAGAGAACTGGCCTTTTCTACGATTCGTTCTTGAGTTCACAAGCTCAGCTGTGAAATGATTTGCCGGCCTCTGTGTTTCCTCCCTCCTACAACATGGGTCTCTTCCAAACTGAAAAGATGTTCACTCCTACCTCTCCCCGAAAAGACCTTCCACACAGCATCTCCAAAGATGACATAGGCCCGAGAGAAATTATATTCCTCAGGACCTCCTGTGTGGAGTAGAGATCTGGTGAGTTCTGCATTTTCCCAGAGGCCTCCGAGGTGTGCTTCCTTTTAAAAGTACTTGAGTTCTAGGAGCAGGTTTAGTAGCTTGCTATGTAACCGAACGTAGAGGAAACCACTCGGGGTGAAATATGGCGGAGGTTGATTATCCAATAGATGGTTCCCAGGGCGGTGATACCCACACCCGCCTCCCAAATTGAACATTTACTGTTGTAAAAGTATTACTGTACATTCAGGGAAAGTTAGGCCCTTAGACCACAAGGATACACAAGTATTTGATACTTTCATTTTGTACTTTCACATCCTGTATTGGACTTATAACTGCTGTAATTTAATTTGACGTTATAATTATCCCATTTCAGCAAAATCGTCCCCAGGAACACGTCAACAAGGTGATGCCAAGCAACGTCAATCACAATCATTCCAGTAGACACTACCAGGTAAATAGAATAATTTTACCTACCAATAAAATTTATATTTTGTTTCCATCGATGCCTGGAATCCATTATGAGAGAGAGCTAGCTCTTTCGCCCTTATAGTTTCAGTTTCGCGCGTGTTTATTCCCTATATTTGCCCTTTTTTTATTCGACTTACCACATTTTCTCTCTGCTGGCAACACTAGTGACGCGCATCTCAGATCACGTGATGTTATTGTTTGTCATATGACTCGTAATGCACCAGGTAGGGATTACCTGGATTCCAGGCATCGATGGAAACAAAATATAAATTTTATTGGTAGGTAAAATTATTCTATTTTGTGTTCCGTATCGATGCCTGGAATCCATTATGAGATGTGTTTGCTCTCACCTGGTGATCTGAAAACTTAGCGTTATATGTGATGCTATTTACACTGGAGTAAAGAATGGAGCCATTGAGTGCTGGAGGTGCTCACTTCTGGAGTGCGCTATCTCCTTCTGGTAGAACTTCCGGAAGGTGTGCTCGGACTTCCAATTCCCTCTAGCAAGAATCTCCTCTATGGGGTAGTCTTCCAACCAGTTTAAGGAGGCTACAGCCGAGCGTACACTTCCCGGGGTTGCGTGGACTCCAGCTTTTCTGAGGACTGATTTGATCCATCCCCCTATTATCGTTTGCGTTGCCGGTTTTGTTTCTGCTGATGTGGTCACAAATAGGTTCTTTAGTAGTGGACCTCTTCTGGCTGTAGAGAGGGCAACGACTTTTCTCAACCATTTAAGGAGGTTGATGTTATCTTTTTGTGAGCCCGTCAGTTTCCAACCCGATTGTTTATGGTTGGCTGTGTCGGTTTTTGCCCCAAAAATTGGCCACAGGGTAATAGAGTTCCTCTTGTCGATGAAATGTTCTGGGGCGTGACGCCAGGACGAGGAGTATTGCTGCCCTCCGTGACGCTTCAAACAGCGAGTCTTCTGTGGGGGAATTCTTGACCAGCCAGTCTATTACTTGTCTGGGATACCAGATAGGGGCTTTCTCCTTGGTCCTCCTTGCCATTGAGATTGCCTTGAGAACGTGTCTTACCAAGAAATCAAAGCTGATTTTTCTCGCATTCTGAGCTGGGCCGCAGAAGGTAACAATGGCTGACTTGTGGACCTGAATGGTCCCTGGGGCTAGGCCTCCTTGAACAAATAGGTGGGCTAGATACCTGGCAACCGTAGTTGGTGGGGGATTGTTGACGTCCACACCGTTTTGAGTGCCCCATTTACGCCACCTATCCCACGCAGGTTTGTAGGTCTTCGGTGTAGACTCTCTCCAGGATGACTTGAGGAGTTGGCGTTCTTCCTGACTCCGTGTTGTCAGGGCTTGTTCCCACCCGCAATTCTCCAGACCTCTAGTTCCAGATCCTGAATCCTGGGAGGGGGTAGTCCTGTCGATGTGTCTATGAGGACTCCCTCTAGGTTGCGCAGGCGTATGGGAGGTTCGTCTGTTCGCTGTTTTAGGTCGCTTCTCCAGAAAGTCTTCTCCCATTTTGGGACGACTAGAAGGAACATGCCCTTTGCCTGATTTAGGTGGGTAAGCACTCTCGGAACGAGGTTTGGTGGAGGGAATACCCAAGCTAGATTGTAGTCCCAAGGTTGACTGAACGCGTTGGGAAAGCAGGCTAAGCAGTCGCTTGAGTCTCTGGAGACGTATGTTGGTACCACGTGAGCAGTGGCTGAAGCGAACAGGTCTATTTGAGGGCGACCCCATTTTTTTTAATATCTCCTTCGTTGCCGGACTTAGTAGATGCCACTCTGGAAGCGGTGCGCCCCGAGAGAGACGGTCCGCAATTCCGTTGTATCTTCCTGGAATGTATTGGGCTGTCAGAGATATCTCCATCTGGTCTACGAAATCCAGTAGCTCCCGCGTTGTTTCCAGAAGGGCTAACGATTTTGTACCCCCTTCCTTGTTGACATAAGCCACTACTGTCTTGTTGTCTGTCTGCAATAAGACATTCGTCTTGTTAAGATAAGACATTGGGCTTGTCCTTCCAATGGCTGCTAGCCACCACTGTATATCCTGCCGTGCTGCGTTGGGCAGAGCAACGGGCCGCGATGGTTTCAGGTGCTGTATGCGGCGGCTGAACCTCTGCAGTCTGCGGCAATGCAAGCGACCACGAGGGATCACGAAATTTGCAAAGTTGAGTCTTCCCAGTAGACCGAGAGCCTGCCTGGGAGAGCAACTGCCGACTTCCAAGGGAACCTGCAAGGCTTGGCGTAGACCAGCGCACTTGCGGTCGGAGAGAGACTTTTGATCTGCTCTCGTGTCCCATGTTATACCCAGGAACTCCAACTTCTGCGTGGGTGTCAGGACACACTTGTCCG
This sequence comes from Limnephilus rhombicus, assembly GCA_929108145.2. NCBI lineage: Eukaryota > Metazoa > Arthropoda > Insecta > Trichoptera > Limnephilidae > Limnephilus > Limnephilus rhombicus. Next base: position 12,003,433 of record OV815291.1, read on the forward strand.
GGTGCAGTCTGCGGCAATGCAAGCGACCACGAGGGATCACGAAATTTGCAAAGTTGAGTCTTCCCAGTAGACCGAGAGCCTGCCTGGGAGAGCAACTGCCGACTTCCAAGGGAACCTGCAAGGCTTGGCGAAGACCAGCGCACTTGCGGTCGGAGAGAGACTTTTGATCTGCTCTCGTGTCCCATGTTATACCCAGAAACTCCAACTTCCGCGTGGGTGTCAGGACACACTTGTCCGGGTTTATGCACCAGCCTAGCTGTTGAAGTGTGTGCACTATAGCAACGGCTTGGGAGGTGAGAAGTTTTCTGGACTGGTTTGCTACTAAGAAGTCGTCTAGGTAGACTACAATCCTGAGTCCCTTTTTCCTTAGTAGTTCTGCTACCCAGTTTGAGAGCAGCGAGAAGATCCTTGGCGCTGATGACAGGCCGAAGGGCAGACACGTCGTCTGAAGGAGCTCTCCGTTGTACACGAGGCGCAGGAACTTCCGGTGTGATCTTGCGATTGGCACGTGGAAGTAAGCCTGAGAGAGGTCGACTTTTATCAGCCAGTCGTCGGGTTGGAGGAATTCCGGGACCCGAAAATGACTGAAGAGTCTGAAGGGCTTTAGTCTATGAAGACGTTCAAGGCCTTCAAGTTGAAGATGGGCTTGAGGGTGTGGTCTGATTTGGAGGTAAGGAACATACCTGACAGGAAGCTTGGGGAGTCGTCTGCTGCCTCCAGGATTTTTGACGCTTTCATCGTTTCGATGTGTGCGGTCATGCCTGGAGACAACCTTGTCCTGAAATTCTGCTTCAGCTCGGCCGATGGGAGCGCCCGAGGAGGTTTTGATATGAAGTGTATCCTTGCTCCTTTTAGAATGTTCAGGATTAGCGGTGATGCTCTCAGCTCCCTCCACACCTCCTGATATGCCTTTAGGCGTCCTCCCCAGAATGGCTCCGGCCTCCAGTCACCTCCATCGCCTTCTACCCCGATCGCTGGCCGCCTTGCGAGAGGGCTCTGGCTTTTTGGCGGGCTGCCTGTACGTCCTGTCTTTCTCTGGCCTAGGGGCAGGTCGAAAGGGCTTCCTAGGTCGGGAGTGTGGAGCCTCTATCACCGGTCTTGCTGCTTGTGAGGTAGAGGGTTGAGGTTGACGGGGGATATACGACGAGGATGCACTACCGAATATCTTGTCTCTTCCCCCGTTTGCCACGATATAACTTGCTAGTTCCTCTTTATTGAAGAGGTGACTGGCGCTCGGAGGAATCCTGGCAAGGCCTTCCTTGATGTACGGGTCCCTTACTCCCTCTAGCAGGGCCTTTCGCCTACTTTGTAGGCATTCCGTTCGCCTTCCGCATAAAATCTGTAGGACGTCGTCCGTGGTCTTACTGTACTTGGCAAACATCCCCTGAATCTTGTCAAACAGAGTCGCAGGGGTCAAGCAGGTGCCTGGTTCGGATGCCCAGTTTACCAGTGCCTGCATGTTTCCTCTGACCGACTCTGTTTGGGATAGCACTGCATTGGAGAGGGCTCCCAGGGAACGGTCCAGGGCTGGCGCGAAGGAGTTGTTCTTATCAAACCTCCTAGTTCTTCATTTACCTCCAGCTCTACGAAGGCGGGCGTGGCGGTGTATACTTTCTGTGTTTCGGCATAGCGAACACGCGATCATTCCTCCGAGCCAAAACGCTGAAGAGCCGAGATAACTGCGACTCTTCTTGCGCCCGCCTTCGGAATCGGCGATTCCTTCACCAATGTGCTTGGATTGCAGAACTCCAAAACGTTTTTCTGAGCGGCTAGGCTGGCGGGCATCTCTAAAAACCCCGATTCTACCTCTTGCCGCATCTCTCCCGCGGAGTCTTCTTTGTCCGAGACCGTTTTCTCCGCGAACTCTACCCGATTCCCAGATAAAACGTCCGTTATGGCCGACATCTGTTGCATCAGGATGTCTACCCGAGGATCCCGATAGTAATGCCTTTCTTCCGAAGTGTCGGATCCAGAGCTTTCGCGCGGCATTTGGCGTTTCCGAGAAACTCGTGCTTGATCATTGTTTCCGATTGGCGAAGCGTCTTAGTTGTCGATATCACTCATTTTGTTGCACAGTTTAAACACGTAAACAACCGAAAAAACACACTAAATAATTAGTCAATTTCTCAGAAAACTATCTATCACGGTATATTTAATGTTTAAACTGAAAGAGCAGGGAATAAACTTCGATTTTCGACTCAAAATTGGTTTTTTAAGTACAGCGAAACACGAAAACTGCTTTCGGCGCGAAAAAACGGCGTCATATGACAAACAATAACATCACGTGATCTGAGATGCGCGTCACTAGTGTTGCCAGCAGAGAGAAAATGTGGTAAGTCGAATAAAAAAAGGGCAAATATAGGGAATAAACACGCGCGAAACTGAAACTATAAGGGCGAAAGAGCTAGCTCTCTCTCATAATGGATTCCAGGCATCGATACGGAACACAAAATAACAACTATCCATTTGTACTGTTTTATCAATATTTATCATACATCATTTCATCAACATTCTGCTAACGTCAATACCAAACTAATGATTGTGTTATTGCAGGTGTCTCCAATTCCCAATGACTTGCAAGCTTACATGAACAACCTTCAGCCGTCCCGGGATCTGCTGCAGCGGCCAGAAGCCCAGGCCATCGTTCACGGTAAGTCCGCCTACAAAAAATGTGTCCTAACCTAACCTACTTCCAAAACCTTTACCGTAGGGGTACCCGGGTTCATGGTGTAATGTTTGTCTATTTCGTGTCGTGGCGGACCGGATCGGGAGAGGCCTGTTGAGGGAGACCCTTTAACCCAGTGTTTCTTAACCTCTTATTGGCCGGAGACGCGAATCCATGCGTAGTTTGTGCGCATGCGCGCGGAAAAAAATATGTTTGTGTGCGATTTTTACCCTTCTATGTACAGAATTTGTATGAAGGACAAGGTCAGAATCGCTTGCGCCAACATTTGCCCAGGATCTAGGCAAAAATTTCATTCACCTGGCAACCCCAGAATATTTTTAAATGATTTTATCTGTGGCATGGAAATGTCAAATTTGCCGCAATTCTTTCTGTCAAAATCTGATGCATGTTACTTGACAAAAATATCGTAAAACCTATCAATTTACGTAATTTACGCAAGTAATGTTGTTTTGGTACATAGTTTATTGTTCTAGGAATGTTTTTCGGTCAATAAAATATCTTTTCGGTCAATAAAATATAAGATAGCTCAAAATTAATCCACAAAACATTCAATTCAAAATTCAAAGTGGTGTTTTGTTAGGGAATTTTCGTGAAAGGGCCTGGCCTTTAAGAGGTTAACCGTATTGAAGGAATCACCACAGTAAAATTATCCAGCCCTCATTATTTAACTTCTTTTGTGGTTAACTTTTATATTTGAAAATAAAGCGTGGTGTTTTCTCTTTCTAACAACGTTTAAATCACATTTCTTACTATGAAAGTAAGGGAGACACGACGATTTCTGTAAGACCTGTATGAGTTGTTCCGAAAACTTGACAGGTTAACCGGTCAGCAACGTAAGCAGATATACGCATTAAAATGACAATAGCAGTCAAGTACAATAAGCGTGTTTATACATCAACGCGTGTGTCTCCATAGAAATCGTTGTAACTACGTCATTGTTTTAGTGACATCCCTAAAACAAAAAGTAAAAGGTCGATAGTAGATCAAGCTGTACATCCCTATCAAGTTGTCCATAGAAATACATAAAAAGAATATTCTGTCAGACACGCGGTTGTCGCATATTTTACCCACCAAATCGCCTACGGGCCGCTCGACATTGTTAATTTTTATTAAATATTTTTATATGAAATGATAAAAAAGTGAGGCAACAAAATTGTTTATTATACATTTATACAATAGAATAAGTATTGTTTTTTACATAATCCGTGATTTTTAGTACCGTTTTCACATAAAAACATCACGTGAGTCATTTTTACATTTTTTAATGTTTGCATTCTAAATTTTAATATTCACAAATGTTAATATTTATTTGTAATATAACAATTTGAAAGCTTATTTCGTAACCTTTCTAAAACAGTTTAGTATTCGCCTACGTTCAGAAATGTTTCATTTATAGAGCTTTAATTGTGAAGCGGTAATAACACAAAGTTTTTGTAAAACTGACATTTTGTTTGAGACATTAAAAGTGAATATTTGCCAAAATTCGGAGGGGTTAAGAAATCGTTTTTGTGAAATTTTTATTCTGGGAATCTCTGTGTGCCAAAAATTTTGAATTATGCGTTTTTAAATTGACTCGGTTAGCTACTGAGAATAAATATTGCTTGTGTGTTTAGGTCTGAAGCAGGGTGAAATCACTCCTGGCCACCTAATGCAGCAGATCAGCAACCCGGCCCTGCAGAGCCGCCACCGAGAGCTGCTGGCCTCCATCCTCAAACTGCACGACCAGTCCACGCGCTCGCCTCGCAACACCGCCCGCCTGGCGCTGCCTCCCCAGCAGCAGCTGCGGGTCAGCCCGCTGCCACCCAATGGTACGACCCAACCACCAACCACCCACCTACTATATGCTTTAGATTTGAAGCAACATCCCATTCCATCATTTGACCCGAGCAACCCGAGTGTATCAGACAGCAGGAACTTATTTCTGATATCTGTTTCATTTCGATTTCCTACTTCTATACGGCCTCCTTAGTCGAGGGGTAGGGCTCTGGACTCACAATCCAAAGGTCGCAGAATTGAATCCCGGCGTGTGCAAATAAATTTTATTTGTGTTATTCCACAATTAATTCATTTAAAAAAAATGTATACAATATTTGCTGCACGTTCCAGAGTGGAAGATCCTTTGAGTATCGCCCTGGTGTAAGACCACCATTCAGAATTGAAATGGCTCTAACCGTGTTTGGTGACCAGATCTGAATAGCCAGGTACTTCCCCACCTTCCTCTTCCCTATCCCCTCCCCACTTCCTTCAGTCTCACAACATAACCCAATTGGGATGCAATATTCTCACTGGCTCCAGATGGGAGCAGCTGCGACTCTTGTAAGGTATTCACATAAAAAAAAATACGAAGAAAGGTCGAAAAATGTAAAATCTTACTCCTTTTGTGCTTCTGCTGCTATTTCAATAGAAAACTATTCAAATATTGAGTAGTTTGGCAGGGAAAGCATATATAAAGTAAACAAACACAAATACCATGTCCTCTGTCTGCCATATTTTGTCCGAGGGTCAAAATATTTCCCCTTTGCTTTTATAAATTCTTGGAATATTTCTCCATAAAATCTTATAAAATAAGGCCGGAGACACGCCGGCGCGCGCGTCTTATGCGCGAGAAAATAATTCGAAAATTTGAATAAAATTTTCGACCAAAACTTTTTGTCTGCGATTTTGGCCCTTCTATGTACAGAATTTGTATGAAGAACACTGTCAGAATCGCTTGCGCTAACATCATAGATGATATAGCCACTAGTTTCATTCACCTTGCAACCCCAGAATATTTTTAAAACGATTTTGTCTATGACATTGAAATGCCATTTTTGCCGCGAATTCAACTGTCACAATTTATGCGTGTTCCTCGACTAAAACATCGTAAAACCTATTAATTTACGTAATTAATGCAAGTAATGTTGTTTTGGTACATAGTTTATTATTCTAGGAACGTGTTTCAGTCAATAAAATATAAAATAGCTCAAAATTAATCAACAAAACATTCAATTAAAAATTCAAAGTGGTGCTTTTTTAGTGAATTTTCGTGAAATGGCGTGGCCACTCAGAGGTTAAAAGTCAGTTTTTTTATTTACGAGGGCCATTTGCATTAAAAAAAATTAAGATGGGTTATCAAAAGATGGCATTAGGTGCTGTACCACCATTGTAGATGATCATCATTTAACATGTTTTTCCTTCCATTTCATGCAGCATTTTGTGTCTCGCCAATAATGGCTACGAGTCCTAACACATTGGCCGTACACCATCCAGGTACATTGTTTATTTAATACTGTTTTTTTCTTAATGTTGTAGAGGTATCGGTCTTCGAGATACTTTGCGTGAGATAATGATTGAATAACACTCGATTTAATTTGGTTACAATGTTTATTATTTTACAGAAATAATAACAATGAAAAATTCTTTTGGCACGAACTGCGGGCTATAATTAAGTCACTAGATCGTAGTACACTGAACTGAACTGTTGTCCTCCTGGCGCTGAGTTTATATAGGCGGACGGCGTCGAGAGTGTTCTCGGTCGGCAAGTAAATTGGCGTGTGTTCGCAATGTATCTGGAATCTTCGGACGCCTTCTTCCCCATGACAACGGGGCATATAGAAAGGTTCGTGACTATTAAGGATAGGTACTGGATAAATGACATCCCGGTAGGAACTATGCATATTATCATTTCAAAACCAAACAGCGACCTTTCTAGGCCGGTCGAGTTTTAACAGCAGGTGCTGGATCGACGGATACATGCATATAGACTCCAGAAACTGCTAGAACATTCGACGTTAGTATCAACCGCTGAGTGGGCTCATATTATTGTAATTACAATCTTTAGGTTCATTGAATTCATTTAGTTTTTATTCCCGAGTAAACATCACTAGTAACTCCATATACAGGGTGTTCCAAAAGAAAGTATATACTTGTTTTGCTTTCTGTGTAAACGCAACTTTTCCGAGAGGCGCGGGGGGTACGTAAATCAGTAGTCTGGCTCTTGGGAATTTAGTCGCTATGAAGCATTTCTCAGGAGCGACCGTGCGTTGTGCGTGCGTGAGTTTTACAAAAATGGTGATTCGGCGACTGTAGCGCGTAGAAGATTCTGTAATATTTGAGGTTTTGTCAATTTAATGATGCGTCGAGCATTCCTCACATTCGAAAATGGGTCAAAAAGTTTGAGGAGATCGGTACAACGCTGGCAAAATCAAAATCCGGGCGACGGTCATCGAGAACGGTAGAAAACGTAGAGAGTGTGTATCAGTCTTTTCGACGACTCAAACTTTTCGATTCGGAAGCGCGCAAGTGCTTTAGATGTGCATAGATTATCGTTACACAGCATTTTGCACAAAGACCTAATGCTGCACCCCTACAAACTTACTGGCTACAACCAAAGAACATGGTTCCAGCAAGACGGAGCAACATTACATACGTCCAACACGTCTCTGCCACAAGTTCGTGAAATTTTCCCTGGCAAATTGATATCCAGGAGAGGTGACATAAATTAGCCTCCTCGTGGTCCTGACTTAACCCCTATGGACTTTTTCCTGTGGGGTTATCTCAAATCTAAAGTGTACGCCAAAAATCCGACTTCCCTGATGCAATTAAAAGAAAATATCAGAAATTTTACTCTTCGATTAAATTAATACCGCGAACGTGAGGGTTTACATTTGGACGATATTATTTTTAAGAAATAAATTCCCAAATTGTGTATTTTAGTATTTAACAAACATTTTTTCGATAGAACCCTTACTTTTTTTTAAATCGATCCACTAAATATAAACTTTCTTTTGGGACACTCTGTATTTTTCTTGTGTCGTTTTCGATCATGCATGATTGTGCGTGTATTAATCTGTTTTTCCATTGCCCAGGCATGCCAGGGAGAATACCATCTCCGCGCGAGCTGCAGGCACACACGCAGAACATCATGCAGTCGGCGCTCATCAAGAAGAAGCTCGAGGAGCAGAAGGAGAACTTTCGCAGGCGCCAGGAGCAGCAGCACGCCTCGCTGGCCAGCCCCACCAAGCACCAGCAAGCCGCCATCGCTTTCACTCCCACCTCTGTGAGTCCATTGATCATTACGTTCTTAAACAAACTCAATTTCTTACTTATTTCAACTCATTATTCTAGAAGCTAATTCAATGCACGCAGTGTTTCACGCTCATGCTCTATAAGGGGCCATCCATAAATTACGACACACCTTAAGGGGGGGGGGGGGGGAGTAGAGAAGTGTGACGAAGGGTATGGGGGGGGGTCATGAGCTTGTGACGTCACATGCACAAAACGACCCCTGACCGACGTTATGCCCCCTCCATTGTGGCAAATGTAACCGTGACAATATTAAATGTTGCCAAAAAACCTTTAAAATATTACCAACTATTATTTTTACGTGTAAAATATGTGACGTCACGCTGGGGCGGAGGGGGTCTCACAAATGTGGCAGGGACGAGGGAGGGGTCAAAAAATCATGAAATTCGTGTGACATAATTTATGGATGGTCCCTAATGCCTGACTTAACTGGGTGATTAAATATGAAAATTTTAGGAATAACCTCTCAGGCCTATTCTGTCAGAAGGTCAGATTTTTTCCGCTTTGCAATAAAATCAAAATAAATGGAATATTTTTGAACATATCTGAAAACTAAAACATTGTTTTTGAAAGGTGATGAAATACGCTTTTAAATTTTTTTTTCCAAAAATAAACATAAAATTTTGAATTTTAACATAAAAAAGTTTTAAAAATGTCACCTTATGTTTTTTTCTAACTAAAATTATTACTAATGAGAAAAAAAATACACATTTTATTAACCGGTGACAGACCGGAGATGCGCCGGCGCGAGAAAATTATTCAAATATTTGAATAATACTTCCGACAAAAAACTTTTGGTCTGCGATTTTGGCCCTTCTATGTACACAATTTGTATGAAGAACAGTGTCAGAATCGCTTGCGCCATCATTCCTCTCGGAGACGCTACAAGTTTCATTCAGCTTGCAACCCTGGAATATTTTTAAAACGATTTCGTCTATGACAATCCGCTGTCAGAATTTGCCGCGATTTTACTGTCACAATAAATACGTGTTCCGCAAATAAAACATCGTAAAACCTATTAATTTACGTAATAAATGCAAGTAATGTTGTTTTGGTAGATAGTTTATTGTGTTGTGAACGTGTTTCAGTCAATAAAATATACAATAGCTAAAAATTAATCAACAAAACATTCAATTCAAAGTTCAAAATGGTGCTTCTTTAGTGTTTTTTTGTGAATTTTCGCGAATTTCCACGAAATGGCCTGGCCTTTGACGGGTTAAGCAAATGTATTATGAATGTTATTGTCACCTCACTTTATTGTTGTTTCATGTAAAAGTAATTAATAAAATATTCACAATTTTTTTCAAATTTCGGTCGAACCATTGGTTTCTTGGAGGTTTATATTTTAATTTTTCTGTGGTTAACTTTTATATTTGAATATAAAACATGGTGTGTTCTCTTTCTGACATCATTTAGATCATATTTCTCACCATGACAGTAAGACCTGCATGAGCTGTTCCCAAATGCGAACAAATTAGCCTGAGGAATTAAGTCTTAGAATTAAAAATAAGTAATGAGTTGATGTAATTAAGTATTGATTTACTGCTTCACCCCTAATCTTTTCATCCTCACCTCTATTTTAGTTGGTTTACCCTCCCTTTCTAGAAGAGAGAAACCTTTTCAAATACTCTCCTTACTTCCAGACCAAATATTTATATTACTCACTCAAATATATCATTATTCGAAAATATATATACGAAAGCTGATTGATAAACTTCTCAAAGCGAAAGCAAAACTTCTACTACAAAAGACTACTCTTTTTCCGGAAATGGTTTTATTTTTCATATTTGGCACACCTAGATAAAGAATAGCACAACTCGAAATAATCCAAAATCGAGTTATTGCCATTTTCGGAATCTGCGTCGAAAACTACACAAACCACAAAGACACCTGTTTAAAAATCTCCGTCAATAAAATTGTAGATGGCACTTAAGTCAGTCTTTCCGAATTGCTCTACGAAAACCCCCACCAACAATAGTAACGCATCACCAGTTACGACATACCAGCTGTAGGGGAAGGTGCTGTCAATACGCACAAAGACTGGATTATTTCGACTTAGTCTTGTATTCGTGATTAACCGCAGTCATAGTGCGTGAATATTTTGAGTTGATTTGGTATTCGTGATTGAACTTGTCTTGTTTCTCGGGCGCTCTACATATCAATTCCACTTACTCCGGTATTGTGAAGATTATAAAACAAAATATACAGAATAAGAGTGCATTAATTCAAAATTTATCACTAATATGGAATCAATTTGAGTTGATAAAATTATTAAACAATGATTTTGTCACAAATACTAAAATAACACGAAATTAATTAATAAACGCGTGACACGTGAATTTGATGGTTAAGTAATTAAGCAAATAAACATCCTAGTAAAATAACATACAATATCATATAACAATATTTTTAACCTGTAATCGGCCGGACACGCTCATTTGCGCGCAGCTTTTGCGCATTCGCGAAAAAAAAATTTCGAAAAAAGTTTGTCTGCGATTTTGACCCTTCTATGTACAGAATTTGTATGAAAACAAGGTCAGAATCGCTTGCGCCAACATCATTGATGATATAGCCACTAGTTTCATTCACCTGACAACACCAGATTATTTTTAAATGATTTTTATCTGTGGAATCGAAATGTCATTTTTGGCGCAAATTGAACAATATTGACGCGTGTTCCTCGACTAAAACATCATAAAACCTATTAATTTACGTAATTAACACAAGTAATGTTGTTTTGGTACATAGTTTATTATTCTAGGAACGTGTTTCAGTCAATGAAATATACGATAGCTCAAAATTAATCAACAAAACATTTAATTCAAAATCGTGTTTTGTTACGAAATTTCCGTATTTTTCTTGGAATTTGCTGGCCTTTGACAGGTTAATCGGTCAAATAGAAATCGAGTAAAACGTTTTTCGCTGTTCCTGAAAAAAGAGGTATTTTGAGTTGTGCTACTCTTTATCTAGGTGTGCGATTTAGTTTCAACACTTTTCGAGGACCATTATAATATTTTATTAGAACCACTGCTAAGCTCCTCAAAGTTGTCATTTCAACAACCTCAAACCTGCGCATGCATATAAAGGGGAATGTCACTTCCACATTCCACCTGGTGAGCGTCTGTAAGTCATGTTCGCACTGTATAAGCAAGAATGTGTGCATTACTTTTCAGCCTACCCTCGTACAGGCTGTTTCACAAACATATTGTGCTGTAATGTGTCAATATAGGTTAACACCATATAAGAACTTTTACTTCTTCAGTCCCTTAACCTTATCTATGCAGCTGTTGCATATTTGAATCGGCGGACGTTGCGTGTATGTGATCCGTGAAGTTCCACTAAAATACATACATTGTGTCAAAACTTGGCGCGTTATGCGATAGGTTGCCTTGAAAAGGCCAGCATTGTATAGGTTAAAAACTTTCATTAACCCCTCAGGCCTCTGGCCTATTTTGTCAGAAGGTCTAAATATTTCCGCTTTGCCATAATATACAATATAAATGCAATATTTCTGAAAGCATCCGAAAACTAAAAACTGCTTTCGATAAGTGATGAAATACATAAATATTTCAAATCAAACGTAATTTTTTAAAATTATTTTTGAAATGTAAACATAAAAAAGATTTTTTTTAATGTCAACAAATAAAGTTTAAAAACGGCTCATTTTACGTTTTTTCTAACTAAAGTCACTGGCAATGAACGAAAAAAAAAAAAAATTATCAGGCAAATAAATGTATTATAAACGTTATTGTCTACTCAGTTTTTGGTTATTTGTAAAAATAATGAATAAAAAATTTCCAAAAATTCACATTTTTTTTTGAAATTGCTGGCTTTGGTTTCATAATAATTAAAATACAAAAAAAAATCGCAAACATTCCCGGGTTACTAATAACCCAACAATGTTTGAAAATCTCCTACTACCGCCACAGTAAGGGCTTGTGTCATGATGGAAGACTTGCCAGCAGAGGAATCGAACACATTTTTTGGATATAAAGCGTGGTGTTTTTTCTTTCTAACACTGTTAAAATCATATTTCTAACCATGATGGTAAGGGAGACACATCGATTTCTATGAGACCTACTTGAGTTGTTCCGAAAACCGAACAAATTAGTTATTGCCTCATGTAAGGTTTGCCCACATTTTTAAGAATGCACTTTGTTGTACTTGTATAATCTTTCTGTAGTTTTGTGTATTTATCAATCAGGCTTCGTAGTTCCCCATGGTGCAAATCACGAATTCAGGCTCACTTAGATACTTGAATCTGTTGCCCCATAACCTCACAAATATCACTTATTACTTATACTTATCTTTTAAGCTTAGCTCCCATTTTATTCTGCCTTATTAATAGTAAATGAAGGCTGAAAGAATTGTACATTATAGTTATTGACAACAAAAAGATTCAAAGGATGAATGACTGCTTTCTTATGTAAGCATTAGAATTTTTTCACAAAATTTTCGATTACTTAACAATGTCAGTTTTAACATTTACATGAGAGAATGATCATTTATCTTATATCGAAAAGTTATATTTTTTTACTCTCGATTTTTGTTGCTGCACTAGGATGAAAAGGTATCCACACATTATTTTTCTCATCTAACGCTTAAATTAACTCTGGTAATACTTTATTATATGAACCAGGGATGGACTTTTCTTTGGTGCATGCAATCACTTAGGGCCGTCCGTTTCAACAGAAAGCTAAATCGCGAGCTAAATTTAAATTTTAACCGACAGTTAAAGTAACGAGGATGTTAAATAGGATCATTTTGCTAAAGTAATAGTTATTAGTGTGGCCAGTCTAAAAAGCAGAATATTCCTTGAAATTATGTGAAAAACCCACATTATTTTTTGGTGCGGCCACACCGAAAATTAAATTTGGAAAACACAACTGTCAATATGTCCCGCTGTATTTTGTTTCTGTCATTGTTAGGATCTGACAGCTTTGTTCTTATAAAAATATTTGTGTCAATATTTAAAATTAAATGGTGATCTATTATAAATATATACGATATTTCACGAAAAAAAAAAAAAATTATCTTCCAGTAAGGTAATTTAATGAATTTGACGTGTCACAAATTTTACGACATTGACATGTGATACCGTGCCAAAAATTAGGGTTCGTCCCAAAAAACCATATTATCAATACAGGGTCGAAATGTTTTTGATTTTTGTGGCAAGACATATTGGACTAGAAATTCATCATCTTCTGTAATGTTTTTCGGAAAATAATGTAAAACAGGCGGTTAAATTGATTGAAAAATGCATTTTAGTGAAATTTAACTTTAGCAATTACTTTTACTCTGATAAGCGTTGAAACAGACGGCTCGTTAATATTAATTGCTTTGTCTCTCTCTACTTAACCCATCAGCATAACTGCGCCATTTTACGTCAACCGCTTATATTTTTTATTCGCATATCACACATTAATTCCCTCTGCTTTGGTGGTTTATGGAAACAATGCTCTAAATAGGTCAACCACCATGTTGCTTAATTAGTGTAAATTTCTTTTGTACAGTAAAACCATCTTAGAAGTTTTTTTTGCATTAACTCCACTTTGCCGAGGAAAATAATTTCCCTCAGGGGCTATGTCATCTGTGAATATGCTGTGTGGCGGGTCTTTTTGAGAAGAGGAAGGAGTGAACATGGGAATTGATACACATGTTGTAGGAGGTAGAAAACACAGATGCTGGCAAATCATTTCATGTACTCCAGAGTCATAGAAGCAACCCATTCTCATGTGACAAATGTCAACCATGTACATATTTTGGGCGCGCGTTTGACGTGTTTCCTGACTATGCACCGGTGCCGAAATGATCAATGACGCTAATTCCTCGGAGCATCTTTCATTGTTATACCGATAGAACAAGGACTGCATACATCTACCTTATGCCTGTGCTCTAAAGTTTGCAATCCGCTTTTTAAGATAGGGGAATCTATCAAACGAACCGCCTGTCTCTGCACAGAGTCAAGGGTTGTTTAAAATTTATTTTGGGGCTCCAGATCATAGGTGGCTGCTAAATTCAACCGTGGGGCGCACTTGCGATTTGTACACAGCCAGCAGTTGTGTACTATCTGCAGTATCTGCGGACCCTGCACAGTACGCCCAGTTTTCTGAGAGGCTAACTTGACTCTGGCTTCAATGGATCCCCCGTGCTTGAGCTGGTCTGGAATGACATTAGAAGTTCTCTTCCTTTGGATGCGTAAATTGACTTAAGTCAACTAATTTTATTTTTAATTTTGTAGTCTAAATTGACTAGGGTCTGGAAAACATTACCTTTGTACATGTAAATCAACTGAAGTTGCTCAGCGCTTAAGACACCCCCGCGGTACGTTATTAAGCTTTTTATAGCATTATTGTTGCATTAGGGATATGGGAGGGACAATTTTTAGCAACCGTACGTCACTTGAAAAGTTAAATTCAAAGTATCATAATTTGGAGCCTATATACAAGGTTTTTTCTGGTTCCTTGGAAAAGCCTTAAATCTTATAAAATGGTTTCACTGTACCCCCTTTTATACAATTCATTTAACCTTTTCACCATGCTTCTGATGTAAAATAAGTGACATCAACTTAAATATCTGCATTTAGTGCTAAAGTCACTGATGAATCACGCATAATAATTTAAGGATAGCAGTGAAAGGGTTAAAAACAAATATTTATATGCCAATGGGTTAAGAAATTTTTAATTGCTTAAATTTCTTTTTGCTTTTGGTTTATATAATTTTATTATTGTTTTTGTAGAAGGCTTATTCCCCAACAGTCTCAATTTAGTACAAAATTTCATTGTTTAATTTCTGAATGTTTAGGTAATTGTTTCTATAGTTGTTTTCTTGTGTGTTACGAAAAGCCCACGTATTTCAAGAATAATTTTTTTTTTCACAAATAAAGAGATTCTGGTGAATGAGGAAAATGAAGAGGTTTAAAATAATTCTGTTATTGCGATGCTTATTTATAACCCAAAAATAAAATAAAAATCATAAAAGCGCAAGTCTCAGAGCGGAAGGTGCTCTCAGTATCACCACCCTGGTAAATACCGTTCATTCAAAACATTTCTTTGAATGGCCTTTTCTCTATGTTTAGTGTAGCCAGGTACAGGTACATTGATACCCAAAGTATCACCCTGGTGAAAGACATGTTTGGTGACTAGATCTGAATGTCTAGGTTTTTCCAATCCCACCTCTTTCTCTTTCCCACAAATTTGGAGCAGTTGGGACTCTTGTGCGGTATTCACATTAAAAAAATCTGATAAAACGCTGGCTACCGGTATTCATTTGAAGCTCTCACGGCACCGAAAAGGAATCAAAGAATTTTAAAAAATCAAAGGCAAAATGAATTCCTGCACAACTATTTGTATAAGGAACGATTCAATTTGTAGTTTTTTAATCACTTGTGATGTATAATGAGGTGTGTTTCCCATTCAGGTGCTGCGCAAGATGACCGCCGGAGTGGACAAGGAGCCGGAGAGCAAGATCTCGGGGTGGGGGGCCCCTCCCACTCACATCCAGCCGCAGCCCGTGGCCCCGAAGCACGGCAGGCCTATTGTCAAAGTTAGTAACCACATATCACTAGAGCGCCATCACCCACATTGTCCTTAACCCTTAGCGGAATTGTGGTATCTCAGTGATCTCTATATATTATAAATTAAAGTCTCTACTTATTATAAACATCTCTGCATATTATAAATAAAGTCCTCCGCCGCGTCTGTTTGTTCGCGATAAACTCAAAAACTACTGAACTTATTTTCATACGGTTTTCACCAATAGATAGAGCGATTCATGAGGTATATAATTTGTCAAGGTTTTTTGTGTAAATTGGTTGAAATATAAAGGAGAATGTCTATGTGGTCGATGAGCGGGCTGGCAAGCGGACGGTGTGGATTTGTATTCAAATCTACAGTTTTATGCCGAGGTTGATGAATTTTTACACATTTGATTTTAAAACTCTGTAAAGCCCGGGCAACGCCGGGGACTTCAGATAGTACAAAATAATTATAACCTTGTATAGCAGTGAGCTTTTTAAAATAACATATATTGAAGTAACTAATACTGCCAAATATTTGTCCAAGTCAAAAATGTTTAATAACATCATATATTTACTGAAATTTGTGTCATTCAGTTCAAAATTTTGAAGTAAAAAAAAGGTCAAAAGTTCCGCTAAGGATTAATCTATTTACGGTGTCCGAAATGTGTGTAGATTTAAAATACTTTTTACATTTTTCAATATGTACTCAATATATCTCAACTCTTTTAATTTAACATTATTTATTTATTATATGTTGGTACTAGACATGCGGCCTCTCTTACACTGGCCTACTGACCTCAAATAGTATATTCCTATTCTATTTGAAATAAGATATTAGCTGCCATCTAAAAATATTAAAAATCGCTATTTACATGTGAAAATGCCATTTAGTTTTTTTGCAACAAATTTAGCATTTTTAGAAACATGATAATTTAAGGTCTCTAGTTACTACATATGTGTATTTATTTAGTATCCAACAAGTTGTTTGATGGGCTTGTGTTTCAGCAGGGAAACGGAGGCGGCATGGGAGTGCCTAGCGCCTACCAGCCCCCCCTGGCCGACTTTCCCACTCAGCAGTTCCTGAACCACCACCCGCAGGTAAATACTACCTAGTCAGAGTCATTTAGATACTCGCTTGTAACTAGATTGCATGCAGTTGGAAATGTTTATCAGAACTAGTAGATGTGTTCAACTGCACAGAATACAGTTACAAACAGGTTGTAATAACATTTTTATTTCTTGACCATATCTTCTTTAACACCTTGTTTGCCGCTCGTGCACCGGTGTGTCATGAGATTTTACACGCGATTTTGACCCTTATGTATAAAGAAATTGTATGAAGAACACGGTCAGAATCGCTTGCTCTATTATCGCCCTTTACCATAGCGAAACCTGCAATGCGCCAAGTCACTCCAAATAATTTATATTAATAATTTACCGGAGCGCGGGAATGTGCGCAGTTCTTGCGCATGCGCGGGAAAAATATGTTTATCTACGATTGTGACCCTTTGACCCTACGAATTTGTAAAGGACAGTGTCAGAATCGCTGGACACGAGTGTCGTTTCTGCCGCCGGGTGCCGCGTCGTAATTGGTGGAGCTTTTTGCTGGCCTACCCCGGCAAACAAGAGGTTAACCTGTAATTGGCCGGAGACGCTCGGATGCGCGCAGTTTGTGCGCATGCGTGCGGAAAAAATTTCAAAAAAAATATGTTTGTCTGCGATTTTGACCCTTCTATGTACAGAATTTGTATGAAGGACAAGGTCAGAATCGCTTGCGCCAACATTTCCCAATAAGATGGGTAAAAATTTCATTCACCTTGCAACCCCAGAATATTTTTAAATGATTTTATCTATGGCATCAAAATATCAAATTTGCCACAATTCTTTCTGTCAAAGTCGATGCGTGTTCCTTGACGAAAACATCGTAAAACCTATCAATTTACGTAATTAACGCTAATAATGTTGTTTTGGTACATATAGTAGGGGAGGCATTGACGCTAAATGGGTAGTTACTCGAGCGTCGTGGGGACCTATTGGATTGCAAAGATTAGA
Organism: Limnephilus rhombicus; assembly: GCA_929108145.2. Classification (NCBI taxonomy): domain Eukaryota; kingdom Metazoa; phylum Arthropoda; class Insecta; order Trichoptera; family Limnephilidae; genus Limnephilus; species Limnephilus rhombicus. The sequence goes on from OV815291.1 coordinate 12,020,754, forward strand.
TGCTAAAAAGAAAAAAAGTTTATATGATGTATGCCATTCCAGTGGTGGGGGAGAGCGAGTATAAATTTTTAAACATGTAAAAAAAAACGTCACCATGACATACTCGAGCTCGTCAGATTTTAATAGCGTATACGCCCTACGTGTTTCTGGCAACGGGGAGATATTAATCTGACGACTTGAGTGGTGGGGGTGGCCGTATGAAGAGGTAGAAAATTGAAAAAAAGTCGATTTATTCGAGCGTGTCAGATTAAGGTAATGTGAGTTAATTACATGCAGAAAAGTCTACATTCCAATAATCTGACGATTTTGACGTAACCTAAACTCATGGCTGATTTTTAAAGATGTAAAAAAAAAATCGTGACCTTGACTTACTCGAGCTCGTCAGATTTTTATACAGAAGGTTCAGCGTGATGTCCTTGTTGTGCTGACCAATAATCTGACGATTATGTGGAGGGATTTTCTTAATCTGACGGTTTAAAAAAAAAAAATAATAAATTCTTGTTTTTATTACTGAATAGAACAATGAACAAAAAATAAATATAATGAACAAAAAATAATATTTTGTATTTCACTTATTAAACTTCTTTACAAAATTAATTAACCAAAGCGTTGTAAATCTACGAATGCGAACGCGCGACGCAACGGTTAATTAGGCTCTGGCTGCGACCATTGACGTAATGGCTGCGACAGAATATATCTACCTAGAGAACAAGCGCCCTAAAGAAGGGAACCAAAGCGCGGAGGGGGAAATACAAAGTTTAGCCACTTCGGCATGTGGAAATCGTCAGATTATATTATTTCCATGATCCTTACATTATTTCCTTCAAAATAAAATAAAAATTAACCGCGCTCGAGTAAATCCACGTGACGTTTTTTTTTGCAACTTTGTGACTCGCTAACTTTCTTACGTTACTTTCAAATCGTCAGATTATTGAAATGTAAACTTTTCTGCATGTAATTAACTCACATTACCTTAATCTGACACGCTCGAGTAACTACAGGGATCGATTTTTTTTTACTAATCTGATCGGTTGTCCTAGCCGCACCCACCAATATTATTGGTTCATATATGGTGGTAGTCCATAACAAGGTCGTGAGGTATCTCCCCTTAGTTAATCTGACGCGCTTGAGTAAATCCCAAAATCCCTGCTTCGCCTCCCCTACTAATAGTTTATTGTTCTAGGAATGTGTTTCGGTCAATAAAATATACGATAACTCAAAATTAATCCACAAAATATTCATTTCAAAATTCAAAGTCGTGCTTTGTTAGGGAATTTCCGTGTTTTTCCTGGCTTGTCCCAGGTTAATTGTAAAAATCATTCTTCCCTCAAAAGCATGTATCGTTTGCTCATCAAATCGTCCACCATTCTCCCCTCAGTATTTGCTGTCTCTCTACAATTCTCGCGTTTTTTCTGTTCTATTTTGTTTTTCTAAGTTCATGGACTTGAATGACTCCAATATTTGATTTATCCTATCCCCTTGTAGATTATTCTCAAAATTATAACTATCTTACTTAACGTTATCGGCACAATGTTTTTAGGGTGAATTGCCTATTTAAAAAAAAAAACATTTCTATTTTTGATACTGACAATTTGTGGTAGAATTCCATTAAAATAATATAATAAAACATAAAACACATATAAAACTTATTTCTTAATTAATTTTTTGACCGTAACCGCTTTCAGCCTGTTAACCTGTCAAAGGCCCGGCTTATTTGGAAAAATCGCGTGGAAATTACCTCCCTGACTTTTGCTTAAATATCGGTATAAATACAAAGTAATAATTTTTTTGGTAATTATTTTCTGTTTGCCAGATAATGTATCTTATTATTCATATTTATTACATTATAATATCATTACAAGTTTTCCTAGAATAGCTAACTTTAACAAAAAAATTATGTAATAATTTTCCCATTCCGGAAACAAATAGTAAAAGAATATATTTATACGAAAATGAACTGTTTTTTTTATTTCTACACAAACCTGAATAGACACCCTACGTGAAAAAAAATAATCCAGAGGTGTTTTTGAAGAAGTTATGACATTGGTACATCTTTGAAAATGTAAAATATTTTCATTATTTCAAGAAAAATTTGAACGCCAAGTGCGCTCTTTACAATTTTTTTGTGTCGGATTTCCTTAGTTTACGATAACAATTCTTTCATATTTTGGTAGTTTATACAATTGTTACTAATAATATTATTTTGTATTAGAAACCTGTAAACAAATATTTCTAAAAATATAATTAGTCATCGAGACGTAAATTTTTTTACTTTCTTACAAACCCAATATTTATGATATTTCTTCAGTGAAATATTACAAAAATTACATGAAAATAATGAAGATAAAACGATCTTTCTGATAATAACTCAAATCTAGTCTTTCCACAATGATGTTATATCAAAAACAATGAAAGAATGTAGAGTTTAGTTTACAAATTTTCTACCACTTACTCCATTGTCATAATCCAAGATGGCCGCCATTCTGTATACAGATTGGTGACCAGAGTACAGGTGGACACAAAGCAATCATGAAAATAAAAATTGGTAATATTTTTTTAATATATTTATTTCAATTTCATAAAAACATAATGAAAATACACAAAACACTTTTATTTTTTAATTTAGATACTGTGTGGTTCAACAAAAATAAAAGTTGAAAATATTTTTTTTCATATTGATTTCAGTTTTATAATAATGAAACACGTTTTTTTTAAACATTGGTCGAGAGGTAAGGCTCCGGACTATGAAAAAATAATTTTACACATACATAAATTTATTATTTAAATTTTTAGACATTGTTTCTGTCCTCCACCAAAGTTGAAGATACAATGAATGGACACGAAACTTCAACCAATGCAAAGATGCACAATGCACTTGTTTCAGTAATTTTTTTTATTCAAATGATGCACAAACACCCTTGCAACAAATAATAAATAACAACAACCAGCACCAAATTACGATCACAGATAACAAAATCCAAATAAGAAATGACAACACCCATTCAACAAACAACAAAAACCATAAACAACCACTAGTAACAAATAACAACCTCAAACAACATCCAAACAACAAATAACATTATAACAAATAACAACATACAAACAACAACATTCAAAAAACAAACAACATACAAAAAAAACAACAAATAGCCACACACTCCCTGAACTGTAATTATGGGACTGCCACTATTAGGTATGATGAATTTCCTCTTCATGGCAATTTTTATAGTTTTGTATAAAAAAATTAAAAAAATTGAATCTAAATGGAAAAAAATGATTTGAAAATAAAAAAAGGGAATCTAAATGGAAAAACCGATTTGAAAAAAAAAATTTATGGTAATTTAGTTAATTTGTGGTAATCCATGAAACACTGCCCCATGCAAAGGAAAACTTCGCACGCTTTGCAAACTGTCGTCACGTCCTTTCGACGTTTACGCATTGAGCAGAGTAGGCACCTTTTGCGAATGCGTTGATTCCTACTGTTCATGATTGTGGTTTCGAATGTATAATGGTCAAGTGCACAATCTAATCTAATATCCGTGGGAAGAGCGTGTTGGGCGACGGAAGATGTTGGTTTGGGTTTGGTCAAAGAGGGAAGGTGTCGCTCTAAAAGCTCAGATGCCAATTGCATCCTGAACGTACGGTGAAGAATGTCCTTCCCCGGGTCTTGTTGGTGAAGCTGCCTGAAAATCACCATACTGTTCAGGATGCTGACATTGAGCAGGCGACGAAATACCTTAACGTACCATTTGTCACCCCGCGTCCTCTCCATGCGGTAAGTGGATAACAGCGAATCTTTGGTATCCACTCCCCCCATGAAGCGATTGTACTGGATCACAGATAGAGGCATTTGGTATTTCTCTAACGCTCTTTGACCCTCCGCTGTGTCGTTGTTGTGACAGGTAGACACCATGGAGACGACTTTAATGTCATTCCAAGCAAGGACTGTCATGTCACCACAGTGCCTACCAATAAGCGTATGCCGTGGCACACTCTTCTTCATCTGCTTAATAATTTCAGGTACCATCTTTCGGCGGCGATCAAGGGTACCGATTAGATCGGTATTCCTTTGTTTCAGGTACCTAGTCAATGGCAAGCTATTATAATAATTGTCCATGTAGAGGCAGTACCCTTTGTCAAAGAGCCCCTCCATGAGATTGAGCACAATTTTAGAAATTTTACTCGAAAACCCATAAAGATTCTCTTCGACTTCTGTATTCATCCCCGCATACATTATAAAACGGTACAAGTACCCTGTTGACGATTCGCACAGCTCGTAGGTCTTAATGCCGAACCGGGCCGCCTTAGTTCGGATGCACTGCCTGAACCCTAGGCGACCCTTCCAGAGCAACAGGGACTCGTCTATGCTAATGTCTTCGTGGAGAGTATACAGAGTGGAAAACTTATGATTCATCATATCCAATAGTGGTTTAACTTTTGCAAGCTTATTGTGGTAACCGACTTTAGAAACTGTGTCATTGTCAACAAAGTGTAAGAACCGAAGTATCAGAACAAACCTATTCCGTGACATTATAGACCTAAATTTAGGCATCTCTAAAATATCTGTTGTCCAGTACTCTGATACGCAAGCTCTGTAACAAATGGACATGTAAATAAACATAGCGAAAACTACATACAGTTCAGGGACCGTAACATCTTGCCAGTCCTTCAGCCTGGAATAGGTGGACAGATTTAGCCCGTCCTCAGTGGTCACCTCGTCCAGTGCTCTCCATGCATGCCTATTCGTCTCCTTCACGATATAGGACATTGTTTCCAAGTCAAATATCTTGGAGAAGACATCATAGGCAGACATGTCAGCAACTGTCGGAGGGAACACTTCTGGTGATGGGCCAGGCTGAAGGACGGCAAAATGTTCACGCCGGCCCGAGAAAGTGGAAAAATCCTCAGACCAGGTGAAGGTCTGCTCGTCGGGGTCGTACTCTTCTAATGGCGGCTCCAACTCGTCCTCAGATGTATCGCCAACATCCTCAACCATTGCGGGAAATTCATCGGAGGCGGAGAGCGACTCGACATCGTCGACTCCGTCCATGTCGTCGCCCACCGATTCACCGTCGCTGTCATATCCGATGAATTGCACCGCAATGTTGTTGGATACCTATAGACGGAAAGAAAAGAAAAAATATATATAGCTGTGTAAAGCGCTCTTGAGGTAATATGAGACAAAAATGGCACTGTAGAAGTTAGCTGAGTGTTATTATAATTACCTGAGTCGTTGGAACCGCGGAGAATGTTGAGGGTGAGGATGTTGAGGTTGAGGGTGTCGGGTCGTCATACCTCCTCCGAACAGGAATCTGAAACTGTAAACATTTATTGTTACACCAATTTTGGAAAGGATGAAGCGTACAACCAACCTAATTTAATTACTAATAATACACAACATACCGTCGCGATAGAATATGATTCCTCTTCGCTTTCTGAGGTTATTTTTCTCTTCTCTGCCATTCTATAACAATAGAAACAATCATAAATATCACCATCATATAATATAATAATTATCAATACACCTGTATTTATAAATATTTTATAATTTTGAAGAAAGTTCTTTATAACTTCGCAATTTTTTCTCCATAATATAATAATAAACAAAAAAAAAATTTTTGCACACCCTATTATAACTGATAAATTTTTTTGATATTGATTACTATTTTTCATAAAACGTTGAAAAATAATAAATACAGTTTTACACCATCCAGTACCTCTCTATACAAAAAGTGTGTTTCTAGATTCGTACTACTAGATGTCAGCACTGACAAATTAAAAACTTAGTAAATTGTTCGCCAGAGTCTACACACACACACATACAAAAAAACATCAATGTGTGCGTGAGTATGACTGGTGTCGAGAATGTATTTATTTCTATTATTTATAACTAAATATTCACGAAACAAAGGCTTTGATACATAACACAATAGATATCTTTAGATAATGACGTAAAAATCTTCATACTATTATAGTATATTTACGTAAATATGCTTCTAGAAACATCGAGACACTTTTACCCGCCAGAATTGTTGAGGCGTCACGGCCCGGAACTTTGTTTTTCGTAAATTACAAACTAAATATTGATATAACAAAGACTTTCATATAATCTCAATTGATTTCCCTACAAAATGATAAACTAAACATTGCCAAATAAAGGATATTATCACCCACAAACTGAAATACTAAACGAAAAATATTTCAAACCAAAAGATGCTATCACTTCGATGGCGTATTTCGTCGGTTTATTTTTAGATATCGTATATTATTATTACCAAAAAACATGCCATGGACAATAAAGTATGTATAAAAACAACATTACTTACGATTTATTGATAATATCCAGATTTTACGGCGTTTTATTAGGAGCGAGCGAGTCACCAACTTTTGACGGTTTGAGAATGCGGGAATAGAGACGCCAACTTCAGGCAGATGATTTCTTGTAAATTATTCCGAGTAGCTAGAAGTTTTTCATGTTTCCACTACTTCGAGAACGATAATGGAGGAAGCTATTCTGACATTGTCCTTGGTACAGTTTCTTTATACATAAGGGTCAAAATCGCGTGCAAAAAGTGTTTTTTTTTTTTTTTTTTTTTAATTTGATCCGCGCGCAATTCCGCGGCTCCGGCCAGTGACCGGTTAAAGCCATCTTCTGGTACAAATAATACTTTCTCTACGTAACATACGGGGGAGAGGGAGGGGGGTAGTCTACAATTTTATTTTATTTAATTTATATGGTTTTCCACATTTTATTGCCACATCGTCTTTGATGATTGGATTTTTAGTTATTTGGGTACCGCTAATAGCCAAATAACTAAAATCTACCACTAATCGTTGGCTACTGCTAAAGTTAATAAGCATAATAAAAGCATAAGCCAATAAGACCATGTTGTAAGTGTCAATGATAATAAAGCTTGTTGTTCTTCTCAGCAACAGTATGTGAACAACATGCAACAACAGCAGCAGATGCAGCAACAACAGGCAGCGGCGCTCCTGCGCAGCAAGATGGCCGCCGTACCCTCGCACCAGGCGCAGTTCGGACCCAACATGCTCATGCAGATGCAGGGTCGCCAGTCCCAGCACCAGATGCAGCAGGTAACCAACCAACCCTGAACGTTTGGTGACTTAGCAGGGGTGCCTAGGTCTTGGCGGCGGATCCATGAGTTTTCAGTCAGCTAGAGTGCTAAGATTGAAAAATGCGTCGTTATCGATGTTGTAGCTGAAAATGAATTTTATTTTGTTTTTCAAAATTTATATATTTTGTATGAAGATTTTCAGGATCCTTTCAGTTTGGGGATGCGCCGCATCCACATTTCAGTATATCATAAAGTTTAAAATTTGAAAAAAAAAATATTTGTTTTCAGCTACAATATCAATAACGTCGTATTTTTCAATCTTAGCACTCTAGCTTGCTGCGTGGCAGGCCAGATCAGGGGAGCCTGGTTGAGGGAGACCATGTGATCTCTCAAGTAGAACTCTTTTGGAATATCACCTTGTACTGCAGTGGGAGGGATGGATTCATACGTCCGTCACTCCTGGACGCACTGACCCCCAGATTCCTACTCACCCCTCATACCTTATCCTTCCCAGAACTTCCTCTCTTTCTTTTCCTTTAAAAGACCATTCATTCCTTCCTCTTCTCAAAAAGATCCATCACACAGCACCCCCAAAGATGACATAGACCCTGAAAACCTGGGAAAATATTTTCCTCAGGACCTCCTGTGTGGAGTAAAAAAAAAAAAACAACTTACCACCGTCTGGAGCTAGTGAGGCTATGGCATTAACAGGAAGGGGAAGGAGATGGGGTTGGGTTGAGAAGATTGGGATGTTCCTGGCTATTCAGACCTGGTCACCAAACACGGCTAATATCAGATACGTTTTAAGATTTTCACGGCCAAAAGTATTTTCATTATTTGTTTTTGGGGTGTTGTGCACCCCATAAACAAATAATGAAAATACTTAGTAAGTAGTTTAGAAATGTGTGCTTATTTACTTCGAAGCGATACTGTGTCGCCAGCTCCACTAACTTTAAAGTTCCAATTTCCAAGAACTTTCTATTCCGTTCTGTGGCAATGACGCCACTGCTTGTCACGGTTATTTTGTACCGGTGAAAGTTAGTGGAGCTGGCGACACGGTATCGCTTCGAAGTAAATAAGCACACATTTCACCACTAAAAATTACACATCTACCGGATCTGCCCTGATGATGGACACTGCAACGATGTCCGAAACGTTGGCTAAAGAAGGAGGTAGTGCAACATGGCATAACACCCCAAATAACGAAAAAACGGCTAATGTCATTTCGAGCAACATTTCAACTCTTAGTGGTGGTCTTATATTAGGGCCATACTGAGAGTATCTTCCATTGTAGAAGGTGCTGCAAATAAACTATATTAGCTGAAGTCCCCGACTTTAGCCAGGCTTTACACAGATTTCCAAATCTCATGTAGACCATCCTGATTGAAGTTGGGAACTTTATCAAAAATGAACTCGTAAATTAAACTTGCCTAAAAATAAACTGCCGTCGTTTTTGAAATATCGCGATCATAACATTGCGATTTCCCGGTGCATAGAGGTGTCTCTATGAAGATGACAGTAGAAAGCATAGATATACCACTCATGTAGACAGTAGATTCGTTTTTCAAAGAAAAAAGAAACATGTTCCTCTATTAAATTCACTGATAAAAACGCGTAATATTGGTGACATCTAGGCTTTCGACTTATTTTATTTTTTTATTTAAACGCCCATAGAGCTTTTACATATAGTGCAGTACATGTTTTTGACAAAATACAGGTACATGTAAATTTTAACAAAATACAAAGTATAAGGAACAAAATATCGATTAAATAAAATATAAGAGTTGACACAAAGTAGTTAACACAGAATGTAAGCGACCTACATATACTACCCGTTAATTCGAAATCCACGGGATATCAAAAAATAAAATTTTGAATTTAACAATTTCCCACGTAATTCAAAATTTTACGAAAAAAAAAAATCATAAAAAATTGCCGAAAATTGAGTTTCTCAGCCGCAAATTCAAATTCGGGTAGGTTCTTCGGAATAAATTCGTAATAATACGACTTTTTCCCTGGGTAAGTTGAGTTTTCAAACAGTTTACCGCTGCGGACAGCCCTCTATTCAAAGTAAATTCACAAAAATACAATATTTTCCGAGTAAATCAAATTTTCGCATTCAATTACCTTCGCGTCCATTTAAACTCATAAAAATGTGAATTATTACCGCGTAAATCGAAATTACGCAGAGTATTTCTGATGCAGCTGGCCCTTTGAATTCAGATGCCTATTCAAAATAAGTTTGTAAAAAGACTGCATATTTTTGCGTAAATCAAAATTTTGCGGCTTATTACCTCCGCGTTAATTCGTAAAACTACAATATATTTCGCGTAAAACGAATTTTCGCGGCAAAATCCCATCGCGGCCGGCCCTAATTCAGATACGTATTCGGAATAAATTCATAAAAATACGATTCATTTCGCGTAAATCGGATTTTCGCGGCCGAATCCCGCCCTTAAAAAAAAATGAATATATAAAAAAAAATATATTTCCGGCTCTTAAATTAATATATTTGAACAAAATTCGTAAAAAATACCACAGTCAATTCAGATTTTACAAAATAATAATAGAATTAGGACGATGTTAACCGCGTAAATCGACATTTTACGGCATTTTACCACCACGGCTGTGTTGTCAGATTCAGATTTATGAAATAGTTTTTTTTTTTTTTGCAAAAATCAATATTTATCGAATTTCACAAACGAATTTTTGTGTGCGGGCAAAAATAAATTTCGAATTGCGAATTTCAAATTAAAAAATCATTTTGTGCAAATTTTTTTTTTTGAATTATGTGTTTTTTTCGAATTATTGGGATTCGAATTCATTTAGGCATCGATGACATCAAATCGCCGGTATACGTCAGCGAACATCTAACACCAGCAAACAAGGCCTTGCATGCTGCCACGAGGATTAAGGCGAAAGAAGTAAACTACAAATTCGTGTGGATCCGAAATGGCAGAATCCTTGCTCGTAAAGATGAAAACTCGGCGCACGTGGTGGTGATCTGCAACCAGGACTCATTGGCTTCGCTCATCTGATTCTCTGCCTTATCTTTATCTAAATTTCAATTTGTGCGTTATCTTTGAATAATGTATACTAACATGGATAACCTAAGAATTTATTACCAGAATGTCAGGGGTTTAAGAACAAAACTTAATGAAGGTTACTTAGAAATACTTAATAACAATTTTGATATTATTATTCTAACGGAAACATGGTTGAACGACTCTATTTATGATGCTGAAATTTTTGGCTTGCGTTATAATGTTTTTAGAAGGGACCGTGGCAGTTCCTCTAACCACAAAAGTGACGGAGGGGGTGTATTGATAGCCGTTTTACAAGAATATCAAACTAACCGCTGTAAGCATTGGGAAGGTACCTTGGAAGACGTATGGGTGACCATCAAATTCAGCCAGAATAAACTAACGAGATGTCTCTACATATGTGCTGTTTATATACCTCCCCCGTTGCTTGTTGATAATTTTGATTATTTTTTTTTAAAAGTTGGCAATGTTATGGATGCCGTTGGTGAATCAAATACGTTAATTTTAGGAGATTTCAACCTGGGAAATAACGGTTGGACCCACAACGAACCAAACCAGACTCATTCCCTATCTCCAGAAAATTATAATACTGACATCGGTAACCATCTTGTAAATTTTCTTGCCCTAAATAACCTCAATCAATTCAATGGCATTGCTAATAGTAACTGTAGAATCTTAGATCTCGTTCTATCCAATTCAAAAACAATACAAGTCAGGCAAAGTACCGAAATCCTAAGTCGCATTGATATACATCATCCACCTTTAGAGATTGAATTTAGTTTTGATTTCAAATTAACAAATGCTAAAAAATAAAAACTTACTTAAATATGATTTTAATAAGAATGATTACGTTCAATTCAATCAGGAATTACAAGAACTGAATTGGGCACTTCTTTTACCTGATTTCATGTCGGTAGACGATATGGTTTCTTTATTTTACACTCATTTGTATCGTATAATTGAGAAATGCCAAATACCAAATTTGTAAATCGCAACAGGCAGCATCCCCTCTGGTACTCACCAGACTTAGTTAAATTACTAAAAGAAAAAAATAAATTTCGACTTCTCTATAAAAAATATAAGAATCCACGTGATAGAAATTCTTACGCACCCGTTGTTCCAAACTCATTAGTAATTGCTACTTTAAACACATTGAACAAATAGAATCGTGTCTGGTTAATCATAATAACGTTAAAGCTTTTTGGAGATTTGTCAAACACAAGAAACAAAACATAAGTACTATCCCCCAAAACATGACGTTTGGAGAAAAAAATCATCAAACGGCGAGGAAAGCAGCGAACTATTTGCCCAACACTTTTCATCAGTGTATGAGAAAGATGACATTAGAAGCAATGAAGAGACTCAACCTCAATCTGAATCAATAGACTATTCGAACAGCTCTCCGCACACAGTAAACATTAGTGTACACGATGTAAAAATAGAAGTGCTTAACCTCAACCAAAGCAAAGGCCCTGGCCCCGACAAAATTCCACCACTCCTAATAAAAAAATGTGCACACAGTCTCGCACTCCCTCTGACATCATTTACAGGAAATCATTATCTTCATCCATTTTTCCAACAAGATGGAAACAGGCTAATATTGTACCAATACCTAAAAGTGGAGACCTTCACGAAGTCACAAACTATAGACCCATCTCTATTCTCTGTTCATTTGCGAAAATTTTTGAAAAATTAATTTGTCCATATCTGAATTATCATCTCAAAAATCTTATAACTCCAAAACAGCATGGTTTTCTCTCCCAGAAATCAACATCCTCTAATTTACTTTGCTATATCAATACCTTAACATAGACTAAAATTAGATAGACTAAAATTCTACAATATACACACCCTTGAACAGAGAAGACTAAATACAGATCTAAATTTTCTATTCAAAATTGTAAATGGTTTAATAAACTGTCCCTTTCTACTTCATCAAATCAGGTTCAATGTTCCTAGAATTGGTTCACGACTGGTAAATTATGTTCCGTTAAATATTAAAAAATATCGAACTAAGCTGGGGTATGACTCAGCTTTGTCGAGAATGTGCCGTAATTTCAATGAGGCTTATGAAAAACATTCGATTAATTTGACAAAGTCAACATTGGCCAACTTCAAATCAAATCTTAACAAGCTTTAAAGCTCCCTATTACGTTGTTCCATAAACTTATGAACCTATAAACTCATTGTTCTAAAAACTTGTTCCTTGTAAAACTTGTTAATTATTATTTTGTAATGTATAGTATGTGTTTGTGTGAATGAATGTAATGTATATGTAAGTATTATATTATCAATGCTGTGTTTGTCTTTAATTAGTGATAGCATCAACCATGTTCAGTGTAATTTTATCTGTGAAAGCTTTGATGTAAATCACTGTTGACAAACCTAATAAAAAAAAAAAAATAATAATAATAATAATTAAGCCGCTACAGTAAGTTGGTTCTTTAGAAAGGAATATAGAAATTTAGTTAAATTGTGGTGCTATCGCTAAATATATCCATAATTAAGCCGCTACAGTAAGTTGGTTCTTTAGAAAGGAATATAGAAATATGATAAATATTGATATTGACGATATCATGCTTATATTTTGTTTCAGGTCAACAACAATGGAGGACCCATGGGCGGAGGTGGTAGTTTCCACCAACTGCTGATGCACTCACACAGAAACCACAATGGTCAGTTTATTTTTATAATGAAACTAGCTGGGGTACCCGACTTCGCTCAGGGAGTTAATATGAAATTGAGCTGACGTTGGAACCACGACAGATCTTGCTGTATAATATGTATACCCCCACCCATACAAAAAAGGCTTTGAATGGTCCACAATGTTCCAGAACATTCCACAACATTCTCCTTATCATGTTCTGGAATGTTCCATAATGATCTGGGATGTTCCCCAACATTCAAGACTATTCCCCAACATTCCAGAATGTTCTGGAATGCTTTAGAATACTCTAGACTGTTCTAAGGGTGAAACTTCCAGCCCTTATATCTTCAAAAGTACACTCTTCAAGTTAAAACGGGAACCTTCTTCATGGATGGGGGATAGAGGGCCACCACACCATATAACTCCCTTGATCATACCGGGATTTGTTTCTGACTTTGTGGTACACTTTATTTTATAATATATATACATATATATATTGATTATTTCTTCATTTTTAGTATTGCCCTGTTGAGAGACCACAAATAAGAATCCAAATGTTTTATGAAATGTCTTTAGCCTTAACGGCCTCTATGGTTGAGGGGCAAGCGATTGACTAGCAATCCGGAGGTCGCGGGTTCAAGTCTCGGCGTGCCAAGTAAAGTTTATTTGATTGATTTGTGTTTTCACAATGTAAGACATATTTGTGGCACATCTGATAATGGCTTGTTAACATTAAAATATATATTTTTGAATGTAGCTATTACTTTGTGGTTATCCATTATAAAAAATGAAACAATACAACTTTGTATAAACCACTTAAAAAATGTGCAAATCCGACCGGTTTCGGAACAAACGTTCCTTCGTATTAACTTAACAACGGCTCCACCCCTACCATAATAAAACATTGTTCTAAACTGTCAAATTAGTATAAGCTTTCCCTGACGAAGGAACGTTTGTTCCGAAACCGGTCGGATTTGCACATTTTTTAAGTGGTTTATACAAAGTTGTATTGTTTCATTTTTTTATTAAAATATATGTTTAATTATCAAGAAAGAGCTAATGGAGAAAAGATTTCAAAGATCATTGTTTGTCATGCATTCAGTTTGTTAAATATAATGAAGAAATTTCAAACAATCATTATTTTCTTCTTTTTCTTCTCATGCCCTGTCCGTTCAACGGACGTTGGCTATCATATTGGCTATGCGGACTTTGTTTACTGCGGCCCGGAACAGCTCTACAGTAGACTGGCCAAACAAACCACTGCCTCAGGTTTTTCAGCCATGAGGTTTTTCTTCTTCCAGGGCCCCGTCTTCCGGCAATCTTTCCTTGCATTATGAGATGCAAGATCTCGTACTTCTCTGGATATCTCATCACATGTCCTATATATTGAAGTTTTTGAATATTTATTGTTTTAATAACTTATTTTTCTTTATTCATCCGAACCATAACATCTTCATTAGTAACTCTATCCATCCAGCTTATTTTGACTATTCTTCTGTAGATCCACATCTCGTATGTCAGTTGGAGATGTGGATCTACAGTAAGCGTTCGTGCTTCCATTCCATAAAATAATACCGAAAACACGTAGCATCTGACCATTCGCATTCGTAATCTAAGGTTGAGATCATGTTTTTCATGCGGATAAAGGTTGCACGAGCTTGCTCAATGCGGTATTTGATTTCAACTGAAGGATCCCATCTTTAATTTAAATTGCAGCCCAAGTATATATTACTTTGTACCTTCTCTAGTTTCGTTCCAGCAATACATATAAAGATTTTCATTCAAATCAACTGCATAATTGTTGCTTATGAGCGTGTATTTTGTTTTAGTTGTATTCAGTTCTAATCCAAAATTCTCACAAGTCTTCACTACTTGATTCAGCAGAAGAGTTGCAGATCCCCAATGTTACTTGTTAGAAGTACATAACCGTATCATCTGCATAACTCAGGTTGTAAGAATCTTTCCATTTATAACAAGTCCTTGAGTATCTTCTTGCAGAGCTTCATTGAATATTTCTTCTGAATATAAGTTGAACATTTGTTAATAATAAATGTTAATATTGTTTTCCCCAGAAGGTGGTCACGTGATGGGTCCCGCCCTGAGCCCCACCTCCAACCAGCTGGCCCAGTGGTTCACCCCCGAGCTGCTGGCCCAGGCCACGGCCGGCAAGCTGCCCTCCGTCAACTCGGCCAGCAACGTGCTCTCCCTCGAGGAGCTGGAGCGCATCCAGCACAACGAGGCCATCGTGCACAACTAACTGACTGACATCGTGTACTACCAGCCCACCCTGGGCTCCCGAGGAATGTTCGGCTCAACACCACACTCTTTCGGAATGTCCGCCTTAGTGATAATTGCTTAAGAAGTTTATGCCATGACTGAATTGCCTAAATAATTCCAGCAGGTATAATAAGTTCAGGCCACGGTCAACAAATTGCTTAAGTGGTTTGGGCTACGGCTAACAAACTGCTGAAGTGGTTTGGGCTACGGTCAACAAACTGCTGAAGTGGTTTGGGCTACGGTCAACAAACTGCTGAAGTGGTTCGCCATATGGCCAACAAACTGCTTAAGTAGTTTGCGCTATGGGCAGTATTTTGCTTAAGTAATTCGGGCCACGGCTGACAAACTTCTCAAACATTGTGTGACCATCTCTCGCACAACAAGGTGGTGAATTAATGGGGGTCAATCAGTCATTTCTAAAGTTTATTTAATTTAAACTAACTTCTACTATATTCATCAATAGACAATTCAGTCTTACCATTACTGTTTCAGTAATGCCCTATGAATGGACATCTCAGTATTACCTATGATATTAAATAATTTTGGCTACTGAATTTAGTCATGCTCTGTTCAGGCATAATTGAATTGAAAAAAAAAAACCACTGAATTATCAGTCACGCTGTGTTGATGAACATTAGTGCTTTTCATGTGTTTTGGAATACCCTGAACATCACTAAAAAAAATTTACTGCAGAGTTATTTACGAAGAAAAAACTGCACTTCAGAATAAAAATCCAGTGTTGTTGAAGTGAAACTTCTTTAGCATCGTTGTGATTTGAAACTCAATGAAATGAAATAGTGACACTAAAAAGAGACAAACACATACATCTGTAGGATTTAGTCTGCGAGAATGAGATAGTATAATCGATCTCCCCTTTATGCGGTGCTTCGTAGCCTCTCCACTCTTGTCTACTTTGAAGGTTTCACTTCTACCATGTATGAATTGTTCACTTGTACTATTTTTTTTCTCACCCACTGAGTGTACGTCACGAATTCATAATTTTTTGGACTACATATTGGCTCAAGGGAAAAATGCACTTTATTCTTGAGTAACTCGTCAAAAAACTTTAACTTTATAAGTTATTTGTTTAACCGGTCAAAGGCCAGGCCATTTCGTGGAAATTCACAAAAAAAACACTAAAAAAGCACCATTTTTAACTTTGAATTGAATGTTTTGTTGATTAATTTTGAGCTATTGTATATTTTATTGACTGAAACACGTTCACAACACAATAAACTATCTACCAAAACAACACTTGCATTTATTACGTAAATCCAGGGTTGCAAGGTGAATGAAACTTGTAGCATCTCAAAGAGTAATGATGGCGCAAGCGATTCTGACACTGTTCTTCATACAAATTGTGTACATAGAAGGGCCAAAATCGCAGACCAACAGTTTTTTGTCGGAAGTATTATTCAAATATTTTAATTATTTTCTCGCGCATGCGCATATGACGCGCGCGCCGGCGTGTCTCCGGCCTGTCACTGGTTAAAACAAACTGATTGTCCCCTTGATTCACAATCTTGTTGCAATTTGTTGTGCGCAACTGTAATTCAGTTGTAATGTGAGTGTTTACATGACTTGTGCAGAATTATCTACAACTACTCTGTTTATATACGCCGTGTGCGTAATTCTGCAAGACTAATCCGGTTGTAATTCAACCGCGTGGTGTAATGTTTGTTATATGTGCGCGATCACTTTACGTGCGCGCACGGACCTCTGCTCTCCAACGAACGATGGTTTCCTCCACATTGTTATTGTACGGTATTGTTCCCTTCGACTGCATTTGTTTTAAGTTTTTTTTTTCTTCGAGTTGTGGCAAAATACATTTACTACCAAATTATTTTTAAGACATGAACCTTGGCAGGACGTTATGTTGTGTGTGTTTTTTTAAGGCTTTCTACGGAGTTAGGTGATGAAATACGTTTACCTACAAAACTGTAACAGAAGGAGAGGGCGGCCATTAGTTAATAATTTTTTAAACCTAGGGATTTTCCATATATTGTAAAGTTGTAATGTAAATTTTATTTTACCACCGCCTTTATGATTAGCGGGGGCGAGTTTTGATTTTTAAAAATTTCTGTAAATAGGGTTTTGGCGTTAAGTTTAAGGATGTTCCCGATGCATTTATTAGCTGGAGTCGCAGCGCAATGCGTTCTTACCTCCAAATCGTCAAATGTTTTCACCTGAATCTTTTTACCGTTGTATAATTTATTCTTTTAGTCGTAGCTATTGTAGAATTACTTTTTTCTCGTGGAAATCAAAAGAGAATTCTGGATGATGCGAATGTATTGCGCTCCGACCCGGTATGGTTTGTTTGAGTTGAATGCAGCGTTTAGTATGTATTCTAAGTTAACTCCAAGGGGAGAAGTATGGGAGTGAAAAGTTGATGGTCGACCTTAAATGACTAGTTCTGTGGGATTTGTGAAGGAAGCCCGGAGCTCCGGAAATCTCGCATTATCTCTAGTTAAGTAACGGCGAAATTGTTTTCTTTCACCCTTCGGCGCTCAATGACTAATTTAATAATCATTATGGCATTTGTACTGAAGAAACAAACAGCATTCAATCAATCAATCAAATAACCAGCGGCAAAACAATCTTCCACCAAAAAAATGTAACTAATAATCAAAAATCTTTGGGAAGATTTGCTGCCGTTTTTTTTTTTAGTAATTATTTAATGCAAAATTGACATTTATTAAAATATCTCTTCCCAAGTACATTCTTTGTCTCTGTTTATTGAACCACCCCGGCCAGGAGTACACTGGGGGTACTGCTGCTTCTTGATAGGAATGGAACATGAGCTTCAACCACTAGAGCGACAGCGCAATTTAAAACTTTTTTCTCCGATTGCTCGAGATTTTTTGGAGGTCATTTAGTGAAAATTTCCACACATATTAACCTGTTAAAGGCCAGGCCCTTTCACGAAAATACACTAAAAAAGCACCACTTTGAATTAAATGTTTTGTGGATTAATTTTGAGCTATCATATATTTCATTGACCGAAACACATTCCTAGAACAATAAACTATGTACCAAAACAACATTACTTGCGTTAATTACGTTAATTGATCGGTTTTACGATGTTTTCGTCAAGCAAAACGCATCGACTTCGACAGATAAAATTCGCAGCAAATTTGACATTTTGATGCCACAGATAAAATTATTTAAAAATATTCTGGTGTTGCAAGGTGAATGAAATTTTTACCCATCTTATGGGGAAATGTTGGCACAAGCGATTCTGACCTTGTTCTTCATACAAATTCTGTACATAGAAGGGTCAAAATCGCAGACAAACATTTTTTTTTTCAAAATATTTTTTTCGCGCGTTGCGCACAATACGCGCGCATCTCCGGCAAATAAGAGGTTAAAAAAAATCATAGCTCCGAATTTTAATATGGAGATATACAAACTGATTATAGTTCTATATAGCCAATGAAATCACGATTTGTCGATTATCACATATTCGTAGGATTTGTAAAAAAATATTATAAAATCGTAAACTTCTACTTAATTACTTACAAATAAGGGAAAATTTACCGAAATTGGCAGCAAAGCAATCCAAGCTAATTTAAATAGTGCCATGTTGTGGCAAAAAGCGCGCCAGTGGTTAAGGATGGGTAGGAGGCTGGGATCTGCTGTTCTGTCTAACTTAACTTACTATAAACTGTTGAAATGCCAAGTTCCCTCCAAATCCGTAGTAATTTCGTAGTTACAATTAGGCGGCTTTGTTTTTAATTTACTATTTTACTAAATAATGTGTTTCTGTAATGCATAATGTACAAGCAGTTTTCCCAGAATAGCTATATTTAGAGAAATAATTTTTTTCCCTTATTTATAGATAACTTTTATTTTTGTATATTGGTTATCAATTTACAATAATAATCTAATGTAGAAATTAATTAAAATCTAATGAAACTCACTTAAGAAGTTTGGTTTTTTCAGTCCGTTGAAACCTGAATTTGAAATTTATCCCACATAAAAGATTTTTCCACCTAACAAATTTTGTTTTCCTGTCTCCTTGTACAAAAGCAAAACTCACATTTTTGTCAAATTCAATTCACAAATAATAAACAAACACAAAAAGTCTGTTGCGAAGTCGGTGATGCTTACGCGATGGTGAGTTCAACAATAAAATAAATATGTTTGCATATTTATTATATATATAATATGCAAACATAAATATGTTTGCATATTTATTATATATATAATATGCAAACATAAATATGTTTGCATATTTATTTTATGAAACGACAAGACAGAATAATATTATTTCTTTTTCATGTGAATAAAATACAAATATAGGTAGAAATGTTAGATATCCTTTTGCGTATAACTTGGCATTCCACCAATTAAATTATACCTGTGAGTTGATTGTATTCTACTCCGTATAACTTATCTTGCAGCAGATTGCCACAGTTATTAGAATCTTATTGAGATCATATCTGTGACTTGAAAGGGTTCTACTCCATATAACTTATCTCGCAGTAGTTGCCACAGTTATTAGAATCTTATTGAGATCATATCTGTGAGGTGAAAGTGTTCTACTCCATATAACTTATCTTGCAGCAGATTGCCACAGTTATTAGAATCTTATTCAGATTCATATATGTGGGTTGAAAGTGTTCTACTCCATATAACTTATCTTGCAGCAGATTGCCACAGTTATTAGAATCTTATTGAGATCATATCTGTGACTTGAAAGTGTTCTACTCCATATAACTTATCTCGCAGCAGTTGCCACAGTTATTAGAATCTTATTGAGATCATATCTGTGAGGTGAAAGTGTTCTACTCCATATAACTTATCTTGCAGCAGATTGCCACAGTTATTAGAATCTTATTGAGATTCATATCTGTGAGTTGAAAGTGTTCTACTCCATATAACTTATCTTGCAGCAGATTGCCATAGTTATTAGAATCTTATTGAGATCATGTCTGTCAGTTGATGGTGTTCTCTTTACTAGTGTGTTGTACTCTATGTAACCTAACTTGCAGCAGTTTGCCACAGTTACAAGAATCTCATTGGGAAGGGTATATTTTAGTAAGGGACAAATGCCACAAAACTGCTACGGTACTTGTAGAATTATTTAAGCATTGTCGAGGGTGAATTTTGAAATATGTATGTGATATTAGTTTGTAGTGATACAATTTTCGTCGCTATGTTGAGAATGAATAGTGCATTTTGATTTCCATACAATATAATGACTTGTATTGTGTTGAAGTTGTACAGGATTCCGGAGCTAATTATTACTAAAGTAAGCTATTCATCTATCGTCATTTCCTAAACTAGGTGTACACTGTACAGAATAACACTGTAGGTATGTATGTATTGGTTGTCCCCTAGATTTTGTAGGAACAATCCAAAATCAAAAAAGCAAACAACTTGTACAATATTCATTTTATTTGTAAATCTTGCAGAAACCAGTCATTTTGTGTTTTTTTCATGACAACTTGTGTTTTTTTTTTCCTTTTATTTTATTTTGATCTCACCCAATTAGAGAGAATTATTCCTGCCCGTACGGTTAAGGTATATTTATTACTCTAAGGTTACGCCTTACTTGTTTATATATTTAGGTTTTTCCCCGTGTACCGAAAATTATGCACTTTTGCGATCAAATTTACGTAGTGATCATAAAAATTAGGATAAACGCTAATTTTAACTTCAATTCTGAATTGTTTTTAAGAAATGAAATGTTTGGTGTTGTATGAAATTGGTGGATTTATCCTAATCACTTTGAGGACAAAAACAAACACCTTGAAATCTTCTAGTGGTTGAAATACTTAAGAATTTCTTGCTTCAATTATTATGTCCGATCCAATTCATTTTTGTATAATTCGTAAACTTGGATGACTGATGTTCAGAATTAATCCTTATGTCATAATGTTATTTTCTCAGATGTGCAATTATTATACACAACATACAGTGAAACCCTCTTAAGAAGTTTGGTTTTTTCGGTCCCTCAGCCCAAAATTGGCCCAATTTTTCCCATATGTAAGGTTTTCCTGCTTAAGAAGTTTGTTTTTTCCGATCCCTTGGAAAACTTCTTAAGAGGGTTTCACTGTGCTTGGATTTGTTTAGCCACTTCTCTATGTTTGCAAGACCTGCTACCACTGTATGAATTATTTTTACCATATGTTTTTTTTAAATTTAAGATACCACTTTGATTATTACAAATAAATACATCTCAGATAGTTGCTTACAATCATATTATAATCTCTGGCCAAGTCCCGAGAAGAATCTTGTGGAAGAAATGTGTGCATATTTAGTGCAATCACTGTGTCTCCCTTCTCGTTGAAATACACCCTCAAATAAACACACTCTTTTACTTTACCCTCAGCAAACATCCCTTATTCTCCCTCCTCTTCCCTCCACCTCTATCTTAACCTTTTCTTACTCCATTCTTCCTATTGACAGTTTTAATTAAAATAATCTCACGAAATAGAACAGTGTTAACATGTCCTTTGATTTGATTCTACATAAATTGATTAATTTTAGAATGGTTCAGACAATACAATACCTGTCTCCTTGCAGGTCAGGTAATGGCCGTTGCTACTGTGGATACTGTTTGCACTGACGAGTTTGTAAATCTGTAACTGTAATTTAACTCTATTAGAACCATATGAATGGTCTTGATCTAGAGATGGCGTGATTCATATGAATGTAGTAATATGATTAGTTGAAAAGATTTAGTAACTCTCTCATAATCCAACTAAACTGAAGTCAGTTGTTACAGTTACTGATAAAGTCGGTTCAATTCTCCTTCAAGGTAAAAGGTTACAATATTGATTGCCCCCGGAGTAAATCAAAAATAAATAAATTCCACATACTCTGTTGTCAGATCACTAAAGTTGTGATTTAATACATATTTTCATCAGTATTGGAGTGATTCATTTGTAACATAGTTTAATTATGCCCATCATCATGTACAATGTTACAATTTGAGTAATCCTGTGCCCAGTATCTACACACATAAGTATTGTTTTCTTAAATAGTGCACAAATTCAATA
Organism: Limnephilus rhombicus; assembly: GCA_929108145.2. NCBI lineage: Eukaryota > Metazoa > Arthropoda > Insecta > Trichoptera > Limnephilidae > Limnephilus > Limnephilus rhombicus. The sequence continues at coordinate 12,042,805 of OV815291.1, forward strand.
TCAAGTAATATACCCTTGAACTCAAACCAATTAAAGATAAATTTCACAAGAAACATTTATTTCCTAATTTAATAATCTTGCCGTCTTAAGGATGGACATATGCAGGCCGCGTGGAATGTGCAGGCGGATAGTAATTTCCCATGAGAATCTCGCTTTTTCAGGTACAATAGGGTCTCGCTAATCCGGATAGGGAAAAACAAGAGCCCTTCCGAGTTATCGAGGCGTCCGGATTATAGTATGCAATATTTTAATAGGAATAAAACACATTTTTAACTTGGGTTTCATTTGGTTGGTTCACATCTGCCCTGATGATGAACACTGTAACGCTGTCCGAAACGTTGGCTAAAGAAGGAGGTAGCGCAACACGGCATAATATCCCAAAAACTAATAACAAAAATGGGTTTCATTTATTAAAGTAAAAATTTAAAGTCAATTTAGACAAGAATATGTATGTACGTAAAAATGTACTTATAAAAAAATTCAAACATGTAAGAAATTTGGGCACTTGGGCATTTGGGCACAAAAAAAAAACGAAAGGTTAATTCTTCTTGAAAAGTCTGTAATATACTTCTGCTTATAATTTTCACACTTCGTCCCCCTGCGTGATCCTCTCGCCTGTCCGGATTACAGCGTGCACCGAAGTAACGGGGGTCCGGATTAGCGAGGCTCCACTGTATTTGCGCTTTGAAAGACTATAAATCAATTGTAAATTATTAATTTCAAAGTCAGAATCGGGCTTGAAACTCGACATTCTCGCAAACAACAAGCGTCCGAGCAGACACAAGCCGAACTAAGCTGTATTGCCTGCATTGCGACATATGCTGGTCACTGATTTCTGCTATACACCCTCGTGGCCTGCATCTCAGCATATGCCCATCCTTATTAAATCATTAATTTGTGAAATGTTGTGAAAACCCAGAAATTATAATACATTATAATATTTTGTAATTTATGTTGAAGTTTGCTAAAACACTAGCAGAGAGAGCTACATACACATATTTATTTTGAAATCCTCTGAATATCAGTTTTGAAGTTTTACCATTACTATGTCCCATTGAATAATGTTGGATTATGCCATTACTACTAGCATTGCATTCGAGTGTTTAAATGTGTCAATTTTTTAAATTGTTTTTGATAGTAAAATACAGCATTGTTGATTTTGCATACCTATTCACTTCATTGAATAAATATGTGTTTGTGTCTTTACACAGCTCTAGTGCAAAGTTACCAATTTGCACATCTGATATTTCGTTGTTCATCAAAGTTATATTTCATGAAGGAGCATCACAGGTTTACCACCACGGTACCACACTGACGTAGAGTTCTGATTGATGAAACAGCTGAATATTCTAGTAAGTTCAGACACTTTTGGTAATCATCAACTCTAAGTCAAGGGTTTCCGGTGAGAAGTATTTGTATAGAGACTATAGAGTATTATGTATTAAAGTTTTCTTCTTTAATCATGTCAATTAGTTTATAAAATTGGAGAAGTAAAAGCTGCTGTCTGCTGTCTTCATCTGAGCTTTGTTTTTCAGAGGAATGAATCTTTCTAGTTGAGATACTTACTTTAAAACATACTGGAACTGAACAATAAAGAATAAAACATTTATAAACTAATTTTATTTAAACTTTAACAATGCATATTATTTATTATATATACCCTGATTCAAAATTCAAACGAGTCTATCACCATGTTGTTTCTCTATGGCTGCTTGTACACATGCAAGCCGAACCACGAATTATGGGAAAGGAACGAAGCAACCCACAACTTCCTCACCTTCCTCTTCACCATCTCCTTCCCCTCCCCACTACCTTCTGGCTCACAACATATCCTAATTGGGGATGCCATAGTCTCACAGGCTCCAAACGAGAGCAGCTAGAACATAATTAAAAAACCACAAATGTTGCGAAATGTCGCTCGAGGTTGCTTCGTTCCTTTCACATAATACGTAATGACTCATATGGGTCTCATAGAAATCGTTGTGTCTCCTTTACTATCATGCTTAGAAATATGACCTAAACGGTGAAGAGAAAGAGAAAACACCTACATTCAAATCTAAAAGTTAACTGCACCTAACTAACCATCACGCCGTTTCGCCATAGGGGTAGGCAGAGAGGAGGGACCGCCAAACAACTCGATCTTGGCACACATTCCTTGCCTCGTTTACATTTATACATCGTCTCATACATGCTCTTCTATTATTCTGACTCTTGACATGGCCCGACTCAAGTATATGATCATGCCATATCTTCCTCGGGCGTCCCCGACTTCTGCTACCATTAACTGTTAAGTTATTTCTTCTACCATTAACCATTAACTTCTGTAACCATTAACTTCTGCTACCATTAACTTCTTCTACCATTAACCATTAACTTCTGCTACCATTAACTGTTAAGTTACTTCTTCTACCATTAACTGTTAAGTTACTTCTTCTACCATTAACCATTAACTTCTGCTACCATTAACCATTAACTTCTTCTACACGTTAACTGCAAAATAATTAAAATGTACACCATGAATCCAAAGTTTCCGACCACAAAATGAAAAAAAAATTATGAAACTTTGGGAATTTTTAATGAATTATTTTTACATGAAATGAAAAAAAGTGCATTGATGATAACGTTTATAATAAATTTGCCTAATAAAATATGTTTTTTTAGTTAGAAGATGTGAGCCATTTTTTAATTTTTTTTATGTTTGTATTCAAAAATTTTTATATTTAAAAAAATATGTTTATTTTGAATTATAAAATGGGAAAGCGTATTTGATCACCTTTCAAAAACAGTTTTCAATTTTGGGATACATTCAGAAATATTCCATTTATTTGGATTTTATTGCGAAGCGGAAATATTTTGACCTTCCGACAAAATAGGCCCGAGGCCTTAGGGGGTCAACAGTGAACATATTGAAATGAAAGAGGCCAGTTTATTTGCAACATTTATTTTACAACAAATATAAAATTAATTAATAAGCAAAGTCTTGCTAATAATTTACATTAATATCAAATCATAAAAATATAAAGCTTTAAGCCGAGTGCAACACAAAAAAAATCTTAACTAAAATAATAGTGTAGTGCAAAACAACAAAAGAAATTATTACATCTTTATTATCCTATGAATAGTTGGTTATTTGGATTAGAAGATTGGTTATAATAAACTTATAGTAATACTGCAGATGAGGAATTATTAGTCTCGTTTTATTAATTTCATTATAAGCCTCGAACCTATTTAATAAAAATCTCAAATTCCAAAACTCGTCAATTTTGTTCAGTTTACTCCGGAATTGGCTCAAATGAAAAATATAGTTTTCTCCATTTTTTTTTATAATAAAAAAAAATGTTTGGAATGTTTGTGGAGCATCATTAATAATATTGAAAAGACCATTTATGTAATTCTCACACAGAAAAATGTCTGTTGATTTGATTTGCATATTATTTGGCAATTACACGAGAGATGTATTTGAAAGACAAAAAGAAATTCTCATGTTTCACAAGTTTTCGTAAATTAATCAAATTAAAATTGAATCCAGTTGAAACTAGAAACATTATCAAAATGACGAAGGAAATTTAAAAGTTTTTAATTGGACAATTACATAATAGTCTCAATATTAAATAAAATCCAAGTAAAAACAATGCAAATTTGCGAGCAAAAAAAGAGTTAAATGTATTCTTAAACTAAGGGACGGGTTAAGACACAAATCCTAGCATTATTTGAAAAATACATTACATAAAATATTATATCGTGGGGTAATTATACAACTAGGTCTAGGTAACTCCAAATCAGCATTTTTGAATTATGCTTTAAAAGCGTAACTCTATTTCCTCGTCTATGAATGCTTCAAACAGAAAAGTCGTAACGCATTGGTAACGTAAAGTTATTTGAATATGTTTTTGTGGGTATCTCCGAAAATGGTATTGTTTAATTCTACAATTACGTAACTAAGATATGGGGACTCCATCGAAGACAGAGTTTAGTTAGCCTCTCAAAAACTGGGCGTACTGTAACTGTACAGGGCCCGCAGAGATACTGCAGATAGTACAAAACTGCTAACTCTGTACAAATCACAAGTGCGCCCCACAGTTGGCAGTCACCTCTGGTCTGGAGCTCCAAAATACCCTCGACTCTGCAGAAACGGACGGTCCGTTTGATAGATTCTCCCATCTTAATAGACGGATTGCAATCTTTAGAGCACAGGCGTCGGGTGGGAATGCTATTCTTGTTCTATCGGTATTTCAATAGAAGATGCTCCGAGGAACTAGCGTCATTGATCCCTTCCGCACCGGTGCATGGTCGGGAAACACACCAAATGCGTGCCCAACATATGTACACGGTTGGCATTTGTCACATGAGAATGCGTCACTTTTTCAACTCGTTCTTGAGTTCAACAGTTCGGCTTTGGAACGATTTGCCGGCCTCTGTGTTTCCTCCTTCCTACAACATGGGTCTCTTAAAGACCAATATTCCTCCTCAAAAAGACCCTCCACACAGCATCTCACATGACATCAAGTTTCAATCAGGCAAGTAGACTTAGCTAGTTGTAGCACTAAAATTTGTGGAATTGCAGAAGTTGCTTTCGTTGCATTTTAATGTCACAACTAGTTTAAGTCATTCCTTTTTTGTATATAAATACATAACAAAATGATTAGCTATTTTTTATTTCCAAAATATAAGTATTACGTTCCCAACACATCAATCTTCGATCTAACCATATTAATCAGTATAAATATACAACAACTGATTTATCAGATTGATTACCATCTTATAATTCAATTTTCCAACAAAGCTGATTTCAGTTTGTTAGTTGTAGGAATTACCCCACGATATAATGTGCGTAAAATAGCGTCTCTGTTTAAATCATGGTATACAATCATTTGTCCTACAGCGGTTAAAGGTATAGGAATGGTTCAACAATGATATTAGTGCAACGACATCCCTGCATTGCTCTAAAATGCTTGTAATTGACACTGCATTTTATCTAAATATGATGTCTGGGATTTTTGTCTTAATCTGTCCTTATTAACTAACATCCTAATATTATTATAAACATCAGAAGACACATCAATCATTTATATTATGTTTTCTACTTCAATCAATCAAATTCAATACATACTTTTTATATGCAGTTTAATAAAATACATATATTTATATTACAATGAAAATGATAAGTTGAAATATGTAGTGCCTATGTTAAAAAAGATGGATACAACATGTTAAAATTATTCAATGGCCATGCACGTTATTATCAATATTACATCAAGTTTTATTCCAAATATATATTAAATTATACCTACGTTTCTAAATATATACATATATATAAATATAAAAAGAATTAAAATCTGAAATGAAACTCGTTAAATTGTCTGAAAACAGTCACCATCTATAAATTTTGGCCATTGAAATGTTACAGCTTACATTTTTATGAATATTTACACAGAAAATTTACCACCATTTTTCATTACATATCGTGTTCCTTTGAACACAAACAATATATTATATTTTTACATAAAATGAAGAAACTTAAGAATGGATCAAAATGAAGGTATGAATTATTTGATTCTACGTTTGTTACTGAAAACTTCAATAGTGAAAAAACAGAAAATCTTAAAACAGACACACCATGTTCTTAGGAAGCTCATTTTTAATGGTGTATATAGACAGCCCATGCGCCAAAATATTTTTGACAGAGAGATATTAACGTGGAATTGATGTGACTGAATTAATTTAGAGCACATGAACAACGAATTCAGTTGCTTTAATCGATATGAATTTAATGTCTTCATTTTCACGTTGCACTTAAATCATTTCTGTTTGTATATCAGTATATTATTTAGTAATAAAAGCATAGCTCAAATGGATGATTAGACATTCTAGAAAACAAAATTGATAGCCTTATTAGCTTAGTGGGAGTGTTCTAGCCTCAGCAATACATCGAACATTTAATTTAATTTTCACATCATTCCATGAAATTTTTCATTTTTTACGAAAGAGAAATTTTAAGAAAATATACAAGGTTTGTGACCTATTCACTATTTTTCGAATTTATGTTTCTTTACTATTGATTTCTAAAACACTTCAGTCCGATCGCCTATTCCTCAATAGTTCGCTATTGTCAGTCACAAGTGTGAGATAGATTTGTATACAAGTTTTTCAAAATTTGCCACAATTATTTAATGAGAAATTAATGATTTTATGTGCTTTTCTTGGGTGATTTCTCTACATAGAAATTGAAGAATTCATAATATGGACCCATGTGACAAACAAACTGTCAAAAATTACTTTTAGTGGGTGCAAGGTCAGAAAAGTCGATTGTGCCAAATTTATTAAATTTTATTTTTTTAATAAAGTCCAAGATTCCCAGATTACGAATAACCTGACAATCTTCCATCATTAAAAGCTGAAATTGTCGCTTGTGCAATGATGGAGGACTTGGCTGAACCTGCAGTGCCTAAAGCAGATAGACTTCCCATGGGTCCATTTAATTCAGGAGCAATTCTAAAGCAGAATAAAAGATCAATATTTGGAGAGATTCACATTTTTCATTTGACACCGAGTTGGCAGTGGTTCGCTACAAAAAGCCAATTAAAGATGCTGGAAATAATTCATTATGTAGGTATTGTAAATCTGTCTAAATAATATAGACACCATTCAATTTGTGCTCAATAAGTCTCTTGAATCAGCTAAATTAAGACAAATATATATTATGAATTACAGTTGACCCGCTGTAATCCGGCCCCTCTCTAAACCGGCAGCCCCTATCCAACATACCTATAACAGTATTAACATACAAAGTATATTTATTACGGCAAATCTTCATCAATGCATGCTTAAACTTGACTTGTTCGCGACACCGTGACTTTTGCTCGGCGCGTATTGTCTCAGCTTGCTTGCGAATGTGTTCAAATATTGCTGTCGCATCATACAACTGTCGTGGCAGTAATCTATATTCTGACAAATTTGATTATCCAAAACGTTTGTCAGATTGCCGTGGGTCAAGTGTTTGTGAAAAAATGTGTGAAAAAATGTGTGAAACAAAATGTATCAGTTTTCCTCAAAATAGCTTCTTAATAATTATTTATTGACTACGATTTGATATTACAAGCTGTACACAATTATTACATTAGAATCATCATGATAGCTTTTTATAATTAATCTGGTTAGACACACCTTGAAACTATTTCTGGTTAGACACACCTTTAAACACCATTAATGTAGGCATTGGAAAATCATGGTATGCCTGAACATTGCGGTAATTAGTGCGGTTACGCGTTTGCACTGGGCAAATAGTTTAGTCGAGTAGCAAGTATATTAGTAACTAAACGCGTCCGAACACCACAATTTTAGTAGAGTAGTTTAGTCAGTTCTTTAGTAGAGTCAATACATTTAGTTCTATTTTTTCGGACGTGTAGCGGCGCCCCCCAACACGCGTCCCTGCAAACTGACATGCGCGAACCCATCGTTATAGTAGACGAAGATATGTCGTCCCGTCGGAGTAATTAGATCTAAAATTCTTTATTTTTGATGCTATTAATCTCTTTTCGTATCTATAATTCATTTATTTTCATCTCACTAATTTATACTTCCATCTCTTCTAAAATAAGCATTACAATCAGATTAATTAGCGTATTTACTTTGTTGCGTAGCAGCCCGTCATCTTGCAACGCGCCGCTCATTAATGTACTCTACTTGACCGCAATGCGAACGCTTTTCGGCCAGTCAAGTAGCAAGATACTCACCTACTCGACTAAACTACTTGCCCAGTGCAAACAAGCCATTAGATCAAATGCCCAAATAGAGAAATATTTTTTCTTGCATTTTCTAATACATACATATTTGTATTTTGTTTCAATTTAATAAGAATACACAAAACTCTCAGCAAGCAATCTATGTATTTAACAGTCGGCAACACTATGAATAAGATACCTTTGTCTGAACATTTGTCCAACGTAACATTCTGTTCACCGTGTTAAGTCACACAGTGTTATAATCATGACAATTTAAATCAGTTTACGAGAAGAGTGTCCAAATTTGGAAAAAAAATCGTTACATGAATTGATAGTAAATGGTATACAATTCAATTTTTTTAAATATAAAAACTATCTCATTAAAAACATTTTTTTTTAAATATTACCCTGGCTACATAGTAATTACTATCATACAGTAGAATGTGGAAATATACTCACATTTTAGTAATAATAATAATAATAATATATCGTCAACATTACAATTTTATAGTTCATAATATATAAAACATTATAAGCTCATTTTATTTGGATGAAAACTGCCCAATTTTTCATACTTCGTATATTTATTTTCATTTCCACACAAAAAGAACTTATTATTCATAAGCAAATACCAAATAATCCAACAAATAAACTTATTTTCCAATCAGGGGCATGTTGTGATTTAATGATTTTATTTGCGATTTCCATGTTTTTCCAAAACTTTATTTATGGTTCGTCGTATTTGAAATTGGAAAAGTCACTTCTAACAATAAAGATAAGATGAAATTTAAAAAATGGAACAGTTTAAAATTGATTGTTCATTAAAATAGTTGTTTGTAGACGTAAACCAGTGGTATACAACCAGTGGTCTACAACCCCACAGACCATTAGTGCAGCCCATGTACCATATTTGTACGCCTGCTGAATAGGTTGTGCATCACTGCTGTAAATCGTACAAGTGGTCTTTTGTGACATTTCACATAGCAAACATCGGGAGTAGTATTAGTGGATAGAATGGCAAATGACAATAGGAAGTACTTGCTCCATTCATAATTATTGTACACCTTTTTGTTATACGCCACAAATCTATGTAAGTTTACAAACATAATATAATATTAAATATAGGTATGGATGGAAATTCATTAAAAAAAGCTGAATACAGTAGAATTCGGATATAACGACTTCGCTTATAACGGCTTACCGTTTTTAGCAAGACAATGTAACTTAAGTTAGGTTTCATAGTTAGGTACTAGGAAAACAAATCCATTTAGTACGACTCCGTTTTAAGCGACCAACTGCTTAAAGCGCCCTATTTTAATGACAATTCGTTCGGTTAGAACGATGCGCAGTGTTTTGTTTATAAAACCTACACACCAATACCTCGCTGCCCCGCGCTTTACCTACTCCCCGCGTCCGGCTACTCCTCTCTAATACATGCATAAATCACAGTCAGCGTTTATCATCTGTTGTGACTAGGTTAAAAGCTTGACACAATGAGTTCGGTGAAGAGTTTTTTAATTGAAAAAAAAAAGTGCTTTATTACACCGTTTAGGAGCCGGTGAATCAAATGTAACCCTCGCAAAGGAGTTCAGCGTGTCTCATGTAAAAACAAGCTTAAATTATCTGGCCATTTTGTGCGTCATCCAGTTAGTACGACAAAGTATCACCGGCCTCTTGAGGGTCGATATATTCGGATTCTACTGTATATAACTTTCACAGAACTTGATTTTAACTTTGAAATTTGATAAATAGTTCAAATTCTGTAAAACAATGTGTTCTAAGAAGTGTAGGGTGTTAGGGAAGATGAAGTTTGGTATAGACCGGGAAGATTCGTAAATAATAAAAAAATATTAACAATATTATATTAACTCTTTGGGTCTTGTTCTCTTTAAACGTGTTCGCAAGGCAAATGTTATGATGCCTGCGTATGGGGCATAGCCGCTCGCAACTCAACTGATGTGACGTCCGTGTATCAGCGAGTTAACATAACTTTCTTTTATATGATACAAAGTTTGTGCCAACAGATCAATGAAACGAGGATTTAAATTCAGTACAGGTGCACTGATAGATTGATGCTTCAAGTCTACGAGGGTTAAAACATATATATGAGGAGAAAGAATGTATGTATTATTAAACACATATAGCCAAGAAAAGGGGCCATCCATAAATTACGTCACACCTTAAGAGGGGGGGAGTAGAGAAGTGTGACAAGGGGTATGGGGGGGATCATCAGCTCTGTGACGTCACATGTAAAAAAAATTTGAACGACTGTTTTGATTATTTTTAAATGTAAAATTGCAAAATATTTGACGTCACACTAGGGGGAAGGGGGTCTCACAAATGTGACGATGTGTGATGGGGGGGGGGGGGGGGGGGGATTAAAAAATCATGAAATTCGTGTGATGTAATTTATGGATGGCCTCAAAGGGATGAAGGAGGAGTTATTTAAAAGTAAAGATTTAGAAATCACTTCAAAAACTTAACAAATAAATAAATAATATCATCTAGATAACACACCATAGGATAAAATTTGGCAGAAAAATATTCATCCTTCAAATAGAAGATCTAAAACATACGACAGGAAGAAAAATGATTGTTAGTTAAAAAATAAGTGAGAAATGCAAAATTTCTATAATAGCAAAAAATAAATATTTACCAATTCTGCACAATATCACAACTTTCTAGAAATGCTAGAGAACAAGAACAAAGTCATAAAAAAATACAAAGAAATCACGAATTCACATGCCCGATTCATTCGCCCGATATACTACAGTCAAACTCGCTTGAAGTTTTCGGTCTCTTGATGACTGAATTTGAGAAATGCCTCAAGGATATCTCACATATAAAGCTCAGAAAACTTTTAAAGAGAGTTTCACTGTATTTCAAAATTTTAGGACAGTAATTATCAATTGTTCAAAAAGAGGCAGAGTTCGAGTAGACTCTCTGTTGAGGTCAACTCGTTTTGTCTCTATGGCTTTGGATATTTGAGGTTTACAATATTCGAAAAAATCCATACATGTCAGATTCTTTTTAGAATATATTTTTTGTAATTCAAGAAAAGATTACGGGTAATTCTAACATAAAGCGAGTCCTAATACATAATTAAAATAATAATAAAACATTGCAAATTATAAAGTCATTAAAAAACAAAAATCTCCTTTTAAAAGGAACCTTTTAATTGTAAGCATAAATCACACTTGATAATAACACCAACAGCATAAAATGCACACAGATGCCTAAATTATAACATCAGTTAACATCAATATTTTTTTAAAGTTTTATTTATTTTTAATTTGTTGTTTTTTTTTATTTTTTTTTTAAACTGTAACACACTCAAAGTAATACTTATGTAAAACTCTCACTGAATTATTCTACCTAAAACAACAACATGGATATTTAGCGTTGGAATTAAGAATTCTAAATTATAAAAATCAGTTTTATTCACAAGTAAAAAGGTGAATATGGACTCTGCAAAACATATTGTGATAGCACCACATTTGACCTAATAACCATTTCTCTCAAAAGTCAATTATTTCAGTCGCTTTTCCAAAACTATTAATGTAAAAAGGCTAAAAAATTGTTCCCAATCCTGGGATGGAGAGTTGGACTAGATAGGGGTGCGACAAATAGTTTTTGAGTATAATTTGCATAAGACGGTAAATTTGTAGAGAATGGTTTTTGTTGAAAATATCGATTCTCAAGAAATGTTGAAACATTCCATATTTGTAAATAGGAGAGGTCTCTGAATGGCAAGGGACGAGAGAATTATAATTACAAGAAGGGTTTCACATTACTCGTTTGTACGTATACTGGTATGTATTTGGTTATCCCTGGCTTATGGGAAAAATCTTATTACCAGGATGGAATTGTGTACGTTGAAAATGTTATTCTGTCATGTGAATATTCAGCCTCATTGATGGAGACACCTGCATTTGGGGACTAAAACACTGTTAATTTATTTAACCTTTCGATCATCCAGTTGATTAGTCAGACATTCCAATCATTAACATTTGAGTTGAGTATACAGTTATACAGTTATAAATAAAAGTTTACTATCTGATACAATACTCAAATTACTCATAAATACCACCAAATCAAATATAATGCACAAAAATTTGAAGTGAAATAAACGAAAACAAAAAAGATGTTTTCTGGGTTACTGGTAGAACATTTCAAAATGTCACACTAATGTACCGGAACATTATGCTTCCCAGTGTTATTTTATAGCATATTTAATATGCAAAACACAGACACGTGAATATAATGCAGGGTGGCGCAATAGAATGTGCATATTGTGTCACCTTTTTTTGTGGGATATTAGGTTCAACCGGACCGGTTCAACGTTTAAGCCACGAGCTAAAGGTCGTCCAAGAACATCTAGGACCGGAGGCAATATTGAAAGAGCAAGACTACGGAGTAAGGTTGGCGTTTGCTGAAGAAATGCTTCACCGATTTTCCAATCTTGTCAATATCCTTTTTTCTGACGAGGCTCATTTTCATTTAAATGTGTTCATAAACCATCAAAATTGTCGTTATTGGAGCAGTGAAAATCCGAAACTCTGAAAAAGTGACTGCATGGGCAGCAATCTCGAGCAAAGGAATTATTGGTCCTTTCTTTTTTGAAGATTCGCGAGGACGAAACGTCACTGTTAACACCGAGCACTATGTTGCGATGTTAGAAGGATTTTTGACTCCAGACCTAGAGAAATCAAGAATAGTCAATTCAAGGACTTGGTTTCAATAAGACGGAGCTTCCAGTCACACATCAAATGACTCTATGACGGTTGTGAGACAGATGTTCCAAGCCAGACTTATTTCTAAAAGAGGTGATATCCCATGGCCCCCACGTAGCCCAGATCTAACGCCTCCTGACTTTTTCTTGTGGGGACACCTCAAAAACAAAGTCTACATCAACAATCCGAGAAACATCAGTCAGCTGAAGGAGAGTATCCATAGTGAAATGACAGCAATCACACCAGCATTACTGAAGAGAGTTTTCACTAATCTCGCGCTCGCAATTAGACGATGTCATTTTAAAAAAATAAACCTCATTTAATTACCTTTTAATTCCTATATTTTATTTCAACTATCCGTGTAGTATTTACTTTTTTGCCTATATTTAAAATATGCACGTTATATTGCACCACCCTGTATTTGATTTATGGTGAGCATTCAAATATTGCTTTCCTCTATTTGGTGATGTCTGACTAATCAACTGGACGATCTATACGCATTTCAAAGAACCAAAATAAACAGTCGAAAAACACTTGCTTTGCCAGAACAGAAAATTGGGAGTATTAGAAGATGTGGCAGTATACTCCATCCACAAACAAACGCTTCTAATGGAAGAGTAGTATAAAATCTTAGATGTAAAATAATAGTATTGTAAAACTTAAAAGTTACATTTCCAATTTGTTGGGGCACCATTTTATCAAACTTGTTGCATAATTCACCGCAGGTATTTGCCATGTAAAAATCAGCAAAGATGTTAAAAACCAATGCAGAAACTATATTCACGCCAAATTTCGTGCTTAAAAATGTCTCCACGATTATGCCCACCAAATTGTATCAAATACAATGTTTGTTCAAGAGGTCACATAATGGACGATTATTTATACTGGATCTTGGCCGAACTGCACACATTTGTACGCCCACTGCAAGTGACTAGATAATCATCCGTTATGAAAAATATACCGCATGAGATTTGACAATTTTTGAGTTGCAATATTTGCAGCATTGTAAAAAATTACAACGATAACCTTTATTCCTTCCCACATTCATATTGAAATCGTTCACTCAATAATTAAACAATATTCAAACTATCCGATAACAGAACGGTTATCAGTTGAGTCCACATTTTACATTTATTATGTACCTACGTAATTATTTTGCATTTAAATCACTAAGGTATATTACATAATTATTATGCAAAAATATAGATTAAGACATTTTAAATAAAAGCACTGCATTATTTTAACATGCCATGCAATGTGGTGCTTATGCACAGCTTTTTACCAAAACACAGACGGTTGTTGACACGTTTACGTATTATGACGGCCTCCGTGGTCGAGGGGTAAGGCTTTTGACTCGCAATCCGAAGGTTGCGGAATCGAATTCCGGCGTGCGCAAAATTTTTTTATTTGATTAATTTGTGTTATTTCACAATTAATTCATTAAAAATAATTTACAGTATGTTTGCAGCATGTTCCAGAGTGGAAGATAATCTCAGTATCGCCCTGGTGTAAGACCACCATTTAGAATTGAAACGTTACTTGAAATGTAATTACTTATGTGAATTACTTAATGAAATGTTACTTATTTTGAAATTTTACTTTTCTTATCATTACTTTCTTTGCATTACATTTTCTTATCATCATTTACTTTTCTTGTCATTAAAATAAAAAAAAATAAAAAAAAAAAATTAAAAATGGCTTTAGCCGTGTTTGGTGACCAGATCTGAATAGCCAGATACTTCTCCATCTCCTTCCCCTCTCCATATCCCCTCACAAAATATCCCAATTGGGGATGCCGTAGTCTCACTGGCCCCAGAAGGGAGCAGCTGGGGACTTTTGTGAGGTATTCACATTAAAAAAAAACATTATTCAGACCTGAAAGATTATTTTGTGTACTTAATTAATTCAATAAACCTTTAGTTAGAGCGTTACAAATAAATGAAAAACTTTGAAATTCAACACAAATTGAATAAAGTGTTAAAAAACTTAAAAAAAAAAAATTAAAAAATTGTTACATTTTTCAGCGTTTGGCATTTTTAGAAAGATAATAAATGTCTTTCTCCTACTGTAATTTTTTACTGAGAGAAGCGTACTTTTTTTTTGAATTTACAAAAGTTTATATACATAAATATTTTTTGTTTCATTTTGTCCTAGTTTACCACTCTATATACAAGTATATTATAAACATTAATAAGTCTTCAAAGTATAAGATTAGTTTTCTCTCAATTCTTTTCTGTGTCCACCCGTCCAATCAGTTAAATTATTAAAAAACCTCTTCAACAATGAACGATGTTAAACGACCTTAATTTAAATGTGACAAAATAGTTAAAATATTATCTAATTTTCAAAAAAAAAATTGTGAAAATTTTTTATAACCGATTCTTATAAAAATTGAAGAACTAAAAACATGTTATCAGGGCAGGCAATCATACATAAATATTATCAATATTAGGAGGGTTTGGGTATATTTAATAAGGGTCAACCGAGACAGGTTTTTCGTTCTCGGCCGAGAATAGATAAATGAAAAAAAAAATTTGAATGCGCTATTTGTGCATAGTATAGCAACAATAAAACATTATACCTACTTAGTAAACTTATTAATTCGAAATAACACACCCTAACAAACCCTATCCGTGAATCAATTGCCACATTCATCAAAACACATTGATTAGTTGATTTGTATGTTCATTGCTGATTTTGGCAGTTTATTATGAACTAAGTTCTAAGAAAAACAGCAACGAACGTACAAATTAGCGAATCTATGTGTTCTGATGAATGTGGCCACTGAATCTAAAAAATCTTCGTACATTTACCAGCTTTCCAACATACGTATAAAATAATACGTAATGATCTTGATATTCAATTAACTAGTTTATGTAGTTATTCAGTAATTATAATTAATTACAACAACACATAAAAGAACTTATTTTTTTCTACTACAAACAAAATTCAAACAAACTTCCTTTAACTACGCTTGTTTGTTTACACCAAGTGACGAATGTAGACGCGCGTGGTAGATTTGAATCCCATTATCCTATACCATACCTACTTACAACGGTCTCGGTTATGGCCCAGAATCTCGACGATTTTTCGCCGAGAACCGAGACAGAGTTCTCGGTAGAATTTGTAGCCGAGAATGCCGAGACCGAGATCTCGGTCGACCCTTTAACAATACAAAACACATAACATTCAAACATATGACGGTTAGAGAAGTACTATATACGGTTATAACAGGTATTTTAATTATTGTTAAACATCAATACTAACAACTTTGAAAGATATGACTCGAGGCATATTGAATTCAACTGTACATAGATGAGCTATACACGTGTACACAAAGGCTTTTAATAAAATGTAACTGAATATATCAATACATGATTTGAATGGTATAACTTAGCTATCCTCAGAAGGTGCACCGAATGCCTCCGAGTTTGTTTTCAATTAATACATACAGCCAATCCATAGATACCAACGTAGATTGGTATCCAGGTTAGGTTACCTACAAGAGTAGGTTGATATCCTAGTTAGGTTATATCCTTGTTATGTTAGGTTATAACCTACAGGAGTAGGTTAGTATCCTAAAGTTAGGTTACATCCTTGTTATGTTAGGTTATATCCTTGTTATGTTAGTTTATAACCTACAGTAGTGTCCTACGGTTAAGTAATATCTTTGTTATGTTAGTTAATAACCTACAAGCGTAGGTTGGTATCCTAAAGTTAGGTTATATCTTTGTTATGTTAGTTTATAACCTACAAGAGTAGGTTGATATCCATATTAAGGGTTGTATCCTTGTTATATTAGGTTATAACCTACAAGAATAGGTTGATATCCTAAGTTTAGGTTATATTCTTGCGCGATAGAAAGACGGATGAGTGAATTAGGAGATAACCCCTCAAACTTCGGAAGGACGTTACTAGCCACTAACATCGTATTCCATTAGAGCCCGTGAAGTACAGATCTGACCGAGGCGTCCATACTAATTATAATTTATATAATATTATAATGTAATTATTTTCATCTTTTTTTTCTATAATGCGGAGATATGCAATTTGTCATTGCTGGAAAAGGAAATAATTATTTTCAGTTTGGCTCAAATAATTATACTTGATTCCACGGATTCGATCCCAAAAAATTGTCAAAATGATTATAAATTGGTGGGATTTATTCAGTTGACAGTTGCAAGTTAAAAAAATATTAATATTTTTTTTATTATATAAATGGCATAAAAAGTGAAGTAACAGTTTTATCACTAATTCCCTACACAAAAAGGAATGTGTTTTCTAAATATTAAATTTTTTGAAAATTATGCATGTTTCGAAACGATTTTTGTTAAAATTTTAAAATGGTATTTCTTTTCATAAATAAGAAATATATTTGAAATTAAGGACATTCAAAATATCTCAGAAGAAATCCGCGGCATTTGAAACTTTTAGGTAAACATATTTTAAAGATGAAAGGGTTTAACTAAGAGGAGGACGGTTAAAAGGACCATCAAAATCTTCTCCCTCACTGAAGTAGGATTTAACTTGGAATGTAGTCTTGGAGAATAGGAAGTCAAATGTCATTAGTTGACATTCTGGGTTGGGAAAAAGAAATAAATTGTCGCCCACAGCTGCTAGCTTTGGATGGGTGAGAGACGTTAAGATTCGGCTAAAATAGACATTAATCCGAGATGAAGGTCTTCTACTCATCTTTCTCTCCTAAACATTTTAAACAAATAGTAATTTTTAATTTTGAATTCTTGAATTTGAAGGAATGCGAAACTGCTAACAAACTACAGATTAATAGAGAAAATAATCCAAGCATTCACTATGCGGCGCCAAGGTAATGGTTTACAAAATCTCACCAAACAAAAGAAATAATAACAAGGAAACATTTGGCAGAATCCATATAACATAATAAGAACAAACATTAAAAAATTATACAACCTCTCAATAATATTTTTTAAATGGGTATCCACATAGGTGCCATATAATAATACTCTCTAAATTGGTAGTAAATGTCAGCATTTAGTGTTAATTGGTACTCAAACACAAGCATTAAATGCCAATTTGGTACTTTAAATGCCAGCATTTAGTGCTAAATTGGAATGTACTTCAAATGCTTTCATTTAGTGCTAGTTTGGTACTTCTAACTCCAGCATTTAGTGCCAAATTGGTACTTCAAATGCCATAATTTAGTGCTAGATTCTAGATTGGTATTTCAAATACCAAAGTGGTACTTCTAACGCCAGCATTAATGCCAAATTCGAATGCCAGCAATAATGCCAAATTGGTACTTCAAATGCCATCATTTAGTGCTAGATTCTAGATTGGTACTTCAAACGCCAGCACTTAATGCCAAATTGGTACTTAAAAAGCCAGCATTTAGTGCCAATTATCGCACATACTGACTTTTCCATTTTAGAGGGAATATTGATCACATCAAATTTGTTGCCCTAGATGTGATTTTGACAAGTACGGGGCACAATATAAATTATTTATTATTATGGATATTATAATAATTATTAATGTTGTTAGGAGTAAATTTTCAAGCAAAATAAATTTTTTTGTTCATATGAAGCGGATACTTTGTGATGTAACATTATAATTTAAAATAAAAATGTTGTACTAAATAATACTGTTTATTATTTATTTACTGTTTATTTTTTTAACCACAGACACTCATAAATATGTCAATATTTAACCACGGACACTCATGTCCATATAATGTTATTATTTACCATAGAATATGCAGAGGATGCATCTCTTGATTGCTAAATTGATATACAATTGTACACTTTTCATCTGTGAATATTAAACAAGCGCAAATAATGTTATAAATGATATTTTGTGCATCACTTGTAGTACAGAAAACGGTCCACTCAAACGCAATATAATCACACATATATCAATTTCGGTTGTCGGTACATCGGTGCACGTGTGAAGCATTATGAAATATTCCAGCGTAATGCGTTAAATCTTTCACGTTCAATAAACTTTTAATTTTTGAAAATTGGAACTGATAAGTATAAATCATATATATTAGCAGACAAGCGATAAAGCATATAAAAATTCTTTTATTTTAATAATAATTCCATATCTTAAATATGTTTATCTTTTGTTTAAATTTTTGACAGTATCATTATTTTTCATAAGTTTACTAACGGTGTTCATTCGAAAGGTAATAAATTTCTGATATCTCTCTAATTTGTCAACAAAAAAAAGTAAATATTTACAAAATAGTGATAAGCTTATTAAGCAATAAAAAAAAATTGTAGTAGTTAAATATTAACTAGAACTAATCAATTCAGTAACCGGAAATTTAAAAAAATGCATTTTAAACTTAAATAAATGCGAAATGTCATTATTCAAGGATCGCCATTTTTTTTATTTCGACAGCAAACATGCACTTTAAAGGAAAAATCACTTTGTGTCATTTAAATAATGATAAGAAGTATGTATTCCAATTTTCTGAAATGATAAGTAATGCATATTAACCATTATTTTGTTCGATTTCATAAATGCGAAAAATCATTACTCATTATGTGTGCCATATCTGACTGACCGCGACGCAATTCGCAAATAGGCACTGCCAACCTAAAAAGTATTCACGTAACCAGTAGCTACAAATTGTAAAATGACCAACCTTAATCACCAGCATATGAGTAGTACGTTGTACTGGTCATCTTGAAAAATTAATGAATTCCATCGGTGTGGTCTGGAAGAGAATATGTGGACCCGTGAAAGAGGTGGAACAGTGGCGCATCCGGCACAACAAAGAACTGTATAATATATATCAGGCCCCTTGTGTCTCAGCTCATACGAGACTCCTCCGGTTGAGAAGGGCCGGATACACGCATCCGAAAAAGAATTATGACTAGACACCCAGGTGGAAAGAGAAAAGTGGGAAGACCCAGACTGAGGTGGGAAGACAAGGTAAGTGGGGATGCAGCACAGCTTCTCAAGGTACCAAACTGGAAGTCAGCCGCTGAGGACAGGAGGAGTTGGAGGCAAATGTTGCGGGATGCCAAAACTCGATATGGGCTGTAGTGCCATCGGAGAAAGAGAGGTCTGGAAGAGATCTCTTCCAGAGAAATTCCCAGAGATTTCCCTCGTAGTGAACCTTGCTTCTTTCATCCTCAACTTCCCTCCAGCACCGCTCTAGGTTCCACTCCGGTTGCTGGATCGACGAAAAATAAGCTGTGATTCACATTAAGGAGTGCGAAACCTTCATGTTCTAGGCAATTGTACGCCTTCCAGCAATCGAAGACAATTAAAATGTTCCTGGCAAAATGCAGTCCTTTATTATTTTAAGTAAAGTTTCCTTGGTCGTTAACTGCATACACAAACATTCTTTAGAGCCTCTCTCAAAACCTCCGAAAATCCACGTACTGTCAATTCGCCTACCCCTGTTATATTTTCATTTTCTAATTTTGACCTCGACAATTTCTACAGTGATTTTTCTACATTGATTTTTCTACAGTGATTTTTCTACAGTGACAATTTCTACAGTGATTCCGACACTGCCATTTTTTTTTCTTTATTTTGATGACACACACCAGTGATGCAATTTACAAAAATGACGATGGTCTTTGAGCTCATTTGAAGATTTTTCATTATAAATCATTCGTGGCAGTCTCAAACAAGCCTAAAATGAAACGAATTTACATATAAGGATAATAAGCATAACTGAATTAGAAAAAAAAAAGTGTTGTCGGGCTGACACTGAAAAATTGCATCTCGTTTCCACTTTTTTCTTGTGAACTACGGCTGTCGATGTTTTCTTGCATAAATATATGAAAGTTGAAAATTAACAAACACAGATTTCCACAATTATCCATGATGACACGCAGCTTGAACCTCAACCCACTACCAGTAATACTGGGAATAATTCGAATTAGGTATTTTCGTTATAATAATATTATTCAAAATTAATAGATTACCGTGTTTATGTTTATTTTTAACTTTTTAGTTTTAACCGAAGTTTTAACGTTAAACCACATTAAATGTGGTTAAAACTAAGTAATCTGTTAATTATGATTTAAAATGGTGCCACAAAATAAGTTTGCTTGTTCAAATATCGTTTCTAGCCACTGATTACGTGAATGTTTTGTATTTTTAGGTTGGCAGTGTATATTTGCAAATTGCTTCGCGGTCGCACAGATATGACACACATAATGGGTAACGATTTTTCGCGTTTATGAAATCGAACAAAATAATGATTAATATGCATTATTTTTCATTTCCAAAAATTACAATAAGTACTTATTATTATCTGACTGACACAAAGTGATTTTTCCTTTAAAAAGTGCGTAATTACTGTTGTAATTAAAAAGATGTTGGTCTTTGAACAATGCATTTTTTTCAATTTCCAGTTATTAATTAGTTCTATTTAATACATAACTACTACAATAAAAAAATATATATGTAAAGTGTATATAAAGCGTGTCCCTACTTTGTAAATATTTACAAAGTAAGGACACTTTATCCTTGCTAAAGTTGCCTAAAAATAAAGGAGAAGAAATAAATACATACATGCAAGCAATGCAGTAATCCAGTGGGTTTCAAGAAACGCTTTGTCACATATTGAAAATTTAAGAAAACCAGTTTTTAACCATCTTCATGATTTTTTTAAAATGTGAAATATGCACAAGAGTCTCAAACTTCCTGAAGCCAGTGGGACTATGGCACCCCCATGATGATGTCATCATATTGTCACTTAATCGAGTGATCAAAATTTACATAATTCGTGTTAATTTCAAAAACAAAATAACATTATACTTAATTTTTTTGATTTTTCACATTAAAAACAATAGATGAGAAAAATCATTTGGTGGTTCGAAATAATAATTATCTGATTCGATAGAAGGTGCTAATTTTGAAGAGATGTTCATCCCATTGCAAAATATAATAACATATAATTTTTCTCTTTCCAAACATTTGTAACTTTTTCTTTGACATCTCGCGAGGCTATGACATGATTCTAACAACTAAAAACCAGTTTTGATTCTAGCGGTAATTAGAATCGTATCATAGACTGGTAATTTCAAATTAGTTTCAATTTTATTTGCTAAATTTCTATTCAACTTTTTAGTATTTCTATGCTCATTGTTATTTTCCGTTCTCTCAAAGTCTATATTAGTTTTGATAATATTAACTTATTGTTATTGTAAACTGTTATATTGTTAACGTTAAAACACTCAGATCGGTGGTACACCTACAACACACCATGCATTAATATTTAATCCTAAGAAATGAAGAAGTTTATTATCAGTAAAATGTGTGCTATGCTTTCAGTTAAAAGAATATATGAAAATATTGAAAATACAGCTTTTCTTTATGACTACATATTACAATTCAAGAAACTTCGATATTATTCGCAGGATCCTGAATCCAAAATAATATAAATACATTTATGAATAAGAACAGGCAACGTAATGTAAAAATAATTAAAATAGAAACAATCAGTAACCGATTTTGTAATATTTAGATAAGGATGATCTATTTACCCTTTTTCAGATAGAATGAATAAAATAAATAAAAATAATATATTGAATTCAGGTACCTGCACTATTATACTATGTAAATAATCTTCAATACATAATAATATTATATTCGTACTTATATAATGAAAGAAATTAATATTTAAAGTTATAGAAATTTTTAACGAAATATTAACATAACATTTCCAGAACTGTCAATGAAATTTCCAGAACATTTCAATGAAATAACATATTTCCAAAACATTTCAATGAAATAACACAATATTTCCAGAACATTTCAAAAAATAACAATATTTCCAGAATGTTTTTCAATGAAATAATGCAATATTTCCAGAAACTTTTCATGAAAACAACTTAATATTTTAATTTTCTGGAAACTCTTGATAAAATACATAATAATAACAATATTTCTAAAAGACTGATGAAACAATTAAATATTTCGAGAAACTGTATTCGAAAATTCTGGACATTTCTTCCCAGAAAGAATATACGTTAGTACATTTTATTATTAAGTTGCCGGAAACTCCTTGGCCCAATAGAAATAAGCACACGCAGACTAGCTCCACTGACAAATCTAAAACAACACGAGAAACAAACATATCGGTACACGACCGACGACCGTACACAAAGTTGATAACATTTTAAACTATCTAAGTGTTATACTGAAGGCGCACAATCCCAATACATTTAACAATCATCTACAATTGGAAATATTTGCAGAAAATAATCGAAAAAATAAAAAAGATTGGTGGATGGAAGTTGGCAGACGATAAACAGCAACAGATGAGTTTGATTATTATCATAAAACACACCGACATAGCTTGCATTTAAAATAATTCACCAAGTTATCAGTGGGATTGTGTGGGACAGTGGTTGTCGATGAAGTCCCATCTGTCTGGAGCCAGTGTGATTGTAGAAATCCTTAATTGGCATATGTTGTGAAGCTTAAAGGGAAGGAGAAAGGTTGGGAAGTGCCTGGTCAACAAACACGGCTTCTTACATTGGCAAACCTCTTTCTTAGATCGTTTAACAGCTATATTTATGATGGATAGATATCCTTTTGTCAAAAAACCAGGGTAAAGTGTTAAAAATGTGATTGCTTGTAAAATATTAATATAAAACGCATTCAGCTAATTCACTTTCATTACTGCTTTATATAGTGGAGAGTCTACTGTCTCCCGTGGAATCTATCAATGCCATTTCATGTTTATTAATTGTATGTTATCATTTAACGGCAGTTGAATTCTGTTTGTGAATTATTGTCAAGTCATTGAACTGAAACGAGATAAGAAGGTAGTTATTGGATAATAAATATAAGATCATTTGAAATGGAAAATAACTGATCTGTTACATGGAAATATACATTTTGGCAATGTTTTAAATAAAATTACAAAAGGTAGACATAAATGTGGTAAAATGACGCTTTGCCACAAATTGGAACTCTAACGGAATTTAAAAACAGAACATATGTAGAACAAGGTTCCCACATAAGAAGTTTTCACTCCAGCTTCTGCTTTTCCGTTCCCAGAAAATTCAAAATAACAAATTGTCACAATTCAACTCACAGTTTTTTGTACTTCGTTGATTTCGCCACGGTTAATCTCAAAACGAATGGAGTTTTTCCACATCGATCGCTTAGAATAACAAGGACTGATGTAGCTATGTAATGCAATAATAAACTCAAAATCATCTTCAAAATTAATAGATTACTTATAGCCCAGTCAGTGGGGAGTTTTACCTTGCAAAAGGTCATGTAGTAGCGATTTTGATATATGTTATTAAGATTGGGACTCTAAAGAGAAAAAAAAAGTTTTCGACCTTGGGGGGATCGAGCTCGAGCCGCCATCTTGGATTGAAGGTGCCAAAATTTTGTTTTTTTTCAAAATAATTGTGCAATGGTTGATCTTACGACCTAATTGCTAAGGACAAACTTAAAGAAGATAAAATTTCAAATATTTTTTTTGTAAGTCTTAATAGGTAACGAGTTACAGTGGCGGAAATGTGAATATTTTTCTAAAAAATGGTGAAATTCCCAATTTTTGTTATTTTTTCGGGCTATTCATTACATAATTATAATTTTGTAAACTCATTCCCACACCACCATGAGGTAGAGAAAATAGCGTATTTTTATTGTGGTATCCCCAGTAGGTCTTCTTCCTCTTCAATGGCATTGCAACCCATTTCGAGCCTTGGCCTCCTTCAACATAAGCCTCCACCGCCCTCCGTCCTCGGCGTCGTCTTCCCAACTGCGACATGGAGCAGTCCTCTTGCATCCTTCCTGACATCATACTTCCGTCTCAGCCTAGGTCTGCCCGCCTTTCGTTTACCTCCTGGGTGTTCTGTTAGAACCTTCTTCGGTACTCGTGTGCTTGACATTCGATGCACATGTCCGGCCCATCTTAGTCTTTGGAGCCTAAGATGGATAGAGAGTCTGGGAGCTTGGTAAATAACATAGAGCTTTATTGTGGCGGATTCTCCATGCCTTTCCCTCATGTTAATGTAAGTACTTAAATACAGCTTTCTCACCCGATAAATTCCGACCGATAAATTGCTTACCCAAATATGAACAAATACTTGAATACATTGTAAAGGAGCAATTAACTGATTATATTGAGACAAAGCAGATATTAGTTCGACAACAATCGGGTTTTAGAAATAAACTTTCCTGTGAAACCGCTATTAACTATGTAATACAAGATTGGAAAAATTATAGATATAAAAACAGTAAAATTATTGCAGTATTTTTAGACTTAAAAAGGGCATTTGAAACAATCGATAGAGACAGATTAATAAAAAAATTAAGAAATATTGGAATTACCGGTAAAGAAATTAATTGGTTTGTTGATTTATCAGAAAGAACGCAAGTAACAAAATATGGTGGAATAACATCGGATCCACGTCATACTAGCAAAGGCGTTCCACAGGGATCTGTCCTAGGTCCATTGTTATTCATTATATATATAAATGATATTGTTAAAGTTTTAAAGCATTGTGCCATTAAATTATTTGCTGATGATACATTGTTATATATAGCCAGAAAAAATTTACAGGATGCCATTGAAGAGATACAAAATGACTTAAATAATGTAACGCTTTGGTTAAACATAAACAAACTAAAACTGAATGTTATGAAAACTAAATTTTTGATTATTGATAGTCAAGGTGGAACTGAACATGCAATACTAACCATTGATAAAATAAATATAGAAAGGGTTAACAATATTAAATATCTGGGTGTAATATTAGACGATAAATTAAAATTCGACAAACACTTCGATTACATATCTAAGAAAATTGCTAAAAAAGTTGGCTTCTTAAAAAGGATTAGGAATAACTTGGATCTCAAGACAACGCACCTTGTATATAATTCTATTGTAACTCCTCATTTAAATTATTGTTCTAGTGTTCTATTCTTATGTAACGAGACCCAAAATAATAAACTACAGGTTATACAAAATAGGGGAATGAGGATGATTCTGAAATGTAATATCTTTACTAGAGTTAAAACTATGTTACAAAACTTAAATATGATGACAACTAAACAACATATAATATATAATACGTTAACAATGATGTACAAGCTTAAAAATAACATGCTCCCTAAATATCTGCAAACTAATATTATGTACCATGAAAATATTCACAATTATCCTACGAGGAGTTGCCGAGACTTCAGGCTTCCCAAAACTAAACTGACGTGTACACAGAACAGCGTGTTTTATAAAGGTCAAAAACTTTATAATAACCTACCAAATTCCATAAAGGAAGCCTCAAGTCTTGGCACTTTTCGTAAAACATGTGCTACATACATTAAGAAAAATTTATGAATTGTATTTATTTGTATTAACTGTATGTCTTAAACCCTATTGTTTGTATTTCTAACTGGAGTAACTGTATTTCTTTTTAAAACTGTATTCTTTCCGTTATAATTTTATGACTATATTTATTTTATTATGTATTTTATATGTTTTTTTAATACTAGATGTATGAAAAAATTTGCTTACATCTAAATAAAGTTACAAAACAAAAACAAAAAACCCGTTTGCATGGACATTGGAGGGTCTAGAGTCGTTCAAATAAAGATAGCTTCGTTCAATAAAATAGATTCTTGACGTGTGCGGTGAAGGAGGAAACTATATGTTTCCTTATAACGCCGTTAGGAAAGTAGTGGGGTCTCCTCCAATGCCTCTCCCTCTCGCTCCGCTCCTAAGATTCTTCGAAGTAGCTTTCTTTCGAAGGTGTCCAGCTGTTCCCGCCACACATCCATAGGCCAAGACCGTTCTAATAATTGTTTTATATAGGGTTTTCCTATGGACGTTTCGGGATTTGAAACTGGCAACAACGCGAAGTAAGTGTTGTTAGTGCCTGTGATGCTGTTGTTAGTGCCTGTGATGCGCTTTCTTACTTGTACTGGGTTTTCTTTGTCGTGCGTTATGATGGAGTCCAGGTATGTAAACACTTCGACCACTTCGAAATTATAAGTGTCTTTAAATTTCAATTTATCTTTTATTCTATGGTGTGGGGTTCTGGTTTGCATCATGATTTTAGTTTTATTCTCATTGATTTGCAAACCCACCTCTCTTGCCGAGTCTCCAAAAACCTCTCTTACAGCATGTACGGATCTTTCGACAATGTTAAGTACAATATGTCTATTCCACAGATATTCCAGCGATGGTATGGCGAACCGCACAGAGTTCGACTAATATTCGTAATTATGTTACATATTCGCTATTGCGTAATAATATTTTTTTGTTGATCCCGGTTGGTTGACATTGACATATTAATAATAGTCTTTGTCATCAATGTCATGATCTAACTCATTGCCTGTGGTACTGAGATGCTGGGCTTCCATTGACAAAATCTCTTCATATTCAATTGCAAGAAATAAATTTTAATAAAGTCTCAGGTGCTGGTTTCTTTGTCATTCTTACTGGAACAGGCCCATTGGTACCACGTTTCCAGCCTCAGTTTTCTGGATTTTTTTGGATTCCATACCATTTTTGAACTCCCGTACAAAGCAACAAGAAAGCGTTTTCCTTCATCTGCTGTGTCTTCTGGTTTTGCATCATGTTGTTTTCATTCATATACTCAATAAAGACGGACTGGCAGACCAACTTTTTTAAGGCTTACTAAATGTTCATTATCACTACAAAGTAGTTTCATCCATGCACTCGATGACGTCGGGTTTGTCATAGTGGAATCCTAGCCTGTAGCAATATAGGCGTTGAGGTGGCAACTCTATGTAACACGAAAAATTACTGTAATTTTAAATAGATTTTGCTATAGGTGTTGTGGAAATATGTTAAAATGACATTGTGTAATATGTTCTTACAAAATTTATCATGAAAACTCGAGTTTAACGATTTTTTGTCAAAATTTTCTTCTTTCTACCGCTGTAAGTCATAATATATTAGATTAATAAAAAAAAATTTCAAACAAAAAATGTACGTAATTTAGTTTTCTTTAAATTTGCCATAGACATTTTTGTTGTAAAATCAACCGTTAAGGAATTATTTTGAAAAAACTAAATTTTGGGACCTTCAATCCAAGATGGCGGCTCGAGCTCGACCCCCACAAGGTCGAAAACTTTTTTTTTTTCTTTAGAGTCCCAATCTTAATAACATATATCAAAATTGCTAATACACGACCTTTTGCAAGCTAAAGGCCTTTTTTATCCCCCACTGACTGGGCTATTAGTTTTAACCAGGTTTATTAAAATATCTTTCTCTAGATCAGCGTTTCTTAACCATTTTCAGCCACGAACCCCTAGGAAATCAAGCACAATTTTCATGGACCCTCTTAATAAAAAAAAACAACAATAAATTTAAAACCTTTTTTGAAGTAAAAATTTCTTTAGCAACATTGTGATTTGAAACTCGATGAAACGAAAAATAGCGACATTAAAAAGAGGCAAACACATACATCTAGAGGATTTAACCTGTGAGAATGAGATAGTATAATCGGTCTCCTTTTAGTGCGGTGCTCGTAGCCTCCCCACTCTTGTCTACTTTAGTTTTCTGAAGATTTCACTTCTACCGCCTGTAAATTGCACTCTGATATTTTTTTAGTAAGTACTACAAGTACAAAAAAAAATCTCTTTTTTATAAAAAAAATGTTAATAGTTAACTTACAACAACAACACCAACATTTACATTAATTAACGGTTAATTACTGCGAAGTACATTGTTTTTTGCAACTAAATTAGTGATATTTGGGTTGATGTTACTATTAAATTGTAATCTCAAATCGGATTCCACTTGTAATCTGTTTCTGAGTTTGTTTAAAGGATAAACAAGAGCAGAGAATGCCTTTTCACAGAGGTATGTGGTTGAGAAAAGCATTAAATGTTTCAGTATTTCTTCTGATATTTCCTTATATTCTTCCTTTACATTCATGCAAAAACTTGATAAAGAGGCTTCTTTGAAATTACGTTTCAAAGCTGAATCACAAGATTTTCTATTAATTGGTTTTCCTGTGCCGTTGTCAAGCCAGTTATATCAGTAACATCTGTATTGAAAGGGTCTAATATTCAATTTTTATTTGGGTCGGGTACTGGAAAATAATCCAAAACGAAGACGCGTAGCGATTACGAGACTTTTAGCAATTATTGTTAAATGGTCCAAAGATGAGACTGCGGAACCTCATATGTATTCGGGGACCCCCAGGGGTCCGCAGACCACAGGTTAAGAAACACAGCTCTAGATCCTATTATCGCCTGACATTGCATGCAGATCGAACTGTGTTTATTCTAAGGGGTAGACGTGGGAAGTTTTTTTTTCAGTTCCTTGAAAAACTTTATAAGAGAGTTCCACTGTGAAATTTGTAATGAATTATAGAATTAATTATTTTTAATGATAGCCGAATGTTGATTGTGCGACCTCAATACAACCAAAATGTCAGTACAAAAAATACATATCTACAAAACATAGCAAATAGCTTATCTTTTATTTTTCTTTGGGTTCCGACCGCGCTTTCTTAATCAACTGGTCGCCGAGGATCCGTTGGCTCCAAGTCGGGACCTGGCAGAGTCCCCTGAAGCACCGAAAGTCTCCGTGCTGACGTCTCCCTCCGGGGTGGAGGGGATCTTGGGCTTGGACGGGGAGCAGAAGACCTTGGTGGCGCCCCGCACCATCAGGTAGAACCAGTAGAACTGCGGGAAGAGCAGGATGGAGATGGAGATCTTGCAGCCGGTGGGCAGTGTTTTGATTGCCTGTTGATAAAACATAAATAAATAAATAACTTCTTCAAATGCAGCAAACTTATTCGGTGGCACCATTTTAATTCAAAATAATAATCACTTAGTTTTCAGTCTTTAAAATATTAAATCCACAATCCAAGGTGAAATTTCAGAGATGTTTTAACTCTAGACAGGCTAAGGTGCCATAAAACATAACGTCCGTAAACATGTGGGTCGGCCGACGACCCCATGCATTTTTCTGTCTCATGGGAATTCAAACCATAGAAATTCCAATTATTTATTCATAGACTAGTTTCAAATAATTTATGAAGCATTTTAGAAATACATTCTCTTTCACTAAATTAACGTGCGCGATATATAATAGCGATGTATAATAATGATTGTGCAGAGTCCACCATCATGCCGTCGTGGTGACTGGTTCGATGCGCTGCATATACCTACTTACTCTATATTGTAAACATAGTTTGTGTTTCAGCCACACAAGTAATTTTCGTGTGGGCAGGGAATATTACCTATATTTTTGACAAAATATTTTTTCCTGCGATCAATGGTTTTTTCACATTTTTTTTAAATGGCACATTATGTGTTAATCCTCTGCGCAGGAATACGTAAAATACTAAAAATATATTTCAAGTATTTAAGTAGATGTAAGAAGGATAGTAATTTTGCCGACTACTTTCGACCCCAGTTGGCTGCAGGAGAGTAAAATGTGCTATATATTTCTTATTAGTGGCAAAAAGAAATACTATTTTAGAAACCAGATTAAATTATCTTTGACTGGTTGACCCGGCCACGCGTTGCTGTGGCTAATAAAACACTTTGTAAAATCCAATCTTTGTAACCACCGCCGTCTTTGAGTTCATCGCGAAGAGATCATCAGTGCGGTTTGCACGTGAGGTACTCGTAGCTCGTCGCCCATTTGATTGACTTCGACGATCTATGTCAGCTCATCTTTTCCTTGGCATATTAAAACAGTTAATAAAGTTCTCACGCACTGACAAACTGATGGTAGAAGATTTTAAATGGTAACAGAATGACAGGTAACGTTTGACAGCGACTGAAATATGACAATCGGAATTCTTTTTTTTTTGCATTTCTATTCTAGATTACGTTGTGCTTCTGAAAGTAGATAGAACAGTAGAACTGTTTATATGAGAAAATGAAATTTTTGTTTTTACTATCTTCCTCACAATTTTTTCATATTATCTCACCGTTTAAACCTTCCCTGGACTACGACAAACTTTTCAAAACCAAAATCATCTAAATCGGCCCAGCCGCTCTCGAGTTTTAACGAGACAAACGAACAGCAATTGATAAGAATAATAAGATAAGAAGATATAATGTGTATAGTAAGCTATCCGTGAAAGATAGATATATGCCTTCGCGGACTTTTTTGTAGATCTATAAAAGAGGAATATCCCACCATTAATTGTTTTGTTATATCCCAAAAGGATTAGGCAGCGTTTTCGATGAAAGCTACCAGGCGGCTGGACTTTTTTCCGACACTTCTAACAATTATCGTTATGTTTAAACCTTCCTCAGGAAACACTCTATCTATTGGTGAAAACCGCATGAAAATCCGTTCAGTAGTTTTCGAGTTTATCGCAAACAGACAGACAGACGAACGACGCGGGGGACGTATATTATAATATGTAGAGAAGATATGTTTATATTTGAAATAAATATTAACATTTCTAAATAATATTTTAACATCAAACATTAAAATGTTTTTTGACTCGAAACGTCCACAATTTTCAAAGAATTTGATATTTAGAAAGCATATTCTTTTTGTGTAGGTAATTAGTAAGAAAAGTCATTTCAATTTTTAAGCCGTTTATACAAGAAAATTTGTAATAATTAAATATTAATAATATATGTAAATAGGCATAGCACTCAACCATGATAATCTAACTTGAGATTAATAAATAACTGATTGGTATTTAATGACTTTAATCTGGAAGCTTATTGGTAATAAAAAGATAAGCGAATTTCAAAATTAGTTGAAATTTAATAATCCAACTACGAATACAACTCTGATGCTGCGCCTTACGCAAAACTGTTTTCATATGTGGGGTACGAATTAAAGCAGTGGTAAAAGATGGCACCACTTACGTTAACAGCTAGAATGAGGAGCGTTGGCTGGCAGGCGTAAGTACTATAGGATTCGTACTTTCGTTGGCCTCTCCGGGTTTGGAGTGGTGGTATGGTATAATTATTATTGTAACTGGTAGTTGTGAATAACAACACCATGTTGTGATTTCTGCGACTTGCCTATATATTATATATGTTATTGCCTGTCGCGGTTACTTTGTCCCGGTGACGAGCTGTCACTGGATCCGAGGAACTGGCTATTTTTGGAACCAGTTCCGATCGGATTTATAAAATGGTCCCCAAAAACTCAAACTGGTCAAAGCCGAATCAAAAGCCGCCCACAGGGAGCAAAAATCAATGGAGTGGGTTTTTAACTTCTAATTATAATTATTACACTGAAGTGAATCAGAATGCAATCACATAACATTGTGACCACAACAATTTTAGTTTTTGACCACATCAGCTGAAAGGGCAAAATCCAGATAATCGTTTTATAAATAAGGATATAAAAATAATTTTGGTGCATATTTTAGTATTTTGGTTAAAATTTGTAATCGAAATAAAGCTGTATTTGTGCAAATCCATTCCAATTATGCACTTTACATAATATATCCATATATGTTCACAAGAATAATTGTTTTAAAATCTTAATCACAGATAGCAGTACGAGGCATTGAGTGACGGCTGGTAATCCCCTTTTTGGAGGCCTGTATGGACACCGCCGCCCCGGGAACCATTTATTGGATAACCAACACCTCTGCCATAGGTGACCCCAAGTGGTTCGCTACGTTTGGTGACTTAACAGGGGTGCCCGGGTTCGTGGGGTGATGTCAGTAGGGGTCTTGGCGGCAGATGCGTCTGCCCACCGGGCCGGATAGAGAGAGACTGGTCGAGGGAGGCCTTTTGACCTTTCCAGCCGGACTCCCTCGACCCAGCGCCTTGCACCGCAGTTGGAGGGATGGATTCATACGTCCGTCGCTCCCGGACTCACTGACCCCCAGATTCCTACCCACCCCTCATACCTTTTTCCTTCCCTTCCTTAAAAAGACCCTCCAAACAGCATCTCATAAGATGACAGAGACCCTAAGGGAAATTATTTTCTTAGTCCCTCAGTGGTCTATGTGGAGCTAATTTAAAAAAAAAACACAATGGTCAAGTCAGGTCAATTTGTAAAAACCAGTGAATGATGAGCTCTGGAATCAGAAAATTTTCAAAGTATTTTCTGCTTGGAATTTATAATTCACCGCAACTACTTTCAACACGCCGCATCATTATAGATAATCCATTTTGTATGTTGCACATTTTTCAATTGAAATGCAAAAATAGGATGTTGAAATCTGGATGAAACTGAGTAGAAAAGCAACACGGCATTTTATTCAGAATTCTTAATAGTTTGCTTAGATATTAAATTGCAAAATTGGTTTCAAAATCATTAAATGTCGGAAAATAAAAACAAGGAACTTTTGGCAACAGATTATGATAACCGAGAAATGAAATATGCTAAATATAAACTGGGTCACCAGGTCAGGGTTTGACCGGTACAAATAGATTATTAATTATCACCATTCTTGAGATACAGAGATGAAAATAAATACATTTATTTTTGACCAAACCAAATCCTGATTTAACTAAACCATTTAGTATTTCAATGTTTAACCGTTCATCCGATTGTGAAGAAACTTTGGTGAGTTATTGTGAGCACACCCGCGAAGGTTTCTACATATACTGGTGAGCATTATGAAATTTGTATTAAAAAATTGTAATAGGTGGCACACGAGCTGTTTGAAAACTGAATGTACCGTGACTGAATGCATGGATCACGGGGGGGGGGGGGGGGGGGGGGGAACTCGGGAAGGGGGTTCGTGGGAAGCGGGAGAGGGGGTGGGGAGATGGAAGGCGAAGAAGGCAGAGTGGGAACGCGTGAGGGGAAGGGGACTCAGGAAAGGAAGGGGAGGCAGAAGGGGAACGGGACGAATGGGAAAGGACACTCAGGGAGAAACAATTTCTTTATTAAATGGCATAGCAACGCATGCCGGGAACTCGCTAGTAATGTGTAAGAATAAGCTTGCTTATATGTATGTACGTATATTTCTCATGCATTTCTCCGATTGCGATGAAACTTCGGGGATTTGATGTGCGCATGCCCGCAATGATTTCTAATATATCATAACACCAGTTTTTTTCCTACGGCTTCACTTGCATGGTATTAGGGGGTTCCCACCCCCTCCCTTTCCCTCTCCGCCACTCCACCTACCCCTCCCCCCTCCCGCATTTATTTGAAGTACTCCCCTAATAATTTGAATCGAATAAAGAATTATAGATATTTCACTAATCGTGCCACCTATTGCAATTTTTTTCATACAAATTTCATAATGCCAGAGCTCTGAGCTACAGCCTATATGTTATTCGGATGTATGAGCTATATTATTGTAAAGTTTCATTAAAATCTATTCAGTAGTTTTTGCGTGAAAGATTAACAAACATACGTACATCCAAACAAACTTTCGCCTTTATAATTTTAGTAGGATTTTTAAACGTATATCATCACCTTTCAAAAACAATTTTTAGTTTTCAGATATGTTCAGAAATACTCGATTTATTTGAATTTTATTGTAAAGCGGAAATATTTTGATCTTCTGACAAAACACGCCCAAATTTTTGATGAGAGGTTAATATTGTACCTCTGCAAAGTAAAAGTCCAGTAAAAACACTCACCTCCCAGTAGGGGAGCCCCAGGGTCTGGCTGTAGACCAGGCACAGGTAGGGGATGAGCAGGATGCGGCAGATGAAGAAGGTGACTATCATGAGTATGCCGTTGTAGACGTAAACCTGCGACTCCTTCAGCTTCATGCGGCTCAGAATGGAGCGCACAGATACAAAGGGCGTAGACAACTCCATCAGGTAGACAAAACCAAACACGCAGTCTCCCAGTCCTCCCCGCAAATACTGAAAAACAAAACGATTATTAAAAAAACATTCAATCTACATATATAAAGTTTCTGGGTTCGTATATATGTGAAATGTCTATGCTTTGCTAAACCATTCATCCGATTGCGATGAAACTTTGGGGATTTGATATGCGAGTACCCGTGATGGTTTCTATACACGGTGTCCGGAAACTCGTAGTACAAGCGGGAAACCAGTAAATCTACATCACATTTGGAGTCGATTTGTGATATAACTTTTTTGATTTGAGCTTTCATTTTCGAGTAAATCGGGTCCGAAGTTGGAATTTTTTTGGTTAAATTTGAAAAAATTTTTCACTAGGGGGTTGATTTCAGCTGTGTAATATCTTATAAAATGCATCGAAGGGTAAAACGGGCTCAAAAAATTTTTTTCTCAAAGAAATGCTCAGATCGAAAAAAATAAGATTTTGGGTTCTCTATGTGATGTAGATTCACCAGTTTCCCGCTTGTACTACGAGTTTCCGTACACGTTGTATACAATAGTGAGCTCTGGCATCATGAAATTACGCGTCGCTAACCGTTCATCCGTTTACGATGAAACTTTGGGGATTTGATGTGCGCATGCTTGCGATGGTTTCTGTACACAACTTTATATATATAAAAATGTTTGCTTCTGGGTGTGTGTATATTATATATGTGATCATTTGAGATTTCTATTGTTTGCTAAACAATGAATGAATGATTGAATGAATGAATGAATAAATGCATGAATGAATGAACGAATGAATCAGTGGTATTTCCACCTAATACCACGCGAGCGAAGCCGCGGGTATATTTATCCGAGACGCTATCTTGGTTACAAACCAGTTCTTAGAACGATTGTTTCCAATGAACAAGGTAGTTGATTATGATGTGGAAAAATTAGTCAAAGATAATAATGTTAATTCTAAAATTTAAAAATATGAGATTGATAATTATGACAGTTTGATGGAAGGTGGCAATGGCTGAATTGGTAAAAGCGCATGTACCAGTTAGACGAGAGGTTCTGGGTTCGATCCCAGTTGCGACCATTATCTTTTTCTATTTTTCTGTGTCTTGTTCTCTTTCATATTTTCGTTTAAATTTTATTAGTGTGATCTTCTTCTTCAATGATTTAAAAAAAAAAAAAAACTCAAATATTCCCGGTTTATGAATAACTTGATATTTTATTTTTGAAGTGAAAATTTCTTTAGCACATTGGGATTTGAAACTCAATGAAACGAAAAAGCGACACTAAAAAGAGACAAACACATAAATCTATAGGATTTAGCCTGCGAGAATGGGATAATCGGTCTCCTCTTTGTGCGGTGCTTTGTAGCCTCCCCAATCTTGTCTACTTTAGTATTCTAAAGGCTTCACTTCTACCGCATATGAACAGCACACTTGTATTTTTTTTATGTGAATATCTCGCAAGAGTCCCAACTACTCCCGTCTGGAGCCAGTGAGACCATGGCAACACCAATTGGGGTAGGTTGTGAGGCTGAAGGTAGTGGGGAGAGGAAGATGGGAAAGAGGGAGGTGGGCAAGTACCTGGGTATTTAGAACACTAGTCACCAAACATGGCTAAATCCATTCTGAGCAACGTTTCTATTCTGAATGGTGGTCTTACACCAGGGCGATAATGAGAGTATCTTCCACTCTGGAACGTGCCGCAAATATACTATGTATTATTTTAATTGATTAAATTGTAAAAACACAAATCAATCAAATAATATTTATTTGCGCAGGCTGGGATTTGAACCCACAACCTCCAAGTGGAGAGCCTTACCCATCGACCATGGAGACTGTCACATGATTAGAACTTCTTAATTAATTCGTTTATTGACAACCTTGCATTATTGCAATTGATTTCATTTCATGTTCAGGAGACCATTTCATTTACATTTTTTACTCCAAATAACAAGAATGGCTTCAGCCGTGTTTGGTGACCAGATCTGAATAGTCAGGTACTTCCCCACATTCCCCTCCCCACTACCATCAGCCTCACAACATACCCCAATTGGGGATACCACAGTCTCACCGGCTCCAGACGGCAGCAGCTGAGAGTCTTGTGAGGTAATCACATAAAAAATAAATTTAAAAAATTGCGAAATATCTGTGTAAGGCCCGGACTTAGCCCTAGTTTCTTTTAAACCACTTAAGGCCAGAGTTTAACATTATGTGTGATAAAAATTACATACAAATCTTGATATTAGCATTTTATAACTTTAATATGTTCATAAAACCCATAATCCATAGACGGTATTATTGGAAGATTAAACATTAAATATTGGTAAAGATAACTGAAAATGCAATCAAATCTCCCAAAAGTTTGCTTTAGTTGTTTGCGATTAGATCTGAAAAGCCAGGTGTCACACCCTCCATCTAAATAAAGAATTGATGAAATTACACACAACATCATAATTTGGGAGGCAGGTATTGGAAAGTTTATTTACCCCGGGAGCGGGAGCCATTTATTGGAAAGGTCACCTCAAGTGGTTCCCTAAGTTTTATGACTTAGCAGGGGTGACCGGGTTTATGGGGTGAGGTATGTCTAGGGCCTAGGTCTGGCAACGGATGCGTTTCCCCACCAGCTGCGGGGTAGGCCAGATCGGGAGAGAATGGTTGAGGGAGTCCCTTTGATCTCTCGGAACATCGCATTGCACCGCAGTGGGAGTGATGGATTCATACATCCGTCACTCCTGGACACACTGACCCCCAGATTCCTACCCACCCCTAGATTCCTACCGACGTCTATACCCCTTTCCTTCCCAGAACTTCCCCTCCTTACTTTTTTTACATTAATTCCACACAGGAGGCCCTGAGGAAAATAATTTCCCTCAGGGCCTGTCATCTTTGAAGATGCTGTGTGGAGGGTATTTTTGAGGAGAGGAAGGAGTGAACATGGGTCTTGAAGAGAACCATGTTGTAGGAGGGAGGAAACACAGAAGCTGGCATATTTTTCTACAGCCGAGCTGTTGAACAAGAACGAGTCGTAGAAACAACCCTTTCTTATGTGACAAATATCAACCTTGTACATATGTTTTGCGCGTGGTTGACGTGTTTCCCGACTATGCACCGTTGCCGAGGGGATCGATGACACTAAAATGCCTCGGAGCATCTTCCATTGTAATACCGGTATAACAAGGACATTATTCCCATCTGACACCTGTGCTCTGAAGATTGCAATCCATTGTTAAGATAGGAGAATCCATCAAACGGACCGCCCGTTTCTGCAGGGTCGAGGGTTTTTTTTCAGGTATGTTGGGGCTCCAGATCAGAGGTGGCTGCCAAATTCAACCGTGGGGTGCACTGAACTCGCTATTTCTTGGAGCCAAACTACGAACTCTTGAACGTCACTAAGCTGCCATTACATAGAGAAAATAAAAATAAAACTTAAAGAATCATAATTCCACTCACCACAATAACGAGGAATCCGAAGCCGCCAATGAACAAATGATGCATTATGATGATGGGTTGCTCCCTGCAGTAAGACAGGAAAGACTGCACCACCTTGAAATCAGCTTTAGGCTTGTCCTGCATGGATCCATCACCACAACTGACACCGTTCTTCCTGTCGGTGCTACTGTTATGATTCTCCCGGTCCTTGGAGGCCTGGCTGATCTTCTTCAGGGTCTTCTCGGAGGTGTGGTTAAAGGGCACGCCGATGCTGATGTGAACCTGGTACATGGACCAGATGTCATAGAAGAAGTATGCGGCCCCGAACCACGCGTACGCCTCACTCATGAAGTGCGACGAGTGGAGGAAGTTCCGTGTGCAGGACCACAGGCACACGACAGAACCGGCGAAACATGACAGAAACGCCTGCACGCCGGAGACCACTCTAAAGAAGAAATGTTTGGTTAGTGTTTGACGTCAAAATAGTCTACGGTCAGTTTGGTTGTCTATAAGCCACTCGGGTCACATGATATCTGTATACGAGATGTGCCAAAAGAACGCGAAGGTGGTTCTGCTAGGTCATTATATCGCAGCAGCCTGCCAAACAAAAACTAGCTTCCCAGTTGTAAGGACGTGTGTTCTCTCAAACTATATTTGAGGCGCTCAGCGGAAGAGTGGCCCAATCCACAAAAATTTGTAATCAGCGAAAACATCATTTATTATACAACGTGTCCTGAAACTCGTAGTACAAGCGGGAAACCAGTGAATCTACATCACATAGAGAACCCAAAAAAAATATTTTTTTCGATCTGAGCATTTCGATTTTTATATTATTTTTTAACTATTTTTCAATTTTTTCGGCAACTAAAGGGTTAAAAAAAACTTTCGAGCCTGGTTTACCATTCGATGCATTTTAAAAGACATTACACATCTGATATTAACCCCCTAGTGACGGATTTTTTCAAATTTGACCAAAAAAATTCCAACTTCGGACTCGATTTACTCGAAAACGAAAGCTCAAATCTAAAAAATTATATCACGAATCGACTCCGAATGTGATGTAGATTGACCAGTTTTCCGCTTGTACTACGAGTTTCCGGACACCGTGTATATTTTTGACATATCTATGAAGTCACATTGGCCCACTTTTAGTTTTTACTATTTCACTTAGAGTACCCATCAGAACCCCTACAGACTATGTTTTTAAAGCGCTGAATTTAATGTCAATGAAACAATTATATACAAAAGATATTCTAATGTACGCATTCAAAAATCAGGATAACTTTACACAGACAAACTCGGGCCGATTCACAAGATCTACATTACAACATACATTCTACCAACCTACAACTAAAACGACTTTTGGACAAAGAAATATGAAATACTTCTCTGTAAAATTATTTAATTTA
The DNA here is from genome assembly GCA_929108145.2 of Limnephilus rhombicus. NCBI lineage: Eukaryota > Metazoa > Arthropoda > Insecta > Trichoptera > Limnephilidae > Limnephilus > Limnephilus rhombicus. Next base: position 12,081,765 of record OV815291.1, read on the forward strand.
CTCCCTCTTGCAATGAAAACCACAAAAAAAATAACCGCCTTCAAAAGAAGCATAAAAATATGGATTATGGACATGGGAAGGAAGAAAATAGATTCAATTTTGCAACCCAACAAAGAATAATGCTTTGTTTTGTACTTTCTTTTAGATATAACTTAATAATTTCCCTTGGCAATATTCTAACATAGATTAGGTATTTACTTATAATTAAAATAATAAAACTTGTACAATGTGTCCTTAGAACGGGGTACCCCAGTTAGGACACATTTTCTCTAAAAAACTGTAAAAAAAATATATATATAAATATAAATAAATAAATAAAGATTCTTTGGAAATCAGTAAAAACTAAAATTGGGCCACTGTGGCTTCATAGATATGACAAAAATATATAACAATATGATGTTTTTGCTGATGTGGGTTGGGCCACTCTTTCGCTGAGCGCCACAATTGTAAAGTACAAAACAACAATAAACTGTGTTCTAAAGAGATCTAAGTCTAAGAGATTTAAGTCTTTTAACAAAGAGAGTACTGAAGATACTGGCACAGGCACAGTACTAATAAAATATAATATCTCTGCACACAAGAGAAAACTGTACACAAAACAAAACTGAACACTTAAGTAAAATAATTTAACCAATCTAATATAACCCTACCTTACTTAACCAATTTAATTATTTTATTATATTTTGTCACTGTTTTTTTTTTATCCGGTTAATAAAAATTATAAAGTAACATTTCCTCGTAACGTTACATTTTTGTGATTGATGATAAATGAGACAAACGGTGAATGCATGTCTGCACCCCTCCAAAGGAAAAATACAATTATTATAATAAATCTCCCTCACATGTATAAAGAAAACAAAACGCAATTCCCGTAAGTAGGTGGAAAAGTAAGAAAATCACAAGGCTAGCTTTGTTTTAGGTAACACAGATTTACAGCAAATGTTTATTTATTAATTTACTTGAGTTTGTTGAAATCACATTTAGGCTAGCTTTATGTAAAATTTACGACTTACTTTAGTTTTTGGCAAGTTGCTCCAGGCGCGTTTAGATATGCATCTGACTTACGGTAATTAATGCTCAAGAAAGTTGATCGGAAGTTCAACAAGGGCTCATAGCGACTGTTTACATCTGTAAATTTATTTGCGGTAAGATGGCTTCCTGTCAACAACGATCTGCTGCTATAAAATTTACGCAATAATGTCAATAAAGACGAAAAGGCCCAAAAAAGTTATGAAATAGAATTTGGCTTGAAATACACAATTCTTTACGCACCTCTGTGCTGTTAAAGGTGGAAATTAACGGAGTTCTTTAATTTTATCCAAATGACAGCTACCTGACTTCGAATTCAAATACGTAATGTTATAAACAGAAACATTGAGATTAGAAAGGATTGGACTAAAAATTAAATAGAAGGATGCTCATTTTCAGAAAGCATCCTCCTGAAAAATAAATGGTATCTCTTCAGTTTTGAAATCAGAAAACTTTATTTTTGTTTTCGTGGATAATGCTAATTTGAGTTTTATCTTGTGTTATTTTCATATTAGGAGATAACAAGTTACATAATTATCCACTTAACCTAATCAGCTTTTAGTTAAAATATTAAAAAATTCTAAGAAAACAACTGTCTTTTAATTTTTGACAGCTCGCATCGGCGCATTTTGGTACTAATTCTTACCGTAAGCGTCTCAACTTATTAAACTGGTTTGATAAGCTGTGAGAAGGCTGGAAGTTCAAGCGGACGCGATTAGACCAGTCAAAAAACTTACGTAAAAACAACTTCTGTAACATGCTGTAAATTACGGTAAGTGACTTTTGGTGTCATTTACATTAGTAATTTGGCCACAAGTCGCTTACGTGTGCGACTTACGGGAAAAATTTATATGTGTAAAGGCAGCCATACATCATGTTTCAAATTTGTTAGTCAACTAAAAAAATAATTAAATAAAAAAAGTTCATTTAACAAAAAGAACACGATTGTACACACTTGTTGTCCCTTTCTATACAGAAGAAATGTATAGATAGTTATAAACCAATAGAATTAGAAATTAATAACCGACTAGAATTAACCTGTCATTTGCCCGAAGCCCGCCCGCGGCCAGGAAAAAAAATTAAGCTTTTTTTTTTAGATTCGATTTTAACCCTTATGTACAAAGAAACTGTATGAAAGACAAGGTCAGAATCGCTTGCGCCAATATCATTCTTGATGTAACCGATGGTTTCATTGCTCTAGCTACTTCAGAATATTTTTAAATGAATTTTCTATGACTTGGCAGGTCAATTTTTGCAACTGTCACAGGTGAAAAAATCAATGTTTTACGTTTTCAAATGCTAAAAATGTGACGTCATCATTCTTGTGCGAGCCAGCGTCGAGCTCTCATCGGTACTTTTTACGAAATAACACAGCAAAAATGCTGGCTTGTGCTATGAAAATAGAAGTGAAAAAGATAATAAACCCAATTGTCGTATTACATTCCATAGGTAAGCATTATTTTACTTTATTTTAAGCTTATTCAGATCATATAATATGATCATTTTTAGTAACATATACTAAGTAAGTAACATAACAAGTACTATCACATCGAGATACATGGCGACGCGAAACACAAAGCCGCTGTTTACTGTGGTAAGTAAATTATGAAACATTTGTAAAAGTGTCTTAATTAAATATGGCAACAAAATATTTGACTCTGAAAACAGGCGAACTTTACTTTGCCGTATTTGGACTTCGCAAATTTGTTCATAACGTGGCGAGCAAATCGCGCTCCCATGTAAAAAGGTCTATTCGTACAAAAGCAGATTTTACTTTTAAGAACTAAATGGTGATACTACAGGGTGTCCGCCGGCAGATTTTATACTTAAAAAAATTAAATAAAATAAAAATATGAAAACAATGAAAGTTATTTATTTATTATCTCACGTAAGGATAATGCGGATTTTAGTTTTTAAAAATATCTCCACTCAAATGGCGTCCTTTTAGCGGCAAACATTCTTGCAATCTTTCCTTCATGTTGGCGAAAACTCGCTAGCAAAGTTCTGGACTGATAGCTGCAATCTCTCGTCGGATATTTTCTTGTAGGGCCTCTATTGTTAATGGCGAATTGCTGTATACGCGAAATTTGAGATATACCCCTAAGAAAAAGTCGCAATGGGTCAGATCGGGTGATGTAGGGGGCCAGGCCATGTCGCCGAAGCGACTAATCAATTTTCCAGAAAAAAGCTCTCTCACTTTAGCATTGAGTCCCTAGTAGTGTGTGCCATGGAGCCCGTGGCCCCATCCTGTTGAAAATGGGTTCTTTTATTGTAACCAACATGACAATGTAGCTCCGGTATAAAAAAATTGACCAGCATCGCGCAGGACCGTTGCGCCTCAACCGCAAAACCAGAGTGCGCTCCCGTCCACTGACTCATGGCTACTAAACTTAACTAAACAAGAAAAACAACCCGCAACACTCGCGCGTTGAGTGATACCCCGCTCCCTCCGCTGCCGCCTTCCTACGCGCCGTGAGCTCAGTTCAAAGTGTAAAATCTGCCAGCGAACACCCTGTATAATGCGAGATGCCTATATACTGTCAGATTGATTAATGGACGAATCAGTCATCTTCCCAATCCGCGTCCCGCTATAGTTGGTTTTTACCCCTTTCCTGTCTGTTCTCGTCTAGATATTCATATGTCTATGAATTTTCGGAATTTCCTAACACACACAACTGATATAATTTGGAAAAATGACCTTTTACAAAATTGGATTTACTACCCCTGCTATATATAGCAACTAATGAATGTTAATTGGTATCGGCTACTAATTTCACAGTTCAATGTTTATGATGTTCCTGACACTGCTTACTTGGTCCAAACACTCTAAAAGTCCCCTGTTAGATGTATACTAATTAAAATGTGTTAATTTATTTTTAGCAAACCAATTTCACACTTCAATGCTCTTAGGTTTACCTTTTCAAAAATGAACCTTCCTCCAATCTATCTCAAAACCCATTTTTTTCATCATCTTAATATATAAAAACGAATGTTTCTTTGTTTGTCTCTTATACCGTACCTAAACCATTCATCCAATTGCTATGAAATTTTGGTATATTGTCGTGCGCATGCCTGGGAAGGTTTCTATAAGTAATGATGAGCTCTAGCATTATGAACTTATTTCCTATATCATTCATTCGATTGCGATGAAACTTTGGGGATTTATGTGCGAATGCTTGCGATGGTTTCTATATATAGGATGTCTCATATTGTTTTTGCCAAACACAGTTAGGGAGGGAGGGGAGTGGTCTCAAACGCTTGGAGGGCTTGTTTAGTTTAATGGATTGCTTCACGGGACCGCGGCGCGCATTTTGCTTGTGAGCGTTTTATAAAAACAACGATTTGTACCATTGTTCGACGTCTCTACAGGACACATTTTCATTTAACCACTGAGAAATGTGCCAAATGCGAATTTAATCAAGCATTGGGTGCGCAAGTTTGAACAGATTGGGAACACAATGCCGGATAAATCAACTGGGCGTAAAACGACATCGAGGATGAGCACGAATGCCGACCGCATTCGCAAGGCAAGGAATTATCGGCCCTTACTTTTTTGAAGACGATCGTGGTCATGCTCGGACAGTTAATTCAATTCTGATCGATATTGCCATATGATCAAGACTTTTCTGGCTACAGAAATGCAAAATCAGATTGGCTACAACTGCAACACATTTTTCCAACAAGATGGAGCCACTTATCATGTTACAAATGACTCCCTAGCTGCTCTTCATGAGAGAAAGAGTAATAAGTCGCCGAGGAGACATGTACTGGCCACCGAGGAGCCCAGATTTATCACCTGGTGATTTTTTCCTACGGGACTACTTAAAAAGTAAAGTTTACAACCCATTGCCACCCAACCTGGATGTTTTAAAGCAAAGAATCACTGACAAAATTTACGCCATTCCAATAGCGATGCTCCAGCGAGTGATTCAAATTTTTACTGCCAGGCTAAATGAGTGTGAAAAAGCGGACGGTGCGCGCTTACAAACGGTTATTTTTCATAAATAAAATTTTAAAACCTGCTCTTTAATGTAACAGTAATTATAACAACTTTGAAAGAATTCTGGTGTTTTATTTGTAAGTATCAAAAACGAAAAACAATCTGAAACATCCCATATAATAGTAAGCTCAGGCGTTATAAAATTATGCATTGTTAAACTGTTCATCCGATTGCAATGAAACTTTGGGGATTCGATGTGCGCGTGGCCGTGCTGGTTTCTATATTGCTAAACCGTTCATCCGATTGCGGTGAAACTTTGAGGATTTGATGTATGCATGCCCGCGATGGTTTCTATATATAATAGTGACCTCTGGGAGAAGAAATTATGTGTTGCTAAAACGTTCATCCAATTTCGATGAAACTTTGGGGATTTGATGTGTGCGTGCCCGCAATGGTTTCATAAGCGAAATGAGTTATGAATTAAATATATATATTTCATTACCAAAATGTTTATCAAATCGATTTTAAATTAAAAAGTGTTCCAATATGAGTATACTAATTGTCACATTAACATTCACAATTTATTTTTAGATCAAATTGATTAGAATTAGAAGGTCAAGTGGTACATTTGCAGATTTACTCCATTTTTAGTAACATATATTTATTTTTTCTACTTTTCTTGTTTTTTATCTAATCTTATCTGTATCTTTTAAGTATCACACAGTATTAGACAGTATATATAGACTATGTTTAGATAGTTTATCTAGTTCCTATCTCTATAATATTAGGCAAAAAAATATATATATATAATAATTATTGACTTTTTATTTATTATTTGGGCATTTTGTGAACATTTGTTACTGGGTTGTGACCTAACTATTATAATTTATTGTTTTCTTTTGAATGAAATGTTATTAACCTGTAAATGTTCCTAATAAAATAAACATATTAATAGGTTCCACAACAACTCAACAAGTGGCATTTCAACACCCCATTCAAAAGTCATTTAAAGTTATGAAAAAAAAATCATTTTAAAAAAAAGCCCATAATCTGACGTAACCAATATTTTTTTCATCACTTTTAACACTCCAATACACGCGTGTCATCTCACAGATGACCAGTTCTGTTTTTTCGTCATAAGTTTGATTAAGGGAGGGGAGCCTGGTCCCCCGCCCTAGTATTCCCCAAGCTCGCCTAGCTCGACATTCCTGCAAAATTGCGAAAAAACAATTATACTATTCACTTTTGACAAATAAGTGAGCAGTCATCTGACAGATGACACGCATGTATTTATGTCTCACTAGGGGGCGCGTGTATTGGAGTGTTAATGACTTTTCAAATGAAGCTGTATATTCGGTCACCATATTAATCGTACATATTTAGTATGAACAAAGATGGAGAATTAGCGTGCAAATCAAGTGACATATAATATTAATTTGCTGTGAAGAATGCCAAACGATATGCTGATAAAAGATAATAAACAAATAACATCCGATCAATTGTGATAACATGAAAACAAAGAATAAATTTAAGACAAAAGTATCTAGGGATCAAAAGGGTATTGCTTAGAGGTGACTTAGTACACATCTCACACAATAGCCATTGTTAAAAATAAATTTGAAAAATAATACAGTAGAATCCGGATATAACGACCCGAAAGGGACCGGCGATACTTTGTCGTACTAACCAGACGATGCCGGATAATTTATGCTTGTTTTTATACGAGACATGCCGAACTCCTTCGCGAGGGTTACATTTGATTCACCAGCTCCTAAAGGGTGTAATATAGCACTTTTTTCTTCAATTGAAAAATACTTTGGCTTCACGGAACTCATTGTGTCGAGCTTTTAACCCAGTCACAACAGATGATAAACACTGACTGATTTATGCGTGGTAATAAGGATAAATGTTAGCGCGTGGGGAGAAGGCAAGGCCCGGGCGGCAAGGTATTGGTGGGTAGGTTTTGTAAACAAAACACTGCGCATCGTTCTAACCGGAAGAATTATCATTGAAATAAGTCGTTTTAAGCAGTTGGTCACTCAAAACGGAGTCGTACTAAACGGATATGTTTTCCTAGTACCTAACTATAAAACCTTGAGTTTACATTGTCATCGCTAAAAACGGTAAGTCGTTATAAGCAAAGTCGTTATATCCGAATTTTACTGTACTTGGAACATGGAATCATTACAGCGCCCTTGGGAGCATGGCTATAGAGGAAGGAAAAAAAAACCCTAGTTCAATATAAGATTAACCACTCCAACCCCTAAGCTTGTTCACTATGTTCCCACAGAAATTCGTTATAACTCCGTTCTTGTTCTAGTTACAACCCTAAAAAAAAAGGAGAATATCTATAATAAAACACGCTACACATCTCTATTCAACGTTGTCCGTAGATATTGGTAAAAAATACTTATTTTGTAGAAACAGTTTTCACCCGTTAAATCGCAAATGCATCGTCGTTAGACAGTGTTAATTTTTTATTAAATATTTTTGAATGAAATCGTAAAAAGTGAGGTGACAAAATTGTTTATTATACATTTGTACGATAAAATAAGTGTTCTTTTTTTACAAAATCCGTGATTTTAGTACCGTTTTCACATAAAAACATCATGCGAATCATTTTTACATTTTTTTTTTATACTTACTTTCTAAATTTTTATATTTAAAAATGTTAATATTTATTTATAATAATACAACTTTGAAAGCTTATTTCATAACCTTTCAAAAACAGTTTTTAGTATTCAGCTGCGTTTAGAAATATTTAATTTATTGAGCTAACTGCAAGCGGAAATAACATAAAATTTTTATAAATCTGACAGTTCGGACAAAAAATTTACACAAAGGCGATAGAACGGAGTGGTTAAATGTAATCTTTTTGTAGATTGCACATATTACATCAGATTAGTAAAATAACTACATCGGTTAAATTTGGCCAAAATAGATAAGAAACATCAAAGCTATTAACGTCTTAATGATTATCGATATCTTTATCAATATAACTCTAAAAACGACAGGCAAATAATACGACATATAATTTAATGGAGACATTAAGAATAGAACTTTGAACCGTCGGGTTAATTTGTTAGCTTTTCGGAACAACTCTTATAGTTCTCGTAGATATCGTTGCATATCTCCCTTGATATCATTGTGAGAAATAATATCTAAAGTGTTAGACAGAAAAAACACGGCACTTTATATTCAAATTTAAAAATTGTAACCGATAGATTACATCGTTACCTTCCAACCCCGAATGTGGCAATATATCACGAATATCGAAAAGCATTGAGCACATCACTTGAGCAGAGGCCTTCCGGAAAGAAACTGTACCTACCTTCAGTTTGGAAAAGACAAGCCCAAGAGCGGCAGCACGTACCTGCGGCGGACGAAACTGACACACCATGGCGTCTCGATATTGTAATGTAATTTTACATCGTGATATTTTATTCATATTAGATTATCAAGGTTACCATTTTGTTATACAATTTTAAATACTTGAGTTTTGTAGTTTAAAAGCTCTGGCGTCCAACATGTTCTTTATCTTACACACAACTTTAATTTATTATTTCGCAATATAGTTTGATTGTTGTATTAATCTCTTCGAGATTTACAAACACCCCTTTCAGATCATATAATTACCTAAAGAGTCTATTAATAAGTACTTCATATTGTCATTTATAATTTAAATTCAATAAATCTTTTATATATTCGGTTGCATCAGACTTCCATTGATAATACTGTATGTCTTCATTCATGCATTATCTTTCAGATTTTATGAGCTAGCCATACATTAAATATTAAAACACAATGCAATGCAAGTAATAGCAGTTACATTGGGCCCAACGTGCTTAAAACTGTTCCAAAATTAACTACAAAAGAAATAAAATGTACACCTTAATGAAAACAAAGTTTCAGAGAGCAATTTTTTTTATATGGAATGACAAAAATGAGGTGACGTTTATAATACATTTGTCTAGTAAAGTATGTACGAGTTTTAATTTTAGTTAGAAAAAACTATTATATCTCAATATATAAAACAATGAATAATCCATGGACCGACATGATCACCAACACAGAAATTCTCAGGCGGGCTAGAGCAGATAGAGAACTGCTTACATTAATAAAAATCGGGAAAATTTCATATCTGGGTCATATACTTCGGGGGGAGCTTGCTCCATTTAATATTGAAAGGCAAGATAGAGGGTCGCCGAGGGCCTGCTAGGGGACAAATGGCATTAGAAGTGTGGAGGAGCTATTCCGGGCAGCGCAAGACAGAGAGACATTTTCAAGAGTGATCGCCAACGTCGGGGGGACCTGATACTGCACACAAAGAAGAAGATATAAAACAATTTCGGGTTAGTTACACCATTTATAACTCAAGAACGGCTGGACCGATTTTTATGATCTTTGATTTGTTGGATTTGTCTCCACCCCGGATAGCAGAACAGCTATTAAAACATCAGAAAAATTCAGGAAAAAATAAATTATTAAGAAAATTCTTTTCTTGATGAATTCTCATCTTTTGAAAGAGCTGCATCAATATTGTTATAAGTATAATTTTGAACAGTGAGTGAATTAGAAAAATTCAAAAATGTCAAATCTCAATGCGCTGATTGTTTTATTCTTAAACGTATAATGCTGTCCCTCTTTCTTACACACTAAATATCAACAGTCGAAAATGAGACATACGGTTAACGTATGTCTGCACCCCTCCAAAGGAAAAATACAATAAATATAATAAATCTCCCTCACACGTATAAAAAAAACGCGATTCCCGTAAGATGAAAAGTAAGAAAATCACAAAAAATATAAATCCATACACAACGCCATCTCTGATACTGCCAAATCAAAACACGGACAGAAGTGCATCGATAATAATTGCTACATTGTGTAATTTTTAAAAAACTGAATTTAATTCAGCTCGCCCAATGCTAACGGAATTGGCGCCATCTGTTGGTGTTGCGCAGTTTTTATATTTTCTACCCTTTTTTGACAGACTATATCTTTGGTTGATTATCACATATTCCTAGGATTTATAAAAAAAATATTATAAAATCGTAAACATTTAAAACGGAACTATTTTCAGGATTACCTCCCTATAAACTCGCCTAGGAAGTTCCCTCCACATAAATTATTTTCTGCTAGGTTTCTATTTTATAATCAAAATCTACATATGTGTATAAGAAAACAGAATTTTGATATGTTGTGAACTGTTGTTCCCTTTGAATAATTTTTGACACAAATTTAGTAAAAAAAAAATGGCGACACTTAAGACTAAAATGGAATACATAAAGGACTCACAAAAAATAGCTGCAGTACATCAAACAGATATCAATTATCTTAAATCGACAATACCAATTAACTCAATTATTGATTTATTTATAGAAAATATCGCATTGTCAAAAAAATGGCAAAAACATAACCACAAAACTTTTGTTTTCCAAATAATCACTGAATTTTTAAGTTTGAAACACGTTGAAATAGTTGAATGCATTGCTAATTCAATCATTATAACACTGGTATTCAAATATGTTAGAAAAATACACTAAAACATGATAAAATGCCGAATTTTAACATACAGTTTAACATTTTACAGAAATCTTCCATACCTGAATCTTCGTTTACCAATATTTCGAATATAACTAGAGTACACTGCCATCTGTTACGAATATAAGTAGTATCTTTCCCCCTACTAAAAGACGTCAAAATAAAACCGCGGGCGTATTTGAAAATATTACAAAAAAAATTTGAATGCGTCTAGGGAAAATTTGCTGAAATTCAGCAGCCAAGCAAACTTAGGTTTTGTGATTGGTGCTGAAATTCATCAAAAAGCGTTCTAGTGGTTATACAACACTAATTAATAAAGGAAAATTATTTATTCCCCACTTCTCAGTATGTTTTCAAGACCTAAACAATATAAACTATTTAAAGTTTTTTTTTTTTTACATGAGCTCCACACAGGAGGAGGCCTTGAGGAAAATAATTTCCCTCAGGGCCTATGTCATCTTTGGGGATGCGTGTGGAGGGTTTTTTTTAAGGAAAGGAAGGAGAGGAGAGTTCTGGGAAGGAAAAGGGTTTAAGGGGTGGGTAGGAATCTGGGGTTCAGTATGTCCTGGTCATCCGCCTCAAAGACCTAGACAAATCTCACCCCATGAGCCCGGGCACCCCTGCTAAATCACCAAACGAAGCAAACCACTTGGGGTGACCTATGGTAGAGGTGTTGGTTATCCAATAAAGGTTCCCAGGGCGGCGGTACCCATTCCAGCCTCCCAAATTGAACAGAAATCAGAAAGTAAACAGAAATCATGTCATTATTAAGCCGGGTCCATTGCTCGTCATTTGCCTTGACAGTCCCATAACAAGTCAATGTTTGTCATCAAATATTGTCAACTTTTGTTGTGTTTCGAGTTTTGTTGTGCTTCCCATGTTTGACGGAAAACATTTCCTAAACACTCCATCCCGGGTGAAGCGGGAAGGCAGGCGGGGGCCGGCGGGGGGGATTCATTTTTTGACAGATGCCGCGCAATGCGGTCGTGTGTGGAGAATTAACAGAACGGCCTTTTGTGGTTATGTGCAATGAGCGGGCATACTCACGAGTTTAAAATATTATTTTAACTAAACATAATATAATAATAAAAATATTTGATAATAAAATTATAATATAATATCAAATATTTATAATTATTCTGTTTTTGACGTAAATATTTACGCACTCTAAATTCTTAATAGTAACTTTAGGTCGTGCAATAATCGGAAATCTTTCCGAAAATGGTCCACTTGGTATTTACAGTTTTGGTTTTAACTCCTAGTCTCCACCTCTGATAAGGCATCGTACATCTTCAATTTATTTTTGAAATCTGGGCACTGGACGTCCCAAATGATTGGTCTCTCCCTGATTAGGGAAATGAATGCCAAAGTATTATGATTGTCCATTGCGCTCGGGACTCGGGAATGCGCTAAGCTCAAACTGCAACTGACGATTGTTCGAGAGCATCGATAGCGGCAAGACCCAAAGTAAAAAAATAATAATAACAATATATGGCTGTTTATGACATTTGCATTTTTGTGTAAAATCATTTCAAGGGCACTGTACAAAAACATGTAACGCATCCACGTTTCCGCGCGGAGAATATTCCAGGCGTTTCTCGATTTAAACCGAATAATTATATTAATATTTGTTACTATATTATAATTTTATTATGAAATATATTTATTATAATATTATATGTAAGTATAATAATATTTTAAACTCGTGATTATTTAAGCTCGCTCATTACACATAACACATAACCTCAAAAAGCCGTTCGGTTTGTTCTTCCATAAATATGATCACACCGCGCGGCTCCTGTCAAAAAATGAATCCCCCCCCCGCCGGCCCCCGACTGCCTTCCCACTTCACCCGGGATGGAGTGTTTAGGAAATGTTTTCCGTCGAACATGGGAAGCACAACAAAACTCGAAACACAACAAAAGTTGGCAATATTTGAAAACAAACATTGACTTGTTGTGGGACTGTCAAGATAAATGACGAGCTATGGACCCCGCTTTAAACGATTAAGAACACATTAACATTTAATGCAGGGAAAACAGATATCAAAGTACCACACAAAACAGAAAATCTATCGTCACAATTATTTTCTCAGTAAATCAGTAACCGTTAATAAATCGTTTTAGGAACCTTAAAAATTGAAATTTGGTAGGGGTTAATAAAATCATATAAATAAGCTGTCTCATACCGGGAACTATTTATTGGATAACCAACACCTCTGCCATAGGTCACCCCAAGTGGTTTGGTAAGTTTGGTGACTTAGCAGGGGTACCCGGGTTCATGGGGTGAGGTTTGTCCAGGTTTTGGCGGCCGATGCGTGAGCCCACCTGCTGCGTGGTGGGCAGGATCGAGAAAGACTGATTGAGGGAGGTCTTTTATCCTCTCCAGAATCTCTCGACCTACTGCCTTGCATCGCAGTTGAAGAGATGGATTCATACATCCTTCACTCCTGGACTCACTGACCCCCAGATTCCTACCCACCCCTCATACCCTTTTCCTTCCCAGAAATTACTATGCTTCCCTTCCTTAATAAAACCCTCCACACAGCATCCCCTAAGATGACATAGGCCCTGAGGGAAATTATTTTCCTCAGGGCCTCCTGTGTGGAGCTATTGTAAAAAAAAAGAAGATAATGGTGAGAAGTAAGTATTTCAGTTTCCAGAAATTTCATTAAAAAAATGGACAATTTCACATCTTTTCTTCACGCCCCGTTTTGACAATATGATAGTTTTTCAGGCAAGTACTTTTTCTTCTTTTAATTAAACCAAAACTAAGAACCTATTTCATAATATTTTGGAATAAATAAGAGAAGAAAAACAACTAACCAGAAAACTTTCATGTCAATGACAATGGCCGCCAAGTGAATAGTCGATTTTAATTTTAACGAAATAACTATTAAAATTCATTATTTTTCAATTCCGGAAACTGAAATACTTACTTCCCATTATTATCTAACTGATTTTAAGTGTTTTTGAAATAAAAAGTGCATATTAAGCGTGTCCCTATTTTGTAAATATTTACCCAAACTAATTTAACCACAGTTTGAAAATTACTTTCTAAGCAGAAAGAGACAATCATTATACATTTTTTCAAGTAAAATGAAGAGAAGGGTTCAAGATGAAAAAGTTTTCACTTACTTGTTGCTAATATCCAGCACGTCCGACATAGTAAGTTGGTATTTTTTCCGAAGTTTGTGTCCGGAATTTGTCTGAAGCGCCACATGATTCAAAAAGTCAAACAGAGACAGGAAGAAGATGAATCCTAGGCCTAACAGAACCACTCCTCTAGTTACTGAGATTCTGGAAACATAAATTACATTTATATTAAAGAACCTGTAAATAACAAGAATAACTTGCCAAGTTGAAAACTGACAACTATGGTTTCTAAAGATTCTAAAAAGAAGCTAAACTAATTATTAATTTTTGTGGTAAACTTTCAGGATCGCTGGACACACATACAAATATATTTTAGAAAAATCATTCTGATTCTTCTCTTATTAAAGACAACGGTAAATATCGGTTCGGACTGGCCACGCTTATTACCAATAATTTTTAGAATAAAACTTTAGATTCGCCTTAATTACTATAAAAGGAAACTTTTTGGCTTTGGGGCGGCGGAAAATAAAGCATTTTAATTTTCAATTGCATAAAACCAAAATTCGCTTCGCGACCGACACAGCGAAAATCCGCGGCCGTACCTGTCACCTGTCACTGTGATGTTGGTATCCTTGATAAATTAACAAGAGCTAATACGACTGTAGCTGACTTCGTGGGATAAGGCGCGTAATTATGAAATTTGTCTAGCGGGCTTGTTTGTGTAACATGGTTTGTGATACAAAAGAAAGTGCCCCTTTATAACGCCTACTCGCGTCAAGGCAAGAAAAACATCCCAGTTTTCAAGTGGTGTAGCGGCTACGCTAGGTTTGTGTAACATGGTTTGTGATTCGCGGTATTTCATGTAGGTATCCCGCGAAGTCGGCTACAGTCGTATTAGCTCTTGTTTTTATAAAGGATACCAACATCACAGTGACAGGTGACAGGTACGGCCGCGGATTTTCGCTGTGTCGGATCGCGAAGAGAATTTTGGTTTTATGCAATTGAAAATTAAAATGCATTATTTTCCGCCGCCCCAAAGCCAAAAAGTTTCCTTTTATAGTAATTAAGGCGAATCTAAAGTTTTTTTCTATAAATTATTCGTAATAAGCGTGGCCAGTCCGAACCGATAATTACCAAGACAACTATTAGCATTCGTATTGAGCATGTCCAGTGATCCCGAAAGTTTACCTAAATATTTCATATATAGAATTTTTAAAATCTCTTAGTAAATTAAGTGTATTATTGTAGGCACACTAGGCACTTTATCACTTGTCTGGATTTGAAGATTCTATTTAAAGTGAGACAATTGTCTTAACACTTTAATCAGTTGATTTTGAAAATCTCACACTCGTACGTACACACAAGGAAATTACATTGTATGTTTTTTTACTTAACCTCACAATATTTTTCAAAATATGGTCAATATGTCAAAATAATGAACTTACTTGTCTTCGGGACCCAGGACGAGAACTGAACCCGCGGCTAGGGTGAGTGAGCCAATGGTGCTTAGAGCTAGTAAGGAAAAAGCCCCTCTTTGCTTCATCTAAAAAAAATAACACGAAAATAAAATATTTTTTCGGACAAAATGTGTTTTGACATTTGATACATTCTTGCACAAATTAAACTCACCGTGGAAATTTTGTGTTGAGGAAGCGCAAGTATGGGAGACAAAAAATGAGATCTTCATGAAAAGTACGCAATTACAATATTTAAATGCTTTATGACGTATCTATTAATTGTTTCAATTTTATTAAAATTTTCAAGTGTCAAGTTCTCAGAGTGTCATAGATTACGGTTAAAGAAGATGTTAAATTCTTACCATAAATAAACCAATCCTTTCTAACCATAGATCGACATCGTCGTGCTTTTAGTTTGGAGCCCATTGGCCCATAAATAAACGGAGACGTTGATATACCTTTAGGTATTTTAATGTCAAAAATTCACGGAACTGAACAAATGTGCACCATCTACAATAAGGTCGCCAGCATGGGAGTAGGCGGTAAACACAAAGAGCTTAGTTAGTCAAGGTACCGGAAATAGTCATATAGTTTTAGAAAGCAACGAAGGATGAGCTAAAATCATTTTTACGAACGCAGGACAATATAATAATAACATTTGTACCTAGCGGCGAACACAGAGCGGCGAAAGCAAAGCAAAGCTGCGCTGGACCGCAATAAAAATTGGAAAGCCAGGATATTTTCGGCAAGGACTAATAAAACCCAATCGCCGCGCCGAGCCGAGCGACGGGCGATAAACCTTTTCGTTTGACCCTTGCCGCTGCCGCCGATGCAATTAGTTTTGAAGATCTACCCCAGAGCAGGAAGGAAGACCCGAGCGAGAATTTCACCACGAAGTCAGTCACCGTTTGCCCGGCCTAGGGGTTGGTACTCGACTCCGCTAACGGAGTGTCCCGACCGCCTGGAACCACGCGAACCGAATCCCAACCAGGGATAAAAAAACAGTTGCGTTTTGCAACCCGACCAGGGCTTTGCACGCGACCCCGCGCAATTTCCCGACCAGGGAAATTACCAGACTTCTACCAGGAAGCCTAACCAAGTGACCGCGAAAATTCCGACAAAGGATTCGTGCAATTTCCACTTTGCACCAATTTTCACTACAAAGACTTTCGCAACTTCCTACCTGTGCAATAACAAGTGAAAAAAAATAGAACTTAAGTTTAAAGTGCCTAGTGACTGTGTGCTTACGCGGAGACTCCATCATTAGCAACCAAAGGGAAGTGACTGAACATTTTATTTAATTTAACCACCGAAGTGATTAGATTCTGAACAATTACATAAAGACTTTTCCGTAGAATTAAGCAAACAGACTTTCTAATTTTAAGACTAATTAACTAAGTACCTTGTATAAGACTAACCCTAGATTAATAATTAACACCTGCCTTTTGTGTCCTAATGTAATAAATGTGTCGTTTCGTAAATCAGTAGCTTTTTTTAATTGTTCCTCCTTAAGTTTAGTAGTTTTAGTTTGAACCCGCCGTAAGGCGCGGGTGTATCAACGTCTACTAATATCTACAGGAATTCCAAAAACTGAAAAAAATCGAACTAATATCTATGAGAACCAAAGTGTTGATGAATCAATATCTACAGCACTGGTGGTTGGACTTTTCAATTATGTATAGCATATTGAAACAACGTAATGTTGCGTATGCAGTTTAAAAAACTTAATTCATCGCAGCGGAAGCGTGCTGGGCCCATAACCTATTCAATGAAACACGTTGTTTTATTCAGGAGACAGCGAGAACTGATATTTATTGAGCTTGGAAACATAGACATAGATGGCATTAGTGGTAGGTACTTTGATAACTAAATAACATGTATGTAAGTAAAAATCCCTAATATCGGATTATTGGACACATTTAGCTGAATAGGATTTGGGTTTTTGTTTTAACAGCTTTCTTTATTTCGAGTGCTTCTAAATTATTTAGTCTGTTACCATGACCATTTCTATGTTAGTTAGGTTAGGTTAGGTTGTGGTGCCGTGTATTTCGAAATAAATAAATATCTTTGTATTATGACCTCCATATTTGTTCAATAAATTATTGTCCTCGTAAACAGCAAAATACGAAAATACGTAATATTATGCAAAAACTTCATGTACGTACTTTAAACGTTTAAGCCTTTACGTAATTATTAATTACGTAATTTATGCTTTTCCGTACAACCTCTTGCTCAGCTGCCCTCTGTAGATATTAGTCCAACCTACGCTCTATAGATATTAGTTCAACCTACGCTCTGTAGGTATTTTAGTCAACACTGGGACCGTCATAGATATTCGTCCGACCTTAGCTCTGTAGATATTAATCAACACTCTGAGGTTCGTAGATATTAGTCCAACATATGAGCTGTAGATATTCGACCGATATACAGGCTGTAGATATTAGTATCGAGTCAAATAAACCAAACCACAAACCCCGCTTCAGAAAGTAATATTCCACAGAGAAGAACCAACTTAACGTAATAATAGGGTCGATTGCGTCCATCACTAGAGGATCCGTCGAGTTGCAAGCAGTGTTGCCCTGTGCTGGGTTTTTACCACGATTTCATGGTTTTTTGAGTCATTTCTACCTCTTACGTTGATTTTTCAAAAAATCATGTCGAACAATACATGTTTTTTCTGGTCAACAAAAGTGTGTACTTTTGATGAGATTCTTTTTTTAAGCATGGGTCATGTGGGGAAATCTTGAAATCGGGAATGGGATTGGTATATTTATGTCGGGAATGTAGTTCTTGAACTTCAGCATGGTTCAACGTCTCTTTATCTAATTTAACTTTATCAATAAGCAATATCAATACATTAATAAAACAAAATGTGTAAATCATATAGGTAACTTTAGTTAGGTACCTACAGTCTACTTGGTATAATTATGGTCCACACTAACAACTGTAAAATGTAGAAAAAATAACGATGGAGTTGTGGAAGACGATAAAATGTCAGTTGGAGTTTCATCTACTGATGCATTTCGAAGAATACCATACTTGTTTTCTGAGTGTAGTTTAAAATTCGTTCTTTCCTTCACCTGAAAATCAAAGTATGGACCACGCATTAATATGGCCCGCGGGTGACATTACAAACATCCCAATGGCCAGGGGCAAATCTGAGCCTCAGAGTAACAATATGTTACTCTGAGATCTGAGCCAAACGATGTCTGCAGCGGACTACTCCAATTGCGCTTGCACAGGGCCGGCTCTGCCCATGGGCCCCGACCACAAAATGTTGCCCAGCCCTGAGTTCAGCTTCTAAACTCCATTTACCAGATCTTTTAGCTTTTTTTATACAATTATTTCTCTTGAGAAACCGGTTCTTTTATAATCATTTTTATTCATTGTTCTCAAGTAAAGGATTGTTACTTCATTTAAAAAAAAAAAAAGAAGAATATGAATGGTTCATCGATGTACAACACAGAGATGTGGTGTTTCAAAACAAATATTTGTCTTCCTGAGGTTAATTTCATAATACCACTCGTCATCAAATTCCATCAGCGTCGACACTGAACATTTTTTAGGTCGTCAACTTACTAAAGAGTTGGACATTGCAATTATTTGTCAAAACTGACCTACTATCTACTACTAGTCAATCAATAGGATTTCTAATTTGGGAGGTGCGTATTTTTTTTAAGTAAAACTTCTTTACGCACTTTCCACTTGGGGGGTAAGCTGGTGAACGCATTACGAAAAGTGTGATGCGAACAGTGATCGATGCGAACGGTCGGGCCTTTACGCACGCTTGAAGTTGAGAGGGAGATATAAGTTAGTGCAGATAGAAAGAGAGAGTTCGGTTTCGTACATTACTGTAGGGGCAAGGGGCCATCCATAAATTACGTCACACGAATTTCATGATTTTTGACCCCGTTGACGTAACATATTTTGCAATTTTGACCCCCCCCCTCTTAAGGCGTGACGTAATTTATGGATGGTCCCCAAGAGAGGTGCGAGCACAAGGAATCATTTATTGAATAACCATGCCATAGGTCACCCCAAGGTCGTAGGTCACTCCCAGATTGTAGGTCATTCCAAGGCCGTAGATCACCCCATGTCCATGTTATTTTATAAGTTAGTGAAGTTTTACTTCAGTCGTGTGGTCTAAAGCACACTCGTTTTTTAAATTAGTTCCACACAGGAGGTCCTGAGGAAAATAATTCCCCTCAGGGTCCGTCATCTTTGGGGATGCCGAGTGGGGGGTCTTTTTAGGATATGGGTAGGCGTAGGCCCCGGGAACCATTTATTGGATTATCAACACCTCTGCCATGTCACCCAAAGGGATTCACGTTTGGTGCCTTAGTAGTGGTGTCCGGGTTCATGGGTGAGGTTTCTTTGCGGCGGACGCGTCTGGCTACCATCTGTGACAAGCTGAATAGAGAGACTGGTTGAGGGAGATTTTTTGACCTCTCCAGCAGGACTCTCTCGGAACATCGCCTCGCACTGCACTGGTAGGGATAGATTCATTCTTCAGCCACCCAAGGACACATTGACCCCCAGATTCTTACCGACACTTTTCCGAAAGATAGGGTAGGCGGAAGGGAATTATTTTACTCGGGGTCTCCCATGTGGAGCTAATGTAAAAAAACTTTGGTAATTGTTCGGAGCAAACGTCAACGGTTAATACGCACTTTTTTTGATGAAACTTTTAGATTCTTCTTAATTACCATAAAAGACAACTATTTGCATTCGGGGAGGTTGAAAATGTTACATTTTTAATTTTATTTACGTAAATTGAAAATTTGCTTTCACACTGTCAAATCACTCTGTTTGCAGTTCGGAACAAATGTCAACGGTTAATACGCACTTTTTTTTGATAAAACTTCTAAAATTAAGATAATATACACAAGCTACGCAAACCCTGCTTTGCCAGACAAACCATTCAAAAACGTAGGCTGTTTTTTAAAGTAAAGATAACATACACAATCCCGTTACATAACCGTTGACGTTTGTTCCGAATATTTACCAAAACTTTTTTTTAATGTCACAACTCCCCGGGCCCCTCTTTTGCAGCTGATTCTTGTCGCATCCCGGGGAAAGGAATAAATAAATAAATAGTTTTTATTTTATCATAGTACAATGCGAATCCTTGGTAATTAGTTACAAATTTTATTGACATAGGTTATGGGTATATTTCAATTATGAAAATAATGGGAAGAGCTTAAAATGGCGCCCCACTTCGCCATTTGGATGAAGATACAATATTATGAATGAAAATTTAAAACAAATCTTTAGATGTTAGGTACAATTTTTTTTATATTGTTACATATTTTACTTAAGAAAATAATGGAAAGCGTGTGGTAGAGGCCATACAATGTGATTCCATGACAACTCTACAAAGTGGCATTTCAACAAAAAAAAATTTGATGGCGCTTTTCACCCCAAAGGAATGTTCTAGCCAGTGCCAAGTGACTGCCGTATTTGTTACAACAACAAAACTTTAAAGCCAAAATACTATGGTTTAATGACGTTTATGTTACAAACAGATATATTATGGAGATAGAATGAACTTTTCTAGTTTTCTCTATGAAACTGCATATTCAACTCATTTTTGACGTGTGGTGGACACTTCCGTCTTTGTTTCTAGGGGCCTCAATTGTACGTTTTGCACTGAAAGAAGATTTGTTTTTGTTGAATGTCCCCATGTGGGTTATTCCATATCTTATTAGGGATTCCGCCAATGACAGATATACTAATCTAAGAGTATTTAGTGGAACAAAAAACTTCAGTCTATAAAGTTTGCTCACTATTGCTCTAAGCCGTGTGCAAACTTTTTGTATATGTATATCCCATTTAAAATTACAATCAATTGTTAAGCCTAGATATATGTATTTAGAAACTAGTTTGTTAGTGTAATTTATAAAAATATGATTTGTAAGAGTAAATAATACAAATTTGGCAGTATAACAAGAACCTAACTATCTACATCACAAAATCATAATAATCCCAAGGTTCCCAGAGTCTATCACCACTCAGGTCAGGATGAAGGTGGCCTTCCCTAACCCGATGTACGCTGTCATCCCCATTTCCTTGAGCACCTTCACAGTGTCCTCGTCTACGCTCATGATCAGGCGATACCTATCTTTCTGCATGATCGAGTCGTGGATGATCCACTTATTTGTGTGAAGCCCTCGATTTTGGTGTTTCAGCAGTTGCAACAGCCACTCGGTGCTTTCTTCTGCGTTTTCGAGGATTATTGCCTCGACCTGCACGTACCCCACCACCTTCAGCTCGCAGCCCGACCATTTCTGTAAGGTCGGCACTATCATCCTCAACCATTCCTCTGACTCCTTGTCGGAGCAGATCATTATCAGGACGCCCTTATGATTTAAGCACTTTTCGAATCTGGGTTTGAATTGTTCTTCTGGAATGCTTAGAATCAGATCGCCAGCCCCCTTATTAACAAGAGCCTGCTGCTCATTTGTAAACTCCTCATTGTTCCTATGAACAATAGCTACCCAAATTTTGTTATCAGCGGCTTCTGCGTAGGTGGCAGAGGTGGGAATTCCTCGGGGCTTTTTCAGGGCATTTCCCGATGATGGCTCCGAGGGTTTAGTTTCCGGTGAGGTTCTTCTCCTCTTCCCGGCCTTCTGTTCCCCAGGTATTCCTGGTTGCTTCCTGTTATCCTGTGGGGTCCCCGTTTGCTTCCGGTCTGTCCCTGGTTTGTATGACCCGGCACGAGAGGTCCCTGGCTGCCGCCGAATGACTTTTGAGGTATCTGGTTGTCCCCTGTATCCTTTCTCTTGGCCCCGGTTGCCAGAGGGTCCTAGTTGGAAGTGGGGGTTCGTTTCCCGGTCCCGTGATGGTCTCTGTTGTCTCTGGTCTGAGGTCCCTGACTGTCCCCGGATGACTTTTGAGGTCTCTGGTTGTTCCCGGTATCCTTTCTCTTGCCGCCGGTTGCCAGAGGGTCCCAGTTGGAGGTGGGGTTTAGTTTCCAGGTCCCGTGATGTTCTCTGTTGTCTCACATCTGAGGTCCCTGGCTGTCGCCGGATGACTTTTGAGGTCTCTGGTTGTTTCCGGTATTCTTTCTCTTGCCGCCGGTTGCCAGAGGGTCCCAGTTGGAGGTGGGGTTTAGTTTCCAGGTCCCGTGATGTTCTCTGTTGTCTCACATCTGAGGTCCCTGGCTGTCGCCGGATGACTTTTGAGGTCTCTGGTTGTTTCCGGTATTCTTTCTCTTGCCGCCGGTTGCCAGAGGGTCCCAGTTGGTGGTGGGACTTAGTTTCCAGGTTCCGTGATGGTCCCTGTTGTCTCACGTCTGAGGACCCTGGTTGTCCCCGGATGACTTTTGAGGTCCCTGGTTGTTCCCGGTATCCTTTCTCTTGCCACCGGTTGCCATAGGTGCCCGGCTTTACCTGTCTGGTCCCTTGTGCCTGAGGCTCCCGGTTGGACTCCTGCTTCTTTAATTTACATTTTCTCCTCGCAGCCCCACTGGGTTTCTTTAAGGTGTGTGTTTTCCTCCCGTCATCAGTCAGGGAATTCCCCCTATCTTCCTTGGTGGTGGTTGTTGGAAGGCACTTCTTTAAGTCCCCCCCTCTCCTCTGGTTCCCCGATGGCCCCGGTTGGAGATGAGTTTCCAGGTCCCGTGATGGTCCCTGTTGTCTTACATCTGAGGTCCTTGGCTGTCCCCGGATGACTTTTGAGGTCCCTGGTTGTTCCCGGTATCCTTTCTCTTGCCGCCGGTTGCCATAGGTTCCCGGCTTAACCTGTCTGGTCCCTTGTGCCTGAGGCTCCCGGTTGGACTCCTGCTTCTCTCGTTTAAATTTTCTCCTCGCAGCCCCACTGGGTTTCTTTAAGGTGTGTGTTTTCCTCCCGTCATCAGTCAGGGAATTCACCCTATCTTCCTTGGTGGTGGTTGTTGGAAGGCACTTCTTTAAGTCCCCCCCTCTCCTCTGGTTCCCTGATGGTCCCGGTTGGAGATGAGTTTCCAGGTCCCGTGATGGTCCCTGTTGTCTTACATCTGAGGTCCTTGGCTGTCCCCGGATGACTTTTGAGGTCCCTGGTTGTTCCCGGTATCCTTTCTCTTGCCACCGGTCGCCATAGGTTCCCGGCTTTACCTGTCTGGTCCCCTGTGCCTGAGGCTCCCAGTTGGACTCTTGCCTCTCTTGTTCAAACTTTCTCCTCGCAGCCCCTCTGGGTTTCTTAAGGATGTGTGTTTTCCTCTCATCAGTCAGGGAATTCACCCTATCTTCATCTTCCTTGGTGGTAGTTATTGGAAGGCACTTCTTTAAGTCCCCCCCTCTCCCCTGGTTCCCCGATGGTTCCGGTTGGAGATGAGTTTCCAGGTCCCGTGATGGTCCCTGTTGTCTTACGTCTGAATCCCCCGTAGGATTCAGTCGCAGTCTGTTCATTAGAGGTCCCTCTTTGTTTGGGTTCCCTGAGGGCCCCGCAAGGGAAGAGTCCACCAAGGTGTTCTCATCTCTCCTCTCCATTACCTCTTGGTTCCTCGAAAGCCCCAAGATGGAAGAGTCCACCGAGGTGGCCTCATCTCTCCCTTCCACTCCCCCTAGGTTCCCTAAAGGTCCCTCATCGTTGTTGTTTATAGTGTTTTTGAAGTTCATTTTTGATCCCACGAGTATCTAGGGAAATAAATGGTCCACCCCAGCAGAGCCCCGAATGCTGAGGTAAGATCTTAATACTCCCGAGATTCGACCCTGTGTCTCGGAGGCACCGTTCGTGACACTGTTCCCCAGTGCCATTCAGCCATGAGCACGGTAGCTCACACCTTGGCTTGGGATGGCTATTGCAGGTTGTGTTTCCACTCCCTGAGCGATGGGTTCGCCACACTCCCTACGCTAACACACCGTTCGTGACACTGTTCCCCAGTGTCATTCAGCCCTGAGCACGGTAGCTCACACCCTGGCATGGTATGGCTATTGCAGGTCGTGTTTCCACTTCCTGAGCGATGGGTTCGCCACACTCTCTACGCTAACATTTCATACTAACTTAACCAAATGACATCCAAAAATACAGTTACTCCTTTCCTTAACCATTACTTGCAAAAAATTGTATACATTTTTAACATATTTTTTCGCTCGTCATGCCAGGGAAGTCCCTGTTTTATTCACAAGTAGTCATTTCTTAGGGCGTTTGTCCTCCGCTGCCTTCACCGACAACGAGATGACGTTGCCGAAGTAGCGATACATTACTATGACCGGGTGTCCACCGCACGTCTGTCATCCGAATCCTGTCACATCGGCAGCCGAGATTGTGAGCAGTTTGGCGCTACCGCTAGAACTCGGCCCCATGTGACAGGCTGAAATGCCAGCAATACAAAACACGTCTGAACTTGTCCACTACACCCGAGATTTCCAGCGCCAGCTCACATGTTTTTATCTTGCGTTGGTTATGCTTCAAAATTACCGAGATCTATCGCAATGGACACCCGACAGCCGTCACATCGTTCTGATCTCGGTCCGAAATAATCTCATTTCTCGGTGACAACGGCAGTGGACAAACGTCCTTAGAGTTAGTGTTTTCGTTGTAATCACCAATTTCATAATTAATTAATTATTATACAATTTATTTTTATTTTTAACTTTATGAGTAAAATCTCAAACATGTAAGCAAAGCGTACTAGGTTCGAGTCCCAGAGGTGCCAATACCTTTTGCTGATTCTTCTGTCTCCAGATTTTCGATTGAGTTTCGCTAATATTGTCTTAATTTAAATAAATATTATAATTTGAGATTTTACTCATAAAGTTAAAAATAAAGATTCACCCTAGACTTGCAGAAAAGTGAATAGATGTCGCATATTAAAAATAAAATGGATTAAAATTTATCCAGACACTATCTAGATAGCATTTAGTTCGAGTTGAATCTTGCATATAAATATAGCAGCCAATAATATGTGCATTAAAAAAAATTAAGATAATGTTGGTAGTTCTTAGTCGAAGTATGATACAGTTAAAAGTGTCCGAATTGAATATAGACACCTTAGCTCAGTTGGTAGAGCACTTGTTATGTAAGCAAAGGGTCCTGGGTTCGAGTCCCAGAGGTGCCAATATCTTTTTCTGTCTCCAGATTTACGATTGAGTTTCGCAAATATTGTCTTCATTTAATTAAATATTATACTATTATTTACATTCTGCCTAAACATTGTACAAAAATAGTAACACATATTATAATAATTCATTTTCACATTCACAGAATTTTTGTAAATTATGAACACTAATCATAAATTGTTGACGCCATATTTTTCCAGATTACCTATTCTTGTAAGTTGTGAACACTTATCATAAACTGTTGACGCCATATTTTTCCAGATTACCTGCAAAAGAAATAAAATATGAATGATTGAATTAAATTTAACCTTTTTACAATGATGTCGTTGAAGAATTTGCAATAACCGTGGATGGGCAGATTTATCGCAATTTTTAAATCTCATTTTAATTGAATATATTGTCACTTAAAAAATATTCAAAGACATAGATGTAATCTAAGAAGTTCAAAGATAACAAATCAAATCCAACAATCAAACATTTCGTTATCTAAACAATTATAATAATACAACAATACAACAATAATACGTCATCTTGTAAACAACCTCAAATAATTGCTCTTGACAAAATTTCTGAATTCTTAGTTTTAAAAGTAACGGAAAACATTAAAAAAGTGCACAAACTAACAGATCATTGTGCTACTACATAGTACTCTAATTTATACCAGTGATTTTTATTTTATTTTTATTTTATTTTATTTTATTAGCGTTATAAACAGTCTGTACAAAATTCTTAAATGACAGTGATAAAAATAAGTATGTCATAGACCAATAAAATAACGACAAATTTCAATTTAGAACCATAATTCAAAAATATACAATACCTACACCTGATATAAACAATTATGATAATATCTTCTTACTTAAATCTACAAAAAGTAATTAACTGAAAATTTTCAAGGGATTACAGTTAAATTTTGATGCATATCAATAAGGAACTCCAGTGAAAAATATTATGGCTTTAAAAAAATATGTTCATATAGACCAAGAAACGCTGATTCTGAATATATAAGTTTTATTTCATAATATTAAATGCAGAGTTTTTAATAAATTATTAAAAAGTGCATTTTTAAACCTCTTCCCAAAACACAGCGTTAAGTTGGCATTACTGAAATGGTTAACTGTGACGTCACAGTTAACCTGTCACCTGTGTATTGTATTGACATTTGAAATGACTTGAAGTGCACACGTACCTATGCAATTCAACATTTCGTGTTTTTGGTTTATTTCCATACTGTTTATAGAGATTTAGATAAATAATAGTTATTGTGTTTATTGAAACATAATTTAGGCCCTCAACAATTTACGAAAAGGGCTATATTTGCGGACAGTCTGCAATAAATTTTGTCTATTTGAGGTTAAAGTCGTCCTATTTTGACATTTTGTTATGTATTTTCAAATTGTTTTTAGTTTAGGGCTTTTTATACAAGTTGTTACACACTCGTCATGATCAGTGTATTATAAATACCAGTGTTTCTGTATGTATTATACATAAAACAATGTATCTACAAAGTAACGCCTGACACAAAACACGATGTCACATGTATTTGCAATGAAAGAGATGATTTATTGTTTTTATATTGCACTTTGATTAAATACAATAACAGTAGCGGTGAAATGTGGACATTTTACCATGTTTTTCTATATTAAAAGCAGTTAATCTTGAATAAAAAACACACCTCACACCTAAAAATCATTACAAAGCATTCCGCCATGATTATTCTGGGTTCTTCACAGTGTTGCCAACAGTTAGAAGTGAAATTTCCCTAGAATTTCACATTTACGCAATTACCTACGTAGCCACCTGATTGTGTAACACTAATCCTGTTATATGTTAATTAATATGATAATTAATTGGAAAGATATCGGAACTTGGTAAATATACTAATAATACCGTGATTTTCCAAATAAAACACTTTTTGCTACGTGAAGTAATAATTTAAAAGTACGAATACACTCACCAGTGAATTAGAAACTGAATTCCAAATTTAAAAAAAAACACTTTGCAAAATAAAAATCATAAGCAACCCGCCGCTCATTTGTACCAAGCGTGGTATTTTGAAGACCCCCCCCCCCCCCCGAACGTGTCACGTAGTATGGGTACGTTCCCTAATATCATTTTGAGTTGTCAGTGTTAAAAATAACATGGCATGTAAGTACATGAAAAATAATTAAGATTCATAGGAATTCCAAAAAATATATATACGTATATATATAAATAATACCAGTAATACTGTCATATGTAATAAAATTTTGGTAAATATCGGTTCGGACTGGCCACGCTTATTACGAATAATTTTTAGAAAAAAACTTTAGATTCGCCTTAATTACTATAAAAGGAAACTTTTTGGCTTTGGGGCGGCGGAAAATAATGCATTTTAATTTTCAATTGCATAAAACCAAAATTCGCTTCGCGACTGACACAGCGAAAATCCGCGGCCGTACATGTCACTGTGATGTTGGTATCCTTGATAAATTAACAAGAGCTAATACGACTGTAGCCGACTTCGTGGGATAAGGCGCGTAATTATGAAATTTGTCTAGCGGGCTTGTTTGTGTAACATGGTTTGTGATACAAAAGAAAGTGCCCCTTTATAACGCCTACTCGCGTCAAGGCAAGAAAAACATCCCAGTTTTCAAGTGGCTTGGCGGCTACGCTAGGTTTGTGTAACATGGTTTGTGATTCGCGGTAATTCATGTAGGTATCCCACGAAGTCAGCTACAGTCCATAACAGTGACAGCAAGTGACAGCTACGGCCGCGGATTTTCGCTGCGTCGGTTCGCGAAGTGAATTTTGGTTTTATGCAATTGAAAATTAAAATGCATTATTTTCCGCCGCCCTAAAGCCAAAAAGTTTCCTTTTATAGTAATTAAGGCGAATCTAAAGTTTTTTTCTAAAAATTATTCGTAATAAGCGTGGCCAGTCCGAACCGATAATTACCAAATTTTTGCCAGAGTTCGAAATTTCCCTAGATTTTGTCCTGATTTCCCTTATCCCTAAAAAATATTTTTCTCCCCTAGATCTAGGGAAATTTCCCTCGACATGACATCACTGATTCAAAATGACAACTTAAAAAGTAAAAAACTAACGGTGGGGACGGTGGGTGAAGACCACCATAGATACGGTGCGTTTCTGGGAGTCTTTAAAAATTAAAACTTTGACAATTATTTTAACTATTAAAACTAACTATAAAAATAAAAATGCAGTTATTTGAGTTTGAAGGTCTTTATTCATTAAAAAAAATTAAAAAATTGGACTGGAGTTCTCTATTATATATTTCTGGAAGTGATTTTATTTGAATTGGAACTGCTAAAAGTAGGAGAGAAAATATGGTGATACTAAAAATAAAAAAGAGAAATACAGAAATCAATGAAATATTAAGTTATTAGTTAAACATGTGGCATTCAATAGTGTTATTTTTTTATGCATGCTGTGAATTTATCAAGGTTTGTATTAAACACATCGATATTTGGGCATAATCTGTTAAAAGTGCTACAGCTTCTTCTTACAAATACATTTTCAAGATAATTTGTCTTGCTCTTAGGGATATAAAAGGTATCTGGAGATCGAGTAACTCTTAATGGACATCTGAAATGAATATTTTGTAGTAAGTACGGGCTATCAATGAAGTTATGAATAATCTTATAGAGCATTAATAGGTCTCTGATATCTCGGCGTTGATCAAGAGATTTAAGGTTTACGGGGACATAGTTTTCAATTTCGCACGCGATAAGAGACATATTTCATAAACTTTTTCTGAACTCTTTCTATATTTGCTTTATATGTAGAACAATGAGGGTTCCACGCTGTAGAAGCATATTCCAGATGGCTTCTAACATAGGATATGTAGAGAGTCTTAAATGTTTGTGGATTTTTGAAAGCTGAACTTACTCTAAGAATAAATCCCAACATTTTCAAAGCCTTCGACGTGATATGCTCGACGTGAGATTGAAAAAGAAGCTTACTATCTAATAGAACTCCAAGATCTCTTATTACATTTACTCTGTTTAAAATATTGTTCTTAATAATGTAGGGATATAATATTGTGTGTTTCTTTCGAGAATAAGATATAACACTACATTTATCTGCATTCAAAAGAAGGCGATTTTCTAGACAATATACATTAACCAGAGAGTCAAGGTCATTCTGGAGCTCTAGACAATCCATCTTAGACTTAATGATTTTGACAATCTTTTTGTCATCCGCATATAGGTACAGTTGAGAGTTACGAATAGTTTTGTTAACGTCATTCAAAAAAATGTTGAATAAGAGGGGGCCAAGGTGAGATCCTCGGGGAACTCCTGAGGTTACGGGGACGAAACTAGAGCAGAATCCTTGTACAGTTACAGCTTGCGTACGATTGTCGAGATAAGAGGCTAACCAACGAAGGAGGTCACCATGTATACCCATTGCTTCGACTTTCTCAATTAAGATGCTGTGTGGGATTTTATCAAAGGCTTTGGAGTAGTCTGTGTAGACTACATCGACTTGATATCCGTTATCCATAGCAACAAGGACTGTGTGAACAAACTCACATAGATTAGTTTCTGTTGATTTTTTGGTGACAAAACCGTGTTGATTCGAAATTATGTGAGGTCGTATGCAAGGAAAAATGATATCAAAAACTATTTTTTCAAATAGTTTACCCATTACATTTAACTTAGAGATTGGTCTGTAATTTTCAATATTATGCTTGTCTCCTTTTTTGAATATAGGCACAATGTATGAACTTTTCCATTTCTGCGGAAAAATTCCAGAAGATAATGAAGCTTTGAATATTAGACTTAGCGGATAACATAGAACACTAGCGCAATTCTTTAAGAATACAGAGTGTATACCATCAGGCCCACTGCCTTTGGTAGGGTCTAATGATTTAAGATATTTACAAACTAATTCAGTGTTTATATTAACATTATTAAGATTGAGAACTGAGGTGTTTGGATTATATGTTCGAGTTATAGACGAGGTGCACGGGGCGGGGGATTCGAAGGAGGATTGGAAATGCATGTTAAATAAGTTACTTATATCTTCCCCACCCGATACATGCTGAGAGCGAAGAAACATATTGTTAGGAATTTCAGATTTTTTTTTGCTTAGATTTAACAAAGGTCCAAAAGTGTTTGGGATCAGTATTAATATTAATTTCAGCCATATTAATAAAATTATTGTAGCACACTTTTTCCATACACTTTTGTCGTTCTCGGAGAAGAGAGAAAGTTTGATAGTCAGAGTTACGGTTATAAATTTTGTATTTTTTATGAAATTTAAGTTTATCTTTAACCTCTGGGCGGCCGCTTGTCACCCGGTGGCCGCGGCATCTGCGCATGCGCGAGAAAATAATTCAAATATTTGAATAATATTTCCGACAACAAACTTTTGGTCTACGATTTTGGCCCTTATATGTACACAATTTGTATGAAGAACAATGTCAGAATCGCTTGCGCTGTCATTACTCTCGGAGACGCTACAAGTTTCATTCACCTTGTCACCCTGGAATATTTTTAAAACGATTTTTTCTATGACAATCGGCTGTCAGAATTTGCCGCGAATTTAACGGTCGCAATAAATGCGTGTATCGCGAATAAAACGATCATAAAACCTATTAATTTACGTAATAAATGCAAGTAATGTGGTTTTCGTAGATAGTTTATTGTGATGTGAACGTGTTTCAGTTAATAAAATATACAATAGCTCAAAATTTATCAACAAAACATTCAATTCAAAATTCAAAGTGGTGGTTTTTTAGTGTTTTTTGCGAAGTTCCGCGAATTTCCGCTAAATGGCCTGGCCTCCAACAAGTTAATTACTTTTTTTAATGCGGGACTGTACCATGGAGGATACCTGGAGTCTATGTTAATTGATCTAGATGGTACATGCGCGACAATTACCTTATTTAATTCAAAATAGAATCGTGCCGTAATTGAGTCTACATTGCTGCTCTAACACATCTAAAGTTTTAATACCTGAAACAAAAAAAAAAACAGTGCTCTGACTAAATTAATGAATTATAAGTATTAAAAGTAACTGAAAACCTTAGAAAAGTGCATAAACTAACACAGGTTATTGTGTTACTACTTTATACCTGTGATTTAACACATCAAAAGTTTAAATACCTGAAACAGTGTTGTGACTCCACATATAAACTTTGTAAATTATACTCTAAAAATGAACTGCGGAAGGCTGCCTCAACTTGATCTCGAATAATGACTTTGCACTCACCTGTGCCATCTGCAATACCGTTTTTCATAATACCTGTGTCAACATCACCGATACAAATTTCAAAAGAATGGCGGTTAAAAATAAATCAACTTGGAACTGTCCGAAATGCAAAAGCAGATCGAGCTCACCGTCCTCGAAGTCCGGTTCAGAAACTGATGTCTTATTCGAACGAATCACTAAACATTTTGACAGCAAAATTACTGAAATGAAAAAAATGTTTGAAGAAGAAATAAGAGACTTAAAGAAAAGCAGCGAATTCATCTGTAACCAGTATGAAGACCTTGTGTCGAGCTTCAAACAAATGCAGGATCTGCATAAAGAAACCAAGTTTTTACGTGAGGTGAATGATAAAAATAACATTAGAATTTCTAGCCTTGAGTGTAGACTTGCAGAACTCGAGCAAGAGAAGTTATCTGACAGTGTGGAGATGGCGGGAGTGGAGCTGCAGCCGGGCGAACAACCTACGGAAGCTGCACTACGGGTAGCCAGCTCGTTGGGCTTGCCCCTGCTACAACAGGACATTCGTATGGTGACCAGGATCCAAGACCGCAGACGCAACACCCCGGACAAACTATATATCTCTTTTCACAACCCTAAAACTAGGGATTCGATTCTCTCAGTAAAAAGTGCAGCCAAAACACTTAACTTGAGTTCGCCGATTTACATCAGTGAAGTGCTTTCACCTTACTTTAAGGAACTATTGTGGAAAACCAAACAAACTGCCAAAGAAACTCTTTTCCAATTCGTGTGGTTTAAAGCGAGCAGACTACTTGTACGTAAAGGACCCGGGGAAAAAACCATCCAGATAAAACACGAAAGTGATCTTAAAAAAATGGGGACTCGTCCATAAATCATTAACCATCAAATTTACATTTTCTAATTTACTTAATATTAACATGGCTGATCTACTGAAA
The DNA here is from genome assembly GCA_929108145.2 of Limnephilus rhombicus. NCBI lineage: Eukaryota > Metazoa > Arthropoda > Insecta > Trichoptera > Limnephilidae > Limnephilus > Limnephilus rhombicus. The sequence continues at coordinate 12,114,000 of OV815291.1, forward strand.
ATGAATCTTAATAACTTGCACCGCCATTACACTACTGCAGATCAGAAATTATGTGATACAATCCTCACTAGCCCACCTTCACTAACTATACTAAATCAAAACATACATTCTCTCAACAAAAATTACGATGAACTCGACATCCTAACCAACACTTTTACTACAGATTTTAATATCATTATTCTTACAGAATGTTGGATTACAAACGCCTTCACCCAGAAACACAAACAAAATTACACCCAGTACCACACATCAAATAATAAAAAACAAAACGACGGTGTTGTGGTCTATCTTCATAACAACCTTAGTAGCTTAGTTTCTGAAATTTTCATTGATAACTCAAACTGTTTACAAATCATCGTCAACCAAGAAACATGTATACTTGCACTATACAGATCACCATCCAACCATGATATCGCACCATTCATATCTTCCCTTAATAGTCATCTTAATAAGCTAAATTCCTTTAAAAATATCATATTAGCCGGTGACCTTAATATTAATCTACTGCCTAATGGTCACCCACAAAACCACGATTACCTTTTGATGCTGATGCAACATGGTATCTTCAGTACTATTAATACCCCCACTAGGGTAACCAATAACACTGAGTCTTGTATAGACCACATTATGGTAAAATCAAAACATTATATTAAAAGTATAGTCTACGAATCCTCCATTACGGACCACTACACAACTTTACTAGGCCTGACTACACCAACTCCAAATTTGCCTACTCAACGCTATTTCACAATTAAGAATATTGCCTATGACAACATAAAATCATGTTTAGATAAACATTCGTGGAAGCATTTAAGGAGTATAACGTCAACCGATAAGGCTTGGCACTACTTCATTACATACTTACAAACCATCATCACACAAAATACTAAGACATCAACAAAAATTATTCCCCACCGCAAAAAAAAACTAAAAACTTGGATAACCCAAAGCATCTTAAACTGTATTAAAAAAAGAGATAAGTTACACAAACAAGTCAAACTCAACCCTTCTGATACTATTCTCTACTGATTCTACAAAAGATATAGAAATCTATGCACCCAAATTATACGAAAAGCTAAAGAGCTACATTTAAAAAATAAACTGATAGAATCCAATTAGGTACGATCCCAAAAGTGTATGGTCAATACTAAAGGAAAGTACTTGCACTCATAATTTCGATGATGATAATATCAAAAATATTGTCATTAACAATGAAGAAATCCTCTTCCACAACAATCCTACACTAGTTTTAAATTACATTAACAATCATTACACAAATATTGGAGGCATTCTGGCAGAAAACATTACAAGTACTATGGCAGAGAATCTACATTCATCGAACCATCAAGATACTCCTAACTCCAATAAAGATATACAATTTAAACTCCAAACCATCTCATGTGATAAGACGATTAAAATAATACAATCATTAAAGAATAGCTCAGCTGCAGGTACTGACAACATAGATGCTAAAACCATTAAAACTCTAAGTGACCAACTCCTCAATCCACTTACATACCTGATAAATCGTAACCTAAAAGAAGGTATTTTTCCTAGCTGCTTAAAAAATGGACTAGTAATTCCTATCTATAAGTCAGGACCTAAAAATGACATCAACAACTACAGACCTATCACTCTTCTAAATACTATGTCCAAAATTCTGGAAAAAGCCATCAAAGAACAGCTCTACCACTACCTAGAAACAAACCATCTACTCTTGAAGAACCAGCATGGCTTTAGAAAGAACAGAAGTATACAACACGCTTTAACCTCAGTAACAGACTTTATTAACTCTAACCTTGACTCAAAGAAAAAAGTAATTTCAATATATCTAGACTTATCTAAAGCCTTCGATACAATATCTCACAATATACTTTTTAAGAAACTTAATAAACTCGGCATAACTGGAAATGAACTTAACTTACTGAAAAGTTTTATGTCAGAGAGAACTCAACAAGTCATTATCAACAAAGTGAAAAGTGAACCCCTTCCGATCAGTTACGGAGTGCCCCAGGGTAGTGTTCTAGGTCCCATAATGTTTCTTATCTACATCAATGATATCTGTGAACTAATTACAGAAGGCAACATTGTGACATTCGCTGATGACACCGTAATACTTTGTCAAGCTGACTCATGGATTAAGGCATTCCTTAAAGCTGAGAAAAGTCTTGCTGTCATCAAACAATGGCTCAATGAAAACAAACTTACTCTAAATACAAAAAAAAACTAAATTCATAACACATAGTATAACTCAAAGAGGTCAACCTCCTCCAACCTTCGCTCTGAAAATACACGACTGCTCCCAACCCTTCTCATCGTGCAATTGCGAAATCATACAAAATGTCAAACAAATAAAATATCTAGGGGTGATAATTGACAAAAACCTACGCTGGAATGACCACATTAACTTAATTACATCCAAGCTTAAAAAAATCATGTATCTTTTAAATAATATAAAAAATATCTTCCCACGCACAATACTAAGATCTATCTACTTTGCTCTTTGCCAATCTTTAATCATGTATGGTCTTCTGTCTTGGGGAAGTGCAAGTAATATTTCTCTAGATCCACTAGAAAAGGCACAAAAGGCAACAATCAAACTAATACTTCAAGTAGCATATGATACAGACTCTGAAAAAATTTACAAGATGCTCGACGTTTTGTCAATCAGACAACTCTACGCTAAATCGTCTATTCTTCACCTCTTCAAATTCAAACTTCATATCCCTTTACTTTCTCAGTCCTCATTAACAAGCCGGTCTTCAACAAACCTAACACTCAGCATCCCGCTAAAGCACACGACCCACGGACAAAGATCCTTTAACTACTATTCTATCAAACTATATAACAGCATGCCACCTTCTTTGAAACAATCTGCTGATTATTCACCAACAAATAAACTAAAAAAAACAAATCACAGTCTGGATAAAAGCTAAAGGAACACTATTTTTCCAAAACCTATTTACTCCAAACCAAACATAAAAATTAACTTATTAATAAGCAATTTACAATAACCATTAAATAAAATAAATGTAAAACTTTCTACTACAATACATTAATACTTGTCACACATAATCATTAATAAACACGTAAACACCTCAGCACAGGTTCTCCTAGTGAGGTGTTCACGAAACATACAATACCTATCCACAGTTTCACCTTCGCAAACCTACCATACACCCAACATAATAAAATTGTAAAATATATTATGTAAAAATGTTTTCAAAATTTATCTATTATGTAAAAATGTTAATTAATAGGTAAATACTGTAATACATAGAAATAAAAAAAAAAATAACAGAAAACAATTCCTTTGTTTTTATATGGATATTTGACCAGAAAGCAACAAGGTAATTTCCACGCGGTTTTTCCAAATACCATCCGACATTCAACAGGTTAAGTCCGACATCTCCAAATACAAAGGATGGGTTGTTTCACAGAATTTAAACAACTCATCAAATTTCAAAGTTAATTTTCAAGTTTTGTGAAGGTTCCGTCACTATATCATTATGAGCCAGATGCTTGACAAAATTGAAATAATAACAACTTTAAAAGAACTTTAAAATTGATTTCAAAATTTGATGAATAAGGAACTCCAGTGAAAAATATTATGGCTTTAAAAAAATATGTTCATACAGACCAATAAACACTGATTCTGAATATATAAGTTTTATTTAATAATATTAAACGCAGAGTTTTTAAAAAATTATTAAAAAGTCAATTTTCTCCGTAAAATCTCCGTAAAATCATTGTATGGGAATGTAGGTATGACACAAGCCATCTATTTAATTTATTTGTTTATTTACATACTGTTTATAGAGATTTAGTTGTTGTGTTTATTGAAACATTATTTAGGCCTAAATAATGTTTAAAAAATAAAGGTATCTCTTATTAGTTTATCTCTATTATTGAAAATATTCAAAAACTACTGCACAAAAAAAAATAGTAATGCTACTTCTAGGGAGAATACTTCGAACAACGAAATTCAAAATGGCGGCAGTTGATCAGCTGATTGCCCGATCCTATAGTAACTTTTCAGGAGTGATGACGTCACACGATTCACCATACATACGGTGCTTTTCGGGGATCGTGAAAAATTAAAACTTTGTGAATTATTTTAACCATCAAATTTAGCTCTAAAAATAAAAATGCAGTTATTTAAGTTAGAAGGTCATTATTCATTAAAAAAAAAAAAAAATTGGACTGGAGTTCTCTATTGTTCAACTTCTGTGAAACGACCAGTCCTAAGTTTTGAGATAATGAGGAAAGTGATTTTTGAATGCCCACCATAAATGAAATATTATTACACGTGTCTGTGTTTTACATATTGAATATGTTATAAAATAACACCGGAGGCAAATCTTTCCCGTAAATTAGTATGAGATTTTCAAATATCCTACTAGTAACCCAGAAAACGTCAAAATTTAGTTTAATTTATAACAAGTTTTTCTGCATTATAATTGATCTGGTGGTGTCTTTCAGTAATCTGAGCATTATACCAGATGGTACACTTTTACATACAACTGCAAACTCAACTCAAATTTCGATTTTTAAGAGATGTCTGACTAATCAATTAAACTATCTACATGCCAAAAATGCACTATTGAAAATATTCAAAAATATGGAACGCTCTACTAGACCGCATATCCGTCACACTAGATCGAATCAAAATGACAAAAAACCATTCCAAGTTAGAAAACCACATTCGGACAAAGAAACTACACATTGCAACAAAAAATTTAAAATTATTAGAAAAGTTTAATGAGTACAAGTCAAGAATTAAAAGCTGGCTGAAAGAGGTTATTGTAACTAAATAAACCTTAAAAGCAGCACTAAAAATGACAGTAACCGGACAACTCGGAATCATGCAACTTCAACACCTCCTTGAAAAGTCATTAAAAGTGATGAACAAAAAAATGGTTAAATAGATTAAGGTTAGATTATGGGCTATTTTTCTTTCTTTTTTCACAACTTTTCAAAGGGGTGTTGAAATTGCATAATTCTGAGTTGTCATGGAACCAAAAATGACATACAAGACACAACTAATTAAATAACCACAGTCCACTCCTACATCTCTGCCATAGGTCACCCCAAGTGGTTCTCTACGTTTGGTGTCTGAGCAGGGGTGCCCGGGTTCATGAGGCGAAGCTTGTCAGGGTCTTGGCGGCGGATGAGTCTGCCCACCAACTGAGTCGCAGTCCAGATCGGGAGAGACTGGTTGTGGGAGGCTTTTTGACCTCTCCAGCAGGGATCTCTCAGAACGTCGTCTTGCACCACAGTGGGAGGGATGGATTCCGTTGCTCCTGGACACACTGACACATTCACCCACCCCTCATATCTTTTTTCCTTCCCAGAATTTCATTTGCTTACTTTCCTAAAAAGACCCTACACAGCATCCCCAAAGATGACATAGGTCCTGAGGAAAATTATTTTCTTCAGGGCCTTGTAGAGCTAATGTAAAAAGAAATAAAAAAATCAAGTTTTTTGTATTTCTTGGGCATTGACTATGTAACAATTTCTAGACATTTTTGTTTTGAAAAGTTTTAATTTTCCATGTACATTTGTTACTTTAATTTTAAATTTTTGCGACCGGTTTCGACACGTCCGTGTCATTAACGAGCAAACTTAAAAGTTTAAGTTTTAAGTTTGCTCGTTAATGACACGGACGTGTCGAAACCGGTCACAAAAATTTAAAATTAAAGTAACAAATGTACATGGAAAATTAAATCTTTTCAAAACAAAAAAAAAATTAAGTACCTACATAGTCAACTTGTAACTTTACCTTGAATGCTGTCAATGGTGCTATCCAAATACTCCCTCGAATTAGTGTCTTTTTGTAACTTTACCTTGAATGCTGTCAATGGTGCTATCCAAATACTCCCTCGAATTAGTGTCTTTTTGTAACTTTACCTTGAATGCTGTCAATGGTGCTATCCAAATACTCCCTCGAATTAGTGTATTTTTGTAACTTTACCTTGAATGCTGTCAATGGTGCTATTCAAATACTCCGTCGAAATAGTGGCTTTTTGTAACATTACCTTGAATACTGTCAATGGTGCTATCCAAATACTTCCTCGAATTAGTGTCTTTTTGTAACTTTACCTTGAATACTGTCAATGGTGCTATTCAAATACTCCCTTGATTTAGTGGCTTTTTGTAACTTTACCTTGAATGCTGTTAATGGTGCTATCCAAATACTCCCTCGAATTAGTGTCTTTTTGATTCCCTTTTGATATTGATATTTCATAGTCGGGTCCGTACTTTAAGAAATAATCATGTTCTGGTATGTCTTCCGGTATTAACTCTTTCTGGCCTGTGATGATGGCCGTCAGGTAGGTCCATAAACGGGCCGTATTGGCCAAGTTATACCCTCCTAAAAATAAAATAGAGTGTTGAACAAGATATATGTTTCAGGGTTCAAGCAACCGAAATGGGATATTGAAGGGGGTCGCAGGAGTTACAAAATGGGATCGAATAAAAGCTCCATGATCTAAGATGGGCTTCACATCGAACCCCTGCTTAATCTTCATAGAAAAGTCACAACTGAGGGGCCTTGGTCACATATTAACCCTGGGAATGCCAGCAAATCGACTTTATGGTATTTTGAACCTTAAAAAATGCTCCTGGCATACTAAAATAAATTTTATTCGCTTGGCAAGGAAATGATGTATCTTAATAATATTCAAGCTTGTCGTTTCGTCACTTGCAAAAATCGAAAATACTTGAAAAAATGCGTCACAAATTCCATGTCAAATGTCATAATTTTTCATTTTCAAAAGACATAGTACTGTATTTATTCAAAGGAAAGGCTAAAACTTATTTTTTAACCCCCAATGCAAAAAAGGGGAGGGGGTTGTGTGTCTGTCTGTAGCATCATAACTCCTAAACGAATGGACCGATTATGATGCAGTTTTTTTGTTTGAAAGCTGACATGATCGAGATGGTTCTTACAATAATTTTTTTTTTTGTGTGAGGGGTTACTTGAAATTTTCAAAATTTTATTTATTGGTGAAGAACACTATTTAGCTGGAAAATATAATAAAACTAAAGAATATTTCCGTATTTTCATATTATATTTATTTACAACATTAGAGAGAAAAAAATTCTCCAAAGAGACTATACGATTTTTATAATAAATGCATAAACACATTAGGGAATGTACCCATACTACGTGGCCAACTTTTTGCAATTTTTAACCCCCCCCCTGTGACCAAAAACCTAAGCCCGCCGCCGCTCATTTGTACCAAGCGTTATCTGGTAAGATGGTATAATCTACAAAAACATAATTTTGCAAAAAAAACAAATATGTAATAAGTTATTACGAAAATAGTACGTAGTATTTTTTCAAAAAGATTGAACAATTCATCAAATATTTGAAATTAATTTTTATGTTTTGTGTAAGTTCTATTCAAGTTCTGTAATTATATTATTATAGGCCAGTTGCTCCACAACACTGAAATAATCACAGAACATGAAAATTAACTTCAAATATTTGATGAATTGTTCAAATTTTTTGAAAAAACCCATCCTGAAGGTCAGTTGTTTCCAGCATTTTTGGACATTTATTGGTTAAACAACACCTCCGCCATAGTTCACCTCAAGTGGTTCGCTACATTTGGTGACTTGGCAGGGGTGGCCAGAAAGAGGTTTGTCTAGGTCTTGGCAGCGAATGACCTGGACGCACCGTACCCTAGATTCTCTAGTCAAGTTCTGTTTTTATTTCAATTCTAAGAAACAACTGGCCCATAATGAAACAATAACAGAATGTGAATATTAACTTTGAAATTTGATGGATTGTCCAAATTCTGTGGAACAACCCATCCTAAGGGTTAAAAATGCCAGAAGGCCGATTTCCTCTGAAAATACTGAGTGTGATTAAAAACACAGGAAAGACATCCGGCCGGCAGTAGAGGTGAGCTACTCCATAGGGTGGGTCTAATATAGACGGAGTCAACCAAAGTAGCACAGGACAGGGACGACCGAATAGGTCAAGATATGAATAGGTCAAGGAGGTGAGATTAGAGAGGAATTTTGGAGCCGGGAACCATTTATTGGATAACCAACACCTCCGCCATAGGTCACCCCAAGTGGTTCGCTTTGTTTGGTGACTTAGCAGGGGTGTCCGGGTTCATGGGGTGAGGTTTATCCGGGTCTTGGCGGAGGATGCATCGCCCACCAGCTGCTTGGCAGGCCGAATCGGGAGAGAATGGTTGAGGAAGTCCCTTTGACTTCTCAAGCCATACTCTCTCGGACATCGCCTTGCACCGCAGTGGGAGGGATGGATTCATACGTCCGCGAATCCTAGACAAAGATGACATAGGCCCTGAGGGGAATTATTTTCCTCAAGGGCAACTATTTTTCTCCTGTGTGGAGCTAATGTAAAAAAAAAATCGATGTGGAATATTCTTATTTTTTATTTTGAACTTTGTGAGTAAAATCACAAATTGTAATGTTTAATTAAATGAAGACAATATTAGCGAAACTCAATCGAAAATGTCACAGAAAAATCAGAAAAAGAAATTGGCACCTCTGGGACTCCAACCCCGGATTAAAAAGAAATTGGAACCTCTGGGACTCCAACCCCGGATTAAAAAGAAATTGGCACCTCTGGGACTCCAACCCCGGATTAAAAAGAAATTGGCACCTCTGGGACTCCAACCCCGGATTAAAAAGAAATTGGCACCTCTGGGACTCCAACCCCGGATTAAAAAGAAATTGGCACCTCTGGGACTCCAACCCCGGATTAAAAATAAAATGGATAAAAAATTATCCAGACACCATCTAGATAGCATATGAATCTTGCAATCATACATAAATACAGCAGCCAATAAAATATACGTTATGGTGGTTCTTAGTTGAAGTATGACACAGTTAAAAATGACCGAATTAGATAGGGTCACCTTAGCGCAGTTGGTAGAGCAGCGACCCGGAAGGTCCTGGGTTCGAGTCCCAGAGGTGTCAGTATCTTTTTCTGATTTTTCTGTTTCCATCTTATATTTTACCTCCTCCGAGAAATAGCACGGGTTTATCCCACGCCAGTATGCCGGAAATGCATTTCCCCAGGCCTGCGGGGGTGAGGTTGCTCTGCCCCAGGGGGTCTCCGTTGAGGCAGTCGCCCCCGCACTGCACCACCAGGCACTCGGGCTGGTAGCTGCGCAGGATGGAAGGGGCTATGCTGATTCCAAATGAAAATATATTATAAACAGTAAGTTGACCTAACTACTAAACAATCCTAGTCAACTAAGTTACGAAAAAACATCACCCAAAAACTGGTATTTGCAAGGAGAAAGGGTCTAACCTTTAGATGAGTGACATGTATACATGCCAACCGATCGTGTGCCTGACGCATTTGTATGAGAATTTAAAATACCAGTCCACGGGTTTCGCAAATTCTTTAATGACGTACAAGGGTGGGTTTTTAAGTTCGCGGAATGGGGGGTAAGGAGTGGAAATAAAAATTCAAAATTATTTTTCCTTTTCAATATATTCATTCACCTGCTACCCTAATACATTTTTCGGATCGTTCAATTAACTTATGTATACCCTAAAAAAAAAAAAGATTTTTCTTTGTCAAAAAATATGCTGAAATTGCATCCTTCACGTCTTCACTTAAATTTTTACCCACAAAGTTCTTTTTTCAAGTTTGGAACTTGGTAATAATCACTGGGTGCCAGGTCAGGACTGTAGAGTGGGTTTTGGCAAAATTTTGAAGCCCACCTTCTGCAGGGCAGCCATCACAACACGGCTCTTGTGAACAGGCGCATTGTCGTGTAGAAGGAGGAGACCTTTGGTCAATTTTCCCCTTCTTTACTCCTTAATGGCTTCCTTTCATTGCTCTAAACTTGAAGCGTAGTAATCTCCAGTTATAGAGACACCTTTATCTTTGAAATCGATCAACAGGATTCCTTCTGAGTCCCAAACGACTGTCGTCATGATTTTCCCAGCCGATTATGACACCTTAAACTTCTTTGATGGCAGTGTGCCTTTCTGTGCACCTGTATTGAGTTCTGTTTAGACTCGGGTTCATAATGATAAACCCAAGTTTCATCGTCAGTGACAATTTGAGCCAACACTCCATCTTTGTCTTCCCTACAGAGGTCCAAAAATGCACGAGAACACTCCATGCGCTGTTGTTTTTGAGGCGGCGCTAGCATTCCCGGCACCCATCTTATGCTGACTTTAGTCATGCCAAAATGGTCATGAAGAATTTTGAAAATGGTTGTATCTGATACTCCAACCATTTTTGCGAGCTGTTTCTAATATTAATTTTTTGACTTTTTGAATAGTTTCTGGAGTGGTCACCTCGATCGGCCTTCCTGGCCGTGGGTCGTCTTCAAGTGACTCCCTGCCTTGTTTAAAGAGGGTATGCCACTTGTAAATAATAGTTTTACTTGGACAAGAGTCCCCGCAAACAAATGACATTTCTTTCAGTATGGTCAGAACTGATTTTCCTTGCTTGATAAGGAACTTTATAACAGCGCGGAACTCAATTTTCTCCATATTTCACAATTTCTTCCCGATTGACATGTTTGATCGACGATAACTCAAAGACTAATGACCTAATTACGATAAAACTCGGTGTTGATACTAATAATGAGTTGTTCAATTAGAACCTAATTCAGTGACACCCCCTCTAATCTCTAACCTTCCCATTCCGCGAACTTAAAAACCCCCCTCGTAGTCTTTAAAAAAAATATGGGAGATATACTGATCAATCCCCCAGGCTAATTTGTTGGATTTTGGGAAAAACTCTTTTAAGTCTCATGGAAATCGTGCTTTATATTTAAATCTAAAAGTTAACCATGAAATAATTCAAATGTACACCTTTATGAAGTTTGTAACAGTTTGAAATTATAATGCTAAGTAAGCATCAAGTCATTAAGTCGGTTACAACCATAGACATATGAATATTAATAGACCTGCCCTAAGCGATAAAAGCGTATTATTTCCCCCTCCCCATACCGGTTCCATTGGAACCGGCTGGGATCGAGTATGGCTTCGCGTGAATCTAAAAAATGTGACGTCATCATTCTTCTGCGAGCCAGCATCGAGCACTCATCGGTGCATTTTACGAAACACGGGAAAAATAGTGGCTTGTGTTTGGAAAACGTGTAAAAATAGAAGTGAAAAAGAGAATAAACCCAATTGTCGTGTTACATTCCATAGGCAAGCATTATTTTACTTTATTTTAAGCTTATTCAGATCACATAATATGGTCGTTTTTGTAACACACACTATCACTCGAGATACATAGCGTGTGCTCATCGCTGTTTAGTAGGGTAAGTAAATTATGAAACATTTGTAAGTGTCTTAACTAAATACGTCAACAAAATATTGGACTATGAAAATAGGCAAACTTTACTTTGCCATATTTGGAATTCGCAAATTTGTTCATTACGCGGCGAGCAATTCGCGCTCCCATGTAAAAAGGTCTATTCATTCAAAAGCAGAGTTTACTTTTAAGAACTAAGTGGTGATATTATAAGGCGAGATGACCATATACTCTCAGATTGAGTTATTGACGAATCACATATCACCAAATTCATCTTCCCGCTCTGCGCCCTGTAGTTGGTTTCTCCCCCTCACCTTTATGTTCTGGTCTAGTAATATTCATATGTCTATGGTTGCTACACATCAATTCAAATTTATATAGGAATTTGAAAAAAAAATTATCTCCTCTGTGCAGTGCTTCGTGGCCTTCCCATTCTTGTCTACTTCAGTTTTTTTAAGGTTTCACTTCTACCGCGTGTGAATTGCATAATCTGATTCTTTATTATACTTCTACGATCCAGACAGGATATTAGCATCACAAGAGAATGGTTTGTACCAACTTTTCAAACAGGTAACAGAGAGATTCGTCTGAGACACCCTCCTTCATGGGCACGTTGACGGAGTAGCCTCTGCCGTTCCCGCAGCCCACGTCATGCAGCGATCCTGTGCCGGGGTAGAAGCCCGCCTCGTACTTGTGGAAGGAGAGAGTCAGAACACGCCTGGAGTAGAAATAAGCATTCTCCACTCCGTTTCCTGATCAATGAATTACTTATTATTATGAGCTGGGTTTATTATTTAGAATATTTTGAAAGAAAAAAAAGGTTTTATTACCGTGATGTATATCCAAATCAATGTACATGATCCGTCTGAATTTCTGTCTCAGTCGTTCTATCGCAATTACGATATCGTTGACATAGCAAAAACCTTCAGCCTCATCCCTGAAATAAAAATATTCGTTAGTTCCCATAAGCGAGTGTTTTGAGAGTACTGTGGCAAGCGAAGCGGGTACCCCTGTTATTTATTTATTTATTAACGGACTTACTTCCAATTTATAACAAAGCTCACGAAATATGAAAATGAACATTGTAAGGAAAAAGAATGGTATATTAAAGCAAAGACAAACATAGAAAATAGATGTCAAGACTTTGCAAAAATTAGAGTAAATATAAAATATCTTCAATTGTTTAAAGATTGACAGAAATCATTTAAGCTTATACAAAAAAAAATCAAGGTCTCGACGTGAGTTGACCATTCTACATATTCTGGACAGTGGTGAATTATAACCATAATTAGTCGAGTGCTGATTGAGGAAGAGCAGGTATTTATTTTTGAGTCCACGAGAAGGTATATTGAATGTGATGAGTTGTAGTAATGTAGGTGAATCGATTAAACAGTTAATAATTTTGAAGAAACAAATGAGATCACATTTTTTCCTACGGTCTTCTAAAGGAGAAAGGTTTAGAGTTTGTTCAATTTCGGCATACGAGTAATTGCCTCACTCTAATCCTAGCCTCCTAGCAATCCCTTTTAGGATCCGATGTTGAAGGGACTCAAAATGACGAATATGGGCAGCATAAAAAGGAGAACATATAACATAAGCATATTCAAGATGGGGGCGACCAAGGAGCAGTAAAGAGTTCTTAGGGTATTTATGTTTTTGAAGTCAGAAGTGATTCTAGTGATGAAACTAAGTAGTTTGAGAGATTTATTAACAATCACATTTATGTGTTCCCGAAAAGAAAACTTGCTATCAAGAGAGACACCAAGGTCTTTAATAGATTGAACAGTTGTTAGGCAATTATTATTTATATTTTTGAATGTAGCTATTACTTTGTGGTTATCCATTATAATAAAATGAAACAATACAACTTTGTATAAACCACTTATAAAATGTGCAAATCCAACCGGTTTCGGAACAAACGTTCCTTCGTCAGGGAAAGCTTATACTAATTTGACAGTTTAGAATAATGTTTTATTATGGTAGGGGTGGAGCCGTTGTTAGTTAATAATGTAGATTGGGTGGGTAGGTATTAGTGTAGAGTGGGTGGGTAGGGGAACAAATCCATGATTGGGCTATATGACAATATTTTTTGTTTGTTGATAATAGATTCATTATTTGTTCCGAAACCGGTCGGATTTGCACATTTTATAAGTGGTTTATACAAAGTTGTATTGTTTCATTTTATTTTAATTATTATTTAGTTATTTCACCAAACGTAGCGAACCACTTGAAGTGACCGATGGCAGGGGTGTTGGTTATTCAATAAATGGTTCCCGGAGTGAGTCAAATTGTAGGTATTTAGCAATTAAACCTTTGTGCATGATGCCAACCTCCGCACCAGTTGATGGCGATCTTCCCTCCGAGAGTCATCAGCGAATCTGCCGCAGTGAGGGTTCCACCGGCAATAGTCAGCATCAGGTCAAATAGGTCAACAACGGGGGGGCAGTCGTAACCTGAAAAAAAAACAAAATTTCCATTAAGTGGAAATACATAAAGTGGAAATAATGTATTTTTTTTAACATTAGCTCCACACAGGAGGCCCTGAATAATTCCCCACAGGGCCTAGGTCATCATTGGAGATGCTGTGTCTTAGGGAAAGGAAGGAGAGGAAGTTCTGAGAAGGAAAAAGGTATGAGGGGTTGGTAAAAATCTTAGGGTCAGTGTGTCCAGGAGTGACAGACATATGAATCTATCCCTCCCACTGCGGTGCAAGGCAATGTCCCGAGAGTCCTGCCGGAGAGGTTAAAAGATCTGCCTCGGCCAGTCTCTCCCGCGCAGTTGGTGGGCAGACGCATTCGCCGCCAAGATCTGGCCGAACCTCACCCCATAAGCCCGAGCCCAAGTTACAGCCCGAGCCCATAGAGATCCACTTGGGGTGACAAATGCAGAAGTGTTGGTAATCCAATAAATGGTTCCCGTGGCGGCGGTACCTATACCCGCCTCTCAAATTAACTCATGGATAAAAGTATTTATCAGACTCGGCTCTATGGTAGATACTCTCGGTATTATCCTGGTGAAAGAGCACCACCCATAATTGAAATATCGCTGGAAATGACTTTAGCCGAGTTTGGTGACCAGATCTGAATAGCCAGGTACTTCCCAAACTTCCTCTTCCCATCTCCTTCGGCCTCACAACATTTAACAATTGGGGATGCCATAGTCCCACTGGCTCCGTAGAGTTTAGAACAGTTGGAAACTTTTGCAGTATTTACATAAATAAATAAAAAACTCTCAAGGGTTGAAGCTTCTTAGATTGACATATTCAAGAAAATCAAAAAAAAAATTATAATAAACCTTTTTAGAAAAAAAAAAAATCTTTAGAAAGCAATACTAATTACAAAAAAAAGTTATATAAATAAAATAATTTTTTATTTTAACTTAACGAGTACAACCTCAAATTTAAGTATAGAATTACTAGAGCAGAGCCCCGGCAAGGCTCTTAGCCTATTCACATTTTCATTTAAAAAACGGACATTGTTCCGTTTGAAAATCGAATGTTCTAGTGGCTGTAGATTATATGGAGCTGTTCACACATGTCCTGATTAAAAAACACAGGATCTGGCACGCTTTGTCAGAAAGATAGCTGCGCAGCACTTGTCGGATAGTCGTCCCAACATGAGCCCCACTACACCCCGCCCCTCAACCCGCTCGCTCCCAGTCGCAAGGATACATACACACAGCGTCTAAAAATAAAATCTTCAGTAAAATCATAGCTTTACTTTTGAGAGTAATGCATGTGTTTGGATAAAAAGAATCCTTTCCCAAGAACAAAATGGCCACCGTCACCTTTCAAATCTTAAAATAGAACAGCTGATCGAGTAGAATGATGTATAGTTTAAAGGAACATTACACAAGCCAAATTCTTCTTGTTCATCCCTTTCTTCTTCTGAATCAATATCATTAGATTCTCTCATGTAATCCACGAAGGCAGTGGAATGGAAAGACTTGAGATCATCTGGTGTAGCCTTTAAACTTGGCAGCACTTTCATGTGTTGTAAAAGCTCATACGATTCTATGAGAGAGTGCACCATCGAAGCCTACAACAAACAGATACATTTACATTTGCACACTTAAATAACTTATACAATAATGGTGAACAGTGAACTAACCCTATTTTTCACCGCAGGAATTCTATCACATTCTTTTAAAAGGTTTTTATCAATAATGTAGTGGATTACGTTTGTAGAGTTACTTTCGACCGGCATTCTGATAGCATCCATCTATAAATGCAACTACAAATTATTTATTTTATGAATTAATATAACTGCAACAAACACAAATTCTTTATTTTATGACTACAGGCGGAGTTAGGAAATCAATGCAAGTGTCTTAAACTCTGGCAGCGGAATGCAACGGGAACAATTTTTAAATTAAAACAATAATTTCAAAATGGCCAACCATAAATGAAGTATCATTGAACTATGACTAATGATGACTAATAACAATTGTCAAAATGAAACTCTGCGCGCGCTAACCTCTCATTGGCCGGGTGTGCGCCGGCGCACACGGTAAAAATTTAAAAACAAATTTAAATGCGATTTTAACCCTTATGTATAAAGAAACTGTATGAAGGACAAGGTCAGAATCGTTTACGCCAATATCATTATTGATGTAGCCAATGGTTTCATTCATGTAGCAACACTAGAATATTTCAAAGCGTCGATGATACAGGGCTAGTTTACAAGCTACTATCTGGGAAATTCACTATCTGTTAGTAAACTCGCCCAGTGTCATCGTGTCACTTGCTAACTAGCAGCAACTAGCAGATTGTTGACAATCTACTAAAAAAAGTTGAAAGGCCGTCAACTTTACTCGCCTACACGCTTGCTCGTGATTGGTTTATTTACGTTTCCAACATGGCTTCCGATAACAGCTGATTTCGACTGTCAAAAATCTGAAGAATTAGTTCACGCAGGCGTCGTTATTCTTGTTACTGGCGCTAAAAGCGACCTCAGTTTCCTACGCTTCTGAGCGAGTGGACAGTTTTGTGTGTCATCATGACAATCTCACTCGCCGATTTACCCGCTTTTAAAACTTAGTAGATAGTAGCATGTAACTCGCCGTGTGTCATCGAGGAAGGCGTGCAACTGTCAAAAGCGAAAAATAGAATTTTTCGCTTTTGTTTTCGTTTTCAAATGCATATAAAATATAAAGGTATTTATTTATTAGCAAACACATTTGAATTGTGTTTTTTCACGTAGTGTGTCTATTCAGGTTTGTGTAGAAATAAAAACATTATTTATGCATTAAACCGCTTATACTCGTTAATACGGAAAACTTTTTATCCAAACAGTTATATTTAGCTTTATTATTACGAAAAGTGAGTATTTATGTCGGGGGAGACCAAAAAATATGCATTTAACATTTTAATTTTGTTAAAATTAATTCACTCGCATGGTAACGCCATGTTCATTCATCGTTTTTATTTTAACATTTCATCAATGCTGCCAATCATAGAAAAATATTTTTGCGTAAAACAAAGTGAATGCATCATTGACAAGTATTTGTAACAGTAGAACATGGAAAGAAATGTATTAAAATAATTACACAAACCCGCTAGACAAACCCTGCGTAGCCAAACAAACCATTCAAAACCTGGGATGTTTTTTAAAAGTATGATGAAAAACGAGTTTATTTTAGAGAATTTATTTTATAAGATTGGTACTTCCGACAAATGTCATATTTGATTGTCTATTAGCTAAAAAAGGAACATTCCGTATTATCCGTGCATCAAACTTCGACAACACGAACGTTCCGTATTATCCGTGAGGTGGACTAACTGCACATTTACCATAAAAACATTCATTTTCGTATGAATATATTTTTTTTACATTTTTTTGCCGAATGGGAAATTTTTTATTTTTTTGTTGTTGTTAAAATTAGCTATTCTGGGAAACGATATTATCATGTAATATACATGAATAATAAGATACATTATCTGACAAACCTTTGCCTTTGTTTTTTGAAGTGAAACTTCTATACATTAGGTTCAGATAGGAGACCCTGAGGAAAATAATTCCCGTCAGGGCCTATGTCATCTTTGGGGATGCTGTGTGGAGAATCTTTTAGATAAAGGAGAAAGAGGAAGTCGTGGAAATTAAAAAGGTACGAGGGGTGGGTAGAAATCTGCGGGTCAGTGTGTCCAGGAGTGACGGATGAATGAATCAATCCCCCCCACTACGGGTCAAAAGGCGATGTTCCAAGAGTCTTGCTGGAGAGGCCTATATGTCTTCCTCAACTAGTCTCTCCCGATCCGGCCTGCCCTGTAATTGGTGGGCAGACGCATCCACCGCCAAGATCCGGACAAACCTCACCCCATGAACCCGGTCACCCCTGCTAAGTCACCAAACGTAGCGAACCACTTGGGGTGACCTATGGCAGAGGTGTTGGTAATCCAATAAATGGGGCGGTGGTACCCGTACCCACCTCCCAAATTGAAAATTGGTTGCAATTTCATTCAAATTAATGTGTATGGAGCGTTTTGTTTTTTTTATATCGTGTATCGAATATTCTTCTCTTCCTTCCCCCACATCATCAGAGCAATATTAACCCTGTTAAAAGAGGTGATATTTCACTAAAATGGCGCTATACAATTATTATTACTTGGAAATCTTGACAAATCCCTCCCCTAAAACATAAGTACCTACCTAATTTTTATTTTGTTTCACTCAACATCATAATAATATTAGAAATTAATAAAGAAGAAGAAGTTTCACTGCTGTCAAACGTGTGGTTACTGGTTTTGCGATGGCGAGTTGACCAATAACATAAAATAAAATGGCATTAAAGTGGCAAAATCACGCGAATGATTCAGGAATACTACGTAAAAATGAGATTTACGAAAGTAAAGAAGACCTCTTGGTGTTTGGATACTCGTGCAAACTTTTCAGAGATGATGAAAAGGCGATATTAATCGATCAAGGCAAACATCTTATTCCGTGGATGGGGGACGACTCTTTGAAGATAGACCGGTAGGAAATAGTTCCAATTTAATTGTAAATAAGGTATTTCATTCTGTGCCACATTCTTTGTTTTGTATTGTGAGATTACACATTTTGTTAATAATTTAAAAAACATAACCTTTATTGACAAAACAAAGCGACGGTTTTGTACTATTTTCAAAACTTATAAAAATGTTAAAAAGGTAAAAGTCCGTAATTCTGACACTGCAACAATTTCGGTAATGGCTAAAGTTCGGTGTTTGGGCTAAATTCCTAAAAAATAAAACTAGTTATTTTTATACTAATTTGGGGTCGGGGAATCCGAATCTGAAAGAATTAGGCGGCGGCAAGCAATATTAACTGAATTACAGGACTTTAAAAAATTTTATACACATACAGGAAAATAGCCATTCTGGAAGCATTTTGATTCCTAGAAAATCAAACTAGTTATTTTTATACTAACTATGGGCCGGGGAATCCGAATCTGAAAGAATTAGGCGGCGGCAAGCAATATTAACTGAACTAAACGACTTTAAAATTTTCTATACACACACACATGAAAATAATCATTTCGGAAGTATTTTGACACACGTAGTACAAAGATCATAGAAAAACAAGATAACATAGATGTTTTTACCACACAAAATTAAGTGTTGCCATTAAGCAGTAATATTAATAACGTAAAATAACATGTTTATATTTTAAGTACTTATTTTTTATAAATTTTACTCACTTTTGTATCACAAACCATGTTACATAAACCCGGCGTAGCTGCTAAACTACTTGAAAACAGGGATGTTTTTTTGCCGTGACGCGAGCAGGCGGTATAAAGGGGCACAAACCATGTTACACAAACCTAGCGTAGCCGTTAAACTACTCGAAAACAGGGATGTTTTTTTGCCGTGACGCGAGCAGGCGGTATAAAGGGGCACAAACCATGTTACACAAACCTAGCGTAGCCGCTAAACTACTCGAAAACAGGGATGTTTTTTTGCCGTGACGCGAGCAGGCGGTATAAAGGGGCACAAACCATGTTACACAAACCTAGTGTAGCCGCTAAACTACTTGAAAACAGGGATGTTTTTTTGCCGTGACGCGAGCAGGCGGTATAAAGGGGCACAAACCATATTACACAAACCTAGCGTTAGGTTAGGTTAGGTTAGGGACGCGAGCAGGCGGTATAAAGGGGCTGGAGTTTTACCGCTTAGCTGGACTCTTATATGATCCGCGTATCCGACAGGAACCCTTCGAGACAAGCGAGTTTGACAAGGATACGACGGACGAAGAAGACTTGGTCGATTTATAAGGTATGTTTTTCTGCTGTTATCTATTTTCATATTGATATAGGGATAAATATTTTTGAGAGCTGGTAACACTGCCGGCACATGTTTTTGTATATTTCTTGTTTTTCTATGATCTTTGTACTACGCGTGTCAAAATACTTCCGAAATGATTATTTTCATGTGTGTGTGTATAGAAAATTTTAAAGTCGTGTAATTCAGTTAATATTGCTTGCCTCCGCCTAATTCTTTCAGATTCGGATTCCCCGGCCCATAGTTAGTATAAAAATAACTAGTTTGATTTTCTAGGAATCAAAATGCTTCCAAAATGGCTATTTTCCTGTATGTGTATAAAATTTTTTAAAGTCCTGTAATTCAGTTAATATTGCTTGCCGCCGCCTAATTCTTTCAGATTCGGATTCCCCGACCCCAAATTAGTATAAAAATAACTAGTTTTATTTTTTAGGAATTTAGCCCAAACACCGAATTTATTCCTCGGTAATTACTGCCTAACCGCCGTACTTTTAGGCATGTATAACGGAAATTGCACTTCGTTTCAACAATTACTACAAGAAACAATGGTAAATTTTTGGAATTGGTGTCCATGGCTATTACGAATAATTTTTAGAAAAAAACTTTAGATTCGCCTTAATCACTATAAAAGGAAACTTTTTGCTACACGGGCGGCGGAAAGTGATGCATTTTAATTTTCAATTACGTAAAATTAAATTTCACTTCGCGAATCGATCTACGACAGCCCGCCCGCTGCCGCCCGCCATTCTGTCACTGTTATGTTGTTGGTATCCCTGACCTCACACAAACGATTGTAGCCGACTTCATGAGATACATGATGGGCGCGTAATTATGAAAAACAGAATTAATAATATAATGTAAACGAACCTCTGATAATGCTTGTGAATGTTACCTTTACTTTAAAAAACAGCCTACGTTTTGAATGGTTTGTTTGGCTACGCAAGGTTTGTGTAGCGGGCTTGTGTATGTTATCTTTACTTTAAAAAACAGTTTTGAATGGTTTGTTTGGCTACGCAGGGTTTGTGTAGCGGGCTTGTGTATATTATCTTTATTTTAAAAAACATCCCAGGATTTGAATGGTTTGTCTCCATTCCAGTACCTACGCGCTTTATTATTTATCCCACGAAGTCGGCTACAATCTTTTGTGTGAGGTCAGGGATACCAACAACATAACAATGACAGAATGGCGGGCGGCAGCAGGCGGGCTGTCGTAGATCGATTCGCGAAGTGAAATTTAATTTTACGCAATTGAAAATTAAAATGCATCATTTTCCGCCGCCCGTGATGCAAAGAGTTACCTTTTATAGTGATTAAGGCGAATCTAAAGTTTTTTTCTAAAAATTATTCGTAATAACAATGGACACTAATCCCAAAAAATTACCGAAACAACTATTTACTTGCCAAATTGGGGAAAATATTTCCCTATCGAGTCCACGCTCTAAACACACTTTGAAAAATTAAAACAAATTGTACAAGGTAGATTACAGTTAGCAATAAGTAATTCAGTAACCGGAATTAAAAAATATTGCATTTTAATGGTTATTTTGTTATCTTTAAAAATGCGAAATGTCATTTCTCAAGGAACGCCATGTTGTTACGACAGCAAACGTCTCGCGTGATTATGAAACCGAGAACAAAATAATGATTAATACGCATTATTTATCATTTCCGAAGATTGCAATTCGTACTTATTATTGTCTTAACTGACAGAAAGAGTTTTTTTTTCTTCTAAAAATGCGTATTTCATTGTCGTAATTAACATGGCGGTCCTTGAAAAATTACATTTTGCATTTTTTAAATTTAAAAAAAAACATTAAAACACAATATTTTTCAATTCCGGTTACTGATTTACTTATTACTAACTGTAATCTACATAGTACAATTTGTTTTAATTATTTAAAGTGTGTTTTGGCGTGGACTTGATAGGGAAATATTTTCCAAAAGTTCATATAGACCAATAAACGCTGATTCTGAATATATAAGTTTTATTAAATAATATTAAACGTAGAGTCTAAAAAAATGATTAAAAGGCTGATTCGTGCAGCTTATGTGCAGGCGATGCTCAGTTTCCATAGTATTGAATTCGATTCGTAAAGCTAAAATAATAATAATTTCAAACAATTTTTATACCACTCTCCCGTAATAATGTTGAAAAATATAATAAATAAATAATGCCACCTAAATAATGTTTTTACTTATTGAATAGTTTCATAGCTTCTTCTATATAACTGTCATACAAAATGACAACACCTGTTAAAAATTAAAAAAAAAATTTGGTGAGTCACACGATTCACCATACATACGGTGGTTTTCGGGGATCTTGAAAAATTAAAACTTAGTCAAATTATTTTAACTATTAAAACTGAGTTTCCATAGACATCCAAATTTAATAGACGAGAAGATACAGATGAGGGGTAAAACCAAACTATGGAGGGGCGAAGAGGGGAAATATGACTGATTCGTTAAAAATTCTATCTGACAGTATATAGGCATCTCGCATTATAATATCACTATTTAGTTCTTAAAAGCAAAATCTGCTTTTGAATGAATAGACCTTTTTACATGGGAGCGCGAATTGCTCCCACGTTATTAACATATTTGCGAAATCCAAATGCGGCAAAGTAAAGTTCGCCACTTTTCACAGGCGAATATTTTGTTGCCGTATTTTGTTAAGACACTTTTACAAATGTTTCATAATTTACTTACCGCTGTAACCAGTGACGAGCTCACTGGAGAACCGCTCACATTCGTTATGTTCGACATAATTTTAGGGTATAATGTATAGCACAAGCTGTCATTTTTGCCGTGTCATTACGTAAAATGTATGATGTGAGCTCGACGCTGGTACGGACAAGAATGATGACATCACATTTTTTAGATTCAAGCGAGGCTCTCGTAAGCCCAGCCGGTTCCATGGAACCGTTATGGGGAGAGGGAAATAATACGCTTTTATCACTTAGGGCAGGTCCATATATATTCATATGTCCATGGGAGTTCCATATGAGTATTAAGGCTGCCTTTACACTCGTAACTTTTTTCCCGTAAGTCGCTAACATAAGCGATTTATGGCCAAATTACCAATGTAAACGACACCAAAAATCACTTAATGTAATTTATAGCAAGTTACAGAAGTTGTTCTTTGACAGGTCTAATCGCGTCTGCGAGAACTTCCAGCCTTCTCAAAGCTTATCAAATCAGCCGAGCGATTCTCTATGTTTTGTGAGACCGAGGTAGATCTCGGGCGAGATCTCTTGTCAGATTTGTGTGATTTTCTTTGGCTGTTATTTGCTTTTCCTATGGGCCGATGTCAGAATTTCTGCTGTGAGCTGTCACATATTTTAATTTAGGACGTTTTAAAAACGAATTTATGCAAGTATGTATGATTATTTATTCATTTAACAGCATAGAAAATCACACAAATCTGACAAGAGATCTCGCCGGATATCCATCTCGATCGAGGTAGAAATCTTATATGAAATGTACCAATAAATACGGAGAAAGAACCATAAACTATATTGTACCCAAAATATTTAATAAACTACCAATGACAATTAGTGTCCGACCGAAACTAGTATTTACGGTCGAAACCGAAACCGAAACTTCCATTTAAGGTCATGTTTTCGTGAAAAAAAAATAGTCAATTTTAATCAATCAGCCTTTATTTTTAAATCATAAATTAACCACTCAGTCTCTGATATTTGAACTAAATTAAACATAATATAATTATCACTCCTTATTTCAAATAAATTATTTATGCTTTTTGAAATCGTAAATCGCTTCGTAAATAATATTAAAAAAAGTAGTAGGTATTACCTATTTGAACTATTAACAAATAACTTAGAATAAAAGGTAGAAAACAAAATTACTTTTTTTAAACCTAATTTGTTTAGGTACACTAAAAAAAATACTCTTTCATCCTAATAACAAAATAATTTGGGAGGC
This sequence comes from Limnephilus rhombicus, assembly GCA_929108145.2. Lineage (NCBI taxonomy): Eukaryota > Metazoa > Arthropoda > Insecta > Trichoptera > Limnephilidae > Limnephilus > Limnephilus rhombicus. The sequence goes on from OV815291.1 coordinate 12,137,468, forward strand.
GGGAATGGGTACCGCCGCCGCCCCGGGAAACTTTATTGGATAACCAACACCTCTGCCATAGGTCACCTCAAGTGGTTCGCTACGTTTGGTGATTTAGCAGGGGTGCTTGGGTTCGGGTGATGAGGTTTGTCAAGGTCTTGAAGGTGGATGACCAGGACACACTGAACCCCAGATTCCTACCCACCCCTTTTCCTTCCCAGAACTCTCCTCTCCTTCTCCCTAAAAAAACTCTCCACACAGCATCCCCAAAGATGACTTAGGCCCTCAGGGAAACTATTTTCCTCAGGGCCTATCATGAACTAAATCATTTCAATAGCGAAATAAAACTTACCTATTTCGAAATAATGTTGAGTATAAACACCTCCAATTTCACAACAAATAAACCAAACTACTGCAAAGTTCGCGGAGCGAACACAAACAAGTGAATCAAGTCCTGACACGACTATGAGCCCGGACGCAGCAAAATGACACTACATGGCTCGCAGTTCAGCGCACCGAACTTGTCCGATGGCAGAACGAAACCTCCCAAATGCAGTTTCGGCTGGATGGCGGCCGAAACTGAAACTAATCCGAAACTCGTTTTTTGGCCGAAACAAGGCCGAAACCGAAAGTTCGGTCGGACATTAATGACAATTAAACATAATAACGTTTTTACTGCTAAAGTCGAATACAATCTAAGGAAATGGCTGTTAGATACTGATGATTATTTTGATGCCCTACCGAAGCCCTTATATTCCTAATTGGAATAAGGAACTCCAGTAAAAAATATTATGGCTTTAAAAAAATATGTTCATACGGACCAATGAATGTTGATTCTGAATATGTAAGTTTTATTTCATAATATTAAATGTAGAGTTCTTAAAAAACTATTAAAAAGTGCATTTTTAAACCTCTCGTCAAAACACACTGCAAAGTTGGTATTACTGAATGGTTAGTGCTGACGTCACGCGTCACCAGTCATTGTATTGAAATCTTTAATTATGTAGGTTATGACACAAGCCATCAGTATTAACAACATTTCATGTTATACGTTATTTCATACTGTTTATAGAGATTTAGTTGTTGTGTTTATTGAAACGATATTTAAGCCTAAATAATTCAGTATCAAAAATAGAGGTATCTCTATTAGTTTATGTCTATTATTTAAAATATTGAAAAACTTTAAACTGTACGAAAAAATTGTATAATATGCTACATCATAATGCCTATAGACGGGCAAAGCGGCTCAGTTGAACAAGAATGAAAATATCCGGTTCAGTGAATCGGCTCAATTGAACGACTGAATTAAGTTACGGACACACTTGCTCATTAGAAGCCAAAGATCATGCTACCTAGTAGCAATTGCTACCCGCTCACTCGTTCGCAAAGATCCGCGAACCGCGAGCAAGTGTGTCCGTAGATTTGAAGATCGGTCTTACGTTCGCGAACGACTCACTTCTCTACGAATTTCAAATACAAAATGGCCGTCGTCGATCAGCTGGTAGGCGCTGTATCGCCTGTATCTTATTTGCCTACAATTTTTGCAGTGTGCAGGTGATGCTCCGTTTGAGATAGTATTGATTTTAAAAGCTAAAAAAATAATAATTTCAAACAATCTCTATACCACTCTCCCGTAATAATATTGAAAAATATAATCTTATATATAAAAATGAATCGCTGAATGTGTTGCTAAGCACAAATCTCGAGAGCAGCTGAACCGATTTCGCTAATTCTTTTTTTTTTAATATTCCTTGAAGTACGAGGATGGTTCTTACCGAGAGAAAAATTAAGAAAATTGCACAGAAAATTGGATAATTTCAGAAAACCTAACGACTATCGCACGTTTGACAGTTCGCGTGTTTGAGAATGAGTTAAATCAGGATTCTATTTTTGAAAATCTTTAAGTTGATACATTTATTTAAAGTAGGTACTCCCCGAATCGAATCAAGAATTTTAGGTATTTTAAATAGGTACCTATGTTAGGTACCAAATTTAATGTACATGAAAAATGGAAATTTGAATAAAAATTGTAAAAGGTGGCACGCGGGGCTTTTAAAAACTGAATGTACTGGGATTGAATATATGGAAAACGGGAGGGAGGGAGAGATAGGGAAGGGGGTGGGGGGGGGAGGGGGGGAGGGGGGCGGGGAGGGGGGGGTGGGGAGGGGGAAGGGGGGTGGAGGTCGAGGAAACCCCCCTTACACCGTGCGAGCGAAACCGCGGGAAAAAGCTAGTTAACATAATAAATATAATATAATAAATAAATAATTCCACCTAAATAATGTTTTAACTTGAAAAGTACCATACTTTTTTCCATATAACTGTCGTACAAAATGAACACCTGTTGAAAAACTTTTCTGGAGTGATGACGTCACACGATTCACTATACGTGCGGTGTTTTTCCGGGGATCTTGAAAATTAAAACTTAGAAATTATTTTAACTATTAAGGGCCCGCAACCCGGATTTGTACCGATTTATTACATATTTCCCTTAAACACGGTAAGTTTTAAAGCTCTTAAAAAAATATATGTTTTTCTTGAAGATAATATCTAGACTTTGCCAGCGCCGAAACAAAAATTACATAAAATTCCCTCGATAGAAAAAAATCGCAAAGTATGCTCCAAAAATTATTATTAATACGTTTGTTTCAGTTATTTTACAAGTATGACACAGTGTTTCTTTAAATGCTGTTTACGATAATGCCCGCGAGATTTTTGCTCTATTTTAAACGAGTCGTGTTTTATTAAACATTTTCGCAATTTTCGCATCGATTTTGTCGCTGTAAATGTTAGCACTCTCCTCTAACATTCGTAATTTCGTATCTCTCCATCTTCTTCTTTTCGGGCCCGGTTGCAGAGCATTAAAACAAACTCATTAAAAATAAAAATTGGACTGGAGTTCTCTATTCACATTCTAAGGAAATGGAAAATCATTATTTATTTTTTTTTTTTTTATTTATTTAAAAAAATTAAAAATTAATTATTTTGTAAGACCTCATATTATATGAAACTATGCGTGTTGGTACTTGTTGGTTATATTCATTTGTTCATATTACATTCATTTGTACTTTTTTATTATATAAGGCGTACACTGCTATTTTAATATTTATACCATTCTGTAATTTATCTAATTGTTAATTTATCATCAACATTGTTCATACTCGTATATACCATTTGAAAATGTACCATGTTATTACATAAAATGTTGTCGTAATATACCTGCTGACAAACAAGTACAGTACAATCTCACTAATCCGGCACTTCAATAGACCGAAACGTCCAATAATCCAGCACCCTCCGCCCGCGTCTCCCTCGCCTCTCTATGCCTATGCGCTCCATCGCCGCGTTGTTGTCTAGCAGTCTAACCTCAAAACTAATCTCATGTGCACGTGCGTACGAATTTACCTGTTGTTTTGAAGTGTGAATAGTGTGTATATTCTCTTTATGAAATGCTTTGTTTTATTTTTTATGATTTTTTCTCTATAATCCAGTAATCCGAACATTCCAATAATCCGGCACCCTCTGGTTTTCAATAGTGTCGGATTAGTGAGATTGTACTGTATTTTATAAGGTTTGAATGTTAATAAATAAATTAAATAAAAATATATATTCTCTTCTAAAACTACTATAATATTGAGTCATAATCCACGAAAAACTTCAAGACTTTTAGCCTCCTTAACATTCACAGGGAGTTCATTGCAAATTTTAAAATCTTTATGATAAATATTGTTTAGTTTTACCGATAAATTTGTTTTAGGAAGCCTAAAATCGTTGCAGTTTCTCGTAGAATTCAATGAATTATTGTACTATTTATTCTGACATTATTCAACATATAATCTGTACTATTATGTCCCAGCTATGACTGCCGAGGCAATATGGCGGCCAAGGAGCTAGCGGCGGCAGAGTCGCGCGTGGAGTATGGCTCTGTCAGCTGGCAGCACCACATGTCCCCCGAGGAGCAGCGCGCCGAGAGGCTGTGTGACGAGGAGCGCTACCGGGCCCTGCACACCGACGAAGATGAAGAGGAGATGTACAGGGGTGAGGGTCCAGACTTTTAGATACGACTAGTGATGTGCACCCCAGAATATTCCTCCACCTTAATAAATTCCTCAAAGTCAATAATATTTTTTTTTTATTAAGAAAGTTATATAAGGGGCCATCCATAAATTACCTCACCACAGACATATGAATATTAGTAGACCAGAACATAAAGGTGAGGGGTAGACAACAACTACGGCGGGGCGCAGAGCGGGAAGATGACTTTGAAGATATGTGATTCGTCAATAACTCAATATGACAGTATATAGGCATCTCGCATTATAATATCACCATTTAGTTTTTAAAAGTAAACTCTGCTTTTGAACGAGTAGACCTTTTTACATGGGAGCGCGAATTGCTCGCCGCGTATTGAACAAATTTGCGAAGTCTAAATATGGCAAAGTAAAGTTCGTTCAAAGTTATTTTCAGTCTCCAATATTTTGTTGCTGTATCTAGTTAAGACACTTTTACAAATGTTTCATAATTTACTTACCCCGTAAACATTGACGAGCACATGCCATGTATCTCGAGTGAAAGTATATATTTACTCGTTTTCAAAACACAAACCATGTTTTTTGCGGTGTAATTTCGTAAAATGCACCGATGAGCGCTCGACGCTGGCTCGCAGAAGAATGATGATGTCACGTTTTTTAGATTCACGCGAAGCCATACTCAATCCCAGCCGGTTCCAAGGAACCGGTATGGGGAGGGGGAAATAATACGCTTTTATCACTTAGGGCAGGTCTACTAATATTCATATGTCTATGTCTCACGAATTTCATGATTTTTAACCCCCCCCCCTCCCCTGCCCCTGTCACACATTGTCACATTTGATTTGTGAGACCCCCTCCCCCCACAGCGTGATGTCACATATTTTGCAATTTTACATGTAAAAATAATAGTTGATAATTTTTTTTTTCCGACAACATTTAATATTGTCACGGTTACATTAGCCACAGCGGAGGGGGTGTAATGGGCTACTACGACAGAGGGGGCATAATGGGATAGAGAAAATATGTGACATCACAAAACGCATTACCGCTCCCCCCAACTTGTCAACTTCTCTACACCCCTCCCCCTTAAGGTGTGACATAATTTATGAATGGCCCCTAACGTCACTCACATCATAACCCCGCGTATCTCACTTTACACAGGTTTTGAGGAGGAACAAAAGTCTGTTTAATTTATTATTAAAATAGCACATCTTTAACCCATTGGCCACAGAATTAATGAGCAAAAAAACTGGCCTTCACCACTGAATTAATTTTGTACCAAAAATTGAAAACCTGCATTGGTGTACTAAATCTGTTGTAACTTTTAAACCATGTATTCAAAAGAATTAATTTCTTTAAATTTATTTAAATATTCGATTAAGGTAAAGAAAAACATTAAAATAAAATTTAAAAAAATACTAAAATATGTGTAAATAAGGATACAAACATAACCTTCTCTTTTTTCGTAAGTTTTTTTCCCCATTTTTATCCAAAAAGTTACAAAAAAACATAATATTCATAAATCGAACAAAAATAATTTTTGTTTTTTACATACATGTATACTAATAACTAATAAAATATTTTGGTATGATAGTCCTCAAAGCAATCAGGGATGTTCAGGGTCACTACCAAAAGCATACAACCACTCGCAATTTTGAAGAAATTAAATGGCGGCTGGCAGCACACAAAACTTGGAACATTTTATTGCCAATTCTACGAAATGAATGATTAATTACCTACAGAATGTTTGGCATTTAAAATTTTATTCAAAAATGTCATTGTTGAGCTCGTTTTTCCGTTTTTTTGGCGGACCTACTCTAGCCCGTCAGCGTGCCGGAGTTTGTGGTTAAATACCTGAGTTGCACACCCGGCAGGCTGCCGGGGTTTGTGGCCAATGGGTTAAAAAAACGGGTCATCTAATATTTAGGGATCAGTTATTTGGAGAAGTATTTTTTTCATTAACCAGTCAGGTTTATTTGTTCATTTTTCAAAACAAACATATAGGTATTGTAGAAATCATTGTGTCTCCCTTACTATATTGATTAGAAAGATGACCTAAACGGTATTAGAAAGAGAAAACACCACGCTTTATATTCAAATCTAAAAATAATTTACGGCCAGGTTCAACTACGATGGTGTTAGCCGTCAGATAAATCCAAATAATATTTAATACCGAAATCTAATTGGTATTATTAAAACGTTCTAGAGGAAGAGCTAAAGCGCCTTCACATGGCCCACAACGCCTCCTACGGCCAGGTGGAGTTCAACTACGATGGTGACGCGGGCAAGAAAGACACCATAACGCAGGAAGAGAAGGACAAACAGGCGGAAGATGATGAGCCTTTTGTACCTACGCCGGAGCTCAATATTCCAGATGGAATGCCTCTGGTAAGTCTTATCTTATTAAGTACCACATTTTAAAATTAAGATAGATATCAGTAGTCTGTAGAGGTGGTAATAATCAAATATTCGTAATAAGGAACTCCAGTGAAAAATATTATGGCTTAAAAAAATATGTTCATATAGTCCAATAAACGCTGATTCTGAATATATAAGTTTTATTTAACAATATTAAATGCAGAGTTTTTAACCGGTGACAGGCCGGAGACGCGCCGGCGCGCGCGTCATATGCGCATGCGCGAGAAAATAATTCAAATATTTGAATAATACTTCCGACAAAAAACTTTTGGTCTGCGATTTTGGCCCTTCTATGTACACAATTTGTATGAAGAACAGTGTCAGAATCGCTTGCGCCATCATTACTCTCGGAGACGCTACAAGTTTCATTCAACTTGTCACCCTGGAATATTTTTAAAACGATTTCTTCTATGACAATCAGCTGTCAGAATTTGCCGCGAATTTAACGGTCGCAATTAATGCGTGTATCGCGAATAAAACATCATAAAACCTATTAATTTACGTAATAAATGCAAGTAATGTGGTTTTGGTAGATAGTTTATTGTGTTGTGAACGTGTTTCAGTTAATAAAATATACAATAGCTCAAAATTTATCAACAAAACATTCAATTCAAAATTCAAAGTGGTGGTTTTTTAGTGTTTTTTTGCGAAGTTCCGCGAATTTCCGCGAAATGGCATGGCCTTTGACCGGTTAAAAAATTATTAAAAAGTCCATTTTTAATCGGGTCGTAAAAACACGCCGTCAAGTTGGCATTATTCAAATTTTAGTGGTGACGTCACTGTTCGACATGTCGCGACATCACCGTAAAGTCATTGTATGGGAATGTATGATATGACACAAGCCATCGTATTAATTTATTAGTTTATTTACATACTGTTTATAGAGATTTAGTTGTTGTGTTTATTGAAATATTATTTAGGCCTAAATAATGTTTCAAAAATAAAGGTATCTCTTATTAGTTTATCTCTGTTATTGAAAATATTCAAAAACTACTGCACAAATAAAATAGTAATGCTACTTCTAGCGAGAACACTTCGAACATCGATATTCAAATTGGGGGCAGTTGATCAGCTGATCCCGATCCTTTAGTAATTTTCAGGAGTGATCACGTTACACGATTCACCATACATATTGTGGTTTACGGTGATCTTGAAAAATTAAAACTTTGACAATTATTTTAACTAAAAACTAACCCTAAAAATAAAAATAAAAATGCAGTTATTTAAGTTAGAAGGTCATTATTCATTAAAAAATATTAAAAAATTGGACTGGAGTTCTCTATTATCTTGTCCATTTTTTAATGTATGAGAATTTCTTTAATTAGTTCATGCCATCAGTTAAATATTAAGAAATAAGTTAATATTGAGGGAACCAAATTGCAGTCCAGATATTGAGTCCAGAGATTGTGCTTTCCAAGTAACGGGTCATAAAGTGTGGAAGAAGCATGAACTAAAAAAAATTTAAAACCCGAAAGATTGCAGAGTGAAGCTAAAAGCACATATAACACAACTTTTCATTAACCTGTCAAAGGCCCGCAAATTCCAGGAAAAATACGGAAATTTCGTAACAAAACACGATTTTGAATTTTGAATTAAATGTTTTGTTGATTAATTTTGAGCTATCGTATATTTCATTGACTGAAATACGTTCCTAGAACAATAAACTATGCACCAAAACAACATTACTTGCGTTAATTACGTAAATTAATAGATTTTATGATGTTTTAGTCGAGGAACTCGCGTCAAAACTGACAGCTTCAATTTGCGCCAAAAATGACATTTCGATTCCACAGATAAAAATCATTTAAAAATAATCTGGTGTTGTCAGATGGATGAAACTAGTGGCTATATCATCAATGATGTTGGCGCAAGCGATTCTGACCTTGTTTTCATACAAATTCTGTACATAGAAGGGTCAAAATCGCGGTCAAACTTTTTTATTTCGAAATATTTTTTTCGCGCATGCGCAAAAGCTGCGCGCAAGTCCGCGGCTCCGGCCGTTTAGAGGTTAAGGTGATCCACCAGTCCTGGAAAAATTCCAAATCCCCGCCTCTTTTTGGGAGGGATTTTAATATACTTGAGAAGAAGCTTTTGGAAAGGTTGGAAAAGGTATTTGAGAGTTGTTTTTTTTACAGGTTGATTTGGTAAAGGCCTGTAAAAAACATTAACTCCTTTCTTACCATTGTTTATTATAATAACAAGAAAATTTAAAATTGATTTCATGGAATCAAGCGATGCAGAGTTTAAGGACGTTTATTCGCCACGATGGGGCGGAACTGATACAAAATGCACAAAATCGTCATGCGGACAGCATGAGGTTTAATTCTCAATTCCTAATTCCAAATCATCTATAATATTTCTAAGCGAACAAATTTTCAAACCAAAAACTCATGATTTTGCTTTATTTCTCATGGCTTCATCTTAAGGGTATATGAGTGCTTAAAAGAACTCAAAATCTGACCACTGGCGTGGTCTTGCGGGTAAGGCTCTTGACTCGCAATCCGAACGTCGCGAGATAATTTGTGTTATTTTACAATTAATTAATTAAAAATAATATATAGTATATTTGCGGCACGTTCCAGAGTGGAAGATACTGGTGTAAGAGCACCATTCAAATTGAAACGTTGCTTGAAATGGCTTTAGCCTTGTTTGGTGAAAAAATCTGCTCTGGTGCTAATATTATTTTTAGGAAAAAACACTTTTTGCAAGTTTTGCTGCACAATAGCCCGACCCGATTATGACCCGAGTGCTTACGGAAGCTACGCAAAAGGTCTCCAATAATAAAAATCATTTAAAGTCCTATTAATCTCCCTTCACAGCCGGACACAAAGAAGCTAAATGCCATCGTGGAGAAGACAGCGGCTTTCATCGCCTCGCAGGGGACACAGATGGAGATCCTGCTGAAGGCCAAGCAGGCGGGCAACCGGCAGTTTGACTTCCTGTCGCTGGAGTGCCCGCTGCATCGCTACTACAGCCTCGTGCTGGGCGCCATACGGGAGGGGCGCTACCGGCCGAACCAGCAAGAGAAACAACAAGAAGGTGAGTGTTGTTTGCTACCAGGGAGCACTGTTGTCAATTTTATTTTTAAAATGAATCCAGACGTCACCCAAAAGGAGTTAAAAAATAATTAAAACCTTGTAGATCATAAGTAGGAACTGAAAATTCAACATCCTGGGGAGGGGGTGGCTAGAGAAATTCGAAGAATAAATAAAATAGGGGGAGAGGTGGCTAGAGAAATTCTGAGGTCAAAAACATGTTTTCAATACGAAAATAACCGGTTCCTAAAGAAATAACTCTTCAGTTTCTCATTTTTCGTTAATGAGTTTTGTAAACAAAAAGGGATCTAGATTATCTGAAAAACAAGCTAAGAAGCTAAAGCACTTTTATTGGATCTGACGGCCTCTTTCCGGAGCTAAATCTAGCTCTAAAGGAGCTGAGCACTGCCGGGGAGGTATTGGAATGCCCGCTGCATCACTACTACACCCTCATGCTGGGGGCCAAACGGGAGTATCGCTTTTAAAGAAACCATCACTAATGTTTTTTTTCTCTATTGTTGCAGAGAAAATAGAAGAGGAGGAGCACTACCTCCACCCGAGCTTGGCTCCCGTTCCCGTGGAATCGGTAGGTGTCTAAACCACCGTCACTTATTTAAAGACATTCTGTGATACAACTGGAACTGCTCCTAACTGTGTTTCTTTTGGAATTGTTCCTGTGATTTCCTTGGAACTGTTTCATATTCTGTGATACTGTTTCTTATTTACTGTGATATTAAAATAACTACTCTGTACTTTGTTCTCTTTAAATATATTTATTCCATAGACAAGCTCCTTACTTCGAAATGGTATTGTATTATATTTATTTTTACGACTTTTAAACATTTTGTTAATGTAAATTGTTTTAACGTATCTGTATATTTGCAAATGAAGGACTCTTGTCACAGTGAAACACTCTACACAATGCGTTTACGCTATTTTAAGTTATTTCAAAATAATATTATTTAAAACTTACAATATCGAACTTTGAAATGTTCACTAAAATTACCTAGTATATTATTAATCTATTTACTGTTTTCTTCTTACATAACAATGATTTATAGAATTTTTATTAGGAGGCTTTTACAATAGTAAAAATTTCATGATATTTTGGTAATTATTAGAAAAATATCAATGAGTTGAAATTTGGTAATAAAATCTTTTATTGTGATGGAAATTGTTAACAAACCTTTCTAAATTATCGAAATTTTGTAACAAATCTTTTTAAATTATGTAAAACTAGCTGGTTCCCGGCATGCGTTGCAATGCCATATTCAAAGAAATATATTGTTTCTTCCTGAATCACCTTTCCCGTGCATCCCCGTTCCCCTCCTGCGTCCCCTTCCTAGCTAGCTATATAAATTATAGCCTATATGTTATTCTGATGTATGAGCTATATTATTGTAAAGTTTCATTAAAATCCATTCAGTAGTTTTTGCGTGAAAGAGTAAGAAACACACATACATCCATTCAATCTTTCGCTTTAAACTTAGTAAGATTGTCAAAAAACCTTTCTAAATTATGGAAATTGTAAACAAACATTTCTAAATTATGGAATTGTTAACAGACTTTCTAAATTATGGAAATTGTAAACAAACATTTCTAAATTATGGAATTGTTAACAGACTTTCTAAATTATGGAAATTGTAAACAAACATTTCTAAATTATGGAATTGTTAACAGACTTTCTAAATTATGGAAATTGTAAACAAACATTTCTAAATTATGGAATTGTTAACAGACTTTCTAAATTATGGAAATTGTAAACAAACATTTCTAAATTATGGAATTGTTAACAGACCTTTCTAAATTATGGAAATTTTTTAACAAATCTTCTTAAATCATGTGAATTTTTAAAATTTTTAACACGTTTCTGAAAAATTATAGATACATATTGCTAGCAAATTTTTCTCTGTGCCTGAAGTTGTCTTTCATTAAATTGACAATGATTTTTTTTCAATATTTCACTGTGATTACATATTTTTGTTTCTAATTCCTCAATCTAGTAGTATTTAAAATAAAAATGAATAATGGTTTAGGGTCTTTCACTGTGACATCAATAATTGTGGAGTCTCATTCTCATGCCTTTGATTAAAGTGACTGATTTCTGTAGTAATTGTATGAGAGTTAATACAAAATAAAGCTGTTCAATGAACTGGTGACTTGTTTGATGTTTTATTCCACTGTGTATTACTGATGTTCTGCCTTGTCTTTTACAGGAGCCTTCTAGTACCACCGCTCTGCCTCCTGAAACATTCAACCATTTGAATGCTTTCGCAAATTGCACCAAACCGCTGCTTGAAATATCATTTGAATATTATTATATATAATATATTCATTAGGTCGCAATGCCCTTTGACGATGTGGAAACGGCCACGTATAAAATACTTCAACAAGGATTAAACTATTAGTTATATCCAGTGACGGCTCGTGACTTTTAGGTGTGCTGGAGTGCTGATATTAAAAAAAATGCCATTATTGATGTTGTTGTAGCCGAAAAAAAAAAAAATTTTTTTTTTTGAAATTCAGTTTTTTGTATGAAAAATTTCAGAAAGTTTCAGTTTGGCGGTGTGCCGCACCGATTTCCTGAAAAATCTTCATACAAAACACCGATTTTTGAAAAAAAAAAAATATATTTTTCGCATACGACAACATCCATGATGCCATTTTTTTTAATATTAGCACCCTAGCACACCCAAAAGTCACGAGCCGCCACTGGTTATATCATCCAATTATCTTGTACATAAAAAAAAAACTTTTGGAAAGTTTTGAACTAATGTAATTGTAGGTAAATATTTTATAAGTTTCTCATCATGGTTCTGTTGATGATTCTTGTTTTTGAACATAGATTATAAATGACATTATTTTCGTAATAGTAAAAAGTTAGTTTTAGTGTTTCAACCATATAATAAAACCGAGTATGCACCTAGTTTGGTGTTCATAAGATCCCAAAATCTTTACAAATTTTGTAATGAATAAGAGAAACAAAAGCAAAGTTATACTTTTATAATGTTTATTTATTGATGCGATGAATCAAAAATATTCTCTGGAAATGCATGTTTTTAATATTGGTTCAAATTAAATATCTTTTCACAATGAAATCAAATTTTATGGCGTAAGTCCCATTTCACACAAATCTGCGTTTATCATTTCTATTAAAAGTTAGTATGGCTAGATCAGTCGTTGACATTTGGGTTGATGTAATGTAAGAAACACACTCTGAACTTGACTAATCTGTTTGTTTTTTCAATGCCTTCCAGGCGCCATCCATACCGAGCATCACGTACAAGCCGTCTGCCGACTGTGCGTATTCCATGCTGGTCAACCAAATTAAGGGTAAGACGACCGAGACCGAAGGGGACGGTTCGACCGAAATGGACATAGCACCTCCGGGAACCGAAATCCTGCCCCTGCCCATACGACCGGAGATGACCGAAAGCACATTCTCCAAAATGGACGTGGAACAACTGAAGAAATATGCGGCGTATCCATTTCAACCGATTGTAAATCAACCGGACATTTCTAAAGCTGCAGTCATGTATGATAAGAACATACCGAGAGAAGCGGTGCAAGCTGTGGTTAGTACGGTTGCTGTTGTTACGGCTCCCCCAGTTGTTGTGGAGAAAGAAGTGGTTCCATACAGCAGTCCGTTTAATTCAAACACCAATTCACCGAGACCAGAGAAATTCAAGGCGGGAGGGTTGAAGCTGATTCACTATTCTGACAGCGAAGACAACTCGGACTCTTCTGATTCTGGTAAGAAAACTATCTTATATCCTAAGATTTATAATACAGATTTTTTCATTAAGAATAACTCTTATTGAAAATGGAGTGATCCAACTTTCAGCTTCTAAAAAATTAATTCAAATATGAATGAACCTTAGTTTGTTAACCTACAAGCCACTAAGCGCACATATGAAAGTGCTAATAAAAAGTGCCTACATGTAATGATGCGTTCGTCTTTAACTGCTTAACGGCTGTGCCCGAGTATACTCGGGCGAATATTATGTGTAAAACTTCCCACACCCTAGATAACTCAGGCATACTTTACCTGCAGAAAAGCCCATTCCCGAATATACTCGGGTGAAAATAAATACGATTTATGGTGAAAGCGAGAAAAAAGTCAGCTGCGATGATTCAAATGAGGTACAGATCCCTTGGATCTTCTCAAACAGAGTACAAGGGGTCAAGCAGAGCCCGGTTCGGCAGCCCAGTTCATCAGTGCCTACATTGGAGAGGGCTCCCAGGGAACGATCCAAGGCTGGTGCAAAGGAGTTGTTTTTGTGGAACCTCTTGAGCTCTTCGTTCACTTACGGAGGCGGTGCACGCTTTCTGCTTTTCGGTGTAATGAACATGCGAAGAGCCGAAACAACTGCACGGTTCTCGGATTCCCGAACTCCAAAACGTTCTTTTAGGCGGCTAGGCTGGCGGGCATTTCTAAGAACCCCGATATCTCCCGCCGAATATCTTCTGCGGAGTTTTCTTTCTCCGAGGCTGTAAAAGGGATAAAATAAAAAGGGCAGGGAGTAAACTTTGATTTTTGACTTAAAATTGGTTTTAAGCACAGCAAAACACAAAAACTACTTTCGGCGCGCAAAAAACATGAACTGACCTGAAATCCTCATCGCTACAGTGCTGCCAGGAGAGAAAGAAAGTGTGGCAAGTCAAATAAAAGGACAAATATAGGGAATAAACACACGCGAAACAGAAAAGGGGTGATACAGCTAGCTCTCTCATAGATTCCAGGCATTGATGGAAACAAATTTAGTTGTAGATAAAATTCTTTTATTTTATTTCCAGATCAATCTCACAGCAAATCTTCCATTACGATTCCGCCGCCTGATCTTCAAATAATCGTGGACAAGATGGCGTCCTACGTTGCCAAGAACGGCGATGCCTTCGAGAACATCGTCAAGATGAAGGGCGATCCGAGGTTCTTCTTCCTGAACCCCGAGCATCAGTACTACGGCTACTACAAACACAAGAGGTCATTTTACGAACAGTCCAGTAAACAGACAGTTATGAGCGCTGCTGATAAGAGCGACCCAGAGAAAGAAAAAGTAAAAGAAGAAACGCAAAGTAAAGGTTAGTTGAATTACAATCATTATCAGTTCTGCGAGGCTCGGAGAGTCCTGGCCGTTTAGTTTACCTTACTGTTGTAGTGTTTTGAAAAGACACTTAGTTTTTGTCGATATCAATAGATTTGACAAAAACTAAGTAAGTAATTATCAATTCGTAGCCAGTTAAGAGCTGGCATGTGACCCAGTAGTATGTATATGTAAATACAATAATAAACCAAATTGTGACAAGACCTATTTATTCTTGAAGAGCCCCAAAACAACATTTAGTGTTTGCCTGTGGAGAAGGCAAATATTACACACACCAAATTAAATCTATTAAAAAAACTTACTAAATCTGTTTATTGAAGAGATGAATTGACAGATTTTTATTTTTTATTTAAAAAAATACATACATACAGTTTGTCAAATAAGAGTAGAAAATATATGAGGGCGCCACTGTTGATCAAATGGCAATACTAAACACATAACTCATGGTGTTAAAGTAAAGCTGTGTAACCTACATTTTTATAAAAAATCAAAAAGGAATAATAGTGGAAGATATATTTTTTCATTGCAGTATAGATACCCGCCGATCTCAAAATTAGAATTGCATATAGGTATATTATTATTATACCTTTGCAATTTTCTGTTAACATAATGAAGAATAACTATAATGTAATAAAATATAAAGCACAGTTTAGAAATTGCTCACATTTATTTAATACTAGATAAAGTACCTAGCGTTGCCTGGGCTTTAGATTGTGTCTTTAATTTTAGATCTGAATATATTTAACTCATTCAGATCTAAAAGTAGTGTAACTAAACTCACCATTAGTGATTCTTCCTTTCTAACTATTGTTAAATTAAAATTTATGTTAAATTCAATTAAAGCAAATCGCCTTATAAATCACCTTTTAACCGGTCACGGGCCATGACATTTAGCGGAAATTCGCGGAACTTCGCAAAAAAACACTAAAAAACCACCACTTTGAATTTTGAATTGAATGTTTTGTTGATAAATTTTGAGCTATTGTATATTTTATTAACTGAAACACGTTCACATCACAATAAACTATCTACGAAAACCACATTACTTGCATTTATTACGTAAATTAATAGGTTTTATGATCGTTTTATTCGCGATACACCCATTAATTGCGACCGTTAAATTCGCGGCAAATTCTGACAGCCGATTGTCATAGAAGAAATCGTTTTAAAAATATTCCAGGGTGACAAGGTGAATGAAACTTGTAGCGTCTCCGAGAGTAATGACAGCGCAAGCGATTCTGACACTGTTCTTCATACAAATTGTGTACATAGAAGGGCCAAAATCGTAGACCAAAAGTTTTTTGTCGGAAGTATTATTCAAATATTTGAATTATTTTCTCGCGCATGCGCATATGACGCGCGCGCCGGCGCGTCTCCGGCCTGTCAGAGGTTAATCAAATTTATGTCATGAAGAAAAAATGTTTTTTAAAATGTGGTTTACTGCGTTCTATACATTCAGTGTCATTGCACTTCAAAAAAATATTTGACAGTTAAATTGGTGTTGCCAGTCTACAAATTTAGTAGTTCCAGTTTTTATATTTTCTACTCTTATTTGACAGACTATATACAGATTTATAGTAAAACATATGGTTCTTAAAACTAATTACAACATATAAATTTCGTTTTTAACGAAACTACCCAATTCAAAAGAGAAAAACATTTCTCGTGCTTGAATTTTCGAGAGTGCCATTGTAAAATGCGAATAGGTACAGAGATTATGTTATTACAAGTACTTATATTAAATATATATATATATATATACATGAAGACAAGTCAACATATTGAACTTTAAGTAAATAAGAGTTAAATTGGAATAGGATGCAATATAAGATAATACAGGCATAGATATATCAGAAATAAAAATAATATTACTGTATTTACTCAATAGATAGATTGTAATTAGGTAGTAGGTACATAGCGTTGGTTTAGAAACATTGATATTTGAAATGGATAGGATAGGGTTTATAGCATAGGTTCTCAAAGTGGGCGATAACGCCCCTCTGTGGGCATTTGTGACTTTCAGGGGGGCGGTAGAAGATGCAGATACAATTAGGGGGCGTTGAGATGGAACAGTGCGGGCGTTAAGATGGCATAGTGAAGGCGTGGGCAGGTAAAAAGAAGTGGTCTAAAAAACACAAAAATACGCTTATCACCTACTAATAATCTAATATGTATTATTATTATTAAGAATTGACACTATATGATGGATACAAGAAGGAAGGAGGTAGCAATCCGGTACTTAAAATACAAAAGAATTGCTTTTCTAACTTGCTTAATAAAAGGTATAATAAATATTTTTAATCAAATTATTGATTCCGTGATAGTTGAGTTTGCCCCTCCCCACCAAGTTGTGGTAAACACAATCATGGCAATAGCTGTTTCAGATTCACGACAATGGTAAGAAACAAAAAAATATTCTCAAAGTGGGCGGTGGGCGGGGGGCAAAATAAGGATGAGAACCTATGGGTTATAGGAATTTTCTGTCCAATGATTTCAATGTTCTTTGTCAACCTAAAATTGTTGATTTTTCTTCAATAAGGAACTCCAGTGAAAAATATTATGGCTTTAAAAAAATATGTTCATATAGACCAAGAAACGCTGATTCTGAATATATAAGTTTTATTTCATAATATTAAATGCAGAGTTTTTAATAAATTATTAAAAAGTGCATTTTTAAACCTCTTCGGAAAACACAGCGTTAAGTTGGCATTACTGAAATGGTTAACCGTGACGTCACAGTTAACCTGTCACCTGGTAATAGCGTCCGTGTTGTATTGACATTTGAAAATTGACATGTATGCAATTCAACATTTCGTGTTTTTGGTTTATTTTCATACTGTTTATAGAGATTTAGATAAATAATAGTTATTGTGTTTATTGAAACATAATTTAGGCGCTCAACAATTTACGAAAAGGGCTATATTTGCGGACAATCTGCAATAAATGTTGTCTATTTAAGGTTAAAGTCATGTCATATTTTGACGTTTGTTTTTATGTATTTTCAAATTGTTTTTAGTATAGGGCTTTTTATACAAGTTGTTACACACTCGTCATGATCAGTGTATTATAAATACCAGTGTTTCTGTATGTATTATACATAAAACAATGTACCTACAAAGTAACACCTGACACAAAACACGATGTCACATGTATTTGCAATGAAAGAGATGATTTATTGTTTTTATATTGCACTTTGATTAAATACAATAACAGTAGCGGTAAAATGTGGACATTTTACCAATGTTTTTCTATATTAAAAGCAGTTAATCTTGAATAAAAAACACACCTCACACCTAAAAGTCATTATCCGCCATGATTATTCTGGATTCTTCACAGTGTTGCCAACAGTTAGAAGTGAAATTTCCCTAGAATTTCACATTTACGCAATTACCTACGTAGCCACCTGATTGTGTAACACTAATCCTGTTATATGTTAATTAATATGATAATTAATTGGAAAGATATCGGAACTTGGTAAATATACTAATAATACCGTGATTTTCCAAATAAAACACTTTTTGCTACGTGAAGTAATAATTTAAAAGTACGAATACACTCACCAGTGAATTAGAAACTGAATTCCAAATTAAAAAAAAAACACTTTGCAAAATAAAAATCATAAGCAACCCGCCGCTCATTTGTAACAAGCGTGGTATTTTGAAGACCCCCCCCCCCCGAACGTGTCACGTAGTGGGTACGTTCCCTAATATCATTTTGAGTTGTCAGTGTTAAAAATAACATGGCATGTAAGTACATGAAAAATAATTAAGATTCATAGGAATTCCAAAAAATATATATACGTATATATATAAATAATACCAGTAATACTGTCATATGTAATAAAATTTTGGTAAATATCGGTTCGGACTGGCCACGCTTATTACGAATAATTTTTAGAAAAAAACTTTAGATTCGCCTTAATTACTATGAAAGGAAACTTTTTGGCTTTGGGGCGGCGGAAAATAATGCATTTTAATTTTCAATTGCATAAAACCAAAATTCGCTTCGCGACTGACACAGCGAAAATCCGCGGCCGTACATGTCACTGTGATGTTGGTATCCTTGATAAATTAACAAGAGCTAATACGACTGTAGCCGACTTCGTGGGATAAGGCGCGTAATTATGAAATTTGTCTAGCGGGCTTGTTTGTGTAACATGGTTTGTGATACAAAAGAAAGTGGCCCTTTATAACGCCTACTCGCGTCAAGGCAAGAAAAACATCCCAGTTTTCAAGTGGCTTAGCGGCTACGCTAGGTTTGTGTAACATGGTTTGTGATTCGCGGTATTTCATGTAGGTATCCCACGAAGTCAGCTACAGTCCATAACAGTGACAGCAAGTGACAGCTACGGCCGCGGATTTTCGCTGCGTCGGTTCGCGAAGAGAATTTTGGTTTTATGCAATTGAAAATTAAAATGTATTATTTTCCGCCGCCCCAAAGCCAAAAAGTTTCCTTTTATAGTAATTAAGGCGAATCTAAAGTTTTTTTCTAAAAATTATTCGTAATAAGCGTGGCCAGTCCGAACCGATAATTACCAAAATTTTTGCCAGAGTTCGAAATTTCCCTAGGTTTGGTCCTGATTTCCCTTATCCCTAAAAAATATTTTTCTCCCCTAGATCTAGGGAAATTTCCCTCGACATGACATCACTGATTCAAAATGACAACTTAAAAAGTAAAAAACTAACGGTGGGGACGGTGGGTAAAGACCACCATAGATACGGTGCGTTTCTGGGAGTCTTTAAAAATTAAAACTTTGACAATTATTTTAACTATTAAAACTAACTATAAAAATAAAAATAAAAATGCAGTTATTTAAGTTTGAAGGTCTTTATTCATTAAAAAAAATAAAAAAATTGGACTGGAGTTCTCTATTATGTATACATACAAGTTAATATTTTTTTTCATCCAAACATCCAAATTAAAAAAAATGTATTTTTTTCAATATTCTATTACAAATATGTACATCATTTTTTCACCCCAGCACCTGGACCAGTTTCCTTCTCAATCAAGAAGATGAAGGAGCCAGAACCCATATTACCAAAACCCGCCTTACCATACGAATCCAGTTCCGACGAGGAAACCACCAAAGAAACCACCGAGAGTAATGACAAAGCTTGCCCCACAACCGAAGAACCCAAACCTGTATCGATACAACCAAAACCAAACATTGAAATACCCATAACGATCAATGCTCCGAAGATGGCAACACCTGAACCTGAACCTATTCCAAAACCTATTGCCGTTATGAAGCCGATTATAGTTTCAAAGCCGATTTCTATTCCGAAACCGATTACGATAGCAAAATCATCGATTTCGGTGGTTCCAAAGCCTGTACCTCCGCCACTAAACAATCAAGTCATCCAAAATGAACCTAATTCATCAGAAAATATATCAACACCTCCCTTATCTCATGTTAAATCAACTTCACATAAGAAGAGTCATAGGTCCGAGAAGAGTTCAGCCGAGAAGTGGTACGCTTTGGGGGAAAGCGATGACAAGAGAGACAATTTGGATAGGAGGAAAGAGTGTAAGAGAAAGAGGTCGCACAGTAGGAAGAGATCTAAGAGAGATCGGTGCGATGATGTCATCACTATCGATGAAGATTCAGAACCGGTGGACCCGTCAGATTTTATTGATCTCACAGATGATATTGATGAAAAAGGTTTTTATTTATTCAAATTTTTTATTTATTTATTTCTATGCTCGTACATACAGTTTAAGTGCAAGTAATTTGAGAGGTGGATGTGGGTACCGCCGCCCGGATTTGTTGGTAAACCAACCTCTGCCGTAGGTCACCCCCAAGTGGTTCGCCACATTTGCTGAAGCACAGGTGCCCGGGTTCATGAGGTGAGGTTTGTAAGGATATTGGCGGTGGATGTATCTGCCCACCAGCTGCGTAGCAGGCCGGATCGGGAGAGATTGGTTGAGGGAGACCTTGTGACCTCTCAAGCAGGACTCTTTGGGAACATTGCCTTGCAGCACAGTGGGAGGGATGGATTCATACGTCCGTCGCTCCTGGACCCACTGATCCCCAGATTACCCAGACACCTTATTCTTCCCAGAACTTTCTTTCCTTTAACCGGTCACATGCCGTGACATTTAGCGGAAATTCGCGGAACTTCGCAAAAAAACACTAAAAAACCACCACTTTGAATTATGAATTGAATGTTTTGTTGATAAATTTTGAGCTATTGTATATTTTATTAACTGAAACACGTTCACAACACAATAAGCTATCTACTAAAACCACATTACTTGCATTTATTACGTAAATTAATAGGTTTTATGATCGTTTTATTCGCGATACACCCATTAATTGCGACCGTTAAATTCGCGACAAATTCTGACAGCCGATTGTCATAGAAGAAATCGT
Source organism: Limnephilus rhombicus (assembly GCA_929108145.2). NCBI lineage: Eukaryota > Metazoa > Arthropoda > Insecta > Trichoptera > Limnephilidae > Limnephilus > Limnephilus rhombicus. Next base: position 12,158,409 of record OV815291.1, read on the forward strand.
TTTTAAAATATTCCAGGGTGACTAGGTGAATGAAACTTGTAGCGTCTCCGAGAGTAATGACAGCGCAAGCGATTCTGACACTGTTCTCCATACAAATTGTGTACATAGAAGGGCCAAAATCGTGGACCAAAAGTTTTTTGTCGGATGTATTATTCAAATATTTGAATTATTTTCTCGCGCATGCGCATATGACGCGCGCGCCGGCGCGTCTCCGGCGTCCCAGCGGTTAAAAGACCCTCCACACATCCCTAAAGATGACAATGTCACAGGCCCTGAGGGAAAATATTTTCATCTGGACCTACTGTGTGGAGCTATTGCAAAAAAAATGTCAAGAGTGAGAATAACAGACTGGTATAAATGAGGTACGTATGAATGTGAATGGAGCAAGGAGTGTATGACAAGACCGAGTTGTGTGGCAGGCTATCCTCTCTGCCTACCCCTACGGATCTGATAGTAGATTAGGTTAGGTTAGGTTTATGTTTATTCAATTTATTATAGTTTAATGTTCCATTTAGTCACTGTTGTGTTGTTTTTTGTTCAGATAAAAACTCAGAGAGCGGTGATAGGAATAAGATCCAGACGGAGCGCAAGCGCCGCGCCGCCGCCTTCCTGTCGTCGCTCAAGGGGTCGGGTGAGCCGGCGCGGCATCAATCCTCGCTGGCCAGCGCCATGGCCGAGACTCTGCACACGCTGCAGGACGATGGCCGGCGTAGAAAGAGACGAGACGACCGCAAGAAGTCCAAGAAGAGCCGGAGAGAGTCGAGGGAGAGACATTATTCAGGTAGCTACGATAGTAGCATGTTTTATTAACTCTTAAGCCTTAGGGCAGTGCTGAGCAACCTGCAGCCTGCGTTGATATTTCAAAATATTGCGGTAAAACAATTTCAACAGTTTCTGTTCTGCTTTGAGTCTTTTTTCCAAGTTCAGCCTCTCAAATATCAAGCTTTTTCCTTCATATGCAAGAATATTTAAAAAGATAGACTTCAAAAAATTTTATGATTCAACCTTAACCTCTAATCGGCCGGAGACGCGCGGATGCGCGCAAAAAATATTTTGAAAAAAATATGTTTGTCTGCGATTTTGACCCTTTTATGTACAGAATTTGTATGAAGGATAAAGTCAGAATCGCTTGCGCCAACCGTCGAAGCCCTTAACCCGTCGAAGGCCATCAAAATCCAGGAAAAATACGGAAATTTCCTAACAAAACATCATTTTGAATTTTGAATTGAATGTTTTGTGGATTAATTTTGAGCTATTGTATATTTTATTGACCGAAACACATTCCTAGAACAATAAACTATGTACCAAAACGTTATCGTTGTGACATCCCTAAAACAAAAAGTAAAAGGTCGATAGTGGATCAAGCAGTACATCCCTATAAAGTTGTCCATAGAAATATATAACAAGAATATTCTGTCAGTCGCACCGGTTGACTCACATTTTTACCCGCAAAATTGCCTGCGGGCCGCTCGACATTGTTAATTTTTATTAAATATTTTTATATGAAATGATAAAAAAGTGAGGTGACAAAAGTGTTTATTATACATTTATACGATAGAATAAGTATTGTTGTTTACATAATCTGTGATTTTAGTACCGTTTTCACATAAAAACATCACGTGAGTCATTTTTACATTTTTTTATGTTTGCATTCTAAATTTTAATATTTACAAATGTTATTATTTATTTGTAATATAACAATTTGAAAGCTTATTTTGTAACCTTTCTAAAACAGTTTTTACTATTCGGCTACGTTCAGAAATGTTTCATTTATAGAGCTAACAAATAACACAAAGTTTTCATAAAACTGTCATTTCGTTTCAGACATTATAAGTGAATATTTGCGATTTTCGGAGGGGTTAAATTCCTAGACGCGAAACTTTCCTTTTTTGATTTTACTATTTCAAATTTTCGATTGAGCCCAGTATTCTGTCTCATTTACACTCACCTGAAATCGTATATCTCCATCCCATTTGAATTTCAAAACAACAGTTTTGTATGGAAATATATGCCCAAATAGGCCACTTGCATTGAATTCATAACGACTTGGAAAAAATCATGTGGATAGATCTTTTTATTAAGATTGCGAAAATGTTAGTAAAATTTTTAGAAATGTACAGTTTTTTTTTTTTTTAAATTAATAAATCCATTATTTGGGCTCGTGACGTTAGTCACTACATGAAAATGTCCCTTCTCCGAAAATGTTCCTATTAATTTTGTGAAATTCCACACTGATTTATTTTTTTAATATGGCGGCATCACTTTGATTTCAGGTGAATTTTTGAATTCGTTCACTAGATTTATTGTTTGTTCTCTGCGAACTTTTCATTTGGTTCGACTTTTTGACAGATGTTCTGAAGAGAACCCCGTACAATTTAGAAGTCGGTACGTGTTTTAGAGGTATAATGGTTATGGTGCTGATTTTAACAAAATCAAATTTTATAATATTCTTATTATTATTATAATTTACAAGTACAAAGTATATTACATTGGATTTAGTAATATATACGTTGTACATTATAATGATTTATAATCAATAAGATGGATGAAGGAAAAAAATATTTATGAGATGTAATATTTTTGGTATGCCTCGTTATTCTCCAGTGCCATTCATTGTTTTTTTTTAAATGATTTTCGGCTACGTAATTATCTTTTTTCCCACCTATAAAATTATGTCCCGTCTTTCCGGTTTATAAAAAATGGTTTGATTTTTCGGATTGAAATTTTCAAAAAATCCCTAGGGTTTCAAAAATACGATTAAAAAAATAAAAAAACGGAATGCCTTAGAATATTTGTCTAAACCGGAAATTTTTTTAAAAAAATGTGATGCAAGTGGCCTATTGGGTAAATATTTGGATCACAAAACATGCCCAAAAGGCTTTCTTGTGTTATTCTTTATTCTATGTCAATATGTTCCTGCTGAAAACTACAAAAGTAGTTTAGTAGGTTTTGAATGATAATAAACAAACAAAAAACATGTAATATTTAAATAAATGAAGACAATATAAGCGAAACTCAATCGAAAATCTGGAAACAGAAAAATCAGAAAAACATCAGGTCCCAGAGGTGTGAATATGTTTTTCTGATTTTTCTGTTTCCAGATTTTCGATTGAGTTTTGCTTATATTGTCTTCATTTATTTAAATATTACAATTATTGGTTTTACTCATAAAGTTAAAAATAAAAAAAATATGTAGTTAACCCTACTCAACTTTTAATCTATCTTTGTCTTTATGCTTGTATAGTCTGTCAAATAAGAGTAGAAAATATAAAAAATTGAACTATGTACATAATTTGTAGGCTGGCAACACCAAATTAACTGTCAAATATTCCTTTAAAGTGCAATGACACTGAAAATACAGAACACTGTATACACATTTAAAAAATCATTTTTTGTTCTTAAAGAAAAAAACTTAAAATCAAGAAGAAGCACTGTTCTTAAGGTACCCGCTTAATGACATAAATTTGATTAAATGGTGTTTTACAAAGTGATTGGCTTTCATTTAATTTAACATAAATTTGAATTTAATAGTAAGTAGAAAGGAAGAATCACAAATGGTGAGTTTAGTTACACTACTTTTACATCTGAATGAGTTAAATGTATTCAGATCTAAAATTAGAGACATGATCTTAACCGGTCAAAGGCCATGACATTTCGCGGAAATTCGCGGAACTTCGCAAAAAAACACTAAAAAACCACCGCTTTGAATTTTGAATTGAATGTTTTGTTGATAAATTTTGAGCTATTGTATATTTTATTAACTGAAACACGTTCACATCACAATAAACTATCTACCAAAACCACATTACTTGCATTTATTACGTAAATTAATAGGTTTTATGATGTTTGATTCGCGATACACGCATTAATTGCGACCGTTAAATTCGCGGCAAATTCTGACAGCCGATTGTCATAGAAGAAATCGTTTTAAAAATATTCCAGGGTGACAAGGTGAATGAAACTTGTAGCGTCTCCGAGAGTAATGACGGCGCAAGCGATTCTGACACTGTTCTTCATACAAATTGTGTACATAGAAGGGCCAAAATCGTAGACCAAAAGTTTTTTGTCAGAAGTATTATTCAAATATTTGAATTATTTTCTCGCGCATGCGCATATGACGCGCGCGCCGGCGCGTCTCCGGCCTGTCAGAGGTTAAGCCCGGGCAACGCTTAGTACATAACCTAGTATTAAATAAATGTGAGCAATTTCTAAACTGCTTTATATTTTAAAACAATATCATTATTCTTCTTTATGTTAACACAAAGGTATAATAATAATATACCTATAACCACTGGAGCGACGGCGCATTTTATAACTTTTGCCTCGGATTGCTCGTGATATTTTCGTATTCATTTTGATTTTTTTCCGCCGACATTGAAAAAATCATATCTCCGAATTTTAATATTGAGACATGCAAACTGATTATAGTTCCATATAGCCAATGAATTAACCTATCTTTTGTTGATTATCGCATATTCGTAGGAATTATAAAAAAAATATTACAAAATCGTAAACTTTAAAAATGTGCGAATCCTGCGTGTTCGTTACTTTGAAATTGCCCTAAATGTTACTTTTTCAAGTCAACATTGGATATTTTCGATTTCTACACGTTGTCTATGGCCTACTTGATAACCACAGAAGCAAACATATTTTTAAACTGTCAATTTTTAAGTGCAATCAGCTGATTTGGAATATTTTGCTCGAAGTTTTTTTTATAGATATTTGAGACCGCGGAGTGACAAAATGAAATCCACTTTTTAGTATACTGAAATACATTTAACACAAAGTAACTGTATGAAATTAGTAGGATACTTTCATTGTCTACAATTATCAATAAGAATTTACGTGATTTTTGCTTTATTTAACTAAAATAATCGTTTTACAAATACACCCTAAATGACAATATCAAAATCAGACTACAGCTTTATAAACATTTGTGATCTAACATTGGATATTCATCAACATGTTTTTATATAATGTAGTTAATTAAGATACAAGGTTTTTAATAAGATAAAAATCATAAGAATACGTATTACTAACCTTTTAGAATACTTGCACGAATGTTTTCGAGTTTCGCATTTCCATTCTGACAAAATATACCATCTGACAGCTGGCTTTGATTGAGATTTACTGGATTAAAACTTTTCTAAACTAATTGAAATTTACATATATATCTTTGTTATGAATCCTTCTAATTGATAAACTACAGTTCAAATGCACACGTCAAGTAATTAGGTCAATAATTGTAAAAATGAACACAAAGATCGGGTGAAATTCGAAATTTAAAATTTACTTCGTAAAATACGTAAAAAAGCCACTAATTTTTCATTTGCACGAATTGAAAACACGTTAAATAGATTGATAATTGAATTGCGGAAACTGCCGTATGTAAACACTTAATAAAAATCAATTAAAACAATCAATAACATCATTCTAAGCCAACAAACGGCTGTCATTTTAACCTAGAAATTTTCGTCAACAAAACAAGATACGTGCTTATGCATACCGCGAAATATTCCTTCCAGAAGCACTATAGAAGCATCGATGTTGCCATAAATGAAAGACAATTTTACCAGCTTTCCAACGGAATAAATATTGGCCAGGGACTGGTAAATAATTAAATAATTTTTAATTGTTTACGAGTGGTACGTCATAAACGTCGAATTATTCGACGTGGGCAATCCTAGAAGAAAACAAAACGTCGAATTATTCGACATGGTCGCTCCAGTGGATAAGTAGGTATCTTGATTGCAATGAAAAAATATTTTTCTCACTTTTAGGCCTTTTTAATTTGTTTATAAAAATGTAGGTTACACAGCTTTACATTTTCCGTGTCCTACTAGTAAGTTAATTGTTTTAAAAAAGTGCCAAAATGCCCTCGTGTGTGAAGAGAACATGTTTCCTTTACACGCGATAGTTTGGAAAAACCAAGGAATAACATTTCATTCGTAAATACATGCAAATTATTTATTAAAATAAATAATACAATTATTTTGATTCTTTCTCGAAGATTTTCAGCGCCATTAGAGGAAGTGAGATAGAAAACAATTAAGTATATGAAGGATAACCTGTGACAGTAGGTTGTCTCGTACAGCATTTCATATTCATCTTAGTGTAAGTGAGTAAGCGTATCTTGGCACCAGTCACACCCGTGATTTAGAATGTAGTATTCGGCGCAATATGAAAATGCCGTCCGGTCCTGTTATGTTTTTCATACACACACATTCTTTGAATGTCTATCTTTATCACAGATGAATAACTTTCGAAGTAAGAATCTACTGAAAACACAAGAATGTTTATTACCTGCCACTTTCTATCTTGTGTTTGTGAGACAATGGCGAGTCTATGTATTATATATAACTCCCAATACAGTTTATTACTAAAGCTGTGTAATATTTCTACCATTTAAAACTTAACTTCTAGTATATCTTTTTTTTATCAATTATTCTAGAATCTGGAGATGAAATGGACCATTCTGAGCGAAGTTCTAAACACCACAGCAGCAGAAAACACTCAAAGAAATCCAAAAAGAGCTCATCTAAAGAAGAAAGGCAAGGATTAACATTTATTTTCCTATTTTTGAATGTAGCTATTACTTTGTGGTTATCCATTATAGAAAAATGAAACAATACAACTTTGTATAAACCACTTATATAATGTGCAAATCCGACCGGTTTCGGAACAAACGTTCCTTCGTCAGGGAAAGCTTATACTAATTTGACAGTTTAGAACAATGTTTTATTATGGTAGGAGTGGAGCCGTTGCTAGTTAATAATTTAGATTGGGTGGGTAGGTATTAGTGTAGAGTGGGTGGGTAGGGGAACAAATCCATGATTGGGCTATATGACAATATTTTTTGTTTGTTTATGCACATTATATAAGTGGTTTATACAATGTTGTATTGTTTCATTTTTCTATTTATTTTCCTGTTTGAACTCGACCATTTTGCATTTCGTCTGTCTGTAAATTTGTTTATATGTTCTGTTTCAAATTGGTGGCCGTTTTAATGGTCCAGTAAAGATTCTTTATTCAAATGTGAAATCGTCTTATTCATTTCAACTTTCTTTTTCACATTTTTTCAATAGTATGTATGTACTTGCCTGAAAAAAGTTTGAAAAAAGAATTGTCACTGAGATGTAACTTTCTTTGGACAAATTGTAAAATTCCTTATTTTAAATTTAAATTAGTTACATAAAATATATCATTTATAATTAAGTGGGTAGGTATGTAAGTATCTACTTAAAATCTTATAATTTCAGAAGATAATTTTGGTTTTATTAATAAGAGAAAATTAGAAAAAAAATTTGGACGCGAACTATGTATTAGTTTACTGTCATTTTAACTGCATAGTTAAATCGTGACTTCGTTTTAACTTTTATTAACATTTTGTACTATTTTGCAGGTACCGGGGAAGCAAATCACATAAAGAGGAGAAAAAATCGAAAAGGTGAGAATTTTCAAATTGCAATTCATTACAAATTATGCAGAAAAATTTCTCGTTCTGCCCTGAAACCATTCCCTTTAGTTTTTTTTTGTTCAAATAATAAATAGATTAACCCTTAAAGTCTATTTGTTCGGTTTTCGGAACAACTACAGATCTCATAGAAATCATTATATCTCCCTCACCTATTTCTCACTTCATCACAATGAGAAATATGATAAAAAACGGTGTTAGAAAGAAAAAACATCACACCTCATATTCAAATACAAAAACTAACCACAAAAGAAGTAAAGCATAGATATTTATGAAACCAAAGATTCGAATCGCAATTTGAAATAAATTTATGAATTATTTTTATTTGTAACGACAAAAAGGTGAGGTGACAATAACATTTATAATACATTTGGCTAATAAAATATGTGAGTGTTTTTATTTTTTTTCATTATCAGTAATTTTTGTTAAAAAAAAATGTAATGTGAGTCATTTTTAAAACTTTTAAAATTTTTATATTTCAAAAATTATTTATTTATTTTGATTTATAAAATTTGTAAGCGTATTTTCAACACCTGTCAAAAACAGTTTTTATTTTTCCGGATAAGTTCAGAAATATTACATTTATAAGGATTTTATTGTAAAGCTGAAATATTTTGACTTTGATAAAATAACGTCGAGGCCTGAGGGGTTAATGATGATGCCAACTTAATGGTAGGTACTCTCATTATCGCTCTGGTGAAAGACCACGATTCAGATTAGAAATGGCTCTATCCATGTTTAGTAAACAGGTATATCCAGATAAGGGTCGACCGAGACAGGTTTTTCATTCTCGGCCGAGACCGAGACAGAGAATAAATTAAAATCTATGCAGAGACCGAGAATAGATAAATTGAGAAAAAAAATGAAAATGCTCTATTTTTGCATAATATGAAAAAAGCAATTCATCTGCAACAATAAAACATTATACGTACTAAGTAAACACATTAAATCAAAATAACACATACCCTAACAAACCCTATCCCTGAATAAATTGCCACATTCATCAAAACACATTGATTAGTTGATTTGTATGTTCATTGCTGTTTTTGGCAGTTTATTATGAACCAAGTTCTAAGAAAAACAGCAACGAACATACAAATCAGCGAATCGATGTGTTCTGATGAATGTGTAACATCTCGGTTATGGCCCAGAATCTCGGCGATTTTTCGCCGAGAACCGAGACAAAGTTCTCGGTAGAAATTGTAGCCGAGAATGCCGAGACCGAGATCTCGGTCGACCCCTATATCCAGATATATATTCTCCAGGTACTTGCCAACCTTCCTCTTCCCCTCGCTTTGCAACATTCCCCAAAAGGGAATGCTATGTGTAGGTCCACTAACTCCGGGCAGTTGGAACTCTTCATTTAAAAAATGGAAGTGTGTTGCTGGTTTTAATGGTATACATAATTCTCATATGTATTCTTTTTTCCAGGCACGATTGTTCACCCAAAGCCGAAGAAAATGCCGAATTGAAAACACTCGAAGAATCATTCAAAATATGCCGTAAGCAGGACAAATTGTTAACATCTTCACTTAAAGAGCTTGTGAAGGAAGCCAGAAAGGAACTCATATCGAAAGAACCCATCAAAATGGCCGTGGACATATTTTCAAATGATTCGTCCAACGAACGAAGTCCCGCATCTAGCGTTAGAAATCTACGAGCTCGTGATGATGATTGGGAGAAGGACAACAGCGAAGATGAAAGCAAAGATAGTAATCCAAATACCTCCAGTTCTGCCGAAGGTTCCGATTAATTATTGTACAAAAGTTAACAATTTTAGGTTAACTATGCCTTGTAGTTTTAAAATTATTAATGATGTAGTTGAAATGTATGTTGCGTGGATCAGTAATGGAACGATAAATTGATTGGTATTTCTACAAACGATAATTATTTTGTAAATATACTAACAATTATTGATTGGTTAGTGAATACAATGAATAATAAAGAACTGCTTGTAAATTATGTACAAATTTTAATATTTTGCCCATTTAGTTACCTTTCGTGGACCCTTTTAAAGTAACTATTAATGAATATTTGAATTATGTATGTGTGTACAATGTTTTATTACACGGATTTGTAATGCGATGCCTTTGTCCAATAAATTATATTTTGTAAATGGTGTGTTCATTATTTCGTCACTATGGAAGTAAAACTCATTAAATAGTGGTTATGCATGGTAATATGTTTAATATTTTTCTTTGATCTCGATGATAAAATAAAAAAATATGTCGCAAAAATGACATGATGGTGTCATATCGACCCATAATCGGCTTAAGCGGCAAACAGTAAATTGTTCAGGAGAAGGGTTTTTTTTCATTAACTTTCTTCATTGATTCCAAAAAGGATTTTGGTTAATTAGGATTATTAATCTTTGGTTGCTGCCTATATAAAGCTGATAACACAATTATTTGAATGCCTTCAGTTGTTGAGATAGTTGCGGTAACGCTGTTTTGCCTATGACCCTGGCAGATTTTTTCCCTAGGAAATGTCGCATACGCTGTTCAGAGTACATAATTATTTTTGAAATATTTATCACGCGATCATGATAGGTGAACAAATAACTAAATGAAATGGTTCCATGACAGTTGATCCTAAAGTTGACTAAATACAATGATTTGCAAGTAAGTATGCAAAGACGATATACGGCCGTATAACCAAAGTCGATATACTTGTATCTGCAGGCATCTTGATTGAAAATCTGTTGTAAAAATATTTTTACTAACAATAATTTCGACTCTCCGAAGGAACATGCGGTAATAACAAAATATGACATACTGTGATGTATTGCATTGATCAACAGTGAAAATTAGAAAATATCGTAGCTTCCCACTTTAATTTAAAAAGAAAAATATCAATTACTTATAAAACGGACACACCTACGACAAATATCGATCAGAGCCAAGAGAAAAGTAGAAAGAAAATATAAGATAAAAGCGAGATATCACAACTGTCTTGCCGAAGAAAAGGAGAGTAAATATATAAAAATAAATTAAATAAGAGAGAAAACGAAAATATTACAATACTTATACGTGCAGTCCGCTTAGCAAAAAACCGCTATATAACATTTTTTATCTAAATACAACACCAGAGGCCCACCTTCTCAATGGAGACAGTGAGACTATAGCCTCCACAATTTTGGTATGTTATGAGGCTGAAGGTAGTGGAGAGGTGAAGGATATGTGTAAAATGCACTTGGCTATTCAGAACTAGTTACCAAACATGGCTAAAGAAATTTCAAGTGATAAATCTACTACCTACACATAGGGAATGCAAATCTCGCGAGATTGGGGCTCAAGCGAGATCCTGCGAGTTTATGAATAACAATACTGCGAGATCTCGCCAATTTCGAGATCTCCCGAGATTGGCAGTTTTGTGTGTTTTTTTTGCAAATAATCACAATGTTTGAATAAATTAGGAAAAAAATAATAAAAAATTTTAGTATTATAAGATAAACATTTATTTTCAAGAATTTTTCAACAGACTTTGCATCAAACATTGTTTGACGTATTTGTCTACAATTTTTTAATAAACTTCTAAGTAGTAAACTTTGATGTACCTATCAAATAATAATAAGTACGTATCTATCAAATAACAAATGAAAGAAACAACCAGTCTTCTCTTCTAATATCAAACAAAAATCTTTTAGTAATAAAACAGTTCTTTTATAACAAACAAAACAACGAGAAGTAAAAAAAAATTAAACTTATTATCTAAGTTGAGTTGACTATAAACTGAGATATTATTATCAATTTAGTAAAACTATATCTACTCAGTAGATCCATCAGATATTACACACTATTTCTTATATGTTATATTATAACTATTATTACAACTTATTATTACAATATTTTTACGCACCAGATTTAAATGTCCGGGTTTAATTTTCCCCACAGGAAAAACTAAACCCTTTCACACACTTCCCAAATGATCATCTGGTCAATCCACGTTATGCAATTGCACTATATGTATTATAATTACAAAACAATACAAGAACAACATGTCAACCTACCAGAGACCAGATGGGAAAATAATTCACCGACTCCAGATATTTTCATATCAGAGGGTTCGGCTCTGTGGAATTCCTAATTGAACCTATAAATCCTACTGATCCCTCAATATAAATATTTAAAAAATCTTTTGTAATCCTACATGTATTTAAAATTACCGATTTTTGCATCTTTATATATAAATTCTTTGACAAATCTAAAACGCCTAAATTTTGAATTTAGGCGTTTTAGATTTTTTTTTTTTTTTTTTACTTATTTTTGTTATTATCATAATTATTATAATTATTATTCATTATTATTAATTAATTTATTATTATTATTATAAAATTTTGCAATTTAATTAATCTGTACAACTTCTAATTTTATTTATCAACCATTACAAATGTATAATTTCAAATCTGTAAACTTCACCCAAAACTAAGCAATGTACAATATTCTTATAAATAAATAAATAAATAAAAAATTAACAAAATATACCAACTAGTCAAACTATTAGAAATTACAGATTTATTAACCAAATATACCAATCAAATGAAAGATTTGTTCAGTTCAAATCACAAGCCATTATTACGAATTATTTTGAAAATAGCTCCTTAAGAAGCACAAAATGTCCAAAGAATCATCTGCTAAACGGCTTCTTATTTCCGCGCTTCGAATAAGACGTTTTTATGCTCGAGTGCAATCTCGTTAAACTCGCGAGATCTCGCCCTTTTTTCGTCCGAGATTAATCTCGTTAAAAAAAGGCCGAGATCTAGCGAGAACGAGATTGCATTCCCTACCTACACACCAGCGTACAAATACAAAAAATCATATAATATAACTTTTTTATCCGAATACAACACAAGAGTCCCAACTGCTCCCATCCGTCTGGAGCGAGTGAGACTATGGAATCGCCAATTTTAGCATGTTGTGAGGCTGGGTTTATGGGGTAAGATGTGTCCGGGTCTTGGCAGCGGGTGCGTCTGCCCACCAGCGGCAGGCAATGGTTGAAGGAGTCCCTTTGACTTCTCCAACTGTACCCTCTCGCAACATCGCTTTTCACCACAGTGGGAGGGATGGATTAATGCTTCCTTCACTCCTGGACATACTGACCCCAGATTCCTACACACCCCTAATACCCTTTTCCTCCCCGGAACTTCCTCTCCTTCCTTTCCTGAAAAGACCCTCCACACAACATACCCAAAGATGACATAGGCCCCAAGGGGAATTATTTTCCTCAGGGCATCCTGTGTGGAGCTAATCTAAAAATAAAAAAAAAAACAAGAGTCGGAACCCAGTGAGACTATGGAATCCCCAATTTTAGTATGTCATGAGGCTGAAGGTAGTGGAGAGAGTAAGAGGATATTGAAAATGTCCCTGGCTATTCAGATCAAGTCACCAAATACGGTTACTAAATCTGAATAGCCCGGTACATTTTTCACATCTCCTTCCCCTCCTTACTACCTGCAGCCTTATAACATACTAAAAATGGGGATGCCATAGTCTCACTGGCTCCAGATGGTTGGGACTCTTGTGTTGTATTCGGATAAAAAAGTTTATTATTTTTTTTTTTTTTGTAATTATGCGCTTGTGAATAGTGTTATTTAGACTTATTACTTGAAATGGCTTCAGCCGTGTTTGGTGACTAGATCTGAACAGCCAGTTACATTTTCCACATCCCCTTCTCCTCCCCACTACCAATATGCTACCTTCTTCTCCTCACAACATGCCAAAATTGGGGATGCCATAGTCTTACTGGCTCCAGACACAATTGGGATAAATTATATAATTTGCATCACTACTTTTATACTAATATTCAAATACAAAACAATAAATTAAAAAAACTTAAGAATTTCCATTTAGTTTCCGATGCTACTAGCCACGGACACGTCTGCACTAGTCACCAAATGGACGCCAACCGGACTAAACAGAAACATTGTTGACCAACAGCCTAGACAGCGTAAACAGCGTAACCGACCACAGTCGCTTACGCTAAAATTTACAGGTACTAAAAAAGTGTCAAGCATATAAGATAGAGCTGCAATATTTTTGTCACTGATGTATTAGGCAGCGTTGAACAGTTTTCATTAAAAATCGTAATTTGACAAAAATTTCGTTTACGCTGTTCTGCCGATTAAGGGTCGATAAGTGGACTACTAGAGGCACTGATTTGTACTGTGCCTACAAACTGCGTAATGATGGCAACTGGACCATAGATGTCACTCAAGTGTCCTTGTGGAATGAAAATTAGAAAAAATAATTTAAAATTTTGTTATTGATACATGAAGTAAATTCATCCTGCTTGACTATGATCTGCCATTGTGAATTTTACTCTCTCCGGACGTAACCTGATCAGACGTAAAATATTATTGTGCCTGCCATAAGAGTCCATCCATAAATTACGTCACACGTCATTTTAGTTTAAAAAAAATTAGTGCACGTGTTTGTCTATTTATTTACTGTCTTACAAACTAAATGTATTTCAGTTTTTTTCCACACACTTATTTTGCTTAGACATTATTTAAAAATTATAAATACTTATATCAAAAAAATTATAAAACACAGTAAGTACATAATTTTATCATCACGCGTTTGAGTTTTTTTAATGCTAACTTGAATATATTAAAGAAAATTTTGAATGAAATAAAATCGATATTGAGTTATAGAATATATTAGAATAATCAATCTTTCTCATCAGAACCGCCCTGTACAGCTGCATGGGTATAATCACAAGACCATCTTTCGACAAAATTTGAATTTTCGACACTGATTAATGAGCCTTGTATACTTGAAGGTATATGACAGTCTTAAGAACTATAAATTATCAAATTGCTCTCTGAGTTTTCCCTAAGCACATTAATGTGTAATTTGCATCTATTAAATTAAAATACCAGCGGCTATTTTCAGAAATCGTTATACTGGAATTTACAAAATAATAATATATTTTATTATATTAAATTATAAAATATATATTTTTAGCAGACCCGGCCACACATTGCTGTGGCTAACGAAACACAACGCCAAGAATTTACCAAACCTTTATAACATCACCATCTGTTAAATCAAATCCCCACCGCCCGCATGGCTGCCCGCTGCCCACTTGCCAGCCCGCTCTCTTTATTTATATATTTCAACCAATTTACACAAAACCTTGACAAATTATATATCTAAAAACCTTCCTCATGAATCACTCTATCTAGTGGTGAAAACCGCATGAAAATCCGTTACGTAGTTTAAAAGATCTAAGCCCACAGACAGCAGGAGCAACTTCATTTTATACCACATATGTAAAGATTAAAAAAGAATCGAATATCTTTAGCTAATTGTGACTTACTATAATATATATAAATTTACAAACCGTATTTAGCAAATTTTTCTCCAAACACTATTTACATTTTTTTTACACTTCGCACAGCCCCTGAGGAAAATAACTTCCCTCAGGGCCTATGTCATCTTAGGGGATGCTGTGTGGGGGGTTTTTTTAACCTTTCCCTTACTGTGCTAAAAAAATACGCGCGCTCCGGTGCTGTGTAATCAATTCACGTGTTAAAATCATCGATTTTATATCGGAAATATATGAAAATTCATAGCTAATCGCTTTTGTTTTTCGTAATTTGTGTTACAAGTGATAATAATTGTAATTTAATTGCTGAAAACATGAAAAAACCATCGTCCGTTGCTCAAAAAATGGGCGAGGAAACCATCTCAAAGGATTGCCCGCGAGCGACTGAGGCGCTGGGCGCTGGGCTGCTACCCAATACATATATACAGCTATGTATGTTTAGCTACTACGCGGTCGTAGGTATCGACTGTCGAAACACAACACGGCGGTCTCTGTTTCTCGTGTTCCCGTATAGCAAAGTAGAGCGAGACGTCACATAGCGTGTCATCTCCCCCCGCACACTCTTCGCGTATCTCGGTCCACACTGGCACACGGTTGATTGTATTTGTGGTTTATTCCCGATATTTAACAAAATATCTCTGATTTTGAATTAAATTTGCTAATTATTAAAAATATTATTTTTTAATTCAGTGTGTAAATGTATAACGGAGGAATACCTAAAACCTGAACCCAGAATTCATTATATTTATAAAGATATAAAAGTTATTAGAAGCAATGTGTAGTATTTACGCATTACAGACCAGGAAAGGTTAAGGAAAGGAAGTTCTGGTAAGGAAATGAGTAAGAGGGGTGGGTAGGAATCTGGGGTGTCAGTGTATCCAGGAGTGACGGAGGTATGAATCCATCCCTCCAACTGCAGTGTAAGGCAATGAGTGAGAGATTCCGATTGGAGAGGATAAAAGACCTCCGTCAACCAGTCTCTCTCGATCGGGCAAGGCCATAAGACCTGGACAAACCTCACCCCATGAACCTGGGCAACCCTGCTAAGTCACCAAACGTAGTGAACCACTTGGGGTGACCTATGGCAGAGGTGTTGGTTATCCAATAAATGGTTCCCGGGGCGGCGGTACCCATACCCACCTCCCAAATTGAGATTGAGTTACTGACCATCACGCCATTTCGTGCAGCTCAGTCTTGACACACACTCCTTGCTTCATTCGCATTTACAAAACGTTTTACATAAATATACCCTTCTGTTATTCTGACTTGTCATGGCCCGACTCAAATATTTAATTCACTCAAAGTTGGATGTTTAGAAAACTCAAACCTTAAAACTTTAAGCTAAAATTCGATTGAGTGTCGTGTATTCTCCAGACTCGTAATCTGATCATACATTTTTTTTCCGGTTCCGTGCCAACTCAGAATCAAGTCAACTCAACCCCTCTTTGAAAAGTCATTTAAAGCTATGAAAAAGATATTTTTAAAATAGCCCGTGACCCTAACCTTGCGTAACCTATACAACCATTTTTTTATATGCATATTTCACTTTTAACGACTTTTCAAAGGAGGTTCTGAGTTGTCCGGTCGCCTGTTTTTCCACAGATACTCTTCCTCGGGACACTTTCCTTTGGTGGATGTAAAATAGTACATACACATTTTAATTATACCAAGATAACATAATAATTGGAGTGCTTGCAAACTAAATTATATATATTGTAATCTACCAGGAGAACAAAATGAGAAAAAATATTTGTAAAGAAAATTGAAACCTTTCTTTTGGTAAATAATAACCGAGAAGGTGAACGAAATATAAAATATTATTTTTAGGGCGTTTTTGATTCCTGCAGGGGGGAATACATGAATGACATTTTTTTTTAATGATTTTCATAAATTTTTTGGCGTGGAAGAAATGTATATAATTTATTTAAACATTGAGATCATTTAGTACATCTATTTAAGAAAATATTGTGAAATTTTCAAAGCATTTCCTCGGAAAATATGAAAATTATCAGCTGCTACCCATTGAACGTCACCATCAGACGTAGCTATTTGTGTGCATTCTGGAGGCCATAGTTTTCATATCAAATCAATAGGGTTTTGAATTTAGTTTAAGAACATATGTTTCCTGTATATAAACCTAACTTTCCCCAAAAAAATTGAAAATTTAATCCTTGATTTTTTTTTCTTTTTTTTGCAATTAAAAAATTCTTTGAACAATGATATTACTACGAATTTAGGTTCACGTCGAGCGTAATTACTAGAGATGAAACGGATATCCGGTAACTATCCGGTATCCGGCCTATCCGGCCGGATACCGGATAGTAACTCAATATCCGGCCGGATACCAGATATTCAAAAACTACGACAATTTCCTATAATAAAATGCAATACATTAATCTTAGTGAGGTAAATATCAATAAAACGGCTTATAGTTATAACGGCTTTTATTTGAAGTCGAAAAAGTTACAAAAAAGCCATAAGGCCTTCCAAAAAACTAAAATTTTCTTCTGAGATACTCACTCTAATGATAAATACATAAATAGTAAATATCTAAACTAAAAACTTTTGGTAAAAACTTACAAAAACCTCGCAGAGTAGCGAAAACTTAAACTAACATGATTAACTAATCACAATCACCATTACAGTGAACTAAAAATCGTAAAAAACACAGAGATTATTGAAATGATTAAATACTGACATTGAAGCACCATAATATACCTCTTGTTCTTCTTCTTATCAAAGAGAATATTTTCGCGATCACTCGTTACGACATGCAACGAGACAATGGGTCGAATATCCGGCCATCTGGTCTCGCAGCTCGCTGGATATCCGGAATCCGGCCAAACAACTATCCATTTCATCTCTAGTAATTATGTTAAATATTGGTTAAAAACTGGTTAAAGATTGGTTAACAACTTTTTGGGCTAGAGCGTAGGTACTCAATGTGGGCGATAACGCCCCCTTGGGGGCGTTTCAGACTTTCAGGGGGGCGGTATAAGACCAAAAGAAAATTGGGGGCCGTTTCAGACTTTCAGGGAGGGGTAGGAGACCCAAAGAAACCAATCCCACCCCATCACATCTTGCCCCATCCCATTAGGGGCCATTTTTCTTTATCTCATTTAACCCCATCGTGGTATCCCATTACGCCCCCTCTGTTGTGGAAAATGAAACCCTTATCGTGATATCCCGTTACGCCCCACCCCCCCGTTGTGGTAAATTTAATAATGACGACAATTGCTGTTTCGGATTTACGAATTAGGGTGCGCTAGAAATAATACTCAAGAGTGGGCGGTGGACAAAAAAAGGTTGAGAATCTATGGGCTAGAGTCATTGACGTATGATATCCGTAGACGTAGGGTATACTTGGTCGAAGGCTAGAGTGTACACAAATTCAAAAAAAGTTGTCTCGAGAACAACGCATTTCAAGTTAAACACCAGAACAAATTGAAATTTTTATTTTAAACTTTAGGAACATATTCTTAAATAGTGATCTAACAATTTATGAAATATAAATAAAACATTTTTTTGAGTCATACATATAAAACATAATAATAATACATATAATAATACATACATACATGTATTTCCCCCCGAGGGTATAACCAGAGAAAACCAGAAATATGTCATTTTTAAATCAGATTTTAGACGTATTGATTCACTCTTTTCCACAAAAAATTATTAATTGATTTCGAAAGATTATTCTTTTATCAAGAAAATGCATGTTTTAAATTTTGAGAAAAAATGTTTATTTTTAGTATAATAAGGTTTTACCATAGGTCGTTGGCAGATTTGTTAAATTTTCAAAAAATATATATATTTTTTTAAATTATTTATTAACCAATATATTACAATATATACAAAAAACAATATACATTTATTTTTATATGTACCACCACACTAGGCTGAGCCTGTTCCGAGGATTTTGTATTACACAACACCCATTTCAAAGCATATAATCATGCAGTAAAATAGATCAATACATTATCTGGGAAACGCATATTTCAGAATTTTAATTTTGGTTTAAATAAAATCGTTAAAAAATATATACGTACATGGGTTTCTTAACAAAAATTAGTCCATTTGTGTATTTATTTGCGCACTTACAAACTAATATTAGCCCAGTCAGTGGGGGATAAAAAAGTCCTTCAGCTTGCAAAAGGTCGTGTAGTAGCGATTTTGATATATGTTGTTTAGATTGGGACTCTAAAGAAAAAAAAAGTTTTCGACCTTGGGGGGGGTCGAGCTCGAGCCGCCATCTTGGATTGAAGGTGCCAAAATTTAGTTTTTTTCAAAATAATTCCTCAACGGTTGATTTTACAAAAAAAATGTCTGCGGCAAATTTGAAGAAGACATACATTTTTTGTTTGAAATTTTTTTTTAATCTAATATATTATGACTACAGCGGTAGAAAGAAGAAAATTTTGACAACAAATCGTTAAACTCAAGTTTTCATAATAAATTTTGTAAGAACATATTACACAATATCATTTTAACGTATTTCCACACCACAAATAGCAGAATCTATTTTAAATTACAGTAATTTTTCGTGTTATATAGAGAAGAGAAAGAGACGGCAACATACTGCGTGCCTGCAGTCCTGACTGCAGCGTTGCCACCTCAGCGCCTATATTACTACAGGCTAGGATCCCACTATGACAAACCCGACGTCATCGAGTGCATGGATGAAACTACTTTGTAGTGATAATGAACATTTAGTAAGCCTTAAAAAAGCTGGTCTGCCAGTGCATCTTCATTGAGTATAAGAATGAAAACAACATGATGCAAAACCAGAAGACATAGCAGATGAAGGAAAACGCTTTCTTGTTGCTTTGTACGGGAGTTCAAAAATGGTATGGAAT
The DNA here is from genome assembly GCA_929108145.2 of Limnephilus rhombicus. Classification (NCBI taxonomy): domain Eukaryota; kingdom Metazoa; phylum Arthropoda; class Insecta; order Trichoptera; family Limnephilidae; genus Limnephilus; species Limnephilus rhombicus. Next base: position 12,178,071 of record OV815291.1, read on the forward strand.
CCAAAAAAATCCAGAAAACTGGGGCTGGAAACGTGGCTTGTTCCAGTAAAAATGACAAAGAAACCAGCACCCGAGACTTTATTAAAATTTATTTCTTGCAATTGAATATGAAGAGATTTTGTCAATGGAAGCCCAGCATCTCAGTACCACAGGCAATGAGTTAGATCATGACATTGATGACAAAGACTATTATTAAGATGTCAATGTCAACCAACCGGGATCAACAAAAAAATATTATTACACAATAGCGAATATGTAACATAATTACGAATACTAGTCGAACTCTGTGCGGCTCGCCATACCATCGCTGGAATATCTGGAATAGACATACTGACCTTAACATTGTCGAAAGATCCCTACAGGCTATAAGAGAGGTTTTCGGAGACTCGGTAAGAGAGGTGGGTTTGCAAATCAATGAGAATAAAACTAAAATCATGATGCAAACAAGAACCCCACACCATAGAATAAATGATAAATTGAAATTTAAAGACACTTATAATTTCGAAGTGGTCGAAGAGTTTACATACCTGGCCCCATCATAACGCATGACAAAGAAAACCCAGTAGAAGTAAGAAAGCGCATCACAGGCACTAACATCACTTACTTCGCATTGTTGCCAAATCCCGAAACGTCCATAGGAAAACCCTATATAAAACAATTATTAGAACGGTCTTGGCCTATGGATGTGTGGCGGGAACAGCTGGACACCTTCGAAAGAAAGGTACTTCGAAGAATCTTAGGAGCGGTGCGAGAGGGAAAGGTATTGGAGGGGACCCACCACTTTCCCAACAGCGTTATAAGGAAACATATGGTTTCCTCCTTCAGCACACACGTCAAGAATCTATTTTATTGAACGAAGCTACATTTATTTGACCGACTCTAAACCCTCCAATGTCCATGCATATGGGGTGAGAAAGCAGTAGGCAAGTACTTACATTAACATGAGGGAGAGGTATGGAGAATCCGCCACAATAAAGCTCTATGTTATTTACCAAGCTCCCAGACTCTCTATCCATCTAAGGCTCCAAAGACTAAGATGGGCCGGACATGTGCATCGAATGTCAAGCACGCGAGTACCGAACAAGGTTCTAACAGAACACCCAGGAGGTAAACGAAAGGCGGGCAGACCTAGGCTGAGACGGGAGGATGATTTCAGGAAGGATGCAAGAGGACTACTCCATGTTGCAGTTAGGAAGACGACGGCCGAGGACGGAGGGCGGTGGAGGCTTATGTTGAAGGAGGCCAAGGCTCGAAATGGGTTGTAGTGCCATTGAAGAGGAAGAACAATAAAAAATGCACCATTTGCTCTACCTCATGGTGGTGTGGAAATTAGTTTACTAAATTATAATTATGTAATGAATAGCCCGAAAAAATAACAACAATGTGGAATTTCACCATTTTTTAGAAAAATATTCACATTTCCGCCACTGTAACTCTTTACCTATTAGACTTACAAAAAACATTTGAAACAAAAAAATATTTGAAATTTTATCTTCTTTAAGTTTGTCTTACGCAATTTGGTCGTAAGATCAACCATTGCACAATTATTTTAAGAAAACCAAATTTTGGCACCTTCAATCCAAGATGGCGGCTCGAGCTCGACCCCCCAAGGTCGAAAACTTTTTTTTTAGAGTCCCAATCTTAACAACATAATATATCAAAATCGCTACTACACGACCTTTTGCAAGGTAAAACTCCCCACTGACTGGGCTATATACTTATTTCAGATTTTTTTTACATTCTCATTTATCTTAGACATTACTGAAAAATGATAAATACTTACGATCAAAAAATATTACAAAAAGTACATCATTTTAATAGTTTTATCATCACGCCTTCATCATTTTTGGATATAGGTATAAATGAAAGCAAATTTGGAATGAAATAAAATCGATATTGAGTTATAATTTTAAAAAGCTGGTATGGAGAATAATTAATCTTTCTCATTGGAACCGCCCTGTACGATCGTAAGAACAACTTTCAACGAAATGTGGATTTTCGTCTGCTGGCTGGTTAAGTTAAATGCTCTTCTGCAATATAGCTTCGGAGTTGCGAGGATTGCATAAATGACAATTCTAGGTGTATATTTTTAAAAAATTTCACTTCTTCATGTTAATGTGCTGCCCAGATGCGTCGCTAGCTTCTAGCTTAAAAATTGTTAGACTTTGCAGGAACGGAATAACCCTTTCGGACCGGCTTCATACGAGCGTGAGTTTGTCTTTAAAAAAATCTTTTCAGCAAATAAATCTGTTTTTGGGAACCACACCGGTGTCGATCGATCATGCGGTAGCTGCTTATGCAGGGCGCCATCACGCGCACATGGTTAAATCAGTAAGTCGCCCAGCCCCAAGAATTCATAATTAAGAGCTTTACTGGTGAGGCCCATCAAAATTTTGACATTTTTTGCCGGTCGGAAAGGGATAAGGAAGTAGTCTAGAATAAGCTAGAAATATAGATATTCACACGGTGTCCGGTAACTCTAAGTAAAAGTGGAAAAATGGCCGTATATTAAACCCATTTGTTGGCATATATGAGCGGATAGAGACCCTCGAAATGTCATGCTGAAGAAAAATGCTCAGGAGTCCATGAACAGACAGGCGTCTGTCTGTATCGATACTGGAAGACAAGGGCGGATTTAGGGGGGGGGGGGGGCGTGCCCCCGTGCCCCCCCCCGATGGTATTTTTGTGTACTGTGGAGATTCCATCACAGTACATACATACTTAGAAGCAAAAACTGTCTTTATTTTAAACATTTATTTTTTCTATTGTTTTGACACTATCATAAACCTTCCTAAACATACCTGAACTTGTAGAAATAAACTTGAAGTATGTACTTCAAGTTTATTTCTAACAGTAATTGTTGATTTTTTGCCCGTCCGCCTCTTGTGCCCCCCCCAGAAAAAAATCCTGCATCCGCCCTTGCTGGAAGAGATACTTTGGACATGTTACTCTCCAAACTGAGGACTCCCAACTTATAGTCACTGGCAAAGTGGAAGGCAGAAGAAGCAGGGGAAGGCCACCAATGCGCTAGAATGACCAAGTATCACTGGCGTCTGATACGTCGGTGTCCATAGTTCTCCACGCTGCGCAGAGGAGGCGAGGAGTGAAGGAGCCTTTTCCACCATGGAAATTGGAGCAGGGGTCACGATCCTCGGCAATGAGGAACCGACTTGAGAAGAAGAATGAATATTTTTTTAAAGTGTAATATTTTTATTTTTTATTTAATATTAATATTAATATTTTTTTTATATTTTTCACTGATGTTCTTTATTAGACGAAATATCAGTCAATTCACTACAGAAAATCTTCTAGATTTTTCATTCAAATGAATTGTAATTTTTTAATTATCGATATGTTTTTAATTTTTCAATTCAAATTTTGTTGGTAAATAGTAATTATAAAAAAAATAGGTATAATTTCGGAATTGCTGAATTGCTTTAGAAAAAAAATATTGATTCACCTTAATTACTGTAAAAGACAAATATCTGCATTCGGGACGATGGAAAATACTGTATTCAAAATTTCAATTGCGTAAGTTTTTAAAGTTAGATTTCGAAAGTTTACCAAGTGATGTTTTCGAAACAAATATGTCGATTACCAAAATGCCCAAAATATTTCGTCCTGCAAATGTGTCAATCGCGTTTATATCTATGGTTTGTAGTATTATATCTATGGAAAGTGGAAAGTTAATAATTTGATGTTTATAATTTTTTGACAGTTCGGAAAATGTTATGATTGGTTTATTTATGGGTTTATTAAAATGATATTAATTTGATAAAACTTAATTTAAATAATTTGCTTCGACCGGTGTTAATTTAAAGAATACATCGGAAGATGTCTTCTATTTATTCCTACTTATTTAAAATGTATAAATTATTACTTATTGAAAGGTTAGATAGATTCTAATATTATGAACTTCAATTATTATTATGAATATGAAATAACTTAATAATACTATTCTGTTTTGGTAATTTTCCAGAGTTACGCCTCATCCAATATGCACAAATAATTTTTTCAAATACTAATGTAACTTCGGCTAGTTTTTTCTATTCTATTTATTTATATAACGTCATTGTGCCACTGTTGATCAAATGGCGATACTAAAATTACAACACATGGTGGCAATCTAAAGCTGTGTAATCTACATTTTTTGTAAAAAATCAAAAACATGAAAGTGGGAAAAATATTTTTTATTGCAATTTCGATACTTACTCTCAAAATTAGAATTGCATATAGGTATATTATACCTTTGCAATTTTTGTTAATACAATGAGGAATAATGATATTATAGTAAAATAAAAAGCACAGTTAGAAATTGCTCACATTTATTTAATACTAGGTAGCTTAAGTACCCAGCGTTGCCCGAGTTTTAGATCATGTCTCTAATTTTAGATCTAAACCAATTCAGACCTAAAAGTAGTGTAACTAAACTCACCATTTTAGTGATTCTTCCTTTTTACCCAATGTTGAATTCAAATTTATCTTATATTTAATGAAAGCAAATCACTTTATAAAACACCATTTAATTAAATTTATGAGGTAACAACAGTGCTTCTTCGATTTTTTTTCTTTAAGAACAAAAAAGTATTTTTTTAAATGTTACTTACAGTGTTTTATACATCCAGTGTCATTGCAATTTGAAAGAATATTTGACATAAAATAAAATACTTTTTTTTGTTTAAAACCATGAGATTTATTAATTTATGAACAGACCGGTTTCGCTTTACTCAAGCATCTTCAGGGTACAAATTAATACTATTATACTTACTATTGTCAAATGAATATTTGACAGTTAAATTGGTGTTGCCAGCCTACAAATTTAGTAGTTCCATTTTTATTATTTTCTACTCTTAATTGACAGACTCTATAGTAGCCTTTTTTATTGGACGCACACTTTTTCTACAACACTTTTTTTTCATGTAGTTACAAACAAGAGATGAAACTGGAAGAAATATCTCTGAAACCCAAAGAGTTGTTACTTCGGGAGCCGTCAAATGACGGATGTGTGTTCTGCGGCAGCTCAAATGAACTTTGGAACTTACACCCACAGCAAAATCACGCACGGAACTCAACGCACGAGGACTATTTACTAATGTTACTGTCCTGCTTCAATATCAAGGTGACATCATGCTTTCAAGAAAAAGAAAATCTTGTGTAAATACCACATAATAGTTCCAACTGCTCGGTGGCAGTGGGAGTTTGTGTTCATACAGACCTTTACTACTTTTGTACAGCGCTGTTGAGGCGGTTTTTCGCAAAAACAGCGCTATATAAGTTGTCCAAATTTATTATTATTATTATTACTCATTTTATAAATCTATATTATTGCTTTTTAGTTTTTTCACACAGAAACCCTTATACCTTTTTTTACATGAGCTCCACACTGGAGATCCTGAGGAAAATAATTTCCCTCAGGGCCTATATCATCTTTGGGGATGCTGTGTGGAGGGCTTTTTTAAGGAAAGGAAGGAGAGGAGAGTTCTGGGAAGGAAAAGGGTTTAAGGGGTGGGTAGGAATTTGGGGTTCAGTGTATCCTGGTCATCCGCCTCCAAGACCTAGACAAACCTCACCCCGTGAACCCGGGCACCCCTGCTAAATCACCAAACGTAGCGAACCATTTGGGGTGACCTATGGCAGAGGTGTTGGTTATCCAGTAAAGGTTCCCGGGGCGGCGGTACCCATTCCCGCCTCCCAAATTGAAACCTGTAGGGATTGGCAAGAAACTTCAATTCACGTAATCTCCTATGTACACTGTTTTTTTATGATTGCATGTATCACTTTTATGCCTTTTTAGGCATATACATAAATAAATATATATGTTACAAAAATAGTTAATATTCCAATTAAATGAAGACAATATTTGCGAAACTCAATCAAAAATCTGAAAACAGAAAAATCAGAAAAAAATATGGTCGCATCTAGGACTCGAACCCAGGACTTACACCTTGCCAGGGCGGAGCTCTACCAATTGAGCTAGTGTGTCCCTATTCGATTCGGTCATATTTAACTGTACCACACTTCGACTAAGAACTACCAACATTTTGATTTTTATTGACTGCTATCTTTATGTATGATCGCATGATTCAAATCCGAAGTAAATGCTATTTGGATAGTATTGGATAAATTTTATTAATTTTTAATATACAACATGTTAGGTCCTGGGTTTGAGTCCTAGGTGTGAACGTATCTTTGTCTGTTAATCTAATTAAAATATTTCAATTTGGGGTATTACTCATTAAGTTAAAAATAAAAATTTAAACTAATATTCCGTTTAAAGACAAACAATTAATTTTATCAATGCAGAGACAATTTAATATGATCTCCTTTGAAGTTTACAGCAATTTCTCACCGGGAGGATGAATATCTCATGCACACAGTTTTTCTGTCAGAAATAACAGTCATCATTATTGAATTTGGGTGCGAACACACAACCGACTCGTACAGTAGCCAGACAATAGTGTAGAAAGCAGCCGATAGCCGGTGTATTATGTGTGACGCCATTAAAATAACCGGCCGATTGCTGCCTGGCAAAACCTGCGCTTTTGCCTGCATACTAAACATTTGCGTACAAAATTTGATGGGCAGAAAATCAGCTGTTAGCGGGTGTAAAACATTTGGGATTTTGTTCTCCCATCTCGCTTGTTATAACAAAGTTTGAGTGTATTTTGTTGCAGTTGGTGGACGCCAATGGCTGTGGGGGCCTGTGTGACACTTGTGTGTCCCGTCTAAGGGACGCCGCCTCATTCCGGGCTCAGGTGGAGGCAGCAGGGACACTCCTCCAACAGGCCAAGGAAGAACCCATTATATCCCATCCCCCGGAGCAACAGTCAACTATTGAAGGTACATATATTTCACCATGCACAAGATATTCTCATCTTCCTTCCCTTGTCTATTATTCAGGTTGGAGAACACCCCCCGGGTTACTTCAGTATTTTCCGACCACTGCAGACCCAACCACTCCTCATACAGCCTCAGTGCTTAATTAATGTACATAATCAAATATTCCGTTCTTTATTTGGTACATATTAATTTATTTATGAATTTTATCTAATTATTCAGGCGTATTCCTGTTCAATTTTACATATTATTTGACTCCTGTATTTATATATTAATGTTCAGTTTTGAAAATTAAAAGGTCGGCAAATTCTGATAAACCTGTGCTTGTTTAACACCAGAGGTGTTCTTTACCTCTAATATTTACGTTACGTGCAGTTTTACCTATATAAGTTGCTGGGCAATTGTTGCGATTAAGTTTGTGGATGCCATAAGTTGTGTTTTGATAAGTTATTGTTAGTATAATCTTCCTCACTGTAATTTAGATTATATATGTTTATTGGCTACTTTTAACTAGGATTCTTTCTAGCTCGAGACTTCCTGGAGAGTTGAGCCCCTGATTGCTGCCAGGTCTGCCATCTGCTTGATTTGCTCCTAGTTTGAGATTTTTACAGCCCAGAAGTGATTGGCTTTCCCCAAATTCCTTTAAAACCAATTGAATTAAGAAATTCAATTTAATTATGTTTGCAGATAATCTAAGATCCGGACAAGAAAAAGTCGAAATCAAACTTTCCGATGATGATAATTTAGACACATTCTGGAATGATGATTCAATAAACGGCAACAAAGAAGATCAGAAACAGAATTTGCAAGAATTGAAAGATTGCGAAAGGTTAAAATGGACCGACCAGGAACCATTGAAAAACAGCCTTAAGAGTAAGAATAAAGGCAGCAAACGAAAAGAATGGATAGACCAACAACAATATCCTAAACCAAGCACCTTCAGACTTCCCAGATTAAAACCAAACTCAACCGAATGCCCGGTTTGCAGCGAAGCGTTTCCGAACCGGAAGAAATTGCGGCTGCATTTTGAATATCACTTCCCGCGCTTTCTATGCCACCTTTGCGGAAAGATCTTCGCTAAACGATTCACATACCGAGAGCATTTGGAAAGTCATCAAGACAAACGGTTTCCATGCTTGCGATGCAAGAACAAGTCCTACGTGAATAAAAATGGATTAAGACAGCACATAATAACGGCGCACAAAAATGAGATGTTGTACTCTTGTCCAAAATGTCAAGTTAGGTTCTGTAACAGTCACAATAGGAAAGAGCACTTGCTGAAGGAGCACGGAGTGTGGACTAACCAGTTCCCTTGTCCGGAGTGTTCGCAGAAATGCCGCACACCCGGTAGACTGAGCCAACATGTGAGGAACGTGCATCGTAAAGAGAAGAATGTGTCCTGTCCCGAATGCGGTGCATTTTTCTTCAGCAATAGAGAATTAGAACGGCATTCACTCTCACACAGTGGTGAGTTACTATTATTGTCATATGTACTTCTTTAGATGATGACTTTTACCACTGTAGAGATAAACACGTAGAAGTGTGATCTATTCAGATTTGAAAGAAAACTGAAGTCACCAGTTTAATCTTTTGCTAGGCCTCGGTTAGGTTTTTCTTTACATTAACTCCACACACACGGCCCTGAGGAAAACACTTTCTCTCAGGGCCTATAACCCACCTTCCAAATTGATATAGATCAATTTGGGAGGTGGGTATGGGTACCGCCGCCCCGGGAACCATTTATTAGATAACCAACACCACTGCCATGGTCTCTACCAGGTCAACCCCAAGTGGTTCGCTATGTTTGGTGACTTAGCAGGGGTGCCCGGGTTCATGGGGGTGAGGTTTGTCCGGGTCTTAGCGGCAGATGCGTCTGCCCACCTGCTGCGTGGCGGGCCGGATCGAGAAGGACTGGTCGAGGGAAGCCTTTTGACTTCTCCTGCTGGACTCTCTCAACCCATCGCCTTGCCCCGCAACTGGAGGGATGGATTCATACGACTGTCACTCCTGGACACTGACCCCCAATTCCTACCCACCTCTCATACCTTTTTACTTCCAAGAACTTCCTCTCCTTCGTTTCCTTCAAAAGACCCTCCACACAAAATCCCTCAAGATGACACAGGCCTTAAGGGAAATTATTTTCCTCAGGGCCTCCTGTATGGAGCTAATGTAAAAAAAAACTTTTTGGGGAAGCTGTGTGGAAGTAAAATTGATTATTTGGCGAGGAAATTAAATCGATAAATCTGTCCAATCTAACTTTGTGTACAAAGACATGCCCACAATGCATTTCTATCAGTGATAGAAATGTGAAGTCTTCAATGAAAAATCAATAACTTGATTTCTCAAAAAGTGAGTGTTAGATCACTCGCACTGGTGGCCTCAATTATATTATTATTATTGTGTAATATTATCGGCTAGTCATTTTCCAAACTCTCATTTTTAGATCTCCGCAATTACATCTGTGACATCTGCAGCAAGGCGTTCAAGAACCGGAAGACCTTGATGTTGCATCTTAAGATCCACTTCAACATTCGGGACCACAAGTGTTTTTTGTGCGATGCGGCCTTCGTGCAGTCGACCTCTCTCAAGGTGCATGTAAAATCCCACCACAAGAATGCACTAAGTTGTTAAGTCTGTCCTTCCTGTCCTGCTCCAATCCTCTTCCATGCAGTCTATTCACCTCTTCTTTGGTCTGCCTTTATGTTGCTTCCACTGTCCAGCCCATCGCAATCTTTGGAACCTTAGAATCTTACAATAGTCTCATGCTCAAATAGGTTTTGACCGTTCAGTGAACATGTTGGGTAGTCCGCGCTGCTCTGCATTCACATACCACCAATTCTTTAAGGCTTATCCTATTGACAGAACCAGAATTTACTAGGCAGTGAAAACCCAGGCAGTCTCTCAGAGGGGTTCAGGTACAAGATGGGCATTTCTCATCAGCCCATTGCCACTCAAGTATCTACCAATCTTCTGGAGTGAGAGCTCTTACTAGTTAGTCAGATAGTCGCCCTTTCTTCGTCCAAAGGGGTTTTTGTGTGAAAACAAACAAGGTGTACCGGACGTGATTTGACAATTAAATAATTGTATTTTAAATTATAATTAATAAATCAGCTGCCGGGGTCAAGTAATTCCAAAGGGATAAAAAAAACAAAACTTGACCCCTTCACCCCCTTTCCCCACCTCTGTGTACGTACCTACACACGTATTTTGTTACTTTGCATAAATTTGTGATTTGTGCAAAGCCTTCTTGGTCTGTTGTACATACCTACAACCCTTTGACCTTTGCGCAAATTCAAATTTATGCAAAGTCATTCATATCTCTTTATGTACCCAATTTGTGCAAAACTATGTATTTTTATCCTGCACAAATTGGCTCTATGTAACTTAATTCTATTTTGTGCAAAGTTTCATGATTTGTGTACATGCCTACACACTTGAATTTGTTATTTTCCTAAAATCTACCATGTCTATGCAAACTCATAAATAAACAAAATATCGGAGAAGCGTAGAGTGTAGGGCGAGATTGAACGCTGTGGCGTTTTTTGCTTCGTTACGCAACAGCGGAACGAACGCAGTGGCGTTTAAAGTCTCTAACGGCCGAAATACCTAGAATTCATCTCAGTTCGGAGAATTGAGATGAAAAAAGGGTCTAAGTATGGGCAGACTCCCGGCTCAGGGCCCTTTAAATACGGCCGAAATTGCGCTAGATCGGCAGAGCTCCAGATCTCATCGCCACAAAAGCATCTCGCCTTATCCTGCCTGCTCCGATCTACCACTGGGAAACTTGGACTTCTTCTTGGCCCTGGCCGAACCGCCCACCCTGAAGAACCTATTACAATTTCTCGAAACGCCTTTCTCAAGGCGCAGGTTACCCCTCTACTGCGCTCGACCTCCCTTCCTCCCCTCGCCTTCTCCCGTTTCTCCCTTTACCTACGGCAAGTTGGACTTCTTCTCTCCTCTGGCCAGCCCACCCAAGAAGACTCCGCATACAATCTCGAAACGCCTTTCTCAAGGCGAAGGTAACCCCTCTACTGCGCTCTACCTCCCTTCCCGTTGCCTTCGATCCGTTTCTCCCTTTCTACCTACAATTTCTCCCCGTTTTCCCTCGCTTTCTCCCCATTTCTCCCTTTCTCCCTACATTTACCCCACTTTTCCCTCTACCTACCCTTTCTCTCCCCTTCTCCCGAAGGCGTCGAAACGGCCAGCCGGTCCCCCTCCCACTACATCGTCTGTGCGGGTGGCGATTACAGTGCCACGTCCCGTACACAAGGGTTAATTTGTTCTGCTTTGGAAACAACTCATATAGGTTTCATAGAAATCGTTGTGTCTCCCTTACTATCATGGTGAGAAATATGATCTAAACGGTATTAGAAAGAGAAAACACTTTGCTTTATATTCAAATCATAAAAAAAACTACAAAATAAATAAAATGTAGTCCTTTATGTAACCAAAGTTTAAGACCGCACTTTGAAAAAAAATTGTGAAACCTTGGGAATTTTTTATTAATTATTTTCACATCAAAGACAAAAAAGTGAAGTGACGATAACTTTTACAATACATTTTTTTAATAAAATATGTTTGTTTGTCATTATCAATAACTTTAGTTTAAAAAAATGTAAGGTGAGTCATTTTTAAAACTATATTATATTTGCAAGCAAATTTTTTATATATCAAAATTTATGTTTATTTTGATTTATAAAATTTGGAAGCATATTTTATCACTTTTCAAAAACAGTTTTTAGTTTTCGGATACATTCAGAAATACTCCATTTATTTGGATTTTATTGCAAATCCGAAATATTTTTACCCTCTGACGAAATATGGTCGAGGCCTGAAGGGTTAACTGCGTGGAACCATTTGAGCTGTGGCGTTTTGAGGGGGCAATATTGAGAGTAATCTGCCACTCTGAAATATGGTGCTAATACACTAAATATTTTTATCTTGTTAAATTATATTATTAAGGAAAATATACCTTGTAAATAAAATTTTGTTTTATTTTTCCATGCTGGGTGAGTCAACACCACAGTGTCGGTGAAAGCTGCCATGGATCAAGAGATTTTACGGGAAACAATGGCCAGAGAAATTCGATGAATAAATATATAGTTTGTCAATTAAGAGTAGAAATATTAAGAATGCAACTACAAAATTTATAAGCTGGCAACACCAATTTAACTGTCAATATTCTTTTAAAGCGCAATGACACTGAAAATACACTGTAAATCACATTTAAAAAAAACATTTTTTGTTCTTAAAAAAAAATTAAATTGAAGAAGCACTGTTGTTAAGATTTTTTTTTACATGAGCTCCACACAGGAGGCCCTGAGGAAAATAATTTCCCTCAGGGTCTATGTCATCTTTGGGGATGCTGTGTGGAGGTTTTTTTTTGGGAAAGGAAGGAGAGGAGAGTTCTGGGAAGGAAAAGGGTTTAAGGGGTGGGTGGGAATCTGGGGTTCAGTATGTCTTGGTCATCCGCCTCCAAGACCTAGACAAACCTCACCCCATGAACCCGGGCACCCCTGCTAAATCACCAAACGTAGCGAACCACTTGGGGTGACCTATGGCAGAGGTGTTGGTTATCCAATAAAGGTTCCCGGGGCGGCAGTACCAATTCCCGCCTCCCAAATTGGATACCCACTTAATGACATAAATTTGATTCAATAGTGTTTCACAAAGTGATTTGCTTTTATCTAATTTAATGTAAATTTGAATTTATAAATAGGTAGAAAGGAAGAATCACTAATGGTTAGTTTAGTTACACTACTTTTAGATCTGAATGAATTAAATATATTCAGATCTAAAATTAGAGACATGATCTAAAGCCCGGGCAACACTAGGTACATAAGCTAATATTAAATAAATGTGAGCTATTTCTAAACTGTGCTTTATATTTTATTACAATTTCGTTATTCTTCATTACGTAACACAAAATTGCAAAGGTATAATAATAATATACCATACCATAGGCAATTTTAATTTTGAGATCAGTGGGTATCTATATTGCAATGAAAAAAAAAATTTCTTCTTTTTTATGCCGTTTTAATTTTTTATGAAAATGTGGGTAACAAAACTCCTCATTTTCACCATGAGTTATATTTTTAGTATTGCCATTTGAACAACATTGGCGCCCTCCCATGTTTTCTACTCTTATGTGACAAATTGTACCCGGTTCCTTTGAATTTTTTTGAAGTAAAACTTCTTTACGCACGCTTGACTTGGGGAGTAAGCTGGTGAATGCGTGACGAGAGCGTTATGAAAAGTGTAATCGGGCGAGGCGAATGGTCGGGCGAGGCGAGCAGTTTTACTTCAGTTGTGTGGTCTAAAGCACACTCGTTTTTTTTGTATCCTGGGAGGGGGGAGTGGCGGCTGGATAAATTCAAGTAAAAACCAATATGAAAATAGCCGGTTCCTAAAAAAATTGTTCTTCAAATTCGTAATTTTTCGCTCATGACTTTTGTAAAAAGAAAGTGAGCTAGAGTTTGGTTGAGTGGGCATCGCGTTTGGGTCCCACCCAGGCGTTCTGTATTCTCTTCCTCGACTGGCTAAGTCCTCCATCATGACTCAAGCAACATTTTCGGCTTACTGTGGTGGTAGTAGGAGATTTTCAAATATTGTCAGATTATTCGTAACCCGGGAACGTTTGTCTTTCTTAAATTAAATAAAAAAAACTCGGCATGCAATAATTTTTTTACAGAAAGTACCTATTTTATATAATATATTACATAGATTTATGTTTAGTTACAGAGTTTAGCTAAACTATGTAATCCAAACTATAGGAAAAAAAACGAGTGTGCTTTAGACCACACAACTGAAGTAAAACTTCACTAACTTATATCTCCCTCTCAACTTCCGTTCGCCTCGCACGATCACACTTTTCATAAGGGGCCGTTCAAGTATTAAAATCTTCCAAGTTAGCAATCCTTTTCATTCTCGAAATCTCTTGTTTTATTTATTATCGCAAACACGATTAAAAGAAGAAAAAAGATATTTAAGCGATTTTTCAGTACTTAATTGTGACTTTCAGCTAAAAATTGTCACTTGGGCGTTACGTAACGTTTAGGGGGGGGAGGGTAGAACGGAAAAACGTTACGGCGCGTTACATGGTGGGGAGGGGGGGTCAAAAATTGCGTTACGTAATACTTGAACGCCCCCTAACGCTCTCGTCACGCATTCACCAGCTTACTCCCCAAGTCAAGCGTGCGTAAAGAAGTTTTACTTCAAAAACGAGTATGCCTTAGACCACATGACTGAAGTAAAACTTCTTATGATAGGAAGCTCCATCTATATGATAGGAAGAGTGAACTCCTACAGTGTGATACAGGCCTGCACTGTGTCTTAGATATACGAAACGTAACTGGCTATGAGAGGAAGAAAATGTGTGCTTGCACCTTTCTTTCTTGCCCCTACGGTAATATACGAAACGTAACTCTCTCTCTTTCTATCTTCACTAACTTATATCTCCCTCTCAACTACCGTTCGCCTCACTTTTCGTAACGCTCTCGTCGCGCATTCACCAGCTTACTCCCCAAGTCAAGCGTGCGTAAAGAATTTTTACTTCAAAAAAAATTTTTGGTCCTTCCCTTTATCTTTTCTTCAAGGAATGCAAGACAGAGAAACAACATTTTATGAAATTCCCAACGCAATAATTCGGGTCTCGCACAATGTAAAAAAAAGCAAGAAAAATAAGAAATCTGTAGAGAAATTTTTAATTTGCACTCTCTCGAAATGATTTTTCAGTGTCAGTGAAAACGAATAAATATGAGAAAATGGTTGATATTTTTTGAAATGGGCTGTCACCGAAAGCCAAAAATACCTTATTTTCGTTAAAAATTCGAAAGCAACTGATTAAAAGAGAGACGGTTTTTTCCGAACCTCGGGTTTTTCAGAAAAATAATCCAGTTACGGCAGTCACCGGGAAAAGGTAACCGAGATATAAATATCGATTTTTTTGACATCTCTATTTAGCACATACCCAGCAGGGTTGCCAGTTCGTTAGTTCTTCAAATTGCGGGGAATTTCTAATATTTTTCAAGAATTGGGTATTTTGCGGGAGAATGTACTCTAATTTAATTTCTTTGGCAGCACTTGTTCATACAAATTTCTATTTTTAAAGCCTGAACGAAAGAGAAAATCCAAAAATTACTATAAAATAAAAAATAAATGCTAATTTTACGAGAACTTTATTTCATTTTGAAGGTAAAGGAGCTTGTGGGGTATTTGATCACCTATTGTGGGTATTTTAGAACATGTGCATTGGCAACCCTGATATCCATTACGAATCCATAGAAAATTGCATTTGAAATTCGAAAGTGTATTGTTGTTGCATGTTGTTGTTTATAATGTCAATGTTTCGAAAGTATTTTGTTATGGTATTTTGAATAACAGCGTTATCCAGCGTTTATCGTTATTCCCAATTGTGTGATTGCGATGTTTTGTTCGATTGCAAATTTACTAAATCCGTGATAAGTGCCTATTCTGCGAATGCTGTTTTATCCATCCGTTCGCTTTGTGTATTTACTTACTTTTACTCTACTCTGAAGAAACACTAAAATACATTGCGACACCTGCGAGTTGTACAGAGGAAACATCTACAACTTCCCGATTCCCGACAGTTTCGTCAAGCAAAAGGCCATGACTTCCCACATCCCGCGAAAAATGAGCCCACGAGAGAGAAAGAAATTAACCGATGCTCTTCTTGGATTGTTTACTCTTGATTCCCAACCATTTTCTTTAGTCGAGGGAACTGCATTTAGGGAGTTTATTTATCATTTAAATCCCAATTATGTTCTGCCGAGTAAAAAAATGATTTCTTCCACGTTAATTCCAAGACAGTACGCGCAGAGAAAGACAGTTATGATGGCCGAAGTCGCGAAATACGCCAAAGCTGTCTGCCTGACCGTTGAATCCTGGATGTCTATTAAAAAATATTCTTATTTAGCAGTGACGGCTCATTTCTTTAAAGAAGAAGAGGATAAACTAGTTCTAAAAAGTGTTCTGTTGCATTGCGAGTCATTTGATGAACAGGATACGTCTGCTGCAGAAATGGCAAGTTCACTTACACAAATTACGGAAGATTGGGGCATAGCAGATAAAATATCCTTTGCTGTGTCGGAAAGTGCCACCAGCATTGTCGAAGCATTCAAATTGAAGGGGTGGCCTTTTTATGGGTGTTATGCACTAAAATTTAATTTAATTGTTCAAAATTCACTGAGGCCTGTGGAGTCCATTGTATCAAAAGTCAGTAGAATTGTAACTGACTTTAAGATGAGCGAAGAAGCAAAAGAAGCTTTATTCAGCTATCAAAGCGACATTCATAACATTACCCGACCATTGAACGTAAAAAAATGCGATATTACCAGGTGGAATTCAGTTTTTCGTATGCTGGAACGCTTCTCTCATCTGCGGGAAGCAATAGAAGCCTCCTACGATTTCATACCCGAACCATCCGTCATCACTACGGAAGAATGGAAAATTATTAAACAACTGTGCACAGTTTTGAAGCCGTTTGAAGAAGCCGCCACTAAAATGTGCGATAAAAAATATCTGACTGCCAGCACGGCTATCGGGCTGACAAATGGCTTGAAGTGCATTTGCGAGCAATTAAAACAAGAGGGTTTCCCAGAGGTGGTGCTTCAAGTGCTTCAACACTTGCAAGACGGACTGGAAATGCACTATGGTAATATTGAAAACGAACCGGCCCTAGCATTATGTGTGTACCTCGACCCCCGGTTCAAAGAGCCTTTCATTGAAGACCCATCAATTGCGTTTCGAACGAGATTAAATGTTAAAGAACAAATTAACAAAGAAATTTCCGCATCTCTTCTCATTCCACCAACGCCGAACTATAGTATATGGGCAGAGTTCGATTTGATGTATAGCAAATCACAAGCCGTTTCAGCGGGACAAGAGCTGGACCTGTTTAATAAAGAGCCAATTCTAGATCGCAGCTCTTGCCCCGTGGAGTGGTGGCAAAGCCATAGATATAGATATCCGCATCTGTACAAAATATTTAAGGAAAATTGCCATATTGTCGTTACATCTATTTCTTGTGAAAGAATGTTTTCAAAGTCAGGTTACGTATTATCGGACAGGAGATCGCGTATCAGTACTAAAAGAACGAGCGAGTTGATTTTTTTGATTGCAAATGGAGAAACTGAATAGACTGATAAAATTGATAATAAATGTTTACGTTGGTATGTTTTTTTTCAATAAAATTTGTTAAAAAAAATAATTGTTATAGAGTTGGTACCCATGTATTAAAAAAAAAGTAAACTTGCATGGTGTCCGCAAACTGGTAATACAAGTGGGTAACTGGTGAGTCTACATCAACGTAGAGAATTTTTAAAAACTTTTTCCACTTTTTTCAGCAACTAAAAGGGTTGATAAAACTTTTGGAGCCGGGTGTACGCTTCGACGCATTTAAAAAACATTAAACTACTTATATTAAGGACTATTTAAAAAAAAAATAACCTAAACAATTCCACTTTCGACTTGATTTACTCGAAAACAAAAACTCAAATTAAAAAATTATACTATAAAATTAACTCTGAATGTAATGCAGATTTACCAGTTTCCCGCTTGTACTACGGGTTTTCGGATACCATGTATAGAGTATAAAATTATTTCATAAAGTGTTACCCACATAAAAAGCTGTAGGTGGCGTGTATGGGATTTTTATTTTATTTTTGTTACATTTTTTTAATTTCAAGTTTTCAATAACTATATATTTTTTAAATTGTGTCTTGAATTATATAAAGTTAATATTAACATATTTTTCTAATGACTTTTATTAATCTAAGAGTAATTCTGGATTTAATGTTCTTTGTTTTTGAGTGTTGATAGATATTTTTGTGATATTGACGTTTAAAAAAAATTTCGATTTTATTTTTCAAATGGTAAGCCAGATGTATTGATTCTGCCCATTTTCTAATGGTTGGTAGTCTAGAATGGATTGGGTGAGTCTATACCCGAGAAGCATACAGATGCAAGTCCTTTTTTTTTAGCAAATCTCTCATATTAACTTGTTTGTATATGTATAATAAATAACTTCCACAAATATTAAGATAGATTAATGACAAAGAAATATTACATATGTGAGTTGTTTTATTTTAATATTTTTTATATTTAACCTTTAAAAAAAATATTGAAAAAGATCCATGGACTTGAATCCTTCTGCGGTAAGGACATTGAACAATTAGGTTTGACACGGCACTTGCTTCTGCTAATATATTTTTTAAAATTGGTAACAAAAGTGAGAATTTTAATTGTAACTCATAACATTAGTAGAAAGGTGCTCATCCAGACAATTAATACGATGAGGAGATTCGGAAAGAATACAAGGCTGAAGAAAGAAGATATGGCATAACCAAGTGAAAGAAATACTTGAGTTGGATCATGTCAACACGAGTATATGTGAAACAATGCATGAATTGCGTTTTGTCCATAGAAGCACAAGGACTTGCATCCTTATGCTTCTAAGGTGTTGTGGTTGTTGCATCCTTTTATAAATTGAAATCTCATAACCTTGTAAGATAAGACTTGCATCTCTCTGCCACTAATGAACATGGTTATTCAGAGTATTTTCTATCACTAAAACATTTATTATTATTTTTAATTTATAAACTAATGTTTAGACAAGATTTTTATGCATAGCACAAAGTGTAACAATTATTATAAGCAATAATTATCAGCCTGAAACACTCATCAACATTGAAAAATCTTCCGAGAAAAGATACTTGCCGCCAACGGGACTTGAACTCGTGTCCTTCTGATTGCCGGTCAGCTGCTCTTGACCACTGAGCTATGGGGGCTTATCAAATACCCGCCAAATAATTCAATATATACTAGTGTTTCATTCAACAATTACTGCTTATTATATTTTTTCCACCTGAAAACAACCAACTTTATTTTTGCGAGAGAGACATTGTAAGTGTTAAATCCCTCGCTAGGTGGCGTCGAGACAAATTATGACTACATTTATTGGGAAGTAATTGTTGAATGAAACACTAGTATATATTGAATTATTTGGCGGGTATTTGATAAGCCCCCATAGCTCAGTGGTCAAGAGCAGCTGACCGGCAATCAGAAGGACACGGGTTCAAGTCCCGTTGGCGGCAAGTATCTTTTCTCGGAAGATTTTTCAATGTTGATGAGTGTTTCAGGCTGATAATTATTACTTATAATAATTGTTACACTTTGTGCTATGCATAAAAATCTTGTCTAAACATTAGTTTATAAATTAAAAATAATAATTAATATTTGACAAGTTTAAGTATTTCCCCAATAAATGTAGTCATAATTTATCTCGACGCCACCTAGCGAGGGATTTAACACTTACAATGTCTCTCTCGCAAAAATAAAGTTGGTTGGTTTTCACTAGTATATATTGAATTATTTGGCGGGTATTTGATAAGCCCCCATAGCTCAGTGGTCAAGAGCAGCTGACCGGCAATCAGAAGGACACGGGTTCAAGTCCCGTTGGCGGCAAGTATCTTTTCTCGGAAGATTTTTCAATGTTGATGAGTGTTTCAGGCTGATAATTATTGCTTATAATAATTATTAAAACATTTGTTCATAATTTGTTATAATTTGCATCATTATGCTTCTCTGGAACAGAATACAATTAGGTTGGTTATTTAGGTTTTTATTAGTTTAATAGTTCATAAGACTTGCATGATGATCAGTTACGTCTGTATTCCAAGCAGTAGATTTTAGTTTTTTTTTTTTTTTTTTTTTTAATATTTTACGACTTATTTCCTCCAAGTATACATCATACCAAATAAGGTCTAAACGTGATGGAGTTTGATTTGATACTTCTCTTGTAATGTCACTCTTATTAATGCATGATTTAAATTTGTTTATTATAGTTATTTTTTCTGTTATTACTATTATGATTATCAGAAATATTTATGTTAAAGTCGCCACCATTAAAATTGTAAAATCTTAACTGCCGACAACCCGGTCGTTATAGAGATAAAATAGTCTTAACGATGAGGAGATAAGTTACCCGCCTAACTAGGTGATGTCAGTTGTTTTTAATATTTTGTTCATTTATTCAGGTATCGATAAAGTTCGTTTGTGAATTTTTTTGTGTTGTATAAATTCTATGAATAGAATTCAAATAATTTTATTATTATTAAATTTTAATATTCAACTGTTTTTACTTATAGTTATTTTTGTTGCAAATCTCAGATTTTTTTACAAATGATCTAAATATTATTTTGTATTTGTCGATTCATACTATTATTATACCAAAAAAGGGTGCAAAGTGTGTGCCAAACTGCTGTGCAAGGAAAGTTGCTTTTACATGCGTCAGTGCTATTTCAATCAAGTATAATATGCTCTATGTCAGTGGTTCCCAATTATTTTTTCCTGGGAAATCCCCTCGGAAAAAGAGCCCAAACTCATAAACCCTTTTTAGCCAAAATAGTAAAAATACAGTAATGCAACCCCTTCGATATCATTCGATGCCACCGCCCTGTGAAGGTACTTACGCTGTCGTATGCAGATTGATTGACTCAAAAATATTTTGGTCTTTTAATGTTTGCGTCCGCGTACCTCTTCAAGCAACCTCACTTACCTCTGGCGATATGCGTATCACTGATTGGGAACCACTCACTGCTCTAGATGAAAAGGAGGATTTATTTTATCTATAATTACATTTTTAGATTTTTAAAATATTTTGTTGTAAAGTATTACCAAAAAATTGTATTGTCAAAATTATAATAAAAATGAAAATTTCTAATTGTTTTTGGTTTTTTTTTTTTTTTTTTAGTGTTAGCTTCTTTATTACTTTTTAAACATCTCTTTTCAGCAGGCGCCTGCGCACCTTAAAAATTTGGTTTTCGCATTCTGCGTAGCTTTGAAGTTGCCGAATTTCTTTTCGGCAGGCGCCAAATATGACTAAAATTGAACCGTGTGGAGATGCGTTGGCAGCTATAGGGGGGCGCGGCTACCAAGTTGAATGGTTATACCGCCCGAGCATCCAACCACCATCCAACCGTCCAACCAAGCAACGTATCTGTAGCATGGTTAAGGGGTTGTACCGACTTTGCTCATACTGCCTAGTGAGCCACCGTGGAAAGTTTTTTGTGAGTACATTTTACAAGTCAAAATAAATAAAACGCCAGCCATGACTAATTAACTTGAGGTTTTAATGGTTTTTTTTATATTATAGTATAAAGATTTAACTTGCTTGTTGGATTCTGCAAGCGGCTGATGGAGATATCAGAAACAAAGCTATTGTGATCCTTTTGGAGCAGTTCAAATGACTTAAAAAGGATATAACAATTAAAACCGTAAAAATCTTAATTTTATTTATTTTACTAGCATCGTAGGATTGATTTATTTTCGTCCTATTAGCCTTTTTGCCCCATTTTTTTCTTTTCTTTTTGTGTTAATAATTAATGATGCTGTTGGTACTGGGTTGGCCGAATTGGGGATTTACTGGAACAGGATGAATTTTGGCTTTGTTGTAATTTTTTGTTACATCTAAATAACGTTTCTACAGGCTCAGAAGTACATTCATGATCATTCTTAAAAAATATTTATATAAATTACCTAGTACATATTTGAAAAAAAAAAACTTATTAAAATGTTATCTCTCGACAGACCAAGATGCAAAACATAACGTCCGTGACTCCATGAAATTTTTTTTTTTTTTGCATTTCAACCATAGAAATCCCTTTTTCTTTTTTTATTTGTTGATTTATTGGGCAGGGAATATTACCTATATTTGAAAAAATATTTTTTCTGCGATCAACGATTTTTAATTTTTTTTTTTTAAATGGCACATTATGTATTCCTTTGCACAGGAATACCTAAAATACTAAAAATATATTACATGTATTTAAGTATATATACTATAAGAAGGATAGTGATTTTGGAGTCTACCTTCGGCCCCAGTTGGCTGCGGGATAGTTAAAGTGGTTTTCCTCCCGTACATCAATTGTTATCATATTTTTAAGGTTAAACGTTAACGTCACATACGTTATAATCTACGCATTCACAGATGGCGCCAATAAAATTATTTTAGGTTTTTAATACTTTTTGCACGTTACGCTTTAAAATATTAAGGTAAATTAATTGTTCGCGCCCGTACATATTTAATATGAATATAAATAAATAGTTTTGTCCATAAACAAACCCAAATCTTTCAAGAGAGGCTGAATAATTCAATTTTGTATCGGTGACTCAATCCAATATTGTATTTTTCAGCTTTTCTTGAAAGATTTGGGTTTATTTATGGACAAAACTATTTATTTATATTCATATTAAATATGTACAGGCGCAAACAATTAATTCACCTCAGTATTAAAAACCTAAAATAATTTAATTGGCAGCATCTGTGAATGCATAGATTATAACGAAACTAGATAAAAATTGAAGTTACAGTTTTCTTACAGGTTTTCTAAATGAAATAAATGTGTTTTCTAATTTTTTTTTTCATTGGGTGTTAAGTATTTTTCAACCTTTTACATGTTTGAAATTAAAATAATCATTTTTAAAACATTACAATATATTTTAAATTCCCTTCTTAAATTGATGCAAAAGTGCCTCAGTAAATGAATTGTTAACCCAGACCAAAGATATTGAAATATAAGTAGATGTGCTATCTGCTGTTTTTACTATGTGGGTCTGCGCTTCCGGGTGTCGCCGATATTGTTTACCAATTAACAAATAAACTAAAAGAACAAATAATTAACGAATAAACTAAACGAACGTTAAACTAAATGAACGAATTCTTTCCTTATTCAAAATATATTGTTAACCAATATTAATGCACATTTTCAAAAAATCAACGAAATGAACAAATCCTTTTTGTATGAAAACTACGCTAATTAGCTCGTAGTCCGGCGACAGTTGCGCGGACACCATAGCATATCTCTTCTGTATTTGAATATCTTTGACCCAGACAGTTCTGAAACATTTTTATATTTTTTTAATATATTTTTTTTTCATCATAAAAAAAAATCGCAAAATACCATAAAAATGTTTAAAAAATAATTCATTTGATATTGTGGAAGGGGGGAGGGGTCCCAATTTTGGAATAAACTGATGATGATATTCCATTATCAGACAATGCCAATGTCGATAGGGTGCTTCCAAGATTTCCAAGGTAGAAAACAGATGATATATAGATGTCAAACAACCATGTACATGATACAAGGTTATGTTTTTTCTTGCAACGTCGGGACAATTAAATATCTTCATTACTTGACCACTCATCATCATCGAAATATTCCACAATTGCTTCATTTTGAAACCGTAGCCCTGGTAAATTTTCAATTCGTACTTCATTTTCATCACCAAAATCTAGATCAGTGAGGTTAGAATTGGCCATTAACTGAAGGTTGTATGCAAAATTTTGGTTATTTGGTCATCCGTCGTCACCTTCTTCCAGAAAAGTTAGTTTCTGGTGAAGGTGACGTAACAACTGAAAAAGAATTTAATGAAAACATTTTGTACCTACCATAGCAAAATTGGAATACGAAATTTTGGTGCACAAAAAGTATTATAAGTCAACCAAACAGAGCGTTTTAATGTGATGGTGTTTTATTCATTCTTAAATAATGATTTATAAAAGATTTCTGGTTTATAAGAAGCCGTGGGTTTTTCGGTGCAACTCACAGCACAATAATAATTTGACTTCAACTTTGAGGGTCAACATATTTCACTGCTGTTGATAATATTATGATGCCAATAAAAAAGAGAGTTATCATGGTCTAACGAGATAATAACTTGTATATTTATTACTGGAAATATTCCGCTATATCAGCACGACATAAAGTACGCACGTAATTATTTATTTAGGATAATAACTTTGCATGTTATAAAACATTTAATAATGTGGGCCCACCGGGTTTTTTCCCATGCTGAGGCCCCATTTTACAATAAAATAAATTATGAAATAATAAATTTTAGTTAAATTACTAAGATGAAATAAAATAAAATACAAAAAAAAATAAAAAATTTGTTAAAAAAAAAAAGGAATAGGTAATGTGTTTATTGTAATGGTATTGAGCGCTTTTATAATTTACGTGACGATTCACGGTTACGGTACCGTGATGGCAAAAAAGGCAATAAGTATACGTTCCTTATCGCTGTATTGCTGCAGCTCTTTCTAACACATTAAACAATGGTGAGACAAAAGATGAGACACACAAAATACGTGTGACTGTCTCCTCCAAAGTACTACTTTTTCCTTGCGTTTATTATCAACGAAAATATTCACTTCAGCACACTCTATCTTGTTATATAGTCGACACATCTGAGTCAGAGGGCTAAAGTATGCGATATTATTTTTAAATGTATTCATGTGAAAAATGTTATGGCGTCTTAAACAATGGGAATTGGGGACATTTCTTTCAATACTGCTAAGACATAATGTAGTATCAAGGTGGCCGTGAATAATTTTATGTAAACATATTAGATCAGTCAATTGCCTTCTACTTTTAAGTGTATCAATCTTGAAGTAATCACGACGTACGTCGTATGATCTGAGATGGTCATGTAGTCCACATTTGAAGGATAACATACTTAGTAATTTTTTTTTAACTGATTCTACAATGTTTTCATATTTGCAGTAATGTGGATTCCAGATAGTGCTTCCATATTCAAGTTTACTTCTAATTAAGGCATTGTAAAGAGTTAGGATTGATTGAAGATCTTTGAAAGGTTTACATATTCTGTGAATAAATCCCATCATTTTTAATGATTTGCACTTAATGCGTTAATATGTACATCAAATATGAATTTAGAATCAAGAGTGATTCCTAGATACCTTATTGAAGACACTTTTTTGAGAATTATATTTCTGATAACATAAGAAAACTCTTTTATAATTAAATGTCTCTAGTCAAATTTAAAATGTAACATTTATCAACATTTAAGTGCATATCATTGATAGTACACCAGTTATTGAGTGTGTCGAAGCAGTTGATGATCGGAAACAGACTTAATTTTACGAAAATTTTTAAGATCATGGCGAAAAAAGCATAATCACAGTTTAATTTCGAGCCAAGGTCGTTTATGAATATAAGAAAAAGCAGGGGGCCTAGATTTGAACCCTGTGGTACACCAGAAGTTACAACTATGGGATGATTGTATCCACTAATAAGAACTAACTGAGTTCTGTTATACAAATATGATTTCACCCAGCGAAATAGGTCTCCATCTATTACAATTTGTTCAAGTTTTTTTAGTAAGATGGGGTGGTTAACTTTATTAAAAGCTTTTTGGAAATCAGTATAAATTGTATCTACTTGTAATCTTTCATTAAAAGAATTACGCACATAATTACAAAATTCCAAAAGATTTGAGTTGATTGATCTTTGAGGAACAAACCCATATTGCCTTGTGCAGAGAAGGGGCAAAAATGTGAAAAAATATTTTTATATATCAGAGATTCAAAAACCTTAGCAAAACAGGATAGTATACTGATTGGCCTATAATTTTTTATTAAAGATTGGTCTCCCGATTTTAATACTGGTACCACGTGTGCTTCCTTCCACAGATCAGGAAAAGTTCCCGTGGTTATGGCTGCATTAAAAATGATAAAAAGCAGTAAACATAAAGAGTCTGCACAGCAACTGACAAAGAAAGGAGGAATATTATCAGGACCTGGACCCTTATTGGAATCTATTTTACTCAAAAAACATTTTATTTCATCTGCACTAATATGTATTTTACCCAAATTGCTTTGATTCTGTTCAGTTACTTTTGGCATTGAATCATTAGAAGATGTTTCCGACTTGGTATAAACGGATGAAAAGTATTTAGAGAATATGTTTGCTATGTGTTCACCGTCATTAGCGGAAATATCGTCAAGATGCATTACTGGAATATTGGAATGCATTATTGGAATACAATTAGTTTTTCGTAATGATTTTGAGTATGACCAGAACCTTTATGTTATCTTGCAGACCACTTTCGACAGAGTTGATGTATTTATTTATAATATTCGCTTTCTATTTTTTTTTGTAAGTTTCCTTAAATAAGAGAATTATCTATAATCTGACACGTTACCATGTTTTTTTACCTTAAGTCTTACTTTGTTTTTTTTTTTTTTAAGAAGTGCAATCAATAGGCCACTTGCGTGGATTTCACAACGACTTGGAAAAAATCATGTGGATAGATCTTTTTACTGAGATTAAGAAAATGTTAGAAAAATTGTTTAGAAATGTACAGTTTTTTTATTTTTAAATAAATAAATCCATTATTTGGGCTCGTGACGTCACTACACGAAATTGTCTCGTCTCCGAAAATGTTCCTATTAATTTTGTAAAATTCCACACTGATTTATTTATTTATATGGCATCACTTTGATTTCAGGTGAATTTTTGAATTCTTTCACTAAATTTATTGTTTATTCTCTGCGAACTTATCATTTGGTTCAACTTTTTGACAGATGTTCTGAAGAGAACCCGTACATTTAATGATGTATGGGGTTCTCTTCAGAACGTGAAGATGATGTCGGTACGTGTTTTAGAGGTATAATGATTATCGTGCTGATTTTAACAAGATAAAATTTTATAATATTCTATTATTATTATAATTTACAAGTATATTACCTACATTGAATTTAGTAATATAAACACTGTACATTATAATGATTTATGATCAATAAGATGGATCAAGGAAAAAAAATATTTATGGGATGTATATTTTTGGTATGCCTCGTTATTCTCCTGTGCCATTTGTGTGGAAAACGTTATTTTTTTTAAATGATTTTCGGCTATGTAATTATCATTTTTTCACACCTACAAAATTATGTCCCATCTTTCCGGTTTATAAAAAATGGTGAATGTCTTAGAATATTTGCCTGAAGCGGAATTAAAAAAAAAAAAAGTGATGCAAGTGGCCTATTGCTGATTAAACCAGACAGGATATTGATTTTTTGTTTTAGTTCCATATTTTTAAAAATATTTGTCAATTATTTCCCAGAATTTTTCATAAAATACGATTACCATGCAATTCACATTTTTATTTTTAAAAAGAGTTATCCAATTAACAGACAATAGATCCTGTCGACATTCATCAAAGTTTCCCCTCCTGAAGTTGTATTTTGAATCTTGTAAGTTGTATTTTGAATGAATGTATTTATTGTTGGTCTATTATTATTATTATTGGTCTACGGAAACGTCATGATGCGGTTTTTGAGAGAGATGCAAGAAAATGATCATCTTTTTCTTTTGGAGGAAACAGACCTACGTACATTGTGTATCTCATCTTTTGAAAGAGTTGCAGCATTATATCGATAAGGAGCTTATGTTTATTGCCATCATTGTACCGTAAACGTGAATCGTCACGGTAATAATAAAAGCGTTCATTGTTTATTTATTTATTTGTTGAAGAAACAAACAGTACATTTTTTAAATGGTGAAATTTTTTTACGGTTATTAAGTATATATGTATATATGGTATATAGGTATGGGGGCTCCATCGAAGCCAGAGTAAAGTTAGCCTCCCAAAAACTAGGGGTACTGTACATGGCCTGCAGATACTTTAATAGCACTCAACTGCTAACCCTGTACACATCACAAGTGCACCCCACGGTTGAATTTGGCAGCCACCTCTGGTCTGGAGCTCCAAAATACCTGAAAAATACCCTCGACTCTGTGCAGAAACGGGGGGTCCATTTGATTGATTCTCCCATCTTAACAGACGGATTGCAATCTTTAGAGCACAGGCGTCGGGTGGGAATGCTATCCTTGTTCTACCGGTATTACAATGGAAGATGCTCCGAGGAATTAGCATCATTGATCCCTTCGGCACCGGTGCATAGTCGGGAAACACGCCAAACGCGTGCCCAACATTTGTACACAGTTGACATTTGTCACATGAGAACAGGTCGTTTCTTCGACTCGTTCTTGTGTTCAACAGCTCGGCTGTGGAATGATTTGCCGGCCTCTGTGTTTCCTCCTTCCTACAACATGGGTCTCTTCAAGGCCAATGTTCATTCCTTCCTCTCCTCAAAAAGACCCTCCACACAGCATCCCAGGTGACATAGGCCCTGAGGGAAATTATTTTCCTCAGGGCCTCCTGTGTGGAGTTAATGTAAAAAAAATAAAAAAAATATATATATATTTATCTTATTCTTTATATAAACTAAATTTCAAATGTACTAAATATAAATGAAACCAGCAAAAAAAACAAAAAAAAATCAAAATAACCAAACTAGTGTCCCACCGAAACTAGTTTTTACGGCCGAAACCGAAACCGAAACTGAGTTTCGGCTTTGGTCTCAGGTTCAGCCGAAATCGAAACTTCCATATAAGGTCATGTTTTCGTGGAAAAAAATATTCAATCTTCATCAATCAGCCTCTATTTTTATATCATATATTAATCATTCAGTCTCTGATATTTGAACTAAAAATAAACATAACATAATTATCACTCCTTATTTTATTTATACTTATTTTTGAAATCGTAATCGTAAATCTTACCTATTTGGTCATTCATTATTAACAAATAACATAAAATAAAAGGTAGAAAACAAAATTACTTTTTTTAAACCTAATTTATTTAGGTACACTAAACGAAAAAGACTCAAGATACTAATATCTACAGCCTGTATGTCAGACGAATATCTACAGCTCATATGTTGAACTAATATCTATAAACTTCAGATTGTTGACTAATATCTACAGAACTAAGGTCGGACGAATATCTATGACGGTCCCAGTGTTGACTAATATCTACAGAGCGTAGGTTGAACTAATATCTACAGAGCGTAGGTTAGACTAATCAGCTAAATGTGTCCAATAGTCCGATATTAGGGATTTTTACATACACACTTACATAAATTAAGTTTTTTAAAAGTTATTCCAATATGCTATACATAATTGCAAATCCAACCTCTGCCAGTGCTGTAGATATTCGTCAACATTTTAGTTCTCATAGATATTAGTCAACAGTTTGAGCTGTAGATATTCATCAACACTTTGGTTCTCATAGATATTAGTCAACACTTTGGTTCTCATAGATATTAGTTCGATTTTTTCAGTTTTTGGAATTCCTGTAGATATTAGTAGACGCCTCCAACGAAAAATACTCTTTCATCTTAAGAACAAAATAATTTGGGAGGCGGGTATTTGTACCGCCACCCTGGGAAACTTTATTGGATAACCGACACCTCTGCCATAGGTCACCCCAAGTGGTTCGCTACGTTTGGTGATTTAGCAGGGGTGCCCGGGTTCATGGGATGAGGTTTGTCTAGGTCTTGAAGGTGGATGACCAGGATACATTGAACCTCAGATTCCTACCCACCCCTTTTCCTTCCCAGAACTCTCCTCTCCTTCCTTTCCCTAAAAAACCCTCCACACAGCACCCCAAATATGACATAGGCCCTCAGGGAAATTATTTTCCTCAGGGCCTATCATGAACTAAATCATTTCAATAGCGAAATAAAACTTACGTATTTCGAAAGAATGTTAAGTATAAACACCTCCAA
Source organism: Limnephilus rhombicus (assembly GCA_929108145.2). Classification (NCBI taxonomy): domain Eukaryota; kingdom Metazoa; phylum Arthropoda; class Insecta; order Trichoptera; family Limnephilidae; genus Limnephilus; species Limnephilus rhombicus. Next base: position 12,207,358 of record OV815291.1, read on the forward strand.
TTTCACAACAAATATACCAAACTACCGTAAAGTTCGCAGAGCGAACACAAACATGTGTATCAAGTCCTGACACGATTATGAGCGCGTATGCAGCAAAATAACACTTTGTGGCTCGCAGTTCAGTGCACCGAACATGTCCGATCGCAGAACAAAACCTCCCAAATTCAGTTTCGGTTTCGGCCGTAGTTTCGGCTGGATGGCGTCCGAAACCGAAACTAAGCCGAAACTCGTTTTTGGCCGAAACTAGGCCGAAACCGAAACCGAAAGTTCGGTCGGACACTAAACCAAACAAATAATACTTCCTCCCGTACACACAAGCATTTGTTTATTATGGGTGAATATTTAAAAAAATATATATAATTGTAATAATAATATTTGTATTGAGCTTTTTATATACTTTAATTATATTTATGTATCTATTGCATGCATTGTACCAAAAAAAAATTTCAATATAAAAAAAAAAAAAATATATATACATATATATATATTTCAAGGTGGGTACCTATGATATGTTTCATTGAAGTATCTTATTTATATTAAGTGATTACCGGCAGGGCTGGGAAAAATACATGCTTTGCTGTAATTGAATTACAAATCACAAAATACTTTTTCGCATGTATTTAAAATACGAAATACAAAATACTTTCAAGTCGTGTATTTGAAATACAAAATACAAAATACAGTATTTTAACCATTTTTTAATTTCAAATACAAATTACAAAATACATTTGGTTTCGCTAGAACTTTTGGTTGCAATAAATTATCGTAAGTGCCTTCCTTATCTAAGGGTGCGTTTCCACAGAAGCAAAGCTGAGAAGAGTGAAACAGAGACGTTAAAAAATTGACCAATCATATTCCTCAGAAGACACATCTCGTCTCCGCTCCACTTGTAAAGTTTTGTGGTATAGGACCCAGGTTTAGATAATAACACTAACTGGTTCCCGGCATCCGTTGCAACGCCATATTTAAAGAAATAAATTGTTTCTCAATGCATGTCCTTTCCCGTGCGTCCCCGTCCCCGTTCCCCTCCCGCGTTCCCCTTCCACCTTCCCCGCCTACCCTCACCTCTCTCCCGCTCCACCGTCCCGTCAAACCCCTTCCCGCGTTCCATATATTCAGTCCCAGTACATTCAGTTTTCAAACAACTCGTTCGCCAGCTGTTACAATTTTTTTATTGAAATTTTCATTTTTCATGTATTACAAATATTCATTTTTGTATATTATGTATAAGAACAATCAATCAAATCTGGTACCTAACATAGGTACCTACTTAAAATAGCTATAATTTTAAAAATCCATAAACAGTTCTTTTGTTACAAAAAAAAACAGCTGCCTGCTAAATTCAAATTAAATGGGATTGATGTTGCTTTCGCATTTCATGATGACATGATTTATGTGAGAATTCCAAGTAAGCTTTGAGTCTAAAAACATTCCCAGGAACTTCACTTCTTTAGAGATAGGGATGATTTCATCGCCAAATCTCACCTGAATTTCTGGGAGCTTTCGACGACGAGTGAAGATGACAACTTTGCTTTTGGAGGGGGAAAGTTCAAGGCCATTAATATTTAACCACGCCAAGAGTTTTCTAAGAGCATTGTTGATTGCTGATGCTGCGATAAAAATATTACGGGATATTTTGTAGAAAGTCAAGTCATCAGCATATTGGAGTACGTTGCACAAGAATTGAATAGATTTTTCTAGATCATATGTGTAAATATTGTACAGGATCGGGCTTAAGACTGACCCTTGCGGGAGACCTTTGAAAATGTGTCTAATGTGGGGAGGGGATTCAGACCCATCTACAAAAATAGTTCTCTGGGAGAGCAAATTGACAATGAATTTTACCAATTTAGGCGGAATACCTATTGCCAGTAACTTTTCTTTCAGGATGGGGATGTGAACATTGTCATATGCTCCACAGATGTCTAAAAACACTGCAATGCAATATTCATTTTTAGATAATGCTAATTTGATATCTGTAACAAGAGAGGAAAGGTTGTCAAGGGTACTTTTACCCTTTCTAAATCCAAACTGGGAAGGGGAAAGAATTTGATTTTTTTCTACGAACCAGTCCAATCTGTTCTTAATCATTCTTTCAGATACTTTGCAAAGAGTAGAAGAGAGGGCGATAGGTCTGTAGCTCGAACCTATGCTTGGATCTTTGCCACTTTTGCAAATGGGAATGATATTTTGAATTTTCCAGTCTGGGGGAATAATGCCAGAATCCAGAAAGACATTGATGAGAGAGAGAAAGTAGGTAAGAGAATTGTCATCAGAATGACGGATGAATATATTCAGGATTTCATCCTTGCCCGGAGCTGAGTCATTGAGGATTTCAATGGCTCTTTTTAACTCATCAAAGGAAAATGGAGCATCTAACCATGAAGAAGATTTTAAAGTGAAAGGCAAAGAAGGAAGTTCATCAAAATTAGGGACATAAGGGGGAGCTATTTTATTAACAAAGTCATCAATCCAAATAGCAGAATTACGAGATGGCTTTGGCAGGGAAAAGGAAGATCTAAACCTGCGAATCATGGACCAAACCTCCCCTGCTGGAGTAGCAGGGGATATATTGGTACAGAAATTACGCCAGCTGTTTTTTTTTTTGAAACGGAATGTGCGTTTAGCAACAGCTTGGGCATTCTTGGCTGAGATGTAATTATTCATAGTCATCTGTTGGCAGTATGTCTTATTGGCCGCTTTCCTCTCCTTCAGCACTCTTAAGGCATTCCTCATCCCACCAAGGGGGAGGGCGAGCCTTCGAGCCTACAGGAGATGATTTGGGGATAGACTTGTCAGCCGATTTTAGAATGGAATCAGTCCAAGATTTATAAGAGGAGGTGCAATTATCAGAAGAAGGGGAAGGCAGGGAGAGGGAAAGATCCTGGATAGAGTCTCTGAAACAGGACCAATCCGCTTTTCTGTAATAAATTTGGGCTTACTTTTAAAGTGATTGGTATCCAACCGTTGAGCCAAATTCAAAATAATGGGATATTGGTCACTGCCGCAGGGATCTGAAGAAATTCGCCAAGAGATTAGAGGATAGATACTCGGGGAACAGAGGGATATGTCCACCACACTAGGATTCTGTCCAGGGTGACTAAACCTTGTTGAGGATCCTTCATTTAGGAGACATATGTTCAAGGAGTCCAAAAGGTCAATTAATTTGATACCTGAGGGATTCGAGGAAAAAGAACCCCAGAGTGGGGAGTGGGCATTGAAATCACCCAAAATGACCAAGGGAGAAGAAATTTTGCTAAGCATGTGAACCCACAGTGGAAGGTCAAATGGGGTAGAAGGAGGAATATAGAGAGATACAAATGCAATATTGGAGACAGTGGCTGCCACTAATTGGAAGGATGAATTTGGAGGTTTAATGGAAATAGGGGAGAAGGGGAGAGAGTTTTTGATGAAAAGGGCTGCACCACCCTTCCCATCAATGCGGTCGTCCCGCAGACATTGATAGCTACTCACCTTGAAGAGTTGAGATGGCTTGAACCAAGTCTCAGAGACGGCAGCAATCGATATGGAGTGTAAATGTAGAAGGCGGATGAGGTCATCCTTATTGGAGGTGGCGCTTCTACAATTCCACTGCAGAATTGCTGCTGTTGGGGCAGCCATTGGGAAGAAGAGAATACAAAGAGGAGAGTAACGAGGCAGCGTTGGACGGTAGAGAATTATTATTGTTAATAACAGAGATAAGTAGCATGAGAAGAGTTTGAATAAAAGAAGAATTGTCATTAGAAGTATTATTGTTTATGGAATTTGCATTTAGATCAGGATTGAAAGCATTGCTGTTAGTTGAATTGGAGTTAGAAAAGACGGAGTTTTGAGGAAATAAAGAGCTGATGTTGCCATTTGGGAACAAGAGCTGGGAGTTATGGCCAAATTGATCATATCCAGGGGTTTTAATTGGACGAGAAGCTTGTTTTGTCATTACAGTTTTCTTGTAAGACAAGTTTGAAGGAGCACTAATTTGGGGTTGAGAGGCAACTTCAGCAAAAGATTTTTTAGAAGGAGCTATTAATTTGGAGGCATAGAGTATGAAACGCTATTGGAGGCCATATAACTTTTTATGTTTTTTTGGCGAGAAAGTTCGGGGCAGGATGGATGAGTGGCTGTGTGCGAGCCTGAACAATTGACGCAAGTGGGGGAATTGGAAGGGGAGGAGCATTGGTCTGCTAAATGATTTTCTGCGCATTTAAAGCAGCGGGGAGAGGAGCGGCACGATTGTTTAGAATGGCCAAACCGACAACAATTGAAACATTGGATTGTCGGGTACGAATAAATTTCCACCGGGAGAGAGTTGTGAAATAAATAAACGTGAGAGGGAAGGAACTGTCCTTCAAATGTCAGAACTACAGTTTGAGAGGGTTTCCAAACTACAGACTCAGATGATCGATCTTTGAAATTAAGACGCCTAGTCTTAATAACTTTTCCCGAAGATGCTGGAATAATGAGTTCTGAGATAAGCTCTTCTTCAGATAGGTCTACAGGAATGCCTCTAACGAGACCCAAGCGAGAGATATTGAAAGAAGGGATATAGGCTTTAAATTTTTTTGCAGAGAGGGAGTCGATGGAATTTATGAATTTATTGGCATTCAACGCGGATGTGAACTCAACACAAATGCGAAATCTGCCCTCTGATCGGATACCACCTGGGGAAATGCCAAGTGGTTTTTTTCCAATGAATTTACCAAATTCAAGGGGATGTAAAGAGTGGCCAGGAGAGTTGTTTTGAACATAAACTATGAAGGGAGCTTTTGCTGAAGTCGGATACAAAGAAAGAGGAGAAGCTACAGGAACTGAGACCTGTGAATAATCAGTTTTTGGAAGGTCGCAAACTTTCCTCTTTTTTGGAGTAGAGGATGGAACTTGAAGGTCTGTTATCTCTACCTCACTACCAATGTCAAAATTTGAAGGGTCAGGGGGAGCGGTATCAGGGGGTTTCTTCCCCATGGCAAAGGCCATTGGGGCAAAAGGATATAAAACAAAAATAAAATAACACTTACTGGACTTGGTCAGCAATAAACGAACTCAAAAGAGGACAAAAAACTAAAAATATTACTGACTAAATGCCAAAAATTCGATTTTTCGTATTAAAACGAAAAAACGCAACAGCGTTTTTCAACTGTCAAAATTCGAATCCACGTGCGAAGTCAAAATAGTCGTTAAGTTTTCTGAAATTATACAATTTTCTGCGTTATTTTCTCAATTTTTCTTTCTGCAAGAACCTTCTACAAACTATTAGAAAACTTTAAAAAAATATAATGAAATAGGTAAAGTCGTTCTGAAGTTGAAGTTGACCAAGGGAAGGAAAGAGGGATTCATTTTTATATACAGGTATAATAGGACGTACCCGAGGAATTTTAACCAGCGATTCCTGAGCATATTTGGAGTAAAAAATGTAAATGAAATTTTCGTCTCCAGTGACTTTTCATGACATTTTTTTTTCTTCAAATTAAAAAAAAAATTTCTTCCACTTGATGTCATTGGTTACTCAGCCGAGTAACCAACCAACCCCTCACCCCGCCTCCAACTGTCCAACACCTACCGTTTTTTATTGTTTTTGTAGAAAAAATAAATTAAAAAAACATCAAAATATCACCGGAGACTAAAATTTCATTTACATTTTTTTCTTCAAAAAATGTGAGGAATCGATGGTTAAAATCCCTCGGGTACGTCCTGTTACACCATATGATATTTGTATAGTGCAGTTTTGTGTTATTTCGCTTTAAGTGCGCTCTACAGTAATTAACTTAAAAACAATCTAGTATTCAGTCAAATTATTCCTATAGTGCTTGATCTAAAACTATGATACAAAAATGTACAATACAAAGCAAATATAATAATATTATTATATTTGCTTTGTATTGTAATAATATTATTAAACTTGCTTTAAATATTTATATTATTATTATATTACTATAATATTATTATATGATACAAAATGTACAATAACAGTGCAATCATAGCACAGGATAATAATAATTACTAGCATGACATAAAAAAGGTACAGTACATTATAAAGCAATGATAAGAGAACTACAATCAAGAGTGCTATAGCACAGGACAATAGTAGAGGATTCTAGCGTTGTTAGTCTATGTTTTATCTATGTCAGTTTATTTATCATTATCATTATTAAGATCGCTAAATGCATATGAAAATGTATTTTGAAGCCATAAGTATTTGAAATACAAATTACAAAATACTTCAGCATCAGGTAATTGAAATACCAATTACAAAATACATTTTTAGGAAGTAATTGAAATACAAATACAAAATACGTATTTGTATTTCAAATACTTATTTCAATTACAAGTAATTCAAATTGTACTGCCCAGCCCTGATTACCGGGTGATGTGCGTAGTGGGTAGGTGTGTGTGTGTGAGTACGTCTGTAGATGTGAGAAGTGGTGATGTATGTATGTAGTATGTTTGCGCCTTGAACAATTTACATTATTGACATGATGCTCTTTTTAAATTTGGGAAGTGAATCGGAGAAAATGTCGCTATTAGAATTTAGACAAACATTATTGAACATATGAAGAGCACGGATAATTGGTGAATTAGTTGCTGCATTTGTTTTATAATTATGCGTGTGGAATAATTCTGTATGACGTGTACGTCTTAAGGGTATGTTGAAATTAATTAGGGAAAGAAGTTCGGTAGAGTCGATGTTGTTATTTAAAATTCTATGTATGAATGTTAAATCAGCTATTGCTCTCCTTTGTTGCAAAGTTTGAAACGTGCGTTCAAAGTTATTGTTGAATTTAAAGGTAAGATATTTTATAAATTTGTGTTGAATGTTTTCTATGTTATCAATATACAATTTATTATGTATACTAGCTGACCCGACGAACTTCGTACCACCTCAGAACTGTTGAATTAAATTAAGTTTTTTTATTTTTTTTAATAATGTTTTTTTTTATAATATGTTTTACATGGTATTTACATGATAATTTTACATCTCAGGTTTTTTTTTACTACCCTTCCATTTAAAGCATTTGCTCGTGTATGGAAGGGGAGTGTACATAAATGTTATTGGTTAGTACTTAAATAATTCATTGTACAAAAATATATTTGAGCTGCAGTATTTATTTTGATAACAGTGTGTATTTAAAAAAAGAAAGAATGTTATGGAAAACTAAGGATATTTGTAAGATTAATTAAGTTACGGTAGTTTTTTCTTAAGAATATTTTTAAAATGTCTCTTGACAGAGAGCAGTATTCGGATTTTATCATTAATGCTTCTGATTTCTTCTGGTAGACGATTGAAAAAAGTTCTTCCCTGGTACGTGTAATGGTGCTGTGCAAAAGACGTATTTAGTTTTGGACATAGAAAAACATGTTTAAGACGAGTTCTGTTTTCATTTAAAAATGGATATTTATCTTTTTCTTTTATAATTTGAATTAATGAATTTTTAATATATAAATCTTTAAATGTGGGTAGGTACTTGAAATTCTTCAAACAGGGGTTCTGTTGGATAGTCCAAAGATTTTTTTAATATAATTTTAATAATTGTTCTTTGTATAATTTCTATTGGAAGAAGGTTACATTTATACGCGGATCCCCAACTAATAATAGTGTTTTGTAAAGTGGATTAAACTAAGGCATAGTAGATTAAATATAGATTTTATATCGACAGAAAACTTCTAATTCGTAAAAATACATATATTAATTTTCTGATTTTGTTTACTACCTGACATATTTGTTCCTTCCATTTCAGATTTTTATCGATAATTACTCCGAGATATTTAATTATATTTGTTGTTTTTAATATTGTACAGTTTGATTTGCAATAATTTTGGTTATGAATTTTAGTACTATTGTGTATGACAATGTAAAAATTTTTGGGAGCATCGTTTGGTTGGATTGCAAATGGAATTACAAATCTCTTTTCACTATTTAGTGATAGTAAATTAGTGTCGAAAAAATTCTTAAGCGTGTTGATGTCTTCTGTGGCCTTTAATTCTACATTTTCTCAAGTCTTTTCACTTATTATTAATACTGTATCGTCGGCATACGATATAATTTGACCATGTAAATGTTGAAAAAAAATATCGTTAACATATATGGTAAAAAGGATTGGTCCAAGCACTGTACATTGGGGGATTCCAAAGTTTCAAATCTCTTTATCACTATTAACACGATTGATTTTTACCACTTGAGGGCGGTTTTTTAAGTAGTTGGTGATCCATTTAATCGCGTTGCCTTTTATGCCAATATTATTTAATTTTTTTAATAGCATCTCATGGGATATGCTATCGAATACCTTTCTGAGGTCAATAAATATATCCGCACATTTTTTACCTTTATCTAATGATTCATAAATGTAAGAAGTTACGTTAGCAATGGCATTTTGTGTGCTGAGTGATTTAATAAAAACCAAACTGGTTTTTGTGTAGTATTTTATTATTATCTAGGAAATTTACCAATTGTTTTTTTACTATTTTTTCAAAGATCTTTCCTATGTTAGAAATTAGACAGATTGGGCGATAATTCGTTACTTGGTGTGGATCACCAGATTTAAAAATTACACAATGAAGCCATTATCGATGCCCAACTGTCCGTGTTTTGTTTTTGTCAGTATCAGAGATGGCGTTGTGTACGGATTTATATTTTTTGTGTTTTTCTTACTTTTCTCCTTACTTACGGGAATTTTTGAAAGGAAGCGGGTACGGGTGCCGCCGCCCAGGGAACCATTTATTGGATAACCAACACCTCTTCCGTAGGCCACCCCAAGTGGCTCGCTACGTTTGGTGATTTAGCAGGGTTGCCCGGGTTTATAGGGTAACTTTTGTGCGGGTCTTGGCGGTGGATGCGTCAGCTCACCTGCTGCGTGGCGAGCCGGATCGAGAGAGACTGATTGAGGGAGGCCTTTTGACCTTTCCAGCCGTATTCTCTCGACCAATGGGTCGAAAGAGTCTGGCTGGAAAGGTCAAGGTAATTGGTCAATTCCGGTTAACGCAATGGCCTTGCACCGCAGTTGGAGGGATGGGCTTACTCCCGGATACACTGACCTCCAGATTCCTACCCACCCCTCATGCCTTTTTCCATCCCAGAACTTCCTATCCTACCCTTCCTTAAAAAGACCCTCCACGCAGCATCCCCTAAGATGACATGGATTCTGAGTGGAGCTTACGTAAAAAAAATGCATTTCATTTCAGAGATTTATTTTTATTGTATTTTTCCTTTGGAGAGGTGCAGAGACATACGTTCACCGTTTGTTTCATCTTTGACTATTGACATTTAGTGTGTCAGAAAGAGGGGCAGCATTATATGATTAAGAACAAAAGCAAAACAATCAGTGCATTGACATTTGACGTTTTTTAATTTTTGGAATTCACGCACAGTTATATATTATACCTATCACAATATTGCTGCAGTTCTTTCAAAATATGAGAATTCGTTCCATACAAAATGTATGAAAAATTAATTTTCTTCATAACTTTCTTTTTCGTGAGGTTTTGCAATGTTTTAATAGTTATTCTGTTATCCGGGGCAGAGACAAACGCAACAAATCAAAGATCATCAAAATCGGTCCAGCTGATCTCGAGTTATAAATAGTGTAACTAACCCGACTTTGTTTTATATATTAAGATATGTTTTATTCTTTTTCGTTATAAATTTTTTGTAATATTCCTTTTTTTGTTCTTTAATCCATCTTTTAATTTTGTATCAGATTTTTTTTTGTTTCCTTCATTTTTTGTATCAAGTGAAAGATCGTTAAAAGCTTTTATTGCCCGGTGTTTTTGTCCAAAGCTTGTGTTTACCTATACAGTACAGTATGCAAAAGTTCAGTTAAAAAAATCTACTAAAGAGAAAACATTACTTTTATTACATTATTTTTTCATTATTGGAAATGCTTCCATACCTGATGGTCTCCTGCTGTTTCCTTCTTGTTTATTTATCTACTTGATTACGTAGACATACAGTACATTATGTTACAAGTACTGAGGTAAATTAAATTTTACTTAATTAAAGTGCCCATTACTAGGGCCGTATTTAAGCACAGGCTAATGCAGCCTTTGGGCCCACATCACAAATTTTGGGAGTTTTTTCTTTGAATTTTGGTAGCCCCCTTCGCCTTTGGGTTTGATACTATCAAGTATAGAAGTGTTCGCGTTGTGACACAAATAACAGGCTACATAATATTACAATACAAAAATTGATTTTCGGTATTTTATTTATTAGCGTTATAAACAGTCTGTACAAAATTCATAAATGACAGTGATAATAATATGTATGTCATAGACCAATAAAATAACGACAAATTGAAATTTAGAACCATAATATCTACTCACATAATCTTGACTCACAATCCGGAGGTCGCGGGTTCGAACCCGGCATGCGCAAATAAATTTTATTTGATTAATTTGTGTTATTTCACAATTAATTCATTTAAAATAATATATAGTATATTTGCGGCATGTTCCAGAGTGGAAGATACTATCAGTATCGCCCTGGTGTAAGACCACCATTCAGAATTGAAACGTTGCTTGAAAATGGCTTTAGCCGTGTTTGGTGACCAGATCTGAATAGCCAGGAATTTCCCCACCTTCCTCTTCCCTATCTCCTTCCCCTCCCCCCTGCCTTCAGCCTCACAACATACCCCAATTGGGGATGCCATAGTCTCACTGGATCCAGACGGGAGCAGTTGAGATTCTTGTGCGGTATTCACTGTAAAAAAAAAAAAATAATAATAATAATAATAATTTAAATTAAAAAAAAATAAAAAAAATTATACAAAAATACACAATACCTATACCCGATATAAACAATTCTGATAAAGTGCATCTTCTAACTTAAATCTATAAAAAGCAATTAACTGAAAATTTTCAAGGGTTTACATTTAAATTTTGATGGATATCAATGATATATTTCAGGAAGTGATTTTATTTGAATTCGAACTCCTAAAAGTAGGAGAGAAAATGTGGTGATACTAAAAATAAAAAAGAGAAATACAGAAATCAATGAAATATTAAGTTATTAGTTAAACATGTGGCATTCAATAGTGTTATTTTTTATGCATGCTGTGAGTTTATCAAGGTTTGTATTAAACACATCGATGTTTAGGCATATTCTGTTAAATGTGCTACAGCTTCTTCTTACAAATACATTTTCAAGATAATTTGTCTTGCTCTTAGGGATATAAAAGGTGTCGGGAGATCGAGTAACTCTTAATGGACATCTGAAATGAATATTTTGTAGTAAGTACGGGCTATCAATGAAGTTATAAATAATTTTATAGAGCATTAATAGGTCTCTGATATCTCGGCGTTGATCAAGAGATTTAAGGTTTACATAGTTTTCATCATTTCGCACGCGATAAGAGACATACATATTTCATAAATTTTTCTGAACTCTTTCTATATTTATGTATGCTGTGTCATTTCGCGTACCTGACTAAAAGATGTGTATATCGTTGCTCACATTTTAAGACATTTTCAATTTGGGAGGCGGGTCTGGGTACCGCCACCACGGGAACCATTTATTGGATAACCAACACTTTTGTCATAAGTCACCCCAAGTGGATCACTACGTTTGGGGACTTTGCAGGGTTTCCCGGGTTTGTGAGGTTTGTCCGGGTCTTGGCGGCGGATGCGTCCGCTCACCAGTTGCATGGCACGCTGGATCTGGAGGGAGGGAGTCCCTTTGACTTCTCCAGCCGTACTCTCCCGGAACATCGCCTTGCACCGCAGTGGGGAATGGATTCATACGTCCGTCACTCCCGGACACACTGACCCCCAAATTCTTCCCAGATCTTCCACTCTTTCCTTTCCTAAAAATACCCTCCACATAGCATCTCAAAAGATGACATAGGCCCTAATGGGAATTACCTTCCCCAGTGTGGAGCTAATGTAAAAAAAAAATAACACTGCACATCTCATTTTTCACAGGTTTTCAGGAGGAACAAAAAACTGCTTGGTTTATTTAACAAAAATACCACATCTTGAAAAATAGCACAATTTGAAAAAAAACAGTCAACTAATATCTAGGGAACAGTTATTTGGAGAATCATTTTTTTTTTCATTAAAAACATATGGTTAGTTATTTTAAATGACATTTGCAGTGTAACACACAAACAAGGCTAAGGAATAATGAGATGTGCATTGTTCTCAAATAACAAAACAAAAATAACTATATATGTATAAGAGCATTAAAAAATTGCAATAATTTTATTCTTATTATTGAATAAAACTTTTGTTAACTACTAATTATTGAATTGAATTAAAACTAACATTTACTGCTAATTATTGATTACAAAACTTTGTATAAAAGGAGCGGTGATTGGTCAAAACATTTGTTTGTCGATTCAAAGGCACTGCCTTTTTCGCCTATCATAAACGAGCCTTCCCTTAAATGCTCATTGCGCACACAAATGTAATCAATATGTCCATGTGCGTCATTAGGTATATTTAGTTCATGCTTTTGACGCATTATAGAAAGGCAGGTGACTGATTTCTTGCAATAATTTCATAAATTTAAATATTATTTATATTTTTTTATGTGAGTAAGATAGGAAAGGCAGTGCTTATGTACCTATATGGAATGGTGCCTCTGGTACGTATGTAGTTTCTCTGAGTTGCTCCGGGCTGCAGTCTAAGATTGCCCTGACGAAAGCCAACCTCTCTTATCCAATAGTAAAAAGAAGTAACAACAATAAGGAAAAAAGTAAATATTAAGAACATCTCTCATCCAATAGTAAAAAGAAATAACCTAAAACAATCACATTTATCACATTCTGTTTATCAGTAAAATAAGTGTGCACTGCGGTGATTAATCTATTATTTGTATCTTTATAATGTTATCAATTTAAATAGTGCGCAAGATTAAATGTCAAACAAGCTATTAAATTTCCACTGGGCTATCACTTGCATAATTAACGCCCTATTAACCCCATGACATTGACTAAACACACTAAATCTATCCATTTAGATTTCAAGTTGTCAATCTATATAGGTTCCCTGGTAATCTGTTTTTGAAATCCCTGTGAAAGGTCAAGTAATAATGACTATTGATAAATTGCATGAAATTACATACTTTAGCTATGATTAGTGCCATTAGGCCAGGTACTCCTAACATTCTTCTATTATTATCTATTTATCATTCTCTGTTATTTCGTCGTACAATATTGAATACTGAATTCCCAAGAGATTAAGGCTGAGAAAGTCAGAGAGAGAAACATTGGGTACCTGACTATTCAGCAGAATCATGTAGTCAATATTAGTATGAAAAATGTGTCATAAATGATGTCTTAAAGCGTGTCACCAACATTGTTCACCCATACACACCAAACGCATAGCTTTCACTGGCTCCGCTGCTTTGATAGTATATATATGCAGCACTATAACAATATTAGGTAGATTAATATTTAAAAACTGTTTTTTTAAGCACCTCATGTAAAATGTATATCCCGTATAAATCTATATTTCTAAAACCACCTATCAAAAGTTGACCTGCCACATGGTTGGTAGATATTATCACTGTTGACATGTCACATGGTTGTTAGATATTATCACTGTTGACCTGTCACATGGTTGTTAGATATTATCACTGTTGACCTGCCAAGGTTGTTAGATATTATCACTGTCGACCTGCCAAGGTTGTTAGATGTTATCGCTGTTGAATTGTCACATGGTTGTTAAATGTTATCACTGTTGACATGTCTCATGGTTGTTCAATATTATCACTGTTGACCTGCTACATGGTTGTTAAATATTATCACTGTTGATCTGACACATGGTTGTTAAATATTATCACTGTTGACCTGCCATACTTGTTTGAATATTATCACTGTTGACCTGTCACATGGTTGTTAGATATTATCACTGTTGACCTGCCAAGGTTGTTAGATGTTGTCGCTGTTCAATTGTCACATGGTTGTTAGATATTATCACTGTTGACCTGCCAAGGTTGTTAGATGTTCTAGCTGTAGACCTGTCACATGGTTGTTCAATATTATCACTGTTGACCTGCTAAGTGGTTTTAGATATTATCACTGTTGACCTGCCATACTTGTTTGGTATTATCACTGTTGACCTGTCGCATGGTTGTTAGATATTATCACTGTTGACCTGCCAAGGTTGTTAGATATTATGGGGGTTGTTTTACACTCTCATAATAATTATTAAATCTATTCTAATATGTAGGGTTCTGTTAAAATAAAATAAGAAGATTGGTACTCACTTGGTTTATTGACAAATAACAATTACTAAATAATAATTAACAGAGATGTTGCTTGGTGCACCTATTGTCGCGGAGTGACAGGCCGTGCCGCGTCTCTCCCCACCTCGCGTCCCAATGGTGGTGAGAGTATCGATACTCCACATGCCTCCCCTCCTAGAATGATGATCATCCTTCCTGAAGTCCTCCTTGAATCCTCTAGCAGGTGGATGAAATATTGGACTGAAGAGGTATATGTACATGACGGAGAGACAGAAGATTGTATGGAATGAAGGGCACAAATGTTCGAAGATATCTTGTGCTTAGTATGCCCATCTTTCAGGGAATCTAACTCGCCTACCCGATCGAGTTGTTCTCTCTGGTGTTTTCTCAGGAACTTTTATTGTTGTGGTCGGTTTAATAGTAGAGATTTCTTTCTCCTCCAAATCTGTTGGGAGAAAAGCAGGTTTTAGCCTATCAATGCTTATGTACTTTTGGTGGCCGCGTATTTTCACACATTCTTCTGACTCCAGATCAGAAGGTTGCGTGTTCAATCACGTCGGGGTCACCAAATTTATGGGGGTTGTTTTACACTCTCATAATAATTATTAAATCTATTCTAATATGTAGGGTTCTGTTAAAATAAAATAAGAAGATTGGTACTCACTTGGTTTATTGACAAATAACAATTACTAAATAATAATTAACAGAGATGTTGCTTGGTGCACCTATTGTCACGGAGTGACAGGCCGGGCCGCGTCTCTCCCCACCTCGCGTCCCAATGGTGGTGGGAGTATCGACACCCCACAATATTATCACTGTTGACCTGCCACATGGTTGTTAAATATTATCACTGTTGACCTGCCATACTTGTTTGGTATTATCACTGTTGACCTGTCACATGGTTGTTAGATATTATCACTGTTGACCTGCCAAGGTTGTTAGATATTATCACTGTTGACCTGCCACATGGTTGTTAGATATTATCACTGATGACATGTCACATGGTTGTTAGATATTTTCATTGTTGACCCGCCAAGGTTGTTAGATGTTATCGCTGTTGAATTGTCCCATGGTTGTTAGATATTATCACTGTTGACCTGTCAAGGTTGTTAGATGTTATAGCTGTTGAATTGTCACATGGTTGTTAAATTTTATCACTGTTGATCTGTCACATGGTTGTTCAATATTATCGCGTTGACCTGCTACGTGGTTGTTAGATATTATCACTGTTGATCTGACACAAATATTATCACTGTTGACCTGCCATACTTGTTTGATATTATCACTGTTGACCTGCCACATGGTTGTTAGATATTATTACTGTATGTGACCTGCCACATGGTTGACATTAAAAATGTACATTTTTTATTTCTCTTTTAATATTACTATTATTTTTAAATGGGCATATATTTGTTTCCTCCCCCCTACAATATGGGTTTCTTCAAGACCCATGTTCACTCCTTCCTCTCGGGAGTAGGCCCTAAGGGATTTATTTTACTCACGGCCGCCTGTGTGGAGTTAATGTAAAAAAATATATATGTATATATTTTTTTGTGTTTGTATGAATTGCATAACATGTGCATGTACATTTATTTATTTATTATTAGTTTCAATAGCAAGGTTTGTACATGTATGTATAATGTATA
This sequence comes from Limnephilus rhombicus, assembly GCA_929108145.2. NCBI lineage: Eukaryota > Metazoa > Arthropoda > Insecta > Trichoptera > Limnephilidae > Limnephilus > Limnephilus rhombicus. The sequence goes on from OV815291.1 coordinate 12,223,177, forward strand.
GTTTGTATAGGTTCTTTTTTTTTTCACAGACCTCCTCACTAGGATTTCCTGTTCTGAGGTGGCCTGTAGTTTTTTTTAAATATTTGTATTTGGTTATGGATTGTCTTTATATCGTCTTCACGATGTTTGTAATTTTATTATCACTTTGATCTCTCAGCCATGTTTTTACTTTTGTTTTAAATATATTCATTTCCTTTATATTTTTGATTTGATCTGGTAGAGCATTGTATAATTTCATAGCATGGAATTTATTATTTCTCTGTCCAAAAGATGTGTTCAAACTGGGAGTAACCAGGATGTTATTGCTTACTGCCCTGGTTGAGTATTTATGTTGGGCAGTGGAGTATACATATATGTTTTTTTTCAGTTTAAATAAAATATTTTTTGAATAAAGTTTCTGTACATTGAAGACTTGAAAGTTATTAAATATTTCTTCCGTCGGAGTTCTAAGCGGAACTTTCAGTATTGTCTTTAGTACTCCTTTTTGGGCTATATTGAGTCGCTCTGTGTGAGTGCTCAAGGCAGACCCCCATCCAGTTATACCGTACTCTATTTGTGATTGACACAAAGCATAGTATACTTTTTTAATATCGTTTATGTTGAGGATATTACGAATGTTTCTAAAGAAGTATATGTACCTAGTTAGTTTTTTTGTAATTACGTCAATTTGTGAGTTCCATCGGAGATTATCATCAATCTCAATTCCAAGATATTTGATGCTTTTGGAGTGTGCTATAGTGGGACAGAGGCATGATAAGCCTAGATTTTGTTGATAAATTCCTTGGCATGTGTGTAATTTGAGATTTAAGTCCTCCGACGGCTGCCCTCTGGCTGTTATAGAAAATGTAAGATATTTTGTTTTATTAACATTAAGCGTGAGGGAATTTCTTTTAAGCCAGGTTTGCAGGAGACTAAGCCCGTGTTCCGCTTCTTTGTAAGTATTTATCCAATCTTTTTCGTTAAATAAAATTACTGTGTCATCAGCAAAACTAATAATTTTTCCTCTTGTTTCTAGGTTACAGATATCATTGATGTATATCAAAAACAATATTGGTCCTAGTACACTTCCTTGCGGTACGCCATGGTTGATTAGGAGAGGTTCGCTTTTTCTCTTATTAATTTGAACGCTCTGTGTACGCTCCATCATATAGCTTTTTAGCAAGTTTAGTGTTGTATTTGTCATACCAATTTTTGTAAGTTTAGCAAAAAGTATTTTGTGGTCTATTGTATCAAAAGCCTTTTGTAAGTCTATGAAGATTGCCAAAGTTTTTTCTCCACTGTCTAAACTTTTAGTGATCATATCTGTAATTTTTTCTATGGCGTCACTAGTACTTAAGTTCTCCCTAAAACCATACTGTGTTTCCGATAATATTTTATTGTCTTCTAAGTAGGATAAGAGTTGTTTTTTTAATATTCTCTCCAATATTTTTGAAAATGTGTTGAGTAGGCTTATTGGTCGGTAATTGTTTATGTCATTTTTACATCCTTGTTTAAAAATTGGTATAACAGTAGCCTTTTTGAGAGCCGTAGGGAATATGCTTTCAGTTATAGACAGGTTGACTAAGTATGTTAGAGGTATGATAAGTTCTTTACAGAGATATTTTATTGCATTGGTTGTGATTAAGTCCTCCCCCGAAGAAACATTTGATTTTAGAGAAGAAATTGTGTTTTTGATATCATCAGCTGTAATTTGCTTAAACTCGAGTTTCTTTCCTTGTTCAGGGGGTTCATTTATTAGTATAGCGTCATTACATTGTGTAGCTTGCTTTGCTAGATTTGATCCTATATTTATACATAAGTTATATCCTACTATATCAGTACTCGTCAGCAGGGTTGCCGATTTGTGGGTAATTCCCCAAATTGCGGGGAATTTTTAAGATTTTTTCAAGAATTGGGTATTTTGCGGGGAGCACCGTTTTGCGGGGAAAATGCGGGGATTCGGGGCATTTTTTGATCATCCAACCTTTTTGAAAAATATGTATATTCGGTGGATGATTTCGTAGTTTATTATATGGCAGCATTGTAACATTTATTTCTAAACAATAATAGTCAGGGGATTCCTGAAGTTAACTAACTCTAAGGCTGGGGTTAGACTCATAATTAATTTTATAAAGGCGAAAGTTTGTATAGATGTATGTTTGTTACTCTTTCACGCAAAAACTACTGAATTTAATTTAAAAATTTTTTCACTAATAGAAAGCTACATTATTTGCGAGATCTATAGGCTATATTATATTGGTAAGCTCTGGCGTTATGAATAATCTCTGACGTTATGAAATTATTTATCTTACGTTTTCTGTCCCTAACAACATCGATTTATTGCAAACATCAGAAAAAAAGCAAAGCAATAAATTGTCGCCTTGGAAAAAATGTTTTTTTTTTTTTTTTTAATTAGGCAATTCACTCTAAAAAGAGTGCTTTGTTGGCGTCGTACTTAATAACTTTCTCTAAAAATGAATCACCGAAATGTATGTATGCGCAATGCGCATAAACCCGAACGACTGCACCAAATTGGATAATTTTTTTTTTGTTCGTTATTTTGTATAAAACTACCGTTGAGTTCTGGCATTATGAAATTTGTATAAAAAATTATAATAGATGGCACGCGAGCAGTTTGAAAACAGAATGTATCGGGAATGAATGTGTGGAATGCGAGAGGTGAGTGGGGGGAGGGAGGGAGGGTGTTGGTGGATGGGGAAATGGGAGGGGGAAGAGGGTGGTGGGGAGGGGGTTAGGGGAGGGAGAGGGGGGAGGGAGGGAAGGCGAAATGGGAAGGATGGAGGAGGGTTTGGGGGTAGGGGGTGGGGGGAAGGGGGTTGACGGGGGGAGTGGTGTGGGGAGAGGGAATGTGGAGGGGTAGGGGGTGAGGGGTGGGGTGGGGGGAGGGAGAGGGGGGAGGGGGTTGATGGGGGGAGTTGAGTGGAGAGAGGGAAGGTGGAGGAGGCGGAGTGGGGTGGGAGAGGTGGGAGGGTAGGAAGGGGGAGGGGTGGAGGAAGGTGGAGGGAGGTGGAGTGCGGAGGGGTATGGGGTGGGGGAGGCGTCGGTGGAGAAGGAGAGGGAGGGAGAGGGGGGTTGATGGATGAGTGGAGTGGGGAGAGGAAAGATGGAGGGGGAGGAGTGGGGGGAGGGGTGGGAAGAGGGGGAGAGGGGGAGGGGGGTTGTTGGAGGGGAGTGGAGTGGGGAGGAGGCGGAGTGGGAAACCCTAATACCATGCAAGCAAAGCTGCGGGGAGTATATATATATATATAAGTACATATATATTCTGTAAATTAACACATTGAAAAACTACTAAAATAGTTTATTGGGACTTTTATTAAATTATTTCTTTCGTTTTATATTATACATTTTTTTTAAATAAATATTTTTATAAAATAGAATATCAGCAATAATATTGGATAATTTGTAGAGCGTCATTTTTGGGAAAAATCACCTCGAGAGCTACATTCAATTTTCTTTATATATTAATCTAGGACAGTCAATTTTTAGAAATTATTTCTATATTATAAGAAATTTGAAGTGATGATTATTTATTAATTAATTATATTACATTTTTGTTTAAAATATCGATTTAAACTATAAAAAAGTTGTGACGAAAATGGTTTTCATTTTAATCGGTCAGTAAATATTATCAGTAAGTATGACAAATGATAATTTCTGCCTGCAAATTATAATATTCCTTGACAATGACTTGTCATTTTTTTTGCTGACTGATAAAAAGTAATTGCACCAGTTGAAAAACAGACAAATATTCCCCGGGGAAGACCAGTTAACTGTAATTTGATAATGTTGAATAGATTTTATTTCGTTGTATGTATTGCCTAATAATATATCACCACCCAAGAGAAATTAACAATAATTTATTCACAATTTAGAATTTAAAAAATTAAATTATTTTTATAGTATACTAACCTTGTAAAAATTATAAGTGCGCCCCACTGTTGAATTTGGCAGCCACTTCGCAAAATCTTAATATATAAAAATGATTGTTTCTTTGTTTGTCCCTTACGCTTTCCTAAAACATTCATCCGATTGCGATGAAACTTTGGGGTTTTGATGTGCGCATGCCCGCGATGCTTTCTATATATATTAATGATCTCTGCATTATGAAGTTATTTCCTATGTTATTCATCCGATTGCAATGAAACGGGGAATTAATGTGCGCATGCTCGCGATGGTTTCTATATATATTAACGATCTCTGCATTATGAAATTATTTCCTACGCTAATCATCTGATTGCAATGAAACTTTGGTGATTTGATGTGCACACCCCCACAAAGCATACGTACCTCTGCCATAGGTCACCCCAAGTGGTTCACTACGTTTGGTGATTTAGCAGGGGTGCCCGGGTTCATGGGGTGAGGTTTGTCTAGGTCTTGGAGGCGGATGACCAGGACATACTGAACCCCAGATTCCTACGCACCCCTTAAACCCTTTTCCTTCCCAGAACTCTCCTCTCCTTCCTTTCCTTAAAAAAAACCCTCCACACAGCATCCTCAAAGATGACATAGGCCCTGAGGGAAATTATTTTCCTCAGGGCCTCCTGTGTGGAGCTCATGTAAAAAAAAAAAAAAAAAAGTGAGCTCTGAACATTTGTACAAAAAATTTGCAATAGGTGGCGAGTTGTTGAAAAATTAGTGTATTTCATATAGTTCATAGACAGGGCGGGAAGGAGGAAAGGGGTGGGGAATCCGGGAGGCAGAGGGAAATGAAGGAGGAAAAAGGAATAACACGGAAGGGGAATAGGAAGGTGGAAGGGGAATGGGGGCGGGAATGGGACACACAGGAAGAAACAATTTATTTTTTTAACGCATGCCGTGTACTCACTAAAAAACCCTTGACTGTGTGCAGAAACCGGGCGATCCATTTGACAGGCTCCCCTAAATTAACAAACAGATTACAATCTTTAGAGCTCAGGCGTCAGGTGAGAGTGTTGTCCTAGTTCTACCGGTATTACAATGGAAGATGCTTCTAAGAACTAGCGTCATTGATCCCCTCAGCACGCCAAATGCACACGCAACATTTGTCACATGAGAAGGGGTTGTTTCCACGACTTGTTTTTGAGTTAACAGCTCGGCTGTGGAACGATCGGCATCTATGTTTTCTTGCTCTTTACACACAGTGAGAGACTTTACCATTCAGAATCGAAACAACGTTTGAAATAGTTTTAACAAAGTTTATTATCCAAATTTGATTAGCCAAGTATTTCACAACCTTCCTCTTTCTAATCTCCTTCCTCTTCCCTTTAGGGGGCGTTCAAGTATTATGTAATGCAATTTTTGAAGATTTTTGACCCTCCCTCCCCCCCATGTAACGCGCTGTAACGTTTTTCCGTACCCCCCTCCCCCTAAACGTTACGTAACGACCAATTGACCATTTTTACCTGTAAGTCACAATTATGTCGCGCAAATATTGGAAAGTCGCTTAAATAAATAAAACAAGAGATTTGGAGAACGAAAAGGATTGCCAACTTGGAAAATTTGAATTCCCTATTTTTTTTTATCTAAAAAAAGAAAAAATACTTGAACGGCCCCTTAGCTTCGAAATTTTTGATGCCTAATCTCATATCTATATTCATATCCTGATCATCGACTAAAGAATAACACAAGAAATGCAATGTGGGCGTGTTTTGTAATCCAAAAGTCTGTCCAATTGGCCCTTAAATTTCAAATTCATCCTGTGTTTTATATATTCATTTTCATTTTTATTTTTTTTTTAAGAAAGACAAACATTCCTGGGTTACGAATAACCTAACAATTTTGAAAATCTCCTACTACCACCACAGTAAGTGGAAAATGTTGCTTGTGTTGTGATGGAAGACTTAGCCAGCCGAGGAATTGAACACACTGTGCCTGGCTCATTATGAAATTCAAATGGGATGGCGACATGCGATGTCAGGCAAGTGTAAGAGAGACAAAATTTGTGCTGAATGGACTATAACCCGTAAGATATTACATCAGTGGCGATATTGATTACCATTCAAATCTTCATGGAGGCGCTTCTAGTGTATTTTATCTAATCAGTGGGCTCGGTACATTTGGGACTTTCCTTGGTAGTCATATAAAATATAAATAACTGTGTTTTAAGTTATGATTTCAGATTTTCACAGGCTTTTTTTTAACATTAGCTCCATACAGGAGGCTCTGAGTAAAATAATCCCCCCCAGGGCCTATGTCATCTTTGGGGATGCTGTGTGGAGGATCTTTTTAGGAAAGGAAGGAGAGGAAGTTCTGGGAAGGAAAAGGGTATGAGGGGTGGATAGGAATCTGGGGGTCAATGTGTCCAGGAGTGACGGACGTATTAATCCATCCCTCCCACTGCAGTGCAAGGCGATATTCCGAGAGAGTACGGCTGGAGAAGTCATAGGGACTCCCTCAACCATTCTCTCTCGATCCGGCCTGCCATGCAGCTGATGGTTAGACTCATCGGCCGCCAACTCACACCCCCTGAACCCAGGCACCCCTGCTAAGTCACCAACAATAGCGAACCACTTGGGGTGACCTATGGCAGAGGTGTTGGTTATCCAATAAATGCCTCCAATAAATGCCAGCCATCCAATGCGGTATCCATACCCGCCTCCCAAATTAAAAATCATGATTCATTTTTAGGTTATTACGCAGTGTTGCACTTCCTCCTTCTTTAGCCAAACGCTTTGGATAGCATGCAGTGTTCATCATCAAGGCAGATATTGCAGATGATGGACACTGTGACACGTTGAGAAAACGCAACATGGCATTATAACCCAAAAATTATTCATTACAAGTGTTAAATGTTTGTTATAATTTTAGTATTACGATGTTATTGTTCATCTAGTGACCTATATAGATATAGATAGGTACGTAACGCAATATTTTTAAAATCTATTAATATAAATACAATAAAACATGAAAAGAACTAATTAAATGATAATATGTAGTTAATTTCTTGAATGACCATCAAAATTCGACTTAGGCTTACGAGATAACATTTACCCACTAAAATTTAACAAATTTGTTCAAATTTGGCAGAAAAAATTTATTAAAACCAGAAAAAACACTATTACTATTATCATAAGTAAATATTATGAAAAAGATTTGAGGATTTTGCGTAATAAGCAAAACTTATCTAATGTTATTATCAACAATCAATCAAAATAATACATAAACCATTTAAATATACCAAGCTTTGCTTTGGTTTTAAAACATGACTGCATACGCAATAATAATATTATATTAACTGATATTATTTACGCCAGTATGATTGTTTTTAGGAAAGGTTTGCTGACGTCATGATATGAGTTTTGTGGGATCATATTTAAGTGTGGAGTTGGTCGGGTCGGAGCCATTTGTGACAAGTTCTTGATTGGGTTGAGATATCAATAGTTATTGAATAATTAATTCATTTTAATTTGTCAAATCATTATGGCTACTCAAGTGGTGAGTTTATGAGTAAATATATATATTTAAGAATATGTATTTTTAAATCCATGTGTTTTAAATCGCTTTAGATAACAGTGATATGTTTTATGAACAATTTTTACTTTAAATGGAGTTCTACAAACTAATGCATAATTTTTTTATAATTACCTATACTTTGTAAGACATTTTATAGGCGGGCTTATTAGACGCCTTTATATTTATTGTGACGGTAAAAACAGGCAATGAATGCACATTCTTTATCGTTATAATGCTGCAGCTCTTTCTTAAACATTGAATAATGATAACACAGAAGATGAGATACACAAAATACAAACGTGTGTCCGTTTCTTTCAAATTAGTACTTTTTTCCTTTGGATGAAACAGACATATTCTAATATTCTTTGAATTTAAGTGTCATTTTCAAAATTCAACTCAGAGAAGCGATGAAGTATCTACCTACAATATTATAATTAAACAGACATTATTTTTGCCTTTTCAAAATTGGAACTGATTGTCAAGAATTCAGACTATCGTGTGAGACTTGACTGGTCTCTACACTGGTATGTACTAAAAATGAACAAATAATATATGGATATAGCTTGAAATAAATTTTAAGAAAGGGTAACACTGCTAAATTTAATTTTGAATTGAATCAATATTTAACAGGCCTTTCAAGTGTAAAAAAAAAGAAATTGTGTTAATTGGTTATTTGACAACAATACCCCTTTGGTATTTTGAGAATTTACTGTTACTTGAATGTGTACCAAAAAGTAGTACTGTTTTTGAATGTATACCAAAAGGAGTACTGTTTTTTAATGTAAACCAAACTGTAACACTGTTTTTGAATGTCTACCAAAAGGTAGTACTGTTTTTAAAATATACCAGAAGATAGTACCGTTTTTTAATGTATACAAAAAGGTAATACTGTTTTCGAAAGCAGGTAAAGAAGCTTTCAGATTTTAATATTACGAACAAACATAATGTGCAATTAAAAATATTATATTTCTGATTTTAAAAATGGAAGAATTTGTATTAGAATTGTTTTTATCGCTAACTGATTTTTTTTCTTGTAAACTGTAGAAACACCACTTTAAATGAAATTTAAAATAAAATTATTACACAAATGTATTATAAAGGTTATCGTCACTTTACTGTTTTCCTTTCTATACATTTTTTTACGGTCAATGACTTTTTGGAATATATTACAATTATTTGGAAGTGTATTGTAAACTGTTAGATGCAAATACAAAGCGTGGTTTGCTTCTTTCCAACACTGCTTAAATCATGTATCTCACCGTAACCCAAAAGAAGATTAGAATTACTTTTACGAGTCTGCTTCAGTTTGTGCCATAATTTATTTTTTATTTATTATATTTATTATTTATTTATTATAGGTAGATACAAAAGAAAGTACAAATAACATATTAGGAAACTGTCCAACTAGGAAAGTTTCCCGTTCCAGGACAGACAAATTGACAGGTTTAGTTCATATTATTCCAAGAAATGTACATAATTACATAACAAACAAAAAATAGAAAAAGTAACCTGGTAGCATACATTATTATACTCGGATTTACCGAATTAACCTGGTAACGTATATAATATAATATATTCGGATTTACAGAGTATGAGATAAGCAGGTAAGTTAGTAGTAAGTATTGAAAAGTATAAACCAGGTACCTGATAACAAGTTGGAGGAATTACATAAAGATTTACAACATAAACATGAGTTAATGCTATTATTATAAAGATATGTAGTTATGTTAGGTTATGTGTTTGAAATGTGAACTTATAATACATAGTACACTTATAAGCGAAACTATATTAAAATTTACAAAATCAGATAAAATTTGTGTATGTAATAATATATCTGTTTTTTTTTTTTTTTTTAATTAGATATTTATGCGTTAGAACTACAATGTGTAATAAATTATGTGCAAACATGATTATTTTCACTGATTTAAAACATGTTTCCAGTACAAATTTGTTTATTTATTTGTTTATTAAGACATACGCACCTTATGAAAAAATTTATAAGGTAAATTAAATAAAATTATTCCATGGTTTGGTACCTAATACATAGTCCATGAAATTTCATTAGGTGATTTCTCCTGAGATGTGAACGATTCTTGATTGAATTAATGAGTAATACGGAGAGGTTAAATTTGAATTTCTGTGATTTTCCCAATCTAACTATGATAATAACCTATAAATAACCTTCAGGAGTCCGTCGTCACTATGATGGATCCATCTGTTCTGATGCGTCCTGAGGCCGTGTTCAACGGCAAACCGCTGAAGGCCTTCCGAGACTATTCCATCGATGAGAATGACCCTGTAAAGGAGCGCGTCCGAAAGACCTACAAACTAATGCACACGCACCAGACTGTCAACTTTGTCAAAGGTAAATACAAACTTAATTTCTTTTTTCTGAAATGGTTTTTATGAACTTTTTTTAATGTGAAATAATATCAAAAGGGGGCTGGAGAGAGATCGTAGTGGACATTTTTAATTTCTTAGGAGGAAACCCGGTCGCCGAGAAATTTGAACAATGGGTATTTTACCAAAGTATCGCTGTCACTGTTGCTCTTACTCCCCTGAATATTGAGCAAAAAGGGACAACTGCACCTCAAGCTGATAATACCTAAATAAAATCATCAAAATTGACATTTTTTGGTGTTCCCCATTTTTCTCCTCCAAAACTGGACCGATTTTAAGGCGATCCAATAATTCAGGAAAAAATCGAAATCGGAATTCACGCCCTTTTATGGGAGGAGTTTGAAAATACTTAAGAAAAAGCTTTTGGAAACGTTGGAAAAGGTATTTAAGAACTTTTTTTTACAGGTTGATTTCGTAAAAACCTGTAAAAAAACATTAACTCCCTTTTTACGCATTGTTTATTGTAATAAAACGGAAATTTAATATTGATTTCACAAAATCAAGCGACGCGGAGGCACGCGTCCATCTTTCGCTCCGTTCGGGGCGTGACTGAGGTATGGCGACTGTGGCGTGGACAGTAGTTCTTCGGTGGACGCCATAGGGTTCACTTTGAATAACCAAATTCGTCGACTAGCGGCCGTATTGTAAAATAACAAGGCGAAAATGCATATTTTGTTTTATTTTGGGAAGATCGGGTGTAAATATCAACTTTTTTTGCGATTATTATAAAATAAACTGTATTTGCCACATTATACAATAAAACCATATCCGAAAAGGGGTTTATTGAAAGTGTGTTTTTAGACCTTATACTTTATTTTTTTATAGGCTTATTAAAAGACTTATAAAAAAAATTACCGATATTTTTAAGGGCCAAGGTATGTTCTACACCCAGTATTTAATTGAAGCATCTATAATACTTCTAAGCGGTCAAATTTTCAAAACATATGATTTTGTATGATTTTGCATTATTTACTATGACTTCATCTTAAAGATTTTTTTACTATCTGTATTAGAAGAAAATACTCTAATAATGTCTGTAAGTTTTGCTTTGTACGTTATGCTTTGCAATTATTATTATTATATAGAAGATGTACCTAATAATAATGTTCACAAAAATTATTCTTAAAGATTTCTGGTTGGATTCCAAATTCCAGATAAGATGGACAAATGGCTGAAGTTCAACCATGTGAAGAGCAGCATCAAGGAGTCCCTGATCCGGCTAAATGATCTGGTGGATGAATCTGACCCTGACACGGATGTACCCAACATCGTGCACGCCTTCCAGACAGCAGAACGCATTCGCCAAGAGCATCCTGACCTCGACTGGTTCCATCTGACGGGACTGATTCATGATCTAGGCAAAGTGAGTTCAACTTAATGTTTATGTTATGGTTACATTTACACAATTCACAATTTGGGAGGCGGGAATGGGTACCGCCGCCTCGGTAACCATTTATTGGATAATTAACACCTCTGCCACAGGTCACCCCAAGCGGTTCACTACGTTTGGTGACTTAGCAGGGGTGCCCGGACTCATGGGGTGAGCTTTGTCTAAGTATTGGCGGTCAATGCATTTGCCCACCTACTGCATGGCGGGCCGGATCGAGAGAGATTGGTTTTTATATGAATATCGCACAAGAGTCTCTAACTACTCCTGTCTGGAGCCAGTGAGACTATGGCATCCCCAATTGAGTATGTTGTGAGGCTGAAGGTAGTGGGGAGGGGAACGAGGGGGAAGAAGAAGGTGGGGAAGTACCTGGCTATTCATATCTGGTCACCAAACACGGGTAAAGCCATTTCAAGCAATGTTTCAATTCTGAATGGTGGTCTTACATCAGGGCGATACTGAAAGTATCTTCCACTCTGGAACATTCCGCAAATATACTATATATTTTTTAAATTAATTTATTGTGAATACCACAAATTAATCAAATAAAATTTACCTGCGCATGCTGGGACCTTTGGATTGCTAGCCCGAGGCCGTCAAAGGTGAATTTTACAGGTGTTTACGTTTACAGATAATGGCATTTTACGATGAGCCCCAGTGGTGTGTGGTCGGGGACACCTTCGTAGTTGGCTGTGCCTGGGCCCCCTCCATTGTCTATGGTGACAGCAGTTTCATAGACAACCCTGATAGACATGATGAAAGATATAAGTGAGTTACTTTTTACTAATTATCGTTAAATTGAGCATAATTTAACGTTCTTCATACTAAGCAATTACATATTTTGAAAATAAGCGCTTATAGTATTCCCACGTTTACGGAATGGCGACAGTACAAAAAGGCATAAACATATATGTTCCTTATAACAATAATGCTGCAGCTCAGATACAGATTTCAATTAACAAGAATATACAAACCACAACTAGAGAACTCACCTGCATCCAAACTATTTCTCATGAATGGAATTTTATGGAATTGCAAATATTTTCAGCTAACCATTTCGTATACAGAAGTTTTGAAACATCTGATATTAACATCCAAGAAACATTTAATATATTTATTTATGAAAATGTTTAGATACTGTTTGTTAATTTAAAAAAAAATTAACTATACCTACCAAGTTTAGTTTACATGTTGGGCTGGATTTAGTTTACATATAACTGGGCTTCATTCTTCGCGTCACAAAACCATTCAATAAACATTTTACACTTGAACTTACTGTACATGGCAAATGTAAGGTCTCATCTCGAATTTGCATCTGTCATTTGGAATCCTCAATACCAAACTTATATTAACCGAATTGAAAACATTCAAAAAAAATTTTTGAAACACCTGTCGTATCATTTTCAAAATCATCAGTGTAACCCTATTGCTCTTTACAAACGTAGGAAAATTTTTAATGTACTGTTTCTGTACAAAATTGTGAACCGCCTCATTGACTCGCCAGCCTTGATCGTTGCCCTGAACGCAATACCAGATCGAACTCCTTATCATGTACAACGTTTTAAATCGAAATACGCACAAAACTCCTTGCTCGGGCGTGTCTGCCAAACTTATAATGACAAGAGATATTGACATTTTCCACTGTACCCTTAAATCGAAAACTATTATTTCTTGTTTATTATTTTCTTTTTAATAACTTTTTACTTAACACTATGTTCGATTATTTTAAACTACTGGAAACTATTATTTCTGTATTGATTTTTATCACCTTTTTAATAATTTTTTACAAATATCTCACACCATATACCTACTCTAATTGTTTAATTACCACTTGATTCATAATCACATAATCATTAACCATTAACAACTAAATATTATAAACGGAACTTAACTGGTTTAAATTATGTTCACTATTTTATGTACAACTACTTTATACACAACTAACTGTATGCTTCCTAAATAAAAAATAAAAATAAATTTTCATGAATTTCTATTATACTGTCTTTGTTAGATTAACTTTTGTTTGTATATTGCCATTAAATGTTATATTTTTTTAAATATATTAACGATAAACTGCCACAAAAAATCTTTGGATCTAATGCAGTAGTGAAAAAATAATAGAGACTATTTTTTTTTAATGTTACAGCATGCGATAATACTAGAATTAATACTAATACTAGAATTTAAAATTAATTATTTAAATATAGGTGTCAATTTATTACAAATAAATACGGGCAACTGCATTCACTTATCTTGTATCTACGTTATTTTACGTAGTTCGTTTAAAATGGTTTGCCCAAAATAAAACTCATCGGGTCACTTTCGAAAATTTTAACGCGTGACATAGCTTGAAGTAAAACACTGCCACTTGTATTGCTGTTCAAATCTCCCAGTGGAACATAAACTTCAAGCTTCATCTCGAATTTTTAGCCGATCACCACTCTACCCCCTTGATGAGCTAACCTTGTTAAACGCACTTTCTACGAACCTATAAGAATATAAAAGAAACAAATCATATTGCACCACTCCACTGCACTAAAAAAAATGTTGAAAAATGGTTAATAGATCAAGATTTTTATATTGATATTGCTTCTAAGCACCTGTACATTAGTATCCATTAATTAAGAAAAAAGGCAATAATCATAAGTTCCTTAACCTCTAAGAGAGTGAGTTTAATTTCAGAAAATATCGCACGTTTAACAGTTCGCGTGTTTGAAAATGACATTTTGCAAAACAATGATAGTTAAATCAGGATTCTATTTTCGAAAATCTTTAAGTTGATAAATTTATTTAAAGTAGGTACTCCCCTAATAGTTTGAATCGAATCAAGAATTTTAGATATTTTAAATAGGTACCTATGTTAGGTACCAAATATACATGAAAAATGGAAATTTGAATAAAAATTGTAAAAGGTGGCACGCGGGCTGTTTAAAAACTGAATGTACCGGGATTGAATATATGGAACGCGGGAGAAGGGTTGGCGGGACGAGGGAGCGGGAAAGGGAAGAGGGAAGGCGGGGAAGGTGGAAGGGGAACGCGGGAGGGGAAGGGGACGTGTGAGGGGAACGGGATTCATGTTGGCATTGCAACGCATGCCGGGAACCACCTTATCTTCTTATATATAAAAATGAATCGCTGAATGTGTTGCTAAGCGCATAACTTTCGAACGACTGCACCAAATTAGATCATTTCTTTTTTTTGTGTGTTCGTTATTGTCAGGACAAGGTTTTTATAAAACTTCCGGTAAGCTCTGGCATTGTGAAATTTGTATAAAAAATTGCTATTGGTGGCACGCGAGGAAGCGGCAATTGCTATGGAAAGCGGGAGGGAGGGAGAGATGGGGTAGGGGAACCAGGGAGGGGGAGGGGAACCTGGGAAGGGGGAGGGGGACAGGGAAGGGGGGGGAGTGGAGTGGGGAGAGGGAAGGTGGAGGTGACGGAGTGGGAACGCGAGAGGGGAAGAGGACGCAGGAGAAGAAGGGGAGGCGGAAGGGGAACGGGACAAATGGGAAAGGACACTGAGGGAGAAACAATTTCTTTATTAAATGGCATAGCAACGCATGCCGGGACCAGCTAGTTAATAATAAAAATTAATATTATTAATAGGGGAATTTCTATAAACACAGCCGCACCATGTGCGGCAATACTCGTTTAAGCAGATATTTTTTCAGACGTGACGTGAATGTATTATTTTTTCGGACGTGACATCCTAAAGGTTAGTACATACATTAATGCTGCAGTTCTTTCAAAATATGAGATACACAATGTACATAGGTCTGTTTCCTCCGAAGGAAAAAAGTCATAATTATCTTTCATCTCTCTCACATACCGTATTGTGACATCTTCGTAGACCTCTACCAATACTACTTACCATGACGATAATTTTGAAAGTTTGGAGTATAGTTATAGAATAATATTGAAGTGCGAGTGAATTTCAAAAATTCAAAAAATGTCAATGTGCTAATGGTTTTTCTTTTATTTTTAAGCATATATTGCTGCCGTTCTTTCTTACACACTAAATAACAACTGTCTAAAATGAGACAATGGTGAACGTATGTCTGCACCCCCCAAAGGAAACAGGCAATCATTATCATTACATCTCCCTCACACATTTAAAGAAACTGAAAGCAATACCCGTTGCAAAAAAGTAGTACTTTGGAGGAAAAAATCACATGTGTTTTTTGTGTTTCACCATTATTTAATGTGTAAGCAAGAGGCGTGACAGTATGCCGAAAAGGAACGCATGTTTATTGTCTCTTTTTGCCGTCACAGTACCGTAACCGTGAAACGTCATGATAATTATGAAAGTGCATGTTGATTGGATTGTGTTTAAGTATGTTGTGTGCCTTTGAGTGCTTGTATGCCTACGAGCATGTTACCTTTGTTATATCTATATTTTATGCCGTTGTGTTGTAGTCACTTGAAATGTTAATCTTCTATATCTATTTTCTATATTGTTTTTTCTCATTATGTGTGTGCTTTAGTGTTATAATTAATAAGATCTACTGACAAAATGCTTTGGTAATTTTGGGTGTGCTTATAATGTACAATAAAAAAAAGTTTTTTTTTTAAATGGCAACCAACTTGCCGTAAATTGAGTGTGCAGCAAATTATCACACAAAATTATGTTTTACTTTATCAAAATAATAACATGAGATTGGTAGGTCATCGACAATTAAACTTAATCATGAAATAGGTACCTAAATAATTTATCTAACTATGTAAGATTGCTTATTCATTTGTTTAACTCAAATATTATTTTTAGCTGGTGAAAACATTGTATTGATATCTTAAAACTGTGAAGTCGGTATTGTAAGTATGTCTTCCAAAACTTCAACAAACTAAGCGCAAATGTCAATAGATGCCACTACAAGTCAAATAGTTTCATTAAACACGACAGTATTTGAATAAAAGCTGCGGACGAAACGTTTCGGCCTTACTCTTTTGTAAAGTAGTACTTTGGAGGGAACAGTCCAACATATTTTGTGTTTCTCACCATTTTTTAATGTGTAAGAAAGAGCTGCAGCATTATATCGATAAGGAATGTATGCGAAACGTCACGGTATTATAAAAGCGCACATTTACTATTATTACCCACTTTTAACAAAAAATGTTTACCTTTGTAAAAATAATTTTAAAAAAAAATTTAAGAAACCAAACAATACAGCTGTGGCGGCCACTTGTGCCTTAATTGCGCCGCCACTGAACTCCGACCGAACAGGCTGGAAACTACGAAGTACCTACAGTCAGTTTCTACGGCCGCGCCGCCTCGTAAATAATGATTCCGCCACTTACGCGAAAGGCCTAGAACATGTGGCTGTACCATACAAGTGCCCACAGAAGGTTCGAGCGATTTCTCAGCTTTGCGTGAATTCACCCAGCCTTGCCTACCGTGAGAGTAATTACTCGCCGCGAGTATATAAGCAAGCGCTCGCTCGCTGAGTACCAGTTCAGTCTAGTTTTCATTCATGGTTCGACATCTACACACCGGGCAGTGATTCAGTGTCGCTACGCAATATCCGCCCACGCGGGCTGATATCGCTCTCGCAGCAAGTGATTTACACATATCCAGTGTGACACCAGTAACACCTTCGAGGCCTCCATCTCCAACTACCATCTCGACATGAGATGTCAAGCAACCAGCAACCGGCAACGAGCCAGCAACCGGCAACAAGCCAGCAACCACAACCAGCAACCAGCATCCGGCAACGAGCCAGCAACCGGCAACAAGCCAGCAACCACAACCAGCAACCACAACCGGCAACGAGCCAGCAACCAGCATCCTCATCGCCTCTCAAGGTTCCTTCCTGCGTCACGTGTGTGTGTCGACTCTAAGGCCACACAGCCGCCATACCTCGTCAACGCGACGACGGTCGACCGCCTGGACCAAGGTCACTTCTACACCGCCATGGTGTAGAGCAACACGCCGGCTCCCTGAATACCTGTGATCTTCACCGCCGTAGTCTCCTGACCTTCTTCACTCATCATCACGCAGCAGCAACACTAAGGGCACCACTGTCACTCCGCTCCACTTCGACCTCGCTACGTAGCGCAACAATAAAGACTGACTCACATCACATTGACTGACGCCTTTCATTTCACGTCCCGCCTCTGCCGATCCGGCCCGCTCCCTCACAGCGATCATTGGGATAAATGGACATTTCAGATGTTCTATAGAACATTGAAAATTTTCACAACTATTTACAACTCACAACGTTATTTTATCATGAGTTGTGTCATGATTAAATAACGTTGCAAGCTGAAAACAGTTGTGAAAATAGAATGAGAAAATTTCCAACGCTTGCCATTTCTGAGTAAATGGTATAGAAAAATAGAATTTCTAGTTGATTTTTGAAATATTAATATTAATAATTATAAAGTGAATTTTATACAGTTGAAGTTTACTGTTTTGTACGCCATCTATTGATTTTTTTAAACTTATATCAAGTTTTGTGCATTTTGCAGTTCAAAATACGGAATTTACAAACCTCACTGCGGTCTGGAAAATTTGATAATGTCCTGGGGCCACGATGAATACCTCTACAGAGTCCTCAAGCACAACAACTGCAAACTTCCTGAAGCCGCCTTTTATATGATAAGGTATTGTATATCCCCTTCAAATTTTTTATTTTTCTCCTCCCCCTTTTCCAAGAGAAATTAACGTGAGTGGTCCAGAGTTGGTTACCTCTGTCACTTTACATAGAGCTGCAAAAGTAGGTATATTATTTTATAGATTCCCCCAACCCACTAACTCCTCACTGACACAACTACCCTCAAATTTTAACTGCTATAAATTTCCATGTCCTTGTTAAATCTTGTTATCTAATTAGTTCTGAATGTATCTGATATGTAATTCAATTTTTTTAGTTTCTACATACTATTTTTTGTAATGTTAACTAATTAACGTACCTACGTACTTTTACATTACTATTATTACCGTGATTTATTTTTAGAGTACTGTGCCATATTGCGCTAGTTCCTTCTTTAGCCATCGTTTCGGACAGCGTTATAAATCACGTTAATACTTATATTTATGATGAATATCTCTAATCACATGTACGTTATTGTCGTTTGACGTGTAATATATTTAGGGTTGCCATTAGTGGCAGTTGTACAAGTCGCCGCTCACACACCGGCAAATGATTTTTAGTAACAAACAAACAGTGTTACTGCATTTTGCAGATTTAAGTCAGGACATTTTAGGTCTTGTCGGGACAGGGACAGAGGGCTTGATAACATCCCTATATTTTTTAGTAACAAACAAACAGTGTAGCTGCATTTTGCAGGCTTAAGTCAGGACATTTTAGGTTTTGTCGGGGCAGAGGGACAGAGGGCTCGATAACATCCCTATATTTTGAGATATGTTTTTTTGTAACAAATACAGTGTTGCTGCATTTTGCAGGTTTAATGCCGGTTGCAGACCAAAAGTTAAGCTATGTCGGAGCTAAGCTAAGTCAGCTAAGCTAAGCCAGCTATAGATAAACTAGAAATTTGTTCGCGTGCACATCAACAACTAAGTGAAAGCAAGGGCAGATCAGATAGATTTATTATATATATATATATATATGTATATGTAGGTATATTGTATATATTGTAATGTTATACTTGGTTAATAAATAATTTAAAAAAAAAAAAGATCCAGCTTTGGCGCCAGGGGGGGGTCACATAGCGTCAGGGGGGGGGTCACATAGCGCCAGGGGGGGGTCACATAGTCGTGGTCAAGTCACAAGAAGTTATAACTTAATTTTGATAATAATAGATACAAGTAAAAGTAGGTTAACCTAGGTCCTGGACCCAGCCCAGGGGGGGGTCATGACCCCCATGACCCCCCCCTCTGGATCCGCCCTTGAGTGAAAGCTAAGTCAGTGTTGTGCAAGTAGTTCATCCCGACGGACGTGTCACTACGGGAAGTTAAAATGATTGACGAAGAAAGTTCTGATGATGATTACATTGAACATGGGAAAAGAAGGTTAATACTGACTTAAATCGGTACGACTAAACGATAACTTACGAGCGACTAGAGAAGCATTTTGTGTCAGAGACCTTTTGTGATTATTTTAATAATATAAATTAACTTACTTTCTGGTATCTCAGTGTTATTTATTTCCTCCACCATCCTCTTCCATATGACATCCTTTTTATATGAGTCACAATAGTCTTCACGAGGCGGGCGAGCCAGCTTAACTCGCGTAGCATCGGCCGGCATACACAACTAACTTAGCTTCGCATAATTCGGGTAGTTCACATAGCTTAGCTTACATAGTTTCCGGTCTGCACACAAGTATGGAGAATCACCTCAGCTACGCGAGCTAAGCTAAACTAACTTAGCTAGACAGAGGGCTCAATAACATCCCTATATTTCGAGATATGCTTTTTAGTAATGTTGCTGCATTTTGCAGGTTTAAGGCGGGACATTTTAGGTTTTGTCGGGACAGAGGGCAACAACGTTCCGATATATCGAGACTGTCACTGTTATACCTAATTATGTTTGTAAAAGCCCTACGAGTGATAAGTGATAATAAAATACTAATAACTGAGAATCGGTGATTATCGAGATGACCAAAATTTTCGAAATGGCGCTAAATGCCAGTTTGTAATGAGTCGGATATATTAATAGTATGGATGTTTCAAGTAACTAATTGACCAATAACATTTGCAGATATCACTCCTTCTACCCGTGGCATGCTGGGGGAGACTACAAGCACTTGACCAGCGCCAAGGATGAGTCTATTCTTAAATGGGTCTTAGAATTCAAGTAAGTAGTTGTTCAAGTATGCCCAACAATTGAATATGGCAGCCACCTCTAGACTGGAGCCCCACAATACTTGATAAACCTATTTGATTCTGTGCAAAGGAGGGCTGATTGACAATCAGTTGTTAACAGACCGATTGCCATAACTAAAGCACAGACGCAATGTGGGAATGCTGAGTCTGTTCTTCGTGTATTTTAATGGAGCCTGCTCTAAGGAGCAAGCAGGATTGATCCCGGTGCACCTATGCACGTGAGTGAAACTCGACGGACATGAGCAGAACCACAGTTCACAATTTTTTGTTTTGTTTTATTAGTTCCACACATGAGACCCTGAGAAAAATAATTCCTCCCAGGGCCTGTGTCATCTTTGGGGATGCTGTTTTTAGAGGATCTTTTTTTGGAAAGGAAGGAGAGGAAGTTCTGCGAAGGAAAAGGGTATTAGGGGTGGGTAGGAATCTGAGGGTCAGTGTGTCCAGGAGTGACGCACTTATGAATCCCACCCTCCCACTGCGGTGCAAGGCGATGTTCTGAGAGAGAACGGGTGGAGAAGTCAAAGGGACTCCCCTCAACCATTCTCTCCCAATCCGGCCTGCCATGCAGCTGGTGGGCAGACGCATCCGCCACCAATACTCGGACAAACCTCACCCCATGAACCGGGCACGTGTGTTGGTTATTCAATAAATGGTTCCCAGGGCAGCGGTACCCATACCCGTCTACCAAATTGAATTGATGTTGGCTTCACGAGAACGGGTCGTTTCTTGGATTCGTTTTTGTGTAAGTCGATACATATGTGCAACGGCATCTGTTTTTCCTCCTGCATTAATAAAGCTCTTAATACAGCCCCTCCCTTAACCAACCTCACAAAGCTGCCCAATGGGATAACTGTTTCACTAAAGTAAGTTTCCTTCTTTTCAGCAAATACGACCTCTACACAAAGAGTGAAAATATTCCTGACATCAAATCTCTTTGGCCATACTACGAAGGTCTCATCGAAAAATACATGCCGGGAGTATTAGAATGGTGATAGCAATTATTCTTTTCTCCAAATATTATTAGACGTACAGTAGAATTCGATATAACGACTTACCGTTTTTAGCGATGACAATGTAAACTCAAGTTAGGTTTCACAGTTAGGTACTAGGAAAACATATCCGTTTAGTACGACTCCATTTTAAGCAACCTATTTTGACCTACTTTTTTTCATTATTTGTTTTTGGGGTGTTATGCCGTGTTGCGTTACCTCCTTCTTTAGCCAACGTTTCGGACAGATCTGCCCTGATGATGGACACTGCAACGCTGTCTGAAATGTTGGCTAAAGAAGGAGGTAGCGCAACACGGCATAACACCCCAAAAACAAATAACGAAAATACTTTTGGCCGTGAAAATCTTAAAACATATCTATTTTGACCTATTTTAATGAAATATCGTCAGGTTAGAACGATGCACAGTGTTTTGTTTACAAAACCTATGTACCAATACCTCGCCGCCCCACACCTCGCCTACTCCCCGCACCCTGCTACTCGCCGCGCGCTAATACCTATCTTTATTAGCAAGCGTAAATCACAGCCACTGTTTATCATCTGTTGTGACTAGATTAAAAGCTCGATACAATGAGTTCCGTGAAGCGAAAGTGTTTTTCAATTGAAGAAAAAAGTGCTGTATTACACCTTTTAGAAGCCAGTGAATCAAATGTAACCCCCGCGAAGGAGTTCGGCGTGTCTCATGAAAAAACAAGCTTAAAAAATCCAGCCATTTTGTGCGTCGTCCGGTTAGTAAGACAAAGTTTTGCCGGCCCCTTGAGGGTCGTTATATCTGGATTCTACTGTACTTTTAGATATAAAATATTATAATGTACCTATGATGCTTTATTTCTAGAAGTATAGTAACTATGTGTAAATAACTTCAATGTATTGTAGAAAATTATGTAAACACGGTGTTAAATTGACTTACTTTAAGCAGTTCTCCTAACTCCTGATATTATTTGGAGTAAAAAATGTAAATGAAATTTTGGTCTCCAGTGACACCTTTCATGTTTTTTAAAACTTTAAACATCAAAAATTAGTAGGAATTTGAGTTAGGGTCGGGTTGAAGCGTTGGGTGGTTACTCGGCTGAGTGACCAGTGATGGTAAAAAAAAATGTTTGGTTTAGAGAAAAAAAAATATGAAAAAAATTAAATTCAAATTAAATCACCAGAGACCAAAATTTCATTTACATTTTTTACTTCAAATAATGTCAGGAATCGCTGGTTAAAGTAAGTCAATTGTGTCTTTTAACACATTGTTGATATAGATTGTGTAGTTAATCAGACATCTCCAAATACTAAGTTATGAAATAATGAGGAAAGCAATATTCGAATGCTCACCATAAATCAAATATTATTTACATGTGTTTTACATATTAAACCTAACGTGGGGAGTGGGAACACAAACCTGCAATAGCCATCCCAAGCCAAGGTGTGAGCTACCGTGCTCAGGCTGAATGTCCTGGGGAACAGTGTCACCAACGGTGCCTCCGAGAAACAAGGTCACATCTCGGAGTATTTAGACCTTACTCCAGCACTCGGGGCTCTGCTGGAGTGGACCTTCTATTTCCCTAGTAACTCGTGGGTCAAAAACAATTGGACCATTCGAAAACTAGGGACCTTCGGGGAACCTAGGAGTGCTGAAGCCACCTCTCTGGACTTCCTTCATGGGGCCTGCAGGAGGAACCAAGAGGAGAAGCCGTGGAAAGGAGAGCTGAGGCTACCTCCATGAACTCTTCCCTTGTGGGGCCTTCAGGGAACCAAGGGGAAGTGCACTCTTCCAGCGTGGGGCCTTTGGGGAACTAAGGAGGAGTGAAATGGAGAGATAATGTCCTCTTAACATATGGGGCCTTCAGGGAACCATGTAGGAGTGAAGAGGAGAAATAAGGTCATCTCTGTGAACTTTTCGCTTGTGGAGCCTTCAGGGAACCACAGAGGAGTGAAGAGATGAATTCCTTTTCCTTCCTGGGCCCTCGGGGAACCAAGATGGGGTGGACTCTTCCCTTGCGGGGCCTTCAGGGAACCAAAAGGGAGGTGAACGCTTCGTCGTGGAGCCTTCAGGGAACTAAGGAGCGGAGAGGAGAGATGAAGCTTTTTCCCTGTGGGGCCTTCAGGGAACCAAGGAGGAGTGAAGAGGAGAAATGAGAACTGGGAAGACCATTGTAAAACTAGAGGATATAGCTTAATTTCCTATGACAATCCTAGTGAACTTTATAAAAGGGACTGGGTTACTGTCAAAGGAATGAGGTAAAATAGGAGATAGCACTTTATAAAACTTTTTATAAAACTTTATAAAAGGGACTGGGTTACTGTCAAAGGAATGAGGTAAAATAGGAGATAGCACTTTATAAAACTTTTTATAAAACTTTATAAAAGGGACTGGGTTACTGTCAAAGGAATGAGGTAAAATAGGAGATAGCACTTTATAAAACTTTTTATAAAACTTTATAAAAGGGACTGGGTTACTGTCAAAGGAATGAGGTAAAATAGGAGATAGCACTTTATAAAACTTTTTATAAAACTTTATAAAAGGGACTGGGTTACTGTCAAAGGAATGAGGTAAAATAGGAGATAGCACTTTATAAAACTTTTTATAAAACTTTATAAAAGGGACTGGGTTACTGTCAAAGGAATGAGGTAAAATAGGAGATAGCACTTTATAAAACTTTTTATAAAACTTTATAAAAGGGACTGGGTTACTGTCAAAGGAATGAGGTAAAATAGGAGATAGCAAATAGGCCTTATGGCCTAAATGCTCACGGGAATATGTAAACCATCTCCGCTAATAAAAAAAATACATATTAAATATGCTATAAAATAACACCAGGAGGCATAACGGTCCAGTGCATTACTATGACATTTTGAAATATCCTGCTAGTGAGTGACCCAGAAATCATCAAAATCATCAATTAAACAAAATTCGATAAAAGTTTTTTCTGCATTCTAATTGATTTGGTGGTGGTTTATGAGTAATCTCAGTATTGTACCAGATAGAGGATATGGTTTAACATACTATAACTGCATACTTAACTCAAATTTCGATTTTTTGGAGATGTCTGACTAATTAACTGAACAATCGATATCTTGGATATTTATGTAGGACTTGTGTAATATTAATGGTGCTATTATTGAAAAATATGTAATAATACTATATTACATGTAAAATACGTATTGTATTACTATTTGTACTTTGTTATGAGTAAATAGTAGATATCTGGATATTAAATATTTTATTATGCATGCATAATTTCTTTTGTTTCATTATTGTTTTATTTAATTTATTAGATTAATGCCTAGTTGGTACAAATAAGAATATTATATGGATCACTTGTTATACATTAGAATGCATAATAAATGTGTAATATAATTTTTATGTAATGAACAAAGCTTACTTGTGGGTAATAGAATAATGTATTACTATTATTTTTTATTATTATTATTAAATATCTAAGTTCAAAGATAACAAATTAATAGTATGTGTATCCATATGTATCTATAGTATTAAAAAGAGGAAATTTTAAATAAATTAGCATGTCAAAAATATTCTGTGACTTTATTTATTAACCCTTGGAACGCCGAGCTCCCATGACTTAATATCTTCGTAGTGTGCCGAGGCTAAAAATGACACGAACATCACTATAATATATCACTTATCGCTATAATGCTGCAGTTCTTTCAAAAGATGATGTACGTAGGTCTGTTTCCTCCAAATTAAAAATGGTCATCATTTTCTTGCATCTCTCTCACACACTGCACCGTGACGTCTCCGTAGACCCCTACCAACACTACTTGCAATGATGATAATTTTGAAAGTATGGAATTTAGTTACAAGAATAATATTTAAGTATGAGTGAATTCCAAAAATTAAAAAATGTCAAACGTCAATGTGCTGATGGTTTTGCTTTTGTTTTTAAACATATAATGCTGCCGCTCTTTCTTACATATTAACCGGTCAGCAACGTAAGCAGATATACGCGTTAAAATGACAATAGCAGTCAAGTACAATAAGCGTGTTTATACGTCAACGTGTGTGTCTCCATAGAAATCGTTGTAACTCCGTTATTGTTTTAGTGACATCCCTAAAACAAAAAGTAAAAGGTCCATAGTGGATCAAGCTGTACATTCCTATCAAGTTGTCATATATTTTTGCCCGCCAAATCGCCTATGGGCCGCTCGAAATTGTTAATTTTTATTAAATATTTTTATATGAAATGGTAAAAAAGTGAGGTGACAAAATTGTTTATTATACATTTATACAATAGAATAAGTATTGTTTTTTTACATAATCTGTGATTTTAGTACCGTTTTTACATAAAAACAACACGCGAGTCATTTTTACATTTTTTTATGTTTGCATTCAAAATTTTTATATTTACAAATGTTAATATTAATTAATTTGTAATATAACAAATTGAAAGCTTATTTCGTACCCTTTCTAAAACAGTTTTTAGTATTCGGCTACGTTCAGAAATGTTTCATTTATAGAGCTTTAATTGTAAAGCGGTAATAACACAAAGTTTTCGTAAAACTGACATTTCGTTTGAGACATTAAAAGTGGAATTTTTGCGAAAATTCAGAGGGGCTAAAAAACAACAGTCGAAAATGAAACAAACGGTGAATACATCTCCCTCATACGCATAAAGAAAATGAAACAAACGGTGAATACATCTCCCTCATACGCATAAAGAAAATGAAACAAACGGTGAATACATCTCCCTCATACGCATAAAGAAAATGAAACAAACGGTGAATACATCTCCCTCATACGCATAAAGAAAATGAAACAAACGGTGAATACATCTCCCTCATACGCATAAAGAAAATGAAACAAACGGTGAATACATCTCCCTCATACGCATAAAGAAAATGAAACAAACGGTGAATACATCTCCCTCATACGCATAAAGAAAATGAAACGCAAGGAAAAAGTAGTACTTTTGAGGAAACAGATACATTTTTGTGTGTCTCACCATTATTTAATGTGTAAGAAAGAGCTGCAGCATTATAGCGATAAGCAACATATATTTTTTGCCTTTCTTTACTGTCACGGTACCGTAACCATGAATCATCACGGTTATTAATCCCTTCTTTGCCGCTCGTGCACCGGTGTGTCATGAGATTTTACACGCGATTTTGACACTTATGTATAAAGAAAGTGTATGAAGAACACGGTCAGAATCGCTTGCTCTATTATCACCCTTTACCGTAGCGAAACCTGCAATGCGCCTACTCACTCCAAATAATTTATATTAATAATTTACCGGAGCGCGGGAATGTGCGCAGTTCTTGCGCATGCGCGGGAAAAATATGTTTATCTACGATTTTGACTCTTTGACCCTACGAATTTGTAAAGGACAGTGTCAGAATCGCTGGACACGAAGTGTCATTTCTGCCGCCGGGTGCCGCGTCGTAATTGGTGGAGCTTTTTGCTGGCCTACCCTGGCAAACAAGAGGTTATAAAAGCGCTCTTTAGAAACAAAGGTGGGGCGCTGCTGTGCATAGATACGATTTGCAGTCGTATGGGTGAGCCAAAGAATAAATAAAATAAAAATAAAAATACAAGAATTACAATGTGGACCTATTTTGTAATACAAAAGTCTGGGAAATTCTCTCAAACTTCAAATTCGGCGATGTACAATGTCAGGAAGTGTAAGAGAGACAAGAGTATGCAATTTGATGGTTGAATTAATAGTCAAAAAGTAAGTGAGTGGCGACATTGGTTTCCAATAGAGGTGGGCATTTCTGTTTATTTTTCGACTATGGATCACACAAATATGGCAATACATAGTATAATACAGTGGAACCCTCTTGAGAAGTTTCGTGGCTTAAGAAGTATGGTTTTTTCGGTCCCTCAGCCCGAAATTGGCCCAATTTTTCACACATATAAAGTTTTCCTGCAAGAAGTTAGTTTTCTGGTCCCTTGGAAAACTTCTTAAGAGGGTTTCACTGTATATGTAAATGGTACGACCATGGATCACTAGTCACTTCTAGAGACTAGATCACTATGCACTTCTAGCAATTAACTGTTCAGTTGTTTCTTTACAATTTTTCCTTTCTTCTTATTGAAATCCGATGTATGCCTATTGTACCTAAATTCCTCATGTTTAATATTTCTCATCAAGAAAGTTATTCAAATAATAAATCTGTTTTATTATTTCCCATTTATTAACAACAAATTGGTTACAAAAATTCTTTCAAAGTTATTTGACGCAAAGCATTTTTATTTTCAAATACATATTAAAAATACAGAAATACATTTATATAATATTTAGTAGAGAAGATACACATTATTTTTTAATCGTTTTAAATATAATAGAGCACTGAAAATTATTCATTTAATGCTTGCCCTCTTCATTTGTAACCTAATAATGTAAAATAATTAACATTTGGCAAAGGAGTTTGTAATAATAAAAATACATAATATGACAAAACATTTTGACAGTCAACCGTTTGTCAAAATAAGGATAAAATAACTATATATGTACATACAGGCAACAGATACCATTGAATATTATTTAACACAGTATTATAATAAAACTATATTGTTATTGTAACCTACTTGTTCACAGGCTCAATAAATAATTATACAATAAGGCAATAATATACAGTTCTAGCATGAAAACTCCATTCGTCATGCAGTTGTGGCATGAAAACTCCATTCATCATAAAGTTCTGGTGTGAAATCTTTATTTATCGCACAGTTCTGGCATGAAAACTCCATTCATCATTTAGTTCTGGGATGAAAACTCCATTCATCATTTAGTTCTGGCATAAAAACTCCTTTCATCATTTAATTCTGGCATGAAAACTCCGTTCATCATTTAGTTCTGGCATGAAAACTCCATTCATCATAAATTTCTGGCATGAAAACTCCATTCATCATACAGTTCTATCATGAAAACTCCAGTTAATTTCAAAATTGAATAACATATTTATATATAAAGTGAATAAATACAATTTACAGGAGTTGTTCAGTATCGCCCTGGCGACTAGGCTATTTTGTAGCTTATTGTTTTGCACAGGATGAAAATAAATGCGAAAAATACTTAATAAATCAACAATAATTATTATTTATAATTTATAGAAAACAATACTGCGTAAGAACACTAAAGGCTTAAATATATCAATATTTACAACAATTAACCTAGATAGAAAATAAAACTAATGCGATTGAAATGACCTTTTAATTGGAAATTAATAATAATTAGAATAAAGTTTATTAAATATTGATAAGCCGTAAATTACACAACCATTTCGTAACGCTTCTGGTCCATATTGGTAAGAGGCACATTTCTCAGTTCAAAACACTTACAATACGTATTCATAACCAAACTCACTCAAATCCTTTTTGTTTAAATTACACAAAAAAAAAACTAAAATGAACCCAACCTTTTAGACACATGACACAAAAATGTATTGAAACCTCGAAACCCTTTTTTACCTCTTCTGCGGCACCCACACTGCAAAAAATGCTTTTAAATGCTGTGGGGATGTCTTAACAGACGAGCTATTCCATATTTTTTGTGAGAACGAGATTGATATCGCGCGAGAACTCCCGTCAGATTTGTGTCGTTTTCAATGGCTGTTATTTGCTTTTTCTACGGGCCGATGTCAGAATTTCAGCTGTGAGCTGTCACGTATGTTAGCTTAGGTCGTTTTAAACACACATTCCTGCAAGTATGCATGCTTATTTATTCAGCCAGTTTTAAGCCAGAACCTGTTAAGCTTTGGATGAGTTTATTAGATTAATGCGTTGAAAGGGGGTGTACAAAATGGGGCTACTTTCAATTTACACGTCGAAAAGGTTAGGGCTTCACAAGAAAATCAGGAGATATAATCAAGCTATCGGAAATCCAATTCTTAATCGATACCAGCTACCAGAGATTTACTTGGAAAAATAAAATGGTAAATCTCTAGTTTTTCTTTTCACCGTCACAACCGAAGTATCGCTTCTACCAAATCTTAAGCATTTGCGGCAGGATGATTTGGATGTGTTATTTTTTTACATATCACATAAAAATGCCAAGCTTTAATAATAACTATATTACAGTATATAATTGTTAAATAGCATTTTTTTTTTTACAAAAATATGTTTGGAGTGGAGTTAATTATTTACAAAAAAATATATATGTTTGCAAAGTTTACCCGATGTGTGGCCTTAAAGTAAAGAAATTTACATGAAAATCAGTCAAAATTACTTATAATTTAGGCGTTATTACATTATTACCTACATAAAACAATTATTAGGAATATACTCTCAATAGATACGCCCTGACAACACAAAATAAGACACTGCAAAATCACTGAATATTAAATTCTTTGGAATGAAGTATTGTCTTTTATCAGCAAAAATTCACAATTCCTTAGCTCAATGGTTCTACTTACACTTCACCTGGTCGAAATATTCTTAAATGAAAAGTTCAATGTGTATTTAGAAGCAAATGAAATATTATTACAAATAGCGATGATCCAGTGGATTAGTCAGACATCTCTCCAAATACTAAGTTTTGAGATAATGAGTAAAGCTATTTTCTAACACTCCACATAAATCAAATATCATTAACACACGTCTGTGTTTTACGGTAACCTGACAATTAACCTGTAATCGGCCGGATACGCTCATTTGCACGCAGCTTTTCGCATGCGCGAAAAAAATATTTCGAAATAAAAAAGTTTGTCTGCAATTTTGACCCTTCTATGTACATAATTTGTATGAAAACAAGGTCAGAATCGCTTGCGCCAACATCATTGATGGTATAGCCACTAGTTTCATTCACCTGACAACACCAGATTATTTTTAAATGATTTTTATCTGTGGAATCGAAATGTCATTTTTGGCGCAAATTGAAGCTGTCAATATTGACGCGTGTTCCTTGACTAAAACATCATAAAACCTATTAATTTACGTAATTAACGCAAGTAATGTTGTTTTGGTGCATAGTTTATTGTTCTAGGAACGTGTTTCAGTCAATGAAATATACGATAGCTCAAAATTAATCAACAAAACATTTAATTCAAAATTAAAAATCGTGTTTTGTTACGAAATTTCCGTATTTTTCCTGGAATTTGCGGGCCTTTGACAGGTTAACCTCTCGTACGCCGCCGTATTTCGAACGAAACTGCGGAAATTACGCAAAGCATTACTTTGACGAAATATTTTGTGGGTTTATTTTGAGCTAGCATATATCATATTTACCGAAATACATTGCATGAACAATAAACTGTGTATAAAAACTACATTACTTGCGTTTATTTGATAAATTGATACGTTGGATATGTTTTAAGATTTAAACGGCCAAGAGTATTTTTGTTATTTGTTTTCGGGGTGTTATGCCGTAAAGAAGGAAGTAGCGCAAAATTGATAGGTTTTTCGTGGTTTTTTGCTACCTGCCACGTGCAGACTTTGACAGTTCGAATGGAAGGAAAAAGTGACGCTCCAACGTCATAGATAATTTATTCCGAGTATCTAGGCTTAACCGGTGACAGGCCGGAGACGCGCCGGCGCGCGCGTCATACGCGCATGCGCGTGAAAATTGCGCGGGACCATCAATCTGTATATCACCACAGGGAAACAATTCTGCCGCAATTTAAAAATAAATAAATTATTAGACAATAATTGATAAATATGGTGTTGCGACAATTTTTTTTCACTTAATTCATATTTCAAAGCTCCACAGCTCATGATGGAAATTAGATTTCAAGCTGAAAAATAGTTTACAGAATAATCTGTGCAAATTACATGACGCCGTATCACACCGTTTTCAGTTGTTTTCAATGCACAAACAGAATTTAAGCTTACTTTTCTTGTGGCTCTTCAAACATACTACATTTAATTACATACGACTGGTTTAAATGTAACAATATATATTTTTTGGTATTTACGGCGTAATGTTTTCCTGTGATAATATTTTATTGACTATTTAGCCAGCAAATAGTAAAAAATGGAATATTTCTGACAGAATTATGGAAGATTGGAATTCTGTTTTTTTTTTTTTTAATTATTGATCATGGTTGGCTGCTGAATAAGTGTTTGATGGCCTATCTACACTTGTTCAGTAAGCAGGAAAAGTTCACGTCTCAAAGTGTTTGTAGATGGCCGTGACATAGGCCATGACCTGCTGCCAGTCAGGCCTCTCCAGCTGGATCATGTCTTGGATATTCTGCAAAAAAAACAATTTAAAATAAATTTTATTTAAAAATCACATTCAATCGATAAATCAATAACTAGCTACCATTGCCCTCTGTGGAACAAAATGTGTGATAATCTGGTTCGGCACTTAGCTAAATTTAAAGGTAAAACAGATTTCTAACATAGAATGTTATTTTTGAGATGACAACTGTATGCTTATTCTCATTATTGCGTGCAGCATTAATTTGAGTTTTTATCATCTTTATAAATACAATGGGATGTTTCAATCCGGGTCTTTTTTTACCCTAATCAGCTAGCGAACTAATAAGTGTCATAGATAGGCATGGGGCCGAGCCGTGTAGATCAAATTCAGTGTAGCATTAAAAAGTGCAAAGCCTGTTAAAGGTGAGCGTCCATCTGTCCGCGCCTTTTGTATATCTTTATATGAATTAGTACAGCACTGCGTCCACCATCGGCAAATACCGGCAGTCAGTACGGGCAACAGATTTTTTGGAAAAGATAAAGATATAGAAAAATCTGTAGCATGCCGTGCGTGCGTTGCGGCCGGCGCGGACAGATTGACGTTCACCTTTGAAATAAAACCTGTAAATAAAATTCAAAAACTTATTTTGAACCGGAGTGTTTTTTATTGAATGAGGCCTTATAAATTAAAAAAACAATAATGCATAAATTTAGTTCAAAGTATTGCCACTGAGATGGAAAATGGCGCAGGTGTCCTAGACTACAAATACATCAAGTGGAGAATTTGAATAAATGATCAAGTAATGGCACTTACAAGTGTGGTGGGGATGCCCACGCTCTCGGCGGCCGCGAACGCCGTGCTGAAGTTGTGCCGCTTGTCGCAAGGGGGCAGCGAGTCGTACGGCACGCGCGAGGGCAGGTACGTGTGCAGCAGGGCGCACAGGGCCAGACCATCGTTCCAGGAGGAGCTAGACAATAAACAAACAAACAAACAGTGTTATTATTATTTTTTTTTTTCTTAGCTTTTTTTACTTAGCTTTTTTTACATTAGCTCCACACAGGGTGCCGCCCTAAGGAAAAAAAATTCCCCCAAGGCCTATGTCATCTTTGGGGATGCTGTGTGAAGGATCTTTTTTAGGGAAAGGAAGGAGAGGAAGTTCTGGGAAAGAAAAAGGTATGAGGGGTGGGTAACATATTTTATCACCTTTCAAAAACAGTTTTCGGATATGTTCAGAAATACTACATTTATTTGGATTTTATTGCAAATCGGAAATATTTTGACACTCTCGACAAAATATGGTTGGGGCCCAAAGGGTTAATATATTTGTACCTACTTAGAAATCTTATGATTTCAGAGGAAATTTCGGATTTGATTTATTAAATAAGCAAAAATTAGAATGTCTATTACCATTCTACCCGGATAGTTTAGCCCAGGGTTGTGTTAGTAGAAAGTGCTGATTACAGCTTCTTACCTGAAGTTAGTGATGTCAATGTTCCTGTAGCCAACGGTCTTATTCTGGCACCACTTCAGGAGGGCGTTTCTCTTGGAGCCTCCATTCTTCACCAGCCCGTTGAGTGGATCCTTACGCTCACCTGCAGATATCAAAGTCATTAATATGGACGTAACATAAATAGCAAGTCCAAGTGAACATAATCCATCACAAAGAAACAAAGGAAAATATTCTAATGAATTGTTAAAGAGAAATGTTAGCAACAATTATTGGACAATTTTGCACACACTATGAAACAAAATAAGTCGGCTATTAAAAAAACAATTTGATTAACAGCGATTTGAACACTGTCAGAAGAAGGTAGCGACATACAAATACATTATTTAGATGACAGGAAGAAAAGGGGCAGGTTGGGTTAAACGGGTTAGGTTGGTTTTAAAGACATAAATATTCGTATATACATAAAGAATTTAAAGTTTGGAATTTATTGACATTGGGTAGGGTTAGGCTAGTTTTTATTAGTTAGGTTGGGGGTTGGGTTCGTATAATAATAAATAGAAAGCAAGCTAAACTCAAGGGAAATTCAACTGTTTATGTTTAGAAAGATCTCGGTTAAAGCTGGTTTACAAGCTAGGACTTATTGTACGTTTTGGTGAAGGGATGTGCTCATTGCAACACATTTCTTCAGACTGATTTGTGATGGGTTCGAAAACTCAACTATCATGGAGAGCATTAGTTTCTATGTTCCAGATGGTTATTTGTGTCACCGAGAGCATAGACTGTTTTATTTCCCGGCTTGCAGAACTAACTTGCCAATGGTCAAGCCAGTTGGGAGAGCTGTCTTGTTGTTAAATAGAATCACTTCGAATATCGATATGTTTAACATTAGTGAAACACAATTTAGACAGCAGCTTCATTGCTGGTAGTTTAAATCTGCTTATCTTATTTTAAATATTTTCTCTCTTTTAAAAATGCTTTGAAATGTTCATTTTGTAATGTTTTTAAAATGAATAAATTGAATTGAATTGAAGGTCTTATCGAATCAGAATGAATTCTAAGGAATAATTCACAAAAAGTGTTATATTCCGTTTTGCATGAACGATAAACGTATGAAAGCATGTAAATCAGTATTTAGGTTAGGTTAGGAATTGGAATGAATATTAGAAAGCAAATAAAACTCAAAGGAAAATCGTCAAGTACAGAGACATCTCAGTTAGTACTGGTAAGGTTATGTTAGGTTGGGCTGGGCAATAGGAATAAATTTTCGTTAGAATGAGTCGGGTTCGTATATCGTTAAATAGAAATCAAGCCAAAATCATAACTGGATATTGTTAGTTCAGATTAAATCGTAATCGATAAGTACAAAAGCAAGCGCTAACTCTCTTAGAATATCATCAATAGAACTAACTAAGGTCTCCATAGCTGTTTCTCCGCACGAAGGTCTCCATGGCTTTGTTGTTCTGCAGCAGGGAGTGAACGCTCGAGGTCTGGTCGTCTGTCAGGTTGGTGGCGCCAGATATCTTGTTGGCCGCGGCCGCCAGCGTGGTCATGGTGCCGCACTTGCCCCCGCCGTGCCCTCCATTGTACTCTGACTTTGGCTGGTCTTTACGCGCCGAACGAGAAAGAAATATGACCATGAATTTTTTTATGAGAATACGACACCATTAGAAAACGGCTTTGATTAATTGATATTACAGAAGGCAATGTGATGATTTTTGGGATAGTTGGAGATGTAAAATTTGAAAATGTTAGGTAAGGTTTTGACCGACAAGACCAGGCTTACACAGGTGACTTTAGTCACGGAAACAGTTTCTTCACTTGTTACAAAATCTGTTGCAGTATATCCGTTAGCGCAAGTGGCGATGTGACATTAGAGTAACTTTTTATGGATTTATACTACGCATTTTGAAACAATGATAAAACTGTTGTAGTGACTAAAAGACGTTCGTATGCGCCTGGCATCATTGTCAAACAGAATTGCAAGAAAATATGTGGGCTGCCCGTAAAATAAGGTCTCCAAGGTGCTGCGTCGAGAGGAATGATTTTACACGTGATCCGGCAACACTAGCGTGTAGCCTAGTTCCCCCACGCGAAGAACCCACCACGCTACACTCTTTGCGATGCTTAATCTCGATGTGGCAACTGTTCGTGATGGAACTTCCACTCGCCGGGCCTGCCAGGTGTGAATTATGCTCTGTAATTCGTTTTTGTGTACAAATAAAAAAACCCCAATACACATTCATTCTCGGCTACGTTAAGTGTACGGAAAACAGTATATGAGTGAAAAACGTACGCTAATGGTGCAGAGAATTTAAAAACGGATGTACAGACATCCATGATGAAAAGTGTGCCGGACGGCCATCAGTTTCAGACGAAACAATTGCAGATCGACGGGTAACGGTTAGGGAGTTTTGCGACATGATCCCTCATGTCAGTCAGACTACTGTTGACAAGATTTTGACAGAAAATTTGGGATACCACAAAGTCAGCGCAAGGTGGATCGCAAAAATGCTCACCGAAAATCACAAACAACAACGGGTCAAAGAAACCTGCGAATTTCTTGTTTCCACATCGAAGGCGAGGAATTCTGGGATTTAATTGTGACTGGGGACGTGACCTGGGTACACTTCACGACACCAGAGATAAAGGGACGATCCCGTCAGTGGCGCCATTCAGATTCGCCGAAGCCACGGAAGTTTAAAAATGAATTACAGAGCGCAATTCGCACTTAGCGGGTGCGGTGAGTGGAAGCTCCGTCGAAGCGAGACTAAGCATCGCAAAGAGTGCAACGTGGTGGGGATTTGACGTACACGCTAGTAAAATTGTTACTCGCGACTGCAGCACATTGGAGACCTAATGATAACATTAGGATGGATCGCAGGATTGGAGATGTAAAATTGGGATAGTTAAGGTTAGGTTAGATTAGCTTTTGAGTATTTGATAAAAGTTAAAAGGAGATGAGGTCATTAGGATTAAAATGAAAAAAAGGAAAAGTTAACTGGGATGTTTTGTGGTCAGATTTATAAACAAGGCCAGGTTATAAGATATTAGAGAAAAACAAATAATGGGTTTTCAAAAAGATAATTTTTAGTTGTGTGTTTGGAAATAATGTATCTTTTTATTATTATATAATTGAACATTATGTTTTTAATTTAATCAGACGTGAAAATTATGTATAGTTTTACGATAGGAACCTAAAGTTATTTTCAGTCAAGTGATTTAAAAATTCAAAAAGGATTAAATATTTTGATTAAAAATGTTTCTAAGCGTTGATGTTTCTTTTCAATAAGGAACTCCAGTGAAAAATATTATGGCTTTAAAAAAATATGTTCATATAGACCAATAAACACTGATTCTGAATATATAAGTTTTATTTAATAAAATTAAAGAGAGAGTTTTTAAAAAATGATTAAAAAGTCCATTTTTAATCGGGTCGTAGAAACACGCCAAGTTGGTATTATTGAAATGTTTAGTGGTGACGTCACTGTTCGTCGTGTCGTGATGTCACCGTAAAGTCATTGTATGGTAATATGATGGGAATGTAGGTATGACACAAGCCATCATATTAATTTATTCTTTTATTTACATACTGTTTGTTGAGATTTAGTTGTTGTGTTTATTGAAACATTATTTAGGCCTAAATAATGTTTGAAAAATAAAGGTATCTCTTATTAGTTTATCTCTATTATTGAAAAATTCAAAAACTACTGCACAAAAAAATAGTAATGCTACTTCAAGGGAGAATACTTCAAACAACGAAATTCAAAATGGCGGCAGTTGATCAGCTGATTGCCCGATCCTATAGTAACTTTTCAGGAGTGATGACGTCACACGATTCACCATACATACGGTGGTTTTCGGGGATCTTGAAAAATTAAAATTTTGACATTTATTTTAACTATAACTAACTCTAAAAATAAAAATGCAGTTATTTAAGTTAGAAGGTCATTATTTATTAAAAAAATTTTAAAAATTAGAATAGAGTTCTCTATTCTGGAGAGAATTCAAAAGCCACATTGATTCATTAAATTAGTGTCTGACCGAACTTTCGGTTTCGGCCTAGTTTCGGCCAAAAAACGAGTTTTGGCTTAGTTTCGGTTTCGGCCGCCAACCAGCCGAAACTATGGCCGAAACCGAAACTGAATTTGGAAGGTTTCGTTCTGCGATCGGACATGTTCGGTGAACTGAACTGCGAGCCTCGAAGTGTCATTTTGCTGCGTCCGCGCTCGTAGTCGTGTCAGGACTTGATTCACTTGTTTGTATTAGCTCCGTAAACTTTACGGTAGTTTGGTTTATTTGTTGTGAAATTGGAGGTGTGTTTATACTTAACATTATTTCGAAATAGGTAAGTTTTATTTCGCTATTGTAATGATTTAGTTCATGATAGGCCCTTAGGAAAATAATTTTCCTGAGGACCTATGTCGTCTTTGAGGATGCTGTGTGGAGGGTTTTTTTTAGGGAAAGGAAGGAGAGGAGAGTTCTGAGAAAGAAAAGGGGTGGGTAGGAATCTGGGGTTCAGTGTGACCTGGTCATCCACCTTCAAGACCTAGACAAACCTCATCTCATGAACCCGGGCAACCCTGCTAAATCACCAAACGTAGCGAGCCACTTGGGGTGACCCATGGCAGAAGTTTTGGTTATCCAATAAAGTTTCCTGGGGCGGCAGTACCTACCCATTCCCGCCTCCCAAATTATTTTGTTCTTTAGATGAAAGAGTATTTTTTGTTTAATGTACCTAAACGACGACCTAGACGACCTCCTTAGTTCAGTGGATAAGACTCTTGACTCACAATGCGGAGGTCGCGGGTTCGAACCCGGCATGCGCAAATAAATTTTATTTGATTAATTTGTGTTATTTCACAATTAATTCATTTAAAATAATATATAGTATATTTGCGGCATGTTCCAGAGTGAAAGATACTATCAGTATCGCCCTGGTGTAAGACCACCATTCAGAATTGAAACGTTGCTTGAAAATGGCTTTAGCCGTGTTTAGTGACCAGATCTGAATAGCCAGGTACTTCCCAACCTTCCTCTTCCCCACCTCCTTCCCCTCCCCACTACCTTCAGCCTCACAACATAACCCAATTGGGGATGCCATAGTCTCACTGGCTCCAGACGGGAGCAGTTGGGATTCTTGTGCGGCATTCACTGTAAAAAAAAAAAAAAACAAACAAAAAAAAAAAAACAAATTAAGTAAAAAAAAGTTATTTTGTTTTCTACCTTTTATTTTATGCTATTTGTTAATAATGTTCAGATAGGTAATACCTACTACTTCTTTTTTTAATATTATTTACGAAGCGATTTACGATTACGATTTCAAAAAGCATAAATAATTTATTTGAAATAAGGAGTGATAATTATGTAATGTTTTTTTAGTTCAAATATCAGAGACTGAATGATTAAATACATGATTTAAAAATAAAGGCTGATTGATTAAGGTTGACAATTTTTTTCCACGAAAACATGACCTTATATGGAAGTTTCGGTTTCGGCCGAACCTGAGACCGAAGCCGAAACTCAGTTTCGGTTTCGCTTTCGGCCGTAAACACTAGTTTTGGTTGGACGCTAAATTAAATGTAATTTACATTAGGTTAGGTTCTAGATGCAGCGAGATATCGTGTAAGGTTAGTAGTTCTAATTACAAAAGCGTAGTGTTAGGTAACAAATTATAAGTTTTGTGAAAGATGTTCAGTAAAGTTGATAAGATCATCAGAATGAGATAAATAGATGAACAAAGGGTTGTAGTAGTGGGTGGGGGTAGGGGAAACGTACAAGAAAAGGATAATAAATTATATAATAAAACAAAAATCTTACATGATCCACCATGAACATGACACAATATGATTTACATGATTGACTGACTTTGCAAAGGGAGAGCAAATTGGGAAAAGCATAAGTTAAAAGTCAATATCTTGGGAAGCTGAATTCTTAGTCACAAATTCCTTAATAATAAAAATATAAGTTTTTTTAACAAGTTGATTAATTTTCAATGTTCATCTTTGTACATTGGCGATTGTTTTCAAAACCAGTCCACAGTTGAAATAAATGTATGTAATTTGTCGGCTTTTCGGAACAACTCACGCAAGTCTCATAGAAATCGTTGTGTCTCGCTTGCTATCATAATGAGAAATATGATCTAAACAGCGTTAGAGAGAGAAAACACCTTGCTTTACATTCAAATCTAAAAATTAATCCCGAAAGAAGTAAAATGTACAACTTTATGAAACCAAAATTTCGGATCGCAATTTTAAAAATAACTAACAAAACATTTTACTTTGGGAATTTTTTATTAGTTATTTTTACATGGAATGACAAAAAACTGAGGTGACAATAATATTTATAATACATTTATAATACAGTGCCAAGACCGAGTTGTTTGGCGGTCCGTCCTCTCTGCCTACCCCGGCGGGGAAACGGCGTGATGGTTAGTTAGTTAGTTAGTTATCTAATAAAATATGTGTGTTTTTATTTTTCTTTCTTTATCAGTAATCTTAGTTATAAAAAATGCAAGGATAGATTTTTTATGTTTGCAAGCAAAATTTTTAAATTTCAAAAATTATATGTTTATTTCGAATTATAAATTTTGAAAGCGCATTTCATCACCTTTCAAAAATAGTTTTTCTTTTTCGGATACGTTCAGAAATAATCCATTTATTTTGATTTTATTGCAAAGCAGAAACATTTTCACCTTCTGACGATATGCCCAATGGGTGGGTGTTTAAAAAAAAATATATATAAAATGACGTAAACAAAGTTAACTCGTACCGTTAGTGATGATCATCCCACGTGCGTTTCTGCCGGTGGCTGGGGGCTTACCGACAGGCGAGCCCCCGCTGTAGCCGTTGGTGTTACTGCTGGAGCTGTTGGTGCTGGAGGTGAGTGAGGTTATGTTATTCAGTGAGCTGCTGCTCGAGGACTGGGTCTGGGGAGCCGGCTCGCGCAGCGGACTCTTTGACACGCTCGTGAACTGGAATGTTGAAATATAACGTTTGTTTTTGACACTATTTGAATGAAGGTGATCCAGTAATCCTTAAAAAATTCGAAATCGGAAGCCCCGCCTCTTTTTCAGGAGGGATTTAAGAATACTTTTTTGGAAAGATTAGAGAAAATGCCAACATAGGATTTTTTTATATCTGAGGTTATTTTTTTCATCCTTTTCAATCACCGATTGAACTCCCAATAACGTTGGCCATGAATCGCCACTGTCTCACAACCTATATTATCTATATTACAGCTGGTTTCTATTATCTATGGTACAGCTGGTTCTATAACCTATGGTACAGCTGGTTTCTATTACCTGTGGTACAGCTGGTTCCTATTACCTATGGTGTAGCTGGTTTCTATTATCTATGGTACGGTTGGTATCTTTTATCTACGGTACAGCTGGTTTCTATTATCGAAGAATTAGCTGAACAAGAGAACACTTGGTAATGCAAGCATATGCGTTACCTGAGGCATGTTCTGGTTGCCCTCCATGGGCGGGGGTGTCTCGGCGTTGACCAGACTGCTCAGGCTGGAGGTGGAGGAGGTGAGAGAGCCCCCAGCGCCCGCCTTGGCCTGCTTGGCCGCATTCTCGATGCTCTCAATCAGAGACTTCACGCTGAGCCGAGAGTCTTGGCGACTGACGCCACCTGGGGGACACAATTAAATTTTTTTTAATGTTAATACTGCGCAAGAATCCCAACAGCTCTCGTCTACCGCCAGTGAGACGATGACATTCTCAATTGGGGTATGTTGTGAGGCTGAAGATAGTGGGGAGGGGAAGGAGATGGGGAGAGGAAGGTGGGAAAGTACTTGGCTATTCAAATCTGATCGCCGTTTGGTTACATCTTGAAATGTGCACCGATTCATTGTTACGCGGATGACAGTACAGTTCATGATAGCTTTTTGTTTGACAAGCCCCCAAAGGGCACATAAACCCCAATAGCACGGAGGGCTTTGAAGCAAAGAATGGACGGTTACCTCGAGAGTGTTTTCTCTTGGGGTAAAAATAAACTCGTTGAATTTAATGTTTCAAAGACCCAATCTTGTCTGATTACGTCTAAAAGGGATCGAAATGAAAATCAATCTTCCGAATAGGCCCTCCATTGATATGCTTGGTGTAACCCTAAGTGACCAGCTCAGATATCCATCGAAGTCAGAGTAAAGTTAGCCTCTCAAAAACTGGGCGTACTGTACAGGGCCCGCAGATACTTTAATAGTACATAACTGCTAACCCTGTACAAATCACAAGTGCGCCCCATGGTTAATTTGGCAGCCACCTCTGTTCTGGAGCTCCAAAATTCCTAAAAAATACCCTCGAGTCTGTGCAGAAACGGGCAGTCCGTTTGACAGATTCTCCCATCGTAACAGACGGATTGCAATCTTTAGAGCATAGGCGTCAGGTGGGAATGCTGTCCATGTTCTACCGGTATTAAAATGGAAGATGCTCCGAAGAACTAGCGTCATTAATCCCCTCGGCACCGGTGCATAGTAGGGAAACACACCAAACACGCGCCCAACATTTGTACACAGTTGATATTAGTCACATGAGAACGGGTCATTTCTATGACTCGTTCCCGGCTGTGGAACGATTTGCTGGCCTCTGTGTTTCCTCCCTCTTCAAGACCCATGTTCACTCCTTCCTTTCCTCAAAAAGACCCTCCACACAGCATCTTCAAAGATGACATAGGCCCTGAGGAAAATTATTTTCTTATGGATGTAAAAAAAAAAACAGCTAAAGCCATTTTAATCAACGTTTCAATTCTGAATGGTGTTCTTACACCAGGGCGATACTCCACGACCCCATGAACCCTCGTAAAGTGATGAACGAAAAATTACCTTTGTTATTCCTCCGCTGAGCGTTCTGCGCCGATGCCATTATATCCTGCAGCGAGGCGCTGCTGAGCAACGGTGGTGGAGAAGGAGAAGGCGGAGGGTGCTGCAGAGAAACTGCACTGACCGAGCTGCCCACAGTTGAGATGGGCGCGACGCTACAGGCAGAGCCCTGGGGGGAGGGGCTGCTCAGAGCGGGGGCCTGCGATTGGAGGCTGATCTCTTCAACGAGTGACTGGGTCTGAACCGGGGGAGCTGCAGCGGCCGCTGAAAATAAATAATTGATAGATTAGTCATTGATTTAATTCTTTTTTGTGAATACTGTCTGGAGCCAGTGGGACTATGGCATCCCCAATCGGAGTATGTTGTGAGGCCGAAAGGAGTGGGAAAGAGAAGGAGATAAGGAAGAGAATGACTGGGAAGTAGGTAATCAAGATTTAAGTCACCAAACATGGATAAAGCCATTTCAAGTTGTTAGTAAAAATGTATAAGACCACCTCACGGATAATATGGAACGTTCGTGTTGTTGAAGTTCGATACACGGATAATACGGAATATTCCTTTTTTAATTAATAGATAATCAAATACGACATTTATCAGAAGTACCAACCTTACAAATAAATTCTCATCAAAATAAAAACAAAAAGCACCTATTTCGAATTATACCTAGTACATGGGTTGAGGTTCAAGCTGCGAAAGCTGCGTTTCATCATCATTTAGATATACATCCTAGGTTTTGAATGGTTTGTTTGGCAAGCAGGGTTTGTCTAACGGGTATGTTAATTATTCTAGTACCTTTCTTTCAACGTTCTTCTGTTATAAAAATACAGGTAAAAACTTGTCAATAATGCATTCACTTCGAAACACGGATAAATTATTGTTTTAAATGTAATAATATTTTTTATATGATTGTCAGCATTGATTGATTGTCTATAAAATGTAATATAAAAATGATAAATACAAAAATGGCCTAGCGAAGCTCGTAAGTGAATTAATTTTAACAAAATTAAAATGTGACATGCATATTTTTTGCATATTTTATTTGTCTCCCCCGACATAAATACTCACTTTTCGTGATAAAAATCTAACTGTTTGAATAAGAAATATTCCGTATTAAAGGAGAAGCGGTGTAAGACATAAATAATAGGTTGTTTCGTTTAGATTCTGAATGGTGGTCTTTCAACAGGGAGATACTGAGAGTATTAGATAAATCTAGAGATAATGACCAGGATGACGAAAGTGAGATGCCATTATTATATGCCCAACACCAAGCAAGAATTCTCTTTGTTGAAGTGAAAACTTCTTTGGCACCGTTGTGATTTGAAGCTCGATGAAACGAAAAAGCAACATTAAAAATAGACAAACACATACATCTATAGGATTTAGCCTGCGAGAGAATGAGATAGTATAATTGGTGTCCTCTTTGTGCGGTGCTTCGTAGCCTCCCCACTCTACTTTAGTTTTCTGAAGGTTTCACTTCTTCCACGTGTGAACTGTACACTTGTAATTTTTATTTACAATGTTAACAACTAACTTCAAAAGCTCCACATCGTTATCTTACATATTAAGATTTCGTACAGCTTGACACAGTTAACTTTGTGGGCGACCAGAAGGGAAACTAAAAAATGTAGTACCGAAAAAATACCTTTTTTGAATTTTCCTTTTCTAATATGTGTGTGATTTGACTTCACTTTATTTATTTTTTTACTATTACAGAAGTTTTGTATGATGCTTCATATAAACTAATGTAACGACAACTTATTTCCGATTGTGGAAACTGACAATATTAATATTTGATGTTTGGCAATATTGAGTTAGGTTGATTAGAAAAATATTTATATTTAGTGCTAATATTTAGAAAATGATATTATCAGTAAAATAGCGCACAAAATCAAATAATCTTGATTATAAAGATAAAAATCTGATTGGACTTTCCACGAAAAGTTCGACGAATTCTGACATCATGTAATTTTAGTCTTTTAAGTTTATGCAGTCATTTTAACTCTTCAAAATATGGACGTATTTTGTTAGTAGGACCGATCACAGAAATGTGTTCATATCTGGGTAAAGATATTAATAAAACACAAAAATATCTGATATTTATTACAATATTGATACAGTGAGACCCTTTTGAAGTTGCCCCTTAACTAT
The DNA here is from genome assembly GCA_929108145.2 of Limnephilus rhombicus. Taxonomy (NCBI): domain Eukaryota; kingdom Metazoa; phylum Arthropoda; class Insecta; order Trichoptera; family Limnephilidae; genus Limnephilus; species Limnephilus rhombicus. The sequence goes on from OV815291.1 coordinate 12,266,698, forward strand.
TAAAGTCTATATGTTCGATTTTCGGAACAACTCACATAGGTCTCATAGAAATCGTTGTGTCTCCCTTACTATCGTAGTGAAAAATATGATATAAACAGTATTAAAAAGAGAAAAAACCACGCTTAAATTCAAATACAAAAACTAACCACAAAAAAAGTAAAATGTACACATTTATGAAAACCAAAGTTTCGAATCGCAATTTGAAATAAATTTATGAATCTTTGAGAATTTTTTATTAATTATTTTTACATTATCTCTTACATATTATAAATTAAAGTCCCCCGCGTTGTCTGTCTGTCTGTTTGCGATAAACTCGAAAACTACTGAACGGATTTTCATGCGGTTTTCACCAAGGAGTTTCGTGAGGAAGGTTTAGGTATGTAATTTGTCAAGGATGTGTGTAAATTGGTTGAAACATAACGATAATTGTTAGAAGTGTCGGAAAAAGTCAAGCCGCCTGGTGGCTTTCATCGAAAACGCTGCCTAATCCTTTTGGGATATAACAAAACAATGCATGGTGGGATATTCCTATTTTATAGATCTACAAAAAAGTCCGCGAAGGCATATATCTATCTTTTACGGATAGCTTACTATACCCATTCTATCTTCTAAAAAATGGTCACGTACATTGCGGTAACTGAAAAGTTATTTAGACGGATACAGTATTAATCCTTATTAACTTAAATACGTTAGTTACCCCAAGCATTTCATGCACATTATTATAATCTTTCACACCATCTCTACGTATCATAAAATAAAGTCTTCCGCGGCATCTGTCTGTCTCTTCGCGATAAACTGAAAGACGGCTGTGGTTATAAAGGTTGGATAACCATCCAGTAGATGATGTTGTGTTTTATTAGCCACAGCAACGCGTGGCCGGGTCAGCTAGTTTAATAAAAAAGTGAGGTGACAATAACATTTTTTTTGTTTTCTAATGAAATAAACAAAAAAAATTAATCTTTTTTATGTTCGCATGCAAAATTTTTATATTTCAATTTATAAAATTTGAAAGCATATTTTATCACCTTTTCAATACAATTTCTAGTTTTCGGATAAGTTCAGAAATATTCCAGTTATTTGGATTTTGTTGCAAAGGGGAAACATTTTTACCCTCTGACAAAATACGCCCGAATTTTGAAGGGTTAAGCCTCGATGACACACGGCGAGTTTACAAGCTACTATCTACTAAGTTTAAAAGCGGGTAAATCGGCGAGTGAGATTGTCATGACGACACACAAAACTGTCCACTCGTCCAGAAGCGTAGGAAACTGAGGCCGCTGCTAGCGCCAGTAACAAGAATAGAAATTCGACGCCTGCGTGAACTAATTCTTCAGATGTTTGACAGTCGAAATCAGCTGTTTATCGGAAGCCATGTTGGAAACATAAATAAACCAATCACGAGCAAGCGTGTAGGCGAGTAAAGTTGATGACCTTTCAACTTTTTTTCGTAGATTGTCAACAATCTGCTAGTCGCTGCTAGTTAGCAAGTAACACGATGACACTGGGCGAGTTTACTAACAGATAGTGAATTACCCAGATAGTAGCTTGTAAACTCGCCGTGTGTCACCGAGGCTTTAAGAAGTTTTACTGCTTGTTTGGTTTTTTCGGTCCCTTGAAGACTGAATGGCCCAATTTAACCGACTTATAAGGTTGTCCCGCCTAAGAAGTTGTTTTTTCCGGTCCCTTGGAAAATTTCTTGAGAGGGTTTCACTGTATTTTAAAGCTGTTTACTTTTCTATGTCCGCTGCTGTGTATTTAATCTGTGAATTTTTTAATGTTTACAAGGTTAATAGGACTGATAACAATATTTATTTTATATGTGCTACTAAGTGTGCCTAGATTTCATAAAGGATTGGCTACGGTACACTAAGCAGTGATTCACAGTTATGAATAGTTAGCGAAACACAAACATTACGACGATATATCGATTGATACAAAACCACAAAATGTCACAATATTTTTGATGGATGATTGACCAACGCAGCCAAGAAAACATTCGCTTCAGATAAAGACAAAAGACGGAAGAAAAAAACCTAGAGCAAGTTGTCCTTACAACAAAAGCCATAACCTAATATACAGGGTGTCCGGGGGTAAAGTGCATTAACTTCGGGAGGTGATTCCACATTATGGTAGGAGTAAAAAAGATTAATAACTTTTTCTGAAATTCCAACTTTTTTATCCCAAAAAAAAGACATACCTACTAAAAATCCTTAGTGTAAGGTAGCACTTACCCAACAATGTTGCTGTTAGCTTGCCGGGTGCAATTGTTGCAACGTTGCTTGGTGTGATTTGGTCTGTATCCATGGAAACCGTTTGTAAACAATAACAAGCCCGAGAATTTGACGTTTATACAGATTGTATGTTTTAAACCAAATTTAAAAAGATAACTGCACTTAAATAACAATTGAAGGAACGCTTTTAATGATTAAATTGTTATAAACTAATTGAACACTTAACTAATGTCATCGCTTTTAACTAGTTTAACAAATTTTCAAAATGTCCACCTTCAGCTTGTAAGCAAGCATGAACACGTAAAGTAATATTATTATCAATTTGTACGTTGTAGCGTATCTCATTAATGAATGTCTGCCCGTTCTTTGTTGGTAAAGTAAGGAATTGACCGAATAATTCAATAACAAAATTACGCACAAATAAACACCATTTTTACAGATAGGCAAGTCTACAACTAAATAAACAAAAGTAAGTCTGAAAAAAAACACGCACTGAATGAAGTTGTTCCTAAGTCAGTCTTAATAAATACACACTAGATAAAGAAACATTGAATCGACAAGTTTTGACTAATAACAATAAAGTTTTAAAGTTAATTACTACTACGCGAATAAAATTGTTACATTCGAATTCAACACAGACACTGAGCGCTTGGAGCGGGGATTCGGCAACAGCGGAAAATAAAAATGCCGCCCGCACGCGCCGGTCTAATTTTATCTTTTTACCAGAAAAGTACCCCTAAAAGTTGGAATTTCGAAAAAAGTTATTTATATTTTTTACTCGTACTATACCATCATGTAGGATCACCTCCCGAAGTTAATAAACTTTACCCCCGGACACCCTGTATATGTCAGCACACGCCGGTCTAATTTTATCTTTTTACCAGAAAACTACCCCTAAAAGTTGGAATTTCGAAAAAAGTTATTTATATTTTTTACTTGTACTAAACTATCATAAAGGATCACTTTACCCCCGGACACCCTGTATATGTTTGATTGGAAAAAAAAACATGATTCACAAAGCGCCTGCCTGGCATCCAGCGCACATTGTTCTATCGATTATTCATTTAAATTTAAAACGCAGAGTCTATTTTTGAACATATCCTAAGTCGATTTTGAATGCATGCATAGTGTCCACGATGTCTCTGCCCGGGGAATCCCCGTCAGAAGTCCATCTAGAATGAGGAGCTACACGAGCTGAGCCGAATAAACTCAAGCGGTCGAAAGTCAAGCGAAGCGACGATCAGTCACCTCACGAGAGGGGGCGTCACTCATCGAGAGGGAGTGCCACTATCAAGTTTCTACCTCGGATTGAAAAAGTCGTAGATCCGGGGCTGCTTGGGGGTTGATTATGTTGAGTGTTGTGTCGTACTATTTTGAAATATTTAACTTCATTCTCTACCTGCCATTTTATATTTAAATTCATCTTATTCTGTCTACGGACTCTTTTAATTTCAATTTAACGTCTGTGTCACATTTCATCTCAATATTCTACAACTAATTTGTCTTTGGATCATTTTGTCTATGATTTTACTAGAAGCAAAGTGTCAGCTCATTCCAAAACTATTGTTATCAATTTCTATCTAAAACTCGTTCATTCCTTAATACTGTTTGACACTAAACGGGAGTTAATTAGTTAATGAGGTCTTTTTCTTTTTGAGAACCATTTTCATTTCTCACAGATCGAACAGAATAAATTGATTGTGTCTTAGATGCATTATTTGTGTCTATGTATACAACTTCTTTCAATTCTAAGAGCTTTGTTAGTTCAAACTGTTCATTAAATAAGACAGCAATTTTGCATAACATAACATAACATAAATTTTTTTGTAGATTTAAGTGAGTAGATACACTTTTTCAGAACTGTTTATATTACATACATATATTGTTTTGTTTGTTTTTCTTTTTATTATGGTCTCAAATTTTATGTCGTTATTTTATTGGTCAATGATATGACTAATAAAAGTAATGTAATGACTGTTTATAACGCTAACAAATAAAAATAAAATAAAATAAAATAACGAATGACATTATTCAAAAATAAGTGTGTATATTGATAGTTAACCGAAACTTATCCGATACTACAATAAAACGATAAAAATTATCAATCGTCAGTCGGAATATCTGTTAACAATCGTTGACTGTGCTTGCAAATGTTGATAACTGACCATAGATGACGGATTTGGTCAATATCATTTTGATACAGGGTTGTATTGATCGTCTATGGCATCTCAATTCAGTCTACAGTAGTCCTTCACCTACCAGTTCCATCCCTCACTCAGGGTTGATATAAAGAAAACTATGGACCGTTAGTTTAGAAAGTAACTTAAACTACAATACAGACATATTGCTATAAAAAAATTACAGAACCAATGCTCTAATTTCAGGTACTGATAGTACTTTTTACCAGTAGTTTTCTACACCATTGTATAAGCATGTTTATGGATTAGGAAAAAGGCAAATATGAAAATGGAGATTAGAATAATTAGAATACAACATACATATTGCAAAAACACAACCCAGGGAAAAGGGACACACAGATGAACAAAACTTGATATACAAATTGTGTTAAATGATCAATGAACATTATAGAGCTCCAAGATGATGTTTAGACAATGACGAAACATGGCAAGAATAAAAATTAAAAACATATGATAATGAACAATACAGCAGTGAATCAAAATAATTACCGCACGCACAACAACAAACAAAAATCCCCAAAAACGAAAATGCATAACGGCACAGTGGACGAATTCACAAATTCTTAACGGACGTTGACAGAAGCAAACCCGTGTCATAAACTGAAAACTTACAAGTTTTACTGATGTCAGTAATATTACTGGTCTCTTGTAGAGAGAATCGTTGTCTCCGGGAAGCTCTACTGATCGGTTCATCATCATTTATTGATTTGATTACATTTTTGACATCATCTGATTTGTTCGTTAGGTTCAACATGTCGTCCATTTCTTTATTGCTTTGAACCAGCAAACTTACAGCTCTTTTTACATCCAAGCTAGACTCATTTTGATCTATCGCCAAAGATTTTGACTTTCGTTCGTCATCCATTTCGTTGTCGTATAAAGACAGATCAAAAGATAAATGTTTGGATTTTGCATTTGGCGATTTTGAATACTTCAAAATGGATTTGCGATACATGACATCGCCACTCGGTAAACTGTCGGTGGTTTTGTTCAAGTCATCATCTATTTTATCGACAGATGTTTCTTTGCAGATATCTTCTACTTCTTTGCGTATCTCCTTGACGCTGTCTTCTAAATTATCGAGATCTTCCGAAACTTGAGTGAGATCGTTCATATCATCGGGAGAAGAGAATGTTACAGTTTCTTTTTTATCGGGAGAAAATGTGGTTGAAGTCAACAAATCGGGCATCGGTTCATATACCACTTGGGAGAAGTAAACGACAGGATTCTGATCTTTCGGAGCAATGCCTGAGGAGTCTGGTTTATCGTCACTTTGAAACGAGAGTCGGAGACCTGTGGAAAGTCTTCTAGGAGCCGGCACAGGTTTTTTGTTGGGAGTATCAGAACTTTCATCGTCAGTTTTATTCAGTCTCCGAGTTATCGGAGACCTCAAAGCAACTTCATCTAATCCAGCGTCGATATTTTTTACCTCCAGTATAGATTTTCTTATCCCCGGTATTGGATCTCCGTCTTTAGCAACATCAAAAAACATCTCATCGGAAATTTCAACCATTTCACCAGAAAATTGAACCTCAGGCTCCTGTTGGTGTGAACCGTTTGAACTATCATAATTCATGGAATCGTGTTCTTGGTGCTCGTGGATGGTATCTAACTCTAGCTCGGACCTTTTGAATTCAGGTAGAGAGACATTTGGATTAAATACTTCATCAGGGCACTCATTAACTGTAGAGTCGCTAGAAGAACCAATAATCTGATCTTTCCACGGAGTGATGTGATAATAATTGGTGAATAATGTTTCATCACTCCTCACAGAAATTAATTCGTTTCGTTTGGGAAAACCATACGGTAACCTTGTTAGGTTATCGAGACTCATGGCTTTAGGTTTCCCTTTAAAATAATCTGAGGAGCTCGGACTGAATAAAGTTCTGCCTCTTTTCAAAGGTCTACCTTTTTTCCCCATGGTGGCTTTACTTTCATTTGGATCATTTTTGTTTTGTAAAAACACCTTGTTCAAATGTAAATTTTCACCACTGCCGTTGGAACCATCTCTCGTGTAAAGGCGAGTAGGTCTAAAATCATCCTCGTCTTCAGACGACGTCAGATCAATTTCAGCGTGGTCCTGTAAAGATCTATTCTTTTTGAATGGCCTGTTGATTTTGGATTTTCTGATTTTGATAGAATCATAATATGTGAGGTCATCATCGTTATTTTGATGAACCGAGATGACTTTCGGTGCTTCTTCATCGATGAACCCATCGTTATCGGAGAAGGATTGAACTCTCGACAAGTATTTTTTCCTGATAGCCTCGTAGACTTCTTCGATGTAGGAATCGTTGGCTGAGCCTAAAGACTCTCTGGAAGCTGTGATGGTTTGCTTGTCGTATTGTTTTGGAGAACTATTTCCACTGACATCATCTTCGTTTCCGCTTAAATCAACGGAATCGACCGATGTCCCACCTGATTCTTGATAATATGAGAAAGAAAAAAATAGTTTAAAAAGCAATATAAATCAACGAGAAAAGATAAAACAAAATACATGGATGAGAAAAAAAACTACAAAAATATAAGTATAACTACATAACGATTTTTAAGGTCGAAACTTTGTGTTAAATAAAAATGATAAAATATTTATAGACTCAATAGATACCGAAACATTGTGTTATATTATTAGTCTGGACAGAAGTTGATGTGATTCAAGTAAAGACAAATCTAAACAAAAAGCGATTGGAAGGAAGGAGATTAGTAAATTACGAGCGGACAATTTTATAATCCAGTCCTTGATTAGCAGGTGCTGCAAATGAACGCTGTGTATTGAACATAATAAATTGAAACAATTGGAACAGGTTGTACATGTAGAAAAAGAAAAATTCAATTTGCAGTAAAATTGCTGTAACACACAAGATCAGGAAGAGTCAGGATTATTGCTTCGTCAAGAATTGAGAATAACTTTAATTTGCGGAAAAGTTCCTTTCACAATCAGGAAGGTCATCAAGTTAACTTAGGCTACGGGGAGTGAATGAAGAGACACCCATTCATCTACAGTACCAATGTCCCACCTTGACGAGAAGAAGGCTCTGATACCTGGGGAGCCGATTTATGGAATCAGGAGGCATTACAATATCGCTCATAACAGAATAGTTCGGAGTGTGAAAGGAATGATGGTGGGATAATACCTTCGAGCTGTTCCACCAGGACAGGGCGTCATAGTGCTTAAGGGAGCAATGCAGACTGTCTGATCAACAAGATGATATTAATATCTCTATTTTTGAAACTGACAATTTATATTGGAATTCCATTATAATAATTATCCAATAAAACAAATATGAAACTTATTTCCACTTTGTAAAACATGTGTCCCTTTAAAAATCAATCTATCAATCAAAAATTCCTTTCACCATAAATATAATAATGATTTTAATTAACCCCTCCGAAATTCGCCATTTAAGCCCTTAAACTGTCTCAAACGAAATGACATTAACGTAGCCGAATAGTAAAAACTGTTTTAGAAAGGTTACAAAATAAGCTTTCAAATTATTATATTACAAATAAATATTAGCATTTGTAAATATTAAAATTTAGAACGCAAACATTAAAAATAGGTAAAAATGACTCACATGATGTTTTTATGTGAAAACGGTACTAAATTCACAGATTATGTAAATAACAATACTTATTCTATTGTATATATGTGTAATAAACACTTTTGTCACCTCACTTTTTTATCATTTCATATAAAAATATTTAATAAAAATTAAAAATGTCGAGCGAGTAAATATTTTTATCAACTACGCGACTGACAGCTGATTCCTGTTATGTATTTCTATAGACAACTTGATAGGGATGTACAGCTTGATCTACTATCGACCTTTTACTTTTTGGTTTAGGGATGTAACTAAAAAGAGTTAGAACGATTTCTATGGAAACACACGCGCTGACGTATAAACATGCTTATTGTACTTGACTGCTGTCCTATTTCTAACGCTTATATCGGCTTACGTTGCAGAGGGGTTAAGAATAGACGTGACTACAATAAAATTAGGTTAGGTAAGCTATTCCCCAAACAATATCAAAGTAAGCTACAAACCCGAGATAATTAAGCCTACTGGGAATAACCAAAATAATTAGAAATTCTACAGTCAAAGACGACTTAGTAACAAATGCAAAAAAATCAACATAATTGAATAAAATCCTTGTATGCCACCCCTCTCCTCCTTCCCCATATGTTATGTATATAAACTAGAGGTGAAACAGATAGTTGTTTGGCCGGATACTGGATATCCGGCGAGCTGCGAGGCCGGATGGCGGATATTCGGCCCATTTAATCTAATTATTTTGGTTATTCATTACTGGGAATAACCAAAATAATTAGAAATTCTACAGTCAAAGACGACTTAGTAACAAATGCAAAAAAATCAACATAATTGAATAAAATCCTTATATGCCACCCCTCTCCTCCTTCCCCCATATGTTATGTATATAAACTAGAGGTGAAACGGATAGTTGTTTGGCCGGATACTGGATATCCGGCGAGCTGCGAGGCCGGATGGCGGATATTCGGCCCATTGTCTCGTTGCATGTCGTGACGAGTTTAGCGCTGCACAGGTGCGGCGAACGCGATCAGATCAATTCGGGCGGTTTCGGTTGCCATCGTGAGTATTCGTGAGTGATCATGTGAGTGTGTGATTGAATAGCGAAAATTAAATTAGTTATTTACTTGCTGCGCAATCTGACTGAACTGAATCATGTCATCAGTGAAAAAAAGATCGCCTATTTGGTAATATTTCGACATAACATTAGAGTGAATATCTCAGAAGAAAATTTTAGTTTTTTGGAAGGCCTTTTGGCTTTTTTGTAACTTTTTTGACTTTAAATAAAAGCCGTCATAATTATAAGCCATTTTATTGATATTTACCTCACAAAGATTAATGTATTGCATTTTATCATAGGAAATTGTCGTATTTTTTGAATATCCGGTATCCGGCCGGATATTGAGTTACTATCCGGTATCGGTTAGTTACCGGATATCTGTTTCATCTCTAATATAAACCGAAGATTAAGAATAATTTGTACCAGTCTGAAGATGGCTTTAACAGGCTGAAACCGGTTACGGTCAAATAAATAAAAGTGGAAATAAGTTTCATATTTGTTTTATTATATTATTAAGATGATATTTATGACAGTACAGTTGGGGCCAGAGATAACAGAAAAAAATGAGTTATGTCTTGGAAGCCTGCTGACTATCATCGAGCTACGACTAAACTATACGGATTATCAAAGCGTTGGAGCCAGTGAAAGTAATGTAGAAACAATGATGGGGGCCTATTTTCCTGATTTCTATTATCCATAGTGGATATGTTTTAGATACCTAGAGATATATGGATGGTGGTACGTATAGGTGGACAATACCTTTGAGCTGGTCCACCTGCGTCTCCAGGGAGCGCACCTTCTCGCGGTGCTGGCGGTTCTCCAGAACCAGCTTCTCCAGCTCGCGCTGCGCCTCGGTCTTGAAGTCGTTGGCCACGCGCACCGTCATCAATAGGTCCGACTGGAACTGCTTCCACTCCGTCGCCTGCAAGACAATCGCAACAGTTAGTTTCAGATAGTTACCGAGTTAATGTTAGTCTTGCGAGAATTTGTATTGAATTTAACCATTTCAGCACCACATTTTTGTTTCCACATAAACACCATATTTATATATCACAATTTGGGAGGCGGGTATGGGTACCGCCGCCCCGGGAATCATTTATTGGATAGATTCAACCGTGGTGCAGGCAATGGGTCAAGAGATTCCGGCTGGAGAGGATAAAAGATCTCCCTCAACCAGTCTCTCGATCTTGCATACCACGCGGCAGGCAGGCAGACGCATCGGCTGCCAAGACCTGGACAAACCTCATCCCATGAACCCGGGCACTCCTGCAAAGTCACCAAACCAGTGCGAACCACTTGGGGTGACCTATGGAAAAAGTGTTGATTATCCAATAAATGGTTCCCGGGGCGGCGGTACCCACACTCTCCACCGAAATTGAAATGAAATTGAAAAATACTAATAAATGTGTTTTAAAGTTTACACAACTGACAAACAACCATTGATTTATCAGTTGTGTAAAATTTAAAAAATGTCTATTAGTAAGACTATGTGAATCTGTAAAGGTCGAAACAACCAATACGCAACAATCATGAGTCAGAAGATACCTGGGTGTGGAAGAGGCGAATCAATGCTTTGGTGCATTAAACCTTAAAAAAGATTCAAGAATCCATATATGGCTGTCAATGTTATAAAAAAATCATTGTACATTTATTGATAAATACTCAATTTGTGTAGATTATTTTATTTCTATATTAAATTTTTTTCAGAAAATGTATTACTGCTTGACATGCTTAATTTTGTAGCAGAACTAAAAATGAACTTTACTAAATGAGCAAAGCGAAGTTCTGTTTTAACTCAAACGTTTGGAATTTCATCTGTCTTTAAATTTGTTTGTATGTTTCATTTTCGTTCAAGATGATGGCTGTTTTAATAGTGCAATAAAGATTCTTTTTTGAAATGTGAAATCGTTGTGTATATTTGGACTTGTTATTCGCATTTTTTCAGTATTATAGTACCAACACGCCTGAAGAAAGTTTGAAAAGAGAATTTTCACTGAGATAGCGAAGTTTCTTTGGAAAAATTTTATAATTAACTTTATATTAAAAAAATGTTTTTGGATATTTGAGGGGGAGGGGGGTTCGAACAACGCGTTACATAACATGTTTTTTTTTATTTAAATAAAAACTAGGGAATTAAAATCTTCCAAGTTGGCAACTCTTTTCGTTTATGTTTTACGGGGAATCCCTCGACTGTATTGTACATAATTTTTATTTTATTTTGGTTGTCGGTATTCGTTAGTGTTTTAAGCACGAAATACGCATAAACACGAATTTCTGTAATCAGTGTTGTTAAAGTGAGTTTGTAGGTACTATAATGTCCTCAAAGGCGAGAGATTTACATCATCAGCTGTTCTTGGACTAAAAAGGCTCTCGTGCTGACTTGCCAGCGCAGCTATGCCAAAAAAATGTCAACGAAATTTGGAAAACAGCAAAAGAAAAAATAAAACAAACAATATATGCATGTATTGTGAGTTAGAAATCTCTAGTTTTATTTACTTCTCTACATTTTATAAATTAAAGTCCTCCGCGTCGTCTGTCTGTCTGCCTGTTCGCGATATCTATCTTTAACAGAGAGCTTACCATACCCTTTTTGTCAAAAAAATGGTCACGTACAATGCGGTAATTGGAAAGTTATTTAGACTGATACCGTACTAATCCTTATCAACTTAAATATGTTAGTTACCTCAAGCATTTCATGCACAAATTATAATCTTTCGCACCATCTCTACGTATTATAAATTAAAGTCCTCTGCGGCGTCTGTCTGTCTGTATCTTCGCAATGAACTCAAAGATGATGGTGGTTATAAAGGTTGGATAACCATCCAGTAGATGGTGTTGTGTTTAATTAGCCAGAGCAACGCGTGGCCGGGTCAGCTAGTTTAGGTAAAAATTGACACTTAGGTGTTAGGTAACGTTTAGGGAGGGGGAGGGGGGGTACAGAAAAACGGCGCGTTGCACGAGGGGGAGGGAGGGTCAAAATTCTTCAAAAATTGCGTTACGTAATACTTGAACGCCCCCTTAACTATCTACGTACAAAGCTTGTGATTTCAGAAGAAATTTTTGTTTTGATTTATTAAATAAGAGAAATTCAGAAACATACTTTTTAGGGTTCCACAACAACTCAGAATCATGCAATTTCAACACACCTTTGATTTATTAAATAAGAGAAATTCAGAAACATACTTTTTAGGGTTCCACAACAACTCAGAATCATGCAATTTCAACACACCTTTGATTTATTAAATAAGAGAAATTCAGAAACATACTTTTTAGGGTTCCACAACAACTCAGAATCATGCAATTTCAACACACCTTTGATTTATTAAATAAGAGAAATTCAGAAACATACTTTTTAGGGTTCCACAACAACTCAGAATCATGCAATTTCAACACACCTTTGATTTATTAAATAAGAGAAATTCAGAAACATACTTTTTAGGGTTCCACAACAACTCAGAATCATGCAATTTCAACACACCTTTGATTTATTAAATAAGAGAAATTCAGAAACATACTTTTTAGGGTTCCACAACAACTCAGAATCATGCAATTTCAACACACCTTTGATTTATTAAATAAGAGAAATTCAGAAACATACTTTTTAGGGTTCCACAACAACTCAGAATCATGCAATTTCAACACACCTTTGATTTATTAAATAAGAGAAATTCAGAAACATACTTTTTAGGGTTCCACAACAACTCAGAATCATGCAATTTCAACACACCTTTGATTTATTAAATAAGAGAAATTCAGAAACATACTTTTTAGGGTTCCACAACAACTCAGAATCATGCAATTTCAACACACCTTTGATTTATTAAATAAGAGAAATTCAGAAACATACTTTTTAGGGTTCCACAACAACTCAGAATCATGCAATTTCAACACACCTTTGATTTATTAAATAAGAGAAATTCAGAAACATACTTTTTAGGGTTCCACAACAACTCAGAATCATGCAATTTCAACACACCTTTGATTTATTAAATAAGAGAAATTCAGAAACATACTTTTTAGGGTTCCACAACAACTCAGAATCATGCAATTTCAACACACCTTTGATTTATTAAATAAGAGAAATTCAGAAACATACTTTTTAGGGTTCCACAACAACTCAGAATCATGCAATTTCAACACACCTTTGATTTATTAAATAAGAGAAATTCAGAAACATACTTTTTAGGGTTCCACAACAACTCAGAATCATGCAATTTCAACACACCTTTGATTTATTAAATAAGAGAAATTCAGAAACATACTTTTTAGGGTTCCACAACAACTCAGAATCATGCAATTTCAACACACCTTTGATTTATTAAATAAGAGAAATTCAGAAACATACTTTTTAGGGTTCCACAACAACTCAGAATCATGCAATTTCAACACACCTTTGATTTATTAAATAAGAGAAATTCAGAAACATACTTTTTAGGGTTCCACAACAACTCAGAATCATGCAATTTCAACACACCTTTGATTTATTAAATAAGAGAAATTCAGAAACATACTTTTTAGGGTTCCACAACAACTCAGAATCATGCAATTTCAACACACCTTTGATTTATTAAATAAGAGAAATTCAGAAACATACTTTTTAGGGTTCCACAACAACTCAGAATCATGCAATTTCAACACACCTTTGATTTATTAAATAAGAGAAATTCAGAAACATACTTTTTAGGGTTCCACAACAACTCAGAATCATGCAATTTCAACACACCTTTGATTTATTAAATAAGAGAAATTCAGAAACATACTTTTTAGGGTTCCACAACAACTCAGAATCATGCAATTTCAACACACCTTTGATTTATTAAATAAGAGAAATTCAGAAACATACTTTTTAGGGTTCCACAACAACTCAGAATCATGCAATTTCAACACACCTTTGATTTATTAAATAAGAGAAATTCAGAAACATACTTTTTAGGGTTCCACAACAACTCAGAATCATGCAATTTCAACACACCTTTGATTTATTAAATAAGAGAAATTCAGAAACATACTTTTTAGGGTTCCACAACAACTCAGAATCATGCAATTTCAACACACCTTTGATTTCATTAAAAGTTATGATTTTTTTTTTAGAATTAGCCCATAATCTAACCTAACGTAACCCATTTAAACCTTCAGGCCTCGGGCCGATTTTGTCAGAAGGTCAAAATATTTCCGCTTTGCAATAAAATCCATTAAAATGCAATATTTCTGAATGCATCCGAGAATTAAAAACAGTTTTTGAAAGGTGGTGAAACTTTCGATGACAATTTGAAGAGTTGTGCGCATGCCTGCGAAGGTTTGTATATATGCTGGTGAGCTCTGGCATTATGAAATTTGCATAAAAATTTTACAATAGGTGGCACACGAGTTGTTTGAAAAATATGTATATTTCATATAGTTTAGCAGCAGGGGAGAGGAGGAAGGTGAAGGGGAACGAAGAAGGGGTGGATCGTGAGAGGGTGAACGAGGGAGGGGGGAAGGCAGGAAAAGTGAAAGAAGAATGCGGGAGGGAAATGCGGGTGAAAGACGGCAAAGGTGGAAGGGAAAGGAAGAAAGGGACGCGGGTGAGGAAGGGGGTCGGGAATGGGAACGGGAAAGGACATTCCAGAGAGGAAGATACTCTCAGTATCACCCTGGTGTAAGACCATCATTCAGAATTGAAACGTTGCTTGAAATGGCTTTTAGCCGTGTTTGGTGACCAGATCTGAATAGCCAGGTACTTCCCCACCTTCCTCTTCCCTATCTCCTTCCCTCCCCACTACCTTCAGCCTCACAACATACCCCAATTGGGGATGCCATAGTCTCACTGGCTCCAGACGGGAGCAGTTGGGACTCTTGTGCGGTATTCATGTAAAAAAAAAATGCAGAATTCCTTCTTTTATGTTGCACTAGATCGAATAAAAATGAAATAATAAACATTCCAAGTTATAAAACCACATTCGGACAAAGAAACTACACTTATTTTGCAACTAAACTCCATAATATTCTTCCCCAAGACATAAAACTAATAAAAAAATTGAATGAGTACAAATCAAGAATAAAAACATGGCTGAAAAAGTCAACGAAAACACTCTAATGAATACACTAAAAACGACATAGAAGACAAATAAACTATAATTAAACAATTTTAGTCCGCCTCGGCACAGGAACCCCTAGTGAGGAGGACTAAGAAATAGAAAATCTTTACTTAACATAACCATTATATTTTGTATACTTGTAGAATTATTTTACATCGTCGCTTAAATAAAAAAATAAAATAAAATAAAATAAACTTAGTATAACATAAATTATCTTCAGCGATTTGTTGACCAAAAAACACTTTGATTTTCATTTAAATACTTCCCATAAATAAATAAATATAATGATCAAACTCACAATGTTGGTATAAAGTTTTATCCTACTCACTTCACTTATTGATATTGATTTGCATCAACCACCCATTAAAAATGATGTTAAACTGATAAGTGTCCATATATGTACATCAGAACACTGGGTTTAATATAATATAGTTTAATTGTTGCTTTAATCACAATCACGGCAACAGAACTGTCCACTTCAACAACAAAACAACAACTGGACGTGATTCACTCACCACTGGATGATCAGTGAGTGTAAATGTGGTGACACTCATACAAGCACCCATACATACACCGCATGCCGCATAGTGATGAGACAAATTAAACGTATGTATTTAATTGGATATTGATGACACCAACACATACGCATACAGAGTGTTCCCATTATAATGACACTCTGCTTGAAATTGACTTGTGGTGACTTTTGGCGGTTCCTTCTTGACCCTCAGGTTAATTTGTTCGCTTTTGGGGACAACCTTCGATCAAGAATATCATACGTCAATGGGGACAACTCATAAAAGCATCGTAGAAATTTTTGTGTCCCTCTTACTATCGTGGTGAGCAATATGATCTAAAGAGAACACACCACACTTTATATTCAAACTAGCAAACCCGGCCACACGTTGCTGTGGCTAACGAAACACAACGCCGTTACCCAATCTTTATAAAATCCACACCACCCGCTTGCCAGCTGCCCGCTGCCCGTTGCTGAATTGAATATTTGAATTTATCAGCTTTTCTCTATTATAATATAAACAACTCACCACTAATTATACAATGCTTGCAATGCAACACTGGATATTTGAAAAGGGAAAATCAAATACCTACTTACTCTAGGACATCTATTTTCCAATTTCTTCCGTAGAACGAATTTCAAAAGTGACTATTGTACGGCCCGCCAGCCGTTTTAAATCGCACAAAAATATGTTTTCTTTGAATTTCTCGGCTTTTCTCTAATATAATTTACATGTATTAAACATATAAACACTCCTCTTCAATCACTCTATCTATTGGTGAAAACTGTATGAAAACCCGTTGCGTAGTTTAAAAGATTAACGCGCACATACATTTTGAGCGACTTCATTTTATACTATGTAATGATTTAAAAGTTAATCACAAAGGAATTAAAATGTACTCCTTTATGAAACCAAAGTATCAAAAAGCAAATTGAAAAAATTTATGAAAGTGAGATGACAATAATATTTATAATACATCATTATAATAAAATATGTAGGCATTATCAATCAGTTTGATAATGCCTTCAGAAGGCGAAACAGCTGTCACACGTAATAAATAATAATATCAGTGAATATCTAAAGCAGTGGTCCGCAAGAGGCTAGAAGATGGTCCGCCGGTCAATAAAAAAGCCAGCGCGCGGGCGGTCCCTGGTCGAGAAATCTGAATAAAAAAAGGGACAATATTCAGTTTATCATTATTGTACCTTGTGGTCAGTGGTCATTATGGTATTCCGTTTCGCCCCACCCCATCCTACCCCGTTCTACCCCCTCCGTTGTAGTAAATATTCTGCTAGAACCCGTCCCACCCTATCCCATTCCACCCCCTCCGATGTGGTAAATATTCTGCTAGAACCCGTCCCTATCCCATTCCGCCCCCTCCATTGTGGTAAATATTCTGTTAGAACCCGTCCCTATCCCATTCCGCCCCCTTCTTTGTGGTAAATATTCTGCTAGAACCCGTCCTACCCTATCCCATTATGCCCCTCCCGTTATGCTATCTGTCCCGGGTGCCACCCATGCTAGCCTACTCCGCTGACCACAAGCAGTGACTTAGGCTAGCATGGGTGGCACCTGGGACGGATAGAGTGGATAATGTGCAATCCCCCATCCCCCTATTAAAGTCGCCAAAACACCAATTTCGACTTCTTGCATTATTAATTTTGATACTTCAAAAATTGTATTTTTATTTGTTGCAATAACATTTGAAAACAGAGGCCGGATGGATCATCCACTTGGACCCAAAAGCTTGTTTTCACGATAATATAACATTACCAGATGTATGTATGACGTATGAGGCGTACATGACTAATTAATAAAATAAAAAGTCACTTGACAATTTCTCATCTGAAAGATTCAAAAGAGATTCTGACCAATACAAAGGTAATAAAGTAGAAAAGGCACAGCTTTTTAGATATGATCACAACACACACATATTTAATATAAGGGGGCAAACATTAATTACGGGAGCAGTTTTTCTTCCAATCTAGACCGCCCCCTTGGTGAGATAAATTTGGGCCACTTCGTATATTCTTTTCACTTCGTATTTCTTTTCAGTAACGTGAGATTTTGCTGGACTTCCTCCCCCCCTTTTGAGCTCACGTAATTAATGTATGCCCCCTAACAACCCACGCAGACTAACACAATAGATGCGAAAATATTCATCGCACACTTATTTTCAGCAGTCATCCATTGATTTCTGAGAATGCTGATTTAAAAATGCTTACAATGTGCACTTAGCAGCATAAAATAAGAAAAAAAACGTATTTAATTTAAAGTTTTACAAAGGTCAAGACAATAATTTGGGTTCTATTTTTTTTGCTTACTTCTAATGGATGGTTGTTTTTTTTTAATGCCAATACTGAACAACAGCCCAACTGTACGCACCCAGTGGGATTATGGCATTCCCAAATGGTTATGTTATATTTTGAGACTGAAAGATGTGGGAAGGGAAGAAGACGAGAGAGAGGGAGGTTGGGAAACACCTGACCATTCTGATCTGGTCACCAAACACGGCTACAGCCATTTCAAGCAATGTTTCGATTCTGAATAGTTGCCTTTTACCAGAGCGATACTACCAAAGATTCAATTACTATGTTATTTTCTTTTAATAAAAAAAAAAAAAAAATTACTATGTATTGGAATAGGTGCCTTTGAAAACGGGACACTCTTGTATAGTCTGTATTATGGTTATATCACATATACAGTAACATTATCGGTTCTTAATGTATGTATAAACAAAAGATAATCACAATATAATTGTAGGTAGTATACAAATGAATAAATTATTGTTTTTATATCCATGCCCATATAATGTGCATACTTGTATGGAGAGTGATTCTTTATATTGAGAGATACAACTAACAACAGGACCGAATTCAGTATTTTTAATAAGATAATATATAGAAAGGTTTTAACCCCTACGCAACGTAAGCAGATATAAGCGTTAGAAATAGGATAAGAGTCAAGTACAACAAGCGTGTTTATACGTCAGCGCTAGTACTGGGCGTTGACGATAATTCTATCCAACGCCAACGTCGTTATCGTTGGCAATTTTCAACTGTTGAAAATAACGTCGACGTTGACGCAACTATAATAGGAGATCGACACGATACTAACAAAAAATATATCAAAATCGTATTAAGGAATCCCTTTTAACGGGTGGTTCCCCGAATCATTGATGTATTATTAATTATTATTATCTCTATGCCCCACGCGACACACACGTAATAATAATCCTATAATAATGTTGAAAGTTGAAACTGTTGGAAGACGTTGGTTTCGGTGTTGAAAATATTACCTGTTGAAGATATATTTTGCTTGTCACTGATAAATTCGCTTGTTGCTTGGCGCTACGTATCGGCCGTATTGGACGGGAAAATAAAAAAAACGTGCAGTAGGTATGTACATTACCAAAAGACCTTGTGTAATTGGGTATAATATCGTTCACGAAGTGTGATCTCTTGACCCTTTTGACTTAATCATTCCAACACCGTTGAAAACAATAGGTACAAAACATTGACAATTATCAATAGGTTATTTTTTTGCTTGTCGTTGATAAATTTGATTGTTCCATGGCGCTGGGTATCGGCCTTATTGGATGGGAAAATAAAAAAAAATGTGCAGTAGGTACGTACATAACCAAAAGACCATTTAAAATATCGAGTAATGTTGTTCACGAAGTACAAACTCTTAACCCTTTTTATTTATTAGGCAGTTGAATCGTTGACTGCGTTGAATAATATTCGCATGTAGGTATTATATTTCAACTGTTGGCGCTAATTATTTTCAACAGCATTGGACGTTGAAATAATATAACTATTGTTTCCAACGGCTAGTTATATTTTAATACAGTACTAGTCAGCGCGTGTGTTTCCATAGAAATCGTTCTAACTCCGTTATTGTTTTAGTTACATCCCTAAAACAAAAAGTAAAAGGTCGATAGTAGATCAAGCTGTATATCCCTATCAAGTTGTCTAAAGAAATACATAACAGGAATCAGCTGTCAGTCGCGTAGTTGACAAAAATATTTACCTGCCCAAATTTACTACCGGCGGCTCGTCCGCGCTCGACATTTTTAATAAATATTTTTATATGAAATGATAAAAAAGTGAGGTGACAAAAGTGTTTATTACACATATATACAATAGAATAAGTATTGTTATTTACATAATCTGTGAATTTAGTACCGTTTTCACATAAAAACATCATGTGATTCATTTTTACCTATTTTTAATGTTTGCGTTCTAAATTTTAATATTTACAAATGCTAATATTTATTTGTAATATAATAATTTGAAAGCTTATTTTGTAACCTTTCTAAAACAGTTTTTCAGAAATGTTTCATTTATAGAGCTTTAATTGTGAAGCGGTAATAACAAAAAGTTTTCGTAAAATGTCATTTCGTTTGAGACAGTTTAAGGGCTTAAATGGCGAATTTGAGAGGGGTTAATAAGATAATAAACTATACAGGGTGTCCGGGGGTAAAGTGCATTAACTTCGGGGGGTGATTCTACATGATAGGAGTAAAAAAGATTAACAACTTTTTCCGAAAATACAACTTTTTTTTTCCCTTACAAAAAGACGTACCTACTAAAATTACTTAGTGTGAGGTACGATCTTACTTGCTGAGCGCCCGCCGGGCACGATTGTGGCAACGTTGCATGGTTGTGACTAGCCCGCATCGTAACAGTGGAAAATAATAAAGCTGGCGGCACACGCCGGTCTGTTTTTATCTTTTTACCACAAAACAACACCTAAAAGTTGGAATTTCGAAAAAAGTTATTAATCTTTTTTACTTATGATATCATGTAGAATCACCTACCGAAGTTAATGCACTTTACCCCCAGACACCCTGTATAATAGTGAGCTCTGGCGCTATGAAATTATTTCCTGGCGCTACGAAGGAATTTCAGAAAAAGCTGTTAATCTTTTTTACTCCTACCATCATGTAGAATCACCTCACAAAGTTAATGCACTTTACCTCCGGACACCCTGCATATAGAAACCATCGCAGGCATGCGCTCATCAAAACACCAAAATTTCATCGCAATCGGATGAATGGTTTAGGAAAGAATAAAACACAAACAAACAAACAAACAAGCAAGCAAGCAAATGTACATTGATTTATATATATATAGATAAAATTTAATTTAATGCCGAATTCGGTCCTGGTTAATGATATAATAGGAGGTCAAGTGATCTTGTGAGTCATGTTTTGGCACATTTTAGTGAATGGGCAATGGTGAATCACAGGTGCCTTCATTGACGGCTAAATGTAAACCTTCGTGTTAAATACCGGCAGTGATTACATGCCCACGGTGAGCGCATATACCCGCTACTATGCCAATTATCAGAGTCAAATTCATATAAATAGAAATGATGCATAGTCGCAAACCTTTCATCCTTTCATGTGAATATCAACCTTTCATGTGAATGTCAACCTTTCATATGAATATCAACCTTTCATGTGAATACCAACCTTTCATGTGAATATCAACCTTTCATACAAATATCAATCTTTCATGTGAATGTCAACCTTTCATGTGAATATCAACCTTTCATGTGAATATCAACCTTTCATGTGAATGTCAACCTTTCATGGGAATATCAACCTTTCATGTGAATACCAACCTTTCATGTGAATATCAACCTTCCATGTGAATATCAACCTTTCATGTGAATATCAACCTTTCATACAAATATCAATCTTTCATGTGAATGTCAACCTTTCATGTGAATATCAACCTTCCATGTGAATATCAACCTTTCATGTGAATATCAACCTTTCATGTGAACATCAACCTTTCATGTGAATGTCAATCTTTCATACAAATATCAATCTTTCATGTGAATATCAACCTTTCATACAAATATCAATCTTTCATGTGAATGTCAACCTTTCATAGGAATATCAACCTTTCATGTGAATATCAACCTTTCATGTGAATATCAACCTTCCATGTGAATATCAACCTTTCATGTGAATATCAACCTTTCATACAAATATCAATCTTTCATGTGAATGTCAACCTTTCATGTGAATATCAACCTTCCATGTGAATATCAACCTTTCATGTGAATATCAACCTTTCATGTGAACATCAACCTTTCATGTGAATGTCAATCTTTCATGTGAATATCAACCTTTCATGTGAATATTAATATTTCATGTGAATATCAACCTTTAATGTGAATGTCAATCTTTCATGTGAACATCAACCTTTCATGTGAATATCAACCTTTTATACAAACATCAACCTTTCATGTGAACATCAATCTTTCATGTGAATGTCAACCTTTCATGTGAATATCAACCTTTCATGTGAATATCAACCTTTCATGTGAATGTCAACCTTTCATACAAATATCAATCTTTCATGTGAATGTCAACCTTTCATGTGAATATCAACCTTCCATGTGAATATCAACCTTTCATGTGAATATCAACCTTTCATGTGAACATCAACCTTTCATGTGAATGTCAATCTTTCATGTGAATATCAACCTTTCATGTGAATATCAAGATTTCATGTGAATATCAACCTTTAATGTGAATGTCAATCTTTCATGTGAACATCAACCTTTCATGTGAATATCAACCTTTTATACAAATATCAACCTTTCATGTGAATATCAACCTTTCATGTGAATATCAACCTTTCATGTGAATGTCAACCTTTCATGTGAATATCAACCTTTCATGTGAATATCAATCTTTCATGTGAACATCAACCTTTCATGTGAATATCAACCTTTCATACAAATATCAACCTTTCATACAAATATCAACCTTTCATGTGAATATCAACTTTTCATGTGAATATCAACCTTTCATACAAATATCAACCTTTCATGTGAATGTCAACCTTTCATTTGAATATCAACCTTTCATGTGAATATCAACCTTTCATGTGAATGTCAACCTTTCATGGGAATGTCAACCTTTCATGTGAATATCAACCTTTCATGTGAATATCAACCTTTCATGTGAATGTCAACCTTTCATGTGAATGTCAACCTTTCATGTGAATGTCAACCTTTCATGTGAATACCAACCTTTCATGTGAATACCAACCTTTCATGTGAATAAAGCACAAGAGTCCCAATTGATCCCGACTGTCTGCTAGTGGGTCTATGGAATTATCAATTGGGGTATATTTTAGGGCTGAAGAGGCTTTAGGGTAAGAGAAGGAGATGAAAAGGGGGAAGGCTGGGAAGTACCTGGCTTCTAGCAATGTTTCGATTAGTGGTCTTTCACAAGGGCAATTCAATTTGGGAGGTGGGTATGGGTACTGCCACCAAGGGAACCATTTATTGGGTAACCAACACCTCTACCATAAGTCAACCCAAGTGATTTGTTATGTTTGGTGACTTAGCAGAGGTGCCCGGGTTCATGAGGTGAGGTTTGTTCGGATCTTGGAAGCGGGTCCGTCTGCCCACCAACTGTGTGGTAGGCCGGATCGGAAGAGACTAGCTAAGGGAGGCCTTTTGATACAAAACTACGCTCTCTACCCATCACCTTGCAACACAGTTGGAGGGATGGATTCGTATGAGCGTCACTCCTGGACACACTGACCCCCAGATTCCTACCCATCCCTCGTACCTTTTTCCTTCCCAGAACTTCCTATCCTTCCTTTCCTTTAAAAACTTTCCACACAGCATCCCCAAAGATGATATAGGCCCTGAGGGGAATTGTTTTCCTCATGGCCTCCAGTGTGGAGCCAATGTAAGAAAAACATAAAATCACCATTTTACTTAAGACCTCTGGTCTTCTAAAGCAAACTAAAATAAACTGACCTTACTTCAGACACACAGACACGCCAACAACACGCTTCTATTAGTTTATCCATTCATTGGTTCGTGTAATAACAAAATTATTGCGTAGGTGTTTATAAGATACATACAGACTATGTTTTTAAAGCGCTGAATTTGATGTCACTGAAACAATTATATACAAAAGATATTCTAATGTACGCATTCAAAAATCAGGATAACTTTACACAGACAAACTCGGGCCGATTCACAAGATCTACATTACAACATACATTCTACCAACCTACAACTAAAACGACTTTTGGACAAAGAAATATGGAATACTTCTCTGTAAAATTATTTAATTTACTCCCTCTTGCAATGAAAACCACAAAAAAAATAACCGCCTTCAAAAGAAGCATAAAAATATGGATTATGGACATGGGAAGGAAGAAAATAGATTCAATTTTGCAACCCAACAAAGAATAATGCTTTGTTTTGTACTTTCTTTTAGATATAACTTAATAATTTCCCTTGGCAATATTCTAACATAGATTAGGTATTTACTTATAATTAAAATAATAAAACTTGTACAATGTGTCCTTAGAACGGGGTACCCCAGTTAGGACACATTTTCTCTAAAAAACTGTAAAAAAAAAAATATATAAATATAAATAAATAAATAGTAGTTTATTTTTATAAGTAGTTTAGAGACCTTTGAATGTCAATTTAATATCATTTGACACTTTTCTATTATCAGCATTATGTGACCACGACATCCTGGTGAACCTATTTTTACAAAGAGTTGGTTGATAGCTCGGTGCGTAGGATGCTCTGACTTACTTTGTTTTTTAAATAAGTTTATGATAAGTGAAAAGGTCTGTACTGTAACTCTTAGCATCTTTTTTAACCCTTTGTGTGCATGTGCCTATCAGCCACGAAAATATTTTTATGTTGATATCGCCGATAGGCATATTCAAAACATACCCTCATTTTAATGGAATTTTGCAATGTAAAAATATTTCTTAGCTTATTAAATAAATCTTATTCGAATGTCTTGCTTTTCGTGTTGCAAAGAGCATCTATTTTAAAATAATAACAAAGTTACTAACTACTGCATCATTAACGCACAGTTCGGTAGTTTGTTGTGTACTTCGTTTGTTGTTTTCAAGTAAATCTCTCATCTAAGCGATTTATGGCCAAATTACCAATGTAAACGACACCAAAAGTCACTTGACGTAATTTATAGCAAGGTACAGAACTTGTTCTTTTGGAAGTTTTTTGACAGGTCTAATCGCGTCCGCACTAATTTCCAGCCTTCTCACAGCTTATAAAATCAGTTTGATAAGCTGAGACATGCCGCAAGAAATAGTACCAAAATGCGCCGTTTCGAGATGTCAACAATTAAAAGACAGATGTACAGGATTTTTTTTCCTATAAAACTAGTATTTATTTACACTTATTTAAGTGTTTTGAAAATGAGCATCCTTTTATTCAATTATCGGTTTAATCCTTTCTAATCTCAATGTTTCTGTTTTTAACATTACATATTTGAATTCGAAGCCGGTTGCTGTCAAGTAGCTGTCATTCGGATAAAATGAAAGAACTCGATTAATTTCCGCCTTTGATGGCACAAAGAGTAGTTTAATTAAAGCCAAATTCTATTTCATTTATTTGGGCCTTTCCATCTTTATTGATAAAATCACGTAAGTTTGACAGTAGCAGATCGTTGTTGATACTGCAAATGAATTTACAGATGTAAACGGTTGCATGAGCATTTACACGTGTTGAACAGCTTCCGTGAGCATTAATTACCACAAGTCGGATGTAAATGTAAATGCTTCTGGGAGTAGCGTGTCAAAAACTTACATTAAGTCTTAAATTTTACTTACGAGTGTACGAGCGTAACTATAAGATGGTATAGTTTATAAAAACATTATTTTGGAAAACACAAGTAAGTTATTATAAAAATAGTATTAGGTGGCGCACGGTGAAGATCGCAGGAGCTCAGCATTTTAAAGGTTAATTGATAAAAATGCATTAAGGAACTTGGTTGAATTGAAAAGGTTAAAAAAATTAAAAGCCAGGAAATTGTGGTCCACAAATCTGATATTGTGTAGCATTAAACTGAAGTTTATATAGCATTAAATAACTTTGTTTTACCACACATGAATCATTGAGTTCCAATATCCTCCCTAATGAATTTTTGTTGAAAATTAGGTGTGAATGCCATCTTTTGAGATTTCTATCCAGGAATTTGATGCTGTCGTCATTATTTCCAAAATCCTCCTACTTTCTTTATTAATCGTGTTTAAACATTGGAGCACTGTAGACAATGACCGCAAATAAAAACAAACAAAAAACACCAACTAAAGTGGGAAAATTAAATTTAAAAAAATCAATATGAATTTCGAAGAGCAATTGAGTGTACGGTATTTTTTGTCAGTCCGTCTTTAACCAACACAAATAAGCTCGATGGTTTGCCCACGCGAGAACGCCGAATGAAATATCAAAATGTCGCGACGCTTCTCGTGAATGTCTTGCGCATGTGTGGATGAAAGTTCGATGAGGCGGACGTAGTGCCATCTGTCATTCAACAACATAAGTAATTTGGTTCTGTTTGAAATACGAAAGATGGTTAAATAAAAATCGCGATCAAAAAATGGGAGGGTGGGGAAAGGAGGGTTAAAATTTGGGGTTATAGGTATTTTTGATACCAAATAAAAAAAAAAAAAAAAAAAAAATTTGTCAAAAAAATAGATTTTTTTTCCTGGATAGGGACACCCTAATTACCTAGCGGTTTGAAATATACTTTAAAACCTATTCTCATACCTACCAAATATACATTAAAAAAATCATAAAAATCGGTCAAGCCGTTTCGGAGGAGTGCAACCACAAACACTGTGACACGAGATTTTTATATATAAGATAACAACTGTATCAGGTTATTACAAAATTGTGCTAACGTGTAAAAAAAAAAAAAAATAACTGGAATCATGAAAACTCACCAGTTTACACGTTTTTCTTGATTTACTCGAAAGTAACAAAAACCATTAGGGAGGGTATTGGAACTCAACGAATCATATAGCTGATATTATGTACTATGACATCATCCACACAGTTTAACATTCTATAAATGTCTGGTGTGACATACTTTCTCCACAGACTCTGTGTCTCATGTTTATTTGAATACCTGCTAATTATGTAAATGAAATGGACACTTCGATGACTAGACAAGGAAAATCCCAAAAAAACTATGCACAAGTATTTGTACTACTTTTCTGGGAATGTATTAATCATCAGAATTGTAATTGTAATGAAACGTGTTCTCTGCTTAACTTAATTAGTACTAAAGAAAGTGTTATGGGAGACATTAGTGTACGTAATATTACAAAATTACAGGTTACACAACAAGAAAATCCTAGTGTGCAATCCACACGTGGTAGAAGTGAAACCTTCAGAAAACTAAAGTAGACAAGAGTGGGGAGGCCATGAAGCACTGCACAAAGAGGAGACCGATTATATTATCTTATTCTCTCGCAGGCTAAATTCTATAGATGTATATGTTTGTCTCTTTTAAGTGTCGCTATTTTTCGTTTCATCGGGTTTCAAATCACTTCACTTAAATAAATAAGTGATTGTAAAAGTACCGTTTATATTTATTATGTATATTCTCTTATGTTTGATATCTTGTAAACCCTTTTTTTTACATTAGCCCCACACAGGAGGCCCTGATGAAAAAATTTCTCTCAGGGCCTTTGTCATTTTTGGGGATGCTGTGTGAAGGTTCTTTTTGGGGAAAGGAAGGAGAGGAAGTTCTGGGAACAGGAAAGGGAGGGAAAAAGGTATGAAGGGGGTCAATCAAGTGAAGGACCTATGAATCCATCCCTCCCACTGCGGTGCAACCCAATGGGTCTAGAGCAGTGGTTCCCGACCTTTTTCTGACCCGGGACCACTTGTACGTTTATTTTTTCGAAAGGGACCACTGTCCCAGGTGCCACCCATGCTAGTCTAAGCCACTGCTTGTCGTCAGCAAGCAAGGTCGGGATGGATAGCACAACGGGAGGGACGTAATGGGATAGGGTGGAACGGGTTCTAGCAGAATATTTACCACAACGGAGGAGGTAGAACGGGGTAGGATGGGATGGGGCTAAACGGAATACCATAATGGCCACTGACCACAAGGTACAATAATGATAAACGGAATATTGTCCCCATTTTTTTTATTCAGACTTCTCGACCAGCGACCGCCCGCACGATTGCTCACTTATTGACGGGCGGACCATCTTCTAACCTCTTGCGGACCACTGGTTGGGAAACCCTGGTCTAGAGAGTCCGATCTAGGTTTGGTCTCCCTCCATGAGTCTCTCCCGATCTGGCCTGCCATGCAGTAGGTGGGCAAACGCATTTGGCGCCAAAACTAGACAAACCTAAACCCATTTCAATCGCGGCCTCGGAAACCATTTAGCGGATAACCAACACCTCTGCCATAAGTCACTCCAAGTGGTTCGCTACGTTTGGTGATTTAACAGGGGTGCCCGGGTTCATGGAGTTAGGTTTGTCCGGGTCTTGGTGGCGGATGCATCTGCCCACCAGCTGCATGACAGGCCGGATGGCGGGAGAATGGTTAAGGGGGTCCCTTGGACTTCTCCAGCCGTACTCTCTCGGAACATCGACTTGCGCGACAGTCGGAGGGATGGATTCATACGTCTGTCACTCATGGACATAGTGGCCCCCAGATTCCTACCTGCTCCTAATACCCTTTTCCTTCCCAGAACTTCCTCTCCTTCCTTTCTTAAAAAGACCCTTCACATAGCATCCTCAAAGATGATAGGCCCTGAGGAGAATTACTTGTCTCAGGGCATCCTGTGTGGAACTAATGAAAAAAAAAAAAATTAAATGGGGCACCTCTGCTAAATCACGAAACATAGCAAACCACTTGGGGTGGTCTATGGCAGGGGTGTTGGTTATCCAATAAATGGTTCCCGGGGCTGCGGTACAAATACCCGCCTCTCAAACTCACTGCATGTTTCAAAGAATACGTCGAATTTGTCATCCACCATATTCAGACTGATTCGCACCTTTATTGTTACATGTGGTTCTTGCTAAAATGCCTCTTGTGTGCCCTCCGCCTCAACAGTTCAGTTGAATTCGCCTCGCCGCAAGGGATACAAGTCCTAAGAACCGCACCGCTTTACAGTTCTAATAATCAAACCGCAAACGGAACTCTTAAACCGCAGTTATTCGCGAGTACCATCGCCACGCGTCACCTATTCTCGCTTATTGTTTCGCGATTTAACGTTCATTCCCAGTCGCCATTCCCTTCCAAAATCTCCCCAAACTAACATACCTACCTTTCCAGTGAACACTGAACGAAGAGGGAAGCAGTCTGGGAAAGGGCAATTAAAATATAATAAAATAGATAAGAACCGCATACAGTCCACAACATACCGCAGCATTTGATCCCTCAATCCATTGAGAGGTAACATTTGCTACCCGCCGCAACAATTAGCATTAAAGTTTGACGTGCACTACATATACATCATTTTGCATGCTTTATTATTTTTTTTTTCAATCTTTGCATAAAATGTATAAAACAACAGATTAGTTCCAACTCAATAAAACTACCATAATAAAATATCAGATTTGGCCTCAAGTGATGTCAGAGTATGCCAAGATATCTCTATATTCAATATTTACATGTAATTTACCTCCTACACTGACTCATATTATGGTTGGCCCATCCCACGAGGGATTTGAAAATCTTTTATAGTGACCATGTTTAAATATATTATTACCACAAATAATATGTATTGGTGAATGTAAGATTTAAGGGGAATAAATCTTAATTTTGGATTTGAAGCCAAAATATTCAACCAAACTGAATAATTATTTTTGTAATCAAAAGGTGTATCAACTACCTGGTACGGATATGCTATTTGTGTTTTAAAATATAAAATATAGGCCATTAATTTTTCATAATTTTAGAGGGAATTTTTATTCATGAGTAATTTATGAATTTAAAAAAAATAAATTTCTCTCTGTTTATTATTTATTTATTTATTTATTTATTTCAACGCCATAAATGGCTATTACATCCTGTGATACATGATACACAGTGGTATAAATAGTGGTTATACATAGGTTATGATTATAACAAACAAAAATGAATATGAGCTCATACAAAATACACATTTTTATGCAGAATAAACATAAGTAAATAAAGGCGAATTCTTAGAAAAAGAAAAAATTATAAAAATAAATAGTAACATAACCCCTCCGAATTTTCGCCAATATGCACTTGAGATGTCTCAAAAAAAAATGACATTTTACGAAAACTTTGTGTTCTTACCGCTTCACAATTAAAGCTCTATAAATGAAACATTTCTGTACATAGCCGAATAGTAAAAACTGTTTTAGAAAGGTTACAAAATAAGCTTTCGAATTATTATATTACAAATAAATATTAAGATTTGTAAATATTAAAATTTAGCATGCAAACATTAAAAATAGGTAAAAATGACTCATGTGATGTTTTTTATGTGAAAACGGTACTAAAATCAAAGATTATGTAAACAACAATACTTATTCTATTGTATATACGTGTAATAAACACTTTTGCTACCTCATTTTTTTATCATTTCATATAAAAATATTTAATAAAAATTTCGAGCGCGGACGAGCTGCCGGTAGTAAATTTGCGCGGGAAAATATTTTTGTCAACTACGCGACTGACAGCTGATTCCTGTTATGTATTTCTATAGACAACTTGATAGAGATGTTCAGCTTGATCTACTATCGACCTTTTACTTTTTGGTTTAGGGATATAACTAAAACAATAACGGAGTTAGAACGATTTCTATGGAAACACACGCGCTGACGTGTAAACACGCGTATTGTACTTAACTGTTGTCCTATTTCTAACGCTTATATCTGCTTACGTTGCGGAAGGGTTAATATAAAAAATGATTAATGTAGTGGCCACACACGAAGATAAAAGCGCGAGCAGATATCTGATGAACCGTGAGCGCTTATGAGTTGTACCGTCACACAAATATTTCTTCCTATGATAGGAGAGGGGGTCAGATAAATTAGGGAGCTGCCATTTCTTTGTACTGAATTCAATTTGACAGCTGTCATCCACCCGTTTAGACAGCTCCGTAAATTAAAATGAACCCCCTCTCCTGTTTCCAGCCGAGAGGGGGTTGCATAACTTTTCGCTTATCGCTTCAGGAGCGGTTACGGCGTAAGATCTATATTGTCTATGGTTGATTTGCGCTTCACCGCTCAGGTGTGACAGGTCTGAAGGGAATTGTATGGAGTGTGTTATTTGGCATGCAATGATCTTTTATCTTTTATAGCAGTGTTTGGCAGGGGTTTAAATCATTTTGATGGGCGTAAATTTAAATACTAAATTACCTATTCATGTCGGAACACAAATTTGTCATATATAAATAAAAATTACTACTTAAATAATACCTTTTTTACAATTTTTATTTTTTTTTCATTTTAACACAGTAGATAAGGCAAGTTTTTTTAAAAATAATTATTATTAACTCACAAAAAATCCTTAATTGACTCCAAAATGAAGCAAAATTGAATTCTTCAATTACTACCTACTAGCTGACTCAGCCACGCGTTGCTGTGGCTAATAAAACACAACATCTACTGGATGGGTTATCCAACCTTTATAACCACCGCCGTCTTTGAGTTTATCGCGAAGAGACAGACAGATGCCGCGGAGGACTTTAATTTATAATACGTACAGATGGTGTGAAAGATTATAATAATTTGTATGAAATGCTTGGGGTAACTAACGTATTTAAGTTAATAAGGATTAATACTGTATCCGTCTAAATAACTTTTCAATTACCGCAATGTACGTGACCATTTTTTTAGAAGATAAAATGGGTATAGTGAGCTATCCGTAAAAGATAAATATATGCCTTCGCGGACTTTTTTGTAGATCTATAAAAGAGGAATATCCCACCATGCATTGTTTTGTTATATCCCGAAAGGATTAGGCAGCGTTTTCGATGAAAGCTACCAGGCGGCTTGACTTTTACTGACACTTCTAACAATTATCGTTATGTTTCAACCAATTTACACAAATCCTTGATAAATTACATACCTAAACCTTCCTCACGAAACACTCTATCTATTGGTAAAATCCGCACGAAAATCCGTTCAGTAGTTTTCGAGTTTATCGCGAACAGACAGACAGACAGACGACGCAGGGTACTTTAATTTATAATATGTAGAGATGTGTATATCATAATTGAAAACAAAAATGAATAAAATAGCACAAAACCGTACTAGATATTTAATATAAAAATAATTTCATCACCTTACTTGTTTGTCGTTTCATGTAAAAATAATTAATATAAAATTTCTTTCAAATTGCAATCGGAAACTTTGGTTTCACAAAGTTGTACATTTTTATTATTTTGTGGCTAACTTTTAGATTTGAATGAATAGAGTGGTGTTTTCTCTTCCTAACACGGTTTAGATCATATTTCTCACTATGATAGTAACAGAGACAACCATTTCTATGAGACCTTTATGAGATAAAACAATAGAAAGGTTAATTGAAGTTTTTTTTATACTAACTCAACACAGGAGGCCCTAAAGAAAATAATTTCCCTCGGGGCCTATGTCATCTTTGAAGATGCTGTGTGGATTGTAGTAGAAACGACCCATTCTCACGTGACAAATGTCAACTGTATACATATGCTGGGAGCGTGTTTGGCGTATTTCCCGACCACACCACACCGGTGCCGAAGGGATCAATGACGCTAGTTCCTCGGAGCATCTTCCATTGTAATACCGGTAGAACAAGGACAGCATTCCCACCTGATGCCTGCGCTCTAAAGATTGCAATCTGTTTAAGTTAAGAGGATCTATCAAACGGACTGCCCGTTTCTGCACAATATTGTTTTTTTTTTTTTTTAGGTATGTTGGGGCTCCAGACCAGAGGTGGCTGCCAAATTCGACCGTGGGGCGCGCTTGTGATTTGTACAGGGTTAGCAGTTGTTTACTAATATGTTTACTGGTACGCCCAGTTTCTGAGAGGCCAACTTAACTCTGGCTTCGATTAGGCCCCCTTATCTGAGCTGATCACTTATAGTTACACCAAACATATCAATGGAGGGCCTGTTCGGAGATTGCTTCCGTTGAAGGAGGCTAGAGACTAGATTGAAGTACGGTAAGTGAGGTAAAGTAAAAAAAGGTAATGTAAAGTGAGGTACAAAGTGGGGTAAAGTTGAAGTCACATGGTTCACTCGGATGAAGGTTTACTCGATGAAATGTTCCATTCTCGTTTCACCGCGTGTTCAGACGGTTCCTTCGAAGAAAGAGTTCACTCGACATTCTCGCTACGAAGTCGCCGAACGTAGTCGCGGCGCGCATTGGAATTCGTCCGGCGCTGATGGCTAAGTTCGGGAATATTTACGATTTCAATTGACATTTCCGATAACGTCGAACTAAATTACGAGAAATTAGCGATTCTTGTAAACAGTAAATAAATTTCAGCACCATAAAATGAACATATGGTTAAATAATAACCTGAAAACTGATATCTACCAGTATTTTTGCACCATGAAAATTTTTTTATTGCAAAATAGGCCTCGGGTTGCAATAAAATCCATATAAATGGAATATTTATTAACGTATCCAAAAACTAAAAATTGTTTTGGAAAGGTGATGAAATATGCTTCCAAAATTTATTATTAGAAATAACCACGTAATTTAGAATAATTTTTAATGTAAACTTTTAAAAGTAAAAAAAATGGCTCTCCTTGCTTTTATTCTAACTAAAATTACTGGTAACAAAAAATATAAAAACACACACTTATTTTGTTAGACAAATAAATTATAAACGTTTCTGTCACCTCACTTTTTTGTCATTTCATATAAAAATAATTCATAAAAAATTCACAATGTTTCATAAATTTTTTTACAAATTCGATCAGAAACTTTGGTTCGATTAAGGGTCGGGTATCAAACCGCGCTGACACTGCAGTTAGGTATTTCTTGTACTTGTAGACAAACACGGCCGCAGCCGGCCGCCTGCATTTGACTAGAGGAGATGTGGGTATACTAGACACTACGGACTTAGGAAATAAAAATACACTTGCCTTATAAAATTTAGTTCCTACTATAATAATGGATACAGCTTAACATACTAAGAATCATATGGTGGAATAGCGTGGATAGCTCATAGAGACATTTGCGCCTGGGTCAAACTGCCCATTCACTGCAGTTAGGTATTTTTGGTAGTTGCAAACAAGCTCGGCCGCCGCGATCTACTGTGTATTTCGGTTAGATTCAGGCACGGCTGCTCAGCATTTTGATAAAATACGAAATAAAAATACACTTGCTTTGTATAATTTTAATTTATTTCTAACGTAATTGATACAGCTTGACAGACTATAAATCATATTATGCAAGGGCAAGGATACATAGACTTTTTTTAGTCCCTGGACCTTTACAGACGTCTTAGTTTTTGACTCAATGTGACATAGAATCTAATGGTGTTTTGATGTGGAAAAAATTTCTGGTTCATATATGGTTTGTATAATGTTATTAATTTTTTTATAATTTTACCAGAAAATAATGGGTGTGAATAAGTTACGACAACCAGTTTTTACTCTGTGCCTTAGAAATTAAAAAACAGGTAGTTTTGTTTTTGAAAGTTTATTTATATGCATACAGTTTTTTTTTAATACGTAGTAAGAAAGAATATATTTTACAATTTATCTTTGATATACATAAAGTAGAACGAAGCACATTTAGAAAAAAGACAGTAAAAAATATAAAGAAGTTCAGACAAATTTTTATAAAACAACTAAATGTTTTATTTTTATTTTTATGTAACTTACAAAGTCCCAACTGTTATCAATCGCCTGGGGCCAGTGATTGGGG
Organism: Limnephilus rhombicus; assembly: GCA_929108145.2. Classification (NCBI taxonomy): domain Eukaryota; kingdom Metazoa; phylum Arthropoda; class Insecta; order Trichoptera; family Limnephilidae; genus Limnephilus; species Limnephilus rhombicus. Next base: position 12,301,002 of record OV815291.1, read on the forward strand.
TATGTTGTGAGGCTGAATAAGGTGGGAGGGGAATAATATAGGGGAAGTACCTGGCTATTCAGATTTGGTCACCACACACGGCTAAAGCCATTTCAAGCAGCTTTTCAATTCTGAATAGTGGTCTTACACCAGGGCGATACATAAAGTATCTTCCACTCTGTTTTTTTATAGAAGTCTATTGACAAGTTTTTTTTTCTTTGTATAAAACACGCTGTAACTCGTGTTGTGCGTGTTACAGGTAAAATTGCAAATGTTATATGTAAGTTCAAAATAAATTAATTATTACCCACAATTATTATAGTTATTTCACAGCATTATCCAAAAATAACAAAGTTACTATTATATACTTGTTTACTATTATATAATTTTACAATTGAAAAATGTCCTCCACAACACAGGAGAATTCCTAGCGTGGAGGACATTAGACTATACATTTGTAATGTAAACTTATTAATAAAAAAATACAAAACAATACAGAGTGATAAGTGTTAGCCCCTCATTTATTCACAAGACTGTCATTTTGTAATGACATCATCCTTTCTCCCGGTCTATTATCGATAATTCATACAGCGCCCTTGAGCTGATTTTTCACAAAAACGGCGCTATATAAATCATCCAAATATTATTTATTAATTCTAAACATTCACAAAAAGTGTGGTAGATCATTCATTATAGCAAAAAGTTTATATGGAAGGCCATTACTCAGGCCGCTTATGTTTATTTAAAAAACTTACATGTTAACTGATAGTTTCTGTTATAACGACGTCATTTATATTGCTTCTGCTGCTTTTCTAAAAAAACATATAAAATAAATTTATTTGTAATAATACGACCCAGAATTTACCCAACATCGAAATTCATTCGATTTATCAATGGATCTGACAGTCGTTGTTTTCAATAAAACTTAGTGACAATTTGAACGGAATCGGTAGAGAACTCAAAATGGTCGTCGAAATTATGCATTTTGAAATTAAATTTTGTTAAATTTTGTTAAATTAAATTTTGATATTAAGTTCGTTGAACCCCAAACTCCTTTAACCTGATTTTGAACCAAATCGTCGAAGTACTTAAGATATTCAAGATGGATGCCGAAATTTTGCATTTTGACATTAGATCCGAGTTCAGTGCACGTCCAAACGCCCGAATTCTGATATTGAACCAAATCGGTAGATAACTACAGATAAATTCAAGATGGATGCCGAAATTTTTAGATGTCAAAAAGCAAAATGACTTCAGTCTACCTTCAAACTACCCTTGATAGAAATCAGTAAAAAAATTAAATTTTGACTTTATTACCTTATTCTCCTATTCTTCCAGTGGGAGGGTCTATTTTTTATGGCACGGTAAGCAAGAATTCCTTTATTTTTACCCATTTTGAAGGTACCTGAAGTTTAAAAAAAAAATAATAATAAAATATGTAAAACTGTAAATCAAGTTAAAAATAATTTATTAGATAATAATAAATATATTTTATTTCTACTTACCCGGTTACAGTAACACCTATCTCCTCAATGATTCCTTCAAAAATCGAATAAACAGCGAACAAAATTGCTGCGAAAAAAATATGCGTGCTGTCGCCTTGACCACTATCTCACAACTGAATGAATTCTGTGAAATTCAACCGTTATATAAGACATCGCGCGGCGTAATATTTTGCCATACATTTTTGTATGGCGGAGAATAGTTGAAAAATTCAGAAAGTTTAGGCGAATTACAATAAAAATCTAGATACACTGAAGAGCTTTTAATTTAATAGCTTGATTTAACATAATGTTTACTCTGAGATTACGGAAGGATTTTTGGTAAAAATGTTTACAACAGGTTCAGGAGAGATAATCGCGAAGGCCTTTTTCAACGTTTTAACTAAAGTTGCAGTATGTATAACTTATAGAATTTGTAAGATTACAGTAAAAAAAATTTAATCACTAGTAACTTTACACATTTTTCTAACTACCTGTATATAATTTTCTAGTATTGCTGCTACGAGACGCGGATGCTACTGCTAATGCGGAGCGATGTTTTCCAAACCCGACCCTTAAAGTGTACATTCGTATTATTTTGTGGTTAATTGTTATATTGTATATATAGAGCATTATTTTCTCTTTCCAATACCGTTTAGATCATATTTTTCACTATGATAGTAAGGGAGAAACAACAATTTCTATAAGACGTGTAGGAGTTATTTCGAAAAGCGAACTTAACGGAGCATTTTGACGTTTAAGCCGCTCCGGCTAGTCGTCCTCACGCCAGAACATTCTCGGCCGACTAATTCGCGAGTGAAAGACTGTTCACTTGAGTGTTCACACACATCATTCGCGTCACGTGATGTTAAATTCCGGTTGCGAGTGAATAGTGCCGAAGGAAGCATTCCAACATTGTTGCAATCACGAAATGAAAGATAAATGAACCATGTGAATGGGCTATAAGATGAGTTCCAGTCAATTTTTTAATAATCAAGAATAGAAAAAGTTCAATTTTTTTGTGCTATCAGGTGTCCAAAATGTAATTAAAAAAATGTGACTTACATCCTTCTCCCTCTCAGTGATCTCCACGGTGAGTCTGGCTTGTGTCTCTCGGTGCCTCTGTTCTGCAGCCAGGGTGGCCCTCTGAGCCTCTGCCAGGGTGGCCTGGGAGGTTCGCTTCTCTTCAGTGAGGCATTGGCACTGGTGACAAAATTATACTCAAATTAAAGTCAAGAAAGTATTCAAGAGAAAATATAATCAGATTTAAACTAACAGCAACAAAGCTTGCCATTTTAATTGTGCTTCGTCGGTGTTAAACATATCGATATTCAAAGTGATTCTATTTAACAACAAGACAGCTCTTTCGACTGGCATGACTATTGGCAAGTTACTTCTGAAAGTCGGTAGATAAAACAGTCTATGCTGTCGGTGATGGAGATAACCATCGAGATCGTAGAAACTAATGCTCTCCATGATAGTAGAGTTTTCGAACCATCCACGAATCAGTCTGAAGAAATGTGTTACAATGAGCACATCCCTTCCGACCCTAATGAGTTTGAAACTTATCAGGAGGACGTGGCATGATCGAGTGAATCAAATATTTGAGTCGGTTCAAGAGCATGTCTGAGGTGATAAATATAAATGTGAATGAAGCAAGGAGTGTGTGCTGAGGCAGACCATCGTTGGACTATCTTCTCTGCCTACCCCTGCGGTGAAAGGAGGGGATGAATAGTTAGTTAGTTTAAATTTCTAGTAAAAATTTTCCCCAAAAGTGTATATAAATGTCTAAAGTATATAAAAGACCCCAAAAAGTGTATATAAATGTCAAAGTCCCCAAAAAGTGTATAAAAATGTCCAAAAATAAAGTGTATAAAAGTCCCCAATAATAATAATAATAATAACGTAGTATTTATATAGCGCAGTTTTGTGATGTTTCACTTCAAGTGCGCTTAATTATAATAAACTTAAAATTAACCTACAGTGTTCCTTAAAAAAATAATTAAATAATGTGAAATAACGAATATACAAAAATATACAAAGCAATTCCTAAAAAACAATATTAACAACAATAGTGAGTGCTGTTTTGGCACAGGACAATATATAATGATAAACCATCACGGTGCCATTCAACAAGAATCATTTAAACTAAATTATATAGAACAGGAGGCAGTTAACATTTAGAAATAATACAAATTCAGAGTGCACATAAAACTAATAAAAAGTGTATATATACATATTATGTAGAAATGAATTTGTAAAGCGCCCTTGAGGTGATTTTCTCACGAAAATGACGCTATCAAAATCATCCAATAATAATCATTATTATAGTTATTGACATTTTTTTCATAAGCTCCACACCGGATGCTCTGGGGAAAATAATTTCCCTCAGATCCTATGTGATCTTAGGGGATGCTGTGTAGAGGGTCTTTCTAAGGAAAAGAAGGAAGTTCTGGGAAGGAAAATGTATGGGGGGGCGGGCCAGGAATCCGTGGGTCAGTGTGTCCAGGAGCGATGGACAAATGAATCCATTCCTTCAACTGCGGTGCAAGGAGAAGGGTCGAGAGAGTCCTGCTGGAGAGATCATGAGGTCTCTCCAACTAGTCTCTTCTGATTCGGCCACTGCCAAGACCCAGACAAACCTCGTCCCATGAACCCGGGCACCCCTGCTAAGTCATCAAATGTAGCAAACTACTTGGGGTGACCTATGGCAGAGGTGTTGGTGAACCAATCAATGGTTTCTGGAGCGGCAGTACCCATACCCGCCTGAATTTGAATTGAATGAATCGTACCTGCAATTGGAGATCATTGTTGGTGTCTTGAAGTGTCTGAATTTCTGCTTGAGCTATCATTTTCTCCTGCTTGACTTGGTCACACTGGTATTCCAGATCAGATATGGTGGCTTTGGCATTCTTGCTTGCAACCTGGAAGAGAAAATAGTAATAATTGACCACAAACATAGACATCCAAATTTAATAGACCAGAAGATACAGATAAGGGGTAAAACCAAACTATGGAAGGGCGAAGGGGGGAAAGATGACTGTGATTCGTTAAAAAAATCAATCTGACAGTATATAGGCATCTCGCATTATAAAATCACCATTTAGTTCTTAAAAGCAAAACTGCTTTTTAATGAATAGACCTTTTTACATGGGAGCGCGAATTGCCCGCCACGTTATTATCATATTTGCGTAGTCGAAATCGGCAAAGGAAAGTTCACCCTTTTTCACACGGGAATATTTTGTTGCCGTGTTTAGTTGAGACACTTTAACAAATGTTTCGTAATTTACTTACCCCTGTAACCATCGACGAGCTCACTGGAGAAACGCCCACATTCGCTACATTCACATATATTAGGGTATAATGTATAGCACAAGCTCTCACTTTTGTTCGTAAAATGTGCGATGTGACCAGCGCGCTGGTCAGGACAAGAATGATGACGTCACATTTTTTAGTTTCAAGCGACGCTCTCGTAAGCCCAGCTGGCTCCAAGGCGGAGCTATAGCCGGCTCCATGAGGAGGGGGAAATAATACATTTTTATCACTTAGGGCAAGTCCAGATATATTCATACGTCCATGACCACAAATCAAAAAAAGGGAGGGCTCGTTCCCACTTCCATTTAAATCGGATGCCCTAGTGGCAGTAGAGGATATATGGAGTTGTTCATTCATACTTGTCCGTTATGATTAAAATCGGATACGGCATGAAGGGGATAGGGTCGAATTAGCCTAGAGGTAGCTGGTATCCAGCGCACATTGTTCTTTCGATTATTCATTTGACTTTAAAACACCCAGTTGGTTTTTGAATACATCCTAAGTTGATTTATGAACGTATCCTAAGATGATTTTGAATGTATGCATAGTGTACGTCACAGATTCTCAATGCGGGCAATAACGCACCCTTGTGGGGGTTTGAAACTTTCAGGGGGGCATAGAAGACCCAGAGAAAATTAGGGGGCGTTGAGATGGCACAATGAGGGCGTGGGCAGGTAAAAAAAAAGGACAGTAAAAAAGACAAAAAAACTCAAATACTTATAAAGCAAAGAAAACTTTATATTGGTTAATTTTTGTTATTGTAATCATTTTTATCACGTGTGCGAAAATTCACACATGTCGGTAGTTCGGGAAGTGAATCAGAATAGAACTGAAAGATTCCATTACATTCAGATCTACATTAAATTGGATGAGTGAAACGGTGCTACGCGCCCCCTCTCAAACGCTGGCCACAGGGGGCGCCACTATCAAGTGTCTGCCCCGGTTTGAAAAAGTCGTAGATCCGGGGCTGGTTCAATTCCTAGATGCGACCGTATCTTTTTCTTTAATTAAATGAAGACAATATTAGAAGAAAATATAAGAAAAAAAGACAATATTGAAAATCTGGAAACAGAAAAATAAATAAAAGATATTTGCATCTCTGGGACGGAAGGTGCGAATATCTTTTTCTGATTTTTCTGTTTCCAGATTTTCAATTGAGTTTCGCTAATATTGTCTTCATTTAATTAAATATGACAATTTGAGATTATACTCATAAAATTTAATAAAAATAAAAGTATCTTTCTCTGTTTCAATTGAAAATCACTAATATTTTTTTTAACACCTTGTTTACCGCTCGTGCACCGGTGTGTCATGAGATTTTACACGCGATTTTGACCCTTATGTATAAAGAAAGTGTATGAAGAACACGGTCAGAATCGCTTGCTCTATTATCGCCCTTTACCATAGCGAAACCTGCAATGCGCCTAGTCACTCCAAATAATTTATTTTAATAATTTACCGGAGCGCGGGAGTGTGCGCAGTTCTTGCGCATGCGCGGGAAAAATATGTTTATCTACGATTTTGACCCTTTGACCCTACGAATTTGTAAAGAACAGTGTCAGAATCGCTGGACATGAAGTGTCATTTCTGTGCCGGATCCCGCGTCGTAATTGGTGGAGCTTTTTGCTGGCCTACCCCGGCAAACAAGAGGTTAATTATTGAAAATAAATAAGTATGTTGTGAATGGTAGAAGAAGTCGAGGACGCCCAAGAAAAACATGGCACGACCAAGTGAATCAGATACTTGAGTCGGCCATGTCAAGAGGCAGAATAATAAAAGAGCATGTATGAGACGATTTATGAATGTAAACGAGGCAAGGGGTGTGTGCTAAGACCGAGTTGTTGGGCGGTCCGTCCTCTCTGCCTACCCCTGCGGCGAAATGGCGTGATGGTTAGTTAGTTAGTTATGTAATTCATCTAAATTTCCTGATACACACGTGCCTACCAAACTTACAGTCTCTTGAATAATGTCACGTTTTCTAGAGCCCGCCCAGACTATTCTTCTGCCCAAAAATCCTTAACTGTGAGGTGTTCTAGCGCCTCATGATTTGATAATTTGATGACCATCTTACCAAGGCCTCCTCCTGCAGCTGGGAGAAGAGATGTGTGAGCCTCTCCTGCTGCCTGCGGGAGGCCGCCAGCTGCTCCTGCAGACCCTCGTTCTGCCGCTGAAGGGCCGCCGTCTGCTGCCCCGCTGCCGCTCCTGACTGGTTGCTCTCCAGGACCGAGATCTGATGAAAAACAACCATGCATCAGTTATTTAAAAAAAATCATTAATTCCCTAACAACAATGCATTTCATGTTCCTAATAGAGTAATGTGAACTAAAAATATGTTTCACAGCCTGAATAATATTCAACTCAAATTTTTTCATTCATTTTAAAAACATTATAAAATAAATATTTCAAATCGAAAAAAATTAGAATGTGCAATTCACAGACGGTAGAAGTGAAACCTTCAGAAAAAAACTAAAGTAGACAGAGTGGGGAGACTACAAAGCACTTTTTTCATCAATGTGAAGAACGATTTTTTCCATATTTACGTCGTCGAATTCCAGGGCACCTTTTTCTATACATTTGTTCATCTTATTAGTATTTGTGTTTTCTTCTTCGGAGTCGCTACATGTCGCTTTCTTTTGCCTGTTGATATAGGAGTGGTTCGAAGATTGGATATTGATTTTACAAGAATTTAAATATTTATTTATTTCGTAGGATTCGAGACTTGGTGCGCTAAATGTCTGGCCACTAAGGTTCATCAGGCGCTTTATACCACTACACCAAAGGAGACTTGCGTGGGTCCGTGGATTTATCGTATTATATTGGAACCGAGTACCCATGAAATAAATAAATATTTTATTGCTACCTCATTCTCTCGCAGGCTAAATCCTATAGATGTATGTGTTTGTCTCTTTTTAGTGTCACTTTTTCATTTCATCGAGTTTCAAATCACAACAGTGTTAAAGAAGTTTTCACTTCAAAAATGCGAGAGGGGAATAGGGCGCACGGGAAAGTCTTTCTTTGAGTGGCATCGCGACGCATGCCGGGTACTCACTAGTTAATTAAATAAAATTGGTATAAAAGCATTAATTAAGATGATTAACCTCTAATCGGCCGGAGCCGCTCATATGTGGGCAGCTTGTGGGCATGCGCAAAAAAAAAATTTCGAAATAAATGTGTTTGTCTGCGATTTTGACCCTTCTATGTACAGAATTTGTATGAAGAACACGGTCAGAATCGCTTGCGCCAACATTACCCCATAAGATTTCATTCACTTTGCAACCCCAGAATATTTTTTAATGATTTTATCTGTGGTGTAAGAATGTCAGATTTGCTGCAAATTTTAGCTGTCAAAGTTGATGCACGTTCCTCGACTAAAACATCGTAAAACCTATTAATTTACGTAATTAACGCAAGTAATGTTGTTTTGGTACATAGTTTATTGTTCTAGGAATGTGTTTCGGTCAATAAAATATACGATAACTCAAAATTAATCCACAAAACATTCAATTCAAAATTCAAAATCGTGTTTTGTTACGAAATTTCCGTATTTTTCCTGGAATTTGCCGGCCTTTGACAGGTTAATGGATTCCATATCACATCCATAACACATAGAACATTCATCATATTAGTTTGGTTTAAATTACCTGAGAATTGGCCGTATCCAAGAGATCGGAGACGTGTTGCAGCTGGGCATGGCGAGTTCCAGCCAGTTCCCTCGCCGCCGTCAGCTCTTGCTGCATCTTCTTCAGCTCCGAGTTGCAGTTCTCGATGGTGCATTCTGCCGACCTGGGAACAATAAAAATCCATTTAGCTAATTGGTTCTTATCAACAATGATTTATACAGTATTTTAACCTGTCCGATATTTCGCGAATATTCACTTAAAATGTCTCAAACGAAATTTCAGTTTTATGAAAACTTTGTGTTATTACCGCTTCACAATTAAAGCTCTATAAATGAAACATTTCTGAACGTAGCCAAATACTAAAAACTGTTTTAGAAAGGTTACGAAATTAGCTTTCAAACTGTTATATTACAAATAAATATTAACATTTTTAAATATTAAAATTTAGAATGCAAACATTAAAAAAATGTAAAAACGACTCACGTGATGTTTTTATGTGAAAACGGTACTAAAATCACGGATTATGTAAAAAAAACAATACTTATTCTTTTGTATAAATGTATATCATTTCAGATAAAAATATTTAATAAAAATTAACAATGTCGAGCGGCCCGTAGGCGATTTGGCAGGTAAAAATATGTGTCAACCGAGCCGACTGACAGAATATTCTTTTTATGTATTTCTATGGACAACTTGATAGGTATGTACAGCTTGATCCACTATCGACCTTTTACTTTTTGTTTTAGGGATGTCACTAAAAACAATAACGGAATTACAACGATTTCTATGGAGACACACGCGTTGACGAATAAACACGCTTATTGTACTTGACTGCTATTGTCATTTTAAAGCGTATATCTGCTTAAGTTGCTGACCGGTTAACAGCAATGGCGCGACACTGAAGAGTCATGGCAAACATGGTGGCAAAATTAACTTAACCTAAACTAGTACAACCTAACCTAACAACCTAGACTAACCAACTTAACTTAATTTATCTCGAAATAAACATAATTTTTTAAATATAAAAATTTTGCATGCAATCGTAAAAAAGTTTAAAAAATGCCTCCCTTACGTTTTTTTTAACTAAAATTAATGTAAATGAAAAAAAAAACCAATACATATTTTATTAGACAAATGTATTATAAACTTTACCGTCACCTCACTTCTTTGTCCTTTTATATAAAAATAATTAATAAAAAATTTCATAACTTTTTTTTAAATTGCGTTCAGCAATTTTGGTTTCATAAAGGTGTACATTTTTATTGTTTTATGGTTGATTTTTAGATTTGAATATAAAGCCCGTTGTTTTCTCTTTCTAACACCATTTGGATCATATTTCTAACCAGGGAGAAACAACAATTTCTATGAGGGGCCATCCATAAATTACGTCACATCTTAAGGGGGGGAGGGAAGTAGAGAAGTGTGACATTGTGTGACAAGGGGTATGGGGGGGTCATCAGCTATGTGGCGTCACGTGTAAACAAATTTTGAACTACTGTTTTGATTATTTTTATATGTAAAATTGCAAAATATGTGATGTCACACTAGGGAGGAGGGGGTCTCACAGATGTGACGATGTGTGACAGGGACGGGGGAAGGGGGTCAAAAAACAAGATATTGATGTGACGTAATTTATGGATGGCCCCTGAGACCTATATGAGTTGTTCAGAAAACCGAACAAATTGACTTTAAGAGGTGTAAAAAAAGAGGGGTAAAGTTCGGTTTAGGGGCGGCGTTCCCAGATAATAAAACTAGTTATTTTTATACTAACTATGGGCCGGAAAATCCGAATCTGAAAGAATTAGGCGTCGGAAAGCAATATTAACTGAATTACACGACTTTAAAATTTTCTATACACACACAGGAAAACGAGCCATTTTGAACGTATTCTCAGTATTCTGACATTACAAGTCATAGAAAAACAAGAAAGATGTTACACCACATAAAATTAAGTGCTGCCATTGAGCAATAATATCAATAACGTAAAACTTTCCGACACGATACTTCCTCACATGATAATTCATCACATAACACATTAACCTGATGAATTATGACTATCTCAACGGCCGTATTCTTAGACCAAACGCTAGGTTTGTGTAACATGGTTTGTGCCCCTTTATACCGCCTGCTCGCGTCAAGGCAAGAAAAACATCCCAGTTTTCAAGTAGTTTAGCGGCTACGCTAGGTTCGTGTAACATGGTTTGTGCCCCTTTATACCGCCTGCTCGCGTCAAGGCAAGAAAACATCCCAGTTTTCAAGTAGTTTAGCGGCTACGCTGGGTTTGTGTAACATGGTTTGTGATAGAAAAGAAAGTGCCCCCTTCATAGCGCCTACTCGCGTCAAGGCAAGAAAACATCCCAGTTTTCAAGTAGTTTAGAGGCTACGCTAGGTTTATGTAACATGGTTTGTGATACAAAAGTGAGTAAAATTTATAAAAAATAATTACTTAAATTAGTTATTGATATTATTGCTTAATGGCAACACTTAATTTTATGTGGTGTAACATCTTTCTTGTTTTTCTATGACTTGTAGTGTCATAATACTGAGAATACGTTCAAAATGGCGTGTTTTCCTGTGTGTGTATAGAAAATTTTAAAGTCATGTAATTCAGTTAATATTGCTTTCCGACGCCTAATTCTTTCAGATTCGGATTTTCCGGCCCATAGTTAGTATAAAAATAACTAGTTTTATTATCTAGGAACGCCGCCCCTAAACCGAATTTTTTCCAAAAAGAGTGGAAGTACTGGGAAGGAAAAAGGTATGAGGGATGGTCAGCGTGTTTGGGAGTGACGTATGAATCCATCCCTCCCGCTTTGTTGCAAGTTCAACCCATCCGCCACCAAACCTAACCCCATGAAACATGACCTATTGCAGATGTTATCCAATGAATAGTTTAGTTTTAACTCGGAGCAGTGGCACCCATACCTGCCTCTCAAATTGTACACATGAATGTGAACATATTCAAACGAAAGAACATTTGAGAAGACTATGCCGTAGACTGGCTGAATAACCTCAACCCCTCACTTCGACCCTACAAACTCTCCTCCAGCGTATGAAGAAGAAGAGAAGAAAGGAATCGGAAGTAAAAGAGTAGCTGATAGAAATAATTTGATTTACCTGAATCTTCTAGTTGACATTTTCATTCTCAATAAATCTTCTGACATCGAAAAATAAATCAGTTTGACTTTTATTAGGCAGCTGTCAAATTTGACATTAGAAAAAGTGATTAGTCTAATTTTGAATTTATTTATGCATTTCGATTCAACAATTCTGGGTGTTTGATTTCTGAACCTGTTGAAGGTTGGATGGTATTTCGAAAACCGTGCAAATATTACCTTGATGAGTTCTGATCAAATCTATATATATAAAAATCTCATGTGAAGGTGTTTGTGGTCGCATTCCTCCGAAACGGCTCAACCGATTGATATGAAAATTTTTATGTACATATATTTGGTAGGTATGAGAATAGGTCGTTATGTATATTTCATACCGCTAGGATTAATTAGGGTATCCCTATCCAGAATTTTTTTTGTATTTTTTGTTATTTTTTTTTGTATTTAGCATCAAAAAATACCTATAACCCCAAATTTTCACCCTCCTACCCCCACCCTCCCATTTTTTAATCGCAATTTCAGTATTTTTGTATGAAAAAATTCAACCGTCGTTCGTATTTCAAACAGAATGAAATTATTTATGTTGTTGAATGACAGATGGCGCTACGTCCGCCTCATTGAACTTGCGCAAGTCATTCATGAGAAGCGTTGCATCATTTTAACATTTCATTCGGCATTTGTTATCTGTTATGGATCACAATGCAGTACGTGCAAAATTTTGTACGATTTATTTTAATTTATCTATTTATATGGCAGAACAACGTTTTCCGGGTCAGCTAGTATCGATATAAAAACAAAGCGATTGTTTTCTGTTTACCAGATAATATATCTTATTATTCATGTATATTACATGATAATATCATTAGAAGTTTTTCCAGAATAGCTAAACTAAAAAAAAAAAATTAAAAAATCTCCCACTTTGGAAATAATTGTCAAAAAATATATTCATACACAAATAAACTGATTTTATTGTTTCTGCACAAACTTGAATATGCACCCAACATGAAAAAACACCATTCAAAGAAGTTTTCAAAGAAATAATGACCTTTATACTCATTTGAAAACGTAAAATATCAATATTTTCGCTATTGACAACTGCCAAAAACCACCCGCAAATTTCATAGAAAATTCTTTTAAATTCATTCAGAGTAGCCACAATAATCAAATAGAACATAGGTCCCAGATTGATATTCACGCAAGCGATTCTAATCTTGTCTTTCATACAGTTTCTTTATACATAAGGGTTAAAATCGCATTTAAAAAAAAAGCAAGCCACAGATGAGAGGTGAAGGAAATGTTTGTAATTCATGAGGAATATGTACTTACATGACTCTATCGTGTAATCTCTCATTTTCCTTGACTGTTGACTCCAAGGTTTCTCTCAATTCAATGTTTTCAGTCTTTAATTCCTCCTGTTTTTGCAGCAACACTTCCCTTTCCTCTTGTCCACTCTGAAATTAAGTAAGAAATCATATTAACACAATTTGGATGGGAAGGTTAGTTCAACCTTTTATGCCGGTCCTGCTTGAATGCCAGGAAAGGAAGGCATTGCTGTCAAATGTTTTTACATGAATATTGAACATCAATCTCTTTGTAAGGGTTCCAATTAATGTTTATAAATAAAATAAAATTTTGCATGAAATATGATTGTACCTGAGCACCAAACTGATGATCGTAACAAACATGACACAAAATACATCAAAAGACGGACAGTGAGAAGATGAATAGGGGAAACTTACCTTCAGCAATGAGACAAGCTTTTGCTCTCTTTCTGTGGTGCATCCCTCCTGCTCTATCCCGTCCCTCAAGAGCAGTTCTTGCAATGTGTCAACCTAGGGAAATGATGACGATACAATACAAAGCATGACAATACGGACAAATGAAATAACTAAGAATCTATATGAATGTACCGACCGTTTGAATAATAACAGGGTTCCATCTGACCGGCAATTTTATAGATATTACCCCCTCGGCTAATTTGTTAATTTTTCGGAAATCATAGTAAGTATCTCCCTTACTACCATAGATATGATCTAAACAGTGTTAGAAAGAGAAAGCACCACACTTTATATTCAAATCGTAAAATTAACCACAAAATAATTAAAGTGTACCTCTTTATGAAACCCTAGTTATCGACCGCAATTTGAAAAAAATTATGAAATTTTGGGAATTTTGTATAAATTATTTTTTCATGAAATGACAAAAAAGTGAGTTGACGATAATGTTTATAATACATTTGCCTAACAAAATATATATGTGTTCTTATTTTTTTTTCATTATTATTAAAACTTTTTTATATTTCAAAAATTATTTTTATTTTGAATTACAAATTTTGAAAGCGAATTTCATCACATTTCAAAAACAGTTTTTAGTTTTCGGATGCAATGAGAAATATTCCATTTATTTGGATTTTATTGCAAGGTGGAAATATTTTGACCTTCCGACAAAGTAACTCTCTTTGTCAACTTTAAAGTAACTCTCCCATTATCACATAACATTACCGTCGGTGACAGAACCTTGTTTTTCCAAAGGGATGGTATGTAGTAATTTTTAACATACCGGGATATGAAATGACTGAAAACATTATGCAAAATTTATACGTAGTGAATTCTACATGAATTAATGTGATATACAGTACCCTCTCGGTAATTTGCCACCCCAAACATTGGGCAAGTGTCCAATTAGTAAAAGCAGCAGATTAGCATACAAAATAGGCTAAACATTAAAAAAGATTTTACGTAAAAACAAACAAACACTTGTTATCTGTCTTAAATAAAAAAAATTTTGGTTTAAAATTAACAGCCGTTTGTGTCCAATGAAATTGATTAATCCAAGTGAATCTGAGCATACCGCGAGGCGCCGCTCAGTTAAAGTGATCGTAGAGAAACACTTAATTTTGTCTGTTCCCAACGTTTTAGTCCGTGACTTTTCGGTGAGCTTGTGTGCTAAAATTGAAAAATACAACATTATTGATTTTGTTGTACCTAAAAAGAAATTTAATTCTTTTTTTCTTTCCAGCTACAACAACGTCATTGTATTTTTCATTCTTAGCACTCTAGCTCAAGAAAAGTCTAGAACCTCGCATGCAGACTACTGAATTTGATATACGTGTACCAGCAAACTACTGAGAGAGTTCTGTACATACATCTTTCTAGACCACAAACAAAAGCATGAAATTTTTTATTATATGGACAAATAATGGGTAAAGACAAACCTTGACCACATAGTAATGACATTTATTTAGGTATAAATTTTCATTGAAAAATTTTCATAATGTGTCCTATTTTAAAGGGGTTCTAAACTAAAGTGAAAGCATTTGTTTTGAAGTGTGTCCAACCTCAATATAAGTGGGTGTCGACTTCCTAGAGACTTTGAATAGTTTTGGTAGTTCCAGCGATTATGAATTAATATAGACGTCTTACAAAATGAACATAGAATGCGGCAAATAACAAACGCATTTACGTTTCCAGTAAATTCTTTATTCAAACTTATTTTTGGACCACTTACTTTGGTTCTGGAGTCTTCTAACTTCTCAGTCTGCCGACAGAGGGATTCAAGCAGTACAGATTTCTCATCGGAGAGTCTCTCGTTGTCCACCTGCACCTCAGTCAACTGGTTTTGGAGGTCGGATAACTCTTGAAGCGTGGCCTGGAGCTCTTCATTGGTACTGAAATAGATAAAAAAAGAATGCTTTATTTTGTAGTTCTAAAAAAAATGCTACTAAAAATTTAAAATTTGGTCAAACAATGCCAATTTGATAGTTTGTATAGTGCCGTTTTTGTGAAAATTACCCCAATTAGTAATATAATGCAATATTTAAAGCAATGTTTCGATTCTGAATGGTGGTCTTTCACCAGGGCAATACTGAAAGGAAAGATGCCAGGTTCATGGGGTGAGGTTTGTCCAGGTCTTGGAGGTCGATGCGTCTGCCCACCACGCAGTAGGTATTGAGAGAGACTAGTTGAGGAAGGTCTTTTATCCTGTCCAGCCAGAATATCTCGACGCATCATGGGAGAGATGGATTCTTACATCCGTCACTTTTGGATTCATTTACCACCAGATTCCTACTCACCCCTCGTACCTTTTTCCTTTCCAGAATTACTTCACTTTCCTTTTCCTAAAAAGACCATCCACACAGCACAGAAAGGTCCCGAAGGAAACGGTTTTCCTCAGGGCCTCCTGTGTGGAACTGATGTAAAAAAAAAAAAAAAGAATCACCAGCATTTGACCACGGAGGCCATTAAAATAAGAGTAATATAAAATGTGTCACTGACCTGTAATGGTTCTCCTCCATCTGCAGGATGCGGTCCTGAAGACAAGCCACCGACACCTCACTCAGAGAGCTGGACGAGTGCTTGTCCCACTCCGGAGTCATGGCCTCACCATCAGAATCCTGGAACAATAATATATCATCAATCCCTCAGGCTAATTTGTTGAGTTTTGGGAACAGCTCATATAGGTCTCATAGAAATCCTTGTGTCTCCCTTACTATCGTGGTAAGTAATATGATCTAAATGCCATTAGAAAGAGAAAACATCACTTCACGCTTTGTACAAATACTTTATACAAACATGAGCACGCTTTATATTCAAATCTAAAACTTAATCACAAAACAATTTACATATACACAAGTGGCGGTCGGTGAGTTTTCAGTGAGTTGAGTGCTAAGATTGAAAAATATGACATTATTGATGTTGTTGCAGCTGAAAATGAATTATATATTTTTTTTAAATTTCAATTTCTTTGTGTAGATTTTTAGGATTCTTTCAGTTAGGAGATGCGCCGAAAGATCTTCATACAAAAAACAAATTCACAACATCAATAACACAGTATTTTTATTCAATCTTAGCACTCTCTCACACTGAAAACTCACGGACCGCCACTCATGTACACCCCTATGAAATGTCTGGGTCTCATTACTGTCCATTGGTACCTAGATTTATTCTTGTAGCTTTTTCCAAAATTATAATTCCTACCCACAAATCACTTTTTTTCACTACCCACCTTATGCTGACTAAATACAATCATGTGTCAGAGTGTTTAGTTCAAAATTAAAAATCATCCTGTCAGCACGTATTGTGAGCATTGAATACGGAGCCTTTGTTCCACCGTGTTGAAACAGATAATAACCATTATAAGCTCGCGAGTTCAGTTGTGAATGTGATGAACTAACGAATTAGACAAGCGAAGTAAGAAAAACAGGGTAAGTCAGCATTCCTCGACTATCCTCAATCTTTCTGCTTTGCGGGTACCTCATTAACACCGTCTAAGACTAAAGAAGAGAAAGATAATATTACCGTGGGCATGGAGGACGGTGCGGAGCAATGCCCCACTTCCTGCAGCAGCTGGCGCTTCTCACTGTCGCTCAGAGGGGAGTGCGCCACACCACGAAGCCGCGCACGCAGTGCAACATTTTCCGCATTAGCGCGTTCACTTATCATCTGGAATAATACAAACATACATTTTAGTAAGTATAAGGGGATTCTAACAGGACTCCCGGAAGGTAAACGAAAGCCGTCAGACCTAGGCTGAGATGGGAGGATGATCTTAGGAAGGATGCAAGAGGACTACTACATGTTGCAGATTGGAAGACGACGGCCGAGGACAGATGGCGCAAGTGCAAGTTTTAATTAAAGCACCCTTGAGGTAAGTTTCTCACGAAAATAGAGCTATAAAAATCATCCAATAACTATCAGCAATATTACTAATGGCAGGTAATCAATAACAAATCATAATAAACATAACTCACTTATTTACTGCTCACGTAATTAATGTATGCCCCTTTAAGAATCTCATTTCTACAGCATTCAGTCTACTTTCATCCTTCTTCTGCCAGTTCCATGCCTCACTGCCATACACCAGGGTACTATCAGTACTCCATTATGGACGGCTAGCTTCGCTTCTTTGGACAGTTTTTTGTTGGGGCCAACGGCGTTCAGTCCTCCATTAATAGAGTTACCTGCATTAACCCTTCTTTCAATATCTCTTATCAGCCTTCCTATCTCTCGTAAACATACTTCCCAAATAAACAAACTCATCCACCTGTTCCAAGTATTCATCATTCACAACTATGTTGCACATTGTTTTCGTGCTCTCTCTTTCAAACACCATGACTTTAGACTTACTTACATTCATCATTAACTCATTCTTCATACATACTTCGTTCATCCTTGACATGAGAGACTGTAGATCTTCCATACTGTTAGATATCAACACCGCATCATCAGCATACAATAGGCAACATACTTTCAGATTAGTCGTCGCCAATATTACTGCACACCTTAAAAA
This sequence comes from Limnephilus rhombicus, assembly GCA_929108145.2. Lineage (NCBI taxonomy): Eukaryota > Metazoa > Arthropoda > Insecta > Trichoptera > Limnephilidae > Limnephilus > Limnephilus rhombicus. The sequence goes on from OV815291.1 coordinate 12,318,798, forward strand.
AATCAACTAAATGAAAAAATTCTTTCCATATTCAAACTATATTTTTATCCAATACTACTGCACACCTTCAAAAAATCAACTAATTAACAAATTCTTTCCATATTCAAACTATATTGTTAACCAATACTACTCTGCACATCTTAAAAAAATCAACTAAATGAACGAATTCTTTCCGTATTCAAACTATATTGCTAACCAATACTACTCTGCACACCTTCAAAAAATCAACTAAATGAACGAATTCTTTCTGTATTCAAACTATATTGTTAACCAATACTACTCTGCAACCCTTCAAAAAATCAACTAAATGAAGGAATTCTTACCGTATTCAAACTATATTGTTAACCAATACTACTCTGCAACCCTTCAAAAAATCAACTAAATGAACGAATTCTTTCCGTATTCAAACTATATTGTTAACCAATACTACTCTGCACACCTTAAAAAAATCAACTAAATGAAGGAATTCTTTCCGCATTCAAACTAAATTGTTAACCAATACTACTCTGCACACCTTAAAAAAATCAACTAAATGAATGAATTCTTTCCGTATTCAAACTATATTGTTAACCAATACTGCTCTGCACACCTTCAAAAAATCAACTAAATGAACGAATTCTTTCCGTATTCAAACTATATTGTTAACCAATACTACTCTGCACACCTTCAAAAATTCAACTAAATGAACAAAGTCTTTCCGTATTCAAACTATATTGTTAACCAATACTACTCTGCACACCTTCAAAAAATCAACTAAATGAACGAATTCTTTCTGTATTCAAACTATATTGTTAACCAATACTACTCTGCACACTTTCAAAAAATCAACTAAATGAATGAATTCTTTCGGTATTCAAACTATATTGTTAACCAATACTACTGCACACCTTCAAAAAATCAACTAAATGAATGAATTCTTTCCGTATTCAAACTATTCTCATCAAATGGTAGTCCGCCGACGGTCATGCAGCCATCATAGCATATCTCTTGTATTTCAATAACTTTGACCGCAACCTATTTCAGATTGTTTTCCTATAAACCTATGTATCTTTTTAGCCTCTTAGCACCTTTAAGGTGTTTTTTAAAAAAAAACGGCGCTCTAGAAATTATCCAATTATTATTATCTAAACATACTTTTAACATAAACAGATGAGAAATAAGTTTTGCCATTTTCAGATTGGCAGTTTATGACAGAAATAATAATTTTTAGACGATTTTCACATTTTTTTAAAAAGTGAGGTTAACTCAAGTATTGAAATAGTGCTTGTATGTATATAAGTTTGAGGTTGGTATTACTATTGATTTATTAAGTTATAAATTTGGGAGGCGGGTATGGGTACCGCCGCCCCGGTAACCATTTATTGGATAACCAACACCTCTGCCATAGGTCACCCCAAGTGGTTTGCTACGTCTGGTGACTTAGCAGGGGTGCCCGGGTTCATGGGGTGAGGTTTGTCCAGGTCTTGGGGTCCAGGTTCCAGGCTCCAGACGACAGACTCCAGATGCTCCAGGTGGGCAGAAGCATCCAGTCACGGATGTGCCTGCCCACCTGCTGGTTGAGGGAGGCCTTTTGACCTTTCCAGCCGGATTCTCTTCTCTCAAAACCCATCGCCTTTTACCGCAGTTGGATGGATGGATTCATACTCCTGGACACACTGACCCCCAGATTCCTACCCACTAGGGTGTGTCAATTATTTCAACTTTTGAATTAGAAACGCCCGGGGTCTCAAAAGTTGCGTCTTGCAAAGAAAATGAAAACTGCATTTAATTTATTTTTTTTAATGGTTATTAGCCAGCTAAAATGCATTGAAAATCAAAAAACAAACCTAAAACCATTTTTTTTTTAATTTCTAATAATTTTTTTTTTCAGTAATCAAATCCTTTTAACGTTTGTTTATTATTAAAAAATGCGTATAACTGACAAAAATGAAAAAAATGTTCAAGTTTATGAATACAAGTAAGTCAAGGGTGATTCCATTATCGCGGGTGCAACATTTAGACGCATATAAAGCTTCTTAATAATAAAACCAAAAACATTTTTAATGAAATTATTATTGGAAGAGCTACATTTAACGTGTTTACTTTTTATTAGTTTATTAGAATTTTATTGAAATATTTAAATAGTCAGGAGAGAGGTTCAAAGTGCGATCGCGGGTGCAACCAATTTGGCCCACCCTTTCCAGATCATAAGACAAAAACACAAAAGTCTGTTAATTGTGATACATTTATTATGTTCTACCTTGATATTCAGTAAGGCGTTTAACTAATCAACTAAAAAAATTAACAAATATATAGAAAACTAAAACAAGCAATGAATTATTAGCTTTTCAAGCAATCGCGGGTTCAACATCAAATTATCGCGGGTGCAACTCGTCTAGTTTAAGTGTATATAAACATCAATAAACCCTGATAGAGGAACGAAATAAGAAATCCAACAATGCTTATTACTAATAAGTACGCTTCGTGGTCATTTATGTTCATTATTTCTTTTTGGTTTCGTCAAAATTCGCCGATAATTCTACAAACATATTATATCCATCAATCCTTTTCAAAAACAAAAAATTGTTTTTTTTCTTATTTTGTAGAATTTGAGGTTCGCGCCACGGAAATGCTATCGCCGTCTTCAGATTGAAAGAAATGTTTTAATTGAATGCCTGATTTATTTTTCAGCCCTTCCCATTTATCATCCAACGTGACCATCTTTTTTTAACTGCTTTTTTTTAATATAAAGAAGATGTTTCAGAGAGACTGCGTGCCAAATCATAGAATTTCAATAAAAAAAGCTGAATACAATATAAACACACCTATTAAATATAAATCACTAGTAATACACAGTATGTATTATTATTGAAGGCATAAAAAACAATAAAATATATGATAAATCACACAATAAGGGTAGTTGTCAAAGAGTTGCACCCGCGATTCTAACAACACAATTGCGGGTGTAACCAATTTGAGTCAACGTTTATATCAATTCAGCTAACATTATAGTCTTAAAAAAGTTTTATTCAAGTTTGCCTGTGATTTCTTCTTACTTTTACAAAGTTTCAAAACGTTAGCACTTTATTTCTGTGAAAAACACAAACTTTTATATCTTTTGTATCGCGGGTGCAACAAACTAACAGTGACTTCTTGTAGTCAATGATGCTTAAAAAATAAAAACAAGTACTTTCATCTTTTGGCACATAAGAATAAATTAATATTGTCACTACACGTTTAGCAGTAAAATTTAACTTCAAACTATCGGTAACAGCTGTTTCGCGCCAGTGTTGCACGGTGTGATTTTGCAGTTTATGTACCAATTCTTCGAATGATAATGTTTTCAAGCGCTCCAAAAATTTCAATATGAAGTAAAATCCATTTTTTTTTTTGGTTCTTTGTACTGCAGTTATGGAATGAAAAATAAGTTTGGTACAAAATATAAAATTTGAACCCTTTGTTTTATTTTTTTTCCAAATCAATTTTCCAAATTTTTCCAATCCAACACCTCTGCCATAGGTCACCCCAAGTGGTTCGCTACGTTTGGTGATTTAGCAGGGGTGCCCGGGTTCATGGGAGTGAGGTATGTCTAGGTCTTGGAGGCGGATGACCAGGACATACTGAACCCCAGATTCCTACCCACCTCTTAAACCCTTTTCCTTCCCAGAACTCTCCTCTCCTTCCCTTCCTTAAAAAAACCCTCCACACAGCATCCCCAAAGATGACATAGGCCCTAAGGGAAATTATTTTCTTCAGGGCCTCCTGTGTGGAGCTCATGTAAAAAAAAAAAAAACGTTTTTTTTTCAAAACTTCCGGCCATTTTAGCGGGCTAATAGTGAACAATAATTTCATTTATTTTTACGTTTTCGAATAGCTACAGATCATACGAAACTTTTGAGACCCCGGGCGTTTAAATATAAGGCCATTTTTTTTCTCTCTATGGAGAGCGACACAAGCTACTACCCACCCCTCATACATTTTTCCTTCCCACAACTTCCTCTTCTTCCTTTCCTTAAAAAAATCCTCCACACAACATCTGGTTTCCCGCTGGCGGACTGAAGGTGCTTGCCCAACACTCCGATGTCTTCGGTAATATTGAACGACGATAGGTATGGTACTAATAATAAGGTACTCCTCTGATATCATACCTAACTGCCATCTGTTGGGATATACCGACATCTATTGAAGGAAGCTGAAACTACATGATTCACTTACACAATATAAGGTGTCGGGTTTTGTAGCTAAAATATTTGGTGTGTTTACCTTCAGGTCAGCCAGTTCCTTCCTGAGGTCTGCCATATCCTGCTGCTGCTGGACCAGTTCTAGCACCTTCCTCTGCAGCTCCTCTCTCTCCTTCACCACCTCCTCCAGCTCCCTCCTCACCTCCTCCAGGTGCGGGTCGGGGACAGGGGACACCAAGGAAATTATGTCACTTGTCAAAGTGCCAACCTGGAATGAGAAAAAAAAAATTTTTTAATTGCAACGTTTTCATTATTAGATAGTGACAAGATATTTTCTAGAATCTATTTGATGAAATTTTGATAATATTTATATTAATCAAGGTCCTTTCTAAGATCCATTATAAATATGCTAGATTCTGATTTTAGCATTAAGCAATGCTTCTTCTGGAATTCTTTATTTTCTAAAATTATGATTTAATTATTTATTGAATTTTTAATTTGAATATTTTTCGTTTGTCTTGTTTGTCTGTTTCATGTTTCGATCAGATTTATTAAGATTAACTTCTTTAATATTATTAAAGCTTATTCTGGAACCCTCATTTGGTTAAGTTTCGATTATCAGTATAATTGCAAGAGAATTCATTACAATACTAAGATATTTTTAGCTGCAACACTATTAGAATGTTTGATGATTTGGTATCATAAAAGAAAACTGAAAACTTTGCTACAAATTCAATGAATTAATGTGAAATGCTTGTCACAAATCAGTTGAAATTTTGGCATAAATCTAATTGATCTTTTCCACAAATTGGTTGGGTGCCACAAATCTAATCGAACTTTGTCAAAAATCAGTTGAAGTTTTATTACAAATCTAATCGATTTTTGTTAGAAATCAGTTTCTGTGCCACAAATTTAATTAATCTTACGTCATAAATCAGTTGAAGCCATGTCACAAATCTAATTGATCTTTGTCAAAAATCAGTTGAAGTTTGTTTTACACTAATCAAATCGATTTTTGTCAAATATCAGTTGAAGTTTTACCACAAATCTAATCGATCTTTGTTACAAATCAGTTGAAGCTGTGCCACAAATCTATGTAATTAATGTTTGTCACAAATCAGTCGAAGCTATCTCTGTTACAAAACAGCTGAAGCTTTGCCACAAACGAAATTATTTTTATCCACAAATCAAATCTGTCTTTGCCCAAATAAGATAGATGTTTGTCACAAATCTGATAAAGCCTTTTCACTACTATGATAGATATTGGTTCAAATATGACGAATCTTTCCCACAAATCAAATCTAATATATATTTGCCACAAACTTTGTGAAATAAATGGTAAATCTTTGCCACAATTTTAATGGATCTTTGGAACAAATGTGGCATAGTGTCATCATAAGAAAGAATCAGGACCATTGTAAGCAAATATTGAGATGTTTTGTTACAACATTAATAATTTATTTAAAACCCAATAATAACACAATGAAAATATGCGAAGTATAACTCACCTCAGCTGTTCCGTTGTACTCCTGCACAGTTGGGATGCTCAGCAACAGAGGCGGAAGACTATTACACTCCGGCTGGTCCACTTCTCCCAGAGGCAGCAGACTCTCAGACGGCCTCTCCAGTCTGCAGGAGCTGCTCAACTTTCCCTTGAACAGCAAGGGCTCCTGCACCTCTAGCCTCAGCTGATTCTCTGCAGTGGTCGTCAGTTCATCAGCAGAACTGTATTCGATCTTATTATTGTTTCTTGATCTTCTTAAACTGGCTACTTCTGGTCTGTTAAACTCTCCTTCCATCTCTTCGGCTCTGTCAACTTCATCCAGAGTCTCATTGCTTGGTGTTAGTTTGATTTCTGGATGATGTTTGTCCTTCTTCCCGCTCTTGTTGATCTTATCTTTAGATCCGAACACTTTGGTAGATTTCTCTTTTGGGACTGGAGCTATCTTGTGGTGTTTGGAGTCGAGGCTCGAGACCGAAGTTGCCCCTTTGAGCGGAGCTCCTTCGGTTGGGGTTTTTCCTGCGGAGGTCTGGTGACCCCTGCGGAACAAGGATTTTATTTTCATCATTTTGATGCACTTTTTTATCAACACATTTCACGATGTTTTCTGGTTCGTTACGTCAAATGTCCAAATATACACCGCATCATTATTTATTTACACACGGTACATTTTGCCGGGTGAATTTGTAAAACTAAAATAGTTAAAGGAACGTAAAAATTAAATTGCTAATTTAATGTTAACTATTCGTATGAATGACGCTTTTGTTCTGCAGCGATATCTTATCTTCCAACTAACTAACAGTCTATTGACTTTGGGTTGATTATGAATTAGAAATATGACAGAGATGGGACAAGATATTTTAAACACACAACCATGCGAAAATATGCTGCCACAATAGGGCGATAACTTTTAATGAAAAATGGATTTTCAGCATTTTAAAAACAATTTAAGTGATTTTTTTTTTTAAATTATACAATATGTTATAGTCAATCCTCGAAGCTCCGGCGCTCCTAGGTTTGGACTAGTCAATCCTCAGGTCTGACTTGAAATCTTAAGCCCGAAGGCTTTGGTCAAACCTAGAATAAACCAGTCATTCCGCGAAGAGACTGCATATCGACCTTTGACTATGACATACCTATATATATTTTTTTTAAATTGCCACGGCCGAGAATCTAACCAAAATCATCTAACTGCTTGGAAGGCAACTATCCTGACCATTTTTCAACACCTACAACTGTTTTAATAACATATTGAAAATATGATTTTTATTTCTGAATAAAAATTAAGTATTTTTTTAATTTCAGAGTGTTACGCAGGTATGCACAACCGAAATAATAAATCTAATGTTTAAAGGAGAGTGTCAATTTGTAACGGGCTGGCGGCTTGGGTTTGATTTGTATAGATATCGAATTTTATTCAGAGATTGACGAAATTTTGTACACTGACCTTTAAAACAAGGGGAAGGTCATTACCTACACGAGATTTCGAAAAACCACCTCCATCCCCTTTTCAGCCCCCTTAAAGCAGTAAAAGCTCGGGCGACGCCGGGTGCTTCAGCTTGTATAATAGTATTTTCATACATTCATCAATTTCTTAATTTGATATAATTTAAGATTCTAACTGCCGATATTATTATGTTATTCGTCCATTTTCCTCGTAAATATCCAAGGTTTCAGACAGTCTTGTAATGTTGTTTCCATCATCAAAAAAGATTCGACACCTTTGAGTACCGCCCAAGAGTACCAACCGCCTGGAACCAGTGAGACAATGGCATCCCCAATTGGGGAATGTTGTGAGGCTGAAACTAGTGGAGAGGGAAAGGAGATGGGAAGAGGAAGGTGGGGAAGTACCTGGCTGTTACCTACTCACCAAACGCGGCTAAAGCCATTACAAGCAACATTTCAATAATAGATGGTGGTCTTGCACCAGGGCGATACTGATAGTATCTTCCACTCAGAACCTCACATAATATGACATTTAACTCTCCTTTGATGATTGACACTACAAGACTATCTGAAACGTGGGCTTAAGAAGAAAGAGGAAGCTCAATACGGTTCTACCAAAAAGATCAAAATATTTTATTTATTAGTGCCCCTTTAGAATTCGCGCCCCTGTGCCAGTAAGCAGTTGCCTCAGTCCTAATTCAGCCCTGGAGCCATTATCTCGTATTTGCTAATTTTCCATTTTAAAAAAAAATAGTAACTAATTAGCAGTAACGTAATTTCAGTGATAAAATAATAAAAATAATAAAATCTCACCAAAATATTTCGTGATTAAAGGTTACATTGATTTTATTTCATTCATGCTAATTAATATCGTGTATATTGCGATAATCGTGACAACCGCGGGCTATTTTAATTGTAGGATTTGTGAAGTTAAAAATATTTAAAAGATTTTTTTTTTACATTAACTCCCACACAGGAGGGCCTGGGGAAAATAATTTCCCTCAGGGCCTATGTCATCTGGGATGCTGTGTGGAGGGGTTTTTTTGAGGAGAGGAAGGAATGAACATTGGTCTTGAAGAGACCCATGTTATAGGAAGGAGGAAACACAGAGGCCGGCGAACGGCGATGCCAGCGAATACCCGGCATGCGTTGCAATGCCATTTTCAAAGAAAGAAAATATTTGTAATATTTCATTTCTGTTTATTGAAGTAATTTTAAACACAAAATATTTTTTCGTTTTTCCGTCCGGTGCGTACAGTGAATACCGCACAAGAATCTCAACTGCTCCCGTCTGGAGCCAGTGAGACTATGGCATCCCCAATTGGGGTATGTTGTGAGGCTGAAGGTCGTAAAGAAGGGAAGGAGGTGGGGAAGAGGAAGGTTGGGAAGTACCTGGCTATTCAGATCTAGTCACCAAACACGGCTAAAGCCATTTTCAAGCAACGTTTCAATTTCTGAATGGTGGTCTTACACCAGGGCGATACTGATAGTATCTTCCACTCTGGAACATGCCGCAAATATACTATACATTATTTTAAATGAATTAATTGTGAAATAACACAAATTAATCAAATAAAATTTATTTGCGCATGCCGGGTTCGAACCCGCGACCTCCGGATTGTGAGTCAAGAGTCTTACCCACTGGACTACGGAGGTCGTACACGAATAAATCACAAGTTTTGTGTTCCCCATTTTTCGATTTTTAATTTTTTATTACCAAATGTATAAGAAAATATTCTACGCTTTTGTAAACTACGTTGTCTAGTTTTTATTCTGAACATCCGTTGATGTCGTGAAACCCGGGCAATTTTAACGATTTTTAGAGGGTCCAAGAGGTAACTTATCAAAAAAATCAAAACGTACCGTCACGCAAGTGGTTGATATCTATATTATATTAAAAAACTATTTGCACTAGTGTGTCAACATCAATTTGGAAGGCGGGTATGGGTACCGCAGTCTCGGGAACCATTTATTGGATAACCAACACCTCTGCCATAGGTCACCTCAAGTGGTTCGCTACGTTTGGTGACTTAGCAGAGGTGCCCGGGTTCATGGGATGAGGTTTGTCCGGGTCTTGGCTGCGGATGCGTCTGCCCACCAGCTGCATGGCAGGCCGGATCGGGAGAGAATGGTTGAGGGAATTGTGTTTGACTTATCTAGCCGTACTCTCTCGGAACATCGCCTTGCACCGCACTGGGAGGGATGGATTCATACGTCCGTCACTCCTGGACATACTGATACCCAGATTCCTAACCACCCTTTATACCCTTTTCCTAAAAAAGATCCTCCATATAGCATCCCCAAAGATGAAATAGGCCCTGAGGGGAATTATTTTCCTCAGGGCCTATTTTATATTAAAAAAAACATCTAGAGAGGAATTGGGGAATGCCTTTGTATGCAAAAAACGCCGCCCGGTTTTCTCCTAACAAGAAACAGATGAGTTATATGATGCTATTTCTAAAATGCGGCCATAGCCTAGTAATATGTATAAACCAGCTACCCGGGAAATAGCCAAATTATTATTAGTTTTCATAAATATAATAATATTACCTCTTGGAATGTTTACATTTCCCCAATGCATTATTCCATACATCATAATATTATATTCGGGCATCGGAATGTCGACGCCTTCTCCTAACATAATATGCACGATTATTATTTATTACAATTTTCAAGGTTTAAAGAACCATTGTGAAAATATTACATTAGCCTTTTACCTGTATATTCAATAGTATGAATAGTTGCCGGAAATTTTACAAACGGTTGTTATGCAAGGTGAAGGCGCTATTAACAGGTGTTAATTACCATGTTAATGATTGTAGCCATTTTAGAAGACTTAAGTCTACACTTCTCTATAAATAATACTGTTCAAAGATTTTATTATACTTAGTGTTGTTTTAAAATAATGTTTCTTAAAATACATATAGTCTGTCAAATAAGAGTAGCAAATATAAAAACTGAAACTACTAAATGTGTAGACTGGCAACACCAATTTAACTGTCAAATAATTTTTTGAAGTGCAATGACGCTGAATGTACAGAACACAGTAAACCACATTTTAAAAAACATTTTTTCTTCAACACATAAATTTGATTAAAATGTGTTTTATAAAGCGATTTGCTTTAATTTAATTTAACATAAATTTGAATTTAACAATAGATAGAAAAGGAGAATCACTAATGATGAGTTTAGTTACACTACTTTTAGATCTGAATGAGTTAAATATATTCAGATCTAAAATTAAAGACACGATCTAAAGCCCAGGCAACGCTAAGTACATAATCTAGTGTTAAATAAATGTGAGCAATTTCTAAACTGTGCTTTATATTTTATTACATTATAATTATTATTCATTATGTTAACACAAAATTGCAAAAGCATAATAATAATATACCTATATGCAATTCTAATTTTGAGATCGGCGGGTATCTATACTGCAATGAAAAAATAATTTTTCCACTATTATGCCTTTTTAATTTTTTATAAAAATGTAGGTTACACAGCTTTACTTTAACACCATGAGTTAGTTATGTGTTTAGTATTGCCATTTGATCAACAGTGGCGCCCTCCTATATTTTCTACTCTTATTTGACAAACTGTAGTTCGTTACTCAACATCATCAATTGGCTATCGGGAAAAAATATTTATATTGATATTGATATGAATGACAAAAATGTTGAATTTGTAGATAAAATATGTAAATTTTAAATTTAAAAAATGTATATGAAACTAAAATATAAGCACCTGTTGACAAGCCAATTCAATTGGCTTAGCAGGGGACTTGTTTGTTGATTATATTATGTATTATCTATTCTTTCAATAAAAAAATACAATCATGTTTTTAGTTTCACAGATTTTTGAAGAAAAACAGATATTTTTAAGAGGTCACCGAAGAATTTGAACAATAGGTATTTTACCAAATTATTGCTGTCATAGCGTGTGTCGCTCTCCACAGAGAGAAAAAAATGGCCTCATATTTAAACGCCCGGGGTCTCAAAAGTTTCGTATGATCTGTAGCTATTCGAAAACGTAAAAATAAATTAAATTATTGTTCACTATTAGCCCGCTAAAATGGTCGGAAGTTTTGAAAAAAAAAAATTATTTCGTGATTTGGAAAAAAAATAAAACAAAGGGTACATATATATATATTTTTTTTTACATTAACTCCACACAGGAGGTCCTGAGGAAAATAATTTCCCTCGGGGCCTATGTCATCTGGGATGCTGTGTGGAGGGTCTTTTTGAGGAGAGGAAGGAATGAACATTGGTCTTGAAGAGACCCATGTTATAAGAAGGAGGAAACACAGAGGCCGGCAAATCATTCCACAGCCGAACTGTTGAACACAAGAACGAGTTTAAGAAACGACCCGTTCTCATGTAACAAATGTCAACCGTGTACAAATGTTGGGCACGCGTTTGGCGTGTTTCCCGACTATGCACCGGTGCCGAAGGGATCAATGATGCTAGTTCCTCGGAGCATCTTCCATTGTAATACCGGTAGAACAAGGATAGCATTCCCACCCGACGCCTGTGCTCTAAAGATTGCAATCCGTCTGTTAAGATGGATGTTGTTATATTTTGTACCAAACTTATTTTTCATTCCATAACTGTAATTCAAAGAACCAAAAAAAATTTTTAAACATATAAAATTATTTTTTTTTAAATATAAAAGGGGAAAATAACACTTTTTCTGGAAAAAATCAGAATTCTTGTTGACTTACTTGTATTCGTACACTTGAACTTTTTTTTGTCAATTATACGCATTTTTTTATAATAAACAAACGTTAAAAGGTTAAATTACTGAAATTTTTTTTATTAAAAATAAAAACTAAAATGGTTTTAGGTTTGTTTCAAAGATATTCAAATACAGAAGAGATATGCTATGGTGTTCGCGCAACTGTCGCCGGACTACGCGCTAATTAGCGTAGTTTTCATACAAAAAGAATTTGTTCATTTCGTTGATTTTTTGAAAATGTGCATTAATATTGGTTAACAATATATTTTGAATAAGGAAAGAATTCGTTCATTTAGTTTAACATTCGTTTGGTTTATTCGTTAATTATTTGTTCTTTTAGTTTATTTGTTAATTGGTAAACAATATCGGCGACACCCGGAAGCGCAGACCCACATAGTAAAAACAGCAGATAGCACATCTACTTATATTTCAATATCTTTGGGTTTGTTTTCTGATTTTCAATGCATTTTAGCGGGCTAATAACCATTTTTTTAAATAAATTTAAATGCAGTTCTCATTTTCTTTGTAAGACGCAACTTTTGAGACCCCGGGCGTTTCTGAATTCAAAAGTTGAAATAATTGACACACCCTACTGCAGGTCTTACTCCCTCGAAACTGAGCGAAAAGCACAACTCCACCTCAGGCTGATAATCTTCTATAATATAAAAATGAATCGCTGAATGTGTTGGTAAGCGCAAATCTCGAGAGCAGTTGAACCGATTTCGCTATTTCTTTTTTTAGAATATTCCTTGAAGTACGAAGATGGTTCTTACGGAGAGAAAAACTAAGAAAATTGCGCAGAAAATTAGATAATTTCAGAAAACATCGCACGTTTGACAGTTCGCGTGTTTGAGAATGACATTTTGCAATTCGCCTGATAATGGTTCAATCAGTATACTATTTTTGAAAATCTTTAAAATTTATTTAAAGTAGGTACTCCCCTAATAGTTTGAATCGAATCAAGAATTTTAGATATTTTAAATAGGTACCTATCTTAGGTACCAAATTTAATATACATGAAAAATGGAAATTTGAATAAAAATTATAAAGGTGGCACGCGGGCTGTTTAAAAATTGAATGAACTGGGATTGAATATATGGAACGCGGGAGGAGGGTTGGCGGGACGAGGGAGCAGGAAAGGGAAGAGGGAAGGCGGGGAAGGTGGAAGGGGAACGCGGGAGGGGAAGGGGACGTGTGAGGGGGGAGGGGAACTCGGGAGGGGGGGTGGGGAACGGGGGAAGGGGAGGAGTGGAGTGGGGAGAGGGAAGGTGGAGGTGACGGAGTGGGAAGAAGGGGAGGCGTAAGGGGAACGGGACGAATGGGAAAGGACACTCAGGGAGAAACAATTTTTTCATTAATTGGCATAGCAACGCATGCCGGGACCAGCTAGTACCTAAATAAAATCATCAAAATCAAGGTTTTGTAATTCCCCATTTTCCTACTTCAAAACTGAACAGATTTATATTAGAAGAAAATATTCTATGCCTGTACGTTTTGCTTTTTTAAAAAAATACATTGTCTAGTTTGTGTATTGCACGTCTATTGATGGCGTTTAAACCAGGCAATTTTAACGATTTTGGAGGGTCATAACTCTTTTCAAAAAAATCAAAACGTAACGACACGCTTTTAATAATTTTTTTAAATTTTTTAATATTTTTGTGTCCTAAAAGAGTGCTAATATAAAAAAAACGAGTGTGTTTTAGACCACACGACTGAAGTAAAACTTCATTAACTTATAAAAGAAGAGAGAAAGAAAATGTGCGCGCGCACTGCTCTCTCTTGCTCCTACAGTGTGATACAGACAATAGGTCTGCACTATGTCTTAGATATACGAAACGTAACTGGCTATGAGAGAAAGAGTGAAAGAAAATGTGTGTTCGCACCTCTCTCTCTTGCCCCTACAGTAATATACAAAACGTAACTCTCTCTCTTTCTATCTTCACTAACTTATATCTCCCTCTCAACTTCCGTTCGCCTCGCCCCATCACACTTTTTGTAACGCTCTCGTCACGCATTCACCAGCTTACTCCCCAAGTCAAGCGTGCGTAAAGAAGTTTTACTTCAAAAATAAAATTATAATTCATTTATTTTTTACATTAGCTTCGCACAGGAGGCCCTGAGAAAAATAATTTCCCTCAGGGCTTATTTCATCATTGGGATACTGTGTGGAGGGTCTTTTTAATGAAAGGGAGGAGAGGAAGTTCTGGGAAGGAAAAAGGTAAGAGGGGTGGGTGGGAATTTAGGGTTCAGTGTGTCCAGGTCATCCGCCGCCAGATCCAGACAAACATCACCCCATGAACCCGGGCACCCCTGCTAAGTCACCAAACGTAGCGGAGCACCTGGGGTGACTTATGGCAGAGGTGTTACATATAACCGGGGCGGCGGTATCCATTCCCGCCTCCCAATGTGAAATATTGATGTTGTAGCCGAAAAGTTTTTTTTTCCTAAAAGTTTTTTGTTTGAAAATTTTCGCGAAATTTTTATTTGGCAGTGCACTGCACATGGATTTCCTGAAAATCTGCGTACAAAAAAACGAATTTTGGAAAAAAAAACAACACCAATAATGTCATTTTTTATTAGCACTCTTGTACACCCAAAAGTCGCGAGCCGCCGCTGATTACAACCGTACAACGGTACGTCTATATTTTTCAGCGTATTTTTAATTAGAATCTCAGACAGCGTAAGACAATGGTTTTTCATTGTTCATGGCACGATACTGTTCTCTACGGTGATCTATTGTGCCCTGTAAATTTCTACTAATAATTAATTGTGTAAAATATTGAGGGTAGGCTCAATATTACATGTTCCAGGTACTAGATAGTAGGTAGTGAGGTAGTGTATTGTTAACGAAATCACGTACGCCGTGCCAGCCAGTGGGCGGCGAAGAATTGTCCAGCCCCGGGGCAAACCTAACGATAATAAATAACAATCTTAGTCGAGTGCTGTAAGACTGTGCAGAAAGAGACGGAGACGCTCAAGGAAGACATGGTACGATTAAGTGAACCAAATACTTGAGACGGCCCATGTGCAGAGTCAGAATAACAGAGGGGTACGTATTAGACGATTTGTGGACGTAAATGAAGCAACGAATATGACGTGCAAAAACCGAGTGTCTTAGACACGGAGGAAAGAATAGATCTAATAATCTATTCTTTCCTCCGTGGTCTTAGAATAATTTTGAATAACTTAGTATTCCTAATGGTGTTATGCAGACTTATTGCATCTAGGTACATTATGTTCCCAGATGTTCTAGGTCTTGCATTGAGGACATTTTTTCAATAAGTTTTTTACAACCGGTCGGATCTTTTTTTTTTATGCCCGCAACCCGGGCGTTTATTGTTTTAAAGTATCGTATATAAACAAGTAAGTAACCCGCCTCACTAGACTATGTCTGTTCTGAGACGAAATACATACATCAAAAACACACTCAAAAATACACTTTTAAAACCTCGTTTTTTTAAATATAATCTGATAACCCCTCAAGGCTTCACCACATTCCATCAGTTCCTAGGTCAGAATATTTCCACTTTGCATTAAAATCTGAATATATGGAATATTTGTGAACGTATCCAAAAACAAAAAAAAACTGTTTTTGAAAGGTGGGGAAGTACGCTTTCAAAATTTATTATTAGAAATAACAATTTAATTTTTAATATATACAAATTTTTAAAACTAACTTTTAAAAGTTTTAAAAATGGTTAACCTTACGTTTTTTCTAACTAAAACTACTGGTAATGAAAAAATAAACAAAAACGCACATATTTTATTAGGCAAATCTTTTCTTAGTATAAAATAAATTCGCTCAAGCTGTATGTGCGCTTAGATTTTTTAAACTACGCAACGGATTTTCATGCGGTTTTCAAAAACAGATAAAAAGATTCATGAGGAAGGTTTAAAGGTATATAATTTGTCAAGGTTTTGTGTAAATTGGTTGAAATACATAATATATCTGGCCAAGCGGCAGCGGGCAGCGGTAGCGAGCAGTGAGCTGACAAACGGGCGGTGTGGATTTGATTTAACAGATGGCGTTGGTTATAAAGGCTTCGTTAGCCACAGCAACGTGTGGCCGGGTCTGCTAGTGTATTATAAACGTTTTCATCCCATCAAATCATTTTTAAATTCACAAGGGTTCATAATTTTTTGTTGAAAATTGCGGTCGGAAACATGGATTTCATAAGGGTGTAGGTACATATTAATTCGTTTGTGGTCATCATTTAGACTTCAATATAAAGCTTGGTATTTTCTCTTTCTAACACCATTTTCATCGTAACTTATGATTGTAAGGGAGATACGACAATTTATATGAAACCTATATGAGTTCTTTCGAAAAACGAACAAAGCCTGGGGGGTTAAGATTAATTAGTTAGCTCACCTAAAGAGATTTACAAATACCAGGCCAACTTGTTTCAGTGTCGTGGAATTTGTTGAGGTGGTTTTGACGCGGGTACATCGGGTCTAGCCCCTCAGCCGTTTGCCCAGAGCGCCCGGGCACTCGGTGAGCCACTGCTACAACACCCATAGGTACTATTCAATACTTCTTTGTTCCCCGCATGTTCAAAGCGTATTATCGATTGGTTATGCGAACTTACAATACTTATTTATAGGGATACGTGGGATCTACGTCTACCGTCTGGTTATCATCCATAACCTGGTAAATTTAAAGCTGGATACAATAATAATTATTTCTTGAATAACTTTGGAAATAACATAAGGAAGACATACTTTAATATGATTGCTAATATGCAAATAAATGATTGTAGTATCTATCTACGTGATAGTTTTTTTTTTGCATTTTGTTGATGTAAATGTTTCCATTCGAGTGTCAGAAACAGCAGACAAACGAAGAAGATGGAGAGATACGAAATTACGAATGTTAGAGGAGAGCGCTAACATTTACAGCGACAAAATCGATGAGAAAATATTTAATAAAACAAGACTCGTTTAAAATAGAGCAAAAATCTCGCGGGCATTGTCCTAAACAGCATTTAAAAAAAAAGTGAATTTTTTCATATATAACTTTTAAAATAACTGAAACAAACGTGTTTATAATAATTTTTGGAGCATACTTTGCGATTTTTTTCTATCGAGGGAATTTTATATAATTTGCGTTTCGGCGCGGGCAATGTCTAGATATTATCTTCAAGAATAACATATATTTTTAAGAGCTTTAAAACTTAATGTGTTTAAGGGAGATATGTAAGAAATTGGTAGAAATTCGGGTTTTTTAATTGTTCTTATTATTAGTTTTTGTGACACGAAAAATTGTTTGTTTGATTTGTATATGTACCGCCCCATCCTATAATGTATAATTGATTGACAGAGAGCAACTTAAAACATTACTATTGCGTGAAATCGAACCCCTGTCCTGTTCAAATGTTCACATGGCTGGGTAAGTCATTGCTCGTACTGCATTGTTAAGCCTATTTCACAAGAGAGTTTTTCAGCGCAATGCAATTTACGCCATCATGAATTTGTTTGTAACTCACTGATTTTTTCAAAGTACTTTTTGTCTTATTAAAGTGATTACTAATAACTATAGCGACAAATGGAACAGTAATTACAGGCGGCAACTCGTCACTTCATTTGTATAGGGTTCTAACTTCACATCACCTTGTTCTGAGATAAGAGGTGTCAAAGTTTGCAAGGACGATTTTTCATTATCTATTTACCAATTTCCGATTTAGAGGTTGAATCTTCTTATTTATTTATTTATTTATTTATTTAATACAAACGGCATAAGTATGCCATAAACATTAATTACATGTCACAAATTCATATTCAAAATATTAGTAATGGTAAAACAGTGTATGTATAACAGTTAATTGTGACGATACATTGTGAAGTGACACCAGAGATACATTTACATGCAAAAATCTATAATACAAATAAAATTAATAGTCATTAAAAAAATATGATAGCATAGCCGTCTTGTACCTATGTTCCGTGCAGTTAAATAGATCTATCACATCAGCATATCTATTAGTAACTTCATGCAACCTAGGTAAAAGTGAGTGTTTCGTATACTCAGTCCGATTATTGTTACATTTAAAAAGGATTTTAGAACGAGTAGTTCTCGTGGGAATATGAAATTCAATGAGCTTAGTTAGATCAGGACTGTCTATTCTACCATTTACAATTTTGAACATTAATATTAAGTCGGATATAATTCTTCGATCTGACAGTCTTAGTAAATTTAATTCTTTCATCAAGTAATTATAATTTATGTTTTCAATGGGAATACCGAGGTTAAAATTAATGTGTCTTAAGAATTTGTGTTGAATTTTTTCGATTGAATCTGAATGTATTTTAAAATGGGGGGACCAGATCGACGAGTTATATTCGACTTGACTACGTACTAAGGATGTATACAAAATTTTTAAAGTTGAAATATTCTTGAAACCTCTGGAATTTCTAAGAACGAAGCCAAGCATTTTGATACCTTTATTATAGATTGAGTTTATATGGGATATGAAGTTTAATTTAGAGTCGAAAATTATGCCCAAGTCACTAATTTCTGCGACAGAGGTAAGGGTAGAGTTGTTAAGTTCATAAGGATGAATAATTGGTTGACTTATTCTGTAAAAACTTATTGAATAACACTTATTTATGTTCAGATAAAGTTTGTTAATAGAGCACCAACTAATTAATTTGTTTAAATTATTTTGTAGACAGGCACAATCTTCAGCGGTTTTGATGATTTTTTCTGTAGAGTATTTGAATAGAACATATTTTAAAGGAAAATATTTAAATAGGACGTAAACTGACCATTTTAGAACATACCTAAACTTGCAAATAGAACCATATGCAACCAGACAGGGCATAATAATTCATTGCACAAGGTTCTAATTACATATCCTTAATGCAATTCCAAGCTGGGGCCACGTCCTATTTAAATATTTTCCTTTAAAATGAGGGAGCGACTGCGGATCGGCAGAGACGGAGGACGAAATAAAAGGCGTCAGTCCGTGTAGTGTGAGTCGTCTTTATTGTGCTACGTAGCGAGGGTCGCTGAAGCGGTAACATGGTGTATGCAGAAGTGCCGTAGATGAGATGCTGCAGGTGCACGGAGGTGGAGAAGATGGTGTGGTGAAGGTCAGCGCGTTGCTCGACACCGTAGCGGTGGAGATGACCTATCTTCCAGGCCGTTACTCGACGCTTGAACGATGAGTGGCTCTGTGAGTTGAGCCACCAGCAGGTAGTCCTGGCGAGGCGGAGCGTGTTTCCATGGCAGCGAAGCACGGTGGGCTTCGGAGTGCCATGAAACGGTGAGCTGATCCCTGGGCTGAAGGTGACGCAAACCTTGTGAGTCACGGGATGTAGCTGTTCTGTGGAGCTGAAGACACGGTGGGCCTTATAGCTGAGACGTGGTGATGGACCTCGAGGAAGCTGCCCTGGAGAGAGCGGAGAGGCACCGGGCTCTCGTGTGCGTGCTGTTACATGATGAGCTGTTTGACCGACTGTTAGATTGAGACTGACCGATCCCGGCAAACAAATCTGCTGCGTATATAGCCGAAGCGAACGGTAGAGTAATTACCCTCACGGTAGGTAATACGTGCCACTCGGCAGTTGTCGAGAAGGTTCGGCGCTGTACAGATATTGTATGGTGCTAGACTCGAGACCTTTCTAGGCGATGGCGATATTATTATTCATCGAGACGGCGCGGCAGGCGGCGGGAGTACATCGTGGCCGGCGTAGGTAGGTAGCTATGTACTCAGCGGCACCTTGCGCGGTAGGTATGTACATCCTGAATGTTCGATGGAGTCCAGTGGCGCTGCGTTAGATTTTACAAGAGCGGGTTAAGTGACCGCTACAAAAATATGATGAACTAAAATACTAAACAAAAATTGTTAAATAGATTACGAAATTCGTCTTTGCAAACTTTGAAACTGTCAGAAACTGTCAGATACAAACAAAATAGAGAGTGTAAGTGAAGTTAGAACCTTATAAAATAAATGATTATTGAAAATGCTCGATGTTAGAACTTTGTCATACATAAATCTACGAAAATACAACACAGATGTTTCTGAAAAATATTTTGGGTATAGAAATGAGTAAAAGAAATGCTTTTGCATTCAAAGGTCATTATTTTTTAAATGTCAGTTAGAACTGTATGCAAATAAGGTGACGAGCTATAAATATTTAGAAAATGATATTATCATCTTTATTGAAATTTTGTTTTAAATCGACCGTTTGGCATTTTGTCTATGTGTAAATTTGTTTGTACGTTTCTTAATAATCTTCGGTTCCAGTTAGGAAAATCTGCTGCATTCACGTTATTATTTAAGTAAGCTTCACTAAGCCGTGTTTGGTGACCAGACCTGAATAGCCAGGTACTTCCCCACCTTCCTCTTCCCTATCTCCTTCCCCTCCCCACTACCTTCAGCCTCACAACATACCCCAATTGGGGATGCCATAGACTCACTGGCTTCAGACGGAAGCAGTTGGGACTCTTGTGCGGTATTCATATAAAAAAAAAAATATAAAAAGATGGCTATTTTTGACTGAAAGATGCTTGTCGAATGTTTCAATAAAAGAATTGTCATTGAGATAGTGACAAAATGCATAAATCCTTAGAACTACCAGTAAATACTGTTTATTATATCAAAATCTCGTGTGAACGTTAAAGTCTCGGCGCCGAATATTTCACTCCAGTCGGAACGAAGCCTTATTGTGCAGTACACAAAAACTAATAATGGTTTGTGCACTTTTGACCCGGCTTTGGAGTTCCCTCGCTCCATTTAACACATTGAGCGCGTTGATTGAGCGATGCTCAGCGGTTACTCAAGCGTGGAGTGTTAGCTGCTTTGAATGACATTATAATGCACCTTTGCCAGTTAATGCATTATGCCTTATGGGAATTTAACTTGCATGCACCTTTATAATGCAGTTATAAACGTTATTTGGAATGGTTACTCCGATCGAAGTCGGTAGTTGTATCTCACGATTGCTTTTTAGTGCTTCTCTTTTTGGGTTCAACGGTGTACAGACGGGTAGCTAAGAGCACACAACGAACCGTTATTTTTTATCTAGAGAAGATTTAAGATGCATGTATTCTGTATGTATGCAACAAGTACATTTCTAAAAATAGTATCAACACCCAAGATATTTTTTTCACCGAGTATTTTTGAAGTAAAACTTCTTTACGCACGCTTGACTTGGGGAGTAAGCTGGTGAATGCGTGACGAGAGCGTTACGAAAAGTGTGATGGGGCGAGGCGAACGGAAGTTGAGAGGGAGATATAAGTTAGTGAAGATAGAAAGAGAGAGAGTTACGTTTTGTATATTACTGTAGGGGCAAGAGAGAGAGGTGCGAGCACACATTTTCTTCCACCTTTCTCTCATAGCTAGTTACGTTTCGTATATGCGATGTTTTTTTTTTCAGTGAATTCTAAGAGGCGGTCGGTACTCAGCATTTTTTACTGTGAATTTCATCCGTCTGCCATCTGCAGAAGGACCGATAGCGCGTCGTTTAGGACATTTAGTCTTTAGTCGCCGCCCAGATTTCAAGGCGAATGGACGTGCCTTGCTCTTCGTGTCGCTTCGTTCTGTAAAAATATACTATGCGGAATAACAAAACACCGTTGGTAGCTATTAACTATGGTTTTGATTGGTCAACGCCCTAAAGTCGCTTACTCCGCCCGATTCCGAATGGGTCCAGGGCTAGTGGATCGTCGGATACGGAACAAAGTTTAGTGTTTTGCGCCTAGAGAAAAAAAAAAAACTCCATATGTTATTTTTACTAAACATGATTAACAACACCCAATATCTGACGATATTGATAGCCTAGCGACTGTGCGGTTGAAATTTAAGAACCCGGCTTCAAATACATCTCTGACGCCGCGCCTTATGCAAAATCATCTTCGTACTTGAAGTTTGTTAAAAAGCTACTTTTGTAATAGAACCGAATCTAAGCAAGTAGCCAATAATGCCAAAAGATGGCGCAACTTATGTTAACAGCTAGCGTGAGGAGTATCGGCTGGTAGGCGTACGTACTATTGGATTTGTAATTTCATGAATCTCTCCGGGTATGGTGAGATTGACGGTAATTATTATTGTAACTGGCAATTGTGAATAATAATACCACGCGTCTAAATATTATATATGACGTCATTGCCTGTCGCGGTTACTTTGTCCCGGTGACTAGCTGTCACTGGATCGCCTGAAATTATTTTCCCGAGGAACCGGCAATTTTTGGAACCAGTTCCTATCGGATTTATAAAACGGTCACCAACACTTAAAATGCGCGAATCCGAACCAAAAGCCGCCCGCAGGGCCTAGCAGCAAAAACCTGCGAAGCGGGTTTTTAACTGCTAGTGTTTAACTAAACAGACAAACTTCACTTCCACAAATTTCACTAACTTCAAAACAGATTGTATAACAATACTAGCGCGCTCCCGAAACACGTGTCGTCACCACCGCTGCCAGAGAGAGACTGATTTAATTATGTGAAGAAAAAATGCAATAATTGACTTGCATAGTTGCATAACAAGTGGGTCGCTTATTATGCACGTATATTCGTAATTCTTAACTCAATACAACAATTAAAACTTGATATATGTATTATGATTCTTGTATTTTGAATTCTATGAATGGCATCGGCTATTTCGCCTTTTTAGGGTCGTCCATTGTTGAGCATTGTGCTTTACCCTTTTTGGTATGTTAAATCTTTTGTGTCGGGATTACGAAGGACCTACTGTCTATGGACGTATCTCTTTGTCGGGATTCTCTGTACCAAAATATACAAATACGCAATGTAAATCGTACGTGAGTGAAATATACAAATAATATAAGTTATGCTTCAAGATTCGAGAACGTGAATAGGTTACTTGACTAGTTTTGGTCCTATAGAATCGGATTGATAGAATAGGTCTGTAAGATCGAATAATAAAATAAAACTTGTTTTAATCAAGTCTACGATGGGGTTAAGAACGGTTAGAATAAGTAAAATTGTTACAGAATTGGTGTAGAATAAAAAAATCGCAATAATTATCGCAAGGAATATTCAATTCAATTTATTCATTTTAAAAAACATTACAAAATGAACATTTCAAAGCGTTTTTTAAAAGAGTGAAAATATTTAAGATAAGATAAGGGGGCGTGAGCTCGAAAGGGGGGGGGGGTCCGGCAAAATCTCTCGTTACTTAAAAAGAATATACGAAGTGACCCAAATTTAGCTCACCAAGGGGGGAGGGGTGTAGATTGGAAGAAAAAATGCTCACGTAATTAATGTATGCCCCCTAAAGGAGTGTTCAAGTATTACGTAACGCACTTGGGGGGGGGGGGGGGGGTCATGTGAAACGTTACTGTGCGTTACGAGGGGGGAGGGGATGGGGGGGGGGGTTCGAACAACGAGTTACGTAACATGTTTTTCTTTATTTAGATAAAAAAAAAACAGGGAATTAAAATCTTCCAAGTTGGCAACCCTTCTCGTTCTCGAAATCTCTCTTTTTTTGTTGTATTTAAATCTCTTGTTTTATTTATTACCGCAAACGCGATTAAAACAAGAAAAAATGTATGTAAACGACTTTCTAGTACTTTGCGCAACTTAATTGTGACTTAGGTAAAAATTATCACTTGGGCGTTTTACGTAACGTTTAGGGGGAGGGGGGTACAGAAAAATGTTACGGCGCGTTACATGGGGGGAGGGGGGGGGGGGGGGTCAAAAATCTTCAAAAATACGTAATACTTGAAATCACCCTAAATAGATTTAAACACCAAAGTTTGCCGTCTAAATTGTGCTTCATTGACTTTAAACATATCTGTATTCGAAGTGATTCTATAACAACAAGAGACAGCTCTCCTGATTGGCATGACCATTGGCAAGTTAGTTCGGCAAGCCGGGAGATAAAACAGTATATGCTGTCGGTGACGGAGATAACCACCGGGAACATAGAAATTAATGCTCTCCATGATAGTTGGATTTTCGAACCATCCACGAATCAGTATGAAGAAATGTGTTACAATGAGCACATCCCTTTTAACGTTCTGACACGTAGATGGTTCATACCGAGCATGCCCCAAGAGAAAGTCTGTAGGTTAGAGCCACGGGTAGTAGCCATGTTCCCCCAGAAAGGGAAATCTCAGAAATGTCTTTGGAACCCCAACATGAGGGAATACTCACTTGGTGCGGGCTCCAAACCACCGATCCACTCTCAAGCCTACTCCTACCAAAGCTTTGTATAGTACTGTTAGAACCCGGGTGTCTCTGAAATTGCACTATTGATTTATATATGTTTTCTATTGATATATCATATGGGTGGGTACATCGTCCCTACTTTCCTCCCCCTTCAATGAATGTATTTTCGCCAAATAATTGCAATCGCAACACAAATACCATAGAGAGCCGACTATAAATAACTGAATAAGTACTTCTTGACAGCAGTGAGCAGTGGGTACTGTGGGTACTCGGTATCTCGGTACTTCAATTAGTAGGGAGATATTTAGTAGACGGCCGAGTGTTCCCAACATCTTGCGTGTGTCAAGATAAAAACATACAGAGGAATACGCAATGAATCACGAAGTGTTCAGAAAACCGATTTCTTTTAACCCACACACATCCAGGCTAATTTGTTCGGTTTTCGGAACAACTCATACAGGTCTCATAGAAATCGCTGTGTCTCCCTTACTGACATGGTTAGAAATATGATCTAAACGGTGTTCGAAAGAAAAAACTCCACGTTTTATATACAAATTTAAAAATTAACCACAAATAGTAAAATGACTAAAACGTTTGTAATAAATGTCTAATAAAATATGTACGTGTTTTTATTTTTATTCGTTAGTACATTCTGGAAGATCAAGTGTGCAAAATTTCATCGATCTCGGAATAAAACTGTAGATTTGCATAAAATTCAAATCAAACACTGCTCGTCAGAGACGCTCGTCTTTATTTAAATAGAAGACAGATAGATTTTCGATAAGTATCCATAAAAACGATTAAAAACATAGAAAATCAGTGGAAAACAATATATATGTACACAATCAATAACTGCCATCTCTCACGAAAAGACACAGTGCCGAGCGATAATCGAGAATCGTGTTTATTTAGATTTTTTTATTGAATGTACTTCAGACAAATATTTTATTGCACAATAGTGCAAAATATGTCATTAACCCCTCAGCTTTCGGGCATATTTTGTCAAAAGGTCAAAAAATGTTTCCACTTTACAATAAAACCTAAATAAATGCAATATATTTTAACATATCCGAAAACTATAAACTGTTTTTGAAATGTGATAAAAAATGCTTTCAAATTTAATAATTCGAAATAAATATATAATTTTTAAAATGTTAAATTTTTCAATGCAAACAAAAATAATAAAAATGGCACTTCTTACGTTTTTTAAATAACTGATAACGAAATAAAAAAATCAGAGTGTGCAATTCATACGCGGTAGTAGTGAACCCTTCAGAAAACTAAAGTAGAAAAGAGTGGGGAGGCTACGAAGCACCGCACAAAGAGGAGACCTATTATACCATCTCATTGTCTCGCAAGCAATCCTATAGATGTATGTGTTTGTATCTTTTTTAGTGTCGCTATTTTTCGTTCCACCGAGTTTCAAATCACAACGGTGCTAAAGAAGTTTTTACTTTAAAAATAACTGATAACGAAAAAACCCACACACACATATTTTATTAGAGAAATGTATTATAAACCTTTGTCGTCACATCACTTTTTGTCTTTTCATGTAAAAATAGTTCATATAAAATACCCAAAGTTTAATTTTTTTTTTTAATTTTCGTCAGAAACTTTGGTTTCATAAAGTGTACATTTTAATTATTTTTTGGTTGAAAATACGTGGTGTTTTCTCTTTCTAACACCGTTTGGATCGTATTTCTAACTATGATAGAAAGAGAGACAACGATTTTTGTAATACCTATTTCAGTTGTTCCCAAAAGCGAACTTAGTCTGAGGGTTAAACAACGTTTATTTAAAAAAATTATTTCCAGGTCTAGAAGTGATCATCCTCAGATCGTACTACGATGCAACGAATGATCTACTGTCCAGTCGTATCTTTAAATAATGCCTAACAACATTATGCAAAACTTTACCTATTATACCCACTGGGAATTGTACAAAACAGGGTCCGTATACAATAAGATAGGGTAGGGTAGGGTTGAATCGAATTAAATTTTTAATCACTTTACAGAAATAGGGGTAAAGGGGAAGTTGTTAAATGTGGTCAGTAGCGATATTACTATCTAGTGTGCTCTAGTCGAACGAGTGTGAATTCTTGAGGAATACCTAATACGAAAGCATTATTTGTGTATGGATGACCCTTTTGATGTAAATACCTATAGGGGAGCTGGGGGGAACTGGAGCCTACTAAGGAACAAGTTCAATAAAAGGCAAATTTATAGATACTTTAGGAACTTTTTATTAGAAACTAAATCGTTACTTATTTGACTATCATTTAATCACAGCGTCAACGTTATTAGGCGCGATTCTATTATTAAAAAAAAAACAGAATCGCTCCCATTACCCGACTTTGCGGGAAATGAGAGCCTATAAATTCCCATATAATTTCCCATATGTGTAATGGGAGCTACTTAGTACTAGCCTTACTTACTGCCTAATAAGCTCTGATTACCCGAATACCACCATCTTGAAATTGAACAAAACGATGACCTCAATCTAGCTTGTAATGAAATTATACGCACAGATACTCTAAATTGATAACATTAGCTAAATGAAATAGGTTTGATTATAACAAAAAAATAACTTCAAACTTAACTGGCCGTTGAAATTTCGAATTTTTATAAACGACAAGCGCCCGTGGTCACATAATGCGTGGCACTGGCGAGCCTAGCGCGGTGTGTGGAAGGCGCCCTAGTGGCAACTGAGTGAATACGAGTTATGTATAGTTTTGTCTCTAGTCGCACCGCTCCCATTACCCGCTGGCTCTCATTACCCCCTGCTCCCCTATAAGGCTTTTACAATTTGGGAGGCGGGTATGGGTACCGCCGCCCGGGAACCATTTATTTGATAACCAACACCTTTGCCATAGGTCTCCCCAAGTGGTTCGCTACGTTCGGTGACAGCAGGGGTGCCCGGGTTCATGGAGTGAGGTTTGTCCGGGTCTTGGCAGCTGATGCGTCTGCCCACCAGCTGCGTAGCAGACCGGATCGAGAGAGAATGGTTGAAGGAGTCCCTTTGGTTTCTCCAGCCGTACTCTCTCGGTATATCGTCTTGTGTGGGAGGGATGGATTCATACATCCGTCACTCCTGGACGCATATTTCCAAAACCAATACCGGTTCAGTTGTAAAAAAAACACAGTCAAAAGTCATTGATGTACGGAGCATTGAAGATATTTGGAGAATTACCAGAAGAAATAAAATTGGAAGAGAGCATAAAGGCATTTAAAATTAAATTGCGAAGATATGTGATTAATTTGGTATAAAACAACTTTGGGGTTTCACAAATCGCAAAATAAAGAATTTAGTTTTATTTTTGGAATTCCCCGATATTATAATTTTTTTTTGAAATTCCATGACATTTCCCTGATAATTCCAGGTTCGGTAAAATTCCCTGATAATTCCAGGTTTTCCAGGTCTTGTGGCCACCCTGAATAACGTGCAATGTTCACTCCCCGCCCACAAATGGACGTATATGAACAGCTAAGCACAAAAAGTGTGTGCTTAAAGCAGCCCTTAAATATCCCTAATAGTCCCCCGGGGAAAAGCGTCATATTGCGCACCCTCTCCCTTCCATGATGAAGGGGCCATTAATGCTAAATTACACTATAGTTTACCTATAGAAACACGTTTCGGTAAAAAAAAATATGTAACGATGTTTTGAAAAAAAAAAACACAAGAACCCTTGATGCAAAGTGAATTTTGAATTAATTTATTTTAAGCATACATTTTGTTTGTTGGATAATGTGTAATATTTAGTTCTTCAAATTCTTGTAGCCAAAAGACTGAAAACTAGGTATCGTCTTACGGCCTTACTAAAAAACGCTTCACGACCGTTAAACGACGTTACGTTTAACGTTAAACGTTTTGTTACACATGTACATAGACCAAAGACCGGTTGAGGGAGGCCTTTTCACCCTTCCAGCCGGACTATCTCGACCCATCGCCTTGCACTGCAGTTGGAGGGATGGATTCAAACCTCTGTCACTCCTGGACCCAATGACCCCCAGAATGCTACCCACCCCTCATACATTTTTCCTTCCCAAAACTTCAGATTTTTCCTTTCCTTAAAAATACACAGCATCTCCTAAGATGACATAGGCCCTGAGGGAAATTATTTTGCTCAGGGCGTCCCATGTAAAAAAAAAAGATTGTGCAATTATAGGTTCGATTGGCAACACCAATCGCGTGCGCGCAAGGAGCCCAGCGGACGATTGCTTTTGTAGATATTTGTGTTATAAATGAATTGTGTTTTTGTTACATAAAACGGCCAATTTCTCATTTTATTCTTGAATTCAATACATTTACAATTTATTTGTGTTATTTTTCGTCTGTTTTAGTAAAGAAATTATACAGTAATTGCGTTTTGTAAATTGAACGTTCTTGTTGTAAGAAAGTCGGGTTAATTTCGAATTTTATTGTTTATCTATCGGAATAGAGAACTCCAGTCCAATTTTTTTATTTTTTTAATGAATAAAGACCTTCAAACTTAAATAACTGCATTTTTATTTTTATTTTTATAGTTAGTTTTAATAGTTAAAATAATTGTCAAAGTTTTAATTTCTAAAGACTCCCAGAAACGCACCGTATCTATGGTGGTCTAATTTTTTTACTTTTTAAGTTGTCATTTTGAATCAGTGATGTTATGTCGAGGGAAATTTCCCTAGATCTAGGGGAGAAAAATATTTTTTAGGGATAAGGGAAATCAGGACAAAATCTAGGGAAATTTCGAACTCTGGCAAAATTTTTATTACATATGACAGTATTACTGGTATTATTTATATATATACGTATATATATTTTTTGGAATTCCTATGAATCTTTATTATTTTTCATGTACTTACATGCCATGTTATTTTTAACACTGACAACTCAAAATGATATTAGGGAACGTACCCATACTACGTGACACGTTCGGGGGGGGGGGGTCTTCAAAATACCACGCTTGGTACAAATGAGCGGCGGGTTGCTTATGATTTTTATTTTGCAAAGTGTTTTTTTTAAATTTGGAATTCAGTTTCTAATTCAGTGGTGAGTGTATTCGTACTTTTAAATTATTACTTCACGTAGCAAAAAGTGTTTTATTTGGAAAATCACGGTATTATTAGTATATTTACCAAGTTCCGATATCTTTCCAATTAATTATCATATTAATTAACATATAACAGGATTAGTGTTACACAATCAGGTGGCTACGTAGGTAATTGCGTAAATGTGAAATTCTAGGGAAATTTCACTTCTAACTGTTGGCAACACTGTGAAGAACGCAGAATAATCATGGCGGAATGCTTTGCAATGACTTTTAGGTGTGAGGTGTGTTTTTTATTCAAGATTAACTGCTTTTAATATAGAAAAACATTGGTAAAATGTCCACATTTCACCGCTACTGTTATTGTATTTAATCAAAGTGCAATATAAAAACAATAAATCATCTCTTTCATTGCAAATACATGTGACGTCGTGTTTTGTGTCAGGTGTTACTTTGTAGGTACATTGTTTTATGTATAATACATACAGAAACACTGGTATTTATAATACACTGATCATGACGAGTATGTAACAACTTGTATAAAAAGCCCTATACTAAAAACAATTTGAAAATACATAAAAACAAACTTCAAAATATGACACGACTTTAACCTCAAATAGACAACATTTATTGCAGATTGTCCGCAAATATAGCCCCTTTCGTAAATTGTTGAGGGCTTAAATTATGTTTCAATAAACACAATAACTATTATTTATCTAAATCTCTATAAACAGTATGAAAATAAACCAAAAACACGAAATGTTGAATTGCATAGGTACGTGTGCACTTCAAGTCATTTCAAATGTCAATACAATACAATACACAGGTGACAGGTTAACTGTGACGTCACGGTTAACCATTTCAGTAATGCCAACTTAACGCTGTGTTTTCCGAAGAGGTTTAAAAATGCACTTTTTAATAATTTATTAAAAACTCTGCATTTAATATTATGAAATAAAACTTATATATTCAGAATCAGCGTTTCTTGGTCTATATGAACATATTTTTTTAAAGCCATAATATTTTTCACTGGAGTTCCTTATTGATGTAATTTCTTGAAAGTGATGTTTTTTATATCATAAATGTCTAATATTTGTATTCGTACATGTAACAACAAATGAACACTTTTAGATATTCAAGCAATCGGTTCGAAATATCAGTTTGTTCTTTTTAGGTTATGTTTTAGGAAAAAGTAATTTAATTTTTTTAATGTTTCTTTTTATTGTATGAACAAGGAAAAAGTTAAGTGGCAGTTTTGGGTGCATAAGAAATGTATAAATCTTTCCATGAACCATTTTTGTCACGTCCATGAAGTATTTTTAATTAGTAAGGTTTTCTCCTGCACGGTCGTTTATCAATTGAATAAAATATTCACGTCTTTTAGTACGTCTGTTAAAGTTTTATATTATGTCAAGGATAATAAAATGTACGTACATTATTTGTTTTATTTAAAAAAGAAATGCTGTTTGTTTAAATATAATAAATAATATGTGTAGAACAAATGTTAACTAAATATTATGTATACTTAAAATCTATATGCTGTTCAATACCCTTTAAATTCGTATTCTTATTTTAGCAATGCTGATTAAAAATACATATAAAGTTACATCAGTTACATAGTTACATCAGGTTTAAACAAATAAAATAAAAAAATTGCCTTTCCTCACCATAAAGAGACAATGCTCTTGTATTTGGTGAGGGAGTTCTTGCTCAATTAGTAAATTAAAAGATCGTGTAAGTTAGTAGTAACAGCTATTGTAAATAATAAGTAGGTTAAAAAAATCATGTATAAATTTAAAAATAAAAATCATGAAGAGTTTAAAAAATCAAAATATAAATTTAAAAAAAAAAAAACATTATAAATGAAAGAATCATGTAAGTTAGTAACTAAAAATTATTGTAATAAGTAAGTAAAGGATATGAAAGAAAGAACGCAAGATTTATACAATAGTAAACTTAGAGATATAGAAACTAAGAAATTAAAGAAAAAGAAAAGAAAAAAAAGGAATGAACGATTTATAAAAAAGCAGACTTTAAGATATAAAGTAAACATATATATGTAAAAATAATTTTCTTTTAGTTGTATATGTTGTCCTTCCCGAAATGAGTTTTATTAAACTCATTGGGAGTAATGTATTATAAATGGTATGTAATAATTTTGTAATATATTATCACTAATTATCTTTCAATAAAGCATTCGTAAGTAAGCTGCAATAACTCTAAAGTCGCGAAAGACGTTGGCGAAAATTGCATCGAGTTAAAATACTCCTTTGTGAACGAGGCTTAATTTACGAGTATTTTTAAAGGTTTATGTAAAAGGTGGGCAATTTAGCAGGACCTTTTAAAAAATGTCATCAAAAGGTTGGAAAATATCAAGCTACGCATTTAAAATGTGAAACAAAACAAAAACAGAAAACGAGGACCTACGGTAAACAAACGAATGAAAAATACGTATCAAATCCTTTTTTCTCTGATGGTAGAAATAATCTTATTTTAGCATTTGATATCTGAAGCAGCTACTTCTGTCTGGAGGGTCAATGTTAACGAAACCATTTTCAGGTCGCCATTCCCTTTCCACATGACCTACAGAGCTTTAAATTATCCATTAAACTGTCAATAATAATGTGAGATGTAATACTGTATATTTCATATTTTTCAAGCAAAGTGGTATTGAAGTCTAGAGCAGAGCCGGGTACAGGGCTATTAGTTAGTTAATCCCTCAGCTAATTTGTTCGCTTTTTGAAACAACTCATATCGGTCTCATAGAAAGCGTTGTGTCTTCCTTACTATCATTGTTAGAGAAACGTACACCTTGGTGAAACCAAAGTTTCTGACCGCAATTTGAAATAAATTCAAGAAACTTTGATTAATTATTTTTACATGAAACGACAGAAAAAATGAGTTGACGATAACGTTTACAATGCATTGGCCGAATATAATAAGTGTGTGCTTTTAAAAATATATTTAAAAAAACTATAAGTTTGAAAGCGTATTTCATCACTTTTCAAAAACAGTTTTTAGCATTCGCGTGTGTTCAGTATTATTCTATTTATTTGGATTTTATTGCAAATCGGAAATAAACCTGAGCCCTGCGGGGTTAAGCTAAAAGTATCGAAGGAATGTGTGCGTAATCTAGGAATGTGAATAGTAAATGATAAAAATCGACAAGTTTTCTAAACAAAATACACCGCATTTATGGGTGACTCCAAAAACACTATCGATGGAGATAAGAGCTATCAATCAAATACCTGTACATTTTGTTTATCGAGTGACTGCTGTCAAAAGATAACAAAAATATATTAAAATAACTTCCAGTTAAAATAGCAACTTTTAGTTGTTCGTCGTTTACTGCCCTTGAGGTGATTTTTCACGAAAACGGCGCTACATAAATCCGCCAAATATTATAAGGTTAAACCGGTCTGGCCAAGAATAAACGAGTTAAAAATGGTCGTATGAATATTACAATACATATTTGGTTATTTATTGTTATTAAACTATTTTTTTTGATCTCTATTATATTTTTAATTTAAAGGCATTATTAATCTGTAGTTAGGCCACTTACAATTACAAACGATATATTTATATAGGTGAACGGATAACTCAGAATCATACAATTTCAAAACGCACACTAAACAAAACACATATTCCAATGTACTAGCAAACAAATCAGGCGTAGACACCCAGAAACCGTTAGACAACGGCCCGCGGTCCGAGCCTAAGACAATTCGGAACTACCAAAATAATGAAAATATCGGATTTACCGTCGTGAAAAAACGTAAATTAAATAAAAAATCACAAGGGTACAGGACCCACATCAAGTATCAAGGCGGCTCCCCTAAGAACGGCAATTTATGCCTCAAGATTTGACACAGAAACTAGTGCTGATGACTTAAAACTATTTATTTCTTCCAAAAATCAACCGTATATAGATGTAGAATGGATCAAACCTTTCAAACCGACCCCTTTCAAAACATTCAAAGTAACAATTCTCACGCAAAAAATCAGCTCATTCATGGAAAAAGATTTTTGGCCCGAAGGAATAGTGTACAGAATTTTCAAAGAGAGAAATTACAGCTCGGACAAAAGCTTAAACAATGTAAATAATGGATCTTCTTAAAATTATTACCATCAACTGCAGATCAGTAAGAAGGACGGTGAAATTTATTCACGATATTTGTGAAGAATATGATGTAATTTTACTACAAGAAACATGGCTTTTACCTACTGACATAAATTATCTTTCAGAAATACACCCCCAATTTTCAAGCTTAGGCACATCTGCAGTAGATACATCCACTAGCATACTAAGAGGGCGTCCACACGGCGGAACGGGCATATTGTGGCGCAGCACAATAAGGGCCAAGGCTATCGACTGCAACGATAGTAGGGTAGCGGGAATAGAAATAACCCTGGATAAAGAATTGTTGTGCATTCTCACAGTTTACATGCCAACCTTCTGTAATGACAACATACCCGAATTCTCAAGATGCCTAGCAAACTTACATTCACTTATTGAAGACAAGCAATATACGAACTGCCTTGTAATGGGTGACTTTAATTCCGACCCAAGAACATTATTTGGGAAAGATTTATTATCGTTTTGCAAAGAAAATAAATATCACTGTGTCGATGTAGAAAAACTGCCAGAAAATTCTTACACTTACGTTAGCGATGCACATAATACAACGAGCTGGTTAGATCACTGCATAGGAACGGCCACAATTAAAAAGATGACTAAAAATATTTCGATAAAATACGATGTTGACTGGACAGATCACCGGCCCATGTCTATTTGGTTAGAAACAACAGGAATAACCACTACGGGGGGAATTGCCCCGATTGCGTTGGATCCAGTAAAATGGAGAGCACATAATATATCCCAGATCATGTCCTATTCTGTAACAGCATCATTTTTAATAAACCGCATTAACTACAGCAGCAGTGTCGAACTCTGTAAAAAGTCAGGATGCAAAAATAACTTTCATAAAGATGCCATCAATGAACTGTATGCGAGAATTGTAGAGTCACTATGCACGGCCGCAAAAAACGTCTTCGAGAGTGGACGTAAACATAACAGCACCACAGCCAAACATATTCCTGGATGGAACGACAGTGTTTCGATTCATTATGAAGCATCACGAAATGCACTTATGAAATGGATTGAAAATGGAAAACCCCGGACGGGTCCTTTGGCAGAAAACCGAAAAATATTGAGAAGAAAATTCAAATCTGAGCTAAGAAAATGTCAAAAAACAGCGGAACAAATAAAACTGGACAAAATATCGGGTGCATTTGAGGATAGAGATTTTAAAGAATTTTGGCAAAAAACCAACAACATCTTAAAATCTAAAGCACAGATATCGACTCATATTGAAGGAGAATCAGACGCAGAAAAGATTGCTAATATTTTCATAACCTACTTTGCGAAAACATCGGAAAGAAAAGAACCCACCTTCTTAGAAAAACCATGCGAAGATGAGGACGAAAACATAATCGTTACGGAAGATATGGTTAAAACCGCTGTCAAACGAATGAAAGCTGGAAAATCTCCCGGTTATGATAGCCTGAGCATAGAACATGTAAGAAACGCTGGTGAAAAAATATACACGCTTCTAGCAACATTATTTACACAGATTCTTCAACACACGCACATGCCAAGAAACTTCTCACGTACAATTATAGTACCACTAGTTAAATCCAGACAAGAAGACTTATCCAATACTTCCAACTATAGGCCGATATCTCTTGCCACAATAATATCCAGAATATTTGAAAGAGTTATACAAATTCAAATAGAAGGCAAACTATTCACATCCGACAATCAATTTGGTTTTAAATCTAAATTGTCTACAGATATGGCAATATTCAGCTTAAAACAATGTATCGAATATTATAAGGGAAGAAAAACAACAGTGTATGCTTGTTTTCTTGATTTAAGTAAAGCCTTCGATCGGGTTTCTCACGCACTACTTTGGAAAAAACTTAAAGAAAGGAAGGTGCCAGGTTCAATAATTAACATTCTGGCAGTCTGGCATCATGAACAAGAGAACCAAGTTATTTGGAAAAATAAAATGTCAACACCTGTGAATATGGAATGCGGCGTCAGACAAGGGGGAAGCTTATCACCGATTTTATTTAACGTCTACATGAACGATTTAAGCGATAAACTCACCTCGGCAAACGTAGGCTGTCACCTGGGAAATAACTGTGTAAATAACATTGCGTATGCAGATGATATGGTCATTTTGTCACCAAGTATAAAAGGACTGAGAAAGCTGTTAAAGATTTGTGAAGAATACGCTGCTGAACATAATATGGTCTATAACCCCACTAAGTCTGTGTTGCTCGTATTCAAGTCAGGTGCAGGCACCATGAAAGTATTACCCGTCAGTCTAAACGACACAAAAATAATAGAAAAAATCGAGGTCAAATACTTGGGACACATCGTAGCAGCGGACCTCAGTGATGACTCGGATATTGAGCGACAGAGAAGATCACTGTGCATTAGGGCAAATATGATTTCTCGAAGATTTAACAAGTGCAGCCCAGCTGCAAAAAGGCAACTTTTTAACACGTACTGCACGAGCCTATATACCTCGGAGTTGTGGACCAACTTCAACAAAGCGTCACTAAAAAGAATGGAAATACAGTACAACAATTCATATCGAACGCTTTTTGGGTTGTCCTGGTACTGCAGTGCCACCGAGATGTTTGAAGAAGGGCGCGTTCCCGGATTCCGAACACTAATAAAAAAACGGATCACCAGCTACAGAACGCGATTGGCCTCGAGCGAAAACACTCTTGTGATGGCAGCATTCCACTTCTGGCAGGGTCCCATTTATAAGCGATGGAGCCACTTCCTGATGAAATAGATAACAAAAAGTAAACTTTTTTTTTTTTTTTTTCAAATTTTATTTTAATTTTTGTATTGTTATTATTTTCTTTTATTTATTTCCTTTCATTATGTAAAAAAAAAATCTTTCATCTTGAAATATTTTAATTTAATGTATTATATATGTATAATATGGAACTCGTGGGACTGCACCACCCTCCCCGAGATCTGGAATAAACGAATTAAAAAAAAAAAAAAATAAAACCTCCTTTGAAAAGTCGTTAAAAGTAATGAAAAAAAAAAGTTAAAATAGTTAGGTTACGTGCTGTTTTTAAAACGTTTTTTTTTCATAACTTTCGATGACTTATCAAAAAGTTGCATGATTCTGAATTGCCATGGAACCATTTATATTATTTCTAGACAGGTACTTTTGATGAAAAACTTGTTTTATTTTTATTACCTACGTCCTTATTGATCCCGAGTAAAATGTCGGAAACATTAACGGTTAAGAGGGTATTACCAGAGAAAACCAGAAATTTGTCATTTTTAAATCAGATTTTAGACGTATTGACTCTTTTCCACAAGAAATTATAAATGGATTTCGAAAGATTGTTCTTTTATCTAGCATTCGCGTGTTTTAAATTTTGAGAAAAAATGTTTTTTTTTAGGATAATTTTTTTTTTTTACATTCGCTCCACACAGGAGGCCCCGAGGAAACAATTTCCCTAGGGGCCTATGTCATCTTTGAGGATGCTGTGTAAAGGGTTTTTAAAGGAAAGGAAGGAGAAGAAGATATGGGAAGGAAAAAGGTATGAGGGGTGGGTAGGAATCTGGGGGTCAGTGTAGCCAGGAGTGACGGATGAATGAATCTATTCCTCACACTGCAAGGCGATGGGTCGGGAGAATCCGGCTGGAGGGGTCAAAAGGCCTCCCTCAATCAGTCCCCTCCGATCCAGCCCGCCACGCAGTGGTTGGGCAAACGTATCCGTCACCAAATCCTAAACACGATAGATATTATCTTCAAAAATAACATATATTTTTTTAAGAGCTTAAAAACTTCAAATGTTTAAGGGAGATATGTAAGAAATCGGTAGAATTCCCAAATGATTTGACACAGGGGTTTCTATTTCTAGCATAATTAAGTATTTTTATGGTCTCTAATATTTGAACTTGGCTTAACATATTTGAAAGATAACACATGTCTCCTGTTCTGGTATATATTTCAATAATAATATTTAATATGCTCTGTATTAAACGTGTTGTGAAAGCAAAAGCAATTTTTTTTGATATTGCCGTTCCGGAAGAACGACGCAACTACGAAAATTGGTAAAATACGGTTAAGTCCATAAATGGTCTCAGTTCTCAGTCTCTACGTTAAGTCCATAAATGGTCGCACACTGGGGAACAACGAGATAACTAGAGTTCCTATTCGGACCGCCATAGGGTAGTTACGTCGTTGTTGAAATATCAGCTGTTTGTTATCTTCCTTCAGGGCAACAATGCAGCCAAAATGTGTTGATGAGTGACTACATATGGACTAGAGGAGTGTTATATTGTGTGGAACAGTGACGTAAGTATTCTTAGTGACTGAAAGTAACCGTTCTTAGTAAATGGAAGAGCGAACAATTTATGGGGGGAACAATGACGTAATTGCTCTTATCAGTTGAAATTGGGGGTCAAAATTAAGGTGATCAAATTCTAAACTCTAGTGATTGAAAGAAAAGAATGTATTCTTCGTATATTTGTTTGCCATTATTCTCTGTCACGTACACACTCTTTAATAAATATTTCATTAAACTGCAAATCGTTTTTTTTTCTTTTTTGTAAAATTATAATTTTTGCAGTTGTGTCATTGTTCTTCCGGAACAGCGATATGTGGTACAGTACAAGGATTTGATTAGAAATTTTATTTTCCTAAATGTGATTCGTACCTCGGTAAGTCACAGATTGAGGTGTAAGGCTTCGAATAATCGTCATCTCATTTTTTTTCAAAAACGACCTTTAAGAGCCATTAACCAGCGGCCGAGAATTTAAATTTCGTAGAACGATGATCTTGCGATCGTACCCTTGCAACTGTACAAGGCGGTTCCGATGAGAAAGATTAATTATTATCTATATCAGCATTTTAACATAATATAGATTTTATTTCATTCAAATTTGCTTTGATAAATACCTACATTCAAACTTGCTCAAACTCGTGATGATAAAACTATTAAAATTTTGTACGTAATTATTTTTTTATCATAAGTATTCGTAATTTTTCAATAATGTCTAAGTAAAATAAATATGTAATTTTTTTTTTAAATACATTAGTTTGTAAGACCGTAAATAGAAAATGAAGTATTTTCGTCACAAAACAGGGGCGCGGATCTTTTTTTATCTTCTCTTCTTCTTGTGCCTTGTCCGTTCAACGGACATGGGCTATCATGTTGGCTATGCTGACTTTGTTTACTGCGGCCCGGAACAGCTCTACGGTAGACTGGACCACTGTCTCAGATTTTTCAGCCATGAGGTTCTCCTTCTTCCAGGTCCCCATCTTCCGGCAATATTTCCCTGCATTCTGAGATACAGGATCTCATACTTCTCTGGATGTTTCTTATTTTATGATTTTATTTAAACTAAAATTAAAATTCTGAAAAGATACTTTCCCAAATAATGTATTGATTTATTTTACTGCTTATGATTTGAAATTTATGTTGTATAATACAAAATTTTGTTTGAAAATTTAACAAATCTGCCAACGACCTACGGTAAAACTATATTGTACTAAAAATAAACATATCTTCTCAAAATTAAAAACATAGCTTTACTAGATAAAATAACTGTCTTTCGAAATTAATTTATAAATTTTTTTGGAAAAGAGTCAATACGTCTAAAATTTGATTTAAAAATTACATATTTCCGGCTTCCTCCTGGTTATACCGTCTTAAATGCCAAAAGCTTTTATTTTGCTAATTTATGTGCTCAAAATAATTTTCAGAACCATCTGTGTTGTATTATCGTAGATATATATGTGGGACAACGTTTTAACATTAAACATTTTAAATAATTTATTTTACATGTTTCTAACATCACTTACACTCTCTATTTTGTTCATTTATAATTATCAATTAAAATACTTTACACAAGATTCAACCTCAAAATCAGAAATTGGTAAATAGATAATGAGAAATCGTCTTTGCAAACTTTGACACCTCATATCTCAAAACAAGGTAAAGTGTAATTAGAACCCTATCCAAATAAGGTGACGTATGTTAATCCAAAACGTATAGTAAGATATTAGTGGTGAAATCATTATTATTTTAACATTATTGTAATGCACGTCGTCACACGTGACGCATTAACTTTTAAAACACCAACTTCCGTCGCCAGACATCGGGCACATGACGTCGTCAACGCATTTCCGACTCAATCACGATCAATCTCGTGATAAAGTATACTGCACATGAATGCAGAATTAATTAATACAATTGCATCATTGCACATATGCACGCAAAACAACTGTCAAGTAGAATTGATACGCCGAGCTGAGAAGACGTTTTATTACAAAATGTAGGTCCATTTTCCAAGACACATACTGAGAATATTTTATAACTAACTAACTAACCATCACGCCGTTTCACCGCAGGGGTAGTCAGAGAGGACGGACCGTCAAACAATTCGGTCTTGGCATACACTCCTACCTCATTCACATTCATACATACTGTTCTATTATTCTGACTCTTGACATGGCCCGACTCAAATATCTGATTCACTCGATCGTGCCGTCTTCCTCAGGTGTCCCCAACTTCATCTACCATTCATATTTGCGTCATATATTCTCCTTACACTCCTTTCCTCGTTCATTTGCTCTACATGCCCAAACCATCTAAGCATCCCTTTCATAATCTTATTTCACACTTTTGTGATATTTAAGGGGTTTTCGCACTTTCGTGATTTTTATCCACACGGTTTTCACCTTTTATGAGATTAATCTACAAGGTTTTCGCACTCTCGTGATATTTATCCACAGGGTTTTCGCCCTTTTGTGAGACTAATCCACAGGGTTTTACCCTTTTGTGAGATTAATCTATACTATCTATAGGGTTTTCGTACTCTTGTGATATTTATCCACAGGGTTTTCGCCCTTTTATGAGACTAATCTACTGGGTTTTCGCACTCTCGTAATATTTATCCACAGGGTTTTGGCCCTTTTGTGAGATTAATCAACAGGGTATTCGCACTCCCGTGATATTTATCCAAAAGGTTTTCGCCAGTTTGTGAGATTAATCTACAGGGTTTTTCGTGATATTTATCCATAGGGTTATCGCCCTTTTGTGAGAATAATCTACAGTGTTTTCGCACTTTCGTGATATTTATCCAAAGGGTTTTCGCCCGTTTGTGAGATTTATCTACAGGATTTTTGCCATTTTGCGAGATTAATCCACAGGGTCTTCGCCCTTTGTTAGATTTATCTACAGGGTTTTTGCCCTTTTGTGAGATTCATCAACAATTTTTTAGCCATTTTGTAAATTATTGATTATATAATAGAATAGTCAATTATTCAAAATCATTTTAAACAGTCAATAAG
This sequence comes from Limnephilus rhombicus, assembly GCA_929108145.2. Lineage (NCBI taxonomy): Eukaryota > Metazoa > Arthropoda > Insecta > Trichoptera > Limnephilidae > Limnephilus > Limnephilus rhombicus. Next base: position 12,359,205 of record OV815291.1, read on the forward strand.
ATGAATAAAACCTGCCTATAAATTGAATAATACTAAACACGTGATTTGAATTCTACCTGATATATTTTATCATTATATTACCGTGGTATTTAAATAGAATATAAATAAGCCTTATTCGTTTATTGTACCTGTCACGCTGTCGTTATAATGCTAATGAAAGGCCACTGGACGTAAAGATTGAATCTATACTGCATATTGCTATAATATTATCCAGGTATAACTTGTTTCGATATCATCAGTAACGATAAACTCCAAGATTTAGACGACTTTGACCGCCGGGGTAAGAATGCTTTTGAGATTACCAAATATCCGAAAATAGCTACGGAGTGAATTTATTTTTAATGTTTTTTGGTTCATCATTTTATTTAGGAAACAAACTGCCTACGTTAGTTGTTTGGCGGTCCGTCCTCTCTTCCTACCCCTGCGGAGAAACGGCGTGATGGTTAGTTAGTTAGTTAGCAAAAACCCTGTGGATAAATATCACAAAAAGGGCGAAAACCCTACGGATAAATCTCACAAAAGGGCGAAAACCCTGTGGATAGATAATAATCTTTTGAAGAGCGAAAAACTTGTGCACAAATCTCTCGAAGGATGAAAAGTCTATGGGAAAGTATTTAGCAGGACGTAAAAGTTTTTGGGGAAATTCTGGAAGAGAAAGACGAAAGGATTAATCTCTCGAAAGGGAAATTTGTTTATTTTCTTACGTAAATGCCGAACAACTGCTCCATGCTAACCGGGGCCAGGGAGACTATAGCATCCCTAATTGGGATATGTTATGAGGTATGCGATATGCAGGCGAAGAAGATGGGGAAGAGTGAGTTGAGATGGGTATTCAGATCTGGTCACTCCTCACTATCATCAGCCTCACAATATACTCCATTGATGCCATTGTCATTGACATTGTCATTGCCATTATCATTGCCATTGTCATTGCCATTGCCATTGTCATTGTCCCACTGGCTCCAGAGTTAGGACTCTTGCACGATTTTCAAAATTAACAAATAAAAATAAAATTATCTTTTTTGTTACACATTCTCATGTGTGTTTTGCGGTGAACCTTTTATCAATTCTACGAAAATTAATTAATTAGATTACTAATTTCTGAATGCGGAATTCGTTTTTAGTTAACTTTTTCCGAGAATTGGGCATCCGCACAAAGTGTGGCGTAATGGCACACCCTTGACAGTACCTTAGTGACCTCTCCCTCTTTCTCTTGAACCATGCACGAAATAGAAAGAGAGCTTACAACGGACCTGTCAGCGGCGGGACTATAAAGTCATATCAGCAGGCTGACCGCAAACCTATGAATCCCCTGAACTAAAATAGTACTTTATGAATTGCTGTCATGCCCGTGTAGTGTCACATGGGACAATAAATGATTATATAGACTCTATTCAAGAATGAAGCAAGGAGTGTGTGTGAGACCGAGTCTTTTATTGGTAAGTCCTCTGTATCTTCTCTTGCGGTGAAACAGCGATGTAGGGTTTGCAAACCCGCATCCCGAATCCCGCGGGATTTCAGCAATATTTGATCCCGCAGAATTTGTAGAATTGAAAAAATACTAAATCTACACATACTGTAATGATAGTCCCACCAAGTAGTTTGGAAGCAAATATAGCGTTTTCCACTGCTAAGCTTTGTACACAAATCTCTGTTTACGTATGGGTGACAGGACTCTCCATGGTTGGATTTTTACCGATCTTATTTATTATGAAAGTCTTCAATACTTATTACGTTACGTTTTCAATGTATTTTTTTATTACCAATACCAAATATGATTGATCTCAAATTACTAAGGAGAGTCCTGTCAATGACAGATACGTTTTTATAAAATATTTAAGATTTTTTTTAAATAGTTTGTCTTTAAGTACTTATTATTTTTCAATATTTTTAAATAACACCACCAAAGATTATTCACACGAAAAGTTCTCTTAAATGACTTAGGATAACTATCAATCACACTCACTTACCAATAGGATGCATTATTTAGGCAACAAGTTTAGTGGTATTGTAGATGTATTCGCTGATTCCCTTTACATTCTAAAATGCAATTTAAACCAACACTTTGTGGAATCCTACAAATTATTGTAACATGGGTATAATATATTTAACGATTTGATTTGTTATTGTAATGTTTATATTATATTTTGTTCTATGTTATTGTTAAATATTACATTGTTTAAAATATTTCACGGTTTTCCACAAGATTATACAAGTGGTTTTTTTTTTTTAAAAACTACTTGTATATTCTTAAAAGTTTTTTCACTTTTATAACTTTTGGTATAAATTCTATGTATGTGTAATCCTCGATATCTTAAATATTATTTTCTAATCTATGTAAAAGCCCCTACGGGCGTATAACAACAATAAATAAATAAGTGGTTTCAAAAACTTTAAACAATTCATCAAATTTTTTAAGTAAATTTTCACGTTCTGTGAAAGTTCAGTAATTATTTCAGTTTTACGAAGCAACTTTCCTATAATTGTATAGTAACAGAACTTGAATAGAACTTATAAAATTTAGAAACTTAACTTAAAAAAAACTTAAACTTAGAAACTTAACTTTAAACATTTGATGAATTGTTCAAATTTTTTTAAACAACTCATCTTCAATATTTTACATTTTGTGATCTTATTTGTAATATTATAGTATTAACGATAAATGATACTCAATATTAAAAAAGTTTATGAAATATTGGCAGTATTTAAATTTTTTTATTTAAGTGATAATATATTACAATAATATTTATAATACCTACATTATTACCAATTTGTTTAATAAAAAATCATTTCGGGAGAGACGACATAAAACAATTTAAAGAAAATGATGAGTGTTCATAGATTTTAAAACACTCAATTCAAACATATTTTATAAATTCATTTAAAAACCTTGCTAATCCCGCGGGATTTCCAAATTCTATCCCGCAATCCCGCCGGATTTGAAAAGGGTGAGAGATTTGCAAACCCTAGGCCAGGGGTCGGTAACCGGCGGCTCGCGAGCCACATGCGGCTCTTTGGATGTACAGCTGCGGCTCTTTAGTTCCATACGCAAATATTATTTATTTTATCAAACAAAAAAACATTTCAAAATCGTTCTGAATGGATTACTCACCATTTCTATCTCTCAGCCACTAGTATTCGCTTTTCACTGCACCCCTCCCCCGTGACATGCGTCGTCACTGTCGTCAGTACGTCGGAAGCTCCCGAATGACGCCTTCGTCGGATGCTTCTATGTAGGTTTTAATTCGCTTTCGACGCAAGACAGTTTGGCGTCTTCACCAGTGCTATGGCTGTGACGTATAGTTTGTTTTTTCAAGCAGAAGGGTTAGAAGCGATTCATCTTCTCAAAGGTATGTATGTGCAAATATAATAATAATAAATAAACCGAAGTAAAGGTAGGTAACTTAATAAGGTAATTAAAGGTGTTGAAAGGTTTTGCTTTGTGCTTGAATGAAATATTAATTAATTATAAATTATTTTTGCAGAAGATATTCAAAGCGGTAATTACTTCATTTTCAATTCCTAAAGCAATACCGCGATAAAACCAGTGCAACTGTTCACACGAATTACTTCAGCACAGTTATAAAAAAAATTAAAGACGAATTTTCTGACATATTTCAGCAATTCAAAACCAACAAAAACACTCTAGCATTCATTGTAAATCCTCTCAACCCAAATAGTAAAGAAATCTATATTGAGCCATTTGCAGTTGATACCGGATCTCTACAAATGCAATTGATCGATTTAAAAATAATGTATACCAGTGTTTCTTAACCGTATTGAAGGAATCGCCCCCTTTACCATAGTAAAATTATCCCCCCCCCAAAAAAATGTATTCATGCAAGTACAAGAAAACTTTTTGTGGCTCTTTAAAAACTTTGAAATTTTGTAAATTGTTATTTTTGGCTCTTCCGACTCAAAAGGTTGCCCCTGACCCCTGCCCTAGGGGGTTGGTCGGTTAGTTAGATATTTTGCTATGGCCCCGGGCCCAAGCTCGAATAAAATGGCACAGACATAGGTATTACTACTTATGGAATGTCAGCACGGGGAACATTCCATTAACGTAGATTAAGTGATGTGATGACGGTATCGTGATAATTGATGTCACTCCTCGCCACGGTGAGAAATTGTTATTGGTGTTAGTCGTTTCACGGGCTGTTGCCACTAGAATCTCCATTATAATGTAAACACCGCACAAGATATGATTTTAGATTTTCACGACCAAAAGTATTTTTGTTGTTTGTTTTTGGGGTGTTATGCCGTGTTACGCTACCTCCTCCTTTAGCCAACGTTTTGGACAGCGTTACAGAGTCCATCATCAGGGCAGATGTGTAAATGTTAGTGGTAAAATGTGTGCTTAAGTACTTCGAAGCAATACCGTGTTGCCAGCTCCACTCCACTGCGAGCTGGAATTACAAAAACCTTGAAGATGGTTTTCTGCATTTAGCTTTGGTGTAGCCGTCAATTACCGGATACCAAGAACCAAAGATATTCAAATACAGAATAGATATGCTATGGTGTCCGCGCAACTGTCGCCGGACTACGCGCTAATTAGCGTAGTTTTCATACAAAAAGAATTGTTCATTTTGTTGATTTTTTGAAAATGTGCATTAATATTGGTTAACAATATATTTTGAATAAGGAAAGAATTCGTTCATTTAGTTTAACGTTCGTTTGGTTTATTCGTTAATTATTTGTTCTTTTAGTTTATTTGTTAATTGGTAAACAATATCGGCGACACCCGGAAGCGCAGACCCACATAGTAAAAACAGCAGATAGCACATCTACTTATATTTCAATATCTTTGCCAAGAACTATTGAGCTTAGCTCCGTCGTCTCTATTAATGTTAATAGGATTTTTATGAATTTCTATTGCCTCTGTAATTAGGCGTGTTCTATAAGTTTTGGGTCTTCCCAGGACTTCAGGAACAAATCCAAAGTAATGGCCGATTTCAATTTTATTATTATTTTTTTTTTTATTTTCTTTATTCATTTTGTTTATTACAGGATTGTTTTACATGGTATTTCGACTACCAAGCTAGGCAAATGCCCGTATTATGGTAGTCGAGATTCATAAGATATTAAGTATATAATATTAATAATCATCCATATATATGTAGATGAAAGTACAAACATATAGCATATATATTATACTAGTATTAGGTACATGATCACATACAGGAAAGGAGTTAAACTAGGTGAATCTTGTATAAATAAAAATAAAATAGAATAAGAAATAAAAATAAAAGTAACAAAATAATAATATATTAAGGATAATAGAAATAAAAAATAAGAATAAATATGTAAATCATCTATACAGATGAACAATGATAGTCTTAGACCCCAAAAAACAAAAGCAAGTATTCCTAAGCAGCATATGAAATGGACGAACAATGTCAAAAATATGAAAAAAAGCATCAGCGTAATATAAAGTTTTGGTTGAAAATTAATTTAGAGATAAGATTTTTAGTCGAGAAATATGAAAAAATAAGAACAGTTTTTAAGATGTAAGGCATTCTTTATAATATTTCCTTCCCTGAGTAAATAACCAGTTCTGTATATTAATGGCATAAAGATCATCAGTTTTCGATGTCTTAATATCAATACTTAGTAAGTTGAACATTTTAGGCGCGATGTAAGAGAACTGTCGTTGGGCGAAAGCTGTTTTTGTTGGAGGAATTTTGCATTTTTGGTGTGATGAATAGCGGGTGTAAATATTTTGTTGAGTTTTGAGTGTTAAATCATTTTTCCTTAAGTGTATGAGAATTGTCTTAACGTATAATTGTCTAGTGGCTCTGATGGGTGACATTTTAATATAATCCTTAGTAGCAGCTTTTGAATTAAGATCATGGGATATATAATTGAAGCTGCACAGCCTCCCCATCCCACGATACCGTATTAATTAAATGCTCGGAGATTGCCGATTTGTCAGGGTGGCCAAGTTTACACGCTCGAAAGTGTTCCGATATCGCACACTTTCACCGCACAAGAGTCCGTGTAAGAGTAAATGGAACTACGGTATCACCAATTGAGTGTTTTTTTTTCAAAACCCAACAAATTATTAATCTATCTGTGTTAAATATGTAGTTTATTTTATTTGTCCTTGATGGGATTTGAATTCGCGAGAATTTGAGGCCAACTAAATAAATACGCGTACAAGCTTACCAAAGTCATGGAAATTATTATTTTTTGAAGTGAAAACTTCTTTAGCACCGTTGTGATTTTTAAACTCGATGAAACATAGGTTAAGTCACCCCAAGTGGTTCGCTAAGTTTGGTGATTTAGCAGGGGTGCCCGAGTTCATGGGGTGAGGTTTGTCTAGGTCTTGGAGGCGGATGACCAGGACACACTGAACTCCAGATTCCTACCCACCCCTTAAACCCTTTTCCTTCCCAGAACTCTCTTCTCTATCCTTTCCTTAAAAAACCCTCCGCACAGCCTCACCAAAGATGACATAGGCCCTGAGGGAAATTATTTTCCTCAGGGCCTCCTGTGTGGAGCTCACGTAAAAAAAAAACGAAAAATAGCGACACTATAAAAAGACTTCTGTAGGTTTAACCTGCGAGAGAATGAGATAGTGTAATCAGTCTCCTCTTTGTGCGGTGCTTCGTAGCCTTCCCACTCTTGTCTACTTTATTTTCTCTTAAGGTTTCACTTCTACTGTGTGAATGCACACTCGTATTTTTGAAATGGAAATTTCTGTAGCACAGTTGTGATTTTTAAACTCGATAAAACGAAAAATAGCTACACTAAAAAGAGACAATCATATACATCTGTAGGATTTAGCCTGCGAGAGAATGAGACAGTACAAGCGGTAAACTCTTTGTGCGGTGCTTCGTAGCCTCCCCACTCTTGTCTACTTTAGTTTTTTGAAGGTTTCAACTCTACCGCGAGTGAACTACACCCTATTTTTTTTTCGTAACGTCTTCACGGAATGGACTCTATCAGAACATTGCCTTACATAGCAGTGGGAGGGATAGATTCATGCGTCCTTCACTCCTGGAAACACCTTAGATTCCTAACCACCCCTCATACCTTTTTCATTCCCAGAACTTCATCTCCTTTCTTTCCTCAAAATACCATCCACACAGCATCCCAAAAGATGACAAAGGCCCTGAGGGGAATTATTTTGCTCAGGGCCTTCTGTGTGGAGCTAATGTAAAAAAAATATACAGCAATATTCTTGTGGTTATACAGCATCTCGACTACAAAAGTTCTGATCAACAACATAAGACAATCAATTCAAGTTTAACAACTTCAGTGTGCAAGTGTACTCTTATTAAAGTGTCGGCCTTAATTCGCATACGATGTGTATAAGAATAAGAAAAAACCGAATCAATCGTAGTCAGTAATTGTAGTTGAATTATACTATGAATATAGGCCCAGGGGCTTGATTCTCTGATTCCTTAAGGGCCCGCAACCCGGATTTGTACCGATTTATTACATATTTCCTGTACACACGGTAAGTTTTAAAGCTCTTAAAAAATATATGTTATTCTTGAAGATAATATCTAGACTTTGCCCGCGCCGCAACGCAAATTATATAAAATTCCCTCGATAGAAAAAAATCGCAAAGTATGCTCCAAAAATTATTATTAACACGTTTGTTTCAGTTATTTTACACGTTATATGTATGAAAAATCACAGTGTTTCTCTAAATGCTGTTTAAGATAATGCCCGCGAGATTTTTGCTCTATTTTAAACGAGTCGTGTTTTATTAAATATTTTCGCAATTTTCACATCGATTTTGTCGCTTTAAGTGTTAGCGCTCTCCTTTAACATTCGTAATTTCGTATCTCTCCATCTTCTTCTTTTCGGGCCCAGTTGCAGAGCCTTAAGTGCTATCTGCGAACGAAAAATTACCTGACGTCTCGACGAATTTTTTGGAATTTTTCATTTATACGTGTTCTTGAATGTCGAAGGCTTGAAGTTGAAGATATGATTTTATTGGCAGTCCTGTAATATTGTCTAAGTTTCTGATGTTTTCACGTTTCTATGGTGTATTCACATCATATTCAATTCACATAGAAATTGATTGACGAAACGAAATCACGAAACACGATCGCACTCACCGCATTTTCTTGGGTATGGAATATTCGAAATGGCTGGGGGTATATTACTCAAAACCAACAGCTGGTACCGGAAAAGAAATTTAATTAGGAAGTTAATTTTCAGGTGAAAACTATCTACCCTTTGGCGAAACGTTCATGTCGGTCTCAAAGCGTCTGCTTCAGTTTGTTCTACATTAGTATTGCAGCCGATATCGCCGGTACATCAGCCATTATAATATGAAATATTGAAACAATATACAAAATTGAAATTGTGAAAGAAATTATGACTGCCAAACAACCCAGGAAGTTGATAGCTGAGGCAGTTCATTAGTGGAAAAAGCCAATAAGATGTGTAAATGCATATTAACCCCTTATCATAGACATCAAAATTTAATAGACGAGAAGATACAGATGATGGGTAAAACTAAAACTATGGGGGGACGAAGAGGGGAAAGATGACTGTGATTCGTTAAAAAATCAATATGACAGTATATAGGCATCCCGCATTATAATATCACCATTTAGTTCTTAAAAGCAAAATCTGCTTTTGAATTAATAGACCTGTTTACATGGGAGCGCGAATTGCTCGCCACGTTATTAACATATTTGCGAAGTCCAAATACGGCAAAGTAAACTTCGCCACTTTTAACAGACGAATATTTTGTTGCCGTATTTAGTTAAGACACTTTTACAAATGTTTCATAATTTACTTACCCCTGTAACCAGCGACGAGCACACTGGAGAACCGCCCACATTCGTTGTGATCGACATATTTTAGGGTATAATGTACAGCACAAGCTACCATATTTGCCGTGTTATTTCGTAAAATGTACGATGTGAGCTCGACGCTGGTCCGGACAAGAATGATAACGTCACATTTTTTAGATTCAAGCGAGGCTCTCGTAGTAAGCCCAGCCGGTTCCGTGGAATCGGTATGGGGAGGGGGAAATAATAGGCTTTTATCACTCATGGCAGGTCTATCACACCCCAAAAACAAATAACGAAAAAGGTCTATATATATTCATATGTCAGTGCCCCTTATGCTAATTCACGTAGGTCTATTAGAAATCGTTGTGTCCCTAACTACGGTGAGAAATATGTTTTAAACGGCATTAAAAAAAGAAAACACCATTTTTCCTTTATATTCAAAACTAAAAGTTAATACCTGCCCTTGAAGAGAGCGCGGGAAACGATACAATTAACTAGATTTTGACAGTTTTGTCAGTGTAGACGGGTTCAACCCACTAATTGAAGTTTGGCGTCTAAGCATGCACCTTCGACTAGACTCGAGAATAACAAAATCGACGAATGTATGTACTTCCGACGATGATTGCGAGCGGCCCCGATTGGAGAATCGAGTCCCAGACGCGCAGCATCTCTGGCGTGCCACTTTTGCCAGTGGTGGGTGAAAGCAGACGTGGACCGGTTTAGCAGATTTACAGCGTCCGAGAGCAAAATCATCCGGAGATCAGGTTTGAGCCTCAGATTCTCTGTAACAACTCGATGTCTCGACCCAGACGAGATGAAATAATACCTAAGGCGAGGCTTGCTAGATTGAGAACATCAACGTCGACTAGTAAAGAAGCAGTACAGGAAATTATTAATTGTTTTTGTGTTTGATTCGAAGAACTCCATTTAATTAAATTTAATTTAGTCGGGGACGCCCGAGGAAGACATGGCACGATCAAGTGAATCAGATACTTGAGTCGGGCCATGTCAAAAGTCAGAATAATAGAAGAGGATGTATGAGACGATGTATGAATGTGAGTGAGGCAAAGAGTGTGTGCCAAGACCGAGTTGTTTGGCGGTCCGTCCTCTCTGCCTACCCCTGCGGGAAACGGCGTGATGGTTAGTTAGTTAGTTAATAATGTAATTATCAAGTTCTGCAAGTATTTTACTTTTTATTTTTGTGACAGCTATTTCGACTTACAACGCCATTTAAAACTGTGGTTAAACCACTTTGAGACGACTCATTTATGTGATTCCAAATTTTAATTGTTTAATGTGTCTAAATTGATTTATTACCCTTTAAACCAATTTTCTGAGAAAATAATTGAGAAAATAGATAGTCTATAATGTGGGGTACCTACTTGAAATATGTTTTCCTCGCACTAAATCTTAATGTGTTCTTAATTGTTTAATAATGACGTTAGTGCTGAGATTTATTTAAGCGTGTTATGTTATTTAGGTTTTGTAAACATACTAATAAGTGGGGAATAAATAATTTTCTTTACTTTATAAATTAGCGTTACATTAGGGTCATTCGTTCGTTTATTAATGTCTAATTGTTCAAGCAAATTTAATCTAAGGGAACGTACCCATACTACGTGACCAACTTTTTGCAATTTTTAACCCCGCCCCCCCCCCCCGGTGACCAAAAACCTAAGCAACCCGCCGCTCATTTGTATGGAGCGTGACATTTTGAAGACCCCCCCCCCCCCTAAACGTGTCACGTAGTATGGGTACGTTCCCTAAGATATTTTGATTTAATTATGAAATAGCGCAGACCCGTGAAAAATCGCAGGATAGTCGTAGAGGTGCAACTCCACTGTGAAACGTGTTCCACTTATTATCACATACTGTATAGCAGTGCGCGGGGACCGGATTCGGTAGTAATTTTGGCGATAGCCAATTGTAGGTCAAATTGAATTAGAGGTAAAAATATGGAATAATTTTTTTTTCGCTTTTTGTTTCATCTATGTATAAATACATCAACGGGGATTTTGTGAATTCTCGACAAATCATTTCGAAAGCAATTAAAATAATTTTCTTTTTTTTTATATTGACTCCACACAGATGGCCCTGAGGAAAATAATTTCCCTCAGGGCCTATGATATCTATGAAGATGCTGCGTGAAGAGTCTTTTGGAGGAGAGGAAGGAGTGAACAGGGGTCTTGAAGATGAGATGGTCTCGAGACAGAGGCCGGAAAATCGTTCCATCTTCTAGGAAATATTTTGACCTTCTGACAAATTGTGCCCGAGGCCTGAGAGGTTTTGTAAGAAGTATATCAAGACAGGTGCAAACAGTGTTTGTTAGTTTTCCACTAACAAGTATTCATTTATATAAAATTAATTGATTCAATTTTACACTTGTCGAATGATAGTTTTACTACGACCGATTACAAAAAACGGTGTTCGTTTTTATCAGGTGACCGATGCTACCGGTTTTGGTTTTGGTCGAGTGTGCAGCATTGGATCAGGTAGAGCAGCTGTTCATTAATTACTTCGGACATTCTCATGTTTCGTTCGGTAGTTTTATATTGTCGTTCTTGCTACTGTTGAAGGTCAGCGACCATTGTGTCGAAGAGAGACATTAAAAAAAATCATTAATAAATCCATAAGGATACATATTATGAAAACTGTTTTTACAAAAGTGTTAAAAGAAATACCAACTTGACTGAGAGCATTAGTTTCAATGTTCCCGCTAATTATTTCCGTCACCGACAGCATAGACTGTTTTATGTCCCGGCTTGCAGAACGAACTTTCCAATGGCTATGCCAGTCGGGAGAGCTAACTTGTTGTTAAATAGAATCACTTCGAATATCGATATTTTTAACGTGAACGAAGCACAATTTAGACGGGAAGCTATGTTGCTGATAGTTTAAATCTGCTTATCTTATATCTTTTCTACCTTTTAAAAACGCTTTGAAATGTAAATTTTATAATGTTTTTAAAATGAATTGAATAGGTGTAGGTAATTCAGCACGATTCGACTCCACTAAACCAGTTTAGAATTTAAGGGCCCGCAACCCGGATTTCTACAGATTTATTACACATTTCCCTTAAACACGGTAAGTTTTAAAGCTCTTAAAAAAATATATGTTATTCTTGAAGATAATATCTAGACTTTGCCCGCGCCGAAACGCAAATTATATAAAATTCCCTCGATAGAAAAAAATCGCAAAGTATGCTCCAAAAATTATTATAAACACGTTTGCTTCAGTTATTTTACAAGTTATATGTATGAAAAAAATTATAGTGTTTATTTAAATGCTGTTTAAGATAATGCCCGCGAGATTTTTGCTCTATTTTAAACGAGTCGTTTTTTATTAAGCATTTTCGCAATTTTCGCATCGATTTTGTCGCTGTAAATGTTAGCGCTCTCCTCTAACATTCGTAATTTCGTATCTCTCCATCTTCTTCTTTTCGAACCCGGTTGCAGAGCCTTAATGTATTTATGCATTGATATACGGAAGCTTATCGGCGAGGAACAGCCCGTTGTCTTATTTAATAACGGAAGAGGGACAACAAGTGTACATGATTTATTTATTCATTCTGGGTTTTTTTTTTACAGATATTCTCCCTTACGTGAGAATAATCCAGTTATAAAAACTCAGTTAATACACAAATACTTAAAATATCATATAATATATCTTAATATATCATATATATTATAATACTTAAAATAACATTAATTTTTGGGGATCGCTGTCAACGGTTAATACGCACTTTTTTTTTTAAAAATCTTTTGATTCACCTTAATTACATTAAAAGACAACTATTTGCATTGGGGGAAGTGGAAAATATTTCATTCTAAATTTCGATTACGTAAAATTAAAATTAGCTTTCGTCTTGTGAGATTGTACGCCATTAGTAATTAGCTCATTCGCTGTCGCTGTCACTTTGGTGTTGGTATTCCTGATACACTAGAATGTATAACGAACGGCTAGAAGATTTTGAAGGTACGACGAAATCTGGAAAGGTAAGTACTAAATTATCGGAGTTTTGGGAATAAAATGACGGAAAAAACATGTTTTTAATTTCGGTAATAATTTTTTATAAATAATACATTCACTTTTATATCAAAAACCGGTTACACAAACCTAGCGTAGCCGCTAAACTACTTGAAAACTGGGATGTTTTTCTTGCCTTGACGCGAGTAGGCGTTATAAAGGGGCACTTTCTTTTGAATCACAAACCATGTTACACAAACCTAGCGTAGCCGCTAAACTACTTGAAAACTGGGATGTTTTTCTTGCCTTGACGCGAGTAGGCGTTATAAAGGGGCACTTTCTTTTGAATCACAAACCATGTTACACAAACCTAGCGTAGCCGCTAAACTACTTGAAAACTGGGATATTTTTCTTGCCTTGACGCGAGTAGGCGTTATAAAGGGGCACTTTCTTTTGAATCACAAACCATGTTACACAAACCTAGCGTAGCCGCTAAACTACTTGAAAACTGGGATGTTTTTCTTGCCTTGACGCGAGTAGGCGTTATAAAGGGGCACTTTCTTTTGAATCACAAACCATGTTACACAAACCTAGCGTAGCCGCTAAACTACTTGAAAACTGGGATGTTTTTCTTGCCTTGACGCGAGTAGGCGTTATAAAGGGGCACTTTCTTTTGTATCACAAACCATGTTACACAAACCTAGCGTAGCCGCTAAACTACTTGAAAACTGGGATGTTTTTCTTGCCTTGACGCGAGCAGGCGGTATAAAGGGGGCACTTTCTTTTGTATCATAAACCATATCACATAAACTTAGCGTACGTAGCCGCTCAACATCGCAGAAATAGTTAACTTATAAAAATAAAATTTTAATGTGAAAAAAAATTCAAGCTAATAAATTTTAATCAACGCACGCAATACATGTGTATTAGGTAAGTACCTACTAATTAGGCGGAATTTTAGTTTTATAACATTAAAAAAAAACGCCCGCGCGATTTTGTCTCTAGCCGTTGGTTTCCGTTTGCAATTAACGAAAATTTTCATTATCAAATGTTTCACAATGGACGGTCTCGTTTCACACAATGAAAGCTAATTTTAATTTTACGTAATCGAAATTTAGAATGAAATATTTTCCACTTCCCCCAATGCAAATAGTTGTCTTTTAATGTAATTAAGGTGAATCAAAAGATTGCGTATTAACCGTTGACAGCGATCCCCAAAATTTACCAAAATAACATATCAATAATTATAATCGAAATAGAAAATTATAATAATTAAACTATCGCCATCTATGAAAGAGCAGATTGTGAATTCTTTTAAGTAATCACCTTAAAGGGAGAACTAAAATTACGAATAAGTAAAATTTTCAAAACTTTAAGCAACCCCCGACTCAAAAAAGGGCTGATAATCTTGAACCGCCTCTACAGATTTTCATGAATTGTAGCTAAAAACCATCTTGATCACGTCAGCTTTCAAACAAAAAAACCGCATCATAATCGGTCCATTCGTTTAGGAGCTACGATGCCACAGACAGACACACAGAAAGTCCAAATTATAACACCGCTCCTTGCGTCGGGGGTTAAAAATACAAAATTCAATCAAATGACAAATAATACAATACATGATAAGTTTTAAGATTTTCACGGCCAAAAGCATTTTCGTTATTTGTTTTTGGGGTGTTATGCCGTGTTGCGCTACATCCTTCTTTAGCCAACGTTTCACACATCTACCGGATCTGCCCTGATGATGGACACTGCAACGATGTCCGAAACGTTGGCTAAAGAAGGAGGTAGCGCAACACGGCATAACACCCAAAAACAAATAACGAAAATACAATACATAATTAGCGATACATAATATATAACGGCACATTAGGAATCGATGGGTGTAAAAGAATATTGTTGGGAGGCAAACAGCGTGTCGTATTCATATCGGTTCCAGTTTGATCAGTTGTACGTTATCGCGAGTGAAATAATCTCAGTTTTGATTATTTTAAGTTCGCATTATTATTAATAGAATTATTTGTGTCAGTTTTTTGCAAAAATGTGTTTATTTTACCTTTCATCTAATTTATTCATGGCCCTACGTGTACTGCTAATAAATAAATATAGCATACAGACCAGCGGTGTGAAATTAGTTTTTTTAGCGGGCCACGCGACCGTCGACGTCATTCGTGAGCGTTCGAGCCTACTCAGTTAGTGCGCTTGTGACTGCCCGTCTGATCGTCAGTCGTCATCGGGCTTCGTGTTATGCCAAGCGGTTGTTCCCAAGCTTATCTGGCCCAACGCCCACTTTCCAAGCACATTTCTGAAGTGAAAACTTCTTTAGCACTGTTGTGATTTTAGAAATTCTGTGAATCGAAAAATAGCGACACTAAAAAGAGCTTCTTAAGTCGCCGCATCCGCGCTCAAAAAGAAGATGGAGAGATATGTAATTACAAATGTTAGAGGAGCGCGCTAATATTTAAAGCGATAAAATCGATGCGAAAATGTTTAATAAAACAAGACTCGTTTAAAATAGAGCAAAAATCTCGTGGAAGGCATCTTAAGTATCATTTAAAGAAACATTGTGAATTTTTCACAACTCTAACTTGTAAAATAACTGAAAATTTTATATGCGTTTCGGCGTGGAACGCGTCTAGACATTATCTTCAAAAATAACATATATTTTTTTAAGAGCTTAAAAACTTCAAATGAGGAGATATGTAAGAAATCGGTCGAAATTCGGGAAGCGGCGGCTTAACACATACATGTATGCATACGATTTAGTCTGCGAGAGAATGAGATGGTATAATCGGTCTCCTCTTTGTGCGGTGCTTCGTAGCCTCCCTACTCTCATCTACTTTAGTTTTCCGAAGGCTGCACTTCTACGGCGTGTGAATTGCACACTGTTTTTTCTTCAACGCCTGCGGTTGCTTCGTTTCTTTCCCATAATTCGTGGTTCAGCTCGCATGTGTATACGCTGCCTAAGATTGATAGACCTATACTTTGTGTGTAAATTTATACAAAACTTTTATCATTTCAGTACGATCCTATGTAAATCCTTTATTGAGACAAATTTAAAGGCCGCAAACATGCTCGTAAGGCCAGCCTCGCATTATTGGTTTATTTATGGGACAATGACAAATTTACATGTTATTGAAGCGGGTACCCAACGTCTACCATCAGTATCCAGACGGTCTGAAATTTTCTGCCCCATTAAGTCTGTGGTAGGTGCATTTAAATACAAAGGAACGGATATCGGATGATTATTTATTCAATTATATTATGTATATTCGTCCCAGAGAGAGATTGTACCTACGTCATCGACGATCAGAGCATCGCCCTGACTAGACTAAGGTCCTGGGTTCAATTCCTTAAGATGACCGTATCTTTTTCTGTAAATTTGTAAATTTTCGATTGAGTCCTTATAATATTGTCTTCAGTGATTCAATTTTTAGTGGAATTTCCTTTGAAGTCGAATAACAAGTTTAAAACATGCTGTAGGCAAGCGATTCATCTGTGTGAGAATCTATCGATCGTCCAGTTGTTTAGTCAGACATCTCCAAATATTAAGTTTTGAGATAACGAGGAAAGCGATATTAGAATGCTCACCATAAATCAAATATTATTTCCATGTGTCTGTATTTTAAATATTAAAAATGCTATAAATTAACACCGGGAGGCATAACAGTCCAGTAGATTAGAATGACATTTTGAAATATCCTACTAGTGATTAAAAAAACGTTTTTGTGCTTTATAATTGATTTGGTGGTGTTTATGAGAAATGCGAGTATTGTACGAGATAGAAGGTACGCTTTTACATATAACTTTAGACGGCCATCGTGGTCGAGGGGTAAGACTCTTGACTCATAATCCGAAGGTCGCGGGTTCGAACCCGGCGTGGGCAAATAAATTTTATTTGATTAATTTGTGGTAATTCACAATTAATTCATTAAAAATAATTATATGTATAGTACATTTGCGTCACGTTCCAGATTAAAAGATACCCCCAGTATCGCCCTGGTTTTAGACGACCATTCAGAAATGAAATAGCTTTGAAATGTTGCTTGAAATGAAAACTGACTAGATTTGAAAACCAAGTACTTCCCCATCTTCTTCCCCTCTCCGCTACTTTCAGCCTCACAATATACCCCAATTGGAGATGCCACAGCCTCACTGGCTCCAGACCAGAGCAGTTGGGACTATGTAGCACGTTCTCTCCCATAGTTTTTTCGACTACAGCAACAGATTCATCCAATAAACATCTAGACAGACATTATAACATCTTAGGTGTGAAATCAATGAATGAAAATCAAAAATAAAAAGAAACAAGACACGCACAAGAAGAAGCAATAAAAAAATATTCATGGCTGATTTAAAATTATTTATGCTTAGCATATTATTTTATTCCGAACATGTTTTTCTACGAAGGGGTCCCACACAAGCTGCGTCAGTTTACCGAGTAAATCTTTTTGCACCGTTTGCACAGCACATGTTATGTTGTCGGGCGAATTTAAAAATGTATTTCCCGGTCTTTACCTCAACAGCTAATTATTATCTGGTTATTTTCAAACTTGTTCTTGCTATTGATTGAGTAATTATTTGTATTAAGTCAGTGATTCCCAAATTTTCTAGTTTAATATTTCCCCCAAGGTTTCTACACTTAGAATCAAGTCAAGACAAAGTACACTATTCTACTGTAGCAAAATACACTATTTTGTTCATAGGCGTAACTACATTGTCCGCTCCCAGATACAACGATTTCACACTATGGGAAATCAATACTTAGGTGATGTTGACATATCAACATAGCAATATCAATTTGAGCGATTTTTGTGGATCAAGTAAAATATTTATTCCGAAACTATTCCTATAAAGGAATAGTTTCGGAATAAATATTTTTCGGAATAAAATTTTGTAAACACATCTAATCACTACATTTTTCAGTTTTTGTGTCTTGTTTTTTATGACTTGTGTGTATTTTTTAACTAATGTAATTATATTATTTCTTTCTTAAGTTTCAAAATTTTACTACTAACATGTAAAAGCAATGTGTCCACACATCTACCGGATCTGCCCTGATGATGGACACTGCAACGATGTCCGAAACGTTGGCTAAAGAAGGAGGTAGCGCAACACGGCAAAACACCCCAAAAACAAATGCTTTTGGCCGTGAAAATCTTAAAACGTATCCAGATTAAAGTCAACACAACACGTCTTTGAAAAGTCAATAAAAGCTATTTAAAAAAATTGGCCATAACCTATGTAACCAAATTTTTATATGTTTTTTCGTAACTTTTAATGACTTTCAAGGGAGAGGTTGAGTTGATTTCATTCTGAGTTGTCCGGTCATCTCCCCTAAGGGGCGATGGAGATATCCAGGGGGCAGTAATGGCACCTGTATATAATATGGTGTTTATGTATAGTTATTAATACGTTTTATTTTCAAAAGTAAAGTAAAGGGTTAGTTGGTAGCTCCCTTGAAATATTTCAATAAAAAACAACGCTTTTTTTACATTTAGGCCCTGAAGAAAATAAATTCCCTCAGGGCCTATGTCATCTTTGGAGATGATGTGTGGACGGTCTTTTTGAGGAGAGGAAGGAGTGAATATGGGTCCTGAAGAGACCCGTTTGGTAGGAGAGAGTAAACACAGCGGCTGGCAAATCGTTCCACAGTCGAGCTGTTGAACCAAAGAACGAGTAGTAGAATCGACCTGCCGCTACTCAATTTCCCTACTCTGCACTGGTGCCGAAGGGATCAATAACGCTAGTTCCTAGGAGCATCTTCCATTGTAATACCGGTAGAACAAGGACAGCATACCCACCTGACGCCTGTGCTCTAAAGATTGCAATCCGCTTGTTAAGGTAGGGAGGGGTATCTATCAAATCGACCGCCCATTTCTGCACAGAGTCAAGGGTTTTTTCAAGTATTTTGGAGCTCCAGAACAGAGGTAGCTACCAAATTCAATGGTGGGGCGCACTTGTGATTTGTACAGAGTCAGCATTTGCATACTATTAAAGTATCTGCGGGCCCTGTACAGTAAGACCAGCTTCTGAGAGGCAAACTTGACTCTGGCTTCGATGGAGCCTCCGTACCTGAGCTGGTCACTTAGAGTAACACCAAGCATATCAATGGAAGACCTATTCGGAATATTGCTACCGTTGAAGGTTACTAGATTATCATTTCGATCCCTTTTAGTCATAATCAGCGCAAGTAATAGAAAGGATGAAACAGTGTACCTCTAAGCGACAGAGCCTCGCCGAGATAGGGATTTTAAGATATGGAATAAACCATATGGCAGAATATAATATTATAGGAATGATATACATATTTACCAAGGTAACATATAAAATGAACATTACAGCTTGACAATCTCAATACATTCGTAAAATCTACATTACCGACTCCACTGAATGCAAAGCTAAGTGGGTCGATTTGTACCATTGCTAGATTTTCAAGACGAGACAAACGCGGAGATCTTCAAGTAATTTTACACGTCGAAAAAATCTTCAGAGGTTTCTCGAGGGGGTGGAAGGATTGGGGTTGGGGGGGAGGGGGGGGGGGTTGAAGAAAGCAAAGTTTAATGTGAAATTATTTTAGAATAATTTTTACTACGAATCTGTTTATATTATGAATACCAAAAAATATGCATTGGATAAATTGAAACTTTTCCTATCGTGTCGCTCAAATCAACCTCTCAGGCTAATTTATTAGGTTTTCGTAGCAACTCATACAGGTCTCAAATCGTTGTCTCCCTTAGTATAATGGTTAGAAATATGATCTAAATGGTGTTAGAAAGAGAAAACACCACACTTTATTTTCAAAAAATTAACCAACAATTAATTAAAATGTACACCTTTATGAATTCAAAGTTTCCCGCTGCAATTTAAACCAATTATGATTCTTTGGGATTTATTTATTAATTATTTTTACATGAAACGACAAAAAAGTGAGTTCACGATAACGTTTTTAATACGTTTGCCTATGTGTGTGTTTTATTTTTTTTTCGTTAACAGTAATTTTAGTTCGATTATTTATGCATTAAACCGCTTACTCGTTCATACGGAATACTTTTTATCCAAACAGTTAGATTTAGCTTTATTATTACGAAAAGTGAGTTTTTATGTCGGGGGAGACCAAAAAACATGCAAAAAATAAGCATTTAACAATTTAATTTTGTTAAAATTAATTCACTCGCGCGGTAACGCCGTGTTTATTCATCGTTTTTATTTCATAGACATTTCATCAATGCTGCCAATCATAGAAAAAATATTTTTGCGTAAAACAAAGTGAATGCATCGTTGACAAGTTTGTACCTGTATTTATAATAGTAGAACGTGGAAAGAAATGTATTAAAATAATTACACAAACCCGCTAGACAAACCCTGCTTTGCCAACAAACCATTCAAAACCTGGGATGTTTTTTAAAAGTATGATGAAAAGCGAGTTTATTTTAGAGAATTTATTTTATAAGATTGATATTTCCGAAAAATGTCATATTTGATTGTCTATTAGTTAAAAAAGGAACATTCCGTATTATCACACGAACATTCAGTGTTATCCGTGAGGTGGACTAACTGCATATTTACCTTAGTTCGAAAAAACGTAAGATGAGCCATTTTTAAAACTTTTGTTTGCATTAAAAAATTTTATATTTCAAAAATTATATGTTTATTTCAAATCATAAGCGTATTTCATCATCTTTTAGAAACAGTTTTAAGTTTTTTGATGCGTTCAGAAATACTCCATTTACTTGAATTTCATTACAAAGTCGAAATATTTTCAAATTACATACTTTATAAAAAATATAGGCGTAAAATACTAAAAATTGCTTTTTCCCCTTAGAAATGCATGAATGTATTATAATGAACAACTTTAATTTATTTTTAATTTTTAACTTTATGAGTAAAACCTCAAATTGTAATATTTAAATAAATGAAGATAATATAAGCGAAACTCAATCGAAAATCTGGAAACAGAAAAACCAGAAAAACATATTGACACCTCTGGGACTCGAACCCAGGACCTCTTGCTTTCCGGGCAAACGCGCTAACCACTGCGCCACGGTGTCGATATGAAATTCGGTCATGTTTAACTGTACCATACTTCGACTAAGAACCACCTACATTATCTTCATTTTCTTTAACGCATATATTATTGGCAACTATCTTTATCTATCGAAGTATGGTACAGTTAAACATGACCGAATTTCATATCGACACCGTGGCGCAGTGGTTAGCGCGTTTGCCCGGAAAGCAAGAGGTCCTGGGTTCGAGTCCCAGAGGTGTCAATATGTTTTTCTGATTTTTCTGTTTCCAGATTTTCGATTGAGTTTCGCTTATATTATCTTCATTTATTTAAACTTTAATTTATTATCTGTGACAATTTCCCTTGATAAACTAGAAATTTTTTAAAAACACTTTCAAATCGTTTCTGGACTCCGTTTGCCAAGCGATTTTTATGCCCATTACCCATATTCGTGGTGATGTAAGTCACACTAAGAATATACACATGTTTAGCTTGGGGCGGTGAACCAAATAATACAAGTTTGAGAATCTCTGCACTAAGTGAATCACGACCGGTATATGAATAGATTCGGTATAAAACTGTTTCATTTCAATAACTCAATTAGGAAATCGTTTAACCATTTTAGATGACAAAGAATAGTGACGCGGCGCACAAAACGGCAAGGAGAACATTGAAAATAATCATTATTATTTCAGTACGAGTCTGTTTTTGTGGAACAGGTGTTGTTACCAACAGTAATTATTACTAATCAGCATGGCATGCTACACGGAACAACTCTCGTTTTCTTTTTTTTTAATACCTCATTCGCATAAAGAGTTTTTAAAGTGACACTTTTTCGCCGTCATATTCTAAGGATGGGTTGTTTTTTTTCCATACATCTTCTTCTTCCTTGCGCTGTCCCAACTCATTGCCTAGATAGGCTGTTGGGGTCGGCTCTTCTCGTTCTCAGGTTGTAATATCTTCTGTTCTGGGTATCGCCTTCATCCAGGCCGTTTCTCTGAAGTATTTTGGAGCATTGAGTCATCCAGGAGTTCTTCGGTCTTCCTCTGGATGACTGTCGATGAAACTCCATAGACATTGCTTCACTGTGTGGTCTGACGGTCTCCATTTTATGTGCCCAACCATCTCAACTGTCGTTCCTCCAGCTTACTGTTTATGTCTGTGACACCCAGGCTACCACGAATGCGTGAACTTTTAATCTTATCTTTTAGTGATACTCCTGCAGACCATCTAAGCATTCGCATTTCTTCTGTTTCGAGTTGCCTAGAGTAGGAGCTGTACAAGGTAGTCCAGCATTCGGAGCCATACATTATCTCAGGTCTTACAATAGAAGGTATCTTTCCTTTAAGTTTTATAGGCATTTTGGAGTCACACAATATCCTTTATACGGATCTGATTTAATCCATCCCACACCTATTCTATTTCATGTTTTTTTATGTTTTTTTGCAGACATCAAATATTAGAAGTTAATTTTCAAGTTCTGGGAAAATTCTATTCAAGTTCTTGGGTTATTTCAGTTTTGCAAAGCAAATGGCCTAGAATGATATAATAACAGAACTTAAATATGACTTAGGTACACAGAACATGAAAAATAAAATCAAATATTTGATGAATAGTTCAAATTTTGAAGTGAAAATTTCTTTAGCACCGTTGTGATTTGAAACTCGATGAAACGAAGAATAACGACACTAGAAAGAGGCAAACACTTACATCTGTATCTATACGATTTAGCCTGCAAGAGAATGGGATAGTGTAATCGGTCTCCTCTTTGTCCGGTGCTTTGTAGCTTCTCCACTCTTGTCTACTTTAGTTTTCTAAAGGTTTCACTTCTACCGCATGTGAATTGCACACTCTGTTTTTTTTAAGAAGAAGAATACTCATAAATCTAAACGAAAGATGAAACAGAAGATGATCCAGTAAAAAACGGTCGTAACTGCGAATCAAACCCAGAATTAGGAGCATCAATAGCTGATAACATCGTTGTACCGATAGGGCAGAGATCGTGGGTGCGATTCTCAGTTATAAAAACTTTTTTTAAATTTTCTGTCCCTTTTTCTGCCTCATGTTTCGTTTATATTTATAAGTATCTTCTTCTTCTATATACATAAAAATCAAAATATGCTCGGGTGTATATAAGTTGTCTATGCGTCGCTAGACCATTCATCCCAATCCCGAACTTTGGGGATTGGATGTGCGCACGCCCGCGACGGTTTCTATATAAGTACATTCATCCGATTGCGATGAAACTTTGAGGATTTGATGTGTGCATGCCCGCGACGGTTTCTACATATGTATAATAGTGAGCTCTGTCATCATGAAATTTGTATTAAAAATTGCAATAGGGGTACGCAAACTGTTTGAAAACTTAATGGGGAGAGGAAATCGGGAGGGGGGTCGCCGGACGGGGGAAGCGGGAGAGGGGAATGGAGAGAGGGAAGGCGGAATGGGAACGCGTGAGAGGAAGGAGACGCGGGAGGGGAAGGGGGGGGTGGAAGCGGGATGGGACGAATGGGATAGCAACGCATACTGGGAACTCGCTCGTCTTGAATAATAATATTCGATTGATGGGTATAAACAAAAGTCATTCCAATAAAATTGAACATATTATTATGCAGCGTACATTATTTTAATTAATAAACAAGCACCGAGCGTTCGGTGTGGGTGTCCGGGGTACGGGCGCCAACCCCACGCGGTGGGTGTCTCGCCGCCGAACATTTAACTCTCCTGTGAATGAGGATCAAGCTGTACTCTGAAACGTATGCAAGAATCTAGACTTGACGGGCTCGCCTACGCCGATTTGAAATCCAATTTTTAATCTAAAATAGCATGTCACAACCTTTTTATAAGAGTCAGAACTGTTTTTATGCATCCAATAACACGTCGTCAGAGACTTTTCGTAGGAGGTGGAAATGATAGCGATCGAGATTTTTATTTGTGAGCCCTATTAACAGATAATTCGCAGAAGTGCTGGTTGAGTGTTGTGCAGTCTTATTTCAAACATTTAGTTTAATTTTCTACCTGTCATTTTATACATATTTAAAATCATCTTTATTCATTTCTGTGTATGAACTCTTTTACTTTCAATTAAACGTCTGTATCGCATTTTATCTTAATTTTTACAATAAATTTGTCTTTGAATCACTTTGTCTACGCTTTCACTAGAGGCAAGCTAAGATTCGCTACATTTGGTGAAGTAGCAGGGGTACCCGGATTCAATGGGTGAGGTTTGTCTAGGTCTTCGCGGCGGATGTCCTGGACACACAGAACCCCTGAGTCCTACCCACCCCTTATACCTTTTTCCTTCCCAGAACTTTCGGTCCTTCCATTCCTTAAAAAGACCCTTTACGCAGCATCCTCAAAGATGACAAAGGCCCTGAAGGAAATTATTTTCCTCAGAGCCTCCTGTGTGGAGTTGTAAAGAGCATGTAAAAAAAAACGATTTCGCATTCGAGTTGTTTGCAAAACCGAACAAATCAGCCCCAAAAAAATTACTACACTTCGAAGAGTAGACCCGGCTCCATAAGTTTTGAACCCAATAATTGCCGAAAAAAATACAAAACTTAAAAACAATCGAAATGCATCAAAAACAAAATGTTTTTTTGGGTTTATAACGTGGTGGTAAATTCACCTGTTTCCCGTTTGTCCTACAAGTTTCCGGACATCATGTATAATTGTAATTGTATAGCGCTGATTTATAATACGTATATTCATGCTTTAATTCTGAGAGATATTTAGCAAAAGTTATAACACAGATAAAGATAGTAGAAAAGTTGTTGAATCTGTTGTAGACAAGTATCCAGTTAATCAAGTGGAAAATGTAACACATCAATCAACCAGATTAAATTAGCTTATCTAAATAAAACACTAAAATATTGTTTGTGAGATAAATCACCGCGGGACTAACTCGGGGATACCGAGAAATAACATTATCTGTATAAATAAATGAATCTGTGACTAATTAATGAATCTGGTCAGCTGTTGGAATGATAAACACTTGTGTCCACATTTAAAGAAAGGTGCATAAACACAGCAAGACACAGAATAAAATGCAACTGCTTTGGATGGGCTTACCAGCTGAGGGTTGAGTGTTTGCGTTCAGTCACAGATTCTCAAACTTATTTACAAGTGACGATCATAGAATTTATTTATTATCGCCCTTAGTAGGCAAGAAAATCTCTTACTTCTGATAATTTAAGAAGTCTAGTTTCCCTCAATTCTCTAACCGAAGCAAAGTTTGAGACAATATTGGTTTGGGTCCCTGGCCATCTAGGTATTGAGGGTAACGAGAAAGCCGATTCTCTCGCCAAACTTGGAACAATCTCTGGTTCTATTCCTTTAGATTTTAGAATTTCGATCTCTGACGTCTTCTCTGTTCTTAAATCCAATATGTCTCGTTCGTTCCTGGGAAGAAAATTGGACAGATACGAAAACCTGAACTGGATCTTTCTAAGCTGAAATTCAAAATCATATTCCAAGTGAATTTCGAGAATGAGAATTGGTCTCTGGTCTATTGAAGCTCATTTGTTTATAATCTGAGTCCTCGATAGTCCACTCTGCTAGTGCGGTGTGGATGAGGAGACTTTGACCAGATCTTCTTCAATCGTAAAAATCATTCTTCCTTCAAAAGCATAATATATCGTTTGCTTATTAAAATCACCCACCATTCTCCCTTCAGTATTTGCTATCTCACAACAATTCTTGCGTTTTTTTTTTAAATTCTATATTAGTTCAATACATAAGGAATAGTTTACTTTACCGCTAACTTTATGGAAATTTTTTGTCTCCATTTTATATCAGTAAATCAGAGTATATCGCCAACAACACAACATGCGACGTTTGTAAGCGACAGTTTGTCCCGACCAAAAACTACCCCCTAGCAAACAATTGTGGGTGTCGGCCCCAAGATTAGGAACTCGTGCATTATGTGATTAACATTTGTCACAGCGCCAGAAAACGCAAAAAGATCACAATTAAATTAATAAATATTGTGCATATTTTTAGACCGAAGTCATTGTTACCAAGAAACGCGGAAAACTGGCAAACTTCAAAACGACCAATAAATAGTACCTACACTAATCCCACGTTATCCGCGTTTCTTTTAACCACTGGCAATGATCGCAGATACTCTCATTATCGCCCCGATGAAAGACAAACATTCAAAATCGAAACTTTGCTTGAAATGTTGATGAAAAATTCTCAACATGCCTTCCATTGATTGATAAGCTTGGTGTAACCCTAAGTGACCAGCTCAGGCACGGGGGCTCCATCGAAGGCAGAGTCAAGTTAGCCTCTCAGAAGCTGGGCGTACTGTACAGGGTCCGCGATACTACAGGAAGTACACAACTGCTGACCCACTGCTAAATTTGGTAACCACCTCTGGTCTGAAGCCCAAGATCTCTGAACAATCCTTGGCTCTGTGCAGAAACGAGTAGGCCGTTTGATAGATTTCTCTATCTTAACAAGCAGATTGCAATATTTAGAACACAGGTGTCAGGTAGGTATGCGGTCCTTGTTCTAACGGTATTACAATGGAACTAGCGTCATTGATCCCTTCGGCACCGGTGCACAGTCAATAAACACGCCAAACGCGCGCCCAACATATATACTAGTACTGTATTAAAATATAACTAGCCGTTGGAAACAATAGTTATATTATTTCAACGTCCAACGCTGTTGAAAATAATTAGCGCCAACAGTTGAAATATAATACCTACATGCGAATATTATTCAACGCAGTCAACGATTCAACTGCCTAATAAATAAAAAGGGTTAAGAGTTTGTACTTCGTGAACAACATTACTGGATATTTTAAATGGTCTTTTGGTTATGTACGTACCTACTGCACGTTTTTTTTTATTTTCCCATCCAATACGGCCGATACTCAGCGCCATGGAACAATCAAATTTATCAAGGACAAGCAAAAAAATAACCTTTTGATAATTGTCAATGTTTTGTACTTATTGTTTTCACCGGTGTTGGAATGATTAAGTCAAAAGGGTCAAGAGATCACACTTCGTGAACGATATTATACCCAATTACACAAGGTCTTTTGGTAATGTACATACCTACTGCACGTTTTATTTTATTTTCCCATCCAATACGGCCGATACGTAGCGCCATGGAACAATCAAATTTATCAACGACAAGCAAAAAAATAACCTATTGATAATTGTCAATGTTTTGTACCTATTGTTTTCAACGGTGTTGGAATGATTAAGTCAAAAGGGTCAAGAGATCACACTTCGTGAACGATATTACACCCAATTACACAAGGTCTTTTGGTAATGTACATACCTACTGCACTTTTTTTTTTTTTCCCGTCTAATACGGCCGATACGTAGCGCCAGGCAACAAGCGAATTTATCAGTGACAAGCAAAATATATCTTCAACAGGATATTTTCAACACCGAAACCAACGTCTTCCAACAGTTTCAACTTTCAACGTTATTATAGGATTATTATTACGTGTGTGTCGCGTGGGGCATAGAGATAATAATAATTAATAATACATCAATGATTCGGGGAACCACCCGTTAAAAGGGATTCCTTAATACGATTTTGATATATTTTTTGTTAGTATCGTGTCGATCTCCTATTATAGTTGCGTCAACGTCGACGTTATTTTCAACAGCTATTTTCAACAGTTGAAAATTGCCAACGATAACGACGTTGGCGTTGGATAGAATTATCGTCAACGCCCAGTACTAATATATACACAGTTGACATTTGACACGTGATAACGGGTCGCTTCTGAGGTAGCGACGTGAGGTACCTCACGCTACCTCAGAATCAATCATTTTACTTCTCACGTGATAACGACTCGTTCTTGAGTTCAACAGCTCAACTGTGGAATGATATGCAGGCCTCTGCGTTTCCTCCCTCCTACATCACAGATCCCTTCCTTCTCCTCAAAAAGACCCTCAATAGAGCATATTCAAAGACGACAAATTATTTTCCTTAAGGCCTCCTTTGTGGAGTCAAAGTTAAAAAAATGGCACCACTAATCGTGTTAGTTACCTAGATCTGAATAGCCTGGTACTTTCCAACTTTTATCTTTTCCAAATCATTCCCTCCTCATTTCTTGTAGACTCCAACTTTTCGAACATGTATTACAAAGGTGACCGGACAACTCAGAATGAACTCATAGAAATCATTTAGAGTGAAGATTTTTTTTTTAAATTGGTTAAATGGGATTCGTTAGGCTAGGTTATGGGTTATTTTTCTTTTTTTGAAAGCTTTTAATGACTTTTCAAAGAGGTGTTGAGTTGACTTGATTCTGAGTTGACATGAAATCATAAAAAAGAGAGGTGACAACGGATCTTTCAGCAGCAGGACTGAAAGTTGAGAGATGATTGAATTTTGGCGGTAGTTACTGGGATAATAATGATAATCATTTCCGTACAGATCGATATGCTCAACTTTGCAGTCGATGACGTCGCTAGTATAGATTTTAAAAAAAAACAGAAATAAAAGATTTAAAAAAAAAAAACAGTTCTATCGTTAGTTCTTCCTATGGCTGCCTGAATAGTTAAACGTATCAAGCTGTATACCGGTGTCACATTAATAATAATAATAATGTTTATTCCAGGATGTGGGGAGGATAGTGCAATCCCACACGTCCCATAATGTCGTACATATTTACACAACAGATAAAGTAAAAAAAAAGTAAATAGAAAAGAATAGAAAAAAAAAAATAAGTAAAAAAATAAAATAAATAAATAAATTAAAAAACATAAGCGATAATAGAAATAAAATAGATAATCATTTATAATGTAGGACGTGGTCTGGAGTGAGCTCGGGCCCAGCGCTCGCTCACGAGTGGCGCTTGGTGCTGGAAGGCTGCGATCACCACTGTGTTATTGGAAGCCATTAGCCGCACCTGGCTCCAGTGACCAGGTGTCTCATCAGACCGGCGAATCCGTGTAGTCCTAGCTCCGTAAACATTGAAGATGCGCTGCTGTATCTTCTGTATCCAAATACAATTCTGCAAGCATCATTATATTGGATCCGGAGTCGTTCTATTGAGCTGGTTCGGTAGTGACACCATGTTTCACATGTATATAGGCTAGTGCAAAATGCATTGAACAATGTTTTTTTTACATTGTTACTGCATTTGAAGAATCTTCGGGCAATCATATTAGACAATATACTGATACTTCTCCGCTGTCGTTCAATATCACCGTCATCTGAGAGGTCTTCAGTAATAATGTGTCCCAAGTATTTTACATTCTTATTATTATTTTACATTAATACAAACTAAATTCGACTAAAATTCTTGATTAGATAGCGAAATTAAACAACATTTAAAATGATATTTTTAGTATTGTAAACACGGTTCATTAGGTTTTGAAATATGACTGTTTGCCAGTCTGGGGTAAATTAAACGAGACAGAATTGTAAACAGATTTCATTTTTATAATCAAATCGCAGCGTGGCGAGTTGCAAAAATAATACCTATTCTGTGTTATTCGGGGTTGCGGTTATTTCGGCATCGCTATATAAACTTTGCAACTTCCGTTCTTCAAACACGGAAGAGGATGGTAAAAGTCGGGGACGCCCGATGAAAACATGGCACTATTAGATAAGTTTTAAGATTTTCACGGCCAAAAGCATTTTCGTTATTTGTTTTTGGGGTGTTATGCCGTGTTGCGCTACCTCCTTCTTTAGCCAACGTTTCGGATATCGTTGCAGTGTCCATCATCAGGGCAGATCCGGCAGATCATCTACCCGAAACGTTGGCTAAAGAAGGAGGTAGCGCAACACGGCATAACACCCCAAAAACAAATAACGAAAATGGCACTATTAAATTAATACTTGAATCGTTTCATGTCAAGAGTCAGAATAACGGTAACCGACGAGTTCATCGAAAATCAATTCATCGAAAGCAAATTCATCGAAAACGAGTTCCTCGAAAATCAATTCATCGAAAGCAAATTCATCGAAAACGAGTTCCTCGAAAATCAATTCATCGAAAGCAAATTCATCGAAAACGAGTTCATCGAAAATCAATTCATCGAAAATCAATTCATCGAATGATCAATTCATCGAATCGCCAATTCATCGAAAAACTTTTTTTGTAGATATTAGAACTGTCAAAATTAAATACCCAAAAAGGTCTGTTTAACTGAGTTAAATGTGTTTAGCAACTGTCAGTTTCGTAGTGATTTCCGATTGTCTGATACTGCAAAAAAGGGATATCTAAGGAACGGTGACCAGACAACTTATAATGAAACCAACTCATAAATCACTCAGAAAGGTCATTAAGAGTGATGATAAAAAATATTTAAAAATTGGTTAAATAGGTTAAGTTAGGTTAGTTTAGGTTGACCAAAGCTATTTTAAGTTCTCGGTCCGCTCGGCATTTCTCTCAAATATCAACAAAATATATTTTTTCGATGAATTGGCGATTCGATGAATTGATCATTCGATGAATTGGTTTTCGATGAATTGATTTTCGATGAAATGGTTTTCGATGAACTCGTTTTCGATGAATTTGCTTTCGATGAATTGATTTTCGATGAATTGATTTTCGATGAATTCGTTTTCGATGAACTCGTCGTGAACCCAGAATAACATGGTTCCGCGATTTTTCAAGCCGCGACAAAATATCCCCGACAAAATATCCTACGGACAAAAAATTCCCCAACAAAATATCTACTAAAAGCTAACCTAACCTAACCTATCAAAAAAAAATGGGACAAAAATAATACAGACAACCTTTAAATTAGGTAAGGTTCAGTAGATATTTTGTTGGAGGATGTTTTGGTCCGTAGGATATTTTATCGGGGAGATTTTATAGCGAGATGAAAATGCGCATTAACAAATAACCTCAGAAGGTATGCCTAAGACGATGTATGAATGCGAATAAAGAAAAACTCTGCGAAAAGACCGGGCAAAGTCGGGGACTTCAGCCAGTTTAAAATATAGAATACTAGCTGACCCGGGCACGCGTTGCTGTGGCTAATAAAACACAACTTCATGTACTAAATGGTTATCCAACCTTTATAACCACCGCCGTCTTTGAGTTTATCGCGAAGAGACAGACAGATGCCGCGGAGGACTTTAATTTATAATAAGTAGAGATGGTGCGAAAGAGTATAATAATGTGCATGAAATGCTTGGGGTAACTAACGCATTTAAGTTAATAAGGATTAATACTGTATCCGTCTAAATAACTTTTCAATTACCGCAATGTACGTGACCATTTTTTTTAGAAGATAGAATGGGTATAGTAAGCTATCCGTAAAAGAAAGATATATGGCTTGGCGGACTTTTTTGTAGATCTATAAAAGAGGAATATCCCTCCATGCATTGTTTTGTTATATCCCAAAAGGATTAGGCAGCATTTTCGATGAAAGCTACCAGGCGGCTTGACTTTTTCCGACACTTCTAACAAACATCGTTATGTTTCAACCAATTTACACTAATCCTTGACAAATTACACCTTCCTCATGAAACACTCTACCTATTGGTCAAAAGCGCATGAAAATCCGTTCAGTAGTTTTCGAGTTTATCGCGAATAGACAGACAGAAGACGCAGGGGACTTTAATTTATAATATGTAGAGTTAGAGATGTAGAGAAGATAGAGATGGCGTATTGAAGAAATGCAATACAACTCAAGGGCGCTGTACAATTTATTACGAGTTCTTAGGATTTAATTTTATTATTTACAAACAGATACAGAAAACATACGTACCTGGCAGATCACTTCCGATAAACAAACTTTTGTTAGAAAGTTAGTCGTTATTATTGATATAAAAATTGAAATTTCGGTTGAGGATGCAATTACGAGGGCTGTCCGTAAAATAAGGTCTCCAAGGTGCTGCAGTCGCAAAAAACGATTTTACGCGCAACCTTTTAACACTGGCTTGTGGCCTGGTTTCCCCTTGCCAAATCCGCACCACGGTGCACCCTCTGTGATGCTTAGTCTCGGCGTGGCAGCCGTTCGCGATGGAGCTTGCGCTCGCCGCATCCGCCAGGGGTGAAAAGTGATAGATTTAAAAAAAAATTAAGTGTGTGCAGTTCACACGCGGTAGAAGTGAAACCTTCATAAAACTTAAAATAGACAAGAGTGGGGAGGCTATGAAGCACCGCACAAAGAGGAGACCGATTAGTCTATCTCATTCTCTCGCAGGCTAAATCCTATAAATGCCTGTGTTTGTCTCTTTTTCACAACTTTTAATAACTTTTCGAGGGGATTTTGAAATTGCATGATTCTGAGTAACCATGGAACCGAGGTGTTCATGTGAATTTTTATTATTCTTAGTGTGATAGTTAGTTCAATATTCGTTAATTTCCAAGATATAAATATTAATTCTCAAGCAGCAATTCTCAGAATGTAAATTATTAAAGTAGAGTGAAAAAGAATGTCGAAATATCCGATGAGTGGAGAAATAAGGTCAACAGATTGAAAGTTATGACAACGGAGCGAAATGAAGTTAGTTTGTGGTTAACGGAATTACTTTAACGGTTCTTTTTGATCATAAAATTAATATTTTTGCATTTGTTTGTTGCTCGGGAGTGCGTATATTTCTTTTATTGGTCAAATGACATGAAATTTATAGATAGTCGCCGAAAGTCCGTTAACTTTTTTGTAAAAAGCTGTCAACGTTTTTGTAAAACCAGTTTAAAATCGATACGATTGTACCACCCCAGCCAGGGGCACTCCTGTCCCGGTGAGACCGGTACACCAGGGAGCACTGATTTGCTAGGACTAGGAACTACGACTAGGACTTAGGACTTTTGCTAGCACAAAAGAATATTGGATCAACTACAAAGCAGAAAAGCTGAGAACACTGAGCTCTGGCGTCATGAAACTTGGTTTACTGATTTGAAGCTCGCAGTATCATTTCCATCACATGTTCATCAGAGATACTATTAATTTTCTGGTCAAAAAATAATATATATGTATATTTTTTTTAACTCCACACAGGAGGCCTTTAGGAAAATAACTTCCTTCAGGTCCTATGTCAACTTTGGGGATGCGTGTGGAGTCTTTTTGAGGAAAGGAAGAAGTGAGCCCGGGTCTTGAAGAGACCCATGTCACGTAGGAAACAGAGGCCGGCAAATCATTTCACGGCCGTTCTCGTGCGACAAATAATGTCAACTGTTTACATTATGTTGGGCGTGCATTTGGCGTGTTTCCGGTGCCGAAAGAATCAATGACGCTAGTTCCTCGGAACATCTTCCATTGAAATACCGGTAGAACATGGACAGCATTCCTATTCTACGCCTGAGCTCTAAAGATTGCAATCTGTTTTTTTAAGATTGGAAAATCTATCAAACGAACCGCCCGTTTCTGCAGAGTCGAGGGTTTTTAAAGGTATTTTGGGGCTCCAAACCAGAGGTGGTTCCAAATACAACCGTGGGGGGGTACAGGGTAAGCAGTTGTATAATACCAATTATTATAAGCAATAATTATCAGCCTGAAACACTCATCAACATTGAAAAATCTTCCGAGAAAAGATAGTTGCCGCCAACGGGACTTGAACCCGTGTCCTTCTGATTGCCGGTCAGCTGCTCTTGACCACTGAGCTATGGGGGCTTATCAAATACCCGCCAAATAATTCAATATATACTAGTGTTTCATTCAACAATTACTGCTTATTATAGTTTTTCCACCTGAAAACAACCAACTTTATTTTTGCGAGAGAGACATTGTAAGTGTTAAATCCCTCGCTAGGTGGCGTCGAGACAAATTATGACTACATTTATTGGGGAAATACTTAAACTTGTCAAATATTAATTATTATTTTTAATTTATAAACTAACGTTTAGACAAGATTTTTGTGCATAGCACAAAGGATACCAATTATTATAAGCAATAATTATCAGCCTGAAACACTCATCAACATTGAAAAATCTTCCGAGAAAAGATACTTGCCGCCAACGGGACTTGAACCCGTGTCCTTCTGATTGCCGGTCAGCTGCTCTTGACCACTGAGCTATGGGGGCTTATCAAATACCCGCCAAATAATTCAATATATGCTAGTGTTTCATTCAACAATTACTGCTTATTATATTTTTTCCACCTGAAAACAATCAACTTTATTTTTGCGAGAGAGACATTGTAAGTGTTAAATCCCTTGCTAGGTGGCGTCGAAATATTGGGGAAATACTTAAACTTGTCAAATATTAATTATTATTTTTAATTTATAAACTAACGTTTAGACAAGATTTTTGTGCATAGCACAAAGGATACCAATTATTATAAGCAATAATTATCAGCCTGAAACACTCATCAACATTGAAAAATCTTCCGAGAAAAGATACTTGCCGCCAACGGGACTTGAATCCGTGTCCTTCTGATTGCCAGTCAGCTGCTCTTGACCACTGAGCTATGGGGGCTTATCAAATACCCGCCAAATAATTCAATATATGCTAGTGTTTCATTCAACAATTACTGCTTATTATATTTTTTCCATCTGAAAACAACCAACTTTATTTTTGCGAGAGAGACATTGTAAGTGTTAAATCCCTCGCTAGGTGGCGTCGAGACAAATTATGACTACATTTATTGGGGAAATACTTAAACTTGTCAAATATTAATTATTATTTTTAATTTATAAACTAACGTTTAGACAAGATTTTTGTGCATAGCACAAAGGATATCAATTATTATAAGCAATAATTATCAGCCTGAAACACTCATCAACATTGAAAAATCTTCCGAGAAAAGTATCGGCGGCAAGTATCTTTTCTCGGAAGATTTTTCAATGTTGATGAGTGTTTCAGGCTGATAATTATTGCTTATAATAATTGGTATCCTTTGTGCTATGCACAAAAATCTTGTCTAAACGTTAGTTTATAAATTAAAAATAATAATTAGTTGTATAATAACTGCACTTTACTGTGCAATTGTGCAGGTAGGTACACTATAATTTTTGCATGAAAATTTTTTTCAAATTTTATCACAAATTCAATTTGGTTAATGTTTGTATTTGGACCGAAAAATCTTCAAATTTCACGCATCCGGTCAGCCAATACATTATTGCAAGGCCATTTCGTCATTACGATAAAGAAGCGATAATATTTGCTATCGAATTACTATTAAATTCGAAAAAAATACACTATAATAAAAACTATGTTAGATATGATTTTAAGATGGGCCTTGTTAATTTAATTAATAATCGGATGTGATTGGAGAAATACATTTATGAATTGGATATGCATATAATAAAATACTAATTGATTATACAGCAAAGATATTCAAACATAGCCTTGTGGCATTCCGCCATTCTTTACTGATTTTCTGTAGACAGATCAAATCGTTAATATTTAACATACCCAATAGATTGAATATGCTAGTAGGAACTATAATAAAAATAATTGATTGATAAAATACTACATAAGTACATTGTTCCGGAGTTTAAATTTTAACGGTTTTTTTTTTTATTGGACATAATTGAAAACATGGAACAAAGAATATATTATATGGCCTTTTATGGACATTTCTAATTTCCGTGGCTCATAGTGGAAACGACGTTGCGAGGAGCATAAAAAGTTCCATTACACTAGGAATTCGTACAGCACATACCTGTGCGAATTTCATGACGCCAGAGCTCACCGTTCGAGAGTTTTTTTGTTTGTTATTTGAACAAATAGATTTACTACGTTTTAATAGTTAATTGAGTACATAACTGAAATAAGAAGTAAAAAATATATATGTCGGCGGCCGATCATGATGTGCCTGAGGCACTTCACGAAGTAGCTAGGCGCATCATGATCTGCCTGATTTTACGATTTCCCTGCGACATATATAAGGCCTGTTGTTGCCAAATTTCCTATTCTCATGGCGGTAATGACGTTGCGAGCATAAAAAAGGGGAATACCAAATCAGCACACGCCTGCGTAAATTTCATGACGCCAGAGCTCACCGTTCGAGAGCTTTTTTTTTGTTATTTAAGATAAACAAACAGATTTACTTATTTAAAGTTGATTAGAGTAGTTAACCAGTTTGAATAAATGCCATCACAGAAATACCAATTTAAACAGAACTAGAAAGAGTTAAAATTTTAAAACCGGTTGGTAGGTGAGTGGATAAATGCTTTGGATTTCCACGGATTTTGGGCGACACGGATTCAATGTCTCAAATATTGTCAGGTTATACGTAGCTAGGGCTGCCACCTCTCCGGGTTTGACCCGGAGTCTACGGGTTTGCATGGTGCATGTCCGGGCTACGGGTTTAACATCGATATCTCCGGGTCAGACCGGGCGTTGACGACCGCATTTCTGCCAAATAAAAATTATTTCGAAGAGCTAAACGTAGCGACAATCGAAATTGCGTCGATTTATCATGCAATTAGACACCACCACAGTTATTTGAGCACCGATTGCCCAATTAAATTGAATGCCTCTCTTTATTCTGATTCACCACTATCACATAAAGTTCACTGTGGCAGAACCAAAGCTGAAGCCATTGTTTTGAATGTCCAAGCACCGAACTCAATAGAGTCTAAAATACAAGACCTAAAAAGTTCTCAATCTGGAAATGGAGTTCACTTTTCGATTGCTATCGACGCCTCAAATAAAGGATCCCAAAAAATGTATCCAATAGTCATCAGATACTTTGACCAAGAAAAAGGTGTTAAAGAAAAATGAATGGATTTTTATGAGGATTCCAACGAAACATCTCAAAAGATTTTTGAGAACATTGAAAATTTTATGCTTCAACACGACTTAGACACAACTTCGTTGTGTGCATTATCTGCAGACGGTAAATTTTGGTACTCAAAAAAATAATTAGAAATAATTCATACTAAAAAAAGTTTTATTTTAATTAAAAAAACTGTATTTCTAAAATCTCCGGGTCTACTGTTTTTGAAAGGTGGCAGCCCTATTCGTAACCCGCGAATGTTCATCTTTCTTTTCAAAAGAAAAAAATATAAAAGAAGAAAAAAACGGAGTGTGCAACTCACACGCGGTAGAAGTGAAACCTTCAGAAAACTGAAGTAGTTAAGAGTGGGAGGCTACGAACCACCGCACAAAGAGGAGACCGATTATACTACATATCTTAATCTCTCGCAGGCGAAATCCTATAGATGTATGTATTTGTCTCTTTTTAGGTCGCTATTTTTCGTTTCATCGAGTTTCAAATCACAACGATGCTAAAGAAGTTTTCACTTAAAAAGCAAAAAGAAACTATCAACATCGCTTATAAAACAAAAAACGCTTCTGTTTGTACTTTGCTAATAATTCTCTGGTATCAAGGAGCGGCCCTATTCACGAACAGAATGCAAACAACACGAAGAAAACAAGTTGATAAAAAAATGAGGAATTTTTCCTCCAGACTACAGACTGCGTATTCAGGATCTGCAATACCCAGCCATGGGTATAATTACATACACGATAAAACGAAAAAGTCTGTTCCCAGACAAGATATAGCATATCAGGGAAGGTTTGAAGTTTGATCTTGAGATTGGAGATATTTGTTATGAAGGATTTGTAGTTTTGAATTTCTTGCTTAGAGAGATGGGCAAGGACATATTTATAAACAGGACAAAGGGAAAAGTCTGTGCCCAGACAAGATATTATTGCATATCAGGCAGGCTTTGAAGTTTGATCTTGTAATTGGAGATATTTGTTATGTAGGTTTTGAATTTCTGGCGTACAAAGGGCGGAGTGTATTGAAAGATAAATTCCATCATTTCAATATCCGATAAGAGACTCGCTTCAAAGGATTTATACTATGGTATCTATTGACACTAAAAAATTCGTTATGACTTCTCATTTTATTAAATGTCTCGTTTTTGTGGAAGAGGGCGATATTGCAAATGAGTAACGAAATTTCGTGCAAAGAGTAAGTGCTTGATATGATCTCAGTGTCGCCCAGGTGGAAAACCGACGTTATATATCGAATCATTGCTCTAAATGACTTTAACAGGAATCAGGGCGGCGTTTTGTCCAAACAAACGTTTTCCCCAATTTCCTTTCTGGAATTGAGTCTAGTGCAAATGTTGTTTAACGTAATATAGATATATCGACCACTAGCATGTAGGTACGACGACCTCCGTAGTTACTTTTATAGGAGCAAAGCAAACTAGAGCAAACTTTTATAAGACCACCATTCGGAATTGAAACGTTGCTTGAAAATGGCTTTAGCCGTGTTTAGTGACCAGATCTGAATAGCCAGGTACTTCCCAACCTTCCTCTTCCCCACCTCCTTGCCCTCCCCACTACCTTCAGCCTCACAACATACCCCAATTGGGGATGCCATAGTCTCACTGGCTCCAGACGGGAGCAGTTGAGATTCTTGTGCGATATTCACTGTAAAAAAAAAGGTACGTTTTGCTTTTTTGATAAGTTACTTTTTATAGGAGTTTAAAAAATCGTTTCAATTGCCTGGTTTGAACACCATTAACTGATGTTCATTATACAAACTAGACACAGCATTTTTTTAAAGATAAGCAAATTGTAAACATAGAATTTTTTTTAATATAGTTGGTAAAAAAATCTTAAAAATCGAAGTTTTGTATTCCACATTTTTTTCCTCCAAAATTGGACCGATTTATTTTATTTTTTACTAACTCAGGGTGACAACAAAAAACGGATTTCAATATTCCCTGATAATTCCAGGTTTTCCAGGGCAGTTTCTACATTTTTCCCTGATATGTTTAATTTGATATAAGGGGATATCGTTCATTAGATAAATAATAAAGGGAAATCCGTCATCTATAGCATTTATTATTTCTTTATATCACAATAATCTATTAAAAACAAAATACACTTGTTACCATGGACATATGAATATATCTGGACCTGCCCTAAGCGATAAAAGCGTATTATTTCCCCCTCCCCATAACGGTCCCATGGAGCCAGCTCGGAACGACGAGTGCCTTGCTTGAATCTAAAAAATGTGACGTCATCATTCTTCTCCTGACCAGCGCCAAGCACGCATCATACATTTTACGAACAAAAATGAGAACCTGTGCTATACATTATACCCTAATATATGTGAATATAGCGAATGTGGGCGTTTCTCCAGTGAGCTCGTCGCTGGTTACAGGGGTAAGTAAATTATGAAACATTTGTAAAAGTGTCTTAACTAAATACGGCAACAAAATATTCCTCTGTGAAAAAGGTAACGAACTTTCCTTTCCTGCCTTTGGACTACGTAAAAATGTTAATAACGTGGCGGGCAATTCGCGCTCCTATGTAAAAAGGTCTATTCATTCAAAAGCAGATTTTGCTTTTAATAACTAAATGGTGATATTGTAATGCGAGATGCCTATATACTGTCAGATTGATTTTTTAACGAATCAGTCATCTTTCCCCTCTTCGCCCTTCCATAGTTTGTTTTTCCCCCTTATCTGTATCTTCTTGTCTATCTATTTGGATGTCTATGCTTGTTACAAATTAATGATATTTAGCCTGAAGACAATTTGTGAAGAAATGAAAAGACCAGACAAAAATAGACAAATAAACAAAAAACATTAACATTAGAAGAGATACTAAAAAAATATCACACGGGCATTTACGAAAATAATAATAAAAAAATACCTACCTATCTAGTTTGTCTTTGTCGGCATATCTTTTGTTACACACAATACACACGTCGCAAGTAAAAGCATATAATAAAACACAACTTTAGGGTTTCACAAATCGCAAAATAACTAATTTATTTTTGAAATTCCCTGATATTATAATTTTTTTTTGAAATTCTATGACATTTCCCTGATAATTCCAGGTTCGGTAAAATTCCCTCATAATTCCAGGTTTTCCAGTTCTGTGGCCACCCTGTTTAACTGTATTAGAATATAATATAAATAATATAATAAATAATATAATAAATAGAAATAATATTAGAATTAGAATAACTGTATTATAAGAAATTTTTTACTTTTACTCTCTACTAGTACTAGGCGTTGACGATAATTCTATCCAACGCCAACGTCGTTATCGTTGGCAATTTTCAACTGTTGAAAATAGCTGTTGAAAATAACGTCGACGTTGACGCAACTATAATAGGAGATCGACACGATACTAACAAAAAAACAAACAAAAAAATATATCAAAATCGTATTAAGGAATCCCTTTTAACGGGTGGTTCCCCGAATCATTGATGTATTATTAATTATTATTATCTCTATGCCCCACGCCCCACACAAGTAATAATAATCCTATAATAACGTTGAAAGTTGAAACTGTTGGAAGACGTTGGTTTCGGTGTTGAAAATATTACCCTGCTGAAATGTTAAAAGACGTTGAAGATATATTTCGCTTGTCACTGATAAATTCGCTTGTTGCTTGGCGCTACATATCGGCCGTATTGGACGGGAAAATAAAAAAATACGTGCAGTAGGTACGTACATTACCAAAAGACCATGTCTAATTAGATATAATATCGTTCACGAAGTGTGATCTCTTGACCCTTTTGACTTATCATTCCAACACCGTTGAAAACAATAGGTTCAAAACATAGCTGTTAGGCGACCGACATTGACAATTATCAATAGGTTATTTTTTTGCTTGTCGTTGATAAATTTGATTGTTCCATGGCGCTGCGTATCGGCCATATGGGATGGGAAAAAAAGTGCAGTAGATACGTACATAACCAAAAGACCATTTAAAATATCGAGTAATGTTGTTCACGAAGTACAAACTCTTAACCCTTTTTATTTATTAGGCAGTTGAATCGTTGACTGCGTTGAATAATATTCGCATGTAGGTATTATATTTCAACTGTTGGCGCTAATTATTTTCAACAGCGTTGGACGTTGAAATAATATAACTATTGTTTCCAACGGCTAGTTATATTTTAATACAGTACTACTCTCTACGTTTCGCTTTTTAAAAAAATACAAATAAGTCCGTTGATGGCATTCAAACCGGGAAATTTTAACGATTTTTGAAGGGTCCTAATAGTCTAAGATTCCGGTATAAAACGACCATCACCGAGATGTTTATTTGATGAAACGTATTTTATATTTAATTTAATATGTCAATAAATATATTGCATATGGGTTGCCTAACAAATTTTAGTCCAGGGTAGTATGATTAATTAATAATTTAAATATATATTTTTTTAAACATTTCACCGGTTTGAGTGAATGTGTGCGACTGAGAGGTCCCAGCCAACCATCCCATGCGATAGAAGAGGACACAGCATAGCAGCTGTTTGAAGTCCGTCCATTTAAAGAAAGAGAGTGCGCATGCTATTTGTTCTTGAAAATGAAAAGGATAGAGATAGACTCGTATTCGCTGTGCATCATTTTGGAGTAATTTATTATTAAAATAGAGGAATAGTTATTAAATTATTATTTTTAATCAATTAATTATTTATGTGTGTATATTTTGATACCACCGTGTTCATAATGAAATAATCTTTAATTTCATTTAATTTTAATTCAATAATCAGACCAGTGCAAAATGCTAGAATCTATTTACCTGTTTATACCTACCTGTAAAAAAAATAAGAATTTTTTAAATTATTAATTAATCATACCCTGGACTAAAATTTGTTAGGCAACCCATATGCAATATATTTATTGACATATTAAATTAAATATAAAATAAGTTTCATCAAATAAACGCCTCGGTGATGGTCGTTTTATATCGGGATCCTAGACTATAACTTCTATTTTTTATTATTAAGTTTAAAGAAACATAATATTTCGCTTTCTTAACTTAAATACAGAGCATATATAGTACAATAGTAAGAAGTAATATTTTTAATTTTGTTCCAACATTTTGAGTTTAAATAGTTTTTTTTTTAAGGATTTTATGTTATTTTCCGTTTTTAAGCTATCTGGAAGGAGATTATATATATGAACTCCCTCGTGACCAATACTTCTCTTGCCACTTTCAGTCTTGACAGTATTTGTGTACAATTTATTGTGTTGTCTAGTATAATGTTCGTGTACTTGTGATGTTTTTATAAATGTTGTGTTTGTGTGTATAAGTCCATTTTGTATTTTGTAGATTAAAAGACATAATATGTTATATTCGTACAATGTTCTTATTTTCAAAAGGTTCATTTCCTGGTATAGTTTTTTTGTGGGAGTGTCTGGGTTATAGTTGAAGAGTTTTTTAATAACTTTGTTCTGTATTATTTGTAAGTCGTTTAAGTACGTAATGTATGTGTTTCCCCATATTTCTATTAAATAATTTAGGTGGGACTGGATTAAGCTAAAGTATAAGCCCCTCTTTACCTCTGTTGGTAGAAGATGAGCAATTCTACCAAATACACCAATTAATGACATGATTTTTGTTTTTAGTTTTTCTACGTGTTGTTTAAAGGTTAAATGTTTATCAATATATAAGCCCAGGTATTTTTCGCTATCTAGGATATGTAGGTCTCTTTCTTCTATGTGTAATGGTTTATGAAGATATATTTATATTAATATATATTATTTATATATTTTTAATTAATATATTTTTATTTATAAGAAGTAACTTATCAAAAAAGCAAAACGTACCGACACGCTAATGGTCGGTATCTATATTACAAACATATTTGCAGTAGTGTCAAAATCCAGAGAGGCAATTGGTGAATACGTTTGTATTGACAAAACGCCACCCGGTTCTGTCTTTTATAGGCATAGGCATTTGTCAATGCCTCCTTGGCGGTAAACAAAGTACAGGTAGTTTTGTAATGAATATTGTTATTATGTGGTGATTAAACTTCCGATAGGATAATAAATCATTACAAAGAGTGACGTATACGAATTCCTAGACGATTCGTAATACATGCATTATTACAATATTACTACGCACGGACGAAACAGACAATAAACAAACAATACAATACATATAAATTATATACTTAACTACACATTTTTTTAAGTGGAAACTTCTTTAGCACCGTTGTGATTGATAAAACGAAAAAGCGACACCAAAAAGAGACAAACACACACATCTAAAGGATTTAGTCTGCGAGCGAATGAGATAGACTAATCGGTGTCCTCTTTGTGCGGTGCTTCGTAGTAGAATAAAATTTAAAATAATTTTTAAACTTGGTAACAAAATTATAATAAATAAACCCAACAATTATCCTACTCCTGATACTCTGCATTCGTCTCATTCTCTCGAAGCTTAGTTTTCTGAAGGTTTCACTTCTACCGCGTAAGAACTGCAAACTGGCAATTTTTTTACATTATCTCCATTCAGGAGGCTTTGGGGAAAAAAACTCCCTAAGGACCTACGTTTTTCTTTGGAGATGCTGCGTGGAGGGTCTTTTGAGGGAAAGAAAGTTTTGGGAAAGAAAAAGTATGAGGGATGTGTAAGGAATCTAGGTGTCGCAGACATCCTCCCTCCTGCCATACATCCCTCTCACTGCAATGCAAGGCGATGGGTCGAAAGTCTGGCTGGAGAGTTCAAACAATTCCCTCAACCAGTCTCTATCCGGCCCGTCACGCAGTAGCTGAGCAAAAGCATCCTCCTCCAAGATCTAGATAAAACCCACCCCGTAAACCCAGGCACCCCTGCTAAGTCACCAAACGTAGCGAACAACTTGGGATGACCTACGGCAGAGGTGTTGGTTATCGAACAGGTAAGTGGTTCCTTTTTCCGCCTCCCAAAATAAAGAAATACCTACATAACAACATATTTGCATTTACGCTTCCACGTTTGTACAGTTTGACAGAGGCAACTTTGCAGATGGCCAAAATGGTAATTTTTTTGTTTTTCGTCAGTAAATGGGTTTTTATAATAAATGCTACGGTTCCGCTCGCGCTTCAGTTCCCAACGTATTCGCAGATGGTGAAAAATTGTGGGATATTATAATTATTGTAGGATTTGTGAAGCTGAATTATATTAGTGAAGTGTTTATATAAAAGCTACGGTTCCGCTCGCGCTTCAGTTCCCAACGTATTCGCAGATGGTGAAAAATTGCGGGATATTATAATTATTGTAGGATTTGTGAAGCTGAATTATATTAGTGAAGTGTTTATATAAATGCTACGGTTCCGCTCGCGCTTCAGTTCCCAACGTATTCGCAGATGGTGAAAAATTGCGGGATATTATAATTATTGTAGGATTTGCGAAGCTGAATTATATTGAAAATATTTACAGTAATGTCAAAAT
Source organism: Limnephilus rhombicus (assembly GCA_929108145.2). Taxonomy (NCBI): domain Eukaryota; kingdom Metazoa; phylum Arthropoda; class Insecta; order Trichoptera; family Limnephilidae; genus Limnephilus; species Limnephilus rhombicus. Next base: position 12,402,961 of record OV815291.1, read on the forward strand.
GCTAGAGGAATTGGGGATTACGTTTGTATGGACAAAACGCCGCACGATTTCCTTTTAAGAGCTATGCCGGTCATTTAAAAATATCGTCGATAGGTATTGTAACGAATGTCTTCTGTTCCACTCCGCGCTCCCCTCAGGGGAACTGAGCGAAAGGGACAACTGCATAACGGGCCGAAAATACCTAAATAAAATCGTCAAAATCGATGTTTTGTATTCCCCATTTTTCTTCTCCAAAACTGGACCGATTTAAATTTTTTTTCACTAACTGGATTAGAAGAAAATATTCTATGTCGGTACGTTTTTAAAAAGCAAAACGTACCGACACGCTAGTGGTTGATATCTATATTATGTAAAAAAAATTTTTGCTCTAGGGTCAAAATCCAGAGAGATAAACGGGGAATACGTTTGTATGGAAAAAAAGGCCGCTAGTATTTCCTCATTAAAAATATTCACAGCAAGCATAAATCAAAGTTTAGTCGTTCCTGAAGGCGGGATGCTACTAGTGAAATAAAGATATAAAACATACGGTGACCAGACAACTCAGAATGAAACCAACTCAGAAAGGTCATTAAGAGTGATGATAAAAAAATATAAAAAAATAGTTAAATAGGTAGGTAGGTTAAATTAGGTTAGGGTTGCCGGCTATTTTAAAATTATTTTTTCATAGCTTTTAATGACCTTTCTGAGGTGTTTCTAAGTTGGTTTCATTCTGAGTTGCCATGGAACCAAAACATACATTACAATAGTACAGAGAAAGTGAAGAAAGAAAGAAAAGAAGTAATAATAATAAAGTAGTGTTAATAATAAAATCGGTAGGTTGTTGTAATCTATCTATCATTCAACATATATTTCAAAGCTTCATAGCTCATGATTAAGACGAAGTAGCGTTGAACTGAAAATTCTAGGCAGCAAAAGCTGTGCAAAGTCAGAGCTCATTGTGCTGAATAGTTAAGTTTGTTCACTAACCTACATTTTATACCTGGAGGTAAAACTTCATGATTTATATTATTATAATTAAATAATGATAGAAAACAGAAAACCGAGCGTCTATCTGACGTTAATGACTATTTATTACTACAATAAATCTTCCTAAGTTTTCAAATCAAAGAGTACCTAGGTACCTACCTACCTAACCCAATTAATTCAATTAAAACTTTCTTCAAGGTGGCAGCGAACGTCTGAAATTGATTAGTAAAACAAAATTATAAATTCGATTCTTTCGTACCTAGTACCTCCCCACCTTTCTCTTTTCCATCTCCCTTCCCTCCCCAATATCTTCAGCCTCCTCAATATTATCACTTATCACATTATCCCATTTGCGGATGCCATAATCTCACTGGCTCCAGATGGTTGGGAGCAGTTAGGACTCTTGTGCGGTTTTCACGAATTATTTTAAAGACCTAGGTAGCGGCTCGAAAGTTCCGAATCAAAGTGACTGATACGAGTACAGTTCCGGTCTACAGTATGCAAAATAAAGATTACCCTATAAAATAGGAATTCCAAAAACTGAAAAAATCGAACTAATATTTATGAGAACCAAAGTGTTGACGAATATCTACAGCTCAAACTGTTGACTAATATCTGTGAGAACCAAAGTGTTGACGAATATCTACAGCTCAAACTGCTGACTAATATCTATGGGAACCAAAGTGTTGACGAATATCTACAGCACTGGCAGAGGTTGGATTTGCAATTATGTATAGCATATTGGAATAACGTAATATTGCGTATGCAGTTTAAAAAACTTAATTTATTTAAGTATGTATGTAAAAATCCCTAATATCGGACTATTGGACACATTTAGCTGATTAGTCCAACCTACGCTCTGTAGATATTAGTTCCACCTACGTTCTGTAGATATTAGTCAACACTGGGACCGTCATAGATATTCGTCCGACCTTAGCTCTGTAAATATTAGTCAACACTCTGAAGTTCGTAGATATTAGTTCAACATATGAGCTGTAGATATTCGTCCGACATACAGGCTGTAGATATTAGTATCTGGAGTCTAATAAAAGGAGAGGGCACCACAAGAAAAAAAAAAAATTAAAAACTTAGTACCTACCTACCAACACATACAAATATCACACAAACCAATGTAGGTCGGCACAGGGGGCATTATTTGTTTGTCGATTGAAAATATAGGACAATTTCGAAAATATATATTTATGAGTTATATTTATTTTTCCTCACTTCGAACAGCCGTTATTTCCATGCAACAGTCATCCCTAGTCATAATTTTCGAATGCACAGAAAACCATGCACTCTTATGAACTTGTAGTCAGTACCTACTTACCTAGGTTTTTATTATTCACACCTGCATTTATTTTTTGCCATCAACTAACTTTCATTGATTAGATTTATAGATATTTTTAACAAATGCTACAATAGAACGTAGATCAACGTAGTGAAAATAAACAATTTCGATATCTCCACAAGAACTGAAATAAAGGTCAGTCATAAAAAATTGTCGAAAGTGTGACAAGAAAAATAAATAGCCGTCCCTAAAAGAAAGACAGACCAGCCTAAAATGTTGTCATTTTACATTACGTTTCTGTTGATTCCAGTCGAATTGACACACCACACAGATTGTTTGCAATGTTCACTTTGGTTTGTTTTTAGCTTAAAAACAAGAAGCAAATCTACTTCTAGGACGACACTAACAACACCTGTTAACGAAATTTTTTGAGACAACTGACAATAGATTTTATGGCACTAAAACATAATTTTACCACGTAAATAAAGGCAGAAAGCTTCTTTAAAACTTTACCACTGTGTTAAACACATTTTCAAAGAAACGCGATGTAATTTTATAGCAAACAAGAAAGTTATTCACAAGTCTGCGATCAGAGAGCAGCACAACGAAGACGCTTACTTTCGAAACACAGAAAACACATTAACAACATTCGATATCACAGCACATGAGTCGATCGTACACAGTTCCGTTGTCCGATAATTATTTGCATTAGCTTAGTTGCGGTATTCATAATTATTGTGAATAATATTTAATCATTTCAACCACGAGAGCGTTCAAAACTTGCACAGCCAACTGTCAGTTGCGCAGACGAGTGCGGGAGGCGGACACAAGACACAACATAAACATTGGCCGATTTGAATTCCTGCTTTACCGACGCGCCATACATAAATATACCGATTTGAAAGAAGATCCCTACATCACCAACACACAGTACAAAAAAGAAGTACAGCGCAGACATGGCCGATTACAAGAAGATCCCTACGTTACCGTCAAAGTGAAAGTAAAAATATATAGATGGCACTGCTAGCGCTTATCTCACTATCGTCGAGAGGCGGCAAAGGCAAAAATAAATGTGAACTGACCCAATGCACCGGGTTTGTTTGTTTGTTCGGTTGATGGATAAGTTTGTATTATTGATTTGTTCGAACGAGGGTATACATAAATGAAAGTTGAATCATCACCACACCTATAAAAAAGTTGTGGATCGAATCAAATGAACAGAGGGGGTTGGGATCAGATGGGATGGGAAATGTTTCAATGTCTGAATCGTGCATAGGGATAATAACATGGTATTAATTATTATTTCTAGATCTTTTTATGGGCTTTTTACGTGCCATTAATAAAAACATTTTCGTTGGAAGTTAGGGTAGGGGCTAAATAATTTACATAAAAAAAAGTATTTGAAACAGAAAGAGGCGGATCTATGAAATAGGGGTCTGTTGCAGTGAGCATTTTTATAGGCTCCTTTAGAGTCCCTCAATAGGGGATTTTAAAAAATGGGAATATCACGTAATGGTGGTGTGACGCTGTAGGGAGTGGGGAGGGGAAGGCTTTGGGAAAGAGAAAGGAGGAGAAATACCTGGCTATTCCGATCGGGTCACCAAACACGGTAAGTAAAGCCATTTCAACAACGTTTCGATTCTGAAAGGTGGCCTTTCACCAGAGCAATACTGAAAGTATCTACCATCCTGTAGGATAGATTTGGTTAGATTCGTACTGCGGAGGTGTTGTGAACCGAACGAAAACAGTGTTGTCATGAAAAGTCGAGTCAGTAGAGTGATCAAAATGTGGTTTCAATAGAGAACTCGAGTCCAATTTTTTTTTTTTTAATGAATAAAGACCTGCAAACCTAAATAACTGCATATTTATTTTTATTTTCATAGTTAGTTTTAATAGTTAAAATAATTGTCAAAGTTTTAATTTTTCAAGACCCCCCGAAAATCACCGTTTCTATAGTGGATTGTGTGACGTCATCACCCATCGATAGTTTTATTTACTTTCAACAGGTGTTGTCATTTTGAATGATAATTATACGGAAGAAAGATGATAGTGGGGTTAGTATATTTATGATGATACTATTCGATAAGTTAAAACATTATTTAGGTGGAATTATTTATTCATTATATTATATTTATTATATTATTATATTTTTGAATATTATTACGGGAGAGTGGTATAAAAATTGTTTGAAATTATTATTTTTTTAGCTTTTAAAATCAATATTATCAAAAACGAAGAATCAACCACAAAAGTGTAGGCAAAAGATAACAGCTGATCGATTGCGGCCATTCTACCCCACGGCCAAATTTTGGCCTATGTAGCATTATGATATAGTATATTATTTATACGATTTTTTCGTACAGTTTAAAGTTTTTCAATATTTTAAATAATAGAGATAAACTAATAGAGATACCTCTATTTTTGATACTGAATTATTTAGGCTTAAATATTGTTTCAATAAACACAACAACTAAATCTCAATAAACAGTATGAAATAACGAATAACATGAAATGTGGTTAATACTGATGGCTTTTGTCATACCTACATAATCAAAGTTTCAACACAATGACTGGTGACGCGTGACGTCAGCACTAACCATTCAGTAATACCAACTTTACAGTGTGTTTTGACGAGAGGTTTAAAAATGCACTTTTTAATATTTGTTTAAGAACTCTACGTTTAATATTATGAAATAAAACTTATATATTCAGAGTCAGCGTTCATTGGTCTGTATGAACATATTTTTTTAAAGCCATAATAATTTTCACTGGAGTTCCTTATTCTCAATAACATAGGTAGGTACCTAATTTTTTCCATAGAACTTGCGCATATTTCTCAAATGACCCGATAAATCAGATTGAACTTTAACTATTTTTACATAATTTCCTTTTAAAATTGAATTTCTCAGTAACGTAAATCGATCACATGAAGGAAAGATAAAAATGTAATTCTGTGCACAGTGGCCCGCTAGGTATATCAGTGGCTCCATTTGCAAAACCATTAGGCGCTTTTAATATTCCTACGTTTACGGATCGGCGACGGTTCAAAAAAGGCAAAAAATACGTTACTTTATCACAATAATGCTGCAGCTCTTTCTTATACATTAAATGACGGTGAGGAAAAGATGAGACACACAATGTACGTATATCTGTTTCCGCCAAAGGAAAAAATGTAGTACTTTGGAGGAAACGGACATACTTACATACATTGTGTGTCTCATCTTTTGTCTCACCATTATTTGATGTGTAAGAAAGAGCTGCAGCATTATTGTGATAAGGACGTATGTTTATTGCCGTCTTGTCACCGTTCCGTAAAGTGGTAAAATTAAAAGCGCCTATTACTAAAAAATATTAGTAATATACCAATTTGGTATGGATATAGCCCCTAACATAAAGAGTAACTGATACACCGGCCTTTAGATTTAGGGCCGGTAGAGCTTCCTTCAAGATTCAGAGAAAATGCAAACAAAACACGTGGGAACACTCAATCGACCATTTGCTCAGTACAAACTTGATTGACAGTATTTATTGTTGGCTGAATGGAAATTTCCATGTATAAAAACATGTCTACACTCCCCTCATCCATCTTATTTGAAATACCATAATATAATATACTCGTATGTAGCTATAATAATTAAAGAAAACAACACTCAACTAACGCATAGATTTAAACACTTCTGTCGCGTAATGAACCAGAAAACGCCGTGGAATGTGTTGATTTGTAAATGTAATAAAGGGTACATTTTATATCATTCTAAGGACAAAAAGTCAGGAGAAAATATATCTTAAAACACTGGATTAACAGAACCCCTTAAAATATTGAGAAATGATGGAAATATCAAATAGATTTACTGTTGGGGAAATAAATGAAATTGAAAATTACCTTCGGACGTTACTCAGAGATGTCGTCTTTGGTGATAGATTACTCTTCACAGCTTCTGTAGTGCCCTTCTTCCTTGCTGCCACAAATCCTCCGTCATCTTCTTCATACAGTATATCATTATTGTTAATATTCTTCAAGATTCCAAGATTAGGCACCGACTTGGACTCGGGAAAACCCGAAGTCTTTGGAACCTCTGACACACTTCTGAACTTCAAAAACCTCGATTTTATAGTGTTATTAGTTCCCCTTTCTTCCACGGATGTCTTGCGGAAAGGACGCAAAGAAAATTTGGAAGATTTTTGATCTTTGCTAACTGGGATCGGCGTACCAGTTTCATTTGCTTTTGATTCTCTTTTGGTTTGTACTCTTGAATCTTTGGGTAGTTCTTTTGCAGGTTTTGCTTTGGATTGTGGTACTGGAGGTAATGACCTGAGTGGTTTTCTTTTAACGTCTGTTCCTTGGGTTAAGGTTGCAGCTTTTTGGGATCCTGGTGTAGGGTTTTTGGTCAATTCGCTTTGGCTTTGCGTGGGTGAGATCGATTGTTTTGGAGTGCCAGGTCGTGAAGTGCTTATGAGTTTTGCTACGTCAGCGCTTGCAGGGCGGGAAGGGCCCGATAATTTCGACACATCAGCGCTCAGGGGTCTCGAAGTGTTAGTTAGTTTGGTTATGTCAACGCTCAGTGGCCTACGCAGACGAGATCCTGTAAGAGTTGTTGCCTTGGATTTAGAGCTGATGGTTTCATTATAGACGGAGCTTCTTGCTGTTGAAGATGGAGCTTGAGATGAGACGGAGCTTCTTGCTGTTGTGGGTGTTGTTGCTAGCCCGGTTTCAGCGATTGGTTTGGATTGGCTGGTAAGGGAGTCGACGCTTTTTCTGCAAAAAAATCAAAAATATTTTAGTAGAATCGTCGATACTCTTTGATTATAACCATAGAAATAATCTTAGGACGTGTTGTTTCACAGAATTTGAACAATTCATTGCTTTTTTTATCACTTACTACTAGTACGTATGTTACTGTAAAAGCCCGTAAATTGGTAAATCTTAGGTTTTACTAGGAAATCTTAGGATTTACTCAAAATCTTAAGATTTACCGTAGTACAGGCTTTTACAGTAAGATGTACATCGAAAAAATAAATAAAAGTTATAAAAACACAATTTTCATAAATTTCCAATGGCCGAGCAATTTCTAATTTCTAATGAATCTTCTTTTTATATTTATAACATTGGAACCGGGAACATAAAAAAACATATGAGAATAAAAGAAAAACAAATAAAAAATATATTTTGAGGGGACACCCGGGTTTGAACCGGGGACCTCTCGATCTGCAGTCGAATGCTCTACCACTGAGCTATATCCCCGTTGGAGATGGTCGCGATAACGTGTTACATACGCAAACAGCAGAAAACTTAACAATTTGACTAGTGCGACATCTACGAATATTACAAGATATCTTTTCTCCAAGAGCATTCCAACTAGAATTGAAGACGGTTTGAATCTTTGCTAAATAGATTGTTCACAAAATTAGATAAGAGAAAATATTGTAGAGGGCGCTGTTTCTTTAATATTTAATTTTGGCGAGGAGAAAACTGATACAATTAAAATTGGGATATTTTTTTTTACTTACCCTAATCCGGATTTAGCGCCATTTTGGGAGCGCCCATCCCGCATGTCGCTTTGGCGCTGAAACAAAACAAAAAAAAATCATTAATATTTTCTAGCTCAAAGCTCAGTGAAGTACCATAGATCAATAAAATTATATTGGTCAATGCAGTGGCGTCTCGACAAACTCTCGAGCTCTGTGACAATTTGCAAGTTAATGGCTGCTGTAAATAATATAATGAGATATTTAACGACCAGTTATTTATTCATTTCATATCGGATATTGGATATATTATATTATCCCTGCAAATGGCAGCCTGAAGCAAACATTCGTCATAAGTCATAAGTCATAAGTAATAAATATAAATCTACTGTAGTGATGATGAAAAAACGAGTGTGCTTTAGACCACACGACTGAAGTAAAACTTCACTATCTTATATCTCCCTCTCAACTTCCGTTCGCCTCGCCCGACCATTCGCCTCGCCCGATCACACTTTTCACAACGCTCTCGTCACGCATTCACCAGCTTACTCCCAAAGACAAACGTGCGAAAAGGCCTCATCCGATCACTCTTTTCGTAACGCTCTCGTCACGCATTTCACCAGCTTACTTCCCAAGTCAAGCGTGCGTAAAGAAGTGTTACTTCAAAAAACACGTATCCAACACCGATCCATCGGTAGGAACGAATAATTAATGATATTGTGATATACAATTTTATACGAAAAACTTTTATTTAATAACTTTTGAAGGTTATACACATCTACATAATTATCAGTTATTTAGATTTTTAGCTTTAAAATAGTATTGTAAATTAGTTAAATAGAGTTTTAAATTGTAGATATACATATGTGTTTTTCACTGTAAGTACCTATTTGTGTTGTGTAATTAGTTTTTTTTTTATTACAGAAAATAGTTTTTTTTTCGTGTTTACATACCTGCAAATTATAATACAATATAAAATGTCTTACAATAGAAGAAAAAAAATATTGCAATTTAATAAAATACAAACATAAATAAGTTCTTAGAAGCATTTAGCATTAGATTTGTTCGAAACGTATCAAGAAAAACCTCCCGATGGTTCGCATGTTACATGCGCATTAGTAGCATGTTCTCCTGCTACTAATGAGCAAATGTTACCTAGTAGCATTATGTGTCACGCCCAAATGAGCATGCTCACAAATCAACAGCCGATTTGCGGGTGGGAGGGGAATGAGCATGCTCATTTATGTGCATGTGTGTCAGTACCATTAGTATAAAAAATATCTTACCGGCTTTTCAGGTTGGCGGGAAAAAAACGAAAAGAAGGATTTTTTCATCACAAATCGAAATCGCACAGATAACAACTATTATTATCTAGTGCGAATAGACAACTTAATTCAACATTTGGTGAATTGCTTCATTCGCTGAACTAGATTATTAACAGGTTCAAACAATAAACTTTAATTAGCACTTCTGTGTTGATTTATCGTACATTATTAGGTTTTATCACTTGTTTTAATTACTAGCTATATTTAACTCGTTGGATTAATGATTATTTTCATTCGTTTTACTTCTGAAATCAAAAGATTGCACGTTTTAAATAGAACGATTTCACGGAATTATTTTTAACATCTTAGCTTAGGTTAAATTTACCACATTAATTTTTTTTTTAAATTGATATGTAAAGAATATGAGTTACATTTATAAAGTAACTAACTAACAAACCATCACGCCGTTTCCCCGCAGGGGTAGACAGAGAGGACGGACCGCCAAACAACTCGATCTTGGCACACACTCCTTGCCTCGTTCACATTCATACATCGTTTCATGCATGCTCTTCTATTATTCCGACTCTTCACCTGGCCCGACTCAAGCATCTAATTCACTTGGTCGTGCCATGTCTTCCTCGGGCGTCCCCGACTTCTTCTACCATTCACATTTGCGTCATTGCTCCTTACACTCTTTCCCGTTCATTCGCTCTACATGCCCAAACCATCTGAGCGTTCCTTTCTTAATCTTACTCATTACGCTTACATAAGCCTTGCATTCTTTGCGGATCACCACGTTCTCACACGATCGTACATGGTTTTGTCATACTTACGCCTCAGGGATCTCATTTCTACAGCATTCAGTCTACTTTCATCCTTCCTCTGTCAGTTCTATGCCTCACTTCCATACATCAGGGTAGGTACCAGCACTCAATTATGGACGGCTAACTACGCTTCTTTTGGCAGTTTTTTGTTGGCGCCAACGGCGTTCAGTCCTCCATTAATAGAATTGCCAGAATTTACTCTTATTTCGATATCTCTATCAGTCTTCCCATGTCTCGTAAACATACTTCCCAAGTACACAAACTCATCCACCTGCTCCAAATAATCATCATTCACAACTATAACTAACTCGACTCGACGACCTCCGTAGTTCAGTGGGTAAGACTCTTGACTTACAATCCGGAGGTCGCGGGTTCGAACCCGGCATGCGCAAATAAATTTTATTTGATTAATTTGTGTTATTTCACAATTAATTCATTTAAAATAATATATAGTATATTTGCGGCATGTTCCAGAGTGGAAGATACTATCAGTATCGCCCTGGTGTAAGACCACCATTCAGAATTGAAACGTTGCTTGAAAATGGCTTTAGCCGTGTTTGGTGACCAGATCTGAATAGCCAGGTACTTCCCAACCTTCCTCCTCCCCACCTCCTTCCCCTCCCCTCTACCTTCAGCCTCACAACATACCCCAATTGGGGATGCCATAGTCTCACTGGCTCCAGACGGGAGCAGTTGAGATTCTTGTGCGGTATTCACTGTAAAAAAAAAAAAAAAATACTCTCTCTTTCAAATACCATGACTTTAGACTTACTTACATTCATCATTAACTCATTCTTCATACATTTTTATTTTTTTTTTTTATTAAGTTAAAAGAAACATAATATTTCGCTTTCTTAACTTAAATACAGAGCATATATAGTACAGTAGTAAGAAGTAATATTTTTAATTTTGTTCCAACATTTTGAGCTTAAATAGTTTTTTTTAAAGGTTTTTATGTTATTTTCCGTTTTTAAGCTATCTGGAAGGAGATTATATATATGAACTTCCTCGTGACCAATACTTCTCTTGCCACTTTCAGTCTTGACAGTATTTGTGTACAATTTATTGTGTTGTCTAGTATAATGTTCGTGTACTTGTGATGTTTTTATAAATGTTGTGTTTGTGTGTATAAGTCCATTTTGTATTTTGTAGATTAAAAGACATATGTTATATTCGTACAATGTTCTTATTTTCAAAAGGTTCATTTCCTGGTATAGTTTTTTGTGGGAGTGTCTGGGTTATAGTTGAAGAGTTTTTTAATAACTTTGTTCTGTATTATTTGTAAGTCGTTTAAGTACGTAATGTATGTGTTTCCCCATATTTCTATTAAATAATTTAGGTGGGACTGGATTAAGCTAAAGTATAAGCCCCCCTTTACCTCTGTTGGTAGAAGATGAGCAATTCTACCAAATACACCAATTAATGGGATGATTTTTGTTTTTAGTTTTTCTACGTGTTGTTTAAATGTTAAATGTTTATCAATATATGTATAAGCCCAGGTATTTTTCGCTATCTAGGATATGTAGGTCTCTTTCTTCTATTTGTAAAGATCATGTAACCGGTTTTATTAATATTTATTGTTAATATATTTTTTATTAGCCAATCGTTTAGTACATTAAGATCCGTTTGAGATTGTTCTAATAGACTTTCTAAGTTTTTGCCGAAGTAAAAAATTGCCGTGTCATCTGCGTATAAGAAAATTTCACCATGTAGTTTTAGCTGACAGATGTCATTTATGTATATTTGGAATAAAAGTGGCCCCAGTATTGATCCTTGTGGAACTCCGTAGTTAATACTCTCAAGTTGACTGTTTTTATCTCCTATGTTAACACATTGTTTTCTGTTGGACAGATAGGATTTTATTAGTTTGATAGCTGGACCGGTTACACCTGTTTTTTTCTATTTTTTTATCAGTATTTCATGACTTACGGTGTCAAAGGTGCATCGCATCATTACTTCGTGCATCCTAGACACGAGACAATGTAGAGTGTAGATCTTCCATACTGTTAGAAATTAGCACCGCATCATCAGCATACAACAGGCAACATACTCGTACTTCCAGATTACTGAATTACGCGTCCTATTACGCGTTATGCGTTATACATAAACATTTAATAAAATATTATATTTAAGGTCATCATTGGTCATGTATACCTTATCAGAAGAGGTGTTTTTGTGCCTGATAAGGGAGACACGATTCCTACTTAGGTTGTATATGTTTTGTATAAAATATTTACTTTTTAATACAATTTTATTTATTTGTACTGATTGGTTGATGGTACAGTGCAAAACAAAAGGGAGGTTATTTGAGTTTTTTATGGCTTGGTAAATATAATGGTTTTGCATTTAGATTGTTTTAAAATTAGTTGTAATAAATTGATTTTCATTTCTCGACAGTTTGTAAAATTCTTTGTTCTTTGTTATCTTTTTCTATTCTTTGTTATCTTTTTCTTTAAACATTTTTATAATGTAAGCTTGCTTTTAAATATGTCGTGTTTGGTACTGGAAACAATTTGATTCTGTTGTGAAGGTAGATTTTTTTTTAGTATTACTTTTATTGAATCTAACCCTCCGTAGAAAAATAGTGTCCACCGGTTTTTTAGCATGGTTGTTAAAAATTGTTACACTCTTTTCTCTGTCCATCCACCATATGTATGCCAAAACATTTAAGCGTCCCAACGATAATAAAAATTCTTCATCGTGATAAATTTTTGCGTTTCCTTCCAAATTTGACAGCTTTAGTACATTTTACAGTGTCCATCATCAGGGCAGAAGTGACACTGTAACGCCGTCCGAAACATTGGCAAAAGAAGAGGGAAGCGCAAAATGGTATAATAACCCAAAAATTAATCACGATAATACTTTTGGCCGTGATAATTTCAATTCACATACCTGCGTTAAAATTTTTAACTCACAAAATAATCAATCTCAATTTGGGAGGCGGGTATGAGTACCGCCGCCCCGGGAACCATTTATTGGATAACCAACACCTCTGCCGTAGGTCACACAAGTGGTTCGCTACGTTTGGTGACTTAGAGGGGTACCCGGGTTCATGGGGTGAGGTTTGTCAGGATCTTGGCGACAAGACTGCGTGACAGCTGCGTTGCAGGCCAGATCGGGAGATACTGGTGGAGGAAGTCTTTTTGACTTCTCCAACAGAACTCTCTCGGAACATCATCTTGCACCGCAGTAGGAGGGATAGAATCATACATCAGTCACTTCTGATCCTATACCCACTAGATTCCTACCCACCCCTTATACTTTTTTCCTTCCCAGTACGTTCTCTCCTTCCTTTTAATAGGAGTATATTAATAGGATAGGAATTATTTTCCTCAGTACCTTTTGTGTGGAACCAATGTAAAAAAAATAAGAGTGCAATTTACACGCGGTAGAAGCGAAAATTTACAAAAACAATACTTGAAAAGTTAGGTCATAATCAAAGCGACCAATGAGCGCAGACCTAGCGTAATTTCCGTTTCATATCTCAACCAATAGGAGCCTTTAAAAGTGACATCATAATCAAAGCGGCCAATGAGCGCAGTTGAAGCGCCACAGGTGCAGTAATCGTCATTTCCGTTTCATCCGAAATCCAAATCACAGCGGGGCTATAGAAGTTTCACTTCAAAAATACCCAGAGACGAGGTGTGGGAGATTTTTATTTCATCATCGGACGGATGACAAAATGCGTTTTTGATTCCAAATTTACCCAGGAATCGTTGGTAAAAAAATCTTAGTGCTGTTATGTTATTGTTATTATTCATTTCACCACCACTAGGTAGGCCACTGTGCTGTGGAGACCGTTTGTGTACCAAACAAAAGCATTACAAGGAAAGGTCGTTGACGCATTTCTTTCTACTTATTTAGTACACTCTTTATCTTATTTAAGTAAGGGGGAGATAAAGTCATACCGCTGGTAGCTCCTCCCCCTTTCCCAGAATAGACACATGTAATATATAGATAAGTTACAACCAAGTTTTCACCCCGGTAAACCATAGCACATACTCACATTTTAATTCATCGAGTTTAAAGTTTACAAAACTGATAAACAACCAAATATGTAAGGATTTTTTTATTACAAAAAGTAAAACAAACACGTATTTAACCACGAATTAACATTAATTAACATAACATTCGTGGTTAAATACAAAGGGTTTGTTTTATTTTTTATAATATAATGTCTAACCACAAAGTAATTGCTTCTTATGGAGAAACATTTTTTTTAATATTTAATTAATGAAGACAATATTAGCGAAACTCAATCGAAGATCTGAAACAGAAAAATCAGAAATTCAGCCTAGACATGCAGAAAAGTCAGCAGACGTTGCGTATCAAATAAAAATACATAAAACTTTATTCAATACACTATATTATATATATAGTATATTTGCGGCACGTTCCAGAGTGGAAGATACTATCAGTATCGCCCTGGTGTAAGACCACCATTCAGAATTGAAACTTTGCTTGAAAATGGCTTTAGCCGTGTTTGGTGACCAGATCTGAATAGCCAGGTACTTCCCAACCTTCCCCTTCCCCGCCTCCTTCCCCTCCCCACTACCTTCAGCCTCACAACATACCCCAATTGGGGATGCCATAGTCTCACTGGCTCCAGACGGGAGCAGTTGAGATTCTTGTGCGGTATTCACTGTAAAAAAAAAAAAATCTAGATAGCATTTAGTTCCGGTTTAAATCTTGCAAACATACATAAAGATAGCATCCAATAAAAATATGCGTTAAGAAAATGAAGACAATGTTGGTAATTCTTAGTCGAAGTATGATACACGTCCGTACCTTGAAGGATAAACCACACAGATATAGGTTTAGACAGATTTAAAAATGACCAAATCGGATAGGGACATATTAGCTCAGTTGGTAGAGTTGCGGCCCGGAAAGCCGAAGGTCCTAGGTTCGTGTCCCAGATGTGACCATATCTTTTTCTGTTTCAGATTTTCCATTGAGTTTCGCTAATATTGTCTTCATTAATTAAATATTCCAATTTGAGATTTTACTCATTATGTTAAAAATTAAAATAAATAACGATTTTTAATTAACTCCACACAGGAGGCTCTGAGCGAAATAATTTCTTTTGGGATGCTGTGTGAAGGGTCTTTTTGAGGTAAGGAAGGAGTGAACCTGTTATAGGAGGCAGGGAAAACAGAGACAGGCAAATCGTTCCACAGACGAGCTGTTGAACTCAAGAACGAGCCGTAGAAACGACCCGTTGTCATGTGACAAAATGTGAGCTGTGTACAAATGTTGGGCGCGCTTTTGGCGTGTTTCCCGACAACAAGAACAGCATTCCTACCCGGCGCCTGTGCTCTAAAGATGGCAATCCATTTGTTAAGATAGGAAAATCTATCAAATGGATCGCCCGTTTCTGCTCGGAGTCGCGGGTTTTTTCAGGCATTTCGGGGATCCAGATCAGATATGACCGCAAAATTCAACAGTGGGGAGCAGCTGCGATTTGTATAGGGTTAGCAGTTGTGTACTATTAAAGTATCTGTGGGCCCTGTACACAGTAAGCCCAGCTTCTGGCTTCGATGGAGTCCCCATACCTGAGCTGGTGGTTTAACGTTACACCAAGCATATCAATGGATGGCCTGTTCGGAAGATTGCTTTCGTTGAAGGAGACTAGATTTTCATTTCAATCCGTTTTAAAATAATCAACGGTTGTTCATCAGTTATATACTCGTAAAATTTTATTTGGCTTGGCTCTCCACGCAGCGCAGAACAGCAAGGAGTGGAGGAGTCTTGTCCACCATGGACATTGGAATATGGGACATGATCCTCAGCATGAGGAACCGACTACTTGCATTCATATTGTGCCATTTTGATATAAAATAACCTGATGTCCAATAATAACATACTGGTAACAAAATTTTATAACACACTTGCTGGCCCGACAAACGTTGTTCTGCCTTATAAATTATTTCTAGTGAATATTTTGGTTGTATTGTAAGTGCGTGGGGATGGAATCTATGAGAGAAAGAGGAATGTAGACGATGACCGCCGATAAAAGTAAAATAGGAAAATGAAACAAAGAAAATCAATATGAATTTTGAAGAGCAATTGAGTGTACGATATTTTTTGTCAGCCCGTCTTTAGCCAACACAAATAAGCTCGATGGTTTGCCCATGCGAGAACATGATGCCGAAAGAAATATCAAAATGACGCGACGCTTCTCGTGAATGTCTTGCGCATGTGTGTGGATGAAAGTTCGATAAGGCGAACGTAGCGCCATCTGTCATTCAACAACATAAATAATTTCGTTCTATTTGAAATACGAAAGACGGTTAAATTTGTTACAAAAATATTAAAATCGCGATTAAAAAATGGGAGGGTGGGGGTCGGAGAGTAAAAATTTGGGGTTATAGGTATCTATTTATTAATGCCAAATAAAAAAATACAAAAAAAATTGTCAAAAAAAATTTTTTTTTCGATTGGGACACCCTAATCACCTAGCGGTATGAAATATACTTTAAAACCTATTCTCATACCTACCAAATATACATAAAAATCGGTCAAACCGTTTCGGAGGAGTGCGACAACAAACACCGTGACACGATATTTTTACATATAAGATATCGCGAATTTATAGTGATTTATAGACATTTTATCCCCTTTGAATTTACATAAGCAATAAAGCAATGTACATAGCACAATTATTGATAAGAAATATGTTGTCATAAATTACGAGCATGATAACGATAAAACGATAAAGCCATCTTTTTTAATTACATACGTTAGTAAAAAATAAAATATATTTTTGAATTTATTATGAACCATTTTTTACCAGATGATGATTCATAATATTATTTTTAATAAATATTATTATTACAAGCAATAATTGTCAGCCTGAAACACTCATTTACATTGAAAAATCTTCCGAGAAAAGATACTTGCCCCCAACGGGACTTGAACCCGTGTCCTTCCGATTGCCGGTCGAATGCTCTGACCACTGAGCTATGGGGGCTTATCAAATACCCGCCAAATAATTCAATATATACTAGTGTTTCATTCAACAATTACTGCTTGTTATATTTTTTCCACCTGAAAACAACCAACTTTATTTTTTCTCGGAAGATTTTTCAATGTAAATGAGTGTTTCAGGCTGACAATTATTGCTTGTAATAATTGTTACCCTTTGTGCTATGCATAAAAATCTTGTCTAAACGTTAGTTTATAAATTAAAAAATAATAATTAATAAATATTATATTCAAATTTTTGGTTATCGAGACGACGTTGATAAATAAAAAAATCGCTAAACCATACAGTTTTTGAAGTGAAAACTTCTTTAGCACCGTTGTGATTTGAATGTTAGAGAGAGCGCGCAAATATTAAAAACGATAATGTTTTTAAGAGAAATTTTTTTCAAATCTTTACAACTTAGGTATAAAATGAAGTCGCTCCCGCTGTCGGGACTACGCAACAGATTTTCATGCGGTTTTCACCAATATTTAGAGTGATTTATGTGGAAGGTCTTTTAGGTAGGTATATAACTTGTCAAGGTTTTGTGTTAAGTGGTTGAAATATATAAATACAGGGAGCGGGCTGGCAAGCGGGCAGAGGGCTGGCATACAGGCGGTGTGGATTTGATTTAACAGATGGCGTTGGTTATAAAGGCTGGGTAATGGCGTGGCGTTGTGTTTCATTAGCCACAGCAACGTGTGTCCGGGTCTGCTAGTGTTTAATAAAACACGACTCGTTTAAAATACAGCAAAAATCTCGTGGGAAACATCTTAAATAGCATGGAAATACTGTGAATTTTTAAAGTGAAAACTTTTTTAGCATCGTTGTAATTTGAAACTCGATGAAACGAAAAATATCGACACTAAAAAGAGACAAAACACATATATCTATAGGATTTAGCCTGCGAGAGAATGAGATAGTATAATCGGTCTCCTCTTTGTGCGGTGCTTCGGTCTCCTCTTAGTGCGATGCTTTGTAGCCTCCCCACTCTTGTCTACTTTAGTTTTCTGAAGGTTTCACTTCTATCGAGTGCGAATTATAGACTCTGATTTTTTTCTTTTCTATAGATATTTGAAATCTCTGGCGAAACCGGGTATCAATTATGTAGAAATTCTGTACGAAATGTATTATGAATCACCAATTAATTCATTCTATAATCGATCAGGTGGATATTATCGGGTTTAGTAATTTATGGACAGAAGGACAAAATGACACTGTTGAATTTATGTATAAACTCAAAGATAAGAAAATAAATAGTTGGTGTTTTGTGGGCGGACCAGAACCCAACGATTAGTGCTAATAAACCAATACAAGAGGTTGTGATCAGTACGATGGATATAAGCTGCCTGATAATAGAAAATTAATTAAGAAATTGTCAGATAAGATCTGCGTAATCTGGCTGAGTCGTCGAATCTAAAATTATTGTTATAATTGGCAAGAGAGAATTAAAGTCTGACGCCCGAAGACATGGCAGGATCAGGTGAATCAGATACTTGAGTCAATAAACAATAGGTATTTTATCAAACTGTTGATGTCACTGTAGCTATCACTTCCCAGAATACTGAGCGAAAGCGACAATTAAGCTGATGATACCTAAATAAAATCATAAAAATCGAGGTTTTGTATTCCCAATTTTTCTCATCTAAAACTGGCCCGATTTTAAAGTTTTTTTTACTACCTGTGTTAGAAGAAAATACTACTCGTTTCGCTTTTTTTAAAAATACATTGTCTAATTTCTACACTGAATGCCAGTTGATGGCGTTCAAACCAGGTAGTTTTAACGATTTTTGGAGGGGCCTAACTCAGTGGCGTAGCGTGGGTTTCGGCCGCCCGGGGCGGAGAAAAATTTTGCCGCCCCCCCCCCCCCCTGACGTGCTTATTAGAACATTATTGTTTCTAAACATTAAAATTTTCATATTGGAAATGTGAATTGGCTCAAAAATACACGCCTGCAAATATTCGAATTAAAGTACCTAAAATAGAATAAACTTAAAATTTTAAATACAGATTCCTGTTCTTAAAAAATGTTATAAAACTGTATCTTAACTTTTTATTGCAATCACAAATTTATTTAAAATTAAATGTGTGGGACATAATTTCACAATTTTATTTTAAAATTAAATGTGTGGGATAATTTGCGTCTCCTGTGATTAGACGGGTCAAATTAAATCTGCATTTGCCGAATTAAAACTACACCCAGAAAATGAAAATGGTTTCTCTTTGATCCTGGCAGCACATACACAAAATCTACAACTAGAATTTTATAACTGCACTTCGAATAAAATAATGGTCTCTTTCGAAATGTATCAGCAGATGAATACACAACTTAAATTCAGTCGTTAATACATTCTGAACACAATTCTGATTTTAATTAAGAGTGAATCTGTTTGCGAGTTATCAGCTTTAATTAGTATTACT
Organism: Limnephilus rhombicus; assembly: GCA_929108145.2. Taxonomy (NCBI): domain Eukaryota; kingdom Metazoa; phylum Arthropoda; class Insecta; order Trichoptera; family Limnephilidae; genus Limnephilus; species Limnephilus rhombicus. The sequence goes on from OV815291.1 coordinate 12,422,158, forward strand.
CTCATAATATGCGTACGGTTTTCCTACAAATTGCGAAATTCGCAGCTTAAAAAAATATAGTTATTGATATTTTTGATGAATTAATAAAAGAGTTGGATTCGTAAACGAAAGGATCGTAGAACATGTTCAAATAATGATTTGAAATGGTTTAAATTTTTCCACGATAATGTTATAATTTATTGTGAAAATTTACCGCCCCCCCCCCCCCCCGCCTCCCCACGCTACGCCACGGGCCTAACTCCTACAAAAAGTAAAAAAAATGCAAAACGTACCAACACGCTAGTGGTCGGTATCTATCTCTACATATTATAAATTGACGTCTTCCGTCGTCTGTCTGTTTGTTCACGATAAATTCAAAAATTACTGAACGGATTTTCATGCGGTTTTCATCACTAGATAGAGAAGTTCATGAGGAAGGTTTATGTATATAATTTGTTTAAATTGGTTGAAATATATAATATATAAAGGAGAATGTCTATATGTGGTGGACGAGCGGGATAGCAAGCGGGCGGTGTGGATTTAATTTGTATGCAAATCTACAGTTTTATCCCGAGGTTTATGAATTTTTGCGCATGTGACCTTAAAAATAAGAGGAAAGTCACTGTCTACATTTGATTTCGAAAACTCTGTGTAAAGTTCGGGCATCGCCGGGGACTTCAACTAGTATTATATTAAAAATATTAGCAGTAGTGTCAAGATCCACAGAAGAAATTGGGGAATACGTTTGTATGGACATAACGCAAAACGTTTCCACTTAACTCACAAAAAATCAAAAGTTGCCTCCAGCAAAATTACTGTAGAGAAACATCAAAATTTAAAACACAAATAAATAAAATAGCATTCATCCGTACTAGACATTTGCTATAAATTTTGATCAAGTAAATAATTACTCAGTTTGGTTGGGTATTTTGGCTTCAAATCAAATTTTATTTTTCTTTTTGTCACAAAAAATGTATGTGTACTTATATTTATAAATATTATAAACATTTTCTTTATTACATAACTTAGTTTCAGAGGAAAACGATTTTTTTTTTTGTTTTTGTTACGTAATTATGTACATTTCAAGAATAATATGAACTAAACATGTCAATTTGTCTGTCCTGGAATGGTAAACTTTCCTAGTTGGACAGGCAAAGCTTCTTAATATGTAATTTGTACTTTCTTTTGTATCTATAAAAATCTCTCAATATTGCATGTTTTCTGAGATCATTTCATACAACTATTTGCGTGAATTCATAACCCACAAACGGAATTCGCGATTCAGTAATAAAACTATTTGTGTGTAGTTTACTTTACTCCATTCAATAACAGTAAATTTTAAATTTATAAATTCATAACTAAGACTGTGATAAATGAGTAAATATGAATGTATGAAGCAATGGCACGATTATAATTCGATATCAGCTAAGAGTGATTATATCTAGCTATATTGATTTCTTCACAGCAATTGCACAATGTTCATAATTATTATTGTATGTACATGAATATTATGAGTGTTTCATTTTATAGTGTTTTATGGACCCCAAGCGATGATAAATGTGAAAAGCGATGGTAAATGTGATGAAAACACTTGCTAAATAAATTTCAAGATGAAAAAAAAAAACAGAGCTACGAGTATGTCAAGTTTGGTATTATACGTGTGTTTTAGGTGTAATTCTCTCCAGTTGTAGTATCGTCCAAGTGTAATTACGTCCGTGTGTAATTCAGTACAGTGTAATTGATAAGTGGAATTCACGCCTGTGTAACTGTGTAATTTTGTCAGGCAATCATAGAAAACAACGATTTTGAGGTTGAAAAATCTAGTTCTAATATAATTGAGGTTAGATTAATTGGTTGATTGGTGTATCTTAAAATGTTTCATATTTAGTTCTCGAATTGACTGATAGAATATATATACAATTCGATAGACTATATTGATAAATGATAGAGATAGTTTATATTAATTCATATGTGTTAATTGTTATAATCTGTATGGTTATAGTAATAATATTATGTAATGTTTAAATTGTAACTGAACATTAACATCCTGTTGACAAACTGCTTTATTGCGGTTTAACGGGATTGTACCTTGAAAACCAATTTAAAAAAAAAAAGATTAAAGTATATAATCTAATCGTAAACTATTTTAAAATTATAATCTGAGGAAGCGTTTTGTTGATTATCACAATGAAAAGACAAGTGACAAGGAATAAACACGACAAAATTAAGTGTCAATTCACTTAAATTAAATGACATGACATCTTGTGGCAAGAGAGGCAAGGGCGGATGCAGGATTTTTTTCTGGGGGGGGGGGGGGGGGGGCACAAGGGGCGGACGGGTAAAAAAATCAACAATTACTGTTACAATTTACAAGTTCAAGCATGTATAGGTTAGTTTATGAAAGTGTCAAAACAATAGAAAAATTAAATGTTTAGTAAAGACAGTTTTTGCTCATAAGTATGTATTGTGATGGAATCTCCACAGTACACAAAAATACCTTCTGGGGGGGGGGGGGGGGGGGGGGGGGCGCTAAATCCGCCCTTGGCAAGAGGTGACTCGTGACTTTTCGACTCGTGAAGATTTTTCGGGCATTTTCAATTTAGTGATGCGCTGCACCGATTTCCAGAATGGGGCCAACCATAAATTACGTCACACGAATTTCATGATTTTTTTACTCCCCCCCCCCGTCCCTGTCACACATCGTCACGTTTGTGAGCCCCTCCCCCTATATATTATATCCATATTTTGCCATTTTACATCTAAAAATAATAAAAACAATGATTTAAGAAATTTTTTTAAATTTTTCGTATACATTTAAGTTTTGCGTTTTAATAATTTAGATTTTTAGATGTGACGTCACAGAGCTGATGACCCCCCATACCCCCTTGTCACACAATTTCCCTACTCCCTCCCCCCCCTCCCCCTTAAGGTGTGACGTATTTTATTGATGGCCCCAAAGCTTCGTACAAAAAATACATTTTCGGAAAAAAAATTGTTTTCAGCTGCAATAACATAAATAATGCCTTTTACCATAGATTCCTTATAAATTTTATAACAACGTTTCGGTAGGCACAAGACGTAAAATATTACCGAAAATTTGGCAAAATGCGATCAAAATTATAACTGCTCACGATGCATGCCCATACTTTTTAAGAGGTATGGCTGCGCTTCCTTTTTCATATAAAACTTAATTTTGGATTTGCCAAAATACCCAACCAAACTGAATGATTATTTTTTCAAAATTTATATTAAACGATTTACCCACTATTTTCTTAATTTTTGTTTTAAAACATTACATAATTAAAGAATTCAATTTTGCTTCATTTTGGAGGCAACTTTAAAATCATATAAATAAGTCTTCTCAAAGTGGTTTAACCACAGTTTGAAAATGACCTTGTAAGCCGAAACAGATGTAACAAAAATAAATACTAACCAGATAATAACATACAATAACAATACTAATGCAGACCTTGATAATAACATTACTAAATTCAATAAAAATTTAATAAAACAAGAAAAATGCAAAATTTAAAATGCCAAGCTGCAAGTAAGATTGTACGGTATTTCCAGATGTTTCACGAATGTTATTGTTCGTGATAAGTTATCTAAGAATATTTACACAAAGAGGATATTGTGACGAACATCTCACTTTCTCCGAAAATATGACATACTGTGTTATCTATCTACGAAATTAGTATATAATCTTCGGATTTTTTATGCGAGACAGCCTGTCACACAGTTTGATAATGCCTTCGATTAGACGCTTTTACAATAAGGAATTCCAGTGCAAAATATTATGATTTTATAAAAATATGTTCATATGGAGCAATAAACGCTGATTCTGAATATATATATTTTATTAAATAATATTAAACGCAGATTTAAAAAAAAAAAAAAAAGTCCATTTTTAATCGTGTCATTGAAACACACTGTCAAGTTATTGAATGACGTCACACGATTCAGCATACACACAGTGGTTTTCGGGGATCTTGAAAAATTAAAACTTTAACAATTATTTTAACTATTAAAACTATCTCTAAAAATAAATAAAAAAATGCAGTTATTTAAGTTAGATGGTCATTATTCATTAAAAAGTTCCTAATTAACGTGATGATTCACGTGACCGAAAAAAGGCTATAAACACACGTTTCTAATCGTTATAATGCTGCAGCTCTATCTTACACATTAAATAATTGTGAGACAAAATATGAGATACGCAAAACTCGTGTGTCTGTTTCTTCCAAAGTTTCCTTTGGAGGAAACAGATATATCTTATTACGGGCTCGGCCACGGCAACGGGAACCACGTTTCATTTTCTTTACACGTATGAGGGAGATGTATGCCAATGAATGTAAGTTTCCTTTGGGGGGGTGCAGACATACGTTCACCGTTTGTCTCATTTTAGACTTTTTATTTAGTGGGTAAGAAGGGAGCTGCAGCATTATATGTGAACAAAAGCAAAACCATCATTAACATTTGACGTTTTTTAATTTTTGGAATTCACGCACACTTCACTATTATTGTTGTAAGGGAACGTACCCATACTACGTGACCAATTTTTTGCAATTCTTAACCCCCCCCCCCGGTGACCAAAAACCTAAGCCCCCCGCCGCTCATTTGTACCAAGCGTGGTATTTTGAAGACCCCCCCCCTTCCTAAACAGGTCACGTAGTATGGGTACGTTCCCTAACTATATGTAGTAGGGTCTACGGAGACTTCACGGTATGTGAGAGAGATGCAAGAAAATTATGTCTATTTTCCTTTGAAGGAAACAGACCTACGTACATTGTGTATCTCATCTTTCGAAAGAGCTGCAACATTATTGTGTTAAGGAACGTATGTGTATTGCCTTTTTTACGCCGTGACGGTACCGTTACCGTAAATCGTCACGATAATTATAAAAGCGTGTAATGGCGAAACATTTGTCACAAATGTCACGTATAAAAGGTTTTTAAAGCAATTTTTTAAAAAACAATATAGGTAAATTATTAAAAAACACTAAAGATAGAGATCATAAATTAAGTCACTTAGGCATTTACCAACTACGAGTATGTTGTAATGATTGTCCATCATTCTACATAGGTAAGACAATTTTTTAACTCGGGCTTTGCTCAAAAGGTGTAAAAGTATTATTTAATGTATTTTATTAGAAAAACTTTAATGTGTAAAAACATGTAATTGATACCATTATATTAAATAAATAAAAAATAAAATAAAAACTAGAAATGTAAATATTAGAATCACAATTAAGATGCTTAAATAATAATTTTTCAGAGTTTGCTAATCATCTCATTTCCACAGATCACACTTACAAGGACACAGGGGTTAAAATTTTTCACCGTAACAATAAAATCCAAAATTATATAACTAGAAGCTCTTGAAATCAGAAAATACCTAAATAATAATTCTAGTATTTTGAATAATCAAATTTTTATCTTTTAGTCCCATTCTAAATATTTTTCCAATTAACCGCTCTGTTCTTTCCGGAAATCCCGCAACCCCTACCCCCTTGCGTACCTCCCACTCAAACACCTAAAATTTGTATATCTGTCGATATTTTGTATCATAGGTTAGTTATAATATTCTCCTGACGAAGAAAGGGTGCTTCCGAAACCGGTAATGTTTAAAAAAAAAGTGGTCTACAACAAATGTACGTGTTTTTTATTGATAAACAATTTTTTCCTTTAAAACGAAATCATTATCGGGTTTCGAATAAGCAGACCATATTGAAAAAATTATATTGCTATCGCTGTAAGCGGAAAATGTTGCTTATTCAATGATGGAGGGCTCATCCATCAGGGGATTTGAACTCAGGACGCCTGGGTGGTGGTAACCAGACGCATTTTTCAATCTAACCCAATTGAATAATACATATAAGTAAAATTTTGAAGTATTTGTTAGTATTATAAAACATACTAATTCTAGTTGTCTGTGACAGTGTGCGTGATGTGAAATATTCTTGCATAATGTAACGAGTAAAATTATTCACCTTCAACAAACTTTTAATTTTCAAAATTGTACTGATTGTGGGAACGAAGCGATAAAGTGGGAACCATAACTACTTTATATTAATATTAAATCTTTATCCACATTGTAATTCGTACTTCTTTTATAGCGATTACAATATAATAACTTTGTTTAAAAACCATTTTCTTATACAGGGTGTTAAGGGAAGTACTTGACTTTAACCAGTGATTCCTCACATTATTTGGAGTAAAAAGTGTCATTAAAATTTTGGTCTCCGGTGACATTTTTGATGCTTTGTTTTTTCTACAAAAAACATAGAAAAATGGTAGATGTTTAACAGTTGGAGGCGGGGTAAGGGGTTGATCGCCTACTCGGCTGAATGACCAGTGAAAAAAATGAAAAAATAGTCAGCGGAGACCAATATTTCATTTACATTTTTAACTCAAAATATTATCAGGAATCACTGGTTAAAGTAAGTCAAGTACGTCCCTTAATACTTTGAAAATCTTTAATATATTAACCAGCCAGTTTCGGTTCAACCTTAACCTTCATCAGGGGTGTATAAAAGCATATTAAATAAATTACAGAGTTTTAAAGGTAAAATAAAAAGGAAGAGAGAAATCAAGTTTGGTGGTGGACAAGGGGGAGGTACGTAAGAGAGAGGGGGTAAAAATAGGCGTGGGAAAGGGAAAAGTGTTTATGTACTTTTTATGTTTCAATTTTTCATGACTCTAAATCTGTCAAAAATTGGTACACCTAATTCTGAATCATAAACTATTTTTAATTATTTTTAGTTAATGTTCACTCGAAAGGTAAATTTTTAACTAACGTCTCTCTAATTGTTTTATGATTATTTATTTATTGTTGTTATACGCCCGTAGGGGCGTTTACATAGATTATAAAATAATATTTTTTAAGCTATCGAGGATTACACATACATAGAATTTATACCTAAAGTTATAAAAGTGAAAAATTTTATAAAAGTGAAATTTTTTTTAAGAATATACAAGTAGTTTTTGAAGAAAAAACCACCACAAAGTTATTCTTGCGTAAAACCGTGAAATATTTTAAACAATGTAATATTTGACAATAACATAGAACAAAATATAATATTAGACATTACAATAACACATCAAATCGTAAAATATATTATACCCACGTTACAATAATTTGTAGGATTCCACAAAGTGTTGGTTTAAATTGCATTTTAGAATATAAAGGGAATCAGCGAATATATCTACAATACCACCAAACTTGTTGCCTAAATCATGCATCCTATTGGTAAGTGAGTGTGATTGATAGTTGGTTGTGTATGTGTTGCAAAAGAATGTTGTATTTTGAATTATTTGTTGTATTATGCAATGATCCTGATGCAAATATTTTATATACATATATATACATACTTTCAGCTCCACAAATCCTACAATTATAATATTCCTGCGCTAGTATTATATATTATCAGTATTATCACATGTTATCACATGAAATGTAGATATTGATTCTGACTAGATTAACATGATAATATTCAGTAGATTATTTTCTACTTATTACTAACACAATTGATAATATCATTTTTATGAAGCACATTTTGCAACATTTAATTTACTTGACGTTCGCGTACGTCGTACTAGATAATATTATTATTTAAGGCGAATTTTTCAACATGTCGTGTTGAATTTGGGATTATGCCGCTAACAATAACACTCCTTATGTAGATGGCGGTAAAGCTTAAATTCCCATTTAACAATAGTCGCCTGTTTTAATTTATGCCTGTGTAGTTTTATTTTATTTTGAGAAGTTCAGGTACAATTGAAATCTAATTGAAATCTATTATGCCTTAGCAAGGCCAATCTCAACTACAATATGGTATGTACGGATGGGGAAGCTCATGCGATTCCACTATATCTATTATGCCTTAGCAAGGCCAATCTCAACTACAATATGGTATGTACGGATGGGGAAGCTCATGCGATTCCACTATATCTATTATGCCTTAGCAAGGCCAATCTCAACTACAATATGGTATGTACGGATGGGGAAGCTCATGCGATTCCACTATAAAACCAGTCCTCATAGCACAAAGGGCAATTCTGAAAATTATACTTAGAGTACCCATCAGAACCCCTACAGACTATGTTTTTAAAGCGCTGAATTTAATGTCACTGAAACAATTATATACAAAAGATATTCTAATGTACGCATTCAAAAATCAGGATAACTTTACACAGACAAACTCGGGCCGATTCACAAGATCTACATTACAACATACATTCTACCAACCTACAACTAAAACGACTTTTGGACAAAGAAATATGGAATACTTCTCTGTAAAATTATTTAATTTACTCCCTCTTACAATGAAAACCACAAAAAAAATAACCGCCTTCAAAAGAAGCATAAAAATATGGATTATGGACATGGGAAGGAAGAAAATAGATTCAATTTTGCAACCCAACAAAGAATAATGCTTTGTTTTGTACTTTCTTTTAGATATAACTTAATAATTTCCCTTGGCAATATTCTAACATAGATTAGGTATTTACTTATAATTAAAATAATAAAACTTGTACAATGTGTCCTTAGAACGGGGTACCCCAGTTAGGACACATTTTCTCTAAAAAACTGTAAAAAAAAAAATATATGACTGAGTTGCCCGCGCATAAAACCAATTATTAGGCTGTTGAGTATCATCCCCTACATAAATATAAATAAAAAAAATAAAAAAAAAATTATTTAAATGTTTTACGATCGTTTTCCAAAGTATTTAATTTTCCACATTGTACAATAATATCATAACCGAAAAGCGGTTCGCAAGTGGAAGATTTTTAACCTTTAAGCCGCCGCTACCCGAATTTCTACCGATTTCTTATGTATCTCTCTTAAACATTTGAAATTTTTAAGCGCTAAAAAAATATATGTTATTCATATTTAGACGTTTTCCACGCCGAAACGCAAATTATATGAAATTCCCTCGATAGAAAAAAATCACAAACTCCGAAAATGCTTATAAACACGTTAATTTCACTCATTTTCAAAGTTATATGTACGAAAAAATTCACAGTGTTTCTTTAAATGCTATTTCAGATGTTCCCCAAGATACTTTTACTCTATTTTAAACGAGTCGTGTTTTTTTTCGTTATTTGTTTTTGGGGTGTTATGCCGTGTTGCGCTACCTCCTTCTTTAGCCAACGTTTCGGACATCGTTGCAGTGTCCATCATCAGGGCAGATCCGGCAGATCCGGTAGATGTGTAGGTAGATCACATCTACCGGATCTGCCGGATCTGCCCTGATGATGGACACTGCAACGATGTCCGAAACGTTGGCTAAAGAAGGAGGTAGCGCAACACGGCATAACACCCCAAAAACAAATAACGAAAATGCTTTTGGCCGTGAAAATCTTAAAACTTATCTGAGTCGTGTTTTATTAACATTTTCACATTTTTCGCTTCAATTTTATCGTTTTAAATATTAACGCGCTCTCTCCAACATTTGTAATTACATATTTTTCCATCTTCTTCTTTTTGAGCGGGGACACGGCGCCTTAAAGCGATTTTTATAGGTCTGGTTCTTTATTTTTTGCTGGGCTCATAAAAAGGCTGATATTATTTCAAATGTGTTTTACTCAGTATTTAATTAAAGCATCTAAAATATTTCTAAGCGATCTAATTTTCAAACCAAAAACATTTCTTAGTAGTGCATCGCCTAGGAAGCAACAAGCCAAAAACGTATGTATTTTTATGGTGCCTAATAACGCTACGAATACAGGTAACAAAAATAAAAATCGCTTGGCAAACGGATTCCAGAAGTCACGATTTCAAACACAAAATTAATAAATGAAACAATGTTACTTTGTTTGAACCATTTATATATTTGAGTAAAGCCGACTGGTTTCAGAACGACCGTTCCATCTTCAGGGCAAACGTATACTGATTTGACAGTTACAAATTAGTGGATGGGAACAATGTATTATTATGGTAGGGGTGGAGCCGTTGCTAGGTATTAATGAAGAGTGGGAGGGTAGGGGAACATATCCATGATTGAGCTGTAAGACAATATTTTTAAAATATTGTCTTTTTTTTAATATTGTCTTCAAATTAATAATTTCAGAAGAAGGAAAAGTTAATCAATGGAAACTGTGGCAGATAATTTTGGCCATGAAATTATATTTTAAAAAATTAGTTTCTAATACGCGTTCATACATTTTTAATGAAAAATACATTTTTTAGAAGTTTACGTTTATATTTTTTATAAAATAATTAACAATTTTATTGTAATTCTACTCAAGCGAAACGCTAGTAAAAGCTTCACTTTATCCAACGCATATTTTTTTATATCTGTAATGTAAACCAATTCGTAGTAAAGATTAATCTAAAGTAAAGATTTAGCATTATGCTCCCCCTTAAACAATTTTCATATCTTTTTAATATTTTATTTGGTGCCTTGAATTGGAATTTGAGTTTGCTCCATATATTTCCGGTGCAAAGTAAATATAAAATGATGTTAGATATTTCTTATTTGATTATTTATATAGATGTGGATACTACAATCTACATCTTCTCTTGGATTCTGCAAGATTGGTCAGAACAGATAGAAATCAATACACAATCTAAATAATCAAAAAATCAATCGATTGACACTTTTCACAATTCAAAATTAACTTTTTTAACAACCAAATTTACCACTGTAATTATTTTTAAGCATTTCATTTCTCCTTTTTCAATATCGATCATATAAAAAGCGAATACTGGGAAACTGACTCAAAAACCTAGGTAAGTAATCTACTTAGATGGAATGTTTTTAAAAATTATGCATTTTTATTTTTAGGTGAGCCGACAACTCAGAATGAACTCAACTCAACACCTCCTTTGAAAAGACATTAAAAGTGATGAAAAAATATTTTTTTAAATTGGTTAATTAAGTTATGTAAGGTTATGTTTTGGTTTATTTTCATAGTTTTTAATGACTTTTCAAAGAGGTGTTGAGTTTTCAATTTAGGAGGTGGATATGGGTGCCGCCGCCATTTAAACGGAAACCATTTATTGGGTAACCAACACCCCTGCCAAGTGGTTCGCTACGTTTGGGGGCTTAGCATTGGTGCCCGGGTTCATGGGGTCAGGTTTGTCTAGGTCTTGGAGGCAGATGCGCCTGCCCATCTCTGCGTGGCAAGCCGGATCGGGATGGTTGAGGGAGATCTTTTGACCTCTCCAGCCGGAATCTCGATTCATCACCTTGCACCGCAGTGGGAAGGATGGATTCATAGATACCCCTAGTAGGACCCCTAGCCCCCATACCTTTTTCCTTCCTAGAATTTCATCTCCTTCCTTTTCCTGAAAAGACCCTCTAGACAGCATCCCCAAAGATGACATAGATGCCTCCTGTGTGGAGCTAACGTAAGAAAAAAGTTGAGTCGATTCTGAGTTGTCATGGAACCGTATTTTTAAGCCTGGGAAATGTACTCCAAAACAAGGGTTAGAAACCTACATAGCTAAAAATAGCCAAAACAAGGGTTAGAAACCTACATAGCTAAAAATAGCCAAAACAAGGGTTAGAAACCTACATAGCTAAAAATGATTTATGTAAGAAGAAGAATTTCTATTTTTAAGACCGGAAAATTGACTCCAAAATCACTAAAATCACGAGCGCCACTGGTTCTTTATAGTCTAAAATTTAAAATGTTTCTGATTTTAATAAAAATGAATAATATTTTTTTTATTAAAAGACAAATAACTTTGTTTACATCACTTTATTTTTTATACACAATCTACATGTTTCGTGAACAATGTTCACATCATCAGGAGGGATGTACAATGTACAATGTACACTGAAGTCAAGATAATTTACTCCTGATGATGTGAACATTGTTCACGAAACATGTAGATTGTGTATAAAAAATAATGTGACATAAACAAAGTTATTTGTCTTATAATAAAATGAATGATGCCATCACAAAGTGAAAACCTTTCAGAAGAAGTTTTCTTCGATAAATTAATATATTTTTAATCTTTCTACTATGGTATTGATGTGTAATATCCACTTTATGTTACTAGAATCAATGATTACGTAGGTGAAATGTTCTGTTAAGTATTAAGCATTACGTATTTGTATTTTTCACAAGACGATTGTTCATGAAGTGTAAATAAAGACACTTTAAATTTTATCACAGTTCAATTCCTTTCATCCCTGTAAACTTCAGACCACCAAACGAGAGGCTGAAGAGAAAAGTGTGGCACTATAGGTCAGCAGATTGGTTCGGTCTGCGGGCACATTTTAATGCTTTCCCATGGTCAGCTGTCTGTTTTCGGACTTCGGATCCCTCAAGATGTGCCCAGGAAATTGGTGAGGTCATCACATCCGCGATGGATGGCTTCATCCAATCTACTGTTAAGGAAACTGGTGTAGGCTCAAAGCCGTGGTTCAGTCGACAATGCGCTGAAGCAGTGCGACGAAAAAACGCGGCTTACCGAGCCTACAACACATCTAGAACATCCGAAGACAGAACAGCTTACAACAAAATGGCAAAGGAAACCAAGAGAATCATAAATAGGTCAAAATTCGAGCACGACCAGCAGATCAGCAGAAAGCTGACTGCATGCCCGCATGGCAGCAGGCAATTCTGGTCGCTTGCGGGCTCAATAGGTCGCAATTTCTGCAAATCCAGTCTGCCACCTCTTACCAGACCTGACGGCTCACTAGCAAACACCGCCACCGAAAAGGCTAACTTACTAGGTAAAATGTTTGCGGATAACTCAACCCTCGATGACCAAGGTGCTGTCCCGACGTCGGTTCCTCACTGCGGTTTTCGTATGAAAAAGCTGAGGATCCGGCATCGGGAAGTACTCCATGTTTTACGAGGGCTTGATGTTAATAAAGCTAGTGGGCCTGACGGAATACCTGCCCTGGTACTGCAAAGGTGCGCTGCAGAAATAGCTCCAATTTTGACGAAGCTTTTCAAACTGTCCCTGAAGACTGGCTCTGTGCCCTCTGGTTGGAAAAAAGCGGTTATCCATCCTATTCCAAAAAAGGGTGACCGCTCCAACCCGGCCAACTACCGCCCCATAGCGATCACATCAGTTCTGTCTAAGGTGATGGAACGTGTGATCAACGACAAACTGCTCACATACCTCGAGAAGAACAAAATTATTAACGACCGTCAATACGGATTCCGGCGGAACCGCTCGTGCGGTGATCTTCTCGCGTATGTGACGCATGTTTGGGGGCGATGCCTGGAACGTTTCGGTGAGACCCAAACGGTTGCACTGGACATATCCAAGGCCTTTGAGCGGGTTTGGCACCGAGGACTTGTCAACAAACTGCATTCTTACGGACTTCCCGCATCCTTGTGTACGTGGATTGCCGACTTCTTGAGGGAGAGGTCGATTCAGACGGTAGTCGATGGTTTCACCTCTTCCTCTCACTCGATAAATGCTGGCGTCCCGCAGGGATCGGTTCTGTCTCCAACTCTGTTTTTGTTGCACATCAACGACCTTTTGTCATGTGCACCAATTCACTGCTACGCGGATGACAGTACAGTTCATGATAGCTTTTTGTTTGACAAGCCCCCAAAGGGCTCACAAACTCCAACAGCTCGTAAGGCTTTGAAGCAAAGAATGGACGGTTAAATCGAGAGTGTTTTCTCTTGGGGTAAAAATAATCTCGTTGAATTTAATGTTTCAAAGACCCAATCTTGTCTGATTACGTCTAAAAGGGATCGCAACGAAAATCTAGTCTCTTTCAACGGAAGCAATCTTCCGAACAGGCCCTCCATTGATTTGCTTGGTGTAACCCTAAGTGACCAGCTCAGGTATGGGGGCTCCATCGAAGCCAGAGTAAAGTTAGCCTCCCAAAAACTGGGCGTACTGTACAGGGCCCGCAGATACTTTAAAAGTACACAACTGCTAACCCTGTACAAATCGCAAGTGCGCCCCACGGTTGAATTTGGCAGCCACCTCTGGTCTGGAGCTCCAAAATACCTGAAAAATACCCTCGACTCCGTGCAGAAACGGGCGGTCCGTTTGATAGATTCTCCCATCTTAACAGACGGATTGTAATCTTTAGAGCACAGGCGTCGGGTGGGAATGCTATCCTTGTTCTACCGGTATTACAATGGAAGATGCTCCGAGGAACTAGCATCATTGATCCCTTCGGCACCGGTGCATAGTCGGGAAACACGCCAAACGCGTGCCCAACATTTGTACACAGTTGACATTAGTCACATGAGAACGGGTCGTTTCTTCGACTCGTTCTTATGTTCAACAGCTCGGCTGTGGAATGATTTGCCGGCCTCTGTGTTTCCTCCTTCCTACAACATGGGTCTCTTCAAGACCAATGTTCATTCCTTCCTCTCCTCAAAAAGACCCTCCACACAGCATCCCAGATGACATAGGCCCTGAGGGAAATTATTTTCCTCAGGGCCTCCTGTGTGGAGTTAATGTAAAAAAAAAAAAAAAATATTTTTAAGCATTTTTTTTATAAGAAAACTCTCTTTTCTAACTTTTGGGGGTTATTCCCATCAATGTAATATATCAATGAAGAAAACAATAATAATCTAAACGAAAATATGAAATAGAATAAGACACAGAAAAACAGAATTAGAATTAGAAAACAGATTATCTTTTACTCTTTTTCTGTGTCTTGTTCTCTTTCACATTTACGTTTAGATTATTATTGTTATCTTCTTCTTCAATGATACATTTTTAAGCTTTTCAAAACCTGACAAAAAAAAACGTAAATCGAGAACTGACTCAAAAACCTCTAAATGCCGGATTTTCAGTAAACTCAGAAATGTTACAAGTCGGATTGCGACTGAAACACCATCCCTAAATAACCCAACAGTGGTTAACCAAACCTAACCTAACAGAAGTAATAATGTATAGGACAATTTTTAAAGGATTGTTATTGACACACATATTATTAAATTACACTTTTCACACACTATATTTATTATAAACTGAGATTAAATTAACGTAGAACTTCTAGATAACAGGGGAGAATGATAATTTTGAACATTAAGTTTAACACTTTTTATGAAAGCGCTCTTATGAAGTTAAGAGTATTATATTAGCTCGAGTGAAATTTTTGTTTAGGAATTGTTATACAATAGTGTTGTATGAAAATTGATATGATTTTTACTCGATCGGTTCGTTGCGTTTGTCGCGGGCGGCCGACACGGTGGTACTACTCGACTACTCACTTCTCGTAGCTCGTAGGTATCGCAACAGAGATAATATTTTATGAATATGAATTATCGGCCTCGCAAAATATTATGAGTGCCTGGCATCGAATTAGCATCATCTAGACAGGTCATGTGAACCTTACCAAATATATTGGTTTAAGAAAACATGAATAAAAAATACAAGTGTAGAGTGCACACGCGGTTGAAGTGAAACATTCAGAAAGCTAAAGTAGACCAGAGTGCGAAAGTTAGGAAGCACCGCACAAAGAGGAGGCTGATTATTCTATCTCAATCTCTCACAGGCTAAATCCTGTAGATGTATGTGTTTGTCTCTTTTTAGTGTCGCTATTTTTCGTTTCATCGAGTTTCAAATCACAGCTCTGTCCATGGTAGCCCCATCCTCTCCTCACACAGTTTCTAGAGTTGCCTCGCCCAACTGTGTCTGGGGCGGCCCACAAAATCGGCGGCCTAAAAAATATATATGTATCGATTAAAGTAACAAACAAATATGTCACGCAAAAAATTACAACACTTTTGCCACAAAATGAACAGGTCTTCGCCGGTTTTGCCTGGATTCTTAGAAGCTTTTACAGCAAGTTCACATCAATATGAGGAGTTGTATTACGAAATTACTTTTAGATGGTGTTATTTTTAGATTGAAATTAGATGAGAGGGCTTATCCATTGTTATTATATATCGATGGTGCCGATATATGGATAGCAGAGAGCAGTGGAGTGGCAGACTATTGCTTAGTTCTACATATTCACATACGGCACATCAACACAAGGAATGAATCGGATAAGAACTCAGATTAGATTTATTCAAAGCGGGGTTTCATGTAAGCGGATTTGTAAATCCGCGGTTTTATCTGTGGTTTATCTGTCACGTCATATTTCTATGGATATCAAGCACAATAAAGATTTAAAATTAATGGAACATTTTAGCAAATCTCTCGCCGACTGCCGACGTGAGTGCACGTCTTCGACGGCTGTTCCGCGTTCGCATTGAGTTTGGTTGAACTTTCTGTGACTTCTTCTCAGAATCTAAAAGATGGTCGATTTCCTGCCGCTGTGCTAATAACATATAATATGTATGCATTGCCCGCGCCGAAACGCAAATTATATAAAATTCCCTCGATAGAAAAAAATCGCAAAGTATGCTCCAAAAATTAGTTATTTTACAAGTTATATGTATGAAAAAATTCACAGTGTTTCTTTAAATGCTGTTTAAGATAATGTCCGCGTGATTTTTGCTCTATTTTAAACGAGTCGTGTTTTATTAAACATTTTCGCAATTTTCGCATCGATTTTGTCGCTGTAAATGTTAGCGCTCTCCTCTAACATTCGTAATTTCGTATCTCTCCATCTTTTTCTTTTCGGGCCCGGTTGCAGAGCCCTAAGGGCCCGCTACCCGAATTACTACCGATTTCTTAAAAATCTCCCTTAAACACGTTAAGTTTTGAAGCTCTTAAAAAATATATGTCATTCTTGAAGATAATATGTATGCATTGCCCGCGCCGAAACGCAAATTATATAAAATTCCCTCGATAGAAAAAAAAATAGCAAAGTATGCTCCAAAAATTATTTTAAACACGTTTGTTCCAGTTATTTTACAAGTTATATATGTATGAAAAAAATCACAGTGTTTCATTAATTGCTGTTTAAGACAATGCCTGCGAGATTTTTGCTCTATTTTAAACGAGTCGTGTTTTATTAAACATTTTCGCAATTTTCGCATCGATTTGTGGCTGTAAATGTTAGCGCTCTCCTCTAATATCTATTGTCTTTTTCTTTTCGAGCTTGGGGTGACTTATGGCAGAGGTGTTGGTTATTCAATAAATGGTTCCCGGGGCGACGATACCCGTACCCGCCTCCCAAAGTGAGTAAATTAATCCTTTAATTAGTAAAACTTTAAAGTAAATGAATGTTTTTTAACCAAAATGACAAACAATAACAGTAAAAACCGTTTCTTCACCAAACAGAAATCATTAAAAAAGCATTGTCTCTTTGTTGGTTCGATGTTTGCAAATAAAGTACTTTAAAAAAAACAAGTAATACATTTTATTATGTTATAATTCATAATCACGTAGCGAGCGAGTTCCGGTGAATGTTGAATTTTACGGTTGCCATTCCAGTTAAAAATTCGTATAAAAAAAGTACACAATACTTTTGCAATATCGGTTTATTTGCACTGGCAATCTTATCTGCCGGGTACTTGATGATAAATTAAATCATGTATTCCCGCGTTTAGTCTACATATAAATAAATAGTTAATCAACGGCAGAATGAATAGGGGGGGATATGTAATGTAGAATCAGGTAAATGTAATACTTATCTATTTATTTTGTTAGTGATATAGCGATAAAAAAAAAACAATGTCATCAATGGATCTAGAAAAATATTTTTGATGATAAAAGTGACTCCCAGGTCTGAATAAATGGAGATTTGAAAAAATCAAAAGCTCTGTGATTTCATTATTTTATTAATCTCATTCAAAAGCACAATGACTAACACCTCCAAATTCCTAAAATAAAAACAATGTTTTTTCAAAATGACGTAAAAATACCTCGCACCCGAAAATTAATAATATTTGGATGATTTTTATAGCGCTGTTTTTGCGAAAAACCATCTTGATGGTGCTTTATAACCAATACATACGTAGGTGTGGTTTCTTTCTCTAGGTTTCCAAAAGTTTAACCTTAAGTAGTACACTTTCGCTCAGAACGGAAAAAGCTTTATGCTAGCCAAGTCGAGCCTAATGCTGATATGCACTTACTTTAACCAGTGATTCGGGACATTATTTGGAGTTAAAAATGGTCTCCGGTGACATTTTTGATGTTTTTTTTTTCATCTTAAAAAAAATCAGTAGATATCGGAGAGATGGGGTCGGGGTGACGGGTTGGGCGGTTACTCGGTTAAGTGACCAGTGATGACACGTGAGAGAATTTTGTTGTTTGGTTTTGAAGATAAAAAAAAACACAACAAGGGCCACCCGAGATTAAAACTTCGTTTACATTTTGAACCCGAAATAATGCCAGGACTCACTGATTAAAGTTAGGTACATCCCTTAACACCGTGTATAGGTTAGGTTAGGTTTGCACAAACGAAAGTTAATTTTATTTGATTAATTTGTGTTATTTCACAATTATTTCATTTAAAATAATACATAGTACATTTGCGGCACGTTGCAGAGTGAAAGATACTCTCAGTACCGCCCTGGCGAAAGACCACCATTCACAATTGAAACGTTGTTCGAAATGGCTTTAGCCGTGTTTTGTGACCAGATCTCCCTGCCTTCCTCTTCACCATCTCCTATACTCCCCACTACCTTCAGCCTCACATTTAATAGGACATATTATAAAAAAATTAATTAACATTTAGTGCGGGGAAACAGATTCGGAACTCCATATTTCCACATAATACTCTCTCAATTAGTGTCTCAGCAAATGCGTTCAAATAAAAATCTAGGTAATTGAAGAAGAAGATAACAATAATAATCTAAACGAAAATATGAAAGAGAACAAGACACAGAAAAAGATAATGGTTGCAAATGGGACCCGAACCCAGAACCTCTATCCGGGACGTGCGTTTACCAATTTCGCCATTGCCACCTAGTATCAAACCGTCGTATACACGCTTAGACTATTATTGTTATCTTCTTCTTCTACGATATATTACATTGATGGGAATAACCTTCAAACGTTATAAAAAGAGAGATTTTCTTATTAAAAAAAAATGAAAAATCTAGGTGTTTAATCCGTTATTTTCTTTTCATTATTTTTAAATTGGCTCGCAAATTAATTATTAAGATATTTTTAATACATTCTGTAAGTAAGGCCTATCTTTATTTATAAACAAATATGTTTTGTTTAATTTATCAACAATTATAATCTGACCTCGAAACCGTACGGCACTAAATTATACTACTGTTATAACACAAACAGCCAAAAATTATTCTTTATGTACTTTGGACAAATGAACATTCTTTTACAAAAATGTCGAAATAACTAAAGAACGTAAACAAGACTGGAAAACACCTGTCATTGATATGGATGTGTTTAGGAAGCGTGTAATTCGCCGAAGGTGTTGACTAGCGGTTTGTTTGCTGTGCCTTGTTATTAGATCAACTAATAGATTTGATGTTATCAAGGGTATAATATCACAGATGATAAAGTTCATTTTGTTTGTTGGTAAAACGTAGTTTTTGGTTTATACTAAAAATTTACGAATTTATTATGGCTGCGCGGCGCACAGTGATTCGTTTCATACATGCTAGACCAGTGGTTCCCAACCTTTTCTTGACCAAGGACCACTTGTACGTTTATTTTTTCGACAGGGACCACAAGCAGTGGCGTTGCGAGGGTGGAGGCGCCCCGGGTGCTACCCGACCGAGTTTCACCCCCTAGACCACAATTCTCTACCTAAGCCCCCCCCCCCCTTCCCCTCCCCCAGGACGGACACCTCGTTATCCGCCCTATCCGTCCCAGGTGCCACCCACGCTGCTTGTGGTCAGTGGCGTAGGCTAGCATGGGTGGCACCCGGGACGGATGGCAAAACGGGAGGGGCGTAATGGGGTAGGGTAGGACGGGTTCTAGCAGAATATTTACCACAGCGGGATGAGGAGGTAGAACGGGGTAGGATGGGGTGGAGCGAAACGGAATATCATAATGGCCACTGACCACAAGGTAGAATAATGATAAACTGAATATTGTCCCGATTTTTTTTAATTCAGACTTCTCGACTAGGGACCGCGGACCACCTTCTAGCCTCTTGGTCTCTTCTCACCTCTAGACCACTGGTTGGGAAACCCTGTGCTAGACGCTAAAAACTCTATTAAATAATTTTGAACCCTCTATTGAGGTGTAGTCAACACTAATTTAATGAAAATTTGTGTTAAAATGATTAATATTTTTTTCTTTTCGTTTTTTTTTATTATTTTTTTTATCATTTTTTTATAATTTTTAAATAATGTGTTAATAGAGTATTTGAGGTTTATAATAAAACAATTATATGTAAAAATTAAAAAAAAAAAGTGTATTTTGAGTGTAATAAATTGCAAAAATTACGCTCAAATTAAGGCTTATTTTTAAAGATATAAGCCTTATTTGGTTTTTTAACTTTTTTCACCACTTGCACTGAGCTTATCAAGTTCAAATGTACTTAAAATTTTGATAAACAGTCCCTCAAGCCTTTTTTCTTCGGCAAACTCTTCCATGTCACGAACAATTCGTTAAATGTACAACACGTAAACTGAAAAAATAGTAATAATGTGGATTGGTCTGGGTTAATATCGAAACTGATATGAATAGAATATTAGTTGCAATATTTAAAAAAAAAAAATTTTTTTTTGATATACTCTCTGAGATAAACTCTCGAGAAGTTAGAAATTTAACATTTTTTAGGTAAAAAAAACACAATACTTATTTATTATTTAAAAAACAACCAAAATTATTTAAACTTAAGTATTAAATAAACACTTTAAAACATACCTTCCAAAGTAGCCTCCATTTTACAGAATTGAAAAAAAAAAAACACTTTTTAAACGAAGTACACAATTTTAAACGTCGAGCTGCAACGAGCGAATAAATGCAAATGATAATTTCAAAACAGATTATCCGACTTTAGGCCTCTGGTATGAGTAAATGCGTGCACTAATCACCACAATTAAGCATGCATTTATTATCCTGTCTATCTGGTAATGTCGCCATGACGTCGTTGTTTGGGAATTCAAAAGTGACTTATTAGAGTCTAGCTTGTATGAAACGAATCACTGTGCGGCGTCGCGGACGGGACGCGCGTGGTGGCTATCAGTAGCTAATTGAGTTGCAATGGAGCTTTTCACGAGAGAACGTGTAAATTTTTTACAATAAATTCTATTTTCATTTAAATGGGCACATAAATAAACAAAATTGTTGTTAGTGGGCAGCAAAAATCCAAAATCGAAACAAGAAAAGCTCCTACATTCGCCAAAAGACACAGTTTAGGCAGTAATTTCATCCCATGGAATCATCGGTCCTTTGAAAACCACCGAGGAGAATCTGTGACCATGAATTCAGACCGGTACACAACAATGTTACGTGATTTTTTCTATCCGCAGCTGCAACAATTTGAAGGTTATAACACTAGGACATGGTTTCAACAAGATGCCAAATTTCTAACTAGTCAATGGCAGTTGTAAACGAGATGTTCCCAGGAAAAGTGATATCGCGCTGAGGGGATATTCCATGGCCTCCCAGGAAACCAGACTTAACTCCCCTTGACTTCTTTCTATGGGGATACTTGAAAAGTCGAGCATACATAGGGAAACCAACATCAATTGCCCAATTGAAAGAAATCATCAGAATTTCCATCTCTTTCACTCATTATTTTATTTTCTTATAGACATATATAATTCCATGGGTGTAGTGGGGCAAAGTGTGCGTCGGTGCAAGTGTTGTGCAAAGTGGCGCAAAGTGTGGGTGTAGTGGGGCAAAGTGGGGCAAAGTGGGGCGTTTTTCCTACCCTGTTAGCCGATGTATGACCTCTGGGATTGTTGACTGAGTTGCGTTTTCAAATTTACTACTCTTCATCGGATTGTTTTTCTCTTTTCCGTTCATATTCTTTTCATTCATAGAGCTTAAAGCATGAATATGTTGTAGAAGCCTTCTTTTTTCGGTACCTACTCTAAATTTTTTTATTTTTTGTCGTGTCTGCATGTATTTAGTTACGAATAATATAATAAGTCCTGACGAAGCTTGAGCTAAGCGCAAACAATATTAATAATAAAAAAGTGGTGTACTACAAAGTGTATTTCTTCATTTAATATAATTTAACGATGATCGTATATAGACCGGTCAGTAGCTGAGTTGGCATCACGTTTGTGTCTCACCCATGCGTCCCGTGTTCGATCCCTCGGCTGGCTAAGTCCTCTATCACGAAACAAGCAACATTTTCCGCTTACTTTGGTGGTGGTAGGAGATTTTAGAATATTTTTGGTTTATTCGTAACCGTGGCGAATGTTTGTCTTTCTTTAAAAAAATAAAAATAATATATTTAAGGAGGAAGTTTGGGAGCCTATCAGTAGCAAGTAGACGACACCTGACCATAATAACTGCACAATAAAAGAAGATTAATGATGGAGGTTGAATTAAGACAATCCTGCACTTTTGGATTTGTGTAAATATGATTGATCCGAAACAGTGGGCGTGATGTCACCCACTGACTTTTAGTCAACCCAAACGAAAATTGTTATTAATTATGTTGTTCACCCGTCATAATTAGATTATGTACAGTCTGTCAAATAAGAGTAGAAAACATAGGAGGGCGCCACTGTAGTTCAAATGGCCATACTAAACATAAAACTCATGGTGTTGATGTAAAGCTGTGTAACCTACATTTGTATAAAAAATTAAAAAGGCTTAAAAGTGAAAAAAAAAAATTCATTACAATATAGCTACCCACTGATCTCAAAATTAGAATTGCGTATAGGTATATTATTATTATACCTTCGCAATTTTGTGTTAACATAATGAAGAAAAACCATATTGTAATGAAATATAAAGCACAGTTTAGAGATTGCTCATATTTATTTAATACTAGCGTTATCCGGGCTTTAGATCGTGTCTCTATTTTTAGATCTGAATATATTTAACTCATTCAGATCTAAAAGTAGTGTAACTAAAATCACCGTTGTGATTCTTTATTTCTATCTACTGTTAAATTCAAATTTATGTTAAATTAAATGAAAGCAAATCGCTTTATAAATCACCGTTTTATCAAATTTATGTCATGAACAAAAAATGTTTTTTAAAATGTGGTTTACTGTGTTCTATACATTTAGTGACTTTGCACTTTAAAAGAATATTTGACAGTTAAATTGGTGTTGCCAGCATACAAATTTTGTAGTTCAATTTTTTTATTATTATAAGCAATAATTATCAGCCTGAAACACTCATCAACATTGAAAAATCTTCCGAGAAAAGATACTTGCCGCCAACGGGACTTGAACCCGTGTCCTTCTGATTCCCGGTCAGCTGCTCTTGACCACTGGGCTATGCTAATATAATAAGCAGTAATTGTTGAATGAAACACTAGTATATATTGAATTATTTGGCGGGTATTTGATAAGCCCCATAGCTCAGTGGTCAAGAGCAGCTGACCGGCAATCAGAAGGACACGGGTTCAAGTCCCTTTGGCGGCAAGTATTTTTTCTCGGAAGATTTTTCAATGTTGATGAGTGTTTCAGGCTGATAATTATTGCTTATAATAATTGTTACCCTTTGTGCTATGCATAAAAATCTTGTCTAAACGTTAGTTTATAAATTAAAAGTAATAATCAATTTTTTTATATTTTCTACTCTTATTTGACAGACTCTAGCTATATGTTTTTTTTAAATAAGCGTGATAGAAAAGTCTTTTTTCACGTTAGCTCCACTTCTCTTCTTCTCGTGCCCTGTCCGTTAAACGGACGATGGCTATCATGTTGACTATGCGGACTTTATTTATTAGGGCCCGGAACAGCTCTATAATAGACTGGCCAAACCACTGTCTCAGGTTTTTCAGTCATGATGTTCTCCTTCTTCCAGGGCCCCGCCTTCCGGCAATCTTTCCCTGCATTATGAGAAGCAAGTTCTCGTACTTCCCTGGATGACTCCTCACATGTCCTAGATATTGAAGTTTACGGATTTTTATTGTTTTAATAACTTCGTTTTCTTTATTCATCCGAACCATACATCTACATTCGTAACTCTGTCCATCCAGCTTCTTTTGAGAATTCTTAGTTAGCTCCACACAGGAAATAAACTGTCAA
This sequence comes from Limnephilus rhombicus, assembly GCA_929108145.2. NCBI lineage: Eukaryota > Metazoa > Arthropoda > Insecta > Trichoptera > Limnephilidae > Limnephilus > Limnephilus rhombicus. The sequence continues at coordinate 12,446,064 of OV815291.1, forward strand.
AAGAAGCGAAGCAAGCAGTCCACAATGGAGTGCTGGTAGCTCTACCTAATGTATGGCAATGAGGCATGGAACTGGCAGAGTAAGGATGAAAGTAGACTGAATGCTGTTGAAAAGAGATCCCTGAGGCGTATGTGTGGTAAAACCATGTATGATCGGGTGAGAAATGTGGAGATCTGCAAATAATGCAAGGCTGGCGTAAGAAAGTGACCCTCAGATGGTTGGGGCACGAAGAGCGAATCAACGAAGAAAGTAGTGTAAGAAGAATATACCCGTATGACGCAAATGTGAATGGTAGACGAAGTCGGGACGCCCGAGGAAGACACGGCAGGATCAAGTGAATCAGATTATTATAGCTCCAAAAATGTATAATTTACTATGTACAACCTTTAAAGAGACCACATGTCAAAATCTTCAATCTTATAAAAAATAAACCAAAACTTGGCTAAAAAACACTGAAATATATATTTTTTTCTTATAATTTTTAACAAAGCCATTAATTGTATCTATTATTAGACAGCTTTTTGAGTAGATATATTATATTGATTAATTGCACTTGTATCTAACATTCATTCTTATAAAACTTTCACAAATGCGATAATAACAGTGCAGACTGTTATTATGTTGTAGTTTTCAATTGCAATTATTCAGTTACTTACCATTTACATTTTATGCTTAATTTATATATACTTAAATTTATTAATTTATATATACTTAAAATCTTACCTTCAACCATAGAAATAAAAATAAAAATCAATAACATACCCACGCACATACATCCTTTGTGGGATTTTTTGTTCATACATTTATTGTATTAAGCTTTTTTATTTTAATGAAAAGACAAATAACTTTGTTTACATCACTTTTATTTATATAATTTTTTTTTAAGTTAACTTCCCGCAGGAGGCCCCGAGGAAAATAATTTCCCTCAGGGCCTATGTCATCTGGGATGCTGTGTGGAGGGTCTTTTTGAGGAGAGGAAGGAATGAACATTGGTCTTGAAGAGACCCATGTTGTAGGAAGGAGGAAACACAGAGGCCGGCAAATCATTCCACAGCCGAGCTGTTGAATACAAGAACGAGTCGAAGAAACGACCCGTTCTCATGTGGCAAATGTCAACCGTGTACAAATGTTGGGCACGCGTTTGGCGTGTTTCCCGACTATGCACCGGTGCCGAAGGGATCAATGATGCTAGTTCCTCGGAGCATCTTCCATTGTAATACCGGTAGAACAAGGATAGCATTCCCACCCGACGCCTGTGCTCTAAAGATTGCAATCCGTCTGTTAAGATGGGAGAATCTATCAAACGGACCGCCCGTTTCTGCACAAAGTCGAGGGTATTTTTCATGTATTTTGGAGCTCCAGACCAGAGGTGGCTGCCAAATTCAACCGTGGGGCGCACTTGTGATTTGTACAGGGTTAGCAGTTGTGTACTATTAAAGTATCTGCGGGCCCTGTACAGTACGCCCAGTTTCTGTGAGGCTAACTTTACTCTGGCTTCGATGGAGCCCCCATACCTGAGCTGGTCACTTAGGGTTACACCAAGCATTTCAATGGAGGGCCTGTTCGGAAGATTGCTTCCGTTGAAAGAGACTAGATTTTCATTTCGATCCCTTTTAGACGTAATCAGACAAGATTGGGTCTTTGAAACATTAAATTCAACGAGATTATTTTTACCCCAAGAGAACACACTCTCGAGGTAACCGTCCATTCTTTGCTTCAAAGCCCTACGAGCTGTTGGAGTTTGTGAGCCCTATGGGGGCTTGTCAAACAAAAAGCTATCATGAACTGTACTGTCATCCACGTAACAGTGAATTGGTGCACATGACAAAAGGTCGTTGATGTGCAACAAAAACAAAGTCGGAGACAGAACCGATCCCTGCGGGATGCCAGCAATACCTACAATCAACACGTTTCGTAAACGATGTTAACATCATCAATCATCAGCATCAAATGTATACTAAACTTTAAACATAGATCACATAAGGGAGGAAAGGGTAGAAGGGAGGGGAAGGGGTAAGAGTGGGGAAGTTTATTAAAAAGCGTTTTTATAAACTTCTCATTATTTTTTATATGTATTGTATAAAAAAAATTCAATAAAAAAAAGATACTTGAGTCAGGCCATGTCAAGAGTCAGAATAATAGAAGTGTATGTATGAATGTGAATTGGCAAATAGTGTGCCAAGATCGAGTTGTTTGGTGGTCCACTGGTCAAACAACTGGTTAGCTAGTTAGTTAGCTCCACACAGGAGGCTTTGAGGAAATTAATTTCCTACCGTCTTTTCTGTACAGGGTATGATCATAAGAACATCTATCTTTCTTTAATTCTTATTTAAGCAATAGAAAACAAAGAGTTAAAATAAATAACATTGAGTCTATTATTATTGAAGTAACATCCGGCGTACCGCAAGGAGCACATTTAGCCCCGCTTCTCTTCAACTTGTTTATAAATGACATTATTCGTATTTTCTCTCACACACGCTTTTGGCTTTTTGCTGATGACAATAAGATCCTAAAAATAATCAAAAACTACCATGACTGCCTTCTTTTCCAATCAGATATTGACTCTTTCAATGACTGGTGTAAAATTAATTGCTTGGAACTAAATGTCGATAAGTGCAAAATTATGTCCTTCTACAGATCTAAAAATCCGATTGTTTTCGAATACAAATTAAATAATTGCCTAACAACTGTTCAATCTATTAAAGATCTTGGTGTCTCTCTTGATAGCAAGCTTTCTTTCCGGGAACATATAAATATGATTGTTAATAAATCTCTCAAGCTACTTGGTTTTATCACTAGAACCACTTCTGACTTCAAAAACATAAATACCCTAAGAACTCTTTACTGCTTCTTGGTTCGCCCCCATCTTGAATATGCTTGTATTATATGGTCTCCTTTTTATGCTGTCCATATTCGTCATATTGAATCCGTTCAACATCGGTTCCTAAAGGGAATTGCTTGGAGGCTAGGATTAGAGCGAGGCAATTACTCGTATGCTGAAATTGAACAAACTCTAAACCTTTCTCCTTTAGAAGACCGTCGGATAAAATCTGATCTCATTTGTTTCTTCAAAATTATTAACTGTTTAATCGACTCGCCTACATTACTACAACTCATCACATTTAATATACCTTCTCGTAGACTCAGAAATAAAGACCTGCTTTTCCTCAATCAGCACTCGACTAACTATGGTTATTACTCACCACTGTCCAGAATGTGTAGACTGGTCAACTCACATCAAGACCTTGATTTTTTTGGTATTAGCTTAAATGATTTCTGTCGCTCTTTAAACAAATGAAGATATGTAATATTCACCCTAATTTTTGCAAGGTCTTGACGTGACTTGACACTTATTTTTTCTTCTATTTTCACTGTTTGTCTTTGCTTTCATGTACCATCCGAATCCTTACATTGTTCATTTCTATACTTCGTGATACTTTGTTTTAAATTGGACGTAAGTCCGTAAATAAATAAATAAACATACAGGGCAAGACTTTCGACAAAATTTAAATACTCGGCCACTGGCTGGTTAATAATGGCTCTTAAATCAAACAATAGCGTATCATGAATTCTCTGAACAAAAATATTTTTAAATACCGTGTTCCAAATATTATGTATTTACATGCACAACAAAACCGCCTTTCCTTGATGAATGGAGATTGAAAACCTTCTGTATCAACAACGGATGATTTTATACACAACTAGCTGACCCGGCGAACTTCGTATCGCCTCAGAATCGTAAAGCTAAGTAAAATTCCGCTTTTTATTAAGTTCCATCCCAGAACTTCGTCTCATTCCTTTCCTAAAAAGACTCTCCACAAAGCATCCCCAATGATGACATAGACCCTGAGGGGAATTATTTTCCTCGGGGCCTCCTGTGCGGAACTAATGTAAAAAAAAAGATAAAAATTACACAATGAAGCAATAAGGAACTCCAGTGAAAAATATTATGGCTTTAAAAAAATATGTTCATGTAGAATGTAGACCAATTAACGCTGATTCTGAATATATAAGTTTTATTTCATAATATTAAAAGCAGAGTTTTTAAAAAATTATTAAGAAGTGCATTTTTAAACCTCTCCTCAAAACACAGCGTCAAGTTGGCATTACTGAAATGGTTAACGGTGGCGTCACTGTTAACCTGCTAACCAATTAACCGAAGTGTATCAAGATGTATTGACATTTGAAATCTTACGCCTTACGCCACGAAAGACACGCACGCCATTCAACATTTCGTGTTTTTTGGTTATTTTCATACTGTTAAAGAGATTTAGATAAATAATAGTTATTGTGTTTATTGGAAACAATATTTAGGCTCTCAACAATTAAAATTATGACGGAAAAGGGCTATATTTGAGGTTAAATATAGTCGAAAATATAGTCATAAATAGGTCATATTTGACATTTGGTTTACGGTACATCGATCGTATTTTCGAATTGTTTTTAGTATCAAGGGCTTTTTATACAAGTTATTACACAATCGTCATGATCAGTATATTATAAATACCAGTGTTTCTGTATGTGTTATACATAAAACAATGTACAGTCACGCCTGAACACAAAATTCGAGGCTTACGATGTCACTTGTATTTGCAATGAAAAAGATGATTTATTGTTTTCATATTGCACTTTGTTAAAATACAACAACAGTACCGGTGAAATGTAACATTTTACCAATGTTTTTCTATATTAAAAGCCGTTAATCTTGAATAAAAAACGCCTCGATTTCTCACACAAAAGTCATCGAGTCATCCTTTATTCCGCCATTTTCTTATATTCAAAATCAGGGATGTTCTGCCCAAAAAAATTATTTCCCTAGATTTCGAAGTGAAATTTCCCTAGAATTTGACATTTACGCAATTACCTACGTAGCCACCTGATTGTGTAACACTAATCCTGTTATATATTAATTAATATGATTAATTAATTGGGAAGATATCGGAATTTGGTAAATGTACTTATAATACTGTGCTTTTCCAAATAAAACACTTTTTGCTACGTGAAATAATAATTTAAAAGTACGAATACACTCACCACTGAATTCCAAATAAAAAAAACACTTTGCACAGTAAAAATCAACCGCAATCACCGATAAAACGGAACTTAAAAAATATATTTATTTTTTTCAGAGGTCCCATTTATCTTTTTAGATACATAATATCATTTTTAGTTGTCAGTGTTAAAAATAACATTGCATGTAAGTACATGAACAATAATTAAGATTCATAGGAATTCCAAAAAATATATATACGTATATAAAAATACATATATAAAATATATATAAAAAAATATAAATAATACCAGTAATATTGTCATATGTAATAAAAAATTTGCCAGAGTTCGAAATTTCCCTAGATTTTGTCCTGATTTCCCTTTTCCATAAAAATATTTTTCTCCCCTAGATCTAGGGAAATTTTCCTAGACATAACATCACTGATTCAAAATGACAACTTGAAAGTAAATAAACTATCGGTGGGTGAAGACGTCACACAATCCACCATAGATACGGTGCTTTTCGTGGGGTCTTGAAAAATTAAAACTTTGACAATTATTTTAACTATTAAAAGTAACTATAAAAATAAAAATAAAAGTGCAGTTATTTAAGTTTGAAGGTCTTTATTCATAAAAAAATATAAAAAATTGGACTGGAGTTCTCTATTATCGATGCGCAACTGTTAGTGTTTTGTTTTTGTCAGTGTGATGTGTATCATGTGATGGCGTTGTGTACGGATTTATATTTTTTTGATTTTCTTATTTTCCACTTACTTACGGGAATTGCGCTTCATTTTCTTTATACGTGTGAGGGAGATTTATTATAATTATTGTATTTTTCCGTTGGAGGGGTGCAAACATACGTTCACCGTTTGTCTCATTTTCGACTGTTGGCATTTGGTGTGCAAGAAAGAGGGGCAGCTTTATACGTTTCAGAACAAACGCAAAACATTCAGCGCATTGACATTTCAAATTTTTGAATTTTTGAAATTCACTCACTATTGAATATTACATTTATCACAATATTGCTGCCGCTCTTTCAAAATATGAGAATTAATCCCATACAAAATGTATGAGGAAAAGAATTTTCCTCATCATTTTTTTTCGTGAGTTTTCCGATGTTTCAATAGCTACTCTGCTATTCGAGGCGAAGACAAATCCAACTAATCAAAAATCATAAAAATCGGTCCAGACGTTATTGAGTTATAAATGGTGTTACTAACCCGACTTTGTTTTATTTATTAGATAATATCGTGTCTACATAGGACGCCTTTTCCCCGCTGGAAATTAAAAAAAAAAAAATAATGGAAACTCTCACACAATCTTAGCCGTAATATTTGTATTTATAATTTTAAAGATGTTGTTTTTGATGTGTTCATACATTTATAATGAAAAAATGCACTTTTAGTAGTTTACGTTTACATTTTTGGTAAAAAATGTACAATACGGATAATACAGAATATCCTTGTCAAAGTTCGATACACGGATAATACGGAATATTCCCTTTTTAATTAAAAGACAATCAAATATGACATTTGTCGGAAGTACCAACCTTATAAAATAAATACTCTTCAAATTAAAAATAAAACTACTTAATTCGAATCATTCCCGGTACTGCTGGTACTGGGATGAGGTTCAAGCGATTCAATAATTTAGATATATATCATATCCCAGGTTTTGAATGGTTTGTAATGCAAGCAGGGTTTGTCTGACGGGTGTGTGGAATTATTTTTATACCTTTCTTTCCAAGTTCTCCTATAATAAATACAGGTTCAATCTTGTCAATAATGCATTCACTTCATAACATGAATAAATTATTATTTTATATGGCAATAATAATTTTTCTACGATTGGCAGCATTGGTTGCCTATGAAATGTAATATAATAAATATGAATATGGCGTAGTGCGGTTCGCACAAGTGAATATAAATAAAATTAAAATGTAAAATGCATATTTTTTCGTCTCCCCCGACATAAATACTCGCTTTTCGTAATGAGTAATGATAAGGGGAGTATACATCAATTGCGTCAGCAGTTTTTCTTCCAATCTAGATCCCCCTCCCCCCTCCAAGGGGAGAGATAAATTTAAGCCACTTCGAATATTCTTTTCAAGTAATGTGAGCTTTTGCTGGACCTCCCCCCCCCCGTTTTTGAACTCACGTAATTAATGTATGCCCCAAAAGCTAAACTATTTGAATAAGAAATATTCCGTTTTAACCGAGAAGCAAAGTAAGACAAGTTTAATTTTTTTTTTTATAAAGAAATTATAATTTTATTTTAATTCTACTCAAGCGGAACGATAGTAACATCTTCACTTCATCTAACACATATTTTTTTGTATTCATAATATGAACGGACTTTTAGTAACGATTAATCTAAATTAGTATTTTCACGAGTGGTATTTTTATAATTCTTAGATAATTGCGGCGTAATCTATCTATCTACCTTCGTCTTCTATCTATCTATCTTCTATATAAATAAAAATGAATTGCCGAAATGTATGTACGCGCATAACTTTCGAACGACTGCACCAAATTGGATAATTCTTTTTTTTGTGTGTTCGTTATTGTCAGGACAAGGTTTGTATAAAACTTCTGGTGAGCTCTGGCATTATGAAATTTGTATAAAAAAATTGCTATAGGTGGCACGCGAGCTGTTTGAAAACTGAATGTATGGAATGCGGGAGGGGGGAAGGGGGAGGGGAACTCGGGTAGGGGGTTCGCAGGATGGGGGAGGGGAACCTGGGAGGGGGAGTGGGACCTGGGAGGGGAAAGGGGAATTCGGGAGGGGGATTCGCGGGACGGTAGAATGGGGGGAGTGGAATGGGAAGAGGGAAGGTGGAGGAGACGGAGTGGGAATGCGAGAGGGGAAGCGGATGCAGGAGAAGAAGGGGAGGCGGAAGGGGAATGGGACGAATGGTAAAGGACAAGCATGGAGAAACAATTTCTTTATTAAATGGCATAGCAACGCATGCCGGGTACCAGCTAGTAATATTATAAGTAAGTGGGACCGTAAAAATATAAACATTATAAATTATAATATTATGTACGTTGGGCGCCAGTGGGTGTTGTTATGAGGTGAAGCCAATTGCATATTTAAATTACCCAACAACTGTCGGTTATGACAATTATATGAGCACATAATGTGGCTGAGAAATAGGTGTACATTTCTCCGTAATGAAGTCATTAACAGAGAAATTATTTCTAGTTATTTTGCAATTTTGTTTTTTATTCAAGTGAAAACTTCTTTAGCACCATTGTGTCTTGAAACTCGATAAAACGGAAACGAGCGATACTAAAAAAAGGCAAACACATACCTACATCTATGGATCCTGCGAAAAAATTAGATATACTAATCGATGTCCTCTTCGTGTGGTGCTTCGTAGCCTATCGGCCTCATCTTTGTGCGATGCTTCGTAGAATAAAATGTAAAATAATTTTAAAACTTGGTAACAATATTATAACAAATAAACCGTACTCCTAATATATCCTACTCCTGATTCTCTGCATTCGTCTCATTCTCTCGAAGTTTATGTTCTGAAGGTTTCACTTCTACCGCGTATGAACTGCACGTGATTTTTTTTTACATAAGCTTCACACAGGATGCCCCGAGGAAAATAATGGCCTATGTCATCTTTGAGGATGCTGTATGGAGGGTCTTTTTAGGAAAGGAAGAAGAGGAAGTTCTGGGAAGGAAAAGGGTATGAGGGATGGGTAGAAATCTGGGGGCCAGTGTGTCCAGGAGTGACGGACGAATGAATCCATCCCTCCCACTGCGGTGCAAGGCAATGTTCCGTGAGAGTACGGCTGGAGAAGTCAATGGGACTCCCTCAACATTTGTCTCCTGATCCGGCTTGCCAAGCCGTTGGTGGGCAGGCGCATCCGCCGCTAAGATATGGACACACCTCACTTGATGAACCTAAGCCACCAAACGTAGCGAACCACTTGGGGTGACTAATGGCAGAGGTGTTCCAATAAATTGTTCACGGGGCAGCGGTACCCATACTCGCTTCCCAAATTAAGAAATTGTTACAGGTAAGAGAAAGGCTATTATTGGATATTCGATTACCGATTTGTAATTATTAATTTGTGAGGCGGGTATGGGTAACCCCGCCCCAGGAACCATTTATTGAATAAACAATACCTCTGCCATAGGTCACCCCAAGTGATTTGCTACGTTTGGTTCATCAGGTGAGGTGTGTCTAACTCTTGGCAATGGATGCGCCTGCCCATCAACTGCGCGGCGGACCAGATCAGTTTGGGGAGTCCCTTTGACCTCTCAAATTAGTCTATCTCCACCCATTGCTTTGCACCGCAGCCGGAGGGATGGATTCATACGTTCGTCACTCCTAGACACACCAACCCTTAGATTCCTACCCACCTCTCATACCTTTTTCCTTCCTAGAACTACATATTTTTCATTTCCTTAAAAGCACCACACCTTCCACACAGCATCTCCAAAGATGACATAGGCCCTGAAAGAATTTTTTTTTTCAGTGTAGGGTTAATGTAAAAAAAGAAGTTAAATGGAAGTACCCTAAAATAATTATTACACTACACGTGCCACGTAGGTAGTGCAATTGGTATTAAAATTTTCTTCAATAATTAAAATAAAATGCCAAATTTATAAGGAATAATCTAACTGTGAGGAATGAATCAAATTAAAGGTATCTTAAGAGGAATTAAGAGGAATCCCAATCGCCGAGAAATTTGAATGACAGGTGTTTTACCAAACTGTTGCTGTCACTGTCGCTCTTACTTCCCGAATACTGAGCGAAAGGGGATAGCTGCACCTCAGGCTGAAAATGCCTAAATAAATTCATCAAAATCGAAGTTTACATTACACATTATTCCCCTCCCAAACTTAACCCAAACTTAACCCAAACTTAACTCAAACTTAACCCAAACTTAACCGAATTTGAAGTTTGTTTTTGCAAACTAAGTGTCTAAACTTTTTTCCTTTATTTTTTAAATGAATGGTCTAGTTTGATAACTTCTGTTGGTGGTGTTCAAACGAGGCGTTTTTAACGATTTTTAAAGAGTCCTAACAATGTAACTTATAAAAAAATCCGAGTGCAGTTTACACGACGACCTCCGTAGTCCAGTGGGTAAGACTCTTGACTCACAATCCGGAGGTCGCGGGTTCGAACCCGGCATGCGCAAATAAATTTTATTTGATTAATTTGTGTTATTTCACAATTAATTCATTTAAAATAAAATATAGTATATTTGCGGCATGTTCCAGAGTGGAAGATACTATCAGTATCGCCCTGGTGTAAGACCACCATTCAGAATTGAAACGTAGCTTGAAAATGGCTTTAGCCGTGTTTGGTGACCAGATCTGAATAGCCAGGTACTTCCCAACCTTCCTCTTCCCCACCTCCTTCCCCTCTTTACTACCTTCAGCCTCACAACATACCCCAATTGGGGATGCCATAGTCTCACTGGCTCCAGACGGGAGCAGTTGAGATTCTTGTGCGGCAATCACTGTAAAAAAAAAAAACACGCGGTAGAAACGAAACTTTACCAAACCAATCTCAACCAAAACTTGAATAGTGAGGTCATAATCTAGTGGCCAATGAGCGCAGACCTAGCGTCATTTCCGTTTCATATCTCAACCAATCGTTTCATTCTTCGCAGGTGCAGTAATGCGTCATTTCCGTTTCATCCGAATTCCAATTCACTAATGGGGCTAAAGAAGTTTCACTTCAAAAATATTTGTAGTGGTTTCAAAATCTAGAGAGGAATTGGGGCATGCGTTTGTATGGACAGAACGGTTTCCTCTAAAAATGTAATTTATGAATAATGGCTGTTGATTGTTGAATTGTGAATAAAAGTCATACACACGTGGCAATGCATAACTCGGCTAAATAAATACAGTTGAGAAACTGTGATGAAACAGCTCGCAACCCCTTTTTCGTCAATACAGTCGGTAAGTGACTAATACTTCCTAGACCAGTGCTTCTTAAACTTTTCGTGATTACGGAACTCTTGTACAAATACTTAAAACAATTGAGTGTAAACCATGAAATTATGATCTCGTAAGTGTATATTGTAAATGTAAGTATCACGTAAATGTAAGCCATAACCTACAATTCGTTAATACTTGACCTCATGACCTGTACATGTACAAAATCTGCAACAACGTTATCGACTGTCCTGACCTACTGAAACTAATAAACTTCAAATTAAATTTGAAAATAGTAGTATAGTAAAAAAAATTTTTTTAAAAGGGTATAATTATTTTACCGCCTATCCGTCTCTTATTGCAGAATCACATTATGCTTGCAATGTTCCGCGGACCACCGCTTGAGAGGCTTAGCTCTAGATGATGACTGAATTAATTTAACGATAAAATAATTCAAATATTTCTGAATGTACTAGTGACAGTAACTAGTGACTAGACTAGTGCGTGGATGATCGACAACACGAAAACACCGTATCTCCGATCTAATAATGTTCTCTAAACACCACGCTTCAAGGTTTAATTGCTTTTAATTACTGGGTACAAATGTTACGTTACAGTACAGTACGTCACATATTTTTTCGGGTACTTTATCATTAAGTGATGAGAAAATCTACGGAGAGTACGGTTATGAAGATATTTCACATTTTATCAAGGAAAAGTTTGTTAAAATAAAACGACAGCTTTGTTTATATTTATAACCACGAAATTTATTTAATTATTAAGACCGACAGGTTTCTCTTAGCAATATAATCCAAATAAATGGAATTTTTCTGAATTTATCCGAAAACTATTAACTGTTTTTGAAAAACGATGATATTCTCTTACAAAAGATATTATTAGACACAAACGTTTTAAAATATAAAAATTTCGAATGCAAACATTAAAAAATGGCTTAACTTACGTTTTGTCTAACTAAACCTACGTTTAGCGAAATAACAGAAAAACACACGCACAATTTTTTTTTGACAAACGTATTATAACTATACTTTTTGTCGTTTTATAAAAAAAATTGCAGTCGAAAACTTTGGTTTCAAAGAGGCGCACATTTTAACTTTTCTTTGGTTAACTTCTTTGTTTGTTTTCTCTTCATCTACGGGAAAAGTTCCCAAAAGCGAACAAATTAGCTTTAGGGGTTTACAAACATTATAAGGGAGCAAATTAAATTAATCAAAAAATACTTTGTCTGCGCTTATACAAGAGAGACAAAAAAAATATTGCATCACGAGCCACCAAAGTTTTGCCACAAATTCCACGATTATAAAAAAATCAGATTATGCAATTCACACGCGGTAGAAGTAAAACTTTCAGAAAACTAAAGTTGACAAGAGTGACCGATTTTTTATTTAATTTTTTTTATTTTTTATTTATTAAATAATCAGTTCACATAATTTAATAATTTTGAATACATAATAAATAACATAATAAGTTTTCACTGATTTTTTCATTTAATGATGTTTCTCTTCTATAGAAGCAGACGCTTGTGATTAGAAGAGGGACGAGTATCGGGATGAAAAATATATTTTGTATCGTATAATTATGGTAGGAACTTAAAAAAAAATAGAAAAATTTAAAATTTATTCAAGTAATGAATATAATTTTATCATTTTGTTCTTTTTACATTGAATCGCTCTTTAATTGCTTTTAGTAGGCATTTATCGTCTTCGATTGTTCTTATCTTTTCGGGTAGGCTATTTAATAATAATAATAATAATTGGCTAATTTATATAGCGCCGTTTTCGTGGAAAATCACCTCAAGGGCGCTGTACAAATAATATATAAAAGAATTAATATTACTGTCTTAAAACTAAGATTTACAATTACAACTAGTGACTTACATCTAAGACTTATAGCTAGTGACTTATGACTTATGACTAAGACATAATAGATTCTAACCTAAAACTGGTGACTAATTAACACACATATTTACAATTAAGATTAGCGCCAGAAGAAGTAGGAAGTTTATACATAATATTACAATTCGAGAATTTCTCATTCTCTCGCAGGCTAAATCCTATAGATGTATGCGTTTGTCTCCTTTTAGGGTCGCTTTTTCGTTTCATCGAGTTTCAAATCACAACGGTACTTAAGAAGTTTTCACTTCCAAAAAATTATTGCATCGTCACCAAAATGTTGCCGCAAAGTCTACGATTATAAAAAATATATTATTTCCCTGTAGATACTTGTATAGCGTCAGTCACCTTATAATAGCAGAGCTATAAACCTATAACATAGTTTAATTTCAATCTTAATCTAGATAATGGAAGGTTACTTTAAGTAGTTTATGACCAGTAAATACAGAGATCGTACATAGATTACGAAATCAAAACAAATCGAAAAGTTTTGAGTCGTGTTTATGTAAATTTACGTAATACGTAGATTGTAGGCACGACATTTGCGTAGAGTTGAAATTATCGTTTTCAGGTACCTGCAGTATTCCCGAAAATAAATACCCACACACAAAACTTGATATGACATGACATTGACATGATATTGTGAATTTGTATTTTTCAAAATCTCCTACTAGTGAATCTAAGGGTCGACCGAGACAGATTTTTCGTTCTTGGCCGAGACAGAGACCGAGACCGAGAATTAATTAAAATCTCGGCCGAGGCCGAGAATAGATAAATCGAGAAAAAAAATGAAGATGTGCTATTTTTGCATAATATAATATATTTAAGAATGTAATAATAATTTGTTTTAAATAGTTTTAACAATCAAAATGATGTTGAAGCACATAAAAAGCAATTTTTCTGCGTTATCACCCTTCAAAGAGTGTCGCCTCATGGCATTATACTATACCGTACCTACTTACAACGGTCTCGGTTATGACCCAGAATCTCGGCGATTTTTCGCCGAAAACCGAGACAGAGTTCTTGGTAGAATTTGTAGCCGAGAATGCCGAGACCGAAACCGAGAGCGAGAGCTAGATCTCGGTCGACCCTTAAATGAATCCCGTCTCGAATAAAGCCTTATTGTATAACTAGCTGGTTCCCGGCATGCGTTACAATGCCATATTGAAAGAAATACATTATTTTTTCTCCCTGAATCGCCTTTCCCGTGCGTCCCCGTACCCCTCCCGCGTTCCCTTCCTAGCTAGCTTTATAAATTATAGCCTATATGTTATTCTGATGTATGCTCTATATTATTGTAAAGTTTCATTAAAATCCATTCAGTAGTTTTTGCGTGAAAGAGTAACAAACACCCATACATCCATACAACTTGAGCGTTTAAAATATTAATATGATGTGGCAAATTAGGTTCTTTACAAAATAATCGGAACTCCCGCATTCCATACCCATTACATTCATTTTTCAAACAGCTCGCGTGCCACCTATACAAGTAACAATCAAACACACGCAGTTTCGCATTTATAATATTAGTATAGATTAGTATTTTATACATATTTGAATTTTAACTATCAAAGGGATCTCCATAGTAACCTAAATAAATAACAAAATGACAGCGCACGTCAAATAATGACTTATAGTTAACAAGCAACGATTTGTTTTGCTTTTCATGGACAATAAACGTATAATAAATAATTTCATAACGCCAGAGCTTATTCATAAAGTCAGAGTTTACCATTATATACAGCCTATTTTACTCGCATATAATGTAGCTTTCTATTAGTCAAATAATTTTAAATCCATTCAATATTTTTTGCGTGAAAGAGTAACAAACACACATACATTCATACATCCATACAAACTTACTCGTTTATAATATTAGTAAGATTTGTATGACAAAGGCGGCACAGCCGTTTTTCGATCTCCGATTCATAAATGCCTTGACTTAGGTAATAGTTAATATTTATATTGTACTTAACATGTATCTACAAGTTAACTTATAATAATTGGCTCTTTCAAAAGTTCACAGGGACTGGATCAGTATGTCCTACTTAAATATCCGCATTCTCCGGCCAACATTTGCCAGCTAAATTCCTCGGAATTAAATTATTATTGAAGAAGAGGAAAATACTAATAAATCTAAACAAAACATGGAGCAGAACAAGGGAGGGTCTTTTTAGAAAGGGAAGGAGACGATGTACTGGAAAGGAAAAAGGTATGAGGGATGGGCAGGAAACAGTATGTCCAGAAGTGACGGAAATACAAATCTATCCCTTCTACTGCGGTGCAAGGCGATGTTCCGAGAGAGTCCTGCTGGAGAGGTCAAAAAGACTTCCTCAAGTAGTCTCTCCCGATCTGGCATGCCGAGCAGTTGGTGGGCAGACGTGTCTTTTTCTCAATTTGGGAGGCGGGAATGGGTCCCGCCGCCCCGGGAACCTTTATTGGATACCCAACATCTCTGCCATAGGTCACCCCAAGTGGTTCGCTACGTTTGATGATTTAGCAGGGGTGCCCGGGTTCATAGGGTGAGGTTTGTCTAGGTCTTGGAGGCGTATGACCAGGACATACTGAACCCCAGATTCCTATCCACCCCTTAAACCCTTTTCCTTCCCAGAACTCTCCTCTCCTTACTTTCCTTAAAAAACCCTCCACACAGAATCCCCAAAGATGACATAGGCCCTGAGGGAAATTATTTTCCTCAGGGCCTCCTGTGTGGAGCTCACGTAAAAAAAAAGGATCCGGACAAACCTCACCCCATGAACCCGGGCACCTCTGCTACGTCACCAAACGTAGCGAACCACTTGAGGTGAGATGGCAGAGATGGTTATCCAATAAATGGTTCCTGGGGCGGCCCAGAAAACAATTGAAAACAGGGTCTCTGTCATCTTTGGGGATGCTGTGTGCGAGATCTTTTTAGGGAAAGGGGGACATGAGGTTCTGGGATGGAAAAAGGTGTGAGAGTGGGTAGGATCTGGGGGTCAGTGTGTCCAGGAGAACGGATGTATGAATCTATTCCTCCCACTGCGGTACAAGGCGATAGTTCGATAGGGTCTGGCTGGATAGGTCAAAAGGTCTCCCTCAACCAGTCTCTCGCGATCCAATCAGCCACGCACACAAACCTTACCCCCGTGAACCTGGGCACCCCTGCCAAACGTAACCAAGTCACCAAACGTTGCGAACAACTTGGGGTGACCTGTGGCGGGTGTGTTGGTTATCCAATAAATGGTTCCCGAGGCGGCGATACGTACTGGTATGAAAGATTAACGACGAAAGTGCAAATAACAATTTACAAGCATTCATAACTAAAAAAGATAAAACAGGTAGGTTTACTAACATCCATAACAAAAAAACAGGAAGGTTTACAAACATTCATAACTAAAAAAGATAAAACAGTTAGGTTTACTAACATTCATAACAAAAAACAGGAAGGTTTACAAACATTCATAACTAAAAAAGATAAAAAAGGTAGGTTCACTAACATTCATAATAAGAAACAGGAAGTTTTACAAACATTCATAACTAAAAAAGATAAAACAGGTAGGTTTACTAACATTCATAACAAAAAACAGGAAGGTTTACAAACATTTATAACTAAAAAAGATAAAACTGTAGGTTTACAAACATCCGTAGGTACCAAAAAGCTTTAAATTATTCATTAATATATTCAAATTGACACTTGTTGGAAAAGGGCAAAACCACAACCCAAATCATTCTTCAAAACGTATCAACTAATTAGTAAAACTTTAATTTACCGCGAAAAGGAGGACCCGTCGCGTCTCCCGCTATCAAATAATCCGCTAATTGGAACTGCGCGCCGCAGGCGTTCGATTTGGCTGCCCAATCGCCCTTATAAAGCCTGGGCCAATCAGAGCCGAGCAGCGCCTGGGCGGACCTGAGACCTCGTCCATCAGACGGTGACAGAAAGAGTTAAGGCTGGGATGTAATGTCTGGGGAATTTCCCTATATATCGGGAAAAAAATCTAAAAGGAAATTTAAAAAATAACCACTTTGCAGTTCATTAACTCATTTATGATAATTTAATCTGATTTTCAGGAACTAACTAACTAACCACCACGCCGTTTTCCTCAGGGGTGGGCAGAGAGGACAAACCACCACACAACTCGGTCTTGGCACAAATTTGCTTAATTCACATTGACATACATAACCTATAATTAATTAAAAATTTCCACGGTTTAATTTTTTTTTCAAATTGCGCACCGAAAATTTGATTCATAAAGGCGTACATTTTACATGGTGGATAACTTTTGAATATAAAGCGTGGTGTTTCTCTTTTTAACACCGTTTACGCCACATTTCTCACTAAGATAGTAAGGGTGATACAACTATTACTATGAGACCTATATGAGTTGTTCCGAAAAGCGAACAAATCAGCCTGAGGGGTTAACCATTTCGCCATTTCCAGCAGGGTTATGCAGAGAGGACGGATCGCCGAACAAATCTGTTTTGGCATAAACTCCTTGCTTCATTCATACATCGTCTGATATGGTGACCGGACAACTCAGAATGAAACCAACTCAGAACCACCTCAGAAAAATCATTAAGAGTGATGAAAAAAGTATATAAAAAATTGGTTAAATAGGTAACGTCAGGTAAGGGTTATGGGCTATTTTAAAATTATTTTTTTCATAGCTTTTAACGACTTTTCAAAGATGTGTTGAGTTGACTTTATTCTCAGTTGGCATGGAACCGTTTGATATAAAAGTTCCTTTATTTTGTTCTGACTCTTGACATGGCCCGACTCAAGTATTTGGTTCACTTGATCGTCCCATATCTTCGGGTGTCCCCGATTTCTTCCACCATTAATATTCGCGCCATACATCTCTACATCAGTGCATTATGCTTACATCAGCCCTTTATTAACACAATTAATACATAATTTTACAACACTTGCGCCTCGGAGATCGCAATTCTACATTCAGTCTACTCTCATCCTTCCGCTGCCAGTTCCATGCCTCCATGCCATACATCACAGCCATGTCGATAATGAGTATACAAAAAACGATACATTCTAAATATTGTTAACAATTATTATAAGCAATAATTGTCAGCCTGAAACACTCATTTACATTGAAAAATCTTCCGAGAAAAGATATTTGCCGCCAACGGGACTTGAACCCGTCTCCTTCTGATTGCCGATCGGATGCTCTGACCACTGAGCTATGGCGGCTTATCTAATACCCGCCAAATAATTCAATATACATATACTGGTGTTTCATTCAACAATTACTGATTATTACATTTTTCCACCTGAAAACAACCAACTTTATTTTTGTGAGGGAGGTATTGTTAGTACTAAATCTCTCGCTAGGTGGAAGTTTTAGGTGGATCTTTTCTCGGAAGATTTTTCAATGTAAATGAGTGTTTCAGGCTGACAATTATTGCTTAAAATAATTGTTACCCTTTGTGCTATGCATAAAAATCTTGTCTTAAACGATAGTTTATAAATTAAAAATAATAATTAATATTTAACAAGTTAAAAGTATTTCACCAAAAAATGTAGACATAATTTGTCTCGACGCCACCTAGCGAGAGATTTAGTACTAACAATACCTCCCTCACAAAAATAAAGTTGGTTGTTTTCAGGTGGAAAAATGTAATAATCAGTAATTGTTGAATGAAACACCAGTATATATTGAATTATTTGGCGGGTATTAGATAAGCCGCCATAGCTCAGTGGTCAAAGCATCCGACCGGCAATCAGAAGGACACGGGTTCAAGTCCCGTTGGCGGCAAGTATCTTTTCTCGGAAGATT
This sequence comes from Limnephilus rhombicus, assembly GCA_929108145.2. Classification (NCBI taxonomy): domain Eukaryota; kingdom Metazoa; phylum Arthropoda; class Insecta; order Trichoptera; family Limnephilidae; genus Limnephilus; species Limnephilus rhombicus. The sequence continues at coordinate 12,464,644 of OV815291.1, forward strand.
TTTCAATGTAAATGAGTGTTTCAGGCTGACAATTATTGCTTTTAATAATTGTTACCCTTTGTGCTATGCATAAAAATCTTGTCTTAAACGTTAGTTTATAAATTAAAAATAATAATAAATATTGTCAATTTGTTCGCCAGTTTATTCTTTAGAGATAAGTGTGTTAATCTGTAACAATTGATGTTAACGAATGAGTTGCATTTTGATAAAAGAAAAGTTATAATTGATTCGATGAAAAGTTATAAATTATAATTGGTAACGTAGAGGCATTCTGAATCTGGGGAAATTCTGGGTAAAATCTGTAAACAGTCGGAGGGAAATTTTACATTTTGGGCATTGTATCACTGAGTGACCTGTCTGCACTGGCGTGTCCAAGTACAATATATCACAGGCTGATTAAACTATTTCGTTACACAGATCTCAAGTGGTTGGGTTGGTAACGAGATACGAAAAGCGGTTAATTTACGTATGCAAAGGCGTATTTGGATTACCAAAATTGAAAATATTGCGATTTCCTTTTTAAAAATGTCAAATGGCAAAAGCAAATTTTATTCGATTAATTTGCGTTATTTCACAAATTATTTATAAAAAAAATGTACAGAACTTACCTGTACTTGCGGCACGTTTCAGAGTGGTAGATACTTTCAGTAGCGCCCTTGTTGATAAGACTACCATACAACCATACATAACCAAAACGTTTCTTGTAATGGCTTTAGTCTCACTGGTTTCATACTACATCTTAGGTAGTCGGGACTCCTGGGCGATATTCACATAAAAAAGTATTTTTTTAACATTATTATTAGCTCCACACACGATGCCCCGAGGAAAATAATTCCCCTCACGGTCTATGTCATTTTTGGGGATGCTGGGAGGAGGATCATTTTAGAAAAGGAAGGAGAGAAAGTTCTGGGAAGGAAAGATGAATGAGAGAGGGTAGTAATCTGGGGGTCAGTGTGTCTAGGAGTAACCGACGTATGAATTCAACCCTCACACTGTGAGGCAAGGCGATGTTCAGAGAGAGAGTCCTGCTGGAGAGATCAAGGATATTTGGTTGAGGATATTTTGGAACCCAACAGAATGATATCAACTTATGCATAGTGGATGATCAATTGAACAGATCAACAGATGGCCGCCCAAACTACATTAATCAAATATTGCCAGTCAATGGGTTCCCGGTTCAACTCTCGTGGGAGTTCGCATTATGTAAATTATTATTCATCTCTTCCATAGATAGGCTATTGTAATGCAAATGAAATGAGCACAATCGAAAAATCAGAATCGAAAGACCGAAATAATCGAATGAAATTTAAAAATAATCGAAGAAAACGCAGTCTTATTTCCTATCATATGAACACAGTACTTCGAAAATTAATGGCGCGTTCCAACCCCGGTCTATTCTATGATTTATTTTATAGAATCTATAAAGAAATCAGTGAGAACAGGTTTTCTATGCCATAGAACGCTCGATAGAAATAGAAACCCATTATTGTGTAGAATCGACCATAGAATAGAACAAATTTTAACGAAATAGATTAGAGCAATGTTTTTTTTATGAGACTACCGCAGAAGAGTCCCAAATGCTCCGAGCCAGTTCACAATTTGGGTGGCGGGAATGGGTACCGCCGCCCCGGAAACCTTTATTGGATAACCAACACCTCTGCCATAGGTCACCCCAAGTGGTTCGCTACGTTTGGTGATTAACACTTGCCCGGGTTCATGGGGTGAGTTTTGCCTAGGTATTGGAGGCGGATGACCAAGACACACTGAACCCAAGATTCCTACCCACCCCTTAAACCCTTTTCCTTCCCAGAACAATCCTCTCCTTCCTTTCCCCAAAAAAACCCTCCACACAGCATCCCCAAAGATGACATATGCTCATGTAAAAAAACAAAAAAAAGACAGTGGGAAATGTTGTGAGACTAAAGGTAGTGGCGAGGGAAAGGAGGTGGGAAAGAGGAAGGTGGAGAAGTAACTAGCTATTCAGATCTGGTCACCACACCCGGCAAAAGCCATTTCAAGCAACGTTTCAATTTTGAATGGTGGTCTAACTCCAGGGCGATACTGAGAGTATCTTCAACTCTGAAACGTGCCGCAAATATACTATTTATCATTTTTAATGATTAGATTGTGCAATAACACAATTCATTATTTTTATCCAAACAGTTAGATTTAGCTTTATTATTACGAAAATTGAGTATTTATGTCGGGGGAGACCTAAAAACATGCAAAAAATATGCATTTATCATTTTAATTTTGTTAAAATTAATTCGGTTAATTAACTCGCGCGGTAATGCCATGTTTATTCATCGTTTTTATTTTAATATTTCATAGACATTTCATCAATGCTGCCAATCATAGAAAAAATATTTTTGCGTAAAACAAAGTGAATGCATCATTGACAAGTTTGTAGGTACCTGTTTTTAAAACAGTAGAACATGAATTAAAATAATTACACAAACCCGCTAGACAAACCCTGCTTTGCCAACAAACCATTCAAAACCTGGGATGTTTTTTAAAAGTATGATGAAATGCGAGTTCATTTTTTAGAGAATTTATTTTATAAGATTGGTACTTCCGACAAATGTCATATTTGATTGTCTATTAGTTTAAAAAGGAACATTCCGTATTATCCGTGCATCAAACTTCGACAACACGAACGTTCCGTATTATCCGTGAGGTGGACTAACTGCATATTTACCCACAATTCAATTAAATAAATATTAGTGTGCGCGCCGGAATTTGAACCCGCGACCTATGGATGAACAAAAAAAGTTTGAATAAGTTAGGTTAGTTTATGGGCTATTTTTCAATTTTTTTTCATTAATTTTAATTACTTTTCAAAGGGGTGTTGAAGATAAGATTCTGAGTTGTCATGGATCCGTTTATTACCTACTAACCCTTGTGTAGAAAAATGAAAGCATTATACATTTTTCTAATGTTCCCAATGTAAAAGCCCATGGACATGTAAAAGAGTGAATAAATAAATAAACAGTTCTAAACTTAGGTTAATATCTAAGGATGGATTGTTTAAAAAATTTTTAACAATTCATCAATTACATATTTTAAGTTAATTTTAACGTTTTCGTTATTTGTTTTTGGGGTGTTATGCCGTGTTGCGCTACCTCCTTCTTTAGCCAACGTTTCGGACAACACGGCATAACACCCCAAAAACAAATAACGAAAATGCTTTTGGCCGTGAAAATCTTAAAACTTATCTGAATTTTAACGTTGTTTGAAAGTTCTATTCAAGTTTTGTGATTACTTCAGTTTTATGAAGTAACTGTCCTATAATGATAAAATAACAGAACTTGAATAGAACTTACACAGAACATGAATACTAACTTCAAATATTTGATGAATTTTTTAATTATTTTTAAACAGCCGTCCTTAGTCTCAGTGTTTCCGGGATGTTTTTTTTCGATTATTGAAAAAATCGAGGATTTTGAAATGGATATCACTAATTGGGAGAGTTACAAAATCAATAATTAGTGAAATCTAATTAATGAACCAACACCCAACTAAAAATTAAGGAGTCTAGAATACATACGGGTAGCCATACTACGTTGATAAATATCATTATCATTGTACAGGCTGTGGACATACTTGATTTTTTTATGTTTTATTTTTTTCGATTTTAAAAATAAATTTTTCCACATGTCATCACTGGTCACTCAGCCGAGTAACCGATCATCCCCTCACCATGACCCCTAACTGTCCAATACCTAAAGATTTTTTTTATATTTAAGTTGAGAAAAAAAATGAAGAGTGTGCAATTCACACGCGATAGAAGTGAAATCTTCAGAAAACTAAATTAGACAAGAGTGGGGAGACTACGAAGTACCGCAAAAAGAGGAGACCGATTATACTATCTCATTCTCTCGCAGGTTAAATCCTATAGATGTAAGTGTTTGTCTCTTTTTAGGGTCGCTATTTTTCGTTTCATCGAGTTTCAACACACAACGGTGCTAAAGAAGTTTTAGTTTAAAAAAAAAAACAAAATTCCATTTGCATTTTCTACTCCAAATAATGTCAGGAATTACTGTTTAATGTAAGTCAAGTACGTCCCTTAACACCCTTACCTTTATTACAAATATCTTAACCACCATCAAGAAGAGCGATAAATATACGCAGTAATTGTTGAAATATTGAATCATTTGGCGGGTATAAGATAAGCCGCCATAGCTCAATTGGGAGAGCAGCTGACCGGCAATCAGAAGGGCACGGGTTCAAGTCCCGTTGGCGTCATGTATCTTTTCTCGGAAGATTTTTCAATGTGGATGAATGTTTCAGGTTGATAATTATTGCTTATAATAATTGTTACCCTTTGTGCTATGCATAAAAATCTTGTCTTAAACGTTAGTTTAACAATTAAAAATAATAATAAATATACGATTGCCCAACGGAAATACAGGTGAAAATTATTGAATCTGTCATCGACAGCTTCAAGCAGTTACTACAAAATACACGCCAGTCTTCGTGTTTCGAAAAGATTCTCTCTGTGAGAATGGCAAATTGGTGCTTGCACTGCTTGTAATTGTCAACATTGATTGCTCTTTTCTGTTGTTGCGTAGTCTTCCAATAGTGGTCTGCGTTGTAGACTAAATAATTTTATAATCTCTTTCCAAAACCAAAACTTCTCTGACGACCAAAATGATCCATTATTTTTCTCTCGTCCGAGACTAAAAAAGTAATTAATCTGCAAACAAAAGACAGAGAACAATGTTTTAATTACATGTAATGGATACGACGCCGAAGGCTGACAGGGAGAAATGAAACGTAAGTATAATTTTGCTATAACACAGTTGTTATTAACTATTGATAATTTCAGTATTAAAGTTTTGCCGAATTAAGTAATACTATAACTCGTTTGGAAGCGAGGATGCATTATTTGATAAATTAACGCGAATGGACTTTATTTATAGGCACCTAGCAACACAATTCCAACACAATTCCATCAATCCAAATATGTTGTTACGACCGATATCGTAAAACTCAAGAGGACTGTAAATTTAAGTTGTTGGACATTTGATTGGGTTTCTTATTTTTATCACAGGACAAGAATAATCTTTTAATGAAATCATCTGTTGTTTCATCCACTGCTGGTTAACACAATTTTCCAGATTGGCACAATTATCGTTACTTTTATATATTTTATTTGGATGCGAATTTCGAGAGAATCCAGATTCCACTCCTCTGTCAAATCAAAGCTTCATTGCCACATATCACGTTGGTATCAGAAATCCACCATGGGCGGCTAACCCCGCAACCTTTGAGGTATTTTATCAGCGACGTCTGCATTTATATCCTCTAGTAATTACTTTACTTTCATTCGTCCTCATATATTTGTTCTTATCCTTCCAGTCTTTCGCAAACATACTTCCAAAATATCTCCTTTCATACAAATTACAGACTCTATTTAACTATTTAATCTTTAAACTATAAATATAAAATGAAAATAATCATTACACGTAGGTAACTATCATTAGATCTCCTTGAAATGTATAGATAGTCCTTAAAAGGTGTTCCGCAGGGTTCCTACTTGAGGTCTGACCTAATAGGGCACCAGGAACACCAAACCATAATCTATCTATATAAATAAAAATGAATCGCTGAAATGTATGTACGCGCATAACTTCCGAACAACTGCACCAAATTGGATAATTCTTTTTTTGTTGTGTTCGTTATTGTCGGGACAAGGTTTGTATAAAACTACTGGTAAGCTCTGGCATCATGAAATTTGTGTAAAAAAATTGCAAGCGGTGGCACCCGAGCTGTTTGAAAACAGAATGTAACGGGACTGAATGTATGAAATTCTGGAGGGGGTGGGGGGAGGGGAACTCGGGAGGGGGTTCGTGGGACGAGGGAAGGGGGGGAGTGGAATGGGCAGAGGGAAGGTGGAGGAGGCGGAGTGGGAACGCGAGAGGGGAAGGGGACGCGAGAGGGGAAGGGGACGCGGGAGGCGAAAGTGGAACGGGACGATTGGGAAAGGACACGCAGGGACAAACTATTTTTTTTATTTAATGGCATAGCAACGCATGCCGGGAACCAACTAGTACGTATATATATTTTAATAATAATAACAATCCAAAATCTAAACAATTTAAAATCATTGTTTTGTCAAATCCTGACAGGCGATCCACTTGAAACAAGCGAAACAAAACAAAATAATACTTTTTTGGAAGACGAATTAAAAACACTTCACAAACTTAACTAAATAAATTCGTGTGTTGTGTAGGACGTCGATTTTGTCAATTATATTCTGCAAACAATAATTATTATTGATAAATAAATAATTGTTTGAATCATTGAACTAAAGTACACGAGATTGGTATTTCAGCTACCAAACGCGCTCTAAATAGCTCGACTCAAAAATCTCGGTGGGAAGATACTCATGGGCCCAGTTGTTCCGCAGAAATTCACGTGTGAAAAAGTCATCATTATTTATGCATTAAACCGCTTACTCGTTAATACGGAAAACTTTTTATCCAAACAGTTAGATTAAGCTTTATTATTACGAAAAGTGAGTATTTATGTCGGGGGAGACCAAAAAACATGCAAAAAATATTCATTTAACATTTTAATTTCGTTAAAATTAATTCACTCGCGCGGTAACGCCATGTTTATTCATCGTTTTTATTTTAACATTTCATCAATGCTGCCAATCACAGAAAAAATATTTTTGAGTAAAACAAAGTGAATGCATTATTCACAAGTTTGTAACAGTATTTATAACAGTAGAACATGGAAAGAAATGTATTAAAACAATTACACAAAACAGCTAGACAAACCCTGCGTAGCCAAACAAACCATTCAAAACCTGGGATGTTTTTTAAAAGCATGATGAAAAGCGAGTTTATTTTAGAGAATTTATTTAATAAGATTGGTACTTCCGACAAATGTCATATTTGATTTTCTATTAGTTAAAAAAGGAACATTCAGTATTATCCGTGCATCAAACATCGACAACACGAACGTTCCGTGTTATCCGTGAGGTGGACTAACTGCATATTTACCAAGTGATCAAATGGTCGTCCAGTGCCGTTTTGTTTTTTTGGCAGTTGAAAGACCCCCGTTGGATGCCGATTCTACGGACAGTTTGTTTAATTGAATATGAACAATTCATCTAATTTTGAAGTTAATTTTAAAGTTCTGTGAAAGTTCTATTAACTTTCTGTTAATGTTAAATTATGGGCCAGCCCTTTAACAGAATAGAAATTTTAACATAACTCGTACAGAGCTTTCACACAACTTGAAAATTAACTTTGAAATTTGATGATTTGTTCAAATTCTGTGAAACAACTGGCCGTAAGTCTATTTCAGCTTTTGAACTAATTGTGATCAGCAGAAGAGGACAACCATCGTGTTGTTAAGCTTGTCAGCATATTACAATTTGATAGAAAGCTGAAACGCACCAAGAATCGGCGTTTAAAGGAAACCTTTCAAATGTAAAAAAAATGGCGCTGAATGGCAATGTTACATTTGAATTTCATCGAAACAATTGGGCATATGTTGCCAGAACACCATAAACCCCCTACTAATTGTTTTTTTTTTTTTTTACATTAACTCCACACAGGAGTCCCTCAGGGCCTATGTCATCTGGGATGCTGTGTGGAGGGTTTTTTTGAGGAGAGGAAGGAATGAACATTGGTCTTGAAGAGACCCATGTTGTAGGAAGGAGGAAACACAGAGGCCGGCAAATCATTCCACAGCCGAGCTGTTGAACACAAGAACGAGTCGAAGAAACGACCCGTTCTCAAGTGACAAATGTCAACCGTGTACAAATGTTGGGCACGCGTTTGGCGTGTTTCCCGACTATGCACCGGTGCCGAAGGGATCAATGATGCTAGTTCCTCGGAGCATCTTCCATTGTAATACCGGTAGAACAAGGATAGCATTCCCACCCGACGCCTGTGCTCTAAAGGTTGCAATCCGTCTGTTAAGATGGGAGAATCTATCAAGCGGACCGCCCGTTTCTGCACAGAGTCGAGGGTATTTTTCAGGTATTTTGGAGCTCCAGACCAGAGATGGCTGCCAAATTCAACCGTGGGGCGTACTTGTGATTTGTACAAGGTTAGCAGTTGTGTACTATTAAAGTATCTGCGGGCCCTGTACAGTTCGCCCAGCTTTTGGGAGGCTAACTTTACTCTGGCTTCGATGGAGCCCCCATAGCTGAGCTGGTCACTTAGAGTTACACCAAGCATATCAATGGAGGGCCTGTTCGGAAGATTGCTTCCGTTGAAAGAGACTAGATTTTCATTTCGATCTCTTTTAGACGTAATCAGACAAGATTGGGTCTTTGAAACATTAAATTCAACGTAAAAGGTATTTAGTAATTTTAAAAGGTCCCCTACTGTCTAATTCCCGTTTTTGTTTTTCTTGTTTAAAGAATAACAATATTTAAATAAGATTGTTGCCAAAACCAATAAATGTAGATTACATTTTTTTTTAATAATTGACCAATTTCCCGTCGATTGGGAGGTTTAACCCAGAACACATTATATCAATGCTTGACTACAATATAATGTAACGCATATCCCGATTTATGATAGTTAATTTGATTTACCTGTGTTCACTTTTATGGCGGGTCTTTCTGCGAACACTTTCCGATTCTATGAAATCAAGAGAAAAAATTGACACGTCAGGTGTTAAACCATAAGGATGCAAGTATAAATTTAGACAAAGCGCGATAATTAATTTATTATTTATTTAATAATCATCTACGCCCTTGTGGGCTTTTACATGTTTTGTATATTTTCTATGATTTAGTGCATACAGGTGTCAAAAACAGTGTTAAACGTTTAAGCGGCCTACACACGACACTGCATGTAGTGACTGCGGCAGTGACTGCAGAGAGGGTGGAGTTGAGCGAACTAGCGCTGTCTCGTTCTAGCGGCCCTTTAACAAACGAGACAGCGCTAGTTTGCTCAACTCCACGCTCTCTGCAGTCACTGCCGCAGTCACTACATGCAGTGTCGTGTGGAGAGCCCATTAGATAATAACATATTATCCAATGTCGACATTTTCACTTGCGAACTTACCAAATACAAGAGGTCCATAAAAGAGTAATTTCCCGATGTTTCGTGAATGTTATGTTTTTTTTTTATTTATTTTTTTTTTTTATTATAGCAACTATATAAAAAAAATTTACATACAAAATGTAATGTGAAATTAAGTATAAAATATTGTATTTCTTAGTCCTCCTCACTAGGGGGTCCTGTGCCGAGGCGGACTAAGGTTATTTAAATATAGTTCATTTGTCTTCTATGTCGTTTTTAGCGTCTTCGCTAGGGTTTTCTCATTGACCTCTTTAAGCCATACTTTTATTCTTGATTTGTATTCAATTGGATTTTTTATTAGTTTTATGTCTTGGGGAAGGATGTTATGGAGTTTTGTTGCAAAGTATGTATAGTTTCTTTGTCCAAATGTGGTTTTATAACTTGGAATATTTTTTATATCATTTTTATTCGATCTAGTGTTATGCACACACGGTCTAGTAGAGGATTCATTATTTTTGAAGAGCTTCAATAATATATTTTTGGCATATATTTGTTGTACATTTGGTACGTCAAAGTTATTGAAAATTTCAATTGAAGGCGTTCTAATTGGTACTTTCAATATGGTCTTTATGATTCCTTTTTGAATCGTATTCAGGTTGTGTAGGTACGTATTTGCAGCAGATCCCTATCCTATGATTCCATATTCAATTCGAGAATGACATAACGCGTAGTAGACCTTTTTCATATCCTTTTTATTTAACACTATTGATTATATTTCTGTTATGATTTGATTTGTATGTACAACCTCTCTCTACGGCTACCAATGTATTGATATTTTTTTTGTTTTGGAATTTTTCGTTTTATATTTTATTTTTTATTTTATATAATTTATGACTTCATATTTATTTATTTACGCCCATTTAGACTTTTACATACATATATACACTTAACAATATTTACGAAATTATACTAGTAAATAGTGCAGGAAATGACTGTTTACAACACTTGCACATAAACAAATATACAGCAAAAATACTATTGAATTTGATCCACATAGTATGCAGGCATAAAATATAAAAACAAAAAAAATAAAAAAAAATAGCTTCTCTCCTTCAGCCGACAAAACACCACCAATATGCTAGTCAATTCAAACAGTTTCATCAACACATTCCCCTACGTGATGAAAAAAACTTCAATAAGGTATGCTTATATATTGAAATTGATATATTAAATATATCAACAACATCGGAGTATTTGTTTGCAAGCTGTTGAATCCGTCGCATAGGAGTATAATATTGGCATGTAGACTTAGAATTGCTACAATAATATGGTAGGTACTGTCTTGTGACTGACCTGCCTGGAGTATGAAAGGAGATTACATATAATAAATCAGGGGTGTCAAACATGGAATTAATGATTTTATACAAACAGGTTAAATCGAAAATGATTCTACGATCAGATAATTTTATTAAATTTAATGAACGAAGTAGGTTATCGTAATTTAGGCATTCACTAGGAATGCCCATTTTAAAATTTACATATCTTAAAAATTTATTTTGGATTCTTTCAATTGCATGTGAATGAACCTCATAATTTGGGGACCAGACCGTGGAATTATATTCTATATAACTCCTTACTAGTGACATATATAAAGTTTTTACAGTATTGACATTATTAAAATCACTAGATACCCTTCAAATAAAGCCCAACATTTTCAAAGCTTTATTGGATATTATTTCTATATGCTTGATAAAGTTAAGTTTCGTGTCAAACCAAATACCTAAGTCATTAATTTCCGAGACAGATACTAACGACAGATATTACTTTTTTATAAATTAAATTTACTTATTACTTATTATAAGTTATTATGCTGTCTCGTAGAGGAAAAGTCACAAGAAGGAAATCCATAATTCGTTTAATTTTGACTATATAATACTTACATACAAACTGAAAAAATGTAAACTGTCGATTTACCGAAAATTAATAAATAACATAAATGGGTATTACACATGGTACCTAGGTGTAAATGTGAAGGTTGTGTATATAATAAAAGAGCCAGAAAACATCAGTTTTTGAACTGCAGATGACATAAAATATAACAAAAAACATTAATATGTGGGTTCTTAGTACATAATTTTTTGTAAGTGCTAAATACATAACGAAGTAAATTTAAAAACAAAACACACAGTACAGCTTTGCACAGCATTAAAATTAATATTCAAACCAATTACATTATCGTCAGTGGTGTTTATAGAATTCAATTTCAGAAAACAAAGTGATTTACCGTGCAACATTACAGATTTATAAATGATTCCCAAGGCGGCGGTATCCATACGTGCCTCCCAAATTGATAAAGTTTGGTTGTAAAGAGATTATAATAATACATTTAACGTACTTGTTCCACTATTCCACTATTCTCCTGATCCCAGACCCACACTTCCGGATGAAAATCGAGTTACCATTTTACACCTCTGTGCCGATTAGGCCATACCAAAACAATAATGAACTCGATACGAGAGTGGGCGCGCAGTTATATAGATATTATCTCTCAACGGGTTAAATATAATAATTCTTTTATTTATTTTATATTGTGGACCTTAACCTTTAACCAATGGTTCCTGTTATTATTAATTTTTGGTAAGTCAAGCACGTCCCTTAAAACACCCTGTATAGTTCGTTAGTTGTTCTTCCAGCTAGTTGAAAATTTAATTAGTAGATAAACATTATGCATAAAGTGTGAAAATTGGAAAAAAGCGTTAAAAATAGTGAGATTCCCGATTCCCGCCTTTACGAGTATATACTTAGCACTCAAGGTTCGTAGAATTTGCACAAGGTTAGCTTATACGGGCCTTTTCCGAAAAAACTCTCGTCGGGCCGCTTTCAAAATTTCGAACGCGTGATGTAGCTTGAAGTAAAAGACTGCCAGTTGAATTTAAATGGTCGTTAACCTTTTAACAGATATGATGTTTCGGTCCGGTAACATAAGTAACAATCCTAATGAGCGCTTTTATAATGACCGTGAAGATTCACGGTTACGGCACCGTGATGGCATTAACGAATGAGGGCAATATGGTGAAACAAAAGATGAGACACACAAAATACGTGTAACTGTTTCCACCAAAGTACTTATTTTTCCTTGCTTTTCATTTTCATTATACATGTAAGGGAGATGGATGATAATGATTGTATGTTTCCTTTGGGGGGGGTGCAGACATACGTTCACCGTTTGTCTCATTTTCGACTGTTCTTATTTAGGGTGTAAGAAACAGCTGCAGCATTATATGTTTAAGAACAAAAGTAAAACCATAAGCGAAGTGATATTTGACTTTTTTGAATTTTTGGATTCACTCACACTTATAAATATATTCCATACTTTCAAAATTATCACGGCAGTATTGTAGTGGTCTACGGAGACGTCACGGTGCGGTGTGTGAGAGAGATGCAAGAAAATGATGGCTTATTTCTTTGGAGGAAACAGACCTACGACCTACGTGCATTGTGTATATCATCTTTTTTAAATTTATTTATTTTCATAAAAATTTTATTAGTTACAGATATTTGTTTGTTTTTTTAGCTACCACACTAGGCTAATGCCCGTGTTGCGGTAGTCGTACATTTAATATTTTAAATACGATTTAATAAATACTATTTTATTAAAACAGATGATTAAACATACTAAATAAAAATTAAGAAAGATTTTATATTAAGAAAAGTAGAAATAAAAATAAAAATTCCAATTTTGAAATACATAAACTAATAATTAATAATAAAGATGTGTTAAGAACTCAAGTGTTCTATACAAATATATAAATTAAAACATATAGGTATATAAATTTAAATTAAAACATAAATAAAATTAAGTGAAAAACTAAGAGAAAAAAAAATAATAACATTTTAAAGAAAAATAGAAATAAAAATGGAAATAAAAATTTTGGAATGCAAAAATTAATAATTAAAATGTAGTGTTAGGAACTCATGTACTCTTTGAAGTACGCTCGTCCCCTTTCGAAAATCCAATGTTGTACGCGTGTTATAAAAAAAGAGAATTAGAATTACTTGACTTAATACTCACAGCATTATATAGCATTATTATATCTTTTGAAAGAGCTGCAGCATTATAGCGATAAGGAACGTTTGTTTATTGCTGTCACGGTACCGTAACCGCGAATCGTAACGGAAATAATAAAAGCATTCAATAATAATAATGATATTTTGATAATTTCTGTAGTGCCGTTTTCGAAAGAAATTCAGGTCAAGGGCGCTTTACAAATTCATCTATAAAAAGTAGAGATGAAACGGATATCCGGTAACTATCCGGTATCCGGCCTAAATTTACTATGCGGCCGGATACTGGATAGTAACTCAATATCCAGCCGGATACCGGATATTCAAAAACTACGACAATTTCCTATAATAAAATGCAATAATAATTTCCTATAATAAAATGCAATCTTTGTGAGGTAAATATCAACAAAATGGCTTATAATTATGATGGCTTTTATTTAAAGTATAAAAAGTTACAAAAAAGCCACAAGGTCTTCAAAAAACTAAAATTTTCTTCTGAGATATTCGCTCTAATGATAAATATAAATAGTAGATATCTAAACTAAAACTTTTAGTAAAAACTTACAAAAACCTCGCAGAGTAGCGAAAACTTTAATTAACATGATAAACTAATCACAATCACCATTAAAGTGAACTAAAAATCGTAAAAAACACAGAGATTATTGAAATGATTTAATACTGACATTGAAGCACCATAATATACCACTTGTTCTTCTTCTTATCAAAGAGGAATATTTTGAATTAATACTAAAAATTAACGAGTCAATGGCCGGATATCCGGCGGCCGGATATTCGGCCATCCGGCCTCGCAGCTCGCCGGATATCCGTCCAAACAACTATCCGTTTCATCTCTAATAAAAAGTGTCTACATATTTTAAAAGTGACTCAATTATTATTGTAAATGCAGATGGGGAAGCGAATAAAGTGGCTCTCATTTGATTTTAATTTTATAAATGTGTGGCGATTTTTGAAATTTTATGAAAATGTATTTAATTTAGGAAGCGGGTATGGGTGACGCCGCCGCGGGAACCATTTATGAGATAACCAACAGGTCTGCCTTAGTCATCCCAAGTGTTCGCTATGTCTGGTGACTTAGCAGGGGTGCCCGGGTTGTGGAATGAGGTTTGTCCGGGTCTTGGCAGTGGGTGCATCGTTTTTTTTTTACAGTGAATACCGCACAAGAATCTCAACTGCTCCCGTCTGGATCCAGTGAGACTATGGCATCCCCAATTGGGGTATGTTGTGAGGCTGAAGGTATTGGGGAGGGGAAGGAGGTGTGGAAGAGGAAGGTTGGGAAGTACCTGGCTATTCAGATCTGGTCACCAAACATGGCTAAAGCCATTTTCAAGCAACGTTTCAATTCTGAATGGTGGTCTTACACCAGGGCGATACTGATAGTATCTTCCACCCTGAAACATGCCGCAAATATACTATATATTATTTCAAATGAATTAATTGTGAAATAACACAAATTAATCAAATAAAATGTATTTGCGCGTGCCGGGTTCGAACCCGCGACCTCCGGATTGTGAGTCAAGAGTCTTACTCACTGGACTACGGAGGTCGTCAAACTGTATAACAGTCCACATCAGGAGACTGGTTGAAGGAGACCTTTTGATCTCTCCAGCAGTACTCTCTTGGAATATCGCAGTGGGAGGGATAGATTCACACGTCCGTCACTCCTAGAGGCACTTACTCCCAGATTCCTATTCATCGCTCACCTTTTTCCTTCCCAGAACTTTCTCTCTTTCCTTTCCTAAAAATACCCTCCACACAGCTTTCCCAAAGAAGACGCTGAGTGAAATTATTTTCCTTGGGACCTCCTGTGCGGAACTAATGTAAAAATATATATTGTATAACTAGACATTTTTTTTATAAATTCAAAAATGAATGGACAGTGCGTGACATAATCATGTCAGTAATTAAAAAAAATGTATATATAAAATTACTTTCTTATCATAAAATAGCTACCTGCCTACAAGAAAATAGCCAGAAATGCGAAAATTCACGTTATTCTCTCGAACATTGCAAACAAAGCGTTTTTCGTGATAAGTGAAAAATTTCGCGTAAAAATTCGAGATAAAAATAATAACTGGAATTTTTAAAGTCTTTAGTAATAAGGCACTGCTTATTTGCAATTTGGGCAATAATACTCCTGCTAACAGAATTTTTTTAAAGTTTGCATAAACTAGCACAAAAAATCATCAGACTGCTTGGAGTGCCGATTAGATGGCAGATAGTATACTTTAATTTACATACCGGATATCGCTAATCACAGGTGAAGTAATATAAATCAAATTTAGTAGGGACAAAATAGGAAACTCTAATTAAACTTCAGGAAATATCCACTGAACGACATTTTCATAAACGTACTGAGTAAAAGGTATCATAAAGATAAAAGGTATCAGTCTGCCATCTATCGATTTTTGCACGAACAAATTATACCCGTCCGAGATTCAAACCAATATCGATAAAATGCTAATCAAAATAATATGAGCAAAATCTACGAACAAGTTAATTTATTGTGAGTGTTGTGATAGACATGCAAATAGATGCACTAGTTGCATCAGGGGCGTCGCCAAATTCTAAAATACGGGGAGGGGGCAACTTATTTTTTTATAGAGCAGGGAAGTAATAAGGAAGAAACAAGAAATTTTTACATACAGGGTGTTAAGAGCGTTTAACCAGCCAGCGCTGCAGCGGCTGAAAATCCACATTGAAAGTTGTTCTTACGATCGTGCAGGGCGGTTACAATGAGAAAGATTAATTATTCTCTGTACCAGCTTTTTAAAATTATAACTCAATATCGATTTTATTTCATTCCAAATTTGCTTTAATTTATTACCTACATCCAAAAATGCTGAAAGGCGTGATGATAAAACTATTAAAATAATGTACTTTTTGTAATTATTTTTTTATTATAAGTATTTATCATTTTTCAATAATGTCTAAGTTAAATAAGAATGTTTAAAAAATCTGAAATATATTAGTTTGTAAGTGCGTCAAGAAAAACATGTACGTATATATTTTTTAATGATTTTATTTAAACAAAAATTAAAATTCTAAAACATGCGATACCCAGAAAATGTATTAATTTATTTTACTGCATGAAGCGACTACTGATGACTTGAAATGGGTGTGGTATAATACAAAATATTTTTTGAAAATTTAACAAATCTGCCAACGACCTATGGTATAACCTTATTATTTATTATACTAAAAATAAACATTTTTTTCTCAAAATTTTAAACATGCGAATGCTACATAAAAGTACAATCTTTCGGAATCCATTTGTAATTTTTTGTGGAAGAGTCCATACGTCTAAAATCTGATTTAAAAATGACATATTTCTGGTTTTCTCTGGTAATACCCTCTTAAGGGACGTACTTGACTTACTTTAACCAGTGATTCCTGACGTTATTTGGAGTAAAAAATGTAAATAAAATTTTGGTCTCCGGTGACATTTTTGATATATTTTTTTAATTTTTTTTTTCTACAAATACATAAAAATAAATCGTAGGGGTTGGACAGTTGGATTCGGGGTTAGGGGTTGGTCGGTTACTCGGCTGAGTTTTTTTGTTTGCTTGTTTTTGAAGAACAAAATTATCAAAAAAAAATTTATCAAAAAAGTCACCGGAGACCTAAATTTCATTTAAATTTTTTGCTCCAAATAATGTCACTGTTTAAGTATCAAGTACGTCCCTTAACGCCCTGTATATGATACATGCTGACTTGTACATGGCGTTGCTCGGGGTTACGATCATGGATTTAAGAGGAAACCCTTAGTATTTTCTGACAGGGAAATGTTTGAGAATTGTACGAATACTTAGAACGTGTCAGCACTGGCTAGTAGCTGAGTGGATAAATGCGTCAGATTCCCACCCAGGCGTCGCGAGTTCGAACCACTGCTAATAAGTCCTCCATCAACGCCAACAATTCCATAAAAATGGAAATATTTTTTTTCCTGTGTCCTCAATGTGTATTATTTTGACTCCAAGCCGGGGCCCCCTCCGACGTTGGAGCCCTACGAAAATCTGATATATTATTATTTTACGAGTCCTGTGTCTTCAATGTGTAGCATTTTCCACAAAATTATATATTATGCTAAGATCCTGACCTGACACACGCTCATCAGCATGCTAAAAGTCAACAATTGAACACACATCCCCTTTATACGCATGTGATTATCAAATAAATATCAATAGAGTCAGTTCCATTCGCCTGATTTTGCTTGCAAAGCAGATAAGATTAATTATGAATATTTTGAAAATCCAAGATGTCAACGGTTATATGTTTACAAAGACATAATAGAGACAGTTACATCCGCAAAGAAGTCAACACAATAAACTTATTGCTTGCAACGAAATTTCTTAATAAACTTTTGGCGAAAGAAAAAATAAATGTATATCGATTTGGGTTCTGACTGATAAATGATCGAAATGGGCATGTACATAAGCTAGCCTGTTCAAATATGCTTACTACCCTTCCCTTCCCCTCGCGAATCCAGTGGTATGCCCATTTGAGCGTCTTCAATACCAGCAAAGCAATTGACACACAAGCTACTAGGTAACATTTGCTCATTAGTAGCATGCTCTCTTGCTAATGATAAGCGTGATTGTCAGTATAGTATCACTAATGAATCCGAAACATCGTTCAATCAATAATGCATTGATACAATATTTTCCAAGCAAAACACTGACGTGACAAAACATCAAAACATCAACGAGTGGTTGAGATTAAAACCTTTCAAAACACAATTCGAGGTATCAAAATTTTATTAAAATCATACTAAAAGGGGGTGTTTCACCATCCTCCTCATAGATTATCCGTACAATAACGTAATTTATTATTTATTTATTACACGCCCTGATGGACTTTTACATTATTTATAAGTTGAGTAACAAACAATGAAGAAAATATAATACAATGAAAAAAGAAAATACACAATACAATGTAACAACAAAACAAATAATAAAATAAAAATACATATTATGTAAAAATGATAAGAAGTCTCATATTCAATATAAACAAAAATTGAAGAAATTATGTAAATCTATTTGAGCCTAGAAGAATAAAAGTGATAGAAGATTCAACATTTATACTGATTAGTTTTAAGATGAAATATATCCACCTGTGAAGTCTCGGAAACGGAGAATTTTGATAAGCTAGAGTCCTGGTGTTTTTGAAGTAGAAGGGTAATAAATGTGGACATGATTTTTTGGGAACATGGATATTGATAAATTGAAGTAATTCAGGACAGTCAATTTTGTAATGCAGTATTTTATGTAATAGTATTAAATCTGTGCTTATTCTTCTTTCTGAAAGTTTCAATAGAGACATTTTATCCAGGAGGTACCTAATTGTAATCAATGTAGGAATATGCAATTTATAGTTTATAAACCTTAGAAACTTCCGTTGAATCTTTTCAATGTTGTCCGAATGAATGTTGTAAAAGGGAGACCATAACGTAGAGTTATATTCAAGTTGGCATCTGACAAGGGTTTTATATAACATAATAAATGTGTCTAAATCATTGAAATCTTTTGCAGTTCTCAAAACAAAGCCAAGAGTCTTTAGGGCTTTGTTGATAATATTATTAATATGACATACAAAGGTGAGTTTACTGTCGAACATAATGCCTAGATCCATAATTTTAATAACACAATTTAAATTTTCATCATTTAAAGAATACTGAAAAATAACGTAAGGTCAACTGGGGTAAATGCGTCTACGGGGCTATTGCGTCTATCCATCCTGCTTCATTTAATGTTTAAAATAGATGTAATTAAGGTAAAGGCACTAATGCTGGACAGTGAACTAAAGGAAGACACTTACCCATAAACCTTCTTGTTTTAAGAACAATTTTCGTAATATGACTCTAATGGCAATATCATAGGACTCCTAGCTCCATATAGAAATCATTCTCAAAAGCTTCAAACAGTTTCTGATTGAAACTTCAAAATGGCATCAGTTGTTGTGAACTATGTGACTGAGTGAACACGCGTTTCGTGATTTCTTATTTTATAGGTTAAGGAAGCAGAAATTTTGAAGGTAAGTTTTGAATCAATGTTTATAAGAACTTTACTTTTTCTTGTTTGTCGTGTTATCAACGTTACTTAAGATTTGTGATAAACGTTTTTTTTTCTTATTTTTGCTAATGTTTTTCTAATAAATTATGACATGTCTACTATTAGTTCCAAAAATAGTGAAAATCTAAAAGATGACACGTGTGTCTTCCATTGGTGTTCCAAGATACTGAATTTTTAAGTGTATTTTAGTACGACCTTCATCACTATTCCTAATTAAAAGAATACTGTAGAAATATCAACAATTTTGGATCACTTTAACTAAAGGTAGACATGGTGTCTATTATTGGGGTATACATGATGTCAACTATTGGTTCTATTGTTTCATGCCGGCAATAAAAGGACAGATGTTCCGTTATTCCGAAGCGGACATGGAAGCAGCTATTCAAGAATGCAGACGAGGTGTACCGACATTAACTGCGGCAAAAAAATTTGGAGTACCTAGGGTAACTCTGCTGAATAAAGTAAAGAGGAAGACACCAATAAATTGAAAAATGGAAAGAACATGCTACATCGACCTAAATGAAGACCCTAAAACTCCCTGTAGAGAAGTCCAAGAAAGCACTTCCCTAAATCTCGAGGCCACAATAGACACAGGTTCATTGATAGTACCATCTACGTCAAGGCGTTATAGACTACAAGAAAGTTACTCAAAGAAATCAGATATAGTAATACCAAGTCCATTCAAAAGAGCTTTGTTTTGGTCAACACCCAAAGAAAACTCAAAATGAAGAAAGAAAGAAAAAGTGCCTTCTGTTATATCATATTTGGAATGGCAAAGATGAAAACAAAGAGAGAAAGAAGACTGAATTAGAGGAAGAGAAAAAAAGAAGAGCCTAAGAAAGATAAAAGAAGAAAGAAGAGACTGAAGAAGCACGAAATTATGGCTATGGTAGCATGCGACGAGTCTAAAACTTTATTCAAAGAAAATGAAATGAAAATGAAAGATATAAGTATTATAACAGAATCCCAAATAATTAAAGTCCTTGATGCACCAAAAATGATTATAACGGGTGATAGAATTAAGTATAAATTTGATAATGCCTTAGAGGTTGATGGATAATTATTATACTTACATTATTAGAATAAGGTTGTATTGTTATTAAATATTTCATTTCTTTCTTAATTAATTTCAAGTAGTAGGTATGTCAACTATTAGTGCAATTGACTGTCTACCTATGGTGATTTTATTTTTTTATGATGTCATCTAATAGTACTTATGACAATATTAAAAAAAAAATTATAATAATTTAAAGTATGTTGATTATTGGAGATTTTTTAACAAAATATTATTTTCTAAGATTCACTGTATTCCTACATAACAAGCTGTAGTTTTTTTGTTTTGATAAATATATATTTTTTTTCATCTAAAGATTGTGTTTTCCTTAAAGTGTCCAGCATTAGTTCCTTTACCTTAATGCCATCTAGTGGTTTTCTTGTATATTATGTCATAACTTAGAAGTCTACAGGCAACGCTTTCGGCCACAGGTTGGAAGTAATTCGCCATTTAAAAAAAGTGACTGAAAAACGAGTGACGTATCGCATTCTGTGGTCTTCTATATTCTTGAATATCTTTGTGATCACTAGAGTGTGGAGTTTGAATTTACGGTGAGTTAAGAAAAAGTAATACTGTTTTCAATTAAAATAATTATTTTAAAGAAACCATTGCGTATTTTGGAGAAATGACAACTGAAAAAATACGATTGTTTATTAGTGACCCGGGGTAAATGCGCCTATTTTTTTGGGGTAAATGCGTCTAGCAGACGCAATTACCCCGTTTCCAGATATCGACAACCATAAATAGTATATTTTTTCAATTGTGCATATTATTTCATTATTTATTTACTTACATATGTAGGTAAAGCATAATACATAGTTCTATAAATTATAATACACTTTTCGTAATTAATAGTGATTACTACCTTTATAATAAAGAAATATACCTCTTTAAGCAAACAAGCATTAGGTTGCCTGTTTGATATTGTCAAGTTTATTTGTTGACACAAAAAAAACTATTAATTTGTTATTGTTTACAGGTTTTTTTGTTCGACTATCTTCTACGTATAACTTACACAAAATGGTGCATAATTACAAGGAAAAACAAATGATCCTCTTTATACAGAAGAGACATTGCAGAAAGCGATAGAAGATGTCAGTAATGGTACATTAAGTGGCTATCAAGCCTCCAAAAAAGTACATAGTACATACACAATAATATATTTTTTTAAATTATTATAACAATAATAAAAAATTATTCACGCAAAACACTTCAATTATCTCAACCAAACGTATGTTGACAAACTTCCGTCAAACAAATGGTTGAGTATTGGAGAGTTGAGCGCAGAAATAGAAGGATTTATGCTTGCCATTCAAGATAGAGTCATTAATACTAAAAATTGTAGGAATCATATAATCCAAGATATAAATCAAATTTATGATTTATGTAGAAAATGTTTGGCTTTTCCGGAAACTATAGAACATATTATATCGGGATGTTCTGTATTAGCGCCATCCGAGTATACATTTAGGCACTCAGGTTTTAAAAATAATCCACCAAAGTTTGGTAATTAAACATAACTTGATTGACTGCCGTAATATAGTACCATATTATGAATATGAACCAAATTCATTTTTAGAAAGTGAATTTTATAAAATATATTATGATAAAACTATTCTAACAGGCAGAACAATTAGTCATAATAGACCTGATATAGTTTTACATCACAAAATTTAAAAAAAAAAACTTATATCATTGATGTAGCTACCTATTCCAAATTCCTGTAGTATTCAAAAATCTGTTTCTGAAAAAAATTGAAAATATACAGATTTAGGAAATGAGATTAAAAGAATTTGGCACTCTCAGACTATAAAAATATTACCATTTGTTATTTAGGCTACCGGCATTATACCTAGGTCACTTATTCAAAATTTAGGCATATTAGATTTGTCAAAGAATTTATATATAAAAATGCAAAAATCTGTCATTTTAAATACATGCAGGATTACAAAAGATTTTTTATATATATATATATATTTATTGAGGAATCAGTAGGATTTATAGGTAGGTCAAATTAGGAGTTCCACACAGCCGAACCCTCTGATATGAAAATATCTAGAGTCGGAGAATTATTTTCCCATTTGGTCTCTGGTAGGTTGACATGTTGTCCTTGTATTGTTTTGTATTTATAATACTTATATAGTGCAATTGCATAGCGTGGATTGACTAGATGATCATTTGGGGAAGTGTGTGAAAGGGTTTAGTTTTCCCTGTGGGGAAAATTTGACCTGGACATTTAAATCTGGTGCGTATAAATTGTAAGAGAAGAATAATGCAAATTGAAAAAATCTCCCGAGAAAAGATACATGCCGCCAATGGGACTCGAACCCACGGCCTTCTGCTTACCTTATCTACTTATTTTTTTTAAATACCAAAGGTTTTAACCGCTGTTTTTAATACACCGCTAGTGTTTGAAACAACTCAAATTAGAACAAAGACATATTTAAAGAAGATAAGTTCCCTCGACATATTATATTCCATCTATCTTATAACTAAATGGTTGGCAATGCATGTTTAGTAGAAGGGGTAAATGCGGCATTCACTAAATTGACGCATTTGCCCCGTAATTTCTAAAAAAAATATATTTCGGCTGTCTTTATCTGGAAATATATTGTTGTATTTTGATCAGAAGTAAAAATGTGTGAACAATTAAGATAATAATCTTTGTTATTGGAATTTGAAATTTAGGTAAAAAAATATGTCTTGGACGCATTTGCCTCATAGAGGGGCCAAGAGAGGGGCAAATGCGTCTAATTTCCATTTTTTACTTTCGCTTCATTTTAATGAAATCAAGAGGCTTTTGTCAATTAAAGCAAACATTTTCTGAAAAACAAATTATTGTTGATGAGTTATTCACAAAAAAAACAACTTAAAATCCAATGAGTTGCAGTCAAGTGATCTGTAAAGATGACTGTTAAAAAAAAATCAAAAAATATGCCGCAATTGCCCCAACTGACCTTACATCTTTGATTAATTAAACACGATTTATTATTTATTTAAAAAGTCTAATTTTAATATTCGGTACTTGAACCTATGAATAGTGACTATGTTATTATTTTATACGAGATAGCCGAGTTTTTTTACGTGTTGCGAGTATTTATTTGTTTCTTTATTAATATTTCTTTACCATCACGAAGATGGTAAAAAAAACTCACTAATATTATTATCTTGAAGGCCTCCACTGTACAGAGGCGATCTCATCGGTCCTGGATCCAAAGATTGCGGGTTTAAAATTTCACAGGGGAAATATAAAATTATTTTATTTATATATAATATCTACATACATTTTTAAAGAAAATATGAGCTCTTATGCCTGTGTGAGTATATAACTATTTATGAAATAGGTACCAATTTCTTCTCTCTCTAAGTACCGATTTGGACATTCTCGTTGACTGAATAAATTGTATTGTCCGTGATTAAAACATAAATAATTTTCACGGGGTTAAAAAGGAACATTAAAAAGAACGCCGCGCCAACACGAATGTGTAACCCAATTTTACGAATTCCCGAGCAGGTAGGTACATACAATACTTACCTGCCTCATTTTACCCCAGTCTCTCGTCCCGTACAACAATTCAACACGTTTTAAAGCGGTTAGGTATCCAGTAGGTACCGACTTGCCGTTCGAGTTTCGAGATACGAGGAGCTAGGTTCCAAACCAAGCAAGTAAATAAGTCAGTGAGTAGGTAGGTGATACCTTATTGTTTCCAGAAGATCATAGAACAAAAAAACGCCAAAAGCATTTCTTTTTTTGAAACTAAAACGTTTTTACATTATAATAAAATAATTTGAAACACTTTTTTACATTAGCTCCTAAGGAAAATAATTTTCCCAAGGGTCTATTCTATACGAACTTTGGGTATGACATATGCCCCGAAAGAAATTATTATTATACAATATTTGAGGATGACATAGGAATTATTTTCCTCAGGCCCTATTGTGTGTAGTTAATGTAAAAAAAAAAGTAGGTGGACAGACACCTCCACCGCCAAGATTTCACCTTTTGAACCAGGGCACTTCTGCAAAGTCTCTAAACGTAGCGAACCACTTGGGGTGACCTATGGAAGTATGTTGGTTATCCAATAGATGGTTCCCGAGACGGCGGTACCCATTCCCGCCTTCCAAATTGAATCCACTATCAATAAAGCCAAATTCGAAAAAAGTTGGATATTTGAACACTTCAGAGAATTTTCACAAACCTGATACTTTTTTCTAGACGTATTAAAAGAAATAAAGTCTTATTGAAAAAGAACAAGATGCGTGTTGTACAAGCTATATTTGGGTAAAACCCGTTTAATCACAGGGGACGAAATGTGTCCCAGCTGACGTAGGTCTCATATAAATCGCTATATCTCTCTTAGGATCATAGTGAAAAACATGATCTAAACGGTGTTAGAAAGAGAAAACACCTGTTTTATATTTAAATCGAAAAAATAAGCACAAAAAAGTAAAATGTACACCTTTATAAAACCGAAGTTTCGAATCGTAATTTGAAAAAAAAAAATTTAAACTTTGGAAAAGTTTTATTAATAATTTTTACATGGAACGATAAAAAAGTGAGGTGACAATAACAATTTATAATACATTTTTCTAATAAAAAATGTATGTGTTTTAATTTTTTTTCATTGTCAGTATTTTTTTATATTTCAAAAATTATATGTTTATTTAAAATTATAAAATATGAAAACGTATTTTATCACCTTTCAAAAACAGTTTTTAGTTTTCGGATATGTTCAGAAATACTCCATTTATTTGGATTTCATACAAAATTCAAGTTTTTGCTAAAAATCGTCTTAAAGCGGTACCTACTCGTACTTGTTATACAGTACCTACTCGCCTTTTGAGTTTCGAGATACGAGCGGCTAGGGCTCGACCAGGCAAGTTTCCAGTGGTCCAGTGAGCAGTGAGTGGGTACTGGGTACCTACCCGATACCGGAAGATCCCTTGTCCTAACGGGCCGGCCGCTTCCCGGTTGAGTGGACGTTTGCCGACGCTTCACCTGTTGCCGGTTCACTGTTGCCCGTTGGTTGTTATTGTGTTGGGTACCTACCGCAACCGCTGTGAATGTGGTTCCGTGGAAGAATGATACGTAGTAGGTAGGTACTGGACTTACAATTACATATTTAATACGAATCGGAGGGCATGTTTACAGACCTCGAGTCTTTGAGGCAACTGTAATAAAAGAATCTGAGAAAATAGGATGAATTTATGTTTTTCAAGACCGACGCTTTTTTGCAAAATATAATAGGTGAAAACTTAAAACTTGGAGCAGGTGGATGAGTTTACGAGAGATGGGAAGGCTGATAGAGATATTGAAAGAAGGGTAAATGCAGGTAACTCCATTAATTGAGGACTGAATGCAGTTGGCGCTAATAAAAAAACTGTCAAAAGATGCGAAGCTAGCAGTCCACAATGGAGTGCTGCTACTTACCCTGATGTATGGCAGTGAGGCATGGAACTGGTAGAGGAAGGATGAAAGTAAACTGAATGCTGTTGAAATGAGATCCCTGAGGCGTATGTGTGGTAAAACCACGTATGATCCTTTGAGAAATGTGGAGATCCGCAAAGAATGCAAGTCTGATGTAAGCGTATTGAGTAAGATTAAGAAAGGGATCCTCAGATATTTTGGGCATGTAGAGCGAATGAACGAGGAAAGGGGTGTAAGGAGAATATATGACGCAAATGTGAATGGTAGAAGAAGTCGGGGACGCCCGAAGAAGACACGACCAAGTGAATCAGATACTTGAGTCGGGCCATGTGAAGAGTAGGAGTAATAGAAGAGCATGTATGAGGCGATGTATGAATGTGAACGAGGCAAGGAGTGTGTGCCAAGATAGAGTTGTTTGGCGGTCCATCCTCTCTGCCTACCCCTGCGGGGAAACGCCGTAATGGATAGTTAGTTGGTTAGTTAGCATACATGCAGGAGTTCGTGTTTAAAACTATCTAAACATATGTGACAATAAATAATATGTAAAAATCACACAAATCTGACAGGAGATCACGTCCGTTATCTCGATCACGGTCCCACAAAAGTACAGAATCGCTCGGCCACGTCTTCCTCAGGCGTCTTTTTCTACATTCATTCCACACAATATTTGGAGATGCTGTGTGGGGGGTTTTTCGAGGACAGGAAAGAGTGAACACGGGTCTTGAAGAGACCATATTTCTTCGGAATATCTTCCAATAGCGATAATACCGGTAAAACATGGATAGCACACCCACCTGACGCCTGTGCTCTAAAGATTGCAATCCGCTTGTCAAGATAAGGGAATCTATCAAACGGACCGCCCGTTTCAGAACAGAGTCAAGGGTTTTTTCAGGAATTTTTGGGGCTCCACACCAGAAGTGGCTGCCAAATTTAACAGCCTGGCGTACTTGCGATTTGTAAAGGGTCAGCAGTTGTGTACTATTAAAGGGAGGCGTCTACTAATATCTACAGGAATTCCAAAAACTGAAAAAATCGGACTAATATCTATGAGAACCAAAGTGAGTACGAATATCTACAGCTCAAACTGCTGACAAATATCTATGAGAACCAAAGTGCGTACGAATATCTACAGCTCAAACTGCTGACTATAATATCTATGAGAACCAAAGTGTTAACGAATATCTACAGCACTGACAGAGGTTGGATTTGCAATTATGTATAGAATATTGGAATAACGTAATATTGCGTATGCAGTTTATAAAACTTTATTTATTGTATGTAAAAATCCCTAATATCGGACTATTGGACGCATTTAGCTGAATTTTAAGGATTTGGGTTTTTGTTTTAACAGCTTTCTTTATTTCGAGTGCTTCTAAATTATTTAGTCTGTTACCATGACCATTTATATGTCAGTTAGGTTAGGTTAGGTTAGGTTGTGGTGCCGCGTATTTCGAAATAAATAAATATCTTTGTATTATGACCTCCATGTTTGTTAATAAATTATTGTCCTCGTAAACAGCAAAATACGTAATATTATGTAAAACTTCATGTACGTACTTTAAACGTTTAAGCCTTTACGTAATTAGTAATTACGTAATTGAAGTAATTTATGATTTTCCGTACAACCTCTTGCTCAGCTGCCCTCTATAGATATTAGTTCAAAATACGCTCTGTAGATATTAGTCAACACTGGGACCGTCATATATATTCGTCCGACCTTAGCTCTGTAGATATTAATCAACACTCTGAAGTTCGTGGATATTAGTCCAACATATGAGCTGTAGATATTCGTCCGACATACAGGCTGTAGATATTAGTATCTGGAGTCCTATTAAAGTATCTGCAGACCCTGAACAGTAGGTACGCCCAGTTTCTGAGAGGCTAACTTGACTCTGGCTTAGATGGAGCCCCCGTACCTGATCTGGTCATCAATGGAAGGCCTGTTCGGAAGATTGCTTAAGGAGACTACATTGTCATTTCGATCATTTTTAGTAGTAATCAGACATGATTGTAACTTTGAAAAAACCTTCTACCTATCACATTCGCATCATATATTCTCCTTGCACTACTTTCTTCTTTCATTCGCTCTACTATTTTACGCATGAAGAAAAATTACATAATACATCCAATTGAAACGATGCGCCGCAATTGAAGAGGTCTTATGATTCCCCTCCAATAGATCGGTGGTGAAAAAGTGAACCGGTCTCCGGAGCAGTGCGCGGGACCGGGTCTGGCTGATCGGGCACTGCGCCGGGAAGTGATGTGCAGTGCGGACTGTTCGGTGTGCACCGTTGCAGGCCGCTATCTGCTATCTGCCATCGGGTAGCGGGCCTGTCAATACAATTACCTGCATAACCCTTCGGAGACATTTGTACACCTCGATTAAATCGTTAATATTTTTAAATTTACTAAATACTTTAATCCGATTTACTGAAAAAAATATTGTTCCAATAAATTCTGTTTTGTGGGGTACTTTGAAAACTGTTTTTCCCATATTAAATGTTAATGTGTTCTTAATTGTTTAATAATGACGTGATTACTATTGATTTATTTAGGACGAGTTGTTTCAAAAAAAATTACGGATTCATCAAATATTTTAAGTTAATTTTCACGTTCTGTGTAAGTTCTATTCAAGTTCTGTTATTATTTCAGTTTTGTGAAGCAACTGGCCAATAATGATATAACAACAGAACTTGAATAGAACTTACGCATAACGTGAAAATTAACTTAAAATATTTGATGACTCCGTCAAATCTTTTGAAACAACCCGTCCTAAAAAGTGTTACATTGTTAAGGTCTTGTTAACATAATGTTTTCAAAAACATATAAGCTGCATTATAAATATGAGTTTGAGATGTATAAATAATCTCAAACCCTCTGAGCCTAATACTCACAGATATGAATGTGAAAACTCTACTTGCGCGAACAAATATATCACAAAGAAATGGCACGAAGAAAAAACTCCAGGGAAAATATCAGATCCACCAACCTTGTTTTGTAGTTTTTGTAGCTTGGAGGCCTCCGTAATATCATCCAATCAATAGTTAAATTCCATCAATGCAATCTTTAGGTGACTTGAAAATTTGCAAAAGAGATGAAATTTGTCAATCAATCACAAACATTTGTCAATCAATCACAATCACAATCAATCACAAACTCATAAGTTTTTCACAATGCTGATATTTTCCAAGAAACAGACAGTGTCAGTTATTTTCTTGTTTTAAATTCTATTTTTAAAAAATCCATTTAGGTGTCTCTGTTAAATCCAAGGAGTGAGTAAGTACCATATTTGTGATATATATTTATTTAAATTTTCGAACAAACAAAACATATTGCAATTCGTAACCATATGCTTTATGCATGTAATAAATTAAAAATTATTCAATTTGGGAGACGGGTATGGGTACCGCCGCCCTGGGAACCATTTATTGGAAAATATCTCTGCCCTAGGTCACCTCAAATGGTTCGCTACGTTTGGTGACTCGCCTTGCACCGCGGTGGAATGGATGGATTCATACGTCCGTCACTCCTGGACACGCTGACCCCCAGATTACTTTCCTTCTCTGAATTTCCTCGCCTTCCTTTCCTAAAAAGACCCCCCACACAGCATCCCCAAAGATGAAATAGGCCCTGTGGGGAATGATTTTTCTCAGTAAAGAATGCAAGGCTGATACAAGCGTATTGTGTAAGATTTTGTAGTTTGGGCATGTAGGATGAACTAGGAAACGAGTGTAAGGAGAATATGTGACGCAAATGTAAATGGTAGAAGAAGTCGAGGACGCCCAAGAAAGACATTGAACGAACAAGTGAATCAGATACTTGAGTCGGGCCATGTCAAGAGTCAGAATAATAGAAGATGCATGTATGGGACGTTGTATGAATGTAAACGAGGCAAGGAATGTATGCCAAGACCGAGTTGTTTGGCGGTCCGTCCTGCGGGGAAACGGCATGCTGGTTAGTTAGTTAGTTATTTAGCCTCCTGTGTGAAGCTAATGTAAAAAAAAAAACAAATCCAAGAAATCAACGTTAAGGTACGTTGCGCGATCAATGAATACAAAGTGTATTTTTTTATAATTCTCTAGGACTTATAATTTTTTATTTAAAAAACGAGATAAAATTGAAGTAAAAGTTTTCTTGCAGATTCCTTAATAAAAAGAGTGCGTTTTCTAATTTCGAATGTGTAAAATGAATACATTCCAATGAAGAAGACGTACGATATTTTCAAAAGAATAAATAAATAGTAAGTACATTTAAAATACCTTTGAAATATTCCAAAATTCGACGGGAAATTTCATGGATAAACAGCCCTCTTTGTCTATATAAATAATTTTATGGTTGTTAACCCTCTTCTCTTTTATTTACTGATGGCTCCAAATCTCCGGACTCTTAACTGTGGTATTGGTATTAACGTTTACCACAATAATTCTAATGAAAGAATATTTTATTCAATTTCAAACCAATTTTCAATATTTTCTGCCGAGTGCATTGCGATTATTGAATCTCTCAAATATATAATAAAAAATAATTTTGAACATTCTCTTGTTCTCTCTGACTCTCTCAGTTCCCTCAAAAAAACTTAAAACCAGTCCTCTTCTTCATCCTGATGATCACTTTGTATGTCTTATTCGAGTATTGATAACCTCCATTCAAAGCTCTGGAAAAACTGTCACTCTGATTTGGATTCCTGGACATGTTGGCATAGTGGGTAACGATATTGCTGATTCCTTGGCAAAACAAGGAGCGTCTAACCCTACCGTTACCCTCGTAAACCATATTCCCCTGTCTGATATTTTTTCCATCATCAAAGATAGATCCCGCAATGTTTGGACAGAGTATTGGAACATTGCTAGTCAGTCCAAGGGTGCCCGTTACGCCTCAATACAAAGGACTATCCCATCAAAACCGTGGTTTCAAAAATTCCCCCATTTTTCCAAAAAAGAAATTTCCTTACTTATTCGTATGAGAATCGGACATTGTTCCATTCCTTCTCACCTTTATAAAATTCATGTGCTTGACTCCCCAGACTGTACGTTCTGTGGTCTAGATGTGGGAACTTTAGATCACATATTTTTTGATTGTCCCTCTCTAAATAAATATCCTCTCTTCTATCAAGCGTTATCAAAAATTGCCTCTCCTCCATTCAACATTTCATCTCTTCTAAGTCTGAACTCTACTCCAATCTTCCATAAAATTCTGAAATTTGCACATTTAAATAAAATTAATATATAAATTCACCTTTCCTTTCTCTGTAATTATAAATGATGGCCTAGAACACCCTTGAAGGGTGAAAGCCAGAAATAATTGAAAAAAAAAAAAAAAAAAACCATGGAAAGATAATGTACGGAAAATTTACGCATACGTGTTAGAATTATTGCTCTCTAGTTTTAATTAGTGCGAATCCGTCGCTGTGCTTTTCAAACATCTCACTCGCTGCTTGGACCTTCCGTGGGGCGCGCGCGTCTCTGAGGTAGGTGTCACCACTTTTGAAATATAACGACCGCATGAGTCAAAAAGCACAATATTGATACGTTCCAAAGCTGTGTCTGATATATTTTATTAGGTATTAAATATAATATATCTTAATTATTTAGTACATTAGTCAAAATGGCGGAGTTTAGGAAGAAACAAGTGATTTGAGAAAAAAAATATTCCTAAGTGTTGATTATTGAAGAAGTTTCACGTTTCGTTTTTTTTATATACCAAATAAATATACAGGGTGTCCGGGGGTAAAATGCATTAACTCTAGGAGGTGATTCTATATTATGATGGTAGGAGTAAAAAAGATTAACAACTTTTTTCGAAATTCAAAAAAAAAATTTCCCTTGCAAAAAGATCTACCTACTAAAAATCCTTAGCGTAAGGTACGATCTTACTTGCCGGGAGCCTGCCGGGCACGATCGTGGCAACATTGTATGGTGGTGATTGGCCCGTATCGTAACAGCGGAAAATAATAAAGCTGGCCGCGCACGCCGGTCTAATTATATTTTTTATCACAAAACTACCCCTTAAAGTTGAAATTTCGAAAAAAGTTATTTATCTTTTTTACTTATACTATCATGTAGAATCACCTCCCGAAGTTAATGCACTTTACCCCCGGACACCCTGTATATTCACAAATTGTTGTATTTCTTACGTCATTTTATTTGTTTGTAAAAATATGATACCGATTGGTTTATTCAAATCAATTAACAAAATAAAATATTACAGCCAGTTAAAATTCATGTGTCAATTTTACGTATGATTGATTATCTTTACCGTACATCAAAACATGATTATCTTTCTAGGGTTAAATGTGGTACGGATTTTACACATACAGTTGTTTATCAATTGTATAAAGTTTATTAGTAAGGCTGATAGTGTGCTTATATCATCACGAATACATAGGCATAAAAAAAGCGAAGGTCGATGTTAGCGCAAAATTGGTTGTTATTAATTTAGGAAATAATTTAATAAGAAAGAAAAAAAAAAGTAAATGAAGTCATCGATAACCTTAGCCATAAAATTATAAACATTTTTTAAATCATTTCTTATTTGCATTCATACATTTCGAAAAAAAAGATATTTTTTTTTAGTTTACGTTTATATATTTTTTTAAATTGGTATAATAATTGACGATTTTTCTTTTAATTCTTCAATTTATCCAAAGCTTATTTTTAATTTTTTTTTTTTTACAGTGAATACCGCACAAGAATCTCAACTGCTCCCGTCTGGATCCAGTGAGACTATGGCATCGCCAATTGGGGTATGTTGTGAGGCTGAAGGTAGTGAGGAGGGGAAGGAGGTGGGGAAGAGGAAGGTTGGGAAGTACCTGGCTATTCAGATCTGGTCACCAAACACGGCTAAAGCCATTTTCAAGCAACGTTTCAATTCTGAATGGTGGTCTTACACCAGGGCGATACTGATAGTATCTTCCACTCTGGAACATGCCGCAAATATACTATATATTATTTTAAATGAATTAATTGTGAAATAACACAAATTAATCAAATAAAATTTATTTGCGCATGCCGGGTTCGAACCCGCGACCTCCGGATTGTGAGTCAAGAGTCTTACCCACTGGACTACGGAGGTCTATTATCTATTAGTATTCATAAAAACCGATTCTGGTGAAATGATAATATTATGACAGTAAAATAACTAATAACTAATGGTACGTAATTGCATATTAAAAAAATCACGGGATAAAATATTTAAAGGGTTAAAATGGGATGATTTGCAGTCACCGCAGTGCAGTGCCTACTTGTACTGTGCTGAAGCGGTGAAGTGTTTTATATGTACAACATGTATTGTGTATTTATGCCGCCATTACACCTGACTTATCGATAAGTGTCAAACTCGATAAATCAACTAACATCAACGGTACAGGTCGCAAATTGCTATCCGCTCATTTTGACTTCATATTGTACACATACCTAACTCAAATCAGAAGCAAACCTGCCATGCGATTCTGTATCTGAACCTTCCCCGCCTTCCTTTTCTCCTCTCCCCCTCCCGCTTCCCCCTCCCGCATTCCACATATTCATTCCCGGTACATTCAGTTTTCGAACAGCTCGCGTACAATTTTTTTATACGAATTTTCATTTTTCATATATTACAAAGATTTATTTTTGCACATTATAAGAACAATCAATCAAAATTTGGTACCTAACATAGTTACCTATTTAAAATACCTATAATTCTTGAACAGATTCAAAGTATTCGATTTTGGTTAGTATCATAGGTGAGTACATACTTCAAGTAAATTCATTAATTCAAAGAGTTTATTCTAAAGTTGAATTTTGATTGAACAATCGAAGGATTGCAAAATGTCATTCTCAAATTGTGACATTTTTGACCGTTTCAAAATGATTAAAAAAACTTTTATTATTTATGCATTAAACCGCTTACTCGTTAATACGGAATATTTTTTATTCAAACTGTTGTATTTAGCTTTATTATCACGAAAAATGAGTATTTAAGTCGGGGGAGACCAAAAAACATGCAAAAAATATGCATTTAACATTTTAATTTTGTTTAAATTAATTCACTTACGCGATTACAAATTCTTCGCCATATTCTATTTATATCAACAACTTAATGTTCATAGACAATCAATCCTTCACATTTTCCAAGGTACCAATAGCTAGAATATTAAAAAAGATTGCCATAGCGGAAAAATTGATTCTCAAATATTTTAGGAAGGTACACCAACTAGTATTGTGGAGTTTTTATGCCTTGACGCGAGTAGGCGTTATAAAGGGGCACGTTCACAAACCATGTTACACAAACCTAGCGTAGCCGCTAAACTACTTGAAAACTAGGATGTTTTTCTTGCCTTGACGCGAGCAGGCGTTATAAAGGGGCACTTTCTTTTGTATCACAAACCATGTTACACAAACCTAGCGTAGCCGCTAAACTACTTGAAAACTGGGATGTTTTTCTTGCCTTGACGCGAGCAGGCGTTATAAAGGGGCACTTTCTTTTGTATCACAAACCATGTTACACAAACCTAGCGTAGCCGCTAAACTACTTGAAAACTGGGATGTTTTTCTTGCCTTGACGCGAGCAGGCGGTATAAAGGGGGGGCACTTTCTTTTGTATCATAAACCATATCACACAAACTTATACCAACATAACAAAATGACATTTGAAAATAATGTTTGAAAATGGACGGTCTCGTTTCACAGAATGAAAGCTAATTTTAATTTTACGTAATCGAAATTTAGAATGAAATATTTTCCACTTCCCCCAATGCAAATAGTTGTCTTTTAATGTAAATGGTGAATCAAAAGATTTTTTCAAAAAAAAGTGCGTATTAACCATTGCCAGCGATCTCAAAAATTTACCGTATTTTAGCTCAACCAGTGAGTAGGTAGGTACTGTACGTCATTAATTCCTGGCTAGGAAAATATAACTATTTGAATCAAGAATATAAAAGAATTTATTTTATGATGTTGGTACTTTCGGCAAATGTCACATTTGATTGTCTATTATCTATTTGTTAAAAAAGGAATATTCCGTATTATCCGTGCATCAAACTTCAACAACACGAACGTTCCGTATTATCCGTGAGGTGGACTAACTGCATATTTACCAAAGTTTTTAGATGTATTATCATGTGGTTGTAATAATCCAGAAACCTTCGTGAGGGTGGAAATAAGGTATTTTGAAAGTTTAAAACATTTTGTATGCTTCATATAGCAATACATAAACAACATACCTATATACATGCAAGCAAGCAGGCAAATATATATTCATTTTTATGTATATAGATAACATTAATTAGATCTTTCACTGGTAAATTTCTTTAATAACAGTATTTAATTTTTCAGAAAAAAACCCTCTTAAAATTCGTCGCAAATGACGCACTAATTTTCCTAGATATATCTAAACGACGCAGATCGAACAGAAAAGAGATAAATGACATATTCAACTCATTTTTGGATTTGTTGTCTTTTGCAGCATTTCAAATTTCCGCCATCAATAATGATTGTTTTATTGATTGATGTAGACACAGTTGAAGTTGTTATATTGACTGATGTACGTACAATTGGTATGAGTCATGAAGCTGCTTGTACTTGTAGGTTTATAAATAATGTAGGATTGTTTGACGTCGCAAATCTATTCGGAATGAGCTATTCACAATTCACAGACAACATGATTAGACATCGATTGCGGTTCTTGTAATGTATACCTCATTATATAATATTATATAATGTGCATACATTGCCTCTCTGGTGCAGTGCTTCCCAATTCATAATGTGTACTGCGATTTTTTCTGTATCACAATTTTCCTTTTAAAGTGATTAATATTGTGCCAACGATTATATGTATATTACAATTTAGGTGCATTTTCAAAAAGAGAAACATCTTTCCCAAACGTGTTTTTTGTATTAATTACTAGCGAGTTCCCGGTATAAGTGCCACTTAAATAAAGAAATTATTTCTCCCTGCGTGTCCTTTCCCACCCCCCCCCCCCCCCTCCCCCCCGCCCGCCAACCTCCCTTCCACCTTCCCCGCATTCCACCCTCCGTCGTCTCCCCGCCTTCATTCCCCTCTCCTCGGATTACCCTTCCCCTCCCTCATTTCCTCCCTGCCTCTAAGCTATATGAAATACACACATTTTCAAACAACTCGCGCACCGCTTTTTTAATACAAATTTCATAACGCCAGAACTCACCACCATACGTAGAAACCTTCATGGGCATGCGCACAATAATTCTCCAAAGTTTCATCGCAATCGGATGAACGGTATAGGAAATAAATTCATAAAGCCAGAGGTCCCTATTATACAGGGTGTAACAGGACGTACCCGAGGGATTTTAACCATAGATTCCTGAGCATATTTGGAGAAAAAAATGTAAATGAAATTTTGGTCTCCGGTGATATTTTTGACGATTTTTTTTATTTATTTTTTCTACAAAAACATTAAAAAATGGTAGATGTTGAACCAAAGATATTCAAATACAGTTGGAGATATGCTATGGTGTCCGCGCAACTGTCGCCGGACTACGCGCTAATTAGCGTAGTTTTCATACAAAAAGAATTTGTTCATTTCGTTGATTTTTTGAAAATGTGCATTAATATTGGTTAACAATATATTTTGAATAAGGAAAGAATTCGTTCATTTAGTTTAATGTTCGTTTGGTTTATTTGTTCTTTTAGTTTATTTGTTAATTGGTAAACAATATCGGCGACACCCGGAAGCGCAGACCCACATAGTAAAAACAGCAGATAGCACATCTACTTATATTTCAATATCTTTGTGTTGGACAGTTGGAAGCGGGGTGAGGGGTTGGTCGGTTACTCGGCTGAGTGAACAATGACAACAAGAGGAAGAATTTTTTTTTTAATTAAATGAAGACAATATTAGCGAAACTCAATCAAATCTGGAGACAGAAAAATCAGAAAAGATATTGGCTCCGCTGGGACTCGAACCCAGGTCCTTTTGCTTACATGGCAACAGCTCTACCGATTGAGCTACGGAACCCATATTAATTCGGTCACTTTTAACTGTATCATACTTCGACTAAGAACTACCAACATTAACACCGGAGACCAAAATTTCATTTAAATTTTTTACTTCAAATATGCTCAGGAATCGCTGGTTAAAAATCCCTCGGGTACGTCCTGTTACACCGTGTATATAGAAACAATCGCGGGAAATGCGCACGTCGAATCCCCAAAGTTTCATTTGGGAACTAATAAGGGACAAACAAAGAAACGTCCATTTTTATATATTAAGATTATTCTCTATGTGCATGGAGAGAAATCGATTTTGACCATCGTGATAAATTCACAGCTCTTAATTTAAGGACGTTTTAACAACAATTTAAGGACGTTTTATCGATTTCCCTTGATAATATATCATCAAAGTTATGGGCTATTCATCAGATTTACGAATTAATTGATAAAATATTTAAAACATCCTTTCAGAAGTTACAGGTTCCATGACAACTACATTGCCAAATCAGTACACCTTTGTAAGGTGATATAAAATCAGGAACGTGATGATAAAACAACTAGGTTTAATATGTTATGTTAGGTTAGGTTAAGGGCTATTCATAAGATTCGCGAATCAATTGATAAAACCTTTAAAGGCCGCAAAAAGAAAAATACATTATAAGAACGTTATAACTATAACTAACTAACCATCACGCCGTTTCTCGCAGGGGTAGGCAGATAGGACAGACCGCCAAACAACTCGATCTTGGCACACACTCCTTGCCTCGTTCATACATCGTCTCATACATGCTCTTCTATTATCCCGGCTCTTCACATGGCCCGACTCAAGTATCTGATTTACTTGGTGCCATGTCTTCCTCGGGCGTCCCCGACTTCTTCCAATAATATATTATCCTTACACTCCTTTCCTCGTTCATTCGCTCTACATGCCCAAACCATCTGAGCGTCCCTTTCTTAATCTTACTCATCACGCTTACATCAGCCCTGCATTCTTCGCTGATCTCCACATTTCTCACACGATCGTACATGATTTTATCACATACACGCCTCAGGGATCTCATTTCTACAGCATTCAGTCTACTTTTTTCTTTTTTTTTTTACATGAGCTCCACACAGGAGGCCCTGAAGAAAATAATTTCCCTCAGGGCCTATGTCATCTTTGAGAATGCTGTGTGGAGGGTTTTTTTTAAGGAAAGGAAGGAGAGGAGAGTTCTGGGAAGGAAAAGGGTTTAAGGGGTGGGTAGGAATCTGGGGTTCAGTATGTCCTGGTCATCCGCCTCCAAGACCTAGACAAACCTCACCCCATGAACCCGGGCACCCCTGCTAAATCACCAAACGTAGCGAACCACTTGGGGTGACCTATGGCAGAGGTGTTGGTTATCCAATAAAGGTTCCCGGGGCGGCGGTACCCATTCCCGCCTCTCATTCCCACTTTCATCCTTTACTCTGACAGTTTCATACCTCACTGCCATATAACAGGGTGGGTACCAGCACTCCATTATGGACAGCTAACTTCGCTTCCTTGGACAGTTTTTTGTTGGCGCCAACGGCGTTCAGTCCTCCATTAATAAAGTTGCCTGCATTTACCCTTCTTTAGGTATCTCTGTCAGCCTTCCCATCTCTCGTAACGTTATATATGTACAAATTAAACAATAACTTAACCACATTATGTGTGATTCGTCTATTATTTGCTTCCCTCCTCCCCCTTCCCACCTTTCCATAGACACCTTAACTCTGTCTATTTTTATTATTAATTTTCAGTAAACCCTGAGGAAGTGAGCATTGCTCACGAAACATCAGTTTTTATAAACTATAAACGTGGTTTAAACAAAGTAATCTATTAATTTTGAAAGAAAAAACAAAAAATGAAAAAAAAAACACTTGTATTTTCCGTTTCTCATAGACAGTTTTATTACGACCATTTGTACAAATATTTATATTTTAAATGTTGACTAGAATGTCACCTTTCAAGAATCCCTGATCTTTTCGCTTGAATATCCAGCGCAATCATCTGGCATAGTCCTCGTTGCGTGGGAGGCCGCGCCCTTCGGCACTTCTACGCCACTCCTAACTCCTATGCAACTCCCAAACTCCTAACCACTACTAAACACTTGATAGTCCTACCCGCCCAGCGGCTCTGGCATCAGACCACCAGGTCCTCGTGGGCGGCGCTGGAACTGGTAATGTTACAAGTTGCACCGCCGGTAGGTACGGAATGAGCCACTTCTGACGATGACATGCAAACGGAGTTGTGCAAAGACCTATCCTGACTATTGCGAAGTTTGATTATGCTGAAATTGAGGATTTCCGAAAGAGTATGGATAGTGAAAGCTAGTTTATTACATACTAGCAAACCCGGCCACACGTTGCTGTGGCCAACGAAACCTTTATAACCACCGCCATCTGTTAAATCAATCTAAACCGCCCGTTTGTCAGCTCGCTGCCCGCTGCCGCTTGTCCAGATATATTATGTATTTCAACCAATTTACAATAAAACCTTGACAAATTATAAACCTAAAAACCTTCCTCATGAATCACTCTATCTATTGGTGAAAACCGCATGAAAATCCGTTGCGTAGCTTAAGAGATCTAAGCGCACATAGCGTGAGCGACTTCATTTAATACTTACTTAGTAATTAGTAATTAGTAAAGATAAGGATTGAAGTAAAAACTTCTTTATCACCGTCGTTATTTGAAAATCTATGAAACGGAAAGAGACACTAAAAAGAGGCAAACACATACATCTATAGGATTTAGCCTGCGTAAGAATGAGATAGAATGAAACCTTACCTACTTATGACGCGTCTAGCTACTCTCATTCGCCGCTTTGATTATGAGCTCACTTTTCGAGGCTTCTGTTGGTTGAGATTATGAGGGTGAAGTTTCACTTCTACCGCGTGTGAACTGCACTCGTTATTTTATTATATATTTAATACATTTATGTAT
Organism: Limnephilus rhombicus; assembly: GCA_929108145.2. NCBI lineage: Eukaryota > Metazoa > Arthropoda > Insecta > Trichoptera > Limnephilidae > Limnephilus > Limnephilus rhombicus. The sequence continues at coordinate 12,504,166 of OV815291.1, forward strand.
TTTTTTACAATGCATACATATACTTATTATTTTTACATGTTCACGGTGCAGTGTATCTATTATAAAGAAAAAAATAGCCTTTCCTCACCACAAAGAGACAACACTCTTGTGTTTGGCGAGGGAATTTAAAACGATAAAAGTAAGTGATAAAATGTTGTTAATATTTATAATAAGAAAATAAATAAGAACAATTACAAGTGTGCAGTCCACACGCTGTAGAAGTGAAACCTTCAGAAAACTAAAATAGTCAAGAGTGGGGGGGGGGGGGGGGCTGCGAAGCACCGCACAAAGAGGAGACCGATTATTCTATCTCATTCTCTCGCAGGCTAAATCCTATAGATGTCTGTGAATGTGTCTTTTCAGTGTCGCTTTTTCCTTTCATCGAGTTTCAAATCACAACGGTGCTAAAGAACTTTTGACTTTTTTTTTCAATCGATAACCAATTTTTTTTTAATGAAATAATTGACTTTTTTACACAGGAGTCTCCGTGGAAAATAATTTACTCCTCAGCCTACGTCATCTCCATGTGCGATGGGGTGGTTTTCAATTTTTTATGTAGCAATGTCCTTCCTCCTGTTTTGAAAGGTCAAGTGTGCAAAATTTCATCAATCTCAAATTAAAATGGTTAGTTTTATGTAAAATTCTGTCATTCATTCAATTCATTTCCACGACTAGGAGGAAATCTATAATATTTGGTAGGATTTTGGTGTAATGTAAAAAGTGTAAAAATTCAACCATTGATTTCCCAAAGATTAATAAATAAAAACATCCCATTGGTGGTTGTAGCCGAAGGGTCCAAGTCGTCGGGCTCCCAATAAAAGCCTTGCATACTTACAGTCACTAGTAGCGCAGAGTTCTCCCAACCCGGTAATAAAGGTGAATCGTCTTACCTGGAACAAGATAAATACACTATTAGATAACTTTACATCACAAAAGAAATACAGAGGACGTTTCATAGGTTTCACACATTGTTTTTACGCACCAATTTATTTAAATTAATCATCAACCGGTTTCGCTTGGCTCAAACTTCATCCGGCTTAATAATTTAATGAATGTACATAGTGCGGGCAATTCGTAGGTAAAGAGGAGCTTACCAGTGGCGGTCCGTGAGTTTTCAGTGAACTAGAGCCCTAAGATTGAAAAATATGACGTTATTGTAGCTGAAAATGTATTTTTTTTTCAAAATTTCAACTTTTTGTTTGAAGATCTTCAGGATTATTTCAGTCAAGGGATGCGCCGCATCCACGTACTGAAAGATCTTCATACAAAAAGTTGAAATTAAAAAAAAAAACATTTTCAGCTACTCAACAACACCAGCAATGTCGTATTTTTCAATCTTAGAACACTAGCCACTTAAAACTCACGGACCGCCAATGGGGCACACTATGTATATTTTTAAAGTTAAAATGTTTACCTTTCTGAAGATTGAAGCGAAACCGGTTGGTGAATAAGTTCAAATAAATTAGTGGTTATTGAATTTCTTTGGGTTAAAAAGAGTTGGTGTTGATTTCATTTAATATTTTAATGATTATTATTATTTTTAATTGTTAAACTAACGTTTAAGACAAGATTTTTATGCATAGCACAAAGGGTAACAATTATTATAAGCAATGGGTAACAAAAAAAAATATAATAAGCAGTAATTGTTGAATGAAACACTAGTATATATTGAATCATTTGTCGGGTATAAGATAAGCCGCCATAGCTCAATTGGGAGAGCAGCTGACCGGCAATCAGAAGGGCACGGGTTCATGTCCCGTTGGCGTCATGTATCTTTTCTCGGAAGATTTTTCAATGTGGATGAGTGTTTCAGGCTGATAATTATTGCTTATAATAATAATTAACGATTATTGATTGAATAACCGTATTCTAAACAATTCTACCTATTTTGACGGCCTCTGTGGTCGAGTCTCTCAACTAGAAATCCGGAGGTCGCCGGTTCAAATTCCGGAGTTATTTCACAATTTATTTATTTAATGGTACATTTTCGACACGTTCCAGAGTGGAAGATACTCTCAGTATCGCCCTGGTGAAAGACCACCATTCAGAACTGAAACGTTGCTTGAAATGGCTTAAGCCGTATTTGGTGACCAGGTACTTCCCCATCTCCTTCCCCTCCCCGCTATCTTCTTGCCCATAACATGGCCCAATTGAAGATGTCATAGTCTCACAAGTTCCAGGCGGTTGGGAGCAGTTGGAACTCTTGTGCGATACTCATTAAAAAAAAAAACTATTTAAAATAATATTAAATGTAGCAGTCTCCATGGCATCAGATCTGGCTAGAACAAGGTACTGAATAGGTCATTGTTGTGTTGAGTTCACCGAACAAGATACACTATCTTAACTCGACCGAACCCATGGGAATTATTGTATTTACAATTTTAGGAATAACTTAATAAATGGACTGGAGCGACAGCGCATTTCAAAACATTTTTCTCCGATTGCTCGAGATTTTTTGGTGATCATTTTGAATATTTTCCTAGCACATTAAAAAAAAATCATGCCTCCGAATTTTAATATGGAGACATACAAACTGATAATATTAGCTACTAGCTGACCCAGCCACGCGTTGCTGTGGCTAATAAAACATAACGTCATCTACTGGATGGTTATCCAAACTTTACAACCACCGTCGTCTTTGAGTTTATCGCGAAGAGACAGACAGATGCCGCGGAGGACTTTAATTTATAATACGTGGAGATGGTGTGAAAGATTATAATAAAGTGCATGAAATGCTTGGGGTAACTAACGTATTTAAGTTAATAAGGATTAATACTGTATCCGTCTAAACAACTTTTCAATTACCGCAATGTACGTGACCATTTTTTTAGAAGATAGAATGGGTATAGTAAGCTATCCGTAAAACATAGATATATGGCTTCGTGGACTTTTTTGTAGATCTATAAAAGAGGAATATCCCACCATGCATTGTTTTGTTATATCCCAAAAGGATTAGGCAGCGTTTTCGATGAAAGCTACCAGGCGGCTTGACTTTTTCCGACACTTCTAACAATTATTTTTATGTTTCAACCAATTTACACAAATCACATACCTAAACCTTCCTCACGAAACACTCTATCTATTGGTGAAAACCGCATGAAAATCCGTTTAGTAGTTTTCGAGTTTATCGCGAACAGACAGACAGACAGACCACGCGGGAGACTTTAATTTATAATATGTAGAGATAGAGAAGATAGAGATATGTATAGTTCTATATAGCCAATGAACTCACCTATCTTTTGTCGATTTTATAAAAAAAAATATTATAAAATCGTCTACTTACTTACAAATAAGGGAAAATTTGCCAAAATTGGCAGCAAAGCTATTTGAGGTATTTTAAATAGTGCCATGTTGTGGCAAAAAGCGCTCCACTGGTTAATAATATTTAATCATTGATGTTGCCTTTTGAATGCTGATAATGCGTTACTGATTTCTATTACAAGATCTACAGTCTCGCGTCAAGGATGAACGAAGTATGTATGAAGAATGATTTAATGATGAGTAAGTCCAAAGTCATGATGTTTGAAAGAGAGAGTACGAAAACAGTGGGCAATATAGTTGTGAATGATGAACACTTTGAGCAGGGGGATCAGTTTGTGTATCTGGGTAATAGAATGTTTACGAGAGATGGGAAGTCTGAAAAGATATTGAAAGAAGGGTAAATGCAGGCAACTCCACTAATGGAGGACTGAATGCCGTTGGCGCTAATCAAAAGCGCTGTCAAAAGAAGCGAAGTTAGCAGTCCACAATGGAGTGCTGGTGCCTACTTTGATGTATGGCAGTGAGGCATGGAACTGGCAGAGGAAGGATGAAAGTAAACTGAATGCTGAGGCGTGTGGATGGTAAAACCATGTATGATCGTGTGAAAAATGTGGAGATCCGCAAAGAACGCAAGGCTGATGTAAGCGTAATGAGTAAGATTAAGAAAGGGATCCTCAGATGGTTTGGACATGTAGAGCGAATGAACAAAGAAAATAGTGAAGAATACGTGACGCAAATGTGAATAGTAGACGGGGACGCCCGAGGAAGACATATCACGATCAATTGAATCAGATGCATGAGTCAGGTCATGTCAAAAGTCAGAATAATAGAAGAGTATGTATTAATGAGTTGTTTGGCGGTCCGTTCTCTCTGACAACCCCTGCAGGGAAACGGCATGGTGGTTAGTTAGTTAGTTAATCATTGAATGCAATATTAGCGACTCTTAAATAAAAATTTGAAACATGGATGTATTTATCACACGACACAAGACATAGACATCGACACATGACTCCGAAGACAAATACTACATTTGGACAAAGACATTATTACAATTTGGCTCCAAAATGTTTTAATTTAAGAGGAATATAAACGCTAGAAATATTTCGATTCTCAGGCCTGCAAAATTTTAAAATCGAGCGTCTTATTTGCACTAGGCAAGTGAGCGAAATAGTGGTTTTTATTTATTTTGTCCATAATTTTATAAGAACGAAAAAAAGTTAGAACATACGAAACCTCAAAAATAGACTCAGCCATAAAGGGGTATTTTTAAAAAATTGTTTCTTGTATCACTTTATAGGTAAGTCATGAAAAAACATGTTTTTTGTGGTTTAAGCTTATATTTTTTGTTATGTAAATAACAATTTTATTGAAAAGCTAGTAAAAGCTTCGATTTATTCGTAGTATATTTTTTGATGTTCGTTGTGTTAGCCGATTTGTCGTAAAGATTAATCTAAATAGTATATAAATAGGATTTCAAGTATAACTTCATCTTAATTGATAAAGATATTCTAGTGACAAAAAATCTAAAACGCAAAATTCATACGTGGGGAGTAAACAAGGGTATTAGCGCCGTTTACACGCACACTTCGGAGCGACTGAGTCCCGCGCCACTTCAGGCCGCCGCGCATAAAAGTCTCACAGTGAACTGCGCTGTAAACCTATCGGTCTTTACTTTTCTGCACGTCGGCCTGAAGTGGCGCGGGACTCGGTCGCTCGGAAGTGTGCGTGTAAACGGCGCTATTGCATACTGCGTGCAGATAACTTGATCAGACAACACAATCAACGCCTGTATTTTTTCTCTTTTCTTCTAACTATTTTCATCTATTTATCTCATCTTTTTTTCATTTCTTTATATTTTTCTTTAATTCCATTTATCTATTTAAATTAAAATTATATTCCAAGATGAAGATATCAAAATTAAATTAAATTCCTGCCACCTTAGAACAGGCTCAGCCTAGTGAGGTGGTATATACCAAAAAAATAAATAATATATATGTATATGTAGGTATATTGTATATATTGTAATGTTATTCTTGGTTAATAAATAATTTAAAAAAAAAAAATTATCAAAGAAATTGTGGCCCGGTATACCGATTGATTATAAGCTCGGCTTGGTTAGAATGTGGAGCTTAGCACAGCTTGGGACATTATCCGTACATAGGTCGAAAGCCTAGAAGTCACCAATGTTATGCGTATTGTCTTTATGAATTTAGAGGAATTATGTTTCTTTTTTCTTTGAAAACCAAATCTACTGTCTACGTGTGTGGAATATCTATGCTCTCTACTGTCATCTTCATCGGGACATCTCTATGCACCGGGAAATAGCGATCTTTCAAAAACAACAGCAGTTTATTTTTAGAGGGTTTAATTTACGAGTTAATTTTTTATTAGGTTCCCACTTCAATCAGCATGGTGCTTTATGCGAGTATACTAATTTTATTAGGTTCCCACTTCAATCAGCATGGTGCTTTATGCGAGTATACTAATTTTATTAGGTTCCCACTTCAATCAGCATGGTGCTTTATGCGAGTATACTAATTTTATTAGGTTCCCACTTCAATCAGCGTGGTGCTTTATGCGAGTATACTAATTTTATTAGGTTCCCACTTCAATCAGCGTGGTGCTTTATGCGAGTATACTAATTTTATTAGGTTCCCACTTCAATCAGCATGGTGCTTTATGCGAGTATACTAATTTTAATTAGTATTTTTTGCTAGAGTCAGTGCACTATTATTAAATTAAACTTCCAAAACAAACTACACCTACTGACGTTGAAACTTTTAGAATTATTCCTTAACAGACTATTTTGATTGATTATTATCAATTAATAACATCGTTATTCCCCAACACTCGGTGAATATAATAGTCCGTACTTGTAAAATTAGGAAATTTAAGTAAATTTCGATGAGAAATATTCAAATATTTTTTACGTAAATGTCAGATTTGGCATGTGACTGCTAGCGCCTCGGCGTCTAAAATAGGAACTATTCTGCGCAAGGGCGGATCCAGGATTTTTTTCTGGGGGGGGGGGGGGGGGGGGCACAAGGGGCGTATAGGCAAAAAAATCAACAATTATTATACTGTCAAGATTTTTTCTGGGGTGAGGGGGGTGGAGGCACAACAGGCGGACGGGCAAAAAAATCAACAATTACTGTCAATTCTACAAGCTCAAGTATATTTAGGAAGGTTTATGATAGTGTCAAAACAATAGATAAATTAAATGTTTAAAATAAAGACAGTTTTTGCTTCTAAGTATCTACTGTGATGGAATCTCCACAGTACACAAAAATACCGTCTGATACCGTACACTAAATCCGCCCTTGATTCTGCGGCTTATCAAGTTTGAGCGGTAGATTTAGTTCGCTTAAATTGGAGTGAGGAATGTTGTACATAGCAAGGACTGGCTGATATATCGGGCCTATCTAGATTGCATTTAGTTCGGTAAGAATCTTGCAATCCTTGCAATCATACACACAGATAGCAGTTAATAAAAATATGCGATTCGGTCGCATCTAGGAAATGAACCGAGGACCTATGCCTTGCCGAGTTTCTGCTCTAACCACTGAGCTAATTTGAACCTATCAGTCGGTCTCATTTAATTGTATCATACTTCGAGTTAGAACTACCAACACTATCTTCATTTTCTTAACGCATATTTTTATTGACTGCAAAACAACAGAGAAATATAGATTAGCACAATTTTTTTACAATAGCTCAACACAGGAGGACCTGAAGAAAATAATTACCCTCAGGGCGTATGTCATATTTGCGGATGCTGTGTTGAGGGTATTTTTAGGAGAGGAAGGAAAGGATGTTTTGGGAAAGAAAAAGGTATCAGGGATGGGTAGAAATCTGGGGGTCGGTGTGTCCAGGAGTGACGGACGAATGATCTCATCCCTTCCACTGCGGTGCAAGGTTCCAAGAGAGCCTGAAGAGATAAAAAGGTCTCCCTCAAACAGTCTCTCCCGATCGGGCGTGCCACGCAATTGGTAGCAGACGCAACCGCCGCCAAGACTCGGACAAACCTCATCCCAAGAACCCGAGCACCCCTACTAAGTCACCAAACATAGCGAATCACTTGGGGTGACCTATGGCAGAGGTGTAGGTTATCCAATAAATAGTTACCGGGTGGCAACACCCATACCCGCCTCCCAAATCGTAAAACAATAATTTGTATCATTATTATTTATTTTGAAACACAATCGAACGGGCTTAATTTGGAACCAGTTCCTGTTGGATTTATAAAATGATCAGCAACATTAACTGGGCGAAGCCGAACCAAAAGTCGCCCGCAGAGCCTAGCAGTGAAAACCTGCGAAGCGGGTTTTAACTGCTAGTATTATTATCATCTTATTTCAGTTTTGGGGGCCCCAATATAATACCGGAGAATTTAAATTTTATTACTTAAAAGTGTGATAATATTAATTTGTATTCACACCTTGACTTGCCTACGACTCTGATGTTTACTGCGAAATTCCATCTGACCAGGTACGCACAACCTTTTTGAGAGAATGGCCAATTTGATAAAAAAAAACACACACACACACACATATAATGTTTTAAAGACGTTAGTGACACCTCGATTTTGCGTCGTTTCATGTAAAAATAATTAATAAAAAATTGATAAATTTTCAAATTTTTTTCTCAAATTGCATTCGGAAACTTTGGATTCAATGTATGTCCACATTTTAATTATTCTGTGGATTTAGAATTGAATTTAAAGCGTGGTGTTTTCTCTTGCTAACACCGTTCAGTGACAGTAAGGGAGACAACGATATCTTTGAGACCTACATGAGCTGTTCCATTGTTAAACTGAGAAAAATAAATTTAAAAAATTGTGTTCATTTAAAAAAATAGAAAAACGGACATAGTTTCTTAACGAAGTAGCAACAGAAAAGTAAATCATTGCAAAATATTTTTGTGAAAAAATCAAATGTGTTGCACAGAGAAATAACGAAAGAACACAACGTTTAAATAAAGTACACTGAAGATTCTACTAAAAGTGTAATGTTCTGTTTTTTCTCTGTTGAAAAATACTTCTCAGTTAATCGACAATTACATTGATAATCACTTTGTAAGGTTACGAGTAGAGCTTATTTACCGTCTTGTTTACAATGAATATCTAAATGGAGTAAACGTCCATTCTAATGGATGCTCTGTGTTTATCTGCAGCAGGAGAACTCATCACTGAAGGTGGCCAGCTGACGATTGGATATTATCTGATATTTCCGTAACCGTTCGGCAGGTATTAGACACGAACGGTCGACAGTTGACTTTCCCACAATACAACTCTACTGAGATCTGTTGAGATACTTCAAAACTACATTAACTACCGATACTAATGACATTGAAACTACATACGTTTTCCTATAAACTACCTTGTGTTGAAGAATATGTCGGAATTCTTCATAGTTTGACTTTGATATATTCATGTTCATTCAGCCGTGGGTTGTGCATCTCTGAATTATTATGTGTTTACATAGAATAAAACTACCGTTGACACGTGACCTGTGACCAATACTTACAAACATAAACACAACATTAACGGGTGCAAGTCCTAGTTTATGTATTTTCAATTTTGATGTTTTTTTAATACACCTTTATCTGTTTATAAAAATGAATGTCAGAGGAGGGCGGGACGTTTGTTTGAATTTTATTCAAATCTACACTTTTATTCCAAGATTGATTAAATTTTGCACACATGACATTTTAGCTGGTTTACTGAGAATGTGGTGTTTATTCTACAGCATTGTGAAAATTAATGGAATCATGAGCAATTGTTATGGTAAAACCATTTATTGCTTGTAAAATAATTTTTTACAAAATTGTACAACTACCATTACGCAAATTAATAGGAAATATGTCCCCCTTTGACTTTAATAACTGCTTTTACTTGATTTGGCATGGACTCTACTAGTTTTTGACAGTTTTCAGAGATCCTCCCATACCGAAATCAAACCTGAAATACCGCTTCTGTCATCTTTGTTTTCATAGTGCAGTTGATGTTGCACAGTCTAGCTTTGCAAATAGCCTATAAATTCTCAAAAGGGTTTAGATCGGGAAAATTTCCGGGCCAATCTGGAATAGTTAACTCCCTATTCTGGAAATATTTCATCATTGCCTTCAACTTTTGGCAGGGAGCAGAGTCCTGTTAAAGAATTGCTCCTCCTTGAGGTTGGCACTTTTCATGTTCTTTGTTCAAATGCTTTCCAACACAGATGTGTATTTTCAAATTACGACGAATCTTAATAGGCCACTTGCAACACATTGTTTTCTTTTTCCGGTTTAGGCAAATATTCTAAGACATTCCGTATTTTTGAAACCCTGGCGATTTTTTGAAAATTTCAATCCGAAAAATCAAACCATTTTTTTATAAACCGGAAAGACGGGACATAATTTTATGGGTGCGAAAAAACGATAATTACATAGCCGAAAATCATTTTAAAAAAGAACGTGTCCACACGAATATCACAGGAGAATAATGAGGCATACCAAAAATATTACATCTCATAAATATTTATTTCCTTGATCCATCTTATTGATCATTAATCATTATAATGTTCAACGTCTATATATGACTAAATCCAATATAATATACTTGTACTTGTAAATTATAATGATAATAAGAATATTATTAAATTTGATGTTGTTAAAGTCAGCACCATTACCATTACACTTCTAAAACAAGTACAGAAGGCAATAAATGGACGGGGTTCTCTTCGTAACATCCGTCAAAACGTCAAACCAATTATAAGTTCGCAGAGAACAAACAATAAATCTAGTGAACGTTAAATGTCAAATTCAAAAATTCGCATGAAATCAAAGTGTTGCCATAAAAAAAAATAAGTGTGCAATTTTACAAAATTAATAGAACATCATCGGAGACGGGACATTTTCATCATTTTCATGTAGTGACGTCACGAGACCAAATAATGAATTTATTTATTAAAAAAAAAACTGTACATTTGTAAAAAAATTTACTAACATTTTCGTAATCTTTCCACACGATTTTTTCCAAGTCGTTACGAAATCCATGCAAGTGGCCTATTGAACTCAAAGGTCTTCAGAAATATTAAAAACTCTCCATATATCAGTTGTAAACTAGTAGTCAGACTTTGTTTAAAATATTCACATTTTTAACATGTTCCTTTTATTGTACATATTGGCATGTTAGTGCATAACTCGGCTTTTACAGCACGTATTTCAGAAATTTTAGTTCACATAATTTATAATCTGATGTGTACTTAACCATAGAAAGATAATCTACGTCTTTGCAACGTAAGCGAGACACAAGTATTGCTGTATTTTTTTTAAATTTCGCAACGTAGCGCGTTGTATATCTCAGTTAGCTCAGTTGCCGAGCAGAGCTTACGCGGGACGACTGTGTCACCACGGTAAATACAATAATTACGTACATACACCACACGTTCGAAAGACGTATGATTATCTTTTGCGTAACTTTCGGACTTCTTCTTATAAATGTAATTTAGCGTAAAAAATGTTATTATGTATAACGACTGATTAGCATTTAAACTTTTAAATCATATGAAAAAATAGATTTAGACATAAAATAAAATATTATTTTTAGACTCAATAGTTTGTAGTTGATTTGTAAGAGGTTTACAGCATTTTGTAAATTTTTTTAATTACAATATATTTTTTATAACTATTTTGGTTTTATTTGAAGTAAAAAAACCCTAAACTAATTATTTAACTACCTTTAAACTAGAAAAATGAAACAATATAACTTTGTATAAACCACTTATATGATGTGCAAATCCGACCGGTTTCGGAACAAACGTTCCTTCGTTCGCTAACCATATCATTGAAAATAACCACAGTTTTGAAAAAAACACAGGGATAAATATTCTTCATATTAATCATAAAGGAAAACGTTTAGATAACTTAGAAGCTTTGGAAATTAAAAAATCCCTTAAAAATAATGAATCTATTATCAACAAACAAAAAATATTGTCATATAGCCCAATCATGGATTTGTTCCCCTACCCACCCACTCTACACTAATACCTACCCACCCAATCTACATTATTAACTAACAATGGCTCCATCCCTACCACAATAAAACATTGTTCTAAACTGTCAAATTAGTATAAGCTTTCCCTGACGAAGGAACGTTTGTTCCGAAACCGGTCGGATTTGCACATCATATAAGTGGTTTATACAAAGTTATATTGTTTCATTTTTCTATAATGGATAACCACAAAGTAATAGCTACATTCAAAAATATACCTTTAAACTGTTTAAGTATGATAATATTGCACATATACATATACACTTTTATACTTCAGTAAGTCTTTAAGACGTATCATTATCTTTAATGTGGGTCGAAATAAGTTTCTTGCTAGGGTTAAACTTAATTGTTCAAATTCGACGATAGTCATACGCCCGATAGTCGATAATTTTAGCCAAGGACCTGTATGCTAATTTAACAGGCTAAACCTAATGCATGTGGGACATTTATTGTCACAGATAATTACATAATTGAACACAATAGTCTCCCAGTGACAGTTGCGCAAGTTGCAATCGCAACAACACTGGGCTACACCGCTTTTTGTAGAGTTCTATAAATACACGCAGACAATGTGGGCTCCATTGTGCATTACGCGCTAGTTAAATACTGAATATTTAAGTGTTTATTAACGACGAATGTTTCAATAATTGAATAAATTATTTGAAAGGGGATTGCACTTTATGCGGAGCAAATCATATCTTGAGGTTAACGTGTTTTATGAATAGATATTAAATGAAGAAAGCTACGCGACATTCCACACGTAATGTTAAGTAATAAAATATCTGAAAATAAATAATGTATGAATTTCGAAAACATTTCAAGCAATAGGCAATAGTAAATCTGGACTTAGTCTGGTCAAGCCAATTTTTTTTTTCAATGCGTTTTTTTTTTTCAGATTTACCTTTTTACCTAAAATTTACCTCCGCACAGGAGGCCCTGAAGAAAATAATTCCCCTCAGGGCCTCATCCCCCTCATCTTTGGGGATGCTGTGTGGAGGATCTTCTTAGGAAAGGAAGGAGAGGAAGTTCTGGGAAGGAAAAGGGTTGGGAAAAAAAGAAATGGGTAGAAATCTGGGGTTCAGTGTGACCAGGAGTGACGGACATATGAATCAATCCCCTCACTGCGGTGCAAGGCGATGTTCCGAGAGAGTACGGCTGGAGAAGTCAAAGGGACTCGCTCAACCATTCTCTCCTGATCCGGCCTGCCATGCAGCCAACTTGAAAAACGTGGTTTTGAGAAAAATGCTTTAAAGTTTTAGCTTGTAACCAGGCCGGTACGTTTTCCGGTCTCCCTGCTTGACGTGCACCGCTCCCAGCTATATTTAAAGGTAGAATTTGATGCTATAACTTTGGGAACGTATTCTCCATATGTACAAGAAGATTTTTAGGCAACAAAAAGGTCGATTTTTTGGATCGGCTCGATCAGACTTCCCCTTTAACTTATAACTAGCAAGAATATTCGAAAAACTATCAAGTCCACTGAAACCATTATCACAGTCGTAAAATTTGCAAAATGTTTTTAACACCCCCTTCTGCTTTGCATGTAGTTTGAGTCTTGAAAAGACAGGTTCTCCTCGCGTTAAGTTTCGCAATTCGCGGGTCATTATCATAAATTATAACCGGATATCGCATATAAATATTATTACGATTTTCCGGATTTTGTCTAGAAGTCTCAGAACTTCTTAGCCTGTTGACTGATGTCGTATCAATAGACGTTTCATTTGAAAACTGAATAACGCATAACATAAATATTGATTTACGTTGATTACTGTCTACAAACTTTGGCATTAATCTTCTAATAAATATAAATGTAGCAAAGGTAAAGTCATGCATCGTCCAATGTTTTAAATATAATGTCCTTTACGACACTCCACGTGCAAAGTCGTATCTTCCCCAAGCATAAACTTTCTAATAAAGTGTGTTTTATCGGAAGTATCCTGCAGGTAAGTATGTTTCTGTATCTCTTTGTAAATAATAAAATTAGATAGAGCCTAAGATTCATAATAAATTGTAAAGCGCCCTTGAGGTGATTTTTCACAAAAACGGCGCTCTACAAATTATCCAATTATTATTAAACTTAGCCCATCAGGCTACTTTGTTGGCTTTTCGGAACAACTCATACAGGTCTCATGGAAATGGTTGTGTCTCCCTTACTATCATAGTGAATAATATGATCTAAACGTTATCGGAAAGAGAAAATCCCACGCTCTCACCAAATGTCGATCGAACCAAAGTTTCGAGATCAAAGTAGACAAGAGTGGGGAGACTACGAAGCAGTTTTTTATCAATACGAAGGGTGATTTTTTCCAGATTTTTGTCTTCGAATTCCAGCGCAGGAAAAGTCCTATACATTTTTGTCTCTTTTTAGTGTCACTCGTTTCCGTTTCATCAAGTTTCAAATCACAGCGGTGCTAAAGAAGTCTTCACTTTAAAAAAATTGAAACTCTGTGATTTATTTTTATATTTACACGGAACGACAAAAAGGTGAGGCGATTATAACGTTTATAAATACAATTTTGTTATAAAATACATGTGTAATTTAATTATTTTTTGTTACCAGTAATTTTAGTCTGAAAACACGTAAGACGAGTCCTTTTTAAAGATTGCAGTAAGAAATTTTATATTTAAAAACTACATGGTTATTTCTAATAATAAAATTTGAAAGCGTATTTCATCACATTTCAAAAACAATTTTTAGTTTTTCGTTCACAAATATTCCATTTATTTGGATTTTATTGCAAAACGGAAAATTCTGATCTACTGACAGAATATGGTCGAGGCCTGAGGGGTAAGTAAGCTAAATTCAGCTGCCTTTGCCATCAATCTATGTTTGTAGATAGACGTTTCCTCTATAAACCGAATACATTGATTAATTACCTTGATTACTTGCAAGGAAGTAGGTACTCCGTCAGCTTTTAGAACTGTGTCATCTGCGTAAATAGATTTGACAGGATTTACTACTTTATTCATCTCTTCCTTCATCTATATAATGCTCTCTTTATGGTATTTACCCACACTTTAAATCATCTTTCTATTTTAATTATATTCAAATCAATATGTATATATATATATATCAATATTTAACCTTAAATATTCTTATGTATGATATTCATTTATGTACCTCTACGCCTGTCTCAAAACAGGTATACCCTAGTGAGACAGGCATCGAATAATGTAATGTAAGCATACCTTATATAGATAAATAAATAAATACACAGCTATAAAAGATGTGGTTTAGCGATTTCGGCATATCACTCGCCGTACATTCCCAATGCGAATATATGGCGAGCGACATGCTGAAATAGGCCAAGCCACATCTTTTATAGCTGTGTGTCACCTACATTAATGTTAATATCTACAATTCTCAAATCGTCACTTCAGTAGGATAAGGTTATAACTGAAATTTTTTTCAAAAATTAACTTTAAATGCAAAACCATTTATTTTGCTCATTTCTATCAACAAAATAATTTTCATAATCATAATATAATCATAATGTGTTGTATTTTCGTAGATGCTTGTATGACTAAATTCTAAGATCAACCTCCATTTATTTTACAAGATTCTAACATCGCTTACACTCCCCATTTTGTTTTTATCTGACAGTTGGTCGTTGTTTGAGGCGCGTCGTTATAGTTTGCCACTTTGGTTGGTTAAAGTCCCTTTTTCTTTAAATTTCCTTTTTGGTTAAAGTTCGCCTTTTTTATATAAATACCGCACAAGAGTCCCAACTGCTCCCGTCTGGAGCCAGTGAGACTATGGCATCCCCAATTGGGGTATGTTGTGAGGCTGAAGGTAGTGGGGAAGGGAAGGATATCGGAAGAGGAAGGTAGGGAAGTACCTGGCTATTCAAATTTGGTCACCAAACACGGCTAATGCCATTTCAAGCAACGTTTCAATTCTGAATGGTGGTCTTACACCAGGGCGATATTGAGAGTATCTTCCACTCTGGAACGTGCCGCAAATATTACAAATTATACTGTTTAAGTATTTGTTACCAAGACTACGTAAATGTTGTATTGGAGAATGCAAATCATAGTTGGAATGAGATGTACGTATATAAAATGTTAATGTTTCTCTAGTTGTTCGTGTAGGTACATGTAGATTAATTAATTGCAGGAGTTCACAACAGTCGAATTTAGGGTTTAATATTTTTAATAAAAAGGTTAGGTCGTTTATTTTTTGTCTGTTTTCTAAAGTTGGAATATTTAAAATTTTCATTAAGGCGATCCAATAGTCCAGGAAAAAATCTAAATCGGAATTCACGCCCTTTTATAGGAGGAGTTTAAAAATACTTGAGAAAAAGCTTTTGGAAAGGTTGGAAATGGTATTTGAGATTTTTTTTACAGGTTGATTAAATATCGTAAAGGCATGTAAAAACATTAACTCATTTTTTACGCATTGTTTATTGTAATAAAACAGAATTTTAAAATTGATTTCACGGAACAAAGCGACGCGGAGCTTAGCGTCCGTTCCTCGCTCCGTCCGAGAGCGAACTGATAAAAAACGGGCGTGACAAGTTGTGTAGCCCTTCGGTGGACGGAATAGAGTTCACTTTGAAAATCCAAATTCGTCTACTGCCGGCCGTATTGTAAAATAACAACGCGAAAATGCATATTTTATTTTATTTTGTGAACTTCGGGCGGATATATAATATTTTTTTGCGATTATTATAAAAACAACTGCAATTGCCACATTAAACAATAAAACCATATCCGAAAAGCGGTTTATAAATAGGAGAATTTTGACTTGAAAGAGTTTTTTATAGACCTTATACTTTATTTTTTTCTAGGCTTATTAAAAGAGTTATAAAAACTGACTTTTTTAAGGGCCAAAGTATGTTCTACACACAGTATTTAATTGAAGCATCTATAATATTTCTAAGCAATCAAATTTTCAAAACAAAAACTTACGATTTTGTATGATTTTGCATTATTTAGTATGGCTTCATCTTAAGAGCGTTTAACCAGCCAGCGGGCGAAAATCCACATTTCGTCGAAAGTTGTTCTTACGATCGTGCAGGGCGGTTACAATGAGAAAGATTAATTATTCTCCGTACCAGCTTTTTAAAATTATAACTCAATATCGAATTTATTTCATTCGAAATTAGCTTTAATTTATACCTTCATCCAAAAATGCTGAAAGGCGTGATGATAAAACTATTAAAATAATGTACTTTTTGTAGTTATTTTTTGATTATAAGTATTTATCATTTTTCAATAATGTCTAAATTTTATAAGAATGTTAAAAAAATCTGAAATATATTAGTTTGTATGTGCGCAAATAAATACACAAATGGACCAATTTTCGTCAAGAAACACATGTACGTACATATTTTTTAATGATTTTATTGAAACTAAAATTAAAATTCTAAAACATGCGTTTGCTAGATAATGTATTGATTTATTTTACTGCATGATTATATTATTTGAAATGGGTGTGGTATAATACAAAATCTTTTTTGAAAATTTAACAAATCTGCCAACGACCTATGGAATAACCTTATTATACTAAAAATTTTAAAAAAATCTCAAAATTTATTACACGTGAATGCTAGATAAAAGAACAATCTTTCGAAATCCATTTATAATTTTTTGTGGAAAAGAGTCAATACGTCTAAAAACTGATTTGAAAATGACATATTTCTGGTTTTCTCTGATAATGCCCTCTTAACAACGGTTAATTTATGTGCCCTAAAGGGATGTTGAGTTTAAAATACTTCACACAAGATGCAATCTCAAAATCAGAAATTGATAAATAGATAATGAGAAATCGACTTTGCAAACTTTGAAACCTCATATCTCAAAACAAGGTAAAGTGAAGTTAGAACCGTATCCAAATGAGGTGAGAAATGCCTCTGGGAATCAACATGGAACTATATTTTATACTTTATCAAGAAACATTTCCTCTTTAAAGCCAATACACTGAATAACACTATAGTAGATAGCTGATTAAGTGATTAATTACCTTGATTACTCGTGGAAGCAGGCAATTAATTTGATATACTAATATAATTTGCAAGTGCCTCTGCGCATCAAACTTTTAAGCACTAGACGATTCCCACATAATTCCTCTTTACAATCAACACACCGAAGAACACGATAGTAATTGATTGATAACTTTAATTACTGCCAATTTAAGTAAGAAATCAATTTTCTATATTATTATTATATGTTTCGTTACTCGGCAGAATGACCAGTAATGGTCATGAGGAAGTTTTTTTGTTACGTTTTGAAGAATTTTGTTTGGAAAAAAAGTACGTCCTTTAACACCCTGTATATGTATGTGTGTGTATGTATGTACGTGTGTGTATATGTATGTGTGCATGTATGGGTGTGTATGTGTGTGTGTATGTATGTGAGTGTATGTATATGTGTGTAGGTATACGCGTACCTATACGAGCGTGTATATCTGTTTGAATGTGGGAGGGTTGTTGACATTTTCGCGTTCATTTATTGAGGGGTTTTGGAGGGCTTTTTTGAGTCTGTGTCATATATGCGTACGTGCCTGTGTATTTGCATGTGTGCACATATGTTTGTATCAGAAAAATCTGAAAAATAATAATAATGTGTAAGTAATAATCTAATCCTCATTTTCGATTTTCTACTTTCCATTACACCTTTTTGAATTTTCAACATGTTTTTTCGGTATGCTTACTGTATTGAAATATTTTCCTGTATTGAAATATTTTCCTGTATGTGAACTATTTTACTGTATGTGAACTCTCAGTTTACTGTATGTGAACTATTTTCCACAGACAGTGGTCACCGTGAAACCGGGTAAGCAACCTGCGGCTCGCGAGTCATGTGAAGCTCCGGCTCTTTAGTTCCAGACGCAAATATTATTTATTTTATCAAAACAAGAAAAAAAAACTTTTAAAAATCGTTCTGAATCCGATGAACGAGGATGAGGCACCATTTCCATCTCTCAGATACTTGTATTCGCTTTTCACCGCACCCCTCCCCCGTGACACGCGTCGTCACTGTCGTCAGTACGTCGGATGTTTCTATGTAGGTTTTAATTCGCTTTCGACGCAAGACAGTTTGGCGTCTTCACCAGTGCTTTGGCTGTGACGTATAGTTTGTTGTTTCAAGTAGAAGAGTTAGAAGCGAATTATATTAAAATGTATGTATGTACATATATGTATAATAATAATAAAATAAAAAAAAAAACGAAGTAAAGGTAGGTAACATAATAAGAAAAGGTGTTGAAACGTTTTGCTTTGTGCTTGAATGAAATAAACCAACCAAATTCAAAACCAACAAAAGCACTCTAACATTCATGGTAAATCCCCCCCTCTAAAAATTTATTTATGCCAGTACTATTTATTGTTGGCAAGAAAAAAATTTATGGCTCTTTAAAAACTTTAAATTTTGTAAATTGTAATTTTTTACTCTTCCCACTCAAAAGGTTGCCGACTCCTGGCTTAGTACGATGATTCAATATATCTGTTTTGTGTAAATGTCTATATATCATATATTTTATAAATAAATTAATAAAATATTAAACTTTATCTTTTAATTGTTTGCAGGATTCATATATCTAATAACTTACTTTTATTTACAATTTCGTTTAAATTTCTAAACGCCACAACTCATCTATAAAATCGAATACTCGAAAAATATTGCAGTAGATGTTTCTTAATAAGGTAAAGCGCTGCATTAGCGTGATATTCGCAAACAGTTTACATCGTTACAAACATGTTGTGAACTCGCAATAAATGGTTTACGAAGTTTCATAGTATATGGACAATAGTTCACAAGTGTACATTTTCATTCAAAAATATCAAAATGAATCATTTTTAAATGGCGATTTGAATGTAGATACTTTTTAATATTTTTTTTATAAATATATATAAACCTCATGGGCGTACATATCGTAAATAAAATAAAATAAACATGAGATAACCGGCGCCAAGTCATCAAGAAGGTATTATAAATCATCACCCAACCAATCTCACCTCACGCCCAATTTGGTCAAGTACGAACAAAAAACCGATTGAAAATTCTGACAGTCAACAAGGCCGGCACCACCGGACTGCCAAATTACCAAAACTTTGTTGTGGCGGGTCTCTTTGCGACTCTATAGGTAACTGTGTAACACTGTGCTGTGTCTGTGTACCTCTGTAGTCTCAGTCTGTGGCCGGTTGCCTTGTTGTTCCGGGAACATTAGCATGCGATGAAGCGAGTTGCTTGCCTCCCTTATTAGTTATTGGTAAGAGGGGTGAGTGACCGCCGAATAATCGATCTGAAGTGTGATTCTATATTTGATGTTATATTTTGCGTTTAGACAGCGTTACGAGACAATAAATCAGAGTGTCTAATTCACATGCGGTAGAAATGAAACCTTCAGTAAACAGTAGACAAGAATGGGGGACTACGAAGCACTTTTTTTATCAATGTGAAGGATCCCTCCGACCGACCTTGAATATTCAGGACTCGTCCTGACGCCGACCACACCACGCTCACCTGAGAGAGTGATTAAGTTTTTGTGACTCACAGATTATATATTTACGTAAGTTTCAATTATTTTTTTTTTAATTTTCTCAACAAAATTACGATATGTATTATATTTACGTAAGTTTCAATTAATTTTTTCTCCACAAAATTGTTAATCTTTCACTGATTATTATTTAAATTTCATTATTTAATATTATTATTTAAATTTTTTTTATGTTGTCATAATAATTTGAAGTTAAATTAAAGTAGATTTTATTCTACGAATATATTTCTTGTATTGATCTTGTTTCTAATATGGGATTTTTTGATGATCCTAATATGGAATACTATCTCATATTAGGAAGAGTGTTTCCAAAATGGAATTCTAGTAGAACTAAATTTCTTTTTGATATTACAGGTTGCACTTTGGCCTGTCGTAGTCGAAACAGTGTGAAACAATGTCGTAGAAAAAACAGCAGAAGACGTGGGACAAAAAAAAATTATAAAAGTCATGGAAGCTGTAAAATCGAAGACCGTGGGATATCAGAGGCGAGAAGTGGATCTAACGTTTAGCCTGCTGCCATTGATGCCATTTTGAGTGTTCGGGAACCGATAATATATTTTATTGTGATTGCATGCAAAATTAAAAAAAATCAGTGTACCCCATAATAGGAGCACTTTTTTGACATCGGTTTTTTCTATTGTTTTACCTTTCGTTTAAAATGAAGACGTTTGTGTGTTTCTTTTCATATTTCGTTAACATTTTAAGTTCCGTAACTATATTTCCAAAGATTTCAATGTATAATACATAATAAACGATTCAATTATAATTAATTAGATTTTTTTTACCTAAGCTATTCCATATTCGGTACATCTCCTCTACTTACCATTGCTCATCTTATCAGTATTTGTGTTTACTTCTTCGGTGTCGCATTGCCTGTTAATTTGGGGGTGGTTTGAAGATTGGATATTGATTTTACAAAAAAAAAAAATTTTTTGATTTTGTAGAAATCGATCCTTGGTCCGCTAAATGTCCGCTGAAGTTCGACAGGTGCTTTATAGCACTAGACAGACCAAAGGTTTTGTTTTTTTTTTTTTGTTAAGTGAATAAAATAGTTGAGAGATTACAAAAACGCAAAATTTTCAAACAAATTAAATTTTAAATTGTCACAAGTAAATGTGATTCAAAGTAATATAAGTATATTACATTGAATGCCCTCACCCAAACGCCCTGTCATTGACAGTTAACATTGTAGTAATAAACCTTGCAGTTTTTGTATTGTGTGTATGCAAACAATAATGTAAACTAAAATAAAGTTTTTGCTGTATAGAAACCTACATTATACATTTATAAAAAAACCATAGATAAAATTGCGAGAAACAATTTACAAAAAATTCTGCCTCAATACAGGTTCACCTAGTGAGGCAGGCTATGCACAACTAAAACTATTGTATAATTATGCTACTTCTGTGTAACCGTTCTTACATTACTTTATAATTTTTTGTACTGATTGATGTAATCTATTTGTAAACTACATTGAACATGTAATTTTTTTTAGTTATAATGTTGCGAATTTCATTGAACAAAGATATTATTATTATTATTACATATTTCCAAGTGAACTGTACAAAACACAATAATTAAGCACACGCAACGTTTACAAATAAACCATGAGAGAACTAATTGGCCTGGCTCGTTATTGTTTTAATTGGCGTGTCACCAAATGGAGGTGTTCTTACCATGGAATGAAAAAATGCTCTGAATAAGTCATTTTAATTTAGAATGACATAATAATGTGAAAATTGCATGCATCGGCTTAAAGAATAAGACGAAGCAGTAGTCGGTGAGAAGGTGAATCAAATGATTGTGTGGGATTACGTCAA
Organism: Limnephilus rhombicus; assembly: GCA_929108145.2. NCBI lineage: Eukaryota > Metazoa > Arthropoda > Insecta > Trichoptera > Limnephilidae > Limnephilus > Limnephilus rhombicus. The sequence goes on from OV815291.1 coordinate 12,525,779, forward strand.
TGCTTTTATCATTACCATGACGATTGAGGCCTCTTGCATGCCAAAATGGAGGGTATGACCGAGGGGACAAACTCTAGGGGACCGCCACGCCGAGAGTACCTGGACGACCTGCTGGTGGACGTGCGCTGCTCATCATATGCAGACTTCAAAAGAGCCGCACAAGACAGGGAAGAATGGAAGAGAAGAATAGAGGAAATTGCTGCAAACCAATCCCGGGATTGAAACCAGAGAGAGAGACGATCCATGGTAACGGTACTGTGACGGCATTAAAAAGGCAATAAACATACGTTGCTTATCACAATAATGCTGCAGTTCTTTTAAAAGATGAGAGGCTCAATGTACGTAGGTCTGTTTCCTCAAAAGGAAATGTTAACATTTTTTGCACCCCTCTCACACACTGCACCGTGACGTCTCCGTAGACCCCTACAATACTACTAGTCGTGACGACAATTTTTAAAAAATATAGAATATAGTAACAGGGATAATATTGAATTGTGGGTGAATTCTAAACATTCAAAAACGTCAAATGTCAATACGCTGATGGTTTTTGTTTGTTCTTAAACATAAAAAAATGAAACGCAATGTACGTCACCGTGACTGAGTCGTAATCTGTTTCCTCCAAAAGAAAAAAGTAGTAAGTACATTGGAGGAAACAGTGAAAGGCAAGAAAGAGGGTCGCCGAGGGCCTGGTAGGAGATATATGTCTCGGCTGCGAAATGAACGAGAGTAACCGGTATTAGAAGTGTGGAGGAGCTATTCCGGGCAGCACAAGATAGAGATACATTTACCAGAGTGATCGCCAACGCCCCGGGGGGACCTGATACGGCACATGAAGTAGATTGTTGGTAAGTTCTGGCGAGTCTAGGCCGTTATTCGGAATTTCAAATAACAACTTTTGGTCAAAAATTAAACGTCGTGTATGAAGGGAGTTGTGAAAATTAATAGAATAGGTGTAATTTGGAAAGTGTATTTTTTTTAAATATAAATATTTTAGTATTTTAGATTTTATTTTTGTGACAGCTGTTTCGGCATAGAAAATAATTGGGACTGAGATAATTCTCTATTATGTGAAATATTTTTAAATCTGTTTTCCCCACACTAAATATTAATATATTCTTAATTGTTTACAAGTGAAGTTACTACTGTGACTTATTTAAGTGCGATAAATTGTTTAGATTTTGTAAACGTACTAAGAAGTAGGGAATAGATAATTTTCCTTACAATAATACCATTATTAAATTTAATTTAGATTACATTTAATTAAAAAAATTGAATTCTCCGAATTAATAAAGAAAGGCGTGAGTTTATAGTCTGTCAAATAAGAGTAAAAAATATTAAAAATGAAACTACAAAGTTTGTAGGCTGGCAACACCAATTTGACTATCAAATATTCTTTTTTAAAGCACAATTGACACTTATATACAGAACACTGTATATCATATTTAAAAAAACGTTTTTTGTTCTTATTTAAATCGAAGAAGTACTCTTGTTGAGGTACCTACTTAATGACATACATTTAATTTAATTTAACATAAATTTTAATTTAACAGAAGAAACAAAGAACCACTAATGGTGAGTTTAGTTACACTGCTTTTAGACTGAATGAATTAAATATATTCAGATCTAAAATTAGAGACATTATCTAAAGCCAGGGTAATACCAGGTACTTAAGCTAGTATTAAAGAAATGTGAGTACTAAACTGAGCTTTACATTTTATTACAATATCGGCATTCTTGCAAAGGTATAATATACCTATATGCAATTCTAATTTTGAGATCTGTGGGTATCTATATTGCAAAGAAAATTATTTTTTTCACTTTTATGCCTTCTAATTTTTCACAAATATGTAGGTTACATAGTTTTACATTTTCACCGTGAGTTATATTCTCAGGGGCATACATTAATTACGTGACGAGTTATTCTTCCAATCTCGACCCCCCCCCCCCCCTCTTGGTGAGATAAATTTGGGCCATTTCATATATTCTTTTCAAGTAACGTAGGATTTTGCTGGACCCCCCCCCCTCCCTCCTTTTATGCTCACGTAATTAATGTATGCCCCCCTAGTATTGCCATTTTAATAACAGTGGCGCCCTCCTATGTTTTCTACTCTTATTTGACATTTATAATTTATGTTTTGTTTTAAATTTATGTTATGTTTTTGCAAAGATTGAAGAAATATAATTTGTGTGTTGAATTTTTTTATTAATTCTTTCGATTCTTTTTATGGGCTTGGCAAAAAGGAGTCCAATTTGGTGTGCAGGGTTCTAAGTGGGGACGGATATACGCTGTGTAAAGAGAATATTATATAGTATGTGTATATTGCGGAAAGTTTTGATATACGAATTATAAATCCCAGCATTTTGTTATAATAATAACGGTTCCGCGGTACCTGTAAAAGACGTCGCTATCTTGAGGACCTGTGGAGTGTGAGGTGTGAGGTTCGAGGTGTGACTGGTGTTGGCACATCCGAAGAATCGCCGCTCCTATGCGGGTCACGAATCACGACATATCCTCAGTCTCAATGCAGTCGTAAAGATAAATCTGCTCCAACCCATTGCCTATTGCAACCAGCCAACCGACCAACGGTTGTTCGCTATTTGAGAAAGGGCGCGTCTGTGAAATTGCTGGGCAGGGGTACCAAAGCTCTCTAAATCTGTAATATAGCGGGGTAATTAAATAAAATCCACACTTTTCTTCTATAAACACAATTAGTCTTTTATTGGGTGGGTACAATCAATTACACAAGTAGCCAGTTCAATAATCGTAAAAAACAGTAGTAACTTAAACGTACCAACTACAATAGTAGCTATGTAGTTATTATGACAATATGAGACGCGAGACACCTCGGCGGGTAAACTTCAACTTTTACTATTTCCTGGAGCTCAGCGCGGGATTCCCCGGCGGGCAAAAACTCCTAACTCTAAGTGCCTCCGTTCACGGAGATACTTACAAGATACTCGATCCTCGTGCGCGTATCATATGCGCCGATCGTAAGTATCCCCCGTACGATTTTGCTGGTGCCCGTTCACGGCGCTACGCGGTGGCTGTCGGATTTCAATCAGTATCACGATACCGACAGCGCTGATCGCACGCGACGCCCGCATCATTTGTGTCCGATACTTATTCGTTTGACGTTTGGCAGAAATGGCATCGGAACATGAAAGTAATGTTAGATTTGTTCTGGAAGTGGAAAAAATGCATGTTTACATAACTATACTTTACCAGAATACGTAAGAAACGATTTAGTGGAGAAGGCGTGGATTGATGTTGGAAAAAAAGTCATATGACATCGCATGACAGCGTGTTCACTCCACGGCTGCACGTGAAAAATGACCAAGTTCAGTACATTTCGGATAGCGCCGTGTACGGAGACTAGCATTAAAAAGTGTCATATCAGCAGGGTACTTGTGGTTTCGTCACAATTACGTAGATTGTAAGTATCTCCATGAACGGAGGGCCTTAGGTATCGCTTGTCTGTTTATACCTATGGTCCCGCTGCCCTAGGGGCAGCGGTAGTAAGGAACAATCAATGCAAGACAGAGAAAGTATTCGAGCGTGAACACTTCTCAATTATGCGCTCGAAATAACTATATTTGTTACAGTAAGATAAATATGTGAAAATTACTCTCAAAACCAGCATTACTTTGGCTGTCCTAGATGTTGTGAAGCCATACGAATTAAAATCATGCGTTTTTGAACACCCCAAAAATAAATTTATTTATTTAATACAAACGGCATAAGTATGCTATAAACATTAATTACGTGTCACAAATTCATATTCAAAATATTAGTAATGGTAAAACAGTGTATGTATAACAGTTAATTGTGACGATACATTGGGAAGTGACACCAGAGGTACATTTACATGCAAAAATCTATAATACAAATAAAATTAATAGTGATTAAAAAAAATATGATAGCATAGCCGTCTTGTACCTATTTTCCGAGCAGTTAAATAGATCTATCACATCTGCATATCTATTAGTAACTTCATGCAACCTAGGTAAAAGTGAGTGTTTCGTATACTCAGTCCGATTATTGTTACATTTAAAAAGGATTTTAGAACGAGTGGTTCTCGTGGGAATATGAAATTCAATGAGCTTAGTTAGATCAGGACTGTCTATTCTACCATTTACAATTTTGAACATTAATATTAAGTCGGATATAATTCTTCGATCTGACAGTCTTAGTAAATTTAATTCTTTCATCAAATAATTATAATTTATGTTTTCAATGGGAATACCGAGGTTAAAATTAATGTGTCTTATCTAATAACGAAAAAAACAAGTGTTTTCGGTTTGAAAATTTTATCGCTTAGTAATATTATAAATACTGCGAATAGAACACATCTCGACCTTTGAAATAATCGAGTATTTTTGTAAGTCTGGAAAAAGCTATAAAAAATACGTTCAAGTGCCAAAATCTCCTACTAATTAATCAATTTTCGGATAAAGTTTCATTATATAAAGTGGCAAATTAAGTTCTTTAGAAAATAATCGGAAAACATTTTAATATTTGGGTGTAAATTTCACATAATAAAACAAAACTATGCAATTTCGCGCTGTTTTTTTCGGCATGAATCAAAATGGGCGGCGTTCTACGAATTTGGAATTGTGAATAAAACCTAATTTTGAATTTTTGTCCGCATAAAGATTATGAGCATTTTGTATCCGTGATGCCTCTAGACTTCGCTTGGTTCCGTGAAATCGATTTTAAATTTCCTTGTTATTATAATAAATACGAGTTAATGTTTTTTACGGGCCTCTACGAAATCAACCTGAAAAAAAACAACTCTCAAATACCTTCTCCGACCTTTCCAAAAAGGTCTTCTCAAATCTTTTTTAATCTCTCCCAAAAAGAGGCGGAGCCCTTCCGATTCGAATTTTTCAAGGACTAGTGGATCACCCTAAATAATAAATACAAATATCCCGAATAACGATGCTCGTACGCACGTAGTCTCGAAATAATAAAAAAAAACAATTTTCAATTTGGGAGGCGGGAATGGGTACCGCCGCCCCGGGAACCTTTATTGGATAACCAACATCTCTGCCATAGGTCACCCCAAGTGGTTCGCTACGTTTGGTGATTTAGCAGGGGTTCCCGGGTTCAAGGGATGAGGTTTGTCTAGGTCATGGAGGCGGATGACCAGGACACGCTGAACCCCAGATTCCTACCCACCCCTTAAACTCTCTTCCTTCCCAGAACTCTCCTCTCCTTTCTTTCCTTAAGAAACCCTCCACACAGCATCCCTAAAGATGACATAGGCCCTGAGGGGAGTTATTTTCCTCAGGGCCTCCTGTGTAGAGCTCACTTAAAAAAAAAAAAAATTTCGAAAAAAAATTAGTGCAAATGTAATCCTGAAATCAAGCTTTTGGAAGTTCGCAAAAGTTAATATTATACGGAAAAGGATTGGGATTTCAAACAAACGACGATTTAAAGAATCTATCTACTTATATAAATAAGGGTGTCTGTGGCGGACGGCTTGTTTATTCAGACACTGGTGAAATTTCAAGCACTTGACCTTCATAACAGGAGGAAGGTCACTGTCTACATTAGATTTTGAAAAATTCTGTGTAAAGCCCGGGAAATGCCCGGGACTTTTCCCCGCTCATATCAGGTACATAAAAGGAAATGATTCTGCAATACAAATTAAAATACGAACTTTTGGTAAGATGGACTGAAAGTTTAATACCACTTCAGTGCCTATTTAGTATTAGCAGTGTCATCGCCGTAGTTGTTGCCTTCTACTCCTCTAGCGTCCGACTCCTCTAGCGTCCGGAGCCGTTACAAGTAACAAGTTACAAGTTGCAAGAGGGCGAATTTATGTTAATATTATTTCATAGGAACAGGTTGCGATAGCCGCTATTTGCGACTTATGATTTTCATCTTGGTTGCAGGGACGTGCTTGGTATATTTTATTTTATGTAGTTTCCTAGAAAGCTACTGCAGTAAGGTAAAACTTTCAAGAAATATATATATATAAATACCCTGAGAATTGAGCGTGTTTTAAAATTGAGCCCTTGAAAAAACCATCTATGTTGAGTTATTGATGGAATAATGTTGTATCGAACAAAACTATCAATGTTGAGTTATTGGTGGAATAATGTTGTATCCAACAAAACTTTCAATGTTGAGTTATTGGTGGAATTCTGTTGTATCCAACAAAACTATCAATGTTGAGTTATTGAAGGAGTTGGGCACATAAATATACATCTTTTAATGTAAGGATTATGATAATGAAATTATTTTATACCTGTGGCAGCATTTTAAAGTTTTTTTTTGTGGAAGTACGTTGTGTATGCCGTTTATCGAAATCACGCAGCATGATTTAATTTATGGGAATAAATTGAGAAAATGAAAAGGAAAGTAGAATTTGTCCAGAAAACATATAATTGAGGCTGCTTTTTAGCTGATGAAACAGTTTTGTAGAATAATGTTATAAGTAGAACTCAAGACAATATCTGGAATGTAAATGGTTTCATTTATTCCTAATAGTTTTTACGCCATTTAAGCTTAAATAACATGATGTATTTATACATACAATGTGTAAATTTATGTTAGAAGAGCATGTTGCTTTCTGAAGGGTACGAAGTGTAAAAAAACATTTTGTCGAATAACGTTGTGTGGGAAAATTTTAAATACAACATTTTTCCAGTAATTTGGCATTAATTCTAATTTAATTGCCTTTCTGCTCGACTTTTCATTTAAAATTCATAAGAATTGTATGTTTATTATATTTTAGATATTAAATGTAATGAAACATGACTGGTTTCGTTTTTTTCTTTTTTCTCGGCACAAGAATATTATTAGATACAATATTTTCCGGGCAGGGGTTCAAGTAGTCCTTTGCTTGGCTGAGGTTAATCCAGTTTTTTTTTTAATTCCTCTAACTTGATCGATGCTTGAAAGAGCATTGTTGTGCATTTGAGCAGTGCTGAGTCAAAATTTCAGCTCAACAGTATATCAGTGGGATTGGGAAAAGCGGCCGTTAGTCTTCGTACCCTAAATTGATCCATATTCTGAAATGAGCCAAATTCTGGAGTGGCTATGCAAAATAACGTTTATTTTAATTTGAGTAGTTCAAACTAAAAAATAATAAAAACAGAATCATCGACCATTAATACTAGGGACAATATATATATTTAATTCAATACAAAATATCAACGTAATTGTTTTAACTTCAAATGTTTTTTAAATTAGGTTTTCAAGAAACACTAAAACTAACTAACTATCACGCCGTTTCCCAGCAGGGGGAGATAACAAGCAAGTCTTGGCACTCACTCCTTTCCTCATGCACATTCATACATACTCTTCTATTATTCTTACTCTTGACAAGGCCCGACTCAAGTGTCTGATTCACTTGATCGTAGCATGTCTTCCTAGGGCGACTTCTTCTATCAGATAAATATCGGTTAACTTTCAATATACACCTTTTTTAATTATGTCGTTCGATACGCAAAATTACTGGATTATTTAATGAAGGTATTGTACTAAAGAAGCTCTTAGAAATTAAAGTAGTGGAAAATGCAATCCATACACTTTAATAATGCATCTAAGATGAAATTGGTACCGCCGTCCCGGGAACTTTTATAGGATAACCAACACCTCTGCCATAGTTCACTCCAAGTGGTTCGCTACGTTTGGTGATTTAGCAGGGGTGCCCGGGTTCATGGGGAGAGGTTTGTCTAGGTCTTGGAAGGTGATGACCACAACACACTGAACCCCAGATTCCTATCCACCCCTTAAGCCCTTTTCCTTCCCAGAACTCCCCTCTCCTTCATTTTCTAAAAAAACCCCTCCACAAAGCATCCCCAAAGATGACATAGGCCCTGAGAGAAATTATTTTCCTCAGGGCTTCCTGTGTGGAGGTCATGTAAAAAAAATCAATTTATTTCGTTCTATCTTCGAGAAACAAAAATGGTTGAAATATGAATGATGACCTCATTAATTAATTAAATCCCGTATGGTGTCAAAAGACTGCCAATGCGTTTTTAGGTTAGTATTTCAATTCAACATTAATATAATTGCTTGGCGTTTGACATTTGGTAACATCGATTCTTAGAAAATACCTTCAGTGTTGCCAGCGTTCTTATTTATTCACAATATCGATTCGGCTGTTAACGGTGAAACCGTGCTAGGGACATCTATATAAAATTATCGGAAGTTAGGCCTATCGATCCGATATTGTAAAGTTATCGATTTTACCGTGCTACATAGCTCCTGTTGTTATGTATTTTAAATTTAAATAATTCTTTCGGATTTGCAAAAAAGCAAAATGTTAACGTAAATTGAATTGGTTATGACATGTGAACCAAAATAAAAAAATATACATACATAAGAACAGGATTTATTCTTACTTACAGGGGACCTTCCCACACTATACAAATCTCAGATCGTTAGCAACTTGTGATTAGGTCATTATTCTTTGTCCTCGTTGAATTTGGATTCTGGGAGAGAAAAAGACAGCTAAATCACGAGGGAAATAATGACGGTGTTTGCAATAATTGCCCAATTATTAAACCGTCACGTTTTGGTGATGTGACAACAGACAGCAGACGTTCCATCATCCAATTCTCATGACAGTAGACCACGATGAAATGATGTTAAATTCAAGTAGGTATACTGTGTGGTACCTACTCACAAAACACAAAATATTTGTATCTACTAATCTAAATATTTATAAAACTCTTTCTTTTAATTCGTATACTTTATTTAGATTATATGCCTACTACCTAATGAAGTTAATTTCGTACTTTCGAAGTACTTCTTAAGTACATCTTGTATATACCTATGTACCCGTGGAGTAGTTTTCTTTTCTTTTTTCTTCATACTTGTACAGTCTGTCAAATAAGAGTAGAAAACATAGGAGGGCGCCACTGTTGATCAAATGGCAATACTAAAAATACAACACATGGTGGCGATGTAAAGCTGTGTAACCTACATTTTTTTGTAAAAAATCAAAAACACATAAAAGTGGGAAAACTATTTTTTTATTGTAATTTCGATATCTATTGATCTAAAAAATTAGAATTGCATATGGGTATATTATACCTTTGCAATTTTTGTTAATGCAATGAAGAATAACGATATTATAATAAAATAAAAAGCACAGTTAGAAATTGCTTACATTTATTTAATACTAGCTTAAGTACCCAACATTGCCCGGGTTTTAGATCATGTTTCTAATTTTAGATCTGAACATATTTAACTCAGTCAGACCCCAAAAGTAGTGTAACTAAACTTACCATTAGTGATTCTTCCTTTCTACCTACTGTTAAATTCAAATTTATGTAATTTTTTTTTTTTTTTTTAAGTTTCTTTATTCTTTGAATTGTTCATTACATGAATTGGGGATTTTTCGACCACCATACTAGGCACATGCCTGTGTTGTGGTTATAACAAATCACTTTACAAAACACCATCTAATATATTTTATGAGGTACTCGTACCTTAACAACAGTGCTTCTTTGAATAATTTTTTTTCTGAACAAAAAAATGTTTTTTTAAATGTGATTTACGGGGTTTTATATATTCTGTTTCATTGCGAATTGAAATAATATTTGACAGTTAAAATGGTGTTGCCAGCCTACAAAATTAGTAGTTCGATTTTTTATATTTTCTACTCTTATTTGACAGACTCTATTTATAATAGCTTACTCTTTGTACTTTTATATTGTTACTACAATATGTACTTGCTTTTTAAATTTTTTGTCATACGAACTTTTCATCTAACTCTCATGCACTTTTCCACTTGTATTCTTCTCTTTTATATTTTTTATACTTATATTTTTCTTACCTATGTACATTCTGTTAATAATTTTTGTAATTCTTGAGTTAACTCATAATAAATAAATAATAGAATACCATTCTGTTCCGACTATTTCCAATCACACCTAGACGGTCTCCGTGGACGAGGTGTAAGGCTCTCGACTAGCAATCCTAAGTTCCTTGGTTCAAATCCCGGCTTACGCAAATCAAATTTAGTTGATTAATTGGTGTTATTTCACAATTAATAAATTAAAAATAATATAAAGTATAATTGTGGCTCGTTACAGCGTGAAGATACTCTCAATATCGCCCTGATCTAAGACCGCCATTCAGAATTGAAACGTTGCTCGAAAATGCTTTAGCCGTGTTTATTTATTTTATTTTGTTATAAATAATACATTAACAGTATAAAGAAGCTTTGACTTTCCAATTAGGAAGGTTCTAGGACGTTCTAGGACAGTCAAATTGACAGATTTCATTTATATTGGATATGTAGGTACATGATTATACATTTATGTAGTATTAAGTAAAGTTAACATTCACAAATTCCATTCACATAATTATAATATACGATACAGTAGGATAGTATCAGTAGACTGAATTCTAGAAACAATTTATTATTAATGTTATTAACCTGTGAATGTTCCTAATAAAATAAATAAATTATCGAATATGTAAGAAACGGTTCCATGTCAACTCTGAATGAAACCAACTCTGAAACACCTCAGAAAGGTCATTAAAAGCTATGAAAAGGTAATTTAAAAATATCCGGTAACCCTAACTTAACTTAACCTATTTAACCATTTTTTTTATCATCACTCTTAATTAGTGTTGGGTATGACACGATATCAGGATGAGTTTGTATGAGGTACTCAAATATCGAAATGAGGTGTTCAGGGAAGAGAATTTCAGGGAAGTTGTTTTTTTCCTCCAGCTTCAGGTTTTCTAATAAATACCGGGGTGGCGGTGCCCATACCCGCCTCCCGTGTCTGTTATTTTTGTAATACGAAAAATGGATATAAAAACGGCCTACCCTCCCCCCCTCTCAACCCCCTCCTTCCACATTCACCACCTCTGATCCCCTCCCTGCACCCCCCTCTGATCCCCCCCCCTGCACCCCCCTCTTATCCCCCCCCCTCCTCAGCAACCCCCTCCACCTCATCTCAACACTGCCTCATCCTTCCTCCCTTGTGAGCAGTTAGAACTCTTGTGCGGTATTCACATAACAATAATTTACAATAAAAAAATATTTAAATTTTTTTGGAGCAGTTGGAACTCTTGTGCGGGATTCACATAACAATAATTTACAATAAAAAAATATTAAATTTTTTTTTGAGCAGCTGGAACTCTTGTGCGGGATTCACATAACAATAGTTTACAATAAAAAAAAAATTGAGCAGTTTGTACTGTTGTGCGGTATTCACTTATCAATACATAATTTACAATAAAAAATATTTAGAATAAAAAATAAAAAAATAAGCAGTTGGGACTCTTGTGCTCAAAAATTATTGTTGTGTATTCACATAACAATAATTTACAATAAATTTTTTTTTTTTTTTAAATGTTTTTGGAGCAGTTGGGACTCTTGTGCTCATAAATTATTGTTTTGTGTATTCACATAACAATAATTTACAAAAAAAAAAATTGGAACAGTTGGGACTCTGGTGCTCATAAATTATTGTTTTGTGTATTCACATAACAATAATTTACAATAAAAAAAAAAAAAATTTGGAGCAGTTGGGACGCTTCTGCGGTATTCATTTGTATGGAGCGTGACATTTTGAAGACCCCCTCCCCCTACCCCCTAAACGTGTCACGTAGTATGGGTACGTTCCCTTACCCCATCACCACCTCACGGTTCTAATACAAAAATGTCATAGAATATACAAACACTTCACGCCTCACCACCTCATACATTTGTCCCAAACTATGCGTGACATGACATGTAGTTTAATACATCAACTACCTCACACCTCACCTCATATTTGTCCCATACGTGACAAAGTGACATGACATGTAGTCACGTGACATGACATGTAGTCCAATACACCAACCACCTCACACCTCACCTCATGTTTGTCCCGTACATGACATGAATGTAGTCCAACAAAACAAACCACCTCACACCTCAGAGTTGGTACAAATACATATTGTGAGGTGGGGGGTCATTTTACGTGTTTGTATGGGACATTTGAGGTGCCTCTTGTATGAGGTACTCAACACTACTCTTAATGACCTTTCTGAGGTGCTTCTGATTTGGTTTTATTCTGAGTTGTCTGGTCACCGTAAGAAACAGTGTTTAAGCAGTGAGTAATATAAAAATTTGGGAAACAAAGAAATATACAGGGCATTCGTAAAACATACTTATCATTTAGCAATTTTTATAATATTTCTGACTCTGTCCGGCCATTTAGTGACCGATTTGTTATTTTTGGATACCAGGAAAATAATATACAAAAAAGATGGTAAAGAAAAAAACAATAAATTGGAAACAATAGAGATAATAAGACGCTGTAATTTATAATTATCAGATAACATTTTTTAATAACATTTCTGATTCCGTCCTGCCCAAATCTTGTAACCATTTTTTTATTGTTTGGTGTCTAGATCTGAATTACTCGGTTCTTCTCTACTTTCATCTTCCCCATCTCCATCCCTTCCCACTACCTTCAGCCTCACAACGTACCCAATTGGGGATGCAGGTCTCACTGGATCTAGACTGGAGCAATTGGTATTGGTACCCTTTGTGTGGTATTCATAAAGAAAAATAAATTGAAAAAAAACCTTTTTAAAATTTATTTTTCATATTCTCCATAAGGCAGTTGAATCGTCTTAAACCACAGAGAACTAACACACTTTTTTAAGTTTCTGAATTAGAGCTTGAAATGAGGGCTCAAAATCATAATCTAGCTCTGCCAAAGAGAATCTTCCTGCCTTTTTTAATTGACTCTCAAATTAACGGTATGAAAGCAGAACTTCACCAGAGGGACGATTCCTACATAAGAATAAGGAAATATCCGTAACCTTAAAATTAAAGCCCTTTTCGTTAACTAGGGGGCGAGGATTGTCCTTAACATTCAAATTAACGACCTTTTCGTTAACTAGGGGCGATTCCAGTTCTACGTAATGAGAGGCATTGTCCTTAATATTAAAATTAACGACCTTTTCGTTAACTAGGGACGATTCCGGTTCTACTTAAGGCAAGGAATTGTCCTTAACCTTAACATTTTTCGTTAATGTAAGATTTATAGACAATGGATTGTCCTCGAGAATCCCACTAGTATATTCATCCTTGATATTGGGCGCAATATATTGGCCAGTATCAAATGGTTAATTATAATGATATAACTCGTAAGTACTTTTGTACACTCATAACTTTAGTTTAAGATATAATTTTTATAACTAAGTAGATAGCTACTTATAGTAGAGTCCGAACGCTGATAAGTGGCGTTCCTCGTTCAGACACTCTGTAAAAATTATAAAAAATGTCAAAACGATCGGGTGTTCTTGCAATCGAAAAACCCGAACGGTCCACAGACAATTCAATATACTACAGTTAACTAGGGGCGATTCCAGTTCTTCTTAAGGTAAGGAATTGTCCTTAACCTTAAAATAAACGGCTTCTTTGTTAGCTGCAATTCCAGTTTAGACGACATAAAAAAAATCGTTAATTTTAAAGTTTAAGGACAATTCCCTTTATTTAAATAGAACTGGAATCACCCCGTACAGAGTACTGGGGAGTTATTAAGGCTGTGATCGCTGATAACAATTGACAGGTAACGGCACTGCCCATTCCAACTGCACCTTGCCAACGCGAATGCCAACCCGGTCTTGTTGGAATGTGTTTTCCTAGAGATGTGTAGAAACACCAATCGGTATTTTATTTGCAGTTAGTCAATACACGGCATTAAATGCTTATAAACGCTGCCAAGTGAGAGCAGGCAATGTTAAATACTTGTCAAAGAAGTTATTGGAATTTGGAATAGAAAATAATTTAATATTTTCGAGCGATCAATTCGTGAAACTTTGAAATGTAATTTTCATAGCTTTCAATAATTAAAAATCGTTTTTGCTCACCACTACCCCTGAGGCCTCGACGATGTTTTGTCAGGAAGTCAAAATATTTCCGTTTCGCAATAAAATCGAAATAAATGGTATATTTCTGAATGCATCCGAAAACAAAAAACTGTTTTGAAAAATTGACGAAACTTGGCAAAACCGGATTTTACAATAGTGTAATAATTTTTTTAATATAATATCTATAGATATTGACTACTAGCGTGCCGGAACGTTTTGCTTTTTTTGATAAGTCACTTCTTGTGAGAGTTAGGACCATCCAAAAATCGCTAAAATTGCCTGGTTTAAACGCCATGAACTAAAGTTAAATAAAGTATACAAACTAAACAACGTATTTTATATTTAAAATCAGTTTTGGGGGGAAAAATGGGGAATACAAAACCTCGATTTTGACGATTTTATTAAACAGAAAAATGGGGAATACAAAACCTCGATTTTGAAGATTTTATTAAAGAAAAAAATGGGGAATACAAAACCTCGATTTTGACGATTTTATTAAAGAGAAAAATGGGGAATACAAAACCTCGATTTTGAAGATTTTATTAAAGAGAAAAATGGGGAATACAAAACCTCGATTTTGACGATTTTTATTAAAGAGAAAAATGGGGAATACAAAACCTCGATTTTGAAGATTTTATTAAAGAGAAAAATGGGGAATACAAAACCTCGATTTTGAAGATTTTATTAGAGAGAAAAATGGGGAATACAAAACCTCGATTTTATGCAGTTGCAGTGCAGTTGTAACTTTCGCCCAGTATTCGGGGGGGGGGGGGGGGTAACAGTGACGGTAATACTTTGAAAGCGACCGTGTTTTGCACCTTTCTTCCCAAATGTTAAGAATGCTAACTTAAGATATCTTGTATATACATTAAATGGATGATCAATCTGTCGTACAATAATGAAAAAAAAGAGTATACAATTCACACGCGGTAGAAGTGAAACCTTCAGAAAACTAAAGTAGACAAGAGTGGGGAGGCTACTTTTAGCACCGCACAAAGAGGAGCCATACTCTCGCAGGCTAAGTCCTATAGATGTATGTATTTGTCTATTTTGTTATGAAGTACTTTCTTGAATTATAACTTCCTACCCCTATATGATTATTTCCGTCGTCAGGTACAAAATATTTAATATTATTTGTTAAAAGTTGGCAACATTGGCTAGACGTTTTGATTGGCCCGGATTTCGGGAGGGGGCCCGAGCAGCCCTTCCGTCTGGGTCGAGAGCCCTTGCGGCTTCTTCTGGTTTTAACTGCGCTATGGGTCGGTCTTTCGCATTTTGGCCGGGGCCGCCTAGATCCTTTTGGTTCCAACGTGTTTTGGAACACGTATTTTAAAATATAGTTAAATTTTATATATCTAAATCAACTCAGTGGTGTTTCCTGATGAGGTCCCCTGCCCAGATGTAACCCGCGAGAGGTAACGTATGTAAAACTTATATAATTATGTGCTATCCATTCCTCGTTTTTTACGTAATTTTACGTTCACAAAGAGATTTAAGCTTTTTCCCTGGAAGCGTCGAGTTATAAATAAATTCACAAATTATTTAAAAGCGACAAGAGATCTTCTAATTTATTAAACCCTATCAAATAATAAAGCGACGATCGTTTTGAATCAAGTCCGAACGAACTGAGAACACAATTTCCCCTGGAGAGCTAGCTTGGGATATAAAGTAAGTACATAGTATTTGGTTTTGGTAAGTATGCGTCTTGAACATTGTGGTGTTATTTATTATTAATTTGTCTACAAGTTCGTAATCAGGCGGTTCGATACCGTCATTACGTAACAATTTTTAGTGTCGTTATTTTTCGTTTCATCGGGTTTCATATCAACGGTGCTAAAGAAGTTAACAACAATAAAACTACAATAAAATAAAATTAAAAAAAAACCCTTAAATAATAATATCCAATAACATCTAAAACTTCCACTTCACAGCAAGTTTTATAGGCGCCATTTTATTTTGTTCCAGCAGCGCATGGCGCCAAAATTATCGATTGAATTAATTATTATTTGTAGATGTGATACCACCCGCATCTTAATGACCAAAACAAAGATTAATTTGTTCAATATATTCCTGGAACCAGAAGACTTGTTAAATTATTCTCAACAGGTTTTCGATAATGAATGATAAATGTTTCCTATTTTCAACAGGTGCCTTTACTAGGAGGTCTTCTGTGAATGATTGCCTTCTGAAGAAATGTGGTATTTTGTGTCGTAAAAATATATTTTTTAACAATTTTGTAGCACAATATATAAATACATTACTAGCTGGTTCCAGGCATGCATTAGAATGCCATACTCAAAGAAATAAATTGTTTTCCCTGCATGGAAATAGTTTGGTCTCCATCTTACAAAATTCACATTAATAACATTGAGCGAATACAAAAAAAATTCTGTGTTTTATAAATTTTAAATTAAATATCCCACTAGAAGACTTGAAATATAATTTATTATTAAATATTCTAAAAATACACACACTAGAAGACAGACGTAAAATAAACGACTTAACATTTTTATTCAAAATACATAACTCTAAATTTGACTGTTGCGAACTACTGCAACTCATAAACTTAAGAAAACCGACAGTAACTACACGACAAAATACACTATTCTACTGTAGCATTCATAAGCGGAACTACATTGCCCACTCTCCGATACAACGATTTCACACTATCGGAAATCAGTACTTAGGTGATATTGACATATGTATTTAACATAAACTTGGCGAATTATGTTGATCTTGTAAAAAACTTATTCCAAAACTATTCCTAAACATATCTGTTTTTCTGAAATCACTGTATGAAATCAGTGTATTTTTGTATTTTTATGACTTGTGTGCTTTTATATCAAATTTTTTTATTTTTTATTTCTGTATATGTTTAAAAATAATCTGTCATGAATTATTTGTACTACCAAAATCCAAAGCCCTTCGGGCGTTAAATAAATAATAAATAAATAAATGTCCTTTCCGTGCGTCCCCGTTTCCCTCCAACGTTCCCCTTCCACCTTCGCCGCCTTCCCTCTCCCCTCTCCCGCTCCTGCGTACCGCCACCCCCCTCCCGCGTTCCATACATCAGTCCCAGTACATTCAGTTTTCAAACAGCTCGCGAGCCACCTATTACAATTTTTTTATTCAAAGGTTCATTTTTCATATATTACAAATATTCATTTATGTAAATTATAAGCACAATTAATCAAATTTGGTACCTAACAGTAAATAAAGGTACCTATTTAAAATATCTATAATTTTAAAAATTTATGGACAATTTTTTTTTACAAAAAAAAACAGCTGCCTGCTAAATTTACATTCATTCTCGAAGTTAAAATAGTCGTTAAGTTTTCTGAAATTATAAAATTTTCCGTGCAGTTTCCTTAATTTTTCTTTCCGTAAGAACCTTTTACAAAGTATTAGAAAACTTAAAAAAAAATGAAATAGGTAAAGTCGTTCTGAATTTATGGCGTGACCAAGGGAAACAGGGATTCATTTTTATATATTGATTATATTCAAAGTGTTAGGTGAGTACTTCAAATAAATTCATTAATTTAAAGTATTTCAAAAATCGAATTTTGTTTTGCAAAATGTCATTCTCAAATTTTGACAGTTTTGCAAGAGTTTTTGTAATGATTAAAAAACGTTTCAGGTGCACCGTCATGTGGTCGTAATAACCCAGACACCTTTACGGAGGAGGTTTACAGAAGGTATTTTGAAAGTTTCAAACATTTCCTATGCTTAACCCATTCATGACGAAGGTGCCATATGGACCTCGAAAAAGTGTTGGACCTCAATTAGTCACATCATGCCGATATATTAAAATGGCGATGCGAAATTCAGTTTTATGTAGTCTACAAGCATGTACGAACACGTTTGTCTTAGAGGCGCTCAGTTCGTTTGCATGTGCCGGCGTGGACAGACGTGTATAAACGGAGTTTGAAAAAAAGTGCAAATTTTTCAAAATGTCAAAACGAGTGAAGTAAGTAATCCATTAAACTTATGTGTAGATTTGATTTTTTTTTCCAAAACCGTTTATGATCCGTAAAGAATGAAATTTACTAACTATTTATAGACATATTGTTACAAAAATAATCCTTATTGTATCAAAGAGAGTACTTTGAATTGAAAGTTTTGATTTTTGGCTCCATATGGACCTTTCGGCAGATCTCACTATACATAAATTGTAATTTTTCGCAGATTTCATTGTTTTTTCGTGTTTTTTAGGGGTCTGACTGTTGAAGAAGTGATGTTACTGCTTGAAGAACAATCGGATACGAATTTGGAGGATGATGAGGTAGTGGATGTGTATGTGGAGCCGCCAAATGAGAGTGATTTGTCCGGAGCAGATTCAGCTGATGAAGATGACGGTGGAATAATTGCCAATATTTCTCGAGCGCAATTGTTTTCTAATTGCCAAATCGTAAATCGCCGTCGACACAAAAAGGGACAAGATACGCCCGATTATGATTCAGATCAAGAGAACCCTAATCTAGAGCATTTCGGAGACGAGCGTTTGGATTCAACTTTCAGTGACTTCGACATAAATTTATTCGACGCTTCAGCATCACACGGTCAAGCGTCTGCAAGCACTTCTTTCGAGCCTCCTTTGAAACGATGCCGTGTTAGTACTGGAGACGGAGTGAATGATCCCGCTGAACCACCTTATCGCATTCCAAAACGTATGCCTGGTCCGAAAACTATGTTTCAATGGAAGTCTAACGATGTGACGCCAATTGTTTCTAGCATATTTCCCGAAGGAAATTATACCGACGTAGCTGCTTTATCACCGGTGGAATTATTTGAACTAAATTTTGACAACGAAATGTACGAATTCATCGTTACAGAATCCAACAAATATCAGACCAAGCAAGACCCTGAAAATAGTCATAAAGTATCACCTTTAACTGTCGGGGATATCAAAGCGTACATGGGTATACTTATAACATCGGGATTATGCCCGATTCCATCAACTCGATTGTACTGGAGCAGCTCTCGCCCTTTCTACAATAAGCAGATTGCGTCCACCATGTCTCGTGATAGATTTGAACAGATACACAAAATGATACACTTTGCTTCACCAAATCAGTTCAATAGTGCAGACCGGATGTGGAAGTTACGTCCATTTACAGATAGGCTTATTGAACGGTTTATGCGAAACTTCCACCCAGAAGAAAATTTAAGTTATGATGAATCGATGATACCATACTATGGCCGCCATGGATGTAAGCAATACATAAAAGGCAAACCCATTCGATTCGGATATAAAGTGTGGAGCCTAAATACAACCTCCGGTTACTTGATCAATTTTGAGATCTACCAAGGCAGCAATCCCCGGATTCCAAAGGAGTATGGTGTTGTAGGCTTGAATGCTTCACCACTACTTATGTTGGTCGATCAATTGCCAGTGGAAAAGCGCGAATTGCCATATCACTTCTACTTTGATAATCTTTTTACGGGTATGCCATTGCTGTACTATTTGCATTTTTATGGATACAATGGCACAGGTACAATTCGAGACAATCGGATTCCCAGTTCATCTCCTATCCCCAAGAAGAAGGCAACAATGTCAAAATACAACAAAGGTGTGCTTTCTCGAGGACATACTGAAAGTGCGCAGACATCATTTGGCAAGACCCCCATCTACGTTACTCAATGGGTTGATAACGCTGTTTGTTCTGTAGCTTCAACAAAATACGGAAAGAATCCATTGGATCTAGCAAGCCGTTACTCACGGAAGGAGCAAAAAAAGATCAGTATACAGAGGCCATATGCAATTCATCAATATAACACGAATATGGGTGGAACTGACAGAATGGACCAAAACGTTGCATGTTATCGCATTACTGTTCGCCAACAGAAATGGTGGTGGTCCATTTTTACCTGGGCCATTGATGTAACCATTCAGAATTGCTGGCTTCTGAAGCGCAAAGCCACGGGCAATTTTAAATTGGGGCAGTTAGAATTCCGTGAAGAAATATCAAAGCATTACTGTGAGAAGTATTCTATCAAGAAATACTTCAAGGCACCCGACAAACTCACCAAAATAGGTCAAACGGCAATGCAGTATGATACCTCCGTCCCCCATTATCCTGGGCCAATACCGATAACTGAGACTAATAAGGGAGGAAAACTGTCTTGTGCATCTTGTAAAAGCAAGCAGCGCATCCGTTGCATCACATGTAAGGTCGGACTATGCGTGAAATGCTTCGAGGGCTATCACACTAAATAATGTTGTTGAAAATTACACTTTTGGAACAATAAAGATGAAAAAATGAAATTTCTGACTAGTTATTTGCCGAAAGATCCATATGGACCTCATCCTTCTCGAGGCTCCTGGGGGATGAGGAGACGATTTTTTCAAATTCCGAAAAAAACGTTCTTATTCTACTTTCAAAACCAACCACTCTGTGAATTTTCTGCGCGAAATTCGAAAAAAAAATAGTTCGTCATGAATGGGTTAATATTGCAATACATAGACATCTCATACACTCGTTTCATAATGTTCTTAGTGTCTCAACACTCAACAGAACTCTGCAGACGACCAAAGGAGGAACTAACCAAGAAAATATTTTTATGTATCCACAAAATCCAGATTAAAGCGTTTTTTGGCGACTAAATCAGAGTGGCTAAGCTAAATAATTATTAATTTAGTAAAAAAAAAAAAGATAACGTTGAAGCTTTGGAAATTAAAAAATCCCTTAAAAATAATGAATCTATTATCAACAAACAAAAAATATTGTCATATAGCCCAATCATGGATTTGTTCCCCTACCCACCCACTCTACACTAATACCTACCCAACCAATCTACATTATTAACTAACAACGGCTCCACCCCTACCATAATAAAACATTGTTCTAAACTGTCAAATTAGTATAAGCTTTCCCTGACGAAGGAACGTTTGTTCCGAAACCGGTCGGATTTGCAAATTATATAAGTGGTTTATACAAAGTTATATTTTTTCATTTTTCTATAATGGATAACCATAAAGTAATAGCTACATTCAAAAATATTAATTTAGTAACTGAGAAAATATCCCGTTTACATATCTTCTTGTTGGTGTGCCCTATCAGGTCCCCATGACGTTGGCGATCACGCTGGAAAATGTATTTCTGTCTTACGCTGCCCGGAATAGCTCCTTCACACTTCTAATGCCGGTCCACTCTCTTACATTTCGCAGCCAAGACATTTGTTTGACAAGTTTTCATATAAGATGAATAGTATTGGACCCAGTACAGTGCCTTGTTGAATTCCATAAAATAATATTAACTCTCAAAAGCTTTCTTCAAAGGAATGGCCGTAACGTGTTTATAAAAAAACTACAATGACTGTCTGCACACATTATTTACTGCCTTCCCTATTGCCAAGTTACATGTGTTTAGGTACTTTTCGCAACAATAAGCAGTCACAATTTCACTACGTATACAATTTAATTAAATAAAAGTACAAATGCGGGCGTAGGTATGTTACATAGGTGGCAATTTTTTCCAACTAACCTAGATTCATAGTGGGAAATAAATATATCTACATACTCTTATATTGCAACTTTTCCGCATGGCGAGTATGTAAATTTTAGTTATTTATTTATAAAATACATGTTACATATATTAGACAATTAATTAGATTAGATTTATTAAATCACCATACTAGGCGGCTGCCTGTTTCATAGTGATCAATTAAAGATAGTAACTTTTTAGTGAAGTCTAATGTAAACACATGGTACTAGTATGTTAATTGGTAAAGTTATAATAAAAAATATAAAAGAGAAAAAGAAGTGCGTAAAATAAACATGTAAATAAAATAAATCTGTAAACATGTGGTACTAGTATGTAGTGATGTTGAAAATTGTTAAAGTTATAATAAAGAATAGAAAAGAGAAAAAGAAGTGCATAAGGATAAGATTGTGGAAATATACATATCAATATTAATTTTTTTATATTTATTTTTATATGTGTGCGTGCGTAGATACGTGCAGAATGAACAGAGTAACACTAAAAAGTACAAATAAAACCATATATGTGTTTATGGTCTGGTAGTAAGTGCTTAAAAAGAAGATGGGGTGGTATGTAAATACAATGTTAGAAGGAGCGCGCTGACATTAACCCTTAGTTTATTTGTTCGGTTTTCGGAACAACTCATACATATCTCAAAGAAATCTATGTTGTGTCTCCGTTATCATAGTGAGAAATATGGTTTAACCCAAAGATATTGAAATACAAAACAGATATGCTATGATGTCCGCCCGATCGTCGGCGGACTACTACCTAAAGGGAATAGTTTTCATAAGAATTTGTTAATTTAGTTGATTTCTTGAAGGTGTGCAGTAGTATTGGTTAAAAATACAGTTTGATTACTTGAAAGAATTCGTTCATTTAGTTTAATGTTCGTTTAGTTTATTCATTCATTTAGGCAAGAAAGCGAAAAAGTGGTTTTTATTTATTTTGTGCATAATTTTATAAGAATGAAAAAAAGTTAGAACATAGAAAACCTTAAAAATGGTCTTAGCCATAAAGGGGTATTTTTTTAAATTGTTTTTTGTATTACTTCATAGTTAAGTCATGAAAAAATTTTTTTTTGTGTTTTACGCTTATATTTTTTGTTATATGTAAATAATAATTTTATTGTAATTCCAAAACATAGAAAAGGTAGTAAAAGCATCAATTTATCCGTAGAATATTTTTTGATGTTCATACTGTAAGCCGATTCGACGTAAAGATTAATCTAAATAGAATTTCACGTATAACTTCATCTTAATTGGTTACAATATCGGCAACACCAGGAAGCACTGTCCCACCCAGTAAAAACTGCGGATAGCACATCTTTTATATTTCAATATCTTTGGTGTTGGAAAAAGAAAACAACACGCTTTGTATTCAAATATAAAAAAATAACGACAAAAGAAGTAGAATGTAGAACTTTCAAATCGCCAGTGCGCCCCACGGTTGAATTTGGCAGCCACCTCTGGTCTGGTCATTTTTTTTATTGTACGGCAAAAAGACTGGGTGGCATTGCATGAATCGTGAGTTTGTACTGAAACTTTCGAAAGTTTTGAAACGCAATCCTACTTCCCACTAATATTATAAAGGCGAAAGTTTGTATGGATGTATGTTTGTTACTCTTTCACGCGAAAACTACTGAATGGATTTTAATGAAACTTTACGATAATATAGCTAATACATCAGAATAGGCTATAGGCTATAGCCTAGAGCTCTGGCATTACGAAATGTAAATACAAAAATTGCACGCGAGCTGTTTGAAAAATGAATGTAACGGGTATGGAGGGCGGTGAGGGGGGGGCAGGGCGGGGGGGGAGGAGGGATGGCGAAGGGTGGAGGGGGAGAGTGAGTGGTGAGGGGGAATTTGTGGGGGGAGGGGGTGCGGGGAGAGGGGTGAGAGGGGGCGGGGGTATGGAGGAGGGGGGGGATTGGAGTGGGGATAGGGGAGGTGGAGGAGGCGCTGTGGGTATCCCCCTAATACTATGCGAGCGAAGCCGGGGGCAAAAGCTAGTTTGAAATAAATTTATGAAACTCTGGGAATTTTTTATGAATTATTTTTACATGGAACGACAAAACAGTGAGATGACAATAACGTTTGTAATACCGTTCTACCACCATAACACAGGTACATGTCTAGCATGGTGGTCGAAATATCCACAAATTATGTAACCATCAAAGCAATGAATAAAGAAAAATTTTAAAAATAAAAATTAAACGTCTGTGTGTTTTTATTTTTTCGCTATCAGTAATTTTAGTTAGAAAAAAACTTAATTTGAGCAATTTAAAAAACTTTTTTATGTTGCATTAAAAAAAAAATTATATGTTTATTTCGAATTATAAAATTTGAAAGCGTATTTCATCACCTTTCAAAAAGATGATTTAGTTAAGAAATATTTCATTTATTTTGATTTTATTGCAAAGCGGAACTATTTTGACCTTCCGGCAAAATAGTCCCTAGGCCTGAGGGGTTAAGGCACTTAAATTATATACATTCATGCCAATTACAAAATCATTGCATGTTTAAGGTTCAGGCTTAGCGCCGCCGAGAGTCGAACCCCTAATCAATATTCTAAGTGGCCTGTTACAGTATCAAAATATATGCTATTTCCTTACTCATGGATTATAGACATGTACTGAAGGCAGTTACATAAAGTGCTTTCAGATTATTAAAAAAAAATTATATCTACGCTGGAAAGAAAAAATGGCCGTACAGGCCCCCGAATTCCGACCGATTTCTTACATATTTTCCTTAAACACGGTTAGTTTTAAAGCTCTTAAAAAAATATATGTTATTTTTGAAGATAATATCTAGACCTTGTCAGAAGATAATATCTAGACATTGCCGAATTGCAAATTATATAAAATTCCCTTGATAGAAAAAAATTGTAAAGTATTCTCCAAAAATTTTTATAAACACGTTTGTTTCAGTTATTTTACAAGTTATATATACGAAAAAATTCACAGTGTTTCTTTAAATGCTGTTTAAGATAATGCCGGCGAGATTTTTGCTCTACTTTAAACGAGTCGTGTTTTATTAAACATTTTCGCATCGATTTTGTCGCTGTAAATGTTAGCGCTCTCCTCTACGTTCTTCATCTCTCCATCTTCTTCTTTTCCAGCCCGGTTGCAGAGCCTTAACGCTTTTATTATTACCGTGACGATTTACGGTTATGGTACCGTAAAAAGACATTCCTTATCGCTATACTTTTTAGAGCACCTCAAGATCTACACGACGACACTAGGGATGTCGAAAGTGAAAAAAAATCGATGTATCGATATTTATTAAAATATCAATATCGACGTCGATATTTCGAGGGGAAAATATCGATATATCGGTCAAATTTTCAAACGATTTTGCGTTTTTAAAATAAAAGTGTATTCAGCTCAATATTATTAACAGTAATTTTTACAAACAATATACATTATTTGAATGTACAAAAATCTCAATCAAAATGAAGGTACTTTTATCAGTATCCCTTTTTATAAGGCAATGTATAAGGCAACCTACACATATGAGAAAGTATTGGTGATCACAAATACTAATGCAAAGACAATAGATTTGTAAGCTATTAATACATAAAATTTCAACCGCCAGATGTCATGATAATACAGTTACGTTTTTCTGTTCATTATTTTACGGTTTTGGATTCTAGTGACTTTAGTTACATAAATAAAATAAATATATCGTTTTTGATACAATTTTCGATAGTGGATATTTTCTATCGATATATTGGATCAAAATATATCGGCTAAAAATATCGATACATCGATACTTTTTCAAGAAGCCTAGACGACACACGACTAACTCGTGTAATTCTTTACATTGCGGAGTTATGACTGATTCTGTGGTCGCGATTTCTTCGCGAGGATCTTATCTGACCCCCCTCCCTGCATATATACGCGCCATTTGGTCCCACAACCCTTGGGCCACGAGATATGTATAAATACATAGCGATAACAAAAGCGTTACATCGCTAACTCTGGCGGGACCTTAATATGTATGTATGAAGTCTTGTTAACGTTTTCACGTTAAAAATGGAAGCACTAGAAACATCGTTGTTTGCAAGAAAAACACAAATACTTTACATTAAATTGACTTCACACCATAGACATCCAAATAGATAGACAAAAAGATACAGATGAGGGGTAAAACCAAACTATGGAAGGGCGAAGAGGGGAAAGATGACTGTGATTCGTTAAAAAATCAATCTAACAGTATATAGGCATCTCGCATTATAATATCACCATTTAGTTCTTAAAAGCAAAATATGCTTTTGAATGATTAGACCTTTTTACATGGGAGCGCGAATTGCCCGCCACGTTATTAAAATATTTGCGTAGTCCAAAGGCGAGAAAGGAAAGTTCACAGAGGAATATTTTGTTGCCGTATTTAGTTAAGACACTTTTACAAATGTTTCATAATTTATCCACCCCTGTAACCAGCGACGAGCTCACTGGAGAAACGCCCACATTCGCTATATTAACATATATTAGGGTATAATATAGCACAGGTTCTCATTTTTGTTCGTAAAATGTATGATGCGTGCTTGGCGCTGGTCAGGAGAAGAATGATGACTCGTCGATCCGAGCTGGCTCCATGGAACCGTTATGGGGAGGGGGAGATAATACGCTTTTATCACTTAGGGCAGGTCCAGATATATTCATATGTCCATGCTTCACACTATAAATCCCTATCCTGTATTCCTCTTCCCCTCCTCACCTAAAATTAATTTTAAGATATAATAAAACTCAGCCTGTAAACAACTTTAACATGTGAGACTTTTTTGCATTGATTTCATTTAACTTTGTATATTGATTTCCACATGGCAGAATCATTAGGATGAATCTAGTAAAACAAAAGCATATATTTTTTTCATAACATGTTATCTTCAATATTTGGCTCCTAAGAGCATTTCTTACTGTTTACTTGTCATACTTTTTTTATATTTATAACTTTTGTACTTTATATTATTTACAAAGGTAACTTATAGTTTATATTATTTCCTGCCTTTCAACTTTTTATCTTAACTTTTTACTTTTACATTATACTTTATATTTTATAGTTTACACTTTTACTTTATACTTCCATTTTATACATCATAATTCTATTTACTACTCATTACCTTAACTCCTTTCTTTTACCCTTTGTTTTTATATTTAACTTTACATTTATATGTCACTTTCTTATGTTATTGTATTATAATATATATAAATATAATTATGTAAATGGCACATGTTGTGCCGTATGTTTTGAAATAAATAAATAAATAAATAACAGCCAACGATTTCTTCAAAACCTTGGTTTTCCAGACACTCTTTGAACAAATTCTCAACATCCTCCATTTGCCAATGCGGATAGGGCATTTTGCTGCCACAATGTTCACTTGACAAAAATTCATATCAAGAATTCTGCCATGTGTGAATGTCGTCTTGGTAAAGAGGACCTCAATCACATTTTTTCTGTTGATTAAATAATTCATATAAAAATTTCATCCCCGATCTTGTCAGTTCGGGTATATGATCTCCCTACAACATTACATGCCTGTTATCTTCTGTGAACAAACGCGTTTATAAAGTCTTAGCTAATTTCCGCAACAATTTCTAACTGTAAGTTTAGTTTCATGTATTTATTTAGTGTGTGTTGTTTATTTTTTTCGCATAATAAATTACATCAACTTATTTATTAATTTCCTGTTGCTTCCACTTGTTGAATGTAATTACAATCATCTTGTGTTGTGAGTGTTTAGCATATTATTATTATGAGAATAGAAAAGAAAGAGGTGGGATTGGGCGTGAAATTGAGTGATCTGAAAGTCTGTTGCCTGTTGTACGAGTATGATTTCTAATACTATGGAAGATCTACAGTATCTCGTGCCTAGGATGAACGAAGTGTGTATGAAGAATGAGTTAATGATGAATGTAAGTAAGTCTAAGGTCATGGTCTTTGAAAGAGAGAGTACGGAAACAGTTTGCAATATAGTTGTGAATGATGCATAATTGGAGCAAGTGGATGAGTTTGTGTATCTGGGTAGTATCTGTTTACGAGAGATGGGAAGGCTGATAGAGATATTGTAAGAAGGATAAATGCAGGTAACTCCATTAATGGAGGACTGAATGCCGTTAGCGCTAATAAAAAAATACTGTCAAAAGAAGCGAAGCTAGCATTCCACAATGGAGTCCTGGTACCTAACCTGATGTATGGCAGTGATGGAACTGGCAGAGGAAGGATGAAAGTAAACTGAATGCTGTTGAAATGATATCCCTGAGGCGGATGTGTGGTAAAACAATGTATAATCGTGAGAGAAATGTGGATATCCGCAAAGAATTTAAGGCTGATGTAAGCATAATGAGTGAGATTAAGAAAGGGACCCTCAGATGGTTTGGGCATGTAAAGCGAATAAAAAAAGAAAATAGTGTGAGAAGAATATATGGCGCAAATGAGAATGGTAGAAGTCGGGGACGCCCGAGGAAGACATGGCACGATCAAGTGAATCAGATACTTGAGTCGGGCCATGTCAAAAGTCAGAATCATAGAAGAGTATGTATGAGACGATGTATGGATGTGAGTGAGGCAAAGAGTGTGTGCCAAGACTGGGTTGTTTGGCGGTCCGTCCTCTCTGCCTACCCCTGCGGGGTATTTTAGTATTTAATAAACATTTTTTCGATAGAGCCGTTACTTTTTTTTAAAAATCGATCCACTAAATTAAATCGATCACTTAAATGGGTAGAGAGTTATTTAACAAATAGGCAACTGTTTGTAAAGTTAAATGACGTAATATCGAATGCCTTTTCTGCCACTAGTGGTGTGCCACAGGGCTCCCATTTAGGACCAATACTGTTTATTTTATTTATTAATGACATTGTAGACGTTTTTTCCGATGTTGATATCCTGTTATTTGCTGATGATTTAAAATTATATAAAAAAAATAAAAATGTTTCTGATTGCATAATTTTACAAAAAAATTTAAACAACTTGTTTAATTGGTGTATATGCAATAAACTGGCACTTAATATTAGTAAATGTCAAATAATAAGATTTTATAAAATAAAGAAACCGATCATTTATGAATACAATCTTGACAAAATTATATTAAACTCAGTAGAAACAATAAATGATCTAGGTATTATTTTTAACTCAAAACTTACATTTATTAGCCATATAAATAATATTATTAATAGAGCAATGAAGATTTTAGGATTTATTATTAGAATAACAAAATAATTTTGTAACATTGATACTATTCGCATTTTATACATAACGCTAGTGAGAAGCATTTTAGAATATAATTCTACGATTTGGGCTCCACATTACAATATCCATATTCAAGCGATTGAAAAAGTCCAGCATAGATTCCTTAGGTATATTAATTTTAAATTAGGTATTCCAAGAGAATCCGTGGACTATAATTTGTTATTAAACTGGACTAATCTCGTAAATTTATCAGATCGCAGAAAAATCTGTGATCTATTAATATTATATAAAATAATTCACTCGGTCCTGGATACCCCTGATTTAGTAGAACTAATACGATTTCATTGCCCTGGTCGCGCTAACAATAGACTGACTCTACCGTTCTACTATAATAACACACATACATTATCACATTATTACTCACCAATCAGTCGATTACACATTTTGGGAAATGAATATGCTAACATCGGCGACATTTATTTCTTAAAATTAGCGCAATATAAACATGCACTCAAAAATTATTTTTCCATAATGTAACTTTATATACGCAATATGGACATGTTGAAATGAAATGTGATATTTCTCATTGTTCTTTTTTGATATTTTTTGTTGTGATACACAAAATAATTGTATGTTATTTTAAAGTTTAAAACTACTATTATGTAATGATATTATTTTTCTTACTCTATTATATATTATATATTATATATTATTTTGTACTCTATAATATGTTTATTTATAAAAGGCAGTACAGCCGTTTATGTATTTAAAATAAAAAATAAAATAAAATAAAAAATATCAACTTTCTTTTGGGACACCATGTATTTATCTTTATACATATTTTATGTATAAGCTGTTGGTCTCTTATAAATAAATAAATAAATAAAGGGACAAATACAACTTATCTTCCATACTTCTAGCATCATCATCCCGATTTCAGCATTAACAATAATAATAATGAAGCATGAAAAACCGAACGGAATGAAGACAGCCAAATAAAAAAATGGCGTACATTGTACCTATCTAGGCGAGGTATTATCCAACCTAATACGTGCCCATCTTTCCCATTAGAATTTGAACATCTCGAAGCTGACTTTTGCTATGCCCAAAACCTGTTGTACTAAACATTATGTTTGTCTGAACAGAGCTTGAAATGGAAAACATCGTTACAACTCCGTATCTATTTAATTTTTTTTATTTTACTATTTTTTACGTATGTTGGGGACTTAAAGAGACTGCTCACAATGGGGAAAATCAAGGAATGCCGACATACCTTCACTGGCTCAAGTACCCTGAAAGAATCCAGTACAAATTGTGCTGGATGGTGTTTCAATCAATTAATGACATGGCCCCACCTTACACCTCTGAATACTAGTCCGAGGCAATTAACGCTTAGATCAGCAACTTCATCGGCTGTAAGCTGACTAGTAGAGCCGAAACGAAAGCCAAATACTAAGTTTGGAGATCGTGCTTTCGGAGTATCTGGGCCTAAGGCTTGAAATAGACTCCGTCCGGAATTAAGATGTATAACAAGCCCAACAGAATTTAGGTCCAAACTAAAAATCTAACTTTTTGGGCTCTCATACCCTTAATTTAAATATACCTATCTGAGAGTATCATACTTGTATTGCCTATGATATGTCTTAATCACACTTTTCTTATTGAATTAAAATTACTCGAATCTTTACACATCAATCTATCTCTTGACAAATCACATTTAGGAAGATCAAATCCTTATACTACTACTGTACCGCCCACCATTGAATGTTGCTTTTACTTTCCAAAATACACTCATTAAAGAATATATTATATATTAATATTAAAATATTTTTTTATTTTTTTATAACATATGTTCACAACTATGTCCTCTGCGTGCGAACTCTACCTAAATTTCTTTAAATAGATAATATACAGTATTAATTTCAAGCGACCTCCCAGGTAAGTATGGTCTTGTATTCAATCATTTTTAGGCAGCATCACGTTCATTGGTCAAAACATTGTACATAAATTTTCATACCGGTGATTAATGAACCGGTGAATGCAATTTTTAGCCATAAGTTGTTTTTAATTTAACTTTTAATTTAATTATTTGTCTAGCTTATAGTTTTCATATGCGACACCAAACCCAGGTTATAATTGTGTGAACGTTCTCTCACAGCTCACATCTGTAACTAGTAATGTCATGTCCCAGAAATAAATTTTAAAAAAGACATGCTTCAGGGGTTAAAAAACAATGTTTTATCATGTTTTGAAGGATATAAAAACCTTATAAAAAACGTGTTGTTCTGAAGCTTTTATTGAGAATTTAAATAAGTAAATTAGCTGTAAGCTGTAATGCTTTATTATAATTTCTTTTTATTAAGGTCAGACATTTTACACTTTAACCAGTTTATAGTTTCTATTACAATGCACAATTACATTCACATCCACACGAAAAATTAAAAGTTTTTATGAAAACAGCACTTAGCACTTTGATTAACAATACCAAGATACGCTCTTATTAAAAACGTCTCCGTGTCTAGTCGAATATTCAAAAATCGAATCTACTAAACAATCCCGCTATGACGTGACACACGGGCAGGAAGCAGGATACTGTTACGTCACGCACGTGTGTGCGTTGATCTGCAATCGGCGACCGAGTGTGTCGCAGTTGCAGTTCGAGAGTTCCGGGAGCTGACACGTCTCGCCACTAGCCACATGGGCACCCGGCGATCGGTCCGTGAGTCACGGGGTGCAGGAATGTGTCGTAGTTGGTAGGTAGCGGGAGTGTGTCGCGGTTCACGGGTCCCGGAAGACCCGGGTGCTGACGAATAAATAACCCGCTCGCTCTTTGGTGGCTCGTGAGCGGGTTTCGACGATCAGGTCTTTCACGATCGACCCAGGACTATATTGTACCCTGTTTTCTTCTTTCGGTTCTCTAAATTTCGGTGGTTCATCACGTTAACCACCAAACTCGCGAGCTCACGATGGTTTTATTTTATCTGTTTCGGCACGGTAGAACATAATCACGTAAACACGACTTCGTAATCAACGCTCACAATATGCGTTGATAATAGTAATGCAACGGAAGTGTCTTAACGGAAGCAGAAACGGAAATAGATGTCAAAAGTAAATCTTAGCCGAAGCGGAAACAGAAGCGGAACCGGAAGTGTTAATACTATGAAGAAACAGCACAATTTTATTTTTTAAGATTTGTTTAATTAAATTTGTATTTTGTACTTCTAGTACTTGAAATTAAACAGAGGTAAATTATTTTAAATAAAAAGTAATTTGACTGCTTTTACACTTTTAAGTCTTTTGAGTCGTCGTGCTTCGGTGTTCTTCATATATTAAACCAGCTCCACTAAATAATTACTCATTGGCTACACTGCTGGGAGGAGCTGATAAGTATTGGCGAACTATTGGCAACAGATGGGTATTTGTGATGCGCAGAATGAACCAAAATAAAATATAAACAAACGAACTCGTTGCAACTTGCAACACGTTTCTGTACCGCCCCTGTCCAGTCGTCCACGCGCCCCCCACCCCCGCGCACCTCGCTGTATTCTTCGTTTAGAGTTCTGTTATAAAGTATGCGGAAGCAGCAACGGAAGTGAAAAAACTTGCGGAACTTCAGCAGAAGCGGAAGCAGAGTTCTGTTGCAACACTAGTTGACAAGGCGAATTTTATTTTTCAATTGAACACAATGACACATAAATTACTTGGTCTACATAAGGTACTCGTAGGTAGGTGGAAAAAAGTATTGGTAGGTAGGAATTACAATTTTAGAAAAAGGTACAACGATGAATGCTAGGTACCAAAAACATACCATACACAATAGGTTAATAAAAATAATTTCTTACATTACAGTGCTATTGGATAAAGTATCATACTTCGACTAAGAACCACTAACATATTTTCCGCGTATTTTAATTGCAAAAACAAAAAAATATATATATAGCGGGTCACTTCAACCACTGGAAGATTGGCCTTCAAAAGCACATGCTTGTTCTCAACGCTTTTTTCTCTGTCGGCATCCCGTTCTATGATTAGACCCCTCAACCAAATATTCAACCAACAACTCCTGTGATATCACCACCAACTAACATCAAATTGAGCAACAACCATCATCGCAGCTCGCAACATTCGTCAACGATCGATTGAGATCGTTAAATTATGTGTATTAATTAACACATAAATAATTAGGTGACCGCACAAATCAACAATGTAACTTCATCACTCCTTTGAAAAGTCAAGTCACTCATTAAAAATGATGGAAAAAAAAACGAGTGTGCTTTAGACTGAAGTAAAACTACAAGACAAACTTCGCCCAATGAACCCAGGTATCCCTGCTAAGTTACCAAACGTAGCGAACGGGGTGACCTATGACCTAGGGGTGACATATGACATTGGGGTGAAATATGTCCATGGGGTGACCTACGACCTTGGGGTGACCTACGATCTTGGGGAGACCTACGACCTTGGGGCGACCTACGAACTTGGGGTGACCTACGACCTTAGGGTGACCATCCTTATCCTTATCACTCCCTAAGGCAAGCGTGCCTAAAGGCCCGACCGTTCCCCTAGCAATCGATCACCGTTCGCATCGATAACCGTTCGCATGACATTTTTCGTAACAATCACCACTTTTCGTGAGGCAGTCACCAGTTTACCCCCCCCCCCCCCAAGTTAAGCGTGCGTAAAGAAGTTTTACTTAAAAAAACTTCGTTAAATAGGTTAGGTTAGGTTATGGGCTATTTAAAAAAAATATATCATCACTTTAACCGCTTAACCCTGTCCCTTTGATCGGTTTTCGGAACGACTCATATAGGTGTAATAGAAATCGTTGTATCTCCTTTACTA
Organism: Limnephilus rhombicus; assembly: GCA_929108145.2. Taxonomy (NCBI): domain Eukaryota; kingdom Metazoa; phylum Arthropoda; class Insecta; order Trichoptera; family Limnephilidae; genus Limnephilus; species Limnephilus rhombicus. Next base: position 12,559,143 of record OV815291.1, read on the forward strand.
TCATAGTGAGAAATATGATATAAACGGCGTTATAAAGAGACAACACCACGCTTTATATTCTACTACAAAAACTAACCACAAAATAAGTAAAATGTTCACCTTTATGAAACCAAAGTTTCAAGCTTTTTTTTTTTTATAGATACGTATCTTGAAATAAATTTATGAAACATTGGGAATTTGTAATTAATTATTTTTACATGGAACGACAAAAAAGTGAGGTGACAAAAACGTTTTTAAAACATTTGTCTTATAAAATATATACTTATGTGTTTTTTTTTCGTTAGGGGTCGTCACAGTGGATCTGAGGAACTGGCTATTTTAGGAACCAGTTCCTATCGGATTTATAAAATGGTCACAAACACTCAAACTGTGCGAAGCCGAACTAAAAGCCGCCCGCAGGGCCTAGCAGCCAAAACCTGCGGAGCGGCTTTTTAACTGCTAGTTTAAAATGAATGTGAATAAATAGTGTTGTCCATAAACAAACCCAAATCTTTCACGAAAGGCTTTACAAACAAAGTAGAATTGAGGCACCGATGGATAATTGAATTTGATAACCTTTCTTGAAAGATTTGGGTTTGTTTGTGGACAAAACTATTTATTCATATTCATATTGCTTATGTATGGGCGTAAAAAAATAATTCATCTTAATGTTAAACCTGTCTTGAAAAATGTGTTTTTTTTTGTACATATTTCCGATCAGGGGCGGCCCTAGGGCGGTGCGAGGGGTGCGACTGCACAGGGCGCCGTCATAAGGGGGGCGCCGAAAACACCCGACCACTGATCGACTATCTATCGATCGTGCGCTTAAATCGTGTGGTCGGTGCGGGGAGCAAGCAGTGTTGCCAGCGTAGGCGATTTTTCGCCATTTAGGCTACTCAGAACGAGAATCGGTGACGAAAAAATCTATAAGGCGACAGGTCGCCTTCAGAGACAAATTATTTAATTCAGCTGAATCAAATACAATGCTGAAAACAAATACAATGCTGTCGTTGAAAAAATTTTCAGCGTAATAGGGACGATCAAAACAAAATTAAGGAATCGCATGCAACCACCCATGCTGATAGCCATTCTTAGAATTCGTACGGTACGAATTATTCATCTGCTCAAATAACAGCTGAGAAAATAGTTTCCCAGGTTGGGATAGATTCTACGTCTAAGCCAGTCCTATCCCGAAAAAAGGAGCGATTATTTGAATATGAAGCTGCAGATGAGACACCAATAAATCCCGAAGAACTGTTTAAAATTAACGTCTTTTACCCTATGATACATTTAATTGAAAATGCATTGGTGACTCGGTGTGGACAATTACCTAAATTCAAAATAATTCCTGTTTAGTCTTCATTAGTAAAAGCCTGTGCACATTTGCAAATCATTTTAACCGATGGGAAACAATGTGATGTCTCTAGTCGCGAATTGGTTGAAGAACTTTTGAGCCTAAACCCATTATTAAAAAATCTTGACTCAGCAGAGCCACTACAAGTTCTTCAACTTAAAAAAAAAATGATTGGCAGGATATATTCCCGAATGTGGACAGCGCTTCGGATTTTGCTGACCATCTCTGTAATGTCGCCAAATGACAACGAAGCTTTAGTAAATTAAAACTAATTAAAACGTACTTACCTTCGTCTATGTGTCAAGAAAGACAATCAGATCTTGCAATTTTATCAATTGAGAGTGATATGATCGTGTGAGAAATGTGGATATCCGCAAAGAATGTAAGGCTGATGTAAGCATAATGAGTAAGATTAAGAAAGGGACCCTCAGATGGTTTGGGCATGTAGAGCGAATGAACGAAGGAAGTAGTGTAAGAAGAATATACGACGCGAATGTGAATGGTAGAAGAAGTCGGGGACGCCCGAGGAAGACATGGCACGATCAAGTGAATCAGATACTTGAGTCGGGTCATGTCAAAAGTCAGAATAATAGAAGAGAATGTATGAGACTATGTATGAATGTGAGTGAGGCAAAGAGTGTGTGCCAAGACCGAGTTGTTTGGCGGTCCGTCCTCTCTGCCTACCCCTGCGGGGAAACGGCGTGATGGTTAGTTAGTTAGTTAGTTAGTTTAGTTAGTTAAATTATTCTGCTTTAATAAAAAAATTCGCAAGCTCAAACCAAGGAAAGTTGTGTTCTAGTGTTTTTATTGATTTCGCAGATCAAACATATATTTTTTTCTATTATTATTTCTCATAAAAGTTGCATAACTGCATAGAAAGAGCTCTATTTTTTGTTTATTATTATATTATTTCTCATTAAAGTTGCATAACTGCATAGAAAGAGCTCTATTTTTTGTTAGGAGGGGAGGGGCGCCTCTAAGAGATTTCGCACCATCTAATAATTTAGCTAGGGCCGCCCCTGTTTCCGATTGTGTCCGGTTATTCGCTCTTATGTTCTGTTGGAAATTGTAATATAACATTATACAGCAGCTCGGGTAGGAAAACAAGCCATAAATATATCTTCGTACCTTCCGTCGGGGAGTTCGGGCATTACTTGTGGAGAGATAAGGTTAAACGGGTGTTGCTTCTGGTCGTGTTGACTTTTTAAATGTATACTTCATCAGGAAGACAAGTTCCTTCGACCGGCGTGTTCTGTTTGCTGAACGCTTCTTCGTTATTCTATGTCTTTAGTATGTATGTTGCAGAATAAGTAAGTAGCATTTTTTGAATTGACTATGAAAATGTACAATTTTATTATTATTGGGCGTATATTAAATAACAATAATCGGATAATTTATATGGCTACAGTGTTTGTGAAAAATCTACTCGAAGGCGCGTACAAATATGTCTTCCTAGGTTTTATCTAATTTACTTGGCAGGTCACTACAGATAAACACACAATACGGGCACACTTGCTCATTTGAAGTTAAAGAGCATGCTGCCTAGTAGCATTTGTGTCAGTGACGTTGCTAGTATAATGAGCATGCTCATTTGAAGCCGAATGAGCATGCTCACAAATCAACAGCCATTTGATTAACGAGCATGCTCATTGGATTATCGGGTGGAAGGGGAAGCCTCTAAGGATGTGTGAACAGGCAAGCTTATGAGCATGCTTATTTCAAACCGATCTCAGTTCGCGCCTGTGTAAACTTTGCAAAAATGTCAAAGTAGCCCGCTGGGGAGACGAAAAACCTCGTTTTTCGTGATTTATTATGGGAATCATGCATTGACCTAGTATGAATCACGAATACATTTGGAACACAAGGTCACTAAAACACCCACAATAGATTTCCAAATTCCTCCAAAGCTCCTTTACCTCCATAGTGAAACCACATTGTACTGAAATTAGCATTTCTTTTTATCAGTCGTATTACACACAATAATATTTTTTATAATTAGCAGTCATTTTCGGATTTGTTGACATCTTGGACCCAAATCAAACGTCTTCTTAAACAATTGCATTGCCAGCAGTAATATTATTTTGTTTAGTTCTGAGCGAATGAAACTGACTCTATTTGACATTTATTTGACATGAGCATGCTCATTAAATAGAATGTGTGATCAAATGTTGGCTTTGAGCACGCTCATTCACGAGAAAGCTCAAACCAAGCCCGCTCATTATTGAGCAAATGTGTACAGTTGATTATTTTTGACAGGAGCGTACTTATTAATGAGCATGCTCATAAAAGTCGGCTTGTAGGGTCATAAGTTACTGAGAGCTTGCAGGGACATAAGGTACTGAGCAAGTGTGTCAGTGCCTTATGTCCCTGTATTTAGGGATGTAAAAAAAATCGATTTTTCTCCAACAAAAATTGATTTTTTAAGCGAATTTAATTTTCTAAAAAAATCGATTTATTTATAAATCGATTTTTCATGCTAAGAAAAAGAATCGATTATTTATGTAAAAGTCACATCCCTAATTCGCAGCCCTGCTACGTACGCTTAGTCATAAGTCCGGAATAGGGATGAGAAAAAATAATCGATTATGAGAAAAATCGATTAAAAATCGATTTTCTCTAACATAGATCGATTTTTTAAGCGATTTTAATTTTCTAAAAAATTGATTATTTATAAATTGATTTTTCATGCTAAGAAAAATAATCGATTATTTATGTAAAAGTCACATCCCTATCTACATTCCGCATTTCTACCGATTTATAACATATTTCTGTTGAACACTTTCAGTTTTTAAGTTACTAAAAAAAAATTTTTTTTTAAAGATAATTTCGTTTACAATAAAAGTTTGAGTTTAGACTTACGGAATTATTTGAATTTATTAATATTTGAAAATCTCCTACTACCACCACAGTAAGCCGAAAGTGTTGCTTGTGTCGTGATGGAGGACTTAGCCAGCCGAGGAATCGAACACGCGACGCCTGGGCGGGACCAAACGCGATGCGAATTCAGACATTGACCGGTCATACGTCCGTCACTCCTGGACACACTGACCCCTAGTTTCCGACCTACCCCTAATACCTTTTTTCTTCTCAGAACTTCATCTCCTTCCTTTCCTAAAAAATACCCTCCACACAGCATCCCCGAAGATGACATCGAATGAAACCATTGTGAAGCCGTAGAATGACATCAGTGTTTAAAAAAGCCCAGCAAAAGCCGCCCGCAGTATCCAGCAGCAATAATTACCTACGAAGTGCGTGTATCATGTATCATGACTGCGTGGACACTGAAAATTTAAGGAAATATTCAACTCTTGAATTGCCAAGAATGTGGAGGCTTAATTATTGGACTGTTGCATGACCAATGTGTGGTGCAGAAATTATAACTTTGGTGTACTCGTACTTGCAGAGCGTATGGCTGCTTGAATTGGTCATGTAATTTGTGTGTGTGTGTGTGTGTGTGTACGATAATTATGTTTAATTAAACACACCAGGATTAAAAGATAACTAGAGTTCACAGCAGAGAAAGGACGGTAGCTAAAATCTATCTAATGATGACCAAACCCTATCGATTATGTACTTTATCCATTAGCTTAGGTCCACGGGGTTTAACTATCGAAATTCTTCTGTAATGAGGAGCTTTTCGAAATCTAGTAGAGAAGTGGCCTTCATTGTGCAAAATTTCGGTAATATCTGAATTAAACTGATTAAATTATTTTTAAACCACCCGGAACAATTTTATTTAAATAATAGATAGAAAATCGATTACACAGCAGTTGCCAGCTTTCTTAACGACAATATCGAAGTATATCACAACATAATAACCGCTAAAATGCAAGTTTAAAAAATATTTTTTATGAAAAAAACGTATAGACTAGCAGGTATTAAAATGTGGGAAAAATAGTTGAGGTCTAGTTTAGTTCTTTGATATTTTATTTATTTATTTATTTATTAACGCCCTTTTTCGGGTCTTTTACATATGAATAGTAAGAAATATACAGTATTTATTGTACATAACTGAACTGCCTTCGTAACAATATTTTATATTTGTTTAAAGATAAATTGAAGATGTCCACTGACTTGGTATAATTGTTTCCCTCCATTAGTATTCTGGGTAAAGAGGAATACATATGGTAGTTAGTTCCAGAATTACAGCACTGAAATAAATCCTGACTTCTAGTATTACGTAGTGGAATCCGGAAGCTTAATTTAATTTTTCTTAATTTTCTGAATTTCGTCACTACAATATAATTGCATCACAATATTACAAACAAAATAAACATCTGTTTGCATCTGATAGTATTAATACCCTAGCGTCTGAACGGTTGAAATTTATATACGTAATTTATTTACATTTTCGTACCCCCGTGAAGTGTTTTACAAAGCTACTGATGTATCGTCCGCCGCCCGCAGGGCTTAGCAGAAAATACCCCTCATTAACTGCTAGATTTATATTAATTGAATATTAAACATTACACCACAATCAAACCGATGCACACAATAAACAATCTGGTGTACAGTACAAACAATTTGATGTACACACTAAACAAATTGGTGTACACAGAACACAAATTTGTGTAAACAATAAACAAATTTGAGTACACAATAAACGAACTGGTGTACATAATAAACAAAATGGTGTATAGACTGTATACAATACACATACTAAGTACAAAATAAACAAAATGGTGCACACAATGCTCAAACGTTTGTACACAATAAGCTAACTGGTGTACCCAAAGTTATTATGATTTCAATATAAATCGGGTGTAATAAAAAGGCATGTATTTTGGCGCCCGTAAAGGGGTCGGCGCGGCGCGGGAGTTGAGTTCGAGGAACTTTTTAGGATAAGGGAGCTTGAGGTGTTTAAGCAGTAATAGTTTCTCGGATTTTGCTAATCATTTATTGGAGACGAACTATATTTTTGATTTAAATAATGGTTGGTACACTGTTATGTTAATGGTATCCAGTTAGACAATCTTGAAATCTTGAACATTAGAAATAGTTTGAACACGAGTTAAAATATTATAAATAACCAAAAAATATTTTTAAATAACCCGTTACTAAATTTAATCCCTTTGTAAATTACACTTTATTCATTGACAACTTTAATAATAATAATATTTGGATGATTTATATAGCGCCGTTTTTGTGAAAAATCACCTCAAGGGCGCTGTAAGCTGTTTAAGTCTTCTTCTTCCTTGCGCTGTCCCAACTCATTGCCTAGGCAGGCTGTTGGGGTCGGCTCTTCTCGTTCGCAGGCTATATATTCTCGGTTGGCTTTCATCCAGGCCGTTACTCTGTAATATTTTGGAGCATTGAGTTATCCGGGAGTTTTTTTTACATTAGCTCCACACAGGAGGTCCTACCGAAAATAATTTCCCCCAGGGCCTATGTCATCTTAGAGGATGCTGTGTAGAGGGTCTCTTTGGGAAAGGTAGGAGAGGAAGTTCTGGGAAGGAAAAGGGTATGAGATGTGAGTAGGAATCTGACCATCCTTCCCACTGCGGTTTAAGGTAATGTTCCGAGAGAGCAAGGCTGGAGAAGTCAAAAGGACGCTCTCAACCATTCTTTACGGATCCGGCCTGTCAAGCAGCTGGTGGGCCGATGAATCCGCCCAAGACCCGGACAAACCTCACCCCGTGAACCCGGGCACCCCTGCTAAGTCACCAAAAGTAACGAACCACTCGAGGTGACTGTTGGTTATCCAATAAATGGTTCCCGGGGCGGCGGTACACATACCCGCCTCCAAAATTTCTTCCAGAGTTCTTTAAGTCTACTGTTGGAATCAGTTTTAAGTAAACCCTGATGAACAAGTTGGTTTTTTAAACAAAAGTAGTCAAAATTATTTTTTTTGTTATTTATGCTTTTGAATCTTAACATTATTAATAATTCTCCATTTTTGATCAACTTTCTAATGCCAAATATTAAACACAATGAAAATGTTCGCTTTGTCAATGGTTGCTGTAATAAAACACAGTATTATTACGAAAGCGTTATGTTATGGTATCTGACAATCTTTTAACGGTTTATTCTTCCCATGGAACTAATGGCAACATTACGGCCGTATTTGCAAAGGTTATTATTATTAGTAATTATTGTAAGTATTTGTTGTTATGGTGTACCAATTTCACCTACGATCACACGCGAGCAACATTATCATCTAGTTTAACAGAGGTGTTCAACCTTTTGCAGATATATTATTTACGAACACTTAGGGGTCGTCCAAAGATATTCAAATACTTATATTTCAATATCTTTGGGGTCGTCCATTAATCACTTGATGTTTTTTAACTACTTTTTAACCCCCCCCCCCCCTCCCGGTAATATTTCGTGATTTTTCCGAACCCCCCCCCCCCCCTTTCGAGCCTCACGTGATTAATGGACGACCCCTTAGCCAAAGAAAACATTATGCAATAAGTACAGTGAATAAGATTGGGTGTGTTTTAACCATAAAACTTTTTTTTCTTTTTTTACATTAGCTGCACAAAGGGGGCCCTGAAGCAAATAATTCCATTCAGGGCCTGTGTCATCTTTGGGGATGCTGTGTGGAGGTTTTTTTTTAATGAAACCAATGCGAGAAAGTAGTGGGAAAGAAAAAGGTATGAGGGATGGGTATGAATCTGGGGGTCAGTGTGCCCGTTGTCAATCCCTCCCACTGCGCGTAAGGCGATGCTTACAGTCCTGCTGGAGAGGTCTATAGATCTTCCTCAACCAGTCTCTCCTGATCCGGCAGCTGGTGGGAAGACGCATCCGTCACCAAGATCCGGACAAACCTCACCTCATGAACCCAGTCACGCGTGCTATGTCATCAAACGTAGCAAACCATTTGGGGTGACCTACGGCAAAGGTGTTGGTTATCCAATAAATGGTTCCTGGCGCGGCGGTACCAAAAATTTAATCGGGGACAACTTTTTTTTTTTAAATGAATACCTCACAAGAGTCTCAGCTGGAGTCCCGTCTGGAGCCAGTGAGACTATGGCATCCCCAATTGGGATATGTTATGAGGCTGAAGGTAGTGGAGAGGGGAAGGAGATGGGGAAGAGGAAGGTGGGGAAGTACCTGGCTATTCAGATCTGGTCACCAAACACGGCTAAAGTAATTTCAAGCAACTTTTCAATTCGGAATGGTGGTCTTACACCAGGGCGATACTGAGAGTATCTTCCACTCTGTAACGGGCCGCAAATACACTATATATTATTTTTAATTAATTGATTGTGAAATAACACAAATTAATCACATAAAGTTAATTTGCCACGCCGGGAATCGACCCCGCGACCTTTGGAATGCGAGTCAAGAGCCTTACCCCTGGACCACGCCAGCCGTCAACTCTCTGGGGCCGAGTGTCGGGGGATCAACTGCCGGGTCACCCTACATCAATTTAGATTGTCTGCGGGCCGTTAGTTCAATACCACTCAATCCAGTTGATGTAGTTGCAACGCGAGCTAAATGTATTCAGTGGAAAACAATGACAAAATGGCTTCACAGAAAGACAATGCCACTATAACACAAAGAGCAAACAGTCTACAGCCGCTACAGTCTCCATGCACTACAATGGCCGCTGAATCAAATGACGGCTTTCTTCGCTTTCAATTCGTTTCCCTGGGAAAGTGAAAATAATCATAAAAACATGATATCAGGCGTTACGAAGAATTTAATCAGAACTGAGAATCGATTAATAATTTCCACGGATTCAATGTTGACGGTGAGAGGAGAATTCAACAATGTGCACTTGTTGAATACTCCGGTTCTTTGAAAAATCATTAAAACTTGATTAAATATGTTAGGTTAGGCAGGGCTGGGCAGTATTTGAATTACTTGTAATTGAAATACGTATTTGAAATACAAATACAAAATAATACAAATACGTATTTTGTATTTGTATTTCAATTACTTCCTAAAAATGTATTTGGTAATTGGTATTTCAATTACCTGCTGCTGAGGTATTTTGTAATTTGTATTTCAAATACTTACGGCTTCAAAATACATTTTGATAGATAATACATATACTAAAAAAACGCTAGAATCCTGTACTATTGTCCTATTTTCCTGTGCTATAGCACTCTTACTAACGATTATTTGTAGTTCTCTTATCATTGCTTTATAATAACGCCGTTATGTGCCAACTATTTCAACTTGTTTCATTAACTATTGTGAACACCAATTTTATGCACTTTTATTAATATTATTGTTGATATGGAGGATATTAGAAAATTATCTAATACTAGCTGGGTTACCCGGCTTCGCTTGGGACAACATTCGAGATAGTTCCGGAATACTTTGCGTCTTGTATTTTATGTAACCTTTATTTTATTTTCTATATTTTATGATATCTGTATTTTGTCAACTCTATATTTTGTTTGTAATAAAAAAATGTATTGCGTTATATGTAAAAGCCCTTTGGGCGTTTAAATAAATAAATAAATAAAATAAATGAATAATGTACTGTACATTTTTTTATGTCATGCTAGTTATTATTATTGTCCTGTGCTATAATAGCACTGTTACTGTACATTTCGTATCAAATTATATATACTTGTCATTGCTTTGTATTGTACATTTTTATATCATTGTATTAGATCAAGCACTACAGGAATGATTTGACTGAATACTAGATTATTTTTAACTGTAGAGCGCACTTGAAGTGAAATAACCCAAAATTGCGCTATACAAATGTCATTTTTTTTTTTTGCATGAGCTCCACACAGGAGGCCCTGACGAAAATTATTTCCCTCAGGGCCTATGTCATCTTTGGGGATGCTGTGTGGTGGTTTTTTTTAAGGAAAGGAAGGAGAGGAGGGTTTTGGGAAGGAAAAGGGTTTAAGGGGTGGGTAGGAATCTGGAGTTCAGTGTGTCCTGGTCATCCGCCTCCAAGATCTAGACAAACCTTACCCCATGAACCCGGGCACCCCTGCTAAATCACCAAACGTAGCGAACCACTTGGGGTGACCTATGGCCACGGAGGAATTCCTCCGTGCCTATGGCAGAGGTGTTGGTTATCCAACAAAGGTTCCCGGGGCGGCGGTACCCATTCCCGCCTTTCAAATTGTATATAAAAATGGAACCTTGATTCCCTTGGTCACTCCATAACTTCAGAACGACTTTACCTATTTCATTGATTTTTTTTTAAAATTTTCTAATACTTTGTAGAAAGTTCTTACGGATAGAAAAATTAAGAAAATTAAGCAGAAAATTGGATAATTTCAGAAAACTTAACGACAATTTTAACTTCGCACGTTTGACAGTTCGTGCGTTTGTGAAATTGAATTTAGCAGGCAGCTGTATTTTTTTTGTAACAAAAGAATTGTCTATGGATTTTTGAAATTATAGATATTTTAAATAGGTACCAGATTTGATTGATTGTTCTTATAATATACAAAAATGAATATTTGTAATATGTGAAAAATGAAAATTTGAATAAAATAATAATAAAGTAATAGCTGGCACGCGAGTTGTTTGAAAACTGAATGTACTGGGAGTGAATATATGGAACGCGGGAGGGGGGTTGGCGGGACGGGGGAGCGGGAGAGGAGAGTGGGTAGGCGGGGAAGGTAGAAGGGGAAGGGGATGTGGGAGGGAAACGGGGACGCCCGGAAAGAACATGCAGGGAGAAACAATTTATTTCTTTGCAATATTCTCGGGAACCAGCTAGTGTTATTATAATTATTATCTATTATCTAACACCTAAGCCCTATACCACAAAACTTTACATGTGGAGCGGAGACGAGATGTGTCTTCTGAACGATATGATTGGTCAATTTTTGCGGTCTCTGTTTCTCTCTGCTCAGCTTTGTTTCTATGGAAACGCACCCTTAGATAAGGGCAATTACGACAATTTATTGCAACCAAAGGTTCTACCAAAACCAAATGTATTTTGTAATTTGTATTTTGTATTTGAAATTAAAAAATGGTTAAAATACTGCATTTTGTATTTCAAATACACGACTTGAAAGTATTTTGTATTTTAAATACATGCGAAAAAGTATTTTGTAATTTGTATTTCAATTACAGCAAAGCATGTATTTTGCCCAGCCCTGACGTTAGGTTAGAATATGGGCATTTTTTTCTTCACTTTGAACGACTTTTCAAAGGGATATGGAAATGCCACCTTGTAGAGTTGTGGTGGAACTATTACTACCCACCCCTCTAACCTGTTTACTTCTCAGAACTTCGATTAGTAGGTATAAGCGCAACACGGCGTAATAACCCAAAAAAACTACAAGGGAATATTTATTTATCAACTCTTTTTTAATCAATAAGTAGGAAACTATTATGATCTTAAATAAGAATTAAACAATACACACATTACAACAAAAATTAATAGAGGTAACTAGTTGGCTGTTTTACAGAATTTTAGCAATTCAACATATTTCAAAGTTAAAATTCAAGTACCGCGAAAGTTCTATTCAATTTCATTTATTAATTCACCAGGACTTTCAAGGAACTTTGAAATTTGATGAATTATTCAAATTCTGAAAAACTACCTATCCCAATAGAACGTTGAATAATAATTCATGATTTATATATAACTAGCTGGTTCCCGAGGAAATTGTTTCTCCCTGAGTGTCCTTTTCCATTCGTCCCGTTTCCTTCCGCCTTCCCCTCTCGCGTTCCCAATCCGCCTCCTTCCACCTTCCCTCTCCCCACTCCACTCCCCCCCTTACCCCCTCCCGAGTTCCCCTCCCCCGTCCCGGGTTCTTCTCCACCCTCCCGGGTTTCCCTCCCCCCCTCCCGCATTCCATACTTTTAGTCCCAGTACATTCAGGTCGCGTGCCACCTATTGCAATTTTTTATATAAATTTTATAATGCCAGAACTCACCAGTAGTTTTATACAAATCTTGTCCTGACAACAAAAAAAAATCCAATTTGGTGCAGTCGTTCAGCCCATTGACATTTGAGGTTTTTGAATTTTTGGAATTCACTCAATATTGCTGCAGCTCTTTCAAAAGATGAGAAATCGTTCCATACAAAATGCATGAGGAAAAGAATTTTCTTTATAATAATTTTTTCGTGAATTTTTCCGGTGTTTAATAGCTATTCTGCTATTCGGGGCGGAGACAAATCCAACAAATCAAAGATCTTAAAAATTGGTCCAGCCGTTCTCGAGTTATAAATGGTGTAACCCGACTTTGATTTATATATTACTAGCAGACCTAGCCACACGTTGCTGTGGCTAACGAAACACAACGCAATTACCCAATCTTTATAAAATCCACACCACCCGCTTGCCAGCTGCCCGCTGCTGAATTGAATATTTGAATTTATCTGCTTTTCTCTACTATAATAAGCATGTATTATACATATAAACTAATTAACTCGCCACTAATTATACAATGCTTGCAATGCAACACTGGATATTTGAAAAGGGAAAATCAAATACCTACTTACTCTAGGACATCTATTTTCCAATTTCTTCCGTAGAACAAATTTCAAAAGTGACTATAGTACGGCCCGCCGGCCGTTTTAAATCGCACAAAAATATGTTTTCTTTGAATTTCTCGGCTTTTCTCTTATATAATTTACACGTATTATACATATAAACATTCCTCTTCAATCACTCTATATATTGGTGAAAACCGTACGAAAATCCGTTGCGTAGTTTAAAAGATTAACGCGCACATACATTTTGAGCGACTTCATTTTATACTACGTAATGAAGATATATTTGTATAAAGAGGAGTGTCCCGTGGGGGTTTGTTTTCTTCCGAGGTTTACGATATTTCGAAAAACTATCATCATCCCCAAGAGGGGTCTTCCCACCCCTTAAGAGGAAACTCGGTCGCCGAGAAATTTGAAGAATAGGTATTTTACCAAACTGTTAATGTCACTCTCGCTCGTACTCCCCCGAATACTGAGCGAAAGGGACAACTGCACCTCAGGCTGATAATACCTACTGCTTTTTTTATAAATACATTAAACAATTTTTATACTGAACGTCTTTTGATAACGTTTAAACCGGGCAATTTTAAAGATTTTTGGTGTAACTCCTGTAAAAAGTAACTTATCATCGATATACTCGTATATATTGTGTTAAAACCAGAGAAAACCAGAAATAAGTCATTTTTAAATCAGATTTTAGTCGTATTGACTCTTTTCCATCAAAAATTGTAAATGGATTTCGAAAGATTGTTCTTTTATCTAGCATTCGCATGTTTCGAATTTTGAGAAAAAATGTTTATTTTTAGTATTAAAAGGTTATACCGTAGGTCGTTGGCAGATTTGTTAAATTTTCAAAAAAGATTTTGGATTATACCACACCCATTTCAAATCATATAATCGTGCAGTAAAATAAATCAATACATTATCTGGGTATCGCATGTTTTAGAATTTTAATTTTAGTTTAAATAAAATCATTAAAAAATAAATACGTACATGTGTTTCTTGGCAAAAATTGGTCCGTCTGTGTATTTATTTGCGCACTTACAAACAGATTTTCAGATTTTTTTAAAATTATTATTTAACTTAGACATTATTGAAAAATGGTAAATACTTATAATAAAAAAATAATTACGAAAAGTACATAATTTTAATAGTTTTATCATCACGCCTTCAGCATTTTTGGATGTAAGTATAAATTAAAGCAACTTTGGAATGAAATAAAATCGATATTGAGTTATAATTTAAAAAAGCTGGTACGGAGTATACTTAATCTTTCTCATTGGAACCGCCCTGTATGATCGTAAGAACAGCTTTCGACGAAATGTGGATTTTCGGCCGCTGACTGGTTAGACGCTTTTAATGCTAAATCACTATTTTAGACATTATTTACTACGAATTATAAACACAAAAAAATGCTTTGGATAAATTAAAGCTTTTTCTACCGTTTCCATTGAGTAGAATTAAAATAAAATTGTTAATATAAGTATAAATAAAAAAATTAGAGTGTGTAATTCACACGCGGTAGAAGCGAAACGAGAAAGTCGCTTTCTTTTCTTTTGCCCGTTTCTTTTAAAGTGGTTGGAAGATTGTATAATGATTTCACTTCGAATCCTTCGAAATCCAAAAATAAAACATTTTTATTGTTGGATTTCGTAGGATTCGAACCTCCGTTCGCTTGATGTCTGTCTCTCTGGTCGCTGAGACTTGTCAGGCGTCTTGCTCACTGCGCTATGGGAGGCACGCGCCGAGGTGCGAATTTACCGCATTATATTAGAACCAATTATTTTTGAGTTGTGACGCATTTCCGTTTCATCCGAATTTCAAATCACTAACGGCGCTAAAGAAGTTTCACTTCAAAAATATAAGTGTATTTTTTAATATGTCTTTAAAAAGTATTTTTTAGTAAAAATGTATGAATATAAGAAACAAAGTTTAAAAGGTACAAAATTTCATTGATAAAATTATCTGTAAGAGTTTCCATTGATTAATATTTTTTTCTTATAAAATTATTCACAACATAAATAAAAATCAATTCCACGTTTGCCAAGCGATTTTAAAGTTTATCACCGTCATGGCAAATAAGGCACACTAAAGCGTCGATGACACAGGGCGAGTTTACAAGCTACTATCTGGGAAATTCACTATCTGTTAGTAAACTCGCCCAGTGTCATCGTGTTACTTGCTAACCAGCAGTGACTAGCAGATTGTTGACAATCTACGAAAAAAAGTTGAAAGGTCGTCAACTTTACTCGCCTACACGCTCGCTCCGCTTGCTCGTGATTGGTTTATTCATGTTTCCAACATGGCTTCCGATAAACAGCTGATTTCGACTGTCAAACATCTGAAAAATTAGTTCACGCAGGCGTCGTTATTCTTGTTACTGGCGCTAGGAGCGTCCTCAGTTTCCTACGCTTCTGAGCGAGTGGACAGTTTAGTGTGTCATCATGACAATCTCACTCGCCGATTTACCCGCTTTTAAACTTAGTAGATAGTAGCTTGTAAACTCGCCCTGTGTCATCGACGCTTAAGAATACATATATATTTTTGACTCTCCCTTAAACCCGAGCAACGCCGGTACCACAGCTATTTTCATATAACATCAGGATATCAAAAACAGCATCATGAAAAAAGTTAATTTATGAATGGGATTTTAACAACTTTTGCCTTGAGGCTTTCTAATACAAAATCTATCCAATTATCAAATGCTATATTCAATATCCAACCTTCACCGCGTCTGGAATACATTCATTTAATAATTTATATGGGTGCTTGTCAGATAAATATTTCGGCAAACAAAATACACCTTCTGTAATATTTTTATTGTGATTGTTCGCAGGTTAAAAATAATTGGAATGTTGTAAAACCAGATTCTGAAACAAATGGCTGTTTTTTTCATCCGAGAATTAAACAACATAGCAATGAGCTACTTCAGTGGATTTTTAATTGGATTATTTATAAAAATTAATGTTAATATTTTTTTAGTATTGAAACAGCTTTGGGACTTCTCCATATATCCCAAGATTACGTTGAATATATTGTCATCTCTCATTGTCCTTCGCCTTTCCTTACAAAGCCTAATGGTAAGCCCACACTGCGGCCAACGTTCCAACTTCAAACGTTTGGACGATCGTGTGGAGGGGTGTTCGTGCGTTGGAAGTTCGAGTTGGAAGGTTGGAGTTCGCGTTGGCCCGGGATCGCCTTCGAGGCGATCCCGACGGCCAACTCACACGAACCAGCCTGCCGCAGCTGTCCACACCGTGCCGCGTACTATTAAAATGACTATATTATTACGGAGAATGGTATAACAATTGTTTGAAAACATGTCGTGTATATAATTATATGATTATACGTACGTAATAATTGTAGGCAACTGAAAAAGATACAGCGTAGCTACAGCTGTTTCATGTCCGCCATTTTGGAGTACGGAATTCGGGGCTGGAGGGTTGGCCGCAGCGACCACACGATGGGCCAACCTTCCAACTCCGAACTAAGTTCGGAGTTGGAAGGTTGGCTTCAGTCTGGACGTAGCATTACTTGGGAAACCGAATCAAAGAAGATAATATAACATGTCACACAGCTTTGATAAGAATACCTACACATCAGTTGAAATATCGTATCGATCGTGGCCGCACCAGTTATTTTAAACTCGCAAAATCGCTTTCGTGTACATTTTATATGATACTTTTTTTAATATACACCATCGGGTGTAACCGTGCCAAGTGACGAGTGGGTGAAGAAGTAAATCGCCACATTTGAAGGTAGGGCTTTCTCCCGTTTATCTTTTTCCCGGTGATAAAAAACGAAATCGAATTTTCTTTGATTTTGTTAAATATTTTACAGTCTACTTAAGTCCACCTTTGAGAGAGATGTTCCCTCAATATTCAGGGACAATGTTTTCAATTGTTCCCCGATATTTAATGTTTCCCCTTGGCCGGGAGACCTTTCGGTCAAGACCCTTGCACGATGATGTCGTTTCTCACCCGGCATGCCGCTTAAAGTCTCGAAAACCCTTCTGGACGGAAGGAGAAAGACTCCTTCGAACACCTCTCACCCCAGAAGATAGGTGGAAGCTTGAGTGGCAATCAGCCAACGTCAAAAACGCCCATCTCTGCAAGACCCCACTGAGAGACAGCCTGGGTTCTCATTGCCTCGCAAACTCTGGACTGCCATCAATAGGATAAGGTGCTCCCATAGCCGTTGTGCTCACATGATGCATAGATGGGGCCTTAAAGAGTCGGCGACGTGTGAATGCGGTGCGGTGCAGACCACTGAACATGTGGTCAACGAATGCCCGCTCCATTCATTCCCCGGTGGGATTGATGAGGTCCACAGGGCAACGCCTGAGGCCCTAGACTGGCTCGCAGACCTAGATGTCCCCCTCTGACCCCCCACCATACGAAAGAAGAAGAAGTCTACTTAAGTTGCCAATCTGGCATAAAACAATATTTTTTGGACACATAAAAAAATAGTTATTCGGTTATAATTAAGTTATTACCGAAACTAATTTGTACGATAAAGTAGTTTAAACTAAGTAATTTTCCATTTAAAATATAAGGTCAAACCACAAAGATTGTTTATAAAAAATATTATAATAATTTTACATAATACAATATCGTCTGCGGTTTAATTTACGTAAACAAATATGACGAAATATATTGATTGGCAAGATAACTATAACTCTTATGAAATTACCTTAGAATCCAAACTGAACAAAAAAAAAACCGGGGGACGAGCAAGTGGCTCATTTGAAGCAGTGAATTATTACAGTGGTAATGTGAATTTGATTGTTTTAGTAATGATTCTGACTTACGTTTATAATGAGGAATTGTTTCTTTTACAAAAAATATAGAAATTAAGCAAAAAAATACCCTTGGGATAAAAATGCTCATAATGTTATGGAAACAGGCTTACTTATTATATAAAACACGTCCCAACCGTTAAATGGGGTTTTAGTTACACATTGAATAAAGACTGTAGTTTTACTATTTCGAATTATTACTAATAAAAAACTTATTTAACTGTGCACGAAGTTTTACTTCAGTCGTGTGGTCTAAAGCACACTCATTTTATTTTAAGTATTCAAAAAAGAAAGACAAACGTTACCGGGTTACGAATAACCCAAAAATGTTTGAAAATCTCCTACTACCGCCACACTGATGTGGAAAATGATGCTTGTGTCGTGATGGAGGAATTGGCCAGCCGAGGAATCGAACACGCGACGCCCGGATGGAACCCAAGTGTGATGCCCACTCAACCACTGACCGGTCTCTAATGATAAATTCCCCCTAATGCAATTCCAAGCTAGGGCCACGTCCTATTTAAATATTTCCATTCAAATATGATAAACTAAAATACTTCACTCTAGATTAAACTTCAAAATCAAAAATTGTTAAATAGATAAAGAAAATTCGTCTTTGCAAACTTTGAAATCTCAGAAAATGGTACAAGGCGAGGTTAGAACCTTAACCCTTGATTTACCCGGTGACTTCATACATACACAATTTAACTGGTGGAGTCCCCAGGACTCCCGGAAATAAAATCGTAAATTATACATGAAATAAACACTTTTTTAAATGAAATGCTAGTTATATTTCTGAGCCGGCCACGCGTTGCTGTGTCTAATAAAACACTTTGTAAAATCCAACCTTTGTAACCACCGCCGTCTTCGAGTTTATCGCGAAGAGATAGACAGATGCCGCGGAGGACTTTAATTTATAATACGTAGAGATGGTGTGAAAGATTATAATAATGTGAATGAAATGCTTAGGGTAACTAACGTATTTAAGTTAATAAGGATTAATACTGTATCCGTCTAAATAACTTTCCAAATATCCCATTGTATGTGACCATTTTTTTTAGAAAAATGGGTATAGTAAGCTATCCGTAAAAGATTGATGTATGCCATCGCGGACTTTTTTGTAGATCTATAAAAGAGGAATATCCCACCATGCATTGTTTTGTTATATCTCAAATGGATTAGGCAGTGTTTTTGATGAAATCTCCCAGGCGGCTTGACTTTTTTCGACACTTCTAACAATTATCGTTATGTTTCAACCAATTTACACAAATCCTTGACAAATTACATACCTAAACCTTCCTCACGAAACACTCTATCTATTGGTGAAAATCGCATGAAAGTTTTCAAAGGAGTCCCAGGGACCTACCGGGTAAATTAAGGGTTATCCAACCAAAGTGACGAACTATAAAGCGCCTCACGACAACAATCAACTGTCAGCCACTGGAGCGATTATGGTCGAAAAATGGAGCACTTCTATTTTTCGGCGATTGAAAGCGGTCTAAAATTGGACCACATTTTCTTACCATTCGTAAAACATTTATTGTAATTATTTCAAACATTTCCATGGCCAGCCAACAATTGTAAAACGAAGCTATTGAAATGCTTTATCTATTATGACCATAGATGTCGTCAATCCGAACTTCGTAGACTATTTTAGGACGATGTTAAGAATAAATTTTTAAAATATTTTTTCACGCCGAAGTTTTGATCAGCTGTTTACAGTTAAAATTAAGCCCCTTTTACATAGAAATGCACCTTTCATTATCAAATATACCACAGACAACATACAGAAATCGAAAATATTCTATGTTGACTCGAATAAGTACCCCTCACGTCAGTTTCAAAGTAATAAATACACAGGATTCACGCGGTAATAAACTTAACGATTTTTTAAATATTTTTTTATAAATCCTTCAAATATGAGATAAACGGTAAAATACAAGTTAATTCATTGGCTATATAGCACTGCAATAAGTTTTTGTTTCCATGTTAAAATCCGAAGGTATGATTTTATGATGATCTTCTGGGAAATCTCGAGCAATCGAGGCAAATTTATTTATTTAATGTGTCGATCCAGTTGCTTAAACAATTGACAGTATAGGCGATGTTAGAACCTAGCAAAATAAATGGAGTTTGATTTTAGAATTTCTTCATACAAGTATCTATGGAAATACAACACACATGGTTCTGAAAAATATTTTGGTTATAGATCAAAAGAAATGGTTTTGCAATCAAAAGTCAGTTTTGACAAAAATGTCAGTTAGAACCTTGTCCAATTGAAGTGACAACATACTATTCAGTTTAAAAGGGGAAATACACATGTAGATGACTAAAAAAAGATTTTTTTTATTTCATAAATTGTTAGTATATATAGGTACATATCATAACAATTTAAGAATATGTTCCCAAAGTTTTAAATTAAAAAAATAAATAAATTCGTTCTTGTTTTATGAGGGTGTTTAAGTGAGCTTCCTCCCTTTTTTGTTTTTCTAGCGCATTTTTCTCGAAACGACTTTTTTTAAATTTGTGTGTAAAGTTTTAACCAATCATTTTAAAAATTTGCAGTTACCTTCTTTATATAATTACGCTTTATGTGGACCTAAATTCGTAGTAATATCATTGTCCAAAGTATTTTTTAATTGTAAAAAAATGATAAATGGCAAAAAAATTAAGGTTTCCTGTTTATACACCTGTTTAAAATTTAATTAAAAAAAAAAATCAAAAACATTAGGTTTACATAGAAGAGACACATGTTTTTAAATTAAATTCTAAACCCCATCGAAAACTGTGGCCTCCAGAATGCACACAAATAGTTGTCTGACGGTGACGTTCGATGGGTAGCAGCTGAAAATTTTCATATTTTCCGAGGAAATGCTTCAAACAATTCACAATATTTCCTTAAGCCATTGACCACAGAATTAATGAGCAAAAAAATTGGCGTTCACCACTGAATTAATTTTGTACCAAAAATTGAAAACCTGCATTGGTGTACTAAATCTATTGGAACTTTTAAACCATATATTCAAATGAATTAATTTCTTTAAATTTATTTACATATTCGATTAAGGTAAAGAAAAACATTAAAATAAAATTTAAAAAAATATTAAAATATGTGTAAATAAGGATACAAATATAACCTTCTCTTTTTCGTAAGTTTTTTTCCACATTTTAATTCAAAAAGTTACAAAAAAACATTATATTCATAGATCGAACAATAATAATTTTTGTTTTTTACATACATGTATACTAATAACTAATAAAATATTTTGGTATGATAGTCCTCAAAGCAATCAGGGACGTTCAGGGTCACTACCAAAAGCCTAGAAACACTCGCAATTTGGAAGAAATTAAATGGCGGCTGGCAGCACACAAAACTTGAAACACAAATATCAGGGAAAAAACATAAGAAACATTTTATTGCCAATTCTACGAAATGAATGATTAATTACGTACAGAATGATCAACATTTAAAATTTTATTCAAAAATGTCATTGTTGAGCTCGTTTTCCGTTTTTTGGCGGACCTACTCTAGCCCGTCAGCGTGCCGGGGTTTGTGGTTAAGTACCTGAGTTGCACACCCGGCATGCTGCCGGGGATTGTGGCCAATGGGTTAATAGATGTACAAAATGACAAGGTGCTAAAAAAATTCATGAAAATATAAACTTAGGCCTCTGTCAGGGTTTAAACAAAACTAAAATTATGATTTTAGATAAAACTTACCCATTATGAAGAGATTCGATCCGGTAGACCAAAAAATGATATCCAACACAGTTATGCACAAAACCACAAATTATATTAAAGATTTCCAATCACCCAACAATTTCCACCACTTAACTTTAGAATTCACTTCACTGTAGCAACAAATCACTCTTCAACTCTCTCCTATAAACCATTAAATATTTTCCACTTCACTTAAAATAATAGGCAGCAGCTTTTACACCATTCCTACGGTGATTATGGATTCTCGGCAATTCGAGACACCAACTGCAAAATAGAAAACAACAAAAATATATTAATAACTAGCTGGTCCCGGCATGCGTCGCTATGCCACTTAATAAAGAAATTGTTTCTCCCTGAGTGTCCTTTCCCATCGTCCCGTTCCCCTTCTTCTCCTGCGTCCTCTTCCCCTCTCGCGTTCCCACTCCGTCACCTCCACCTTCCCTCTCCCCACTCCACTCCTCCCCCCTTCCCCCGTCCCGCTAACCACCCTTTCGAGTTCCCCTCCCCCCTCACACGTACCCTTCCCCTCCCGCATTCCCCTTCCACCTTTCCCGCTCCCTCGTCCTCCAATCCCCCTCCCGCGTTCCATATATTCAACCCCAGTACATTCAGTTCTTAAACAGCCCGCGTGCCACCTTTTACAATTTTTATTCAAATTTACATTTTTCATGTATATTAAATTTGGTACCTAACATAGGTACCTATTTAAAATATCTAAAATTCTTGATTCAGACTATTAGGGGAGTACCTATTTTAAATAAATTTTTCAACTTTTCAAAAATAGAATCCTGATTGAACATTTGCAAAATGTCATTCTCTAACACGCGAACTATCAAACGTGCGATGTTTTCTGTTATTATCTAATTTTCTGCGCAATTTTCTTAATTTTTCTCTCCGTAAGAACCATCCTCGAACTTCAAGGAATATTCTAAAAAAAGAATTAGCGAAATCGGTTCAGCCGCTCTCGAGATTTGCGCTTACCAACAAATTTAGCGATTCATTTTTATATTATAGATAGATAAGAACACAAAACATAACCAATCAAAATGCTGTAACTTCATTTCACAATACACTATATGTATTTGTATTTAATTTACACTATATTATAGATTGTATTCAATTTACACTATATTATAGATTGTATTTAATTTACACTATATTATAGATTGTATTTAATTTACACTATATTATAGATTGTATTTAATTTACACTATATTATAGATTGTATTTAATTTACACTATATTATAGATTGTATTCAATTTACACTATATTATAGATTGTATTTAATTTACACTATATTATAGATTGTATTTAATTTACACTATATTATAGATTGTATTTAATTTACACTATATTATAGATTGTATTTAATTTACACTATATTATATAATTTATGAAATAACTCCCACACCAAGCTCAAGCTCTCTTAATTGGCGTAGAAATCCTTGAAAATTTGTATTTGACTATTTTGTTTTTGCCATAGTTTTATGTTTATTACTATAACAATGTTATAATTCAAATAATAAAAAAATAAAGTACCTAAAGCTATGACTTCAATTATTGTCGGACGCCATGCCATATGCGCCGCGCCACAGATAACATATGTTTCACACTAAGCTACTGTTATAATTCGGTTTCGAATACAAGAATTCGACACAAGATGTCGCTACTTCCGTCAGCAGGTCGGGCGGGGACGTCTCTCCCTAGGTGTAAGTGCTACGAATTTGTGAATATGTGGTAGGTATCTGGTATATCTCCGCATATGAAAAGATTGACAGTAATACATGTTGTATCAAGTGGCTATATATTATATATGACGTCTTGCTCTGTCTCGGTTACTTTGTCCCGGTGACTAGCTACAGCGGATCCGAGGAACGGGCGTTTTTAGAATCAGTTCGTATTGGAATTATAAAATGGTCACCAACACTAACTGGGCGAAGCTGAATCAAAAGCCGCCCGCAGGGCCTAGCAGTAAGAACTTGCGGAGCGGGTTTATCACTGTAACAATGTTATAATTCGAACAATAAAAATAAAGTATCTACTTAGAACTATGATTTAAATTCTTACAGTATCTACAACACATAACCAAGAAAATTGCGATATAGGTTGAGAATGACGTACTTCGCTTTCTGTCAATCCATAATCTAATATGGTATAATAGGATGGGGTGGCACCTATAAAACTCACACACAATCTCTTTACATTGCGCCAAAACTAATAATTAAAATAATATTAAAAAAATAATTTTTATATCCATCTGAACTCATATTCAAAGAATTTAAAGTTAGAAAATTAAATACTCTCTTCCTATATCACTCAACCTTACAAGTTTACAAAGAGGATATCCTAAACAAAACTATACCATTCAAAAACACAGCAAATCTCAGGCAAAAATACATGTTACCAATTCCCATTTGTAAAAAAACTTTGGGTCAACAAAACTACAAATACTTGGGACCAAATTTCTTTAATAAATTACCAGAAAATATAAGATCCCTTAAGGACAGTTTCAAAAATTTCAAAACACAATTAAAAAATATACTGAAAACCTTAACTAAAAAAAAAATAAAAAATAAAAAAAAAATATATATATACATATGTTTCTCTTATTCTTTATATAAACTAAATTTCAAAAAACAAAAAAAAAATCAAAATAACCAAACAAATAATACTTCCTCCCGTACACACAAGCATTTGCTTATTATGGGAGAACATTTTTAAAAAGTATGTATATTTGTATTAATAATAATTGTATTACGTTTTTTATATACTTTCATTATATTTATGTATCTATTGTACGTATTGTACCAAAAAATATTTTTTCGAAAAAAAAAAGTTGGATTCTTAAAAACGATCAGAAATAACTTGGATAAACTTTCGACATCTCTGGACATGCTTAATACGAATATTTTTTTAGAAAAAACCTTTTGATTCACCTTGGGGCGATTCTACAATCGTGGGTGCAACATTTAGATGCATGTAAATATTCTTAGTGATAAAACAAAAAACATTTTAAATTAAATTTTTCTTTGAAGAGCTACATTTTAACATGTTCACTTTGTATTCGTTTATAAGAATTTTATTGAAATATTTAAATAGTCAGGAGGGAGGTTCAAAGTGCTATCGCGGGTGGAACAAATTTGGACATACCTTTCCAGATCGTAAGACAAAAACACAAAAGTATGTTAATTGTGAAATATTTATTATGTTACGCCTTTAAATTATATTAAGCGTTAAACTAATCAACTACAAAATTTTAAAAAAAATATAGGAAAAAAAAATAGAATTATTCGCTTTTGAAGCAATTGCGGGTGCAACATCAAATTATCGCAGGTGCAACCCGTCTAATTTAAGTGGATATAGACATCAATAAAAACTTAAAGAGGAACGAAATAACAGATCAAACAATGCTTTTTACTCAATACACTTCTTTGTCACTTATATTAATTATTTCTTTTCGAAAACGTCAATATTCGCCGAAAATTCCATGAACAAATTATTTCCATCAATCTTTTTCTCTGGCATTTCCAACTTCGAAAAGTCTTCAAAATGCACGTCTGCTACATCATTTACGATTTTCATTATTATTTAGTTAATATTAATATCTTTTGGTATAAATATTAATTAATATAATTAAGATTTCTTTTTTTTACATTAGCTCCACACAGGAGGCCCTGAGAAAAATAATTCCCATCAGGGCCTATGTCATCTTTGGAGATGCTGTGTGGAGGGTCTGTGGTAATTTTGAGAGTTGAAGAGACGTGGGGACTTTTAGAGTAAATAAGTATTTACTCTAAAAGATAACTGTTTTCATTTCGGGGGTTGTACGAGACTACCTAGTCATTTACAATAATTTCTTTCATTTGTTAATATTAAAAATAATATTTGGCTAATTTATATATCGCCGTTTTTGTGAAAAATCACCTCAAGGGCGCTGTTATGTTGGTATTCCTGATACTATAATATATACGACTGGTCAGTGGTTGAGTGGGCATAGCGCTTGGGTCCCACCCGAGCGTCGCGTGTTCGATTCCTCGGCTGGCTAAATCCTCCATCACAACACAAGCAACATTTTCGGCTTTCTGTGTTGGTAGTAGGAGATTTTCAAATATTGTTGGGTTATTCGTAACCCGGGAATGTTTGTCTTTCTTTTAAAAAAAAAAAAAAAAAGAGACGTTGTTACCATTTAAGTCTCTCTCGATCCGGCCCGCCACGCAGCAGGTGGGCAGACAAATAGGCCGCCAAGACCTTGCCCGATGAATCCGGGCACTCCTGCTATGTTACCAAACGTAGCGAACCACTTGGAGTGACCTATGGCAGATATTTTGGCCTCTCAAAATGTAAGTTTGTCTATATACTGTATATACGAACGGATAAGTACCAAAAATCGATACTGTAAATAAATTCGTTTATAGATATCAACTTATTATTAAAGGTATTTTGAAGTCGATTTTAGGTTTGACATTGGTTAAAATTGCTCAAAAAGTTATAATTTCATAATATTTTCAATTTCGGAGGGCCAACTGTCGAGAGATCAACTGTACGGTCACCATGAATGGTCACCATAGAATGAATCGGTATAATAAATTGAACAAGCTGTTACATACGATGGCTTACGACGGAACATTTCCGAGATATAAAAAAATGTCAAATTTGTAGAAAGAATTTCAACACAGTGAATAAATTGACCCTCAATTTGGCGATGAACTCTAAATATAAACATGACACGGGGAAGCTTATAAATTGGCACTAAACCGAGCCGGGAAACAATTTGTATGCGTTTTAAACAACATGTTAATAAGGCAATTGCACATAGCATGCATATTAATGAATTCAACTAACTGTGTTTCGGACACTCCTAATTTTAAGCTGAATGCCTGCGTTGCGTCATGTGTCATGTATGAGAGGCCTATAATATGGGATAGGCCTGTCTCTATTCGTATTATGTACTCCTGGTACTGAATTCCTAGCCGAGCCCAATTTCAGAACATACAGTCAAACTGGAATAATAATGAACTCTGAAAATTGGTGTCTTTACTGTATATATATATGAGAAGCACACAATATGGGATGGGCCTGTTGTGTGTTATTTGTTACTGGATTTTGTCTCTATTCGTATTATGTACTCCTGGTAGTGAATTCCTAGCCGAGCCCAATTTCAGAATATGTTGCACAGACAAAATATATGTCAAACTGGGATAATGAACTCTGAAAATTGGTGCCTTCAATGTTTATTTATATATGAGACGCATACAATATGAGATAGGCCTGTTTGTGAGTTATTTGCTAATGGATTTAGTTTCTTTTTATAATAAGAAAAAAAGTTATCATTTTCTTACATCTCTCGCACAAACCGCACCATGCATGACGTCTCCATAGACCCCTACAATACTACTAGCAGTGACGATAATTTTGATAGTATGGAATATACATAGTTACAAAGATAATATTAAAGCTCCGCAACCAGGCTCGAAAAGAAGAAGATGGAGAGATACGAAATTACGAATGTTAGAGGAGAGCGCTAACATTTACAGCGACAAATTCGATGCAAAAATTGCGAAAATGTTTAATAAAACACGACTCGTTTAAAATAGAGCAAAAATCTCGCGGACATTGTCTTAAACAGCATTCAAAGAAACACTGTGAATTTTTTCATACATATAACTTGTAAAATAACTGAAACAAACGTATTTATAATAATTTTTGGATTTTTTTCTATCGAGGAAATTTTATATAATTTGCTTTTCGGCGCGAGCAATGTCTAGATATTATCTTCAAGAATGCACGCCGGTCGTCATACAATTATTATCGTACATCTTCCTCACACGCATAAAGAAAATGAAACGCAATAGGCCACTCGCATGGATAAGTGGCCTCACTTGGAAAAAATCGTGTGGATAGATTTTTTTTTCTAAGATTACGAAAATGTTAGTAAAAATCTTTAGAAATGTACAGTTTTTTTTTTTTTTTAAATAAATAAATCCATTATTCGGGCCCGTGACGTAACTTCATGAAAATGTCCCGTCACCGAAAATTTTCCTATTAATTTTGTAAAATTCCACACTGATTTATTTTATATGGCAACACCTTGATTTCAGGCGAATTTTTGAATTTGACATTTAACGTTCACTAGATTTATTGTTTTTTCTCTGCGAACTTATCATTTGGCTTGACTTTTTGACAGATGTTATGAAGAGAATCCCGTACATTTTACGCTGTCTGTACGTGTTTTAGAGGTATAAGGTAGTGGTGCTGATTTTAACAAAATCAAATTTTATAATATTATTAGATATAATTAGATTTAGTAATATAGACGTTGAACATTATAATGATTTATGATCAGTAAGATGGATTGAGGAAAAAAATATTTATGAGATGTAATATTTTTGGTATGCTTCGTTATTCTCCTGTGCCCTTTCTTGAGGAAAACGTTATTATTTTAAAATGATTTTCGGCTATGTTTATTAATCGTTTCGTAGCACCCATAAAATTATGTCCCGTCTTTCCGGTTTATAAAAGATGGTCTGATTTTTCAGATTGAAATTTTCAAAAAATCGCCAGGGTTTCAAAAATACGGTTAATAAAAATACAGAATGTCTTAGAATGTTTGCATAAACCGGATTTAAAAAAAAAAGTGATGCAAGTGGCCTATTCCGAGTCATAATAAGATATATCTGTTTTGTCCAAAGGTAAAAAGTAGTACTTTGGAGGAAACAATCACACCCATGTGTCTATTGTGTCCTTCGACCAAGTATATCCTACGTCAATGATTGTGTCCCACCTTTCGTCCTTTATTTAATGTTTAAGAAAGAGCTTATAGCGACGAGGAACGTATGTTTATTGCCTTTTTTATGCCGTCACGGTACCTTAAACGTGGGTCGTCACGGTAACAATAAAAAGGGCTCATTATGTCAGAATAAGGAGGAACAATAAGATATGCCATCCATTGCTAATAGAACGAGTTCAACACAAATTTCTTAGATACTTAAATTTCAAACTCAAAATTCCAATAGAAAACATAAATTATTTAAGTTTAATGAATCGACTAAATTTAATTACGCTGTCTGACAGAAGAATCATTTCAGACCTAATTTTATTGTACAGAATTATGAACAACCTAATTGACAGCCCTGCCATCGTTGCTACTTGATAGTAGAACGATGGCAGGGTTGCTACTATTAAACTTCATGTACCAACAAGGAATACTGGACAAAATATAACATTCTTTTGCAACACATACACAACTAACTATCAATCACACGCACTTACCAATAGGATGCATTATTTAGGCAACAAGTTTGGTGGTATTGTAGATGTATTCGCTGATTCCCTTTACATTCTAAAATGCAATTTAAATCAGCACTTTGTGGAATCCTACAAATTATTGTAACATGGGTATAATATATTTAACGATTTGATTTGTTATTGTAATGTTTATATTATATTTTGTTCTATGTTATTGTTAAATATTACATTGTTTAAAATATTTCACGGTTTTCCAAAAGATTATACAAGTGGTATTTTTTTCTTTAAAAACTACTTGTATATTCTTAAAAGTTTTTTCACTTTTATAACTTTTGGTATAAATTCTATGTATGTGTAATCCTCGATATCTTAAATATTATTTTCTATTCTATGTAAAATAATAATAATAATAATAATAATTTTATTTTAGTAATTTGTACATTTAAGTTTACAAATTTCTAATTGATAATAATATTTCATATTCACTATATTTTTTCAAGTTTTATGTAGCTCCTACAATACATCTTGAACTTTGCAATTGGTGTGGACTTTAAAGTTTCTGGTAGTGTGTTATACAACTTCATTCCCTTGTACAGTAGACTGTTCTGCGTATTCGCTTTGTCCTTTTTTTGTAGCCTAATTTCCTTGCACGTCCTTGTGTTATATCTGTGAATGTCTTTATTGTATAAAATTTTATTTGAGAAGTATTTTGGTAATGTGTTGTTCAATATTTTGTGAATAAATACCATCGTGTTCAAGGTCAGCATCTGTTTCACGGTCAACCAATTTAGTTCCTTTAACATTTTAATAATTTTTGAAAATCTGTTTCGTCGAAGAATTATTCTCATTGCCCTGTTTTGGAGAATTTGTAACTTATTTTGTTCTCTTTCGTTACATAGGAAAAGTATACTTGAGCAGTAGTTGAAGTGTGGAGCAATAATTGAATTGTATATGGTGATTGCTGTTTTTCTAGAAATTTTACGGGCGTATAACAACAATAAATAAATAAATAAATTGCTACACACTGTATATTTTAGTATAAATCAGAAGCGAGTATCAATTTACCATCACAATAATATAAATAGCCGTGGGGTGGTAGGGATTTGAAGCTATACATTACAGGTTGATCGATAAATCCACGCTCGAGCTCGCTCGGTTGCGTGACGGACTCGACAGACGTTGTCGATACGTTGAGTGATTCTCCCCACGGTATCAAGTGATGATCCTAGATTCTAGATTGCACTACAAGTTGTGGGATTGATGGTGATGAGATCTCTTCACATACTTAGGCCCGGTATATCAGTTGGTTATAAGTTCAGTTTGGTTGGAATGTTGAGCTTAGCACAGCTTGGAACGTATTCCGTATATAGGTCGAAAGCCTAGATGTCACCAATATTAGGCGTATTGTCTATGAATTTAATTTAAACGTCACGTACGTTATAATCTTCGCATTCACAGATGGCGCCAATAAAATTATTTTAGGTTTTAATACATTTTGCACGTTATGCTTTAAAATATTGAGATGAATTAATTTGTTTGCGACCGTACATATTTAATATGAATATAAATAAATCACGTAAATATAAGTAAATCCGTACATATTTAATATGAATATAAACAAATTTGTCCAAAAACAAACCCAAATCTTTCAAGAAAGGTTGAAAAATACAATATTGGATTGAATCACCGATAAAAAATTGAATTTTTCAGCCTGTCAAAACAAAACTATTTATTTATATTTATATTAAATACGTAAGGGCGCAAACAATTAATTTACCTTAATATTTTAAAGCGTAACGTGCAAAACGTATTAAAAACCTAAAATAATTTGATTGGCGCCATCTGTGAAGTAGATTATAACGTACACGACATTTAACCTTAATAGGGGAACGTGTTTCTTTTGTCTTTGAAAAACAAATCCACTGTCTACGTGAGTGGTATATCTATGCTCTCAACTGTCATCTTCGCCGAGACGCCTCTAAGCACCGGGATATCGCTATGTTATGATATTTCAAAAACGACAGTATTTTATTTTTAGGCGGATTTAATTTACGAGTTTTTTTTTAAAGTTCCCCACTTCAATCAGCATGGTGCTATATGCGAGCACTATAATTTTATTAATATTTATTTACCGTCAAATAGTTCATTAACATTTTGCTAGAGTCAGTGCACTATTCATGAAATTAACCACTGAAAATAAACTCTCCTCACGTTGACTCTTTTAAAATCCCTTAACCACTCTGACCCCTAAACTTGTTTACACGACAATATAACAATAGCAGTCAAGTACAATAAGCTTGTTTTCAAGTTAACGCGTGTGTTCCCACAGAAATCGTTATAACTCCGTCATTGTTCTAGTGACAACCCTAATACAAAAAGTAATCCATATTAAATCAAGTTTCACATCACTATTTAAAGTTGTCCATAGAAATATATAAAAAAAGATTATTTTGTAGCTACAGTTTTCATCCGCCAAATCGCCTATGCGCCGTTAGACACTGTCAATTTTTAATAAATATTCTGTATGAAATGGTAAAAAAGTGAGGTGACAAAATTGTATATTATACATTTATACGACAGAATAAGTGTTTTTTTTTTTACATAAACCGTGATTTTGGTACTTTTTTCACATAAAAACATCACTTCTTCTTCTTTGCGTGCCGTATCAGGTCCCCCCGACGTTGGCAATAACTCTTGAGAATGAAACATCACGTGAAAGCTTATTTCATAACCTTTCAAAAATCTTTTTCCTATTCGGCTACGTTCAGAAATATGTATTTCATTTATTGAGCTTTAATTGCGAAGCGGAAATAACACAAAGTAAAATTAGGCAATTTACGTAAATTTCGATGTGAAATATTCAAATATTATTTACGTAAATGTCAGATTTGACTGCTCAGCTAGCGCCTCGGCGTCTAAAATAGGAACTATTCTGCGGCTTTGCAAAGCTTGAGCGGTAGATTTAGCCCGCTTAAATTGGAGCGAGGAATGTCGTATAAAGCAAGGATACGGGCTGGCTGATATACCGGGCCTTATCTGGAAAAGTGGTGAGTTATCAACTGTTGTATGTAATCAGGATCGTTAGAGCTTCATCTCTTGTCACGCAGGTCATTAAACCATTTCCAGGGGTCCTAGCATGGTCGATCGATATAGGTTTTATCGAAAATGTCGGTCATTAGTCGGTCGAAATGAATATCATCGCTCCTGAGCGCGACTGCAGGCCGCTAACGAACAAGCAACCGTTCACAACGACTAAGGGTTCCTAATTTATTTGACGTGAACTCTTATTTCTTCGTTAGTGGCCTGCAGTCGTGCTCGGGAGCGATTTCAAGTTACCGACATTTTCGATAAAACCTATATCGATCGACCATGCTAGGGGGCCAGGTCATTATAGGTAGTTTTGTTTTGATACTGAGAAAAAAAGATTTTTAAATTGTTTTTTTTTTGACAATTTCTTATCGTGGATGTTGTTTGAAAACTTCAATGATTTATTTTGAAAATAAAAGAGGGCGCCACACCTGTTTACAACATTCCAAACCGTAGTTTTTTCATAATTTTATCAAGTTCTGCAAGTATATTAGTATTTATTTTTGTTACAGCTGTTTCGGCTTACAAGGCCATTTTAAAACTGTGTTTAACCACTTTGAGAAGACTTATTTATACGATTTTAAATGTCAATTTTTGAAGGTCTCTAAATCGATTTATTACCGGTTAAAACAATTTGTTGAGACAGTGGACACTTTATTATGTGGAGTTCGGAATCTGTTTTCCGTAATAAGTTGTCTCAAAGTGGTTTAATCACAGTTTTGTGGTTAAAATACTAGTAATTAACTATCAGATACAGGGTGTAACAGTACGTACCCGATTGATTTTAACGTCCAATAAGTAGCGTGTAAAGAGGGCATTTTTGAAGTGAAAACTTCTTTAGCACCGTTGTGATTTGAAACTGGATGAAACGAAAAAGGGCCACTTAAAAAAGAGGGAAACGCATATATCTATAGGATTTAGCCTGCGGTGGATAAGATGGAATAACCGGTCTCCTCTTTGTGCGGTGGTTGGTAGCCTCCCTTGTTTACTTTAGTTTTTTATCTATAGGATTTAGCCTGCGGTGGATGAGATGGAATAATCGGTTTCCTCTTTGTGCGGTGCTTAGTAGCCTCCCTTTTTTACTTTAGTTTTCTGAAGGTTTCACTTCTACCGCGTGTTTACTGCACACTTGTATTTTTTTACATTATCTCCACACCGGAAAATAATTTCCCTCAGGGCCTATGTGATCTTTGAAGATGCTGTGAAACGAGGAAAGAGTGAACACGGGTCTTGAAGAGACCCATGCTGTAGGGGGGAGGAAACACCGGCAAATCGTTCCACAGCCGAAGTTTTGAACTCAAGAACGAGTAGTAGAAACGACCCGTTCTCGTGTGATAAATGTCAACCATGTAGGTACATATGTTGGGCGCGTGTTTCTCGACTGTGCACCGGTGCCTAGGGGATCAAAGACGCTAGTTCCTGGGAGCATCTTCAATTGTAATGCCGGTAGAAGAGGGACAGCATTCCCACCTGACGCCTGTGCTCTAAAGATTACAATCCGTTTGTTAAGATTAGAGAATCTATCAAACGGACCGCCCGTTTCTGCACAGAGTCAATGGTTTTTATCAGGTATTTTGGAGCCCCAGATCAGAGGTGGCTGCCAAGCATCCATTTGACAAGTAATAATACTTTCATTTTAATTTCTTATTTCAATCCACAAAGTGATCACTTTCACGAAAACGTATTGTCTAAAATTTTAGCAATAAAATAATAACTACAATTAAATGTTATAAAAAATAATGGTTGTGTTCCCATTTTTTCCGATTGTCGATAAGATAATAGCTGGATTGTTGTTTCGGTAAACAGATTGACACAAAAAGATTACAATCGCCGGAAATTATTTTCACCACTCGATACGAAACTTAACTTAAACAGGAAATCATCGTGAAAAGTTGACGGAGCATGCGATGCCAAATTATTACACGAAGTGAGCGTTCATGTATTGAATTCATGAAAGTTGATCCCCCGACAGTTGCCCCCCGTCAAACTTATATACAATATGCAGTCGGTTTAGGGAAAATACGGTGTATCTATTTATACAAAATAACTAAGTGTCTACTTTAGATACGTTTCGAAAAACTATGTGTAAAACCCGGGCAACAGCTGCTTTCTTCAGTTGACGACCTCCGTAGTACAGTGGGTAAGACTCTTGACTCACAATCCGGAGGTCGCGGGTTCGAACCCGGCATGCGCAAATAAATTTTATTTGATTAATTTGTGTTATTTCACAATTAATTCATTTAAAATAATATATAGTATATTTGCGGCATGTTCCAGAGTGGAAGATACTATCAGTATCGCCCTGGTGTAAGACCACCATTCAGAATTGAAACGTTGCTTGAAAATGGCCTTAGTCGTGTTTAGTGACAAGATCTGAATAGCCAGATACTTCCCAACCTTCCTCTTCCCCACCTCCTTCCCCTCCCCACTATCTTCAGCCTCGCAACATACCCCAATTGGGGATGCCATAGTCTCACTGGCTCCAGACGGGAGCAGTTGAGATTCTTGTGCGGTATTCACTGTAAAAAAAAAAAAAAGTCTATATATATATATATATATAAATGAATCCCTGTTTGCCTTGGTCACGCCATAACTTCAGAACGACTTTACCTATTTCATTAATCTTTTTTTTATTTTTCTAATACTTTGTAGAAGGTTATTACGGAAAGAAAAATTAAGAAAATTGAATAATTTCAGAAAACTTAACGACTATTTTGAAATTGAATTTAGCAGGCAGCTGTTTTTTTTTTGTATTAAAAGAATTGTATATGGATTTTTTAAATTATAGACATTTTATTTCACCTATGTTAGGTACCAATTTTATTTTTAACATCAACGTTATAAATATACCATAAACACAGATTACATGTCACAAAACCATAGTTACATAAAGAAATAATAAAAAAAAGAGTAGGTATAATAGTTAATTGTGGCAATTGAATGAATTTTAAAATGGGGGGACCAGATCGAGGAGTTATATTCGACTTGACTACGTACTAAAGATGTATACAAAATTTTAAAAGTTGAAATATTCCTAAAACCTCTGGAATTTCGAAGAATGAAGCAAAGCATTTTCATTCATCAAATTTGATTGTTCTTATAATACACAAAAATGAATATTTGTAATGTACGAAAATTAAATTTTTTATAATTTTTAATAGGTGGCACGCGAGCTGTTCGAAAACTGAATGTACTGGGACTGAATATATGGAACGCGGGAGGGGAGTTTGCGGGACGGGGGAGCGGGAGAGGGTGCGCGGGGAAGGTGGAAAGGGAACGCTGGGGGGTAAGGAATGCGGGAGAGGAACGGGGACGCACGAGAAAGGGCGTGCAGGGAGAATAAATTTATTTCCTTGAATGGCGTTGCAACGCATGCCGGGGACCAGCTTGTATATTATAAAAAAAAGTGTTCATTGCGGCGTGGTTTGTTTTTTTATACAAATCCACAATTATATTCCGAGATTTAAAGTAAGAGGAAGGTCACTGTCTAAGTCTGATTTTGAAAAACTAAAAATTTTACGCCGGGGACTTTTGCTACTATATTGCAAATGTTGCGAATATCACTCAGTGAAAGGTCCAGCATATAAGATTAATTTGCATAAACGCAATTCTCTTTCTATACAATTTATTAATAAAGTAAAAAAATATTATGTATGAGGTGTTTTGCAATATTAGAATATAGCTAAAACTTTAAATTGTTATTACAAAACACCATTCATTATTGATCGGCTTTGAAGTAAACTCTGTGCTAGTAAAATTACGATTTAAATTGAAACTTTATTACAACAATCAACATGATTCAATTTGTTTGAAATAGCACCATCATTCTTCATTACAATGGGAACTTTCTAAACACTAATTTACACAAATAAATTGAAGTAAATTTGTTTTCTAGCAGTTTTTAATTTGTTTACCGTAAAGTGGAAATTGCATGTGAATGAATTGGCACTTACGTTTTATAAAATCGTGTAGCATTATTTATAAACGGTAAAATAGTTAAGAGGAAAGATTTTGTCCAAAGATATTCAAATACAAAGAGATATGCTATGGTGTCCGCGCAACTGTCGCCGGACTACGCGCTAATTAGCGTAGTTTTCATACAAAAAGAATTTACACACATCTACCGGATCTGCCCTGATGATGGACACTGCAACGATGTCCGAAACGTTGGCTAAAGAAGGAGGTAGCGCAACACGGCATAACACCCCAAAAACAAATAACGAAAAAAAAAGAATTTGTTCATATCGTTGATTTTTTGAAAATGTGCATTAATATTGGTTAACAACATACATATTTTGAATAAGGAAAGAATTCGTTCATTTAGTTTAACGTTCGTTTGGTTTATTCGTTAATTATTTGTTCTTTTAGTTTATTTGTTAATTGGTAAACAATATCGGCGACACCCGGAAGCGCAGACCCACATAGTAAAAACAGCAGATAGCACATCTACCTTATATTTCAATATCTTTGATTTTGTCCATATAGGTTCTCAACGTAGGCGACCACGCTTATCACGGACTAATTATCTAATGTGTATCATTATTATTATTAAGAATTGACACCATATCATCAATACAAGAAGAAAAAAGGTAGCAACCCGGTACTTAAATAAATACAAAATAACAACCACATGACAATACATCTGATAAGTTTACATGTGAAAACACATTGCAACGCATGCCGGGAACTCGCCAGTATTTTAATATAACATATCTATCAACCATAAGTATGTCGGTACGTTTTTCTTTTTGAAGTTAAAACGTCTTTAGCACCGTTGTGATTTGAAACTCGATGAAACGAAAAATAACGACAGTAAAAGGAGACAAACACATACATCTATATCTATAGGATTTAGCCTAATGAGATAGTATAATCGTTCTCCTATTTGTGAGGTGCTTCGTAGCCTGTCGGTCTCCTCTTTGTGCGGTGCTTCATAGCCTCCCCACTCTTGTCTACTTTAATTTTCTGAAGGTTTTATTTCAATTTGGGAGGCGGGAATGGGTACCGCCGCCCCGGGAACCTTTATTGGATAACCAACACCTCTGCCATAGGTCACCCCAAGTGGTTCGCTACGTTTGGTGATTTAGCAGGGGTGCCCGGGTTCATCGGGTGAGGTTTGTCTAGGTCTTGGAGGCGGATGACCAGGACATACTGAACCCCAGATTCCTACCCACCCCTTAAACCCTTTTCCTTCCCAGAACTCTCCTCTCCTTCCTTTCTTAAAAAAAACCCACCACACAGCATTCTCAAAGATGACATAGGCCCTGTGGGAAATTATTTTCCTCAGGGCCTCCTGTGTGGAGCTCATGTAAAAAAAAAAAAAAAATTGTACCGCGTGTGAATTGCATACTTTGACTTTATTACGATAAGTTACTTTTTACATGAGTTAGAGCCCTCCAAAAATCGTTAAAATTACCTAGTTTAAACGCCATCAAGAGACTTTCAGTGCACAAACTAGACAATGTATTTTAAAAAAAGTAAAACATACAGATTCTTCTAAAACAGTTGGTAAAAAAAAACTTTAAAATCGGTACAATTTTGGAGGAGAAAAATGGGGAATAAGTCGCCGGGGACGGAGGGGTAGAGGGGGGGGGGGGTTGCGGGAGGGGAAGGGGTCAAGGGAACATTTCCTTTATATGGGAAACTCCTTATAAAGGAAATGTTTGTTTCCCACGCACTATGATTGGCTGGGTCAACTCATCAAATATCCTAATATCATGTCTTCTGTCTCTTTACGCGCCATACGTATAAGACAGTTTGGGTCATAGCCGTGATGGAGAGAGCATAATGAATACGAGATGGTTTGATAAACGTAGGTTAATTTTGCATACTTTATGTTTACTTAATTTAACTAACTAACCATCATGCCCCGTTTCCCCGCAGGGGTAGGCAGAGAGGACGGACCGCCAAACAACTCAATCTTGACACACACTCCTTGCCTCATTCACATTCATACATCTTCATTATTCCCACTCTTCACTTGGTCGTGCCATGTCTTCCTCGGGCGTCCCTGATTTCTTCTACCATTCACATTTGCGCCATAAATTCTCCTTACACTCCTTTCCTTGTTCATCCGTTCTACATGCCCAAACCATCTGAGCGTCCCTTTCTTAATCTTACTCATCACGCTTACACCAGCCTTGCATTCTTCGCGGATTTCCACATTTCTCACACGATCGTACATGGTTTTACCACACATACGCCTCAGGGATCTCATTTCTACAGCATTCAGTCTATTTTCATCCTTCCTCTGCCAGTTCCATGCCTCAATGCCATACATCATGGTAGGTACCAGCACTCCATTATGGACGGCTTACTTCGCTTCTTTGGACAGTTTTTTGTTGGCGCCAACGGCATTCAATCCTCCATTAATAGAGTTGCCTGCATTAACCTTTCTTTCCACATCTCTATCAGCCTTCCCATTTCTCATAAACATACTTCCCAAGTACACAAACTCATCCACCTGCTCCAAATACTCATCATTCACAACTATGTTGCATATTGTTTTTATACTCTCTCTTTCAAATACCATGACTTTAGACTTACTTACATTCATCATTAACTCATTCTTCATACATACTTCGTTCATCCTAGACACGAGAGACTGTAGATCTTCCATATTGTTAGAAATCAGCACCGCATCATCAGCATACAACCGGCAACATACTTCCAGATTACTCAATTTCGCGCCCAATCCCATCTCTTTCAATTCTTGCATACAATAATCCATGTAAAGATTGAATAACCACGGTGACATATGCAGCCTTGTTTAACGACTTTTGTGATTTCAAACCATCCCGTAAAATCGCCGTTTACCCTAGTACATGCAACGCTTATCTCATACAGAGACGCAATTGCCTGTATGAGATTCGTACTCACTCCATACTTGGACAACACCTTCCATAGCTTTTCCTGTCAACTCGGTCGTATGTTTTGTAGGTCTACAAAGGCACAGAAAAGTTTCTGGTTTTTGAAGTAAGCTGGTGAATGCGTGACG
Organism: Limnephilus rhombicus; assembly: GCA_929108145.2. Lineage (NCBI taxonomy): Eukaryota > Metazoa > Arthropoda > Insecta > Trichoptera > Limnephilidae > Limnephilus > Limnephilus rhombicus. Next base: position 12,597,698 of record OV815291.1, read on the forward strand.
AGAGCGTTACGAAAAGCGAGGCGAACGGTAGTTGAGAGGGAGATATAATTAAGTGAAGATAGAAACAGAGAGAGTTACGTTTTTCATATTACTGTAGGGGCGAGAGAGAGAGATGCGAGCACAAATTTTCTTTCTCTTTTTCTCCCATAGCCAGTTACGTTTCGTATATTTAAGTCACAGTGCAGGCCTATTGTCTGTATCACACTGTAGGAGCAAGAGAGAGCAGTGCGCGTGTGCATTTTCTTTCTCTCTTCCTATTATATAGATGGAGCTAAAGAAGTTTTACTTTGTGGTCTAAAGCACACTCGTTTTTTTTGCAAGAAATTTCTCGGTAAGCAAACGCAATGAGATACTTCTCGGTAAGCATACTTAATTTATTATATTAAATGTAATTTGACTCTCAAACTCGTAAGGTGCCTACAAATGAAAATTATCGTTTTTAATTTGATATTGTATCATAATATCATTTTTTTAAATGACCTTTCACTTCTGGACCCCTATAGCCGCCTCTGTTTTGCACATTGTTTGAATGATTTAAAAAATGTGAATAGAATATAATTAGAAAGGGAGGCAGGTCTGCAGTACCCAGCTTCCACTGGGAATAATATTGTTGGAGAAATTGCGTGACAAACTGCACTAAACTGTGTCGCTGTCGATTGATGCAGAATGAAAGTCGTCAAGTCCCTTTTCTATTCAACATTCTCGTCAAATTGTCTACAGTCTGCGGTCTCTTTATTACAAGTCCCAGTACTCTGAGATACGCAGTATTAACCTTTCACCCTGCTGCTAATTCAAAGAGAAAATATAATCACAATAATTATAGGTAAAATATAATCACAATAATTATAGGTACTAGCTGTTAAAAACACGCTCCGTAGGTATTTACTTCTAGGCCATGCGGGCGGCATTTGGTTCGCCTTCACACATTTAGAGTTGGTGACCATTTTATAAATCCAATAGGAACTGGTTACAAAAATAGCCCGTTCGCCGGATCCACTGTAGCTAGTCACCGGGACAAATAACCGAGACAGAGCAATGAAGTCATATGTAATATATAACCGCTTGATACAACATGTATTACAATCAATTTTTCCATATCCGGAGAGATAATACATGTTAACAAATGCGTAGCAGTTATACATAGGGGGGAGACGTCCCCATCCAACCTGCTGAAGGAAGTAGCGACATCTTGTGATGAATTCTTGAATTCAAAACCGAATTATAACAGTAGCTTTGTGTGAAATTCCACGTACATGTTATTTGTGGCGCGGTGCGTATGGCGTGGCGTCCGACATGCACTCGTAGCTGGGTTAACCACGCAGATGCTACGATATTAATAACGTTCGATTATTGCTTCCAGGGATTTGTTGAACGACTTGAACGCAATCGAGTTTTTTATGTAAATACCTCACAAGAGTCCCAACTGCTCCCGGCTGGAGCCAGTGAGACTATGGCATCCCCAATTGGGGTATGTTGTGAGGCTGAAGGTAGTGGGGAGGGGAAGAAGTTGAGGAAAAGGAAGATGGGAAAGTACCTGGCTATACATATCTGGTTACCAAACACGGCTAAAGCCATTTCAAGCAACGTTTCGATTCTGAATGGTGGTCCTTACACCAAGGCGATACTGAGAGTATCTTCCACTATGGAACGTGCCGCAAATGAACTATAAATTATTTTAAATGAACTCATTGTGAAATAACACAAATTAATCAAACGAAATGTATTAGGGCATGCCGGGATTCGATCCCGCGCCCTTCAGGAGCCTTACCCTGCGAACACGAATTCAATTTTTCTGTGTCTAGTTCTCTTTCATATTTTCATTAAGATTATTAGAGTTACCTTCTTCTTCAATGATACGAGGGGAGGTCCAAAAGTTCGTGGAATGAAAGGGTTTTAAATAAAATGAAACAATAAATCTATTTTTCCTTTTCAATATAATCACCCTTAAGCTGAATACATTTATTAGATCTATGAATTAATTTTTCTAAACGATTGGAAAAATATTTTTTATGTTTTGTCTCAAAATGAGCCAAAATTGCCTCCTTTATCTCTTTTTCGTCGGAAAATTTCCTTCCCCTTAAGTCTTTTTTTAAATTGGGGAACAAATAAAAATCACTTGGGGCCAGATCTGAACTGTAGGGTGGGTGGACTAGTGTTTCGAAGCCATGCTTGTGCAAAGCAGCCATTGCAACTCTGCTCTTGTGAACCGGCGCGTTGTCTTGCAAGAGCAACACACCATTGGTTAATTTTCCTCGACGTTTTTCTTTGATGGCCTTCTTTAATTTCTCTAGTATCGTTGCGTAGTATTCTCCGGTTATGGTCCTTCCCTTTTCTTTGTAATCAATGAGTATTATCCCCTCACAATCCCAAAAAACAGTAGGCATCAACTTTCTAGCCGACTCCGACACTTTGAATTTCTTTGGCGGTGGTGTACCTACCCTTTTTATGCCATTGTTTAGACTTTAGACTCTTGTTTGGACTCAGGCTCAAAGTGATGAACCCATGTTTCATCTCCGGTAACAATCCGCTCCAAAATCTGTGCAGGTTCGTCTCCACACAACTCCAAAAATTGTGTTGACGCTGTTGTTTCTGAAGCGGCGTGAGCATTCTCGGTACCCATCTTGCACTGACTTTTGTCATACCCAGGTTGTCATGTAGGAATCGCAAAATGGTGGTATCTGATGCTCCAACTAATGCAGATAACTGTTTTTTCTTCAAACGGGTGTCCTCCAGTACAAATTTTTTCCACTTTTTCGACGATGTCTGATGTGGTGGCCTCAATTGGCCTTCCTGAGCGGGGGTCGTCTTCAATCGACTCCTGACCATGTTTAAAAAGACCATGCCACTTGTAAATCATTGATTTACTAGGGCACTGTTCCCCATAAACTGTTTGCATTTCATTCAAAAAGGTCTGAGCGTTCTTTCCTTGCTTGGTAAGGAATTTTATCACAGCACGGTGTTCAATTTTCTCCATAGTTTCAGTTTTCTTCCGCATTGACTTGTTTAGCAGGCGAATATTCGTAAAAGAATGACGCAATAGGGCTGAAACTTAATTTATATACTAATGATGTGTCACCAATTAGTATGACTCTAAACGAGCGCCCCTATCCCCACTCCATCCCCTCCATTCCACGAACTTTTGGACCTCGTATATTACATTGATAGGAATAACCTTCAAAAGTTATAAAAAGAGAGTAGTTCTTATGAAAAAAAATTAAAGATTGTGTTCAATATTAAAGATCGTATTAAATATTAAACATTGTATTGAATATTAAAGATTGTATCGAAAGATTTCTTTAACCAATTGAAACCAATTTATGTAAATTATTACTTATTTTATTACAAGTAGGTGGTAACATTCGATGACAACTTTGTTTATATATTAATAAAGCGATTAGTTTGTATCTGTGAAATATCACGAGGAAATGTTATTTCGCTTTAAATGAATCAACATTCCTCAACGCTGGATGAATCTCGAAGTCCATTCTGATAAAAGTAGTCAATTTACATAAAATTTAGCCAGAAAGTATGCAGTTAACACATTTTTTTATGTAACACATCAGAAGATCGCCCCTGTCTGTACAGATGTAAAGATAGGGTAACCATGTCGCCACCCGGAAGAGTAGCGTTGTAATGTGGGTTAAGGCAGAGTCTAAAGGAAGGTATCTGGTAGCGAACGATGCAACCATTTTGAATCGCGGAACCATTCATATTGGCCCCGCACACGCCAATAGCGATCCCTCAACATTTCCACATAGTCACCGACTGCCGGGACAAATTACGAGGAACCATTCTGCTCCAGATTGCCGAAGATATAACAGCTTTGTAAGTCGCTACTCGTTCGCTCCCTCTTTTCATATACGAATATTTTGTAAACGTGAATTATGGTACGGATGTAAATTGTTATAAAATTAATCCCTTCGGGTCTAGAAGAGGTCCGGATTAAATGAACGAAGGAGGAAAACATGTGCCAATACAGTGGACCCGCGGTAATCCGACAAACGTTTTGCAGGGCGATGTTGGATTATCGAATTTGTCGGATTATAGAATACTGCCTAAGACCCTCTATAGTCCGTAATTTTTTGAGTAAGAGTACGTTGTTTCGAAAAATTACAAATCAAAGAATCTATTTGAACTGCGAATCATACTACATATACACCAGCCCCCCTAGCATGGTCGATCGATATAGGTTTTATCGAAAATGTCGGTAACTTGAAATCGCTCCCGAGCACGACTGCAGGCCACTAACGAAGAAATAACAGTTCACGTCAAATAAATTAGGAACCCTTAGTCGTTGTGAACTGTTGCTTGCTCGTTAGCGGCCTGCAGTCGCGCTCGGGAGCGATGACAAGTTACCGACATTTTCGATAAAACCTGTATCGATCGATCATGCTAGGACCCCAGGCCCCCTAGCATGGTCGATCGATATAAGTTTTATCGAAAATGTCGGTAACTTGCCATCGCTCCCGAGCACGACTGCAGGCCGCTAACGAATAAACAACAGTTTACGTCAAATATATTAGGAACCCCTAGTCATCGTGAACAGTTGTTTGTTCGTTAGCGGCCTGCAGTCGTGCTCGGGAGCGATGGCAATTTACCGACATTTTCGATAAAACCTATATCGATCGACCATGCTAGGACCCCAGATCTCCAAATATCCCGAAGTAATCTGTGTTTCTGGGGGCAATGGATTCCAAGATTGACAAAGAGCGAAATTCAAATCTTTCATGTTGAGTTCTTTTAATGTTTTTTTTATATAGGCTGGTTCTTAGATACGGCTCTCAGAAGCAGATTTTTCTTGTAACCTTGCTTGATAAACTGAATAATATTCCGATCCTGATGTGTCGGATTACTGGGGACGCTGGATTAGCCAGGGGCCCGATTACCGCGGGTCCACTGTAGTTGGTAACGAAACTAATTACGCAAATTTGTTTCATGACATTAGTTTCACCGGTAGTTTCTCGTGAAAACATACAGTTTCATCATGTATGTATTAGTTTTTATGAAACCAGATTAGTTACGCTATACGGCAATACTGTCATGCAACTAACTTCATCATTTAAAACGTGATGAAACTAGTGTCTAAGTAACCAAAAAAGTGACATTTATAATACCTTTATTTAATTTTCTTTCTTTTTGTTTCGTTTAAAGTGGTAATTACAGTTTACACCCTAAAAATAACCAATAAGCAACTTTAAAAACTTTTTCTATATTTGGGTTCAAAATTTTAATATTTTAAATTAAGTATTGTAGCGGTGGTAATTAAATAAAATCCACAATTATTTTTACGGTGAACACAATTAAGTCTTTATTTGGAGTAGGTACAATCAATTTGCAAGTATGACATACTTCATAATACAACAGTAACTTTAAGGGTATTTTAATAAATAACCCAAAGGAATTTTCGTTATTTGTTTTTGGGGTGTTATGCCGTGTTGCGCTACCTCCTTCTTTAGCCAACGTTTCGGACATCGTTGCAGTGTCAGTGCAGTTGCAGTGTAGATGTGTCACATCTACCGGATCTGCCCTGATGATGGACACTGCAACGATGTCCGAAACGTTGGCTAAAGAAGGAGGTAGCGCAACACAGCATAACACCCCAAAAACAAATAACGAAAATGCTTTTGGCCGTGAAAATCTTAAAACTTATCTAACCCAAAGGAAACTAATTGTTCCTGAAACTCTAGTTCACCTTTTAACAAAATGATTATGAGTATATTTTCTTTCTGAAAATCTGAAGCTGCGCGGACAGACCCGGAGGGCAAACTTAAACTCTTAAGGTCTCACAATCGGTCAGTCCATCTGTAAGCCCTATTCTAACCATTAGCATCCCTCGAATACAATATTAAAATCTGAAAGTCTCTTTCATCTGCTTTCAAAAACTGTATTTTCTTTTGAAATACATACGTTAAAAAACAGCTCATCTATTTGAAATTCAATGTCAAGCGGGAATATTTAATGACATAATATTATTTTAACAACGCCCGAGTATTTTAAAAAAACCATAAAAATGGCAATAAAAATTAACGAAGTTTTATTATAATTTTATTTGCGAGTTCATTAAACTTTAGAACTTAAAAAAAAAAACAGACCAAAAATGGCGTATCATTTTTAACACGCATTTTATCTGTGAATATAAAATCTACATAATAATGGGATGATAATTCGTGGTGTTCATTAGTTATTTTTTTACGCGTGTGAACACCAACTTGAACAAAAACTTGAACACAAACACAGAACTGAATGGAATAAAGAAGTCCGAAAATGGCCCGAGTTCACAGACTTGAACATGAACATTTGAACTCGGATTTTTTGCAAATCAATCAACTTTCATTGGGAGAGCTTTGATCGTAATTTATTATTTACTAGCGATACCCGGCATGCGTTGCAATGCTACTTAGAGAAAGAAATTTTGGGATGCGGGTATAGGTACTGCCTCTCCGGGAACCATTTATTGGATAGCGCCATAGGTCGCACGAAGTGGTTTGCTACGTTTGTTAATTTAGAAGGGGTGACCGGGTTCATGGGGTGAGGTTTGTCAGGGTCTTGGCGGCTGGATCGGTGCGGCCGGATCGAGAAAAGACTGGTTGAGAAGTCTTTTGACCTCTCCAGCCAGAATCCCTCGACCCAATGGCCTTACACTGCAATTGAAGGGATGGATTCATCACTCCTGGACACACTGACCCCTAGACTTCTACCCACCTTTCATACCTATTTTCTTCACAGAACGTCCTTTTCTTCCTTTCCTTAAAAAATCCCTCCAAACAGCATCCCCTAAGATGACATAAGCGTTGAGGCATTCTATAGATGTATGTGTTTGTCTTCATTTAGTGTCGCTTGCTTGCGTTTCATCGAGTTTCAAATCACAACGGTGCTATAGAAGTTTTCACTTCAAAAATGTAATATGAAATACGCTCAACAAGTAGAAGCCTCTTCACGTTTAACAGACGGAGGCCAATCGATAGCGCAAAACCATTTATAGGAGACCTTCCCTTCTCTCCCCTCCACCCTCCTCTCCCCCCCCCCCCTAGCCAACCAACCCCACAACTGCATTGCACCATATTCCTCCCCCCCCCTATCACCCACAACCACCCCAAGTCACACCCCTTCCGTACTGTGTTGCAAACCTCCCTTCACAGCCCGTGGTTACTACATTCAACAAATGGATATTATCAACCAAAACAGTCAAAAATGTCATACACCAGATGTCACAAGACAACTATTGTCTATTGAAGCAATTATAGAAATGTTACCAATGGAAACAGCCAAAAAGTGTTATAAAATGGAATTTATTGGAGTAAAAAACGTAAATGAAATTTCGATCTCCGGCAAATTTTTTGACGTCTTTTTTTCAAATTTTCTTTCTACTAAATCAAACAAAATTTTTTCTTTAACATGTCGTCACTGGTCACTCAGCCGAGTGACCCCAGCCCTTAACTGTCCAACATTAACATTCTTTAAGTTTTGTAAAAAAATACATAAAAATGTCACCGGAGACCAAAATTTCTTTCACATTTTTTACTCCAAATAATGTGAGATATCACAGGTTTAAAGTAAGTCAAGTACGTCCTTTAACACCCTGTATACAATATGCTGTCGGTTTAGGTCAAAATACGGTGTATCTATACCAACTTACACAAAATATTACTAAGTTACTGGTCAATAACAAATGTATAGAACATATTTTCATGGAAATATAGAACATATTTGCATCAAGAGAGGTGGGTGGGTGAACCATTTATCGGATAACCACCACCGCTGCCATAGGTAGGTCACCCCAAGTGGTTCGCTAAGTTTTGTGATTTAGCAGGATTTCCCGGGATCATGTGTTTATCTGGATCTACTACTGCGTAGCGGGCCGGATAGGGAGAGCCTGATTGATTGATATCTTTTTACATCTCCAGCCAGACTCTCTCGACTCATCACCTTGTACCGCAGTGGGACGGATAGATACATTCGTCAATCAATCCTGGATACATTGACCCCAGATGCCTACTCACCCCTCATTCCCCTTTTCTCGAAAGATAAAATCAATCACAGCAACGGTGCACCAACGAAAATAGTCAAATAACATAAATGGATTGATTGTACACTAGGTAGGTAGGTACAGTAGGTAGATACCTATCTAACCACTCGGGAAAACTGCCAAAGACATCACAGCAATAAGTGAGCAACGAAAACAATAAAATAATAACGTCACAACATGGATTGGTGGAAAATAGGACAAAATCTTATATATAAAAATGAATCGCTAAATGTGTTGCTAAGCGCAAATCTCGAGAGCAGCTGAACCGATTTCTCTAATTATTTCTTTAGAATATTCCTTGAAGTACGAGGATGGTTCTTACGGAGAGAAAAATTAAGAAAATTGCGCAGAAAATTGGATAATTTCAGAAAACCTAACGACTATCGCAGGTTTGACAGTTCGCGTGTTTGAGAATGACATTTTGCAAAATGTTAAATCAGGATTCTATTTTTGAAAACCTTTAAGTTGATAAATTTATTTAAAGTAGGTAGGTACTCCCCTAATAGTTTGAATCCAAACAAGAATTTTAGATATTTTAAATAGGTACCTATGTTAGGTACCAAATTTAATTTTGAATTAAAATTGTAAAAGGTGGCACGCGGGTTTTTTAAAAACTGAATGTACTGGGATTGAATATATGGAAAGCGGAGGGAGGGAGAAATGGGGGAGGGGGGGGGGGGGGGGGGGGGGATTGGGGAGGGGGTGGGGGGTGGGAGGTGGAGTGGGAACCCCCCTTACACCATGCGAGCGAAGCCGCGGGAAAAAGCTAGTTTTATATAAATATCCAGAAGACCAAAACAATCGCAGCAACGGTGTATGCATGAAAGTCAAATGACGTAATAAAATGGATTAATTGTACACTAGATACCTAGTTACCCATCTAATTAATAGGGAAAACTACCAAATACAGTTATATTTAAATATCTTTGCATCACAGCAATAAATGACCAACGAAAACAGTAAAATAATAACGTCAAAACATGGATTGGTAGAAAATGGGATAAGATATAAATATACAGAAGACCAAAACAATCACAGCAATGGTGCGCCAACGAAAACAGTCAAATTACATAATAAAAGGGATTGATTTTATGCTAAAAATTGACAAACAACGACGAAAGCATAAGCATAGGACGACCTGAGGAAAACATCTTGAACACGCAGTTTGCTGAGCTTTTGGCGTGCTAACATTTACGTCCTGAACGAAAATAGTCAAATAACATAAATAAGAAAAGGGAGCGATTACAGAAAAGACAATGGCCGAAACAATCACAGCAACAGACGTAGACGGTGTGTAAGAAAATAATTGAATTTTTTGATCTTTGGCAATCTTTGGTTTCTGTGGTTGGTTGTAATAATCTAATGTGGTTTACTTCATATTATAACAACGGTTTGTTATATCTACTCACTACCCAATTATAGAAAAACATATTTTCATCTCAACAATGTTTACATTCAATAATTCGATGAAATATCAACAAGTTCTACAAAAATGCTAAGATAATTGTATCGAAGTGATAAAAGGTCCAAGTCTAATCAATAGACTTTGCCATTGTAGAAAAATAGAGCAATCAATGCACTATCAATGTTTAAGTTCAAGAAAACAAATAAATAATAATTTACATAATATGCAGCGATTGAAGAAGCATCGAATAAAATGATACAAAATGTTTCACTAATATTCAAAATTACCAGAAATGAAGTATTATTTGTAAATATTGAACCAAACAGTTTTACAAAACACTTTGAGCAACAGAATGAAGCAATTTATAGGCAGTTTCGTTTTAAAACATTCAAACTGTACGAGTTTTATGGTATTACTTAGTATAATTGAATTATAAAGACGTATTACGTCACGGCATAATGGCTCAATAATACGCAAATCTAAACAAAATGAATAACTAGAATACAAAGAAGACAGGGGTTGATAGGTATCTACTGCAATAAAATGCACCCTCCCCCAAAGTTTACATTCAACAAATTGCGTGTCAAAATAACTCAATTACGAAACTAATATATGATATTATAAATCTGCATTTAAAAATACGCGTTTCTGTTAAGTAACAACAAAACGCGAAACATACTACCTAAGAATTAAGAATAGGTTCAGGTAGAAAAACATCCATCCCTTGCTCAATGTTTACATTCAACAAATTGATTTTATTTCACCGCACAACCAACCGTAAACACTGGAATATAATTTAATATTATAAATCACACAAACCTCATTTAAAAAAACAAGTTATATATCACTGTTTATCACAACTTTCAAGAAGTTAGTTTAGTTTACAATTTATAACAAAACACAACAACCCGCACGAGAATAGAACGAAACTGAAATTGAAAAAACGTTAGTCCGGCGCGCACGCGCACATACAACAACAAAGCTACGGTTTGGAGCACGCGGTTAAACTAACGGAAACCGGCCGGCAAAGCAGGCCGCTGCGCGCTCCCCGCTCCCCCCAAGGAGTGGACAACTGGAGGATGAAGCACTGTCATGAATGAGATATAATTATAATTGTAAATTATGGCAAATTCAGTTCAACCCCAGTTTAAACCACGCCGATCTAGATCACACAGAAAAATTCAATCGCAAAATAAATAGTATATTAAATCACCTCCCCACAACAAACATCCACTTCACCACCCCGACCGAAGTTATCCGTGCCATAAATAGCCGGAAAAATAAAAAAAAGCCCCCGGTCCCGATGGCGTCACATAATCTCCTTAGAGTTTCCGAAACTATCATTGAAGACTTCAATTCCAAACGGATCAACTGGCGCTATTTTCCTAGACATCGCCAAAGCTTTTGATAAAGTGTGCTCAAACGGCCTACATATGACCCTTGCGCTTGGGTCCCACCGTCGCGTGTTTGATTCCTCGGCTGGCTAAATCCTCCGTCACAACACAAGCAATATTTTCGGCTTTATGTGGTGGTAGTAGGAGATTTTCAAACATTGTTGGGTTATTCGTCACCCGGGAATGTTTGTCTTTCTTTAAAAAAAAAAAAATCAAACTTCACGAAACAGGATTCGATCCCCAACTACTCGGTCTTTAAATTATTTCTCCGTCTACGTACTTTCCAAGTGAATTACAGAGGAGCTCTCTCAAAAAACTCTTCATGACAGCAGGGGTCCCGCAAGGGTTCCTGCTCTCGTCCATCCTTTTCAATGTATATACATATGATATTCCGCTCTCAGAAAACCAACATTCAATTAAAGCTCTGTACGCAGATGACACAACCGCCTTCAACTCAACCGCCTTCAACTCAAACTCCAAGATTGGCATGACAATGGCGTACAGACATTAATCCCTGAAAGAGCGTAGCCGTCTTTTTTTCCCACAGAAAAGGCTACATGGCTCCCAGAGAGGAAATAACGATCTACCTACAACCAGGCATACCATGGAAAAACAACGCCAAATATGTTGGAGTTACACTTGACAAACGACTATCGTGGAAACCTTACAATAAAAACATACTGACCAAAGCTAGCAAATCCAGCTCCTTAGATCTCTTACTTCACTTCAACGCAAATAAGACATCAACTCAAAACAAATTACTCACCTACAAATCACAAATTCGCTCATTTCGAAGGGTCCCACCATTCAAAATGTCCCATAATTCCCTGTCAAAATACAAAAATGCAAAATGAAACCAATTAATAAAAAGATGATTGGGAGGGCCCAGGAGGGCGTCAAAGACGTCAAATGGAAAAAGTAATAAAAAATCGATGGCCGGACTACTCAACAACCTAATACTTCAACACCGAAAATTCATTCTATCAAGTGATGAAAAAAAAGGCTCTTGTTAATTTTTTTCAAAATTTTCATGATTAATTGATGGGGTGTTGAAATGCCACTTTGTTGAGTTATCATGGAACCAACAAATCAACCCGTGAAAAACGAAGTTTTTTACTGTAATACGTCTTCTTATGTCTTAAACTTTTTTTAGTTTGACTGAGATTTGAATCTTCCTTCCCAGGGACTGGAATCAACGGCGTAAGGCTAACGACCTTGCTAAATTCAGATTTTTAAAACCGACAATTATTTCGTTTATTGAGTGCTTTAATTTAAATTCGGAAAAAATGCCATGTTTGTGTGTTTGAGTGATTGCCAACAAAAGTTAATAGAATGCATGGTCATCGACAACTGCTGAGTTTCAGCTGGATGTCGAGAAGTGGGTTAATTTCTACTTCCAAGATCCCGCGGCATTCATTCATTCGATCGAGAAAATCAAAATGAAATTCAAGAAGACCTGTTTAAACTGAACATTAGAAATGCCTTCCATTTAGATTTGAATACAAACCTATGTCACCACTGACTAACTATCTTTTGGTTCTAGTCCATTTAGCACGTGCTCTGACCAGGCGCGGCCGGTGCCTCAAATTATAGGTGGTTCACCAAGCCATTCATAAAAAACGAAAGGTTGATATTATATTTAAAAAAAAATCTAGACATCATGCATAATTTTACATTATTACAGTATCTAAAAATATCATGTAACTGTAATAGTAAAAATATCGTGCCATGTAAAAACATGCTGATGTCTAGAGTTTAATATAGTGAATTGACCTGCCAGGTAAGTAGGTATGTTTTATGTATCTGTTTGTAAATTCAAATAATAAAAATACATATAGCCTAGGAACTCATAATAAATTGTACAACGCAACATAACTAAAACGGCGCTCTAGTAAATAACCACTTTTAATAGAATTATTCTGGTATCAATATTTTTAGAAGCATTTTACACTCCATTACTATTGATATTACATCTATTAGAAGATTAGTGGAAAGGGTGGGTGTGATATCCATTTAAAAATACTCAACCTTCCAAAGATAATAATAATAACGCAATAATCCAATAATAATAATTAACACACAAGAAACACTGCGGCGTGGATCGCCAATATCGCCATTTACTGTCGTGACAACTTCGATCCAAATAATAATGTCAAAAAGGTACATCCCAAGGGCTCGAACAAGATAATGTCACACGAGACGCATAGCTAACCCTTTGACTAATGGTTACATTTTAGAAGAGAAATATTATTACTTAATATTATCTTGTTCAAACCTTACTAACGCTGGAACCAAAGCTTCGGAATATTTCCGAAGAATGCCGAAGCTCTTCGGGTCGGCCGTGCAGTGCACGGTCAGCCGATTTTTAGTATGACATGTTTCTGACGTTTTGGGATTTTTTACTACGAGGATCATTCAAATTACGGGGCGCTTAGCTCTGGCGCGCGGTTTGGCATTGTACCTACCTCGGTTCCTCGCTCCTAGCGGGTAGCCGCCGTAACTGGCGGGTGGGAACAATGCGTTTATTTGGCCGTAATACATTGTTAATTGTTAGATTGATAAATAATTATAATTAAATTTAAAGATTGTGCTCAATTTTATCAATTTAATAAATAAACACATTACGTAGAAATACGATGAGTTGTAAAATGATGTTGAATTTTTTTGGCGGTTCAGCGCCCCATTGCACGTTAGCGCCAGCCGCGCCTGGCTCTGACCCTCTTAAACTTGCGTGAAATCATATATCGCAATCCCATTTGAATATCAAATAATGAACCCCAGTTCTGCGTGTGAAATTTAAGCAAAGAATGGCCACATCGTATTTCTTGTGTATCTTTATTTTATGCTTAAATCGGTTCAAGGACAAAACACAACAATGACTAAAACATAAATAGAATGCAAGTGATAAAGCCTAATCTAACTTAAACTAACCTAAACTTGTCTAACCCATTATTAATGTCATTAGTTATGTTTTATTTTGTCACTGATCTGTTGAATCCGGTTTTGAGAAATTTAAATCATTGATGAGAATCGAATTTCACAGTTGTGAATTTTAAATAATGTATGAGAATCTTATAATCATTGTTCAGAAATCAAAATCATGAACGAGAATCTTAAATCATAGTTCAGAATTTAAAAACATTGTTGATTTAACTTACAAAGTCATGAATGAAGATCTCAATAATCAAAGTTAAAAACTACACACTCACATGCTCATTAGTCGCATGCTCCCTTGCTATAATGAGCAAATGCTACCTAGTAGCACACTCATTGATTCGCGGGTGGAACGGGTAATAAGTACGTGTGTCAGTACCATTAGAATCTGAATGATCTCTGGCTTGCCATTGAAGTAAAATCATATATGGTTTCATAGTGATTCCACACAAACAAAGTTTGAATTCCGTAATCTAAACTTAAACTTTAGGTCGCACAGTTCACAGTTTACACCCGGACAATCCCATCATATATGATTTAAGATATTTATGGCCAATTTATGATATTTAAGAGAATCTCTCTCTAAAAATCTGATAATATCTTATTACTTTTTCTGACACGTTCTCTACATATCTTGTTTAACGTATTCTCCCACCCTGAGCAAGGGGGACACGACTAGGAGATCATAGGACTGTAGCACTAGTCAGAGTGAGCAGAGAGATCTGTGTGAGAACGGGAATAGAATGGGGCGGAATGGTCCGTCACAGTGTAGTAAGCACGTCAAGAAGTGTGTCGTAAACAAACTGTATGGGAGCTGTCTTTATTGCGACTTTTATGGAAATTATCTTAAAACAAACAAATTATTGCTTTAACCTGGAATATAATGTCCACATTATTCACATGGTTGTAAAATGTTAAATTTTAATTAACTTAAATTAATTAAATTTAAATTACATCGGGGGTACAAGTATGTTGCCTGTTATATGCTGATGATACGGTGTTGATTTCTAACAGTGTGCAAGATTTACAAACTCTCGTGTCTAGGATGAACGAAGTATGTGAGAAGAATGAGTATGGTACTGACAGACATGCTCATTAATAGCAAGAGAGCTGATGAGCAAATGCCACCCAGTAGCATATGTGTCACTCCCAAATGAGCATGCTCACAAATCAACCGGCTGTTGATTTATGAGCATGCTCATAGATTCGCGGGTGGAAGGGTTAATGAGCATGCTCATTTATGAGCATGTGCGTCAGTACCATTATGGTACTGACAGACATGCTCATTAGTAACAGGAGAGCAAGCTATTAATGAGCAAATGCTACCCAGTAGCATTTGTGTCACCCCCAAATGAGCACGCTCATTGATTCGCGGGTGGAAGGGGTAATGAGTATGCTCATTTATGAGCATGTGTGTGTACCTACCATTATGAGCAAATGTTTAAAAGCATTTATGAGCATGTGTGTCAGTACCATTATGAGCACACGTATAAAAGCATTTATGAGCATGTGTGTCAGTACCATTATGAGCAAATGTGTAAAAGCATTTATGAGCATGTGTGTCAGTACCATTATGAGTAAACGTGTAAAAGTATTTATGAGCGTGTGTGTCAGTACCATTATGAGCAAATGTGTAAAAGCATTTATGAGCATGTGTGTCAGTACCATAAAAGCATTTTATATTTCATCATACTTTTATAATAAATTTAGTATAAATATTTTTTTTATGATTTCATTTAGGTACTCACAAATCACTGCTCGAGATGCCTCCAAAATCAAATGTCCTGTATCTTATAATTTAAAGCAAAAATAAATAATGTAGCTGATTCTAATTTTGAACATCTGGCTGTCACAGTTATTTTGTTTTCGCCTAGAAAAAAATAATCTTTTTTTATTATTTTAACTAATATTTTTATGTTTTCTGGTTAATAAAAGTGTAGTGTGTTGTTCCTTAAGGATTCTTCTCCCCTCTGATCTTCCAGGAGTCACTTTTCGTCGCTGATTTCCAGATATTTATAACCTTTTTCATTTCTGTCACTTTCCATACATTTTTCTTTTGTAATTTTGTGAACAATGGAGGAGGACCCCCCTGGACACCCTAAAAAGCCCCCAGATCCTCCCCCTGACCCCCCAGATGGTGAAAATGTAGTAATTTCAGACAGTGAATCTGTCATTCTGACTACCACAAAAAAAAGGAAGTTTAGTCCCTCTTCCTCAATAAAACATGACTCTCCTTCTTCTTCTCAGTCTTCACCTGCTCTTCCTCAACCTCCTCCTACAAACTTTTATTCTCCTCATTCCTGTGGCCCGTTCATTGTGTACGCTCAAAAAACTGAGCAAGGTAAAACTATCCACCCTCTTGAATTTGGTCAATTTCTATCAAATAGCAAGAACCTTTCGATTAAGCCTGGAGGTGTAAAAGCTGAGGGTCGCTTCCGAATCTCTGTTGAATTCCTCTCAGGTTCAGCCGCCAACAACTTTATGAAAAACATATTTATTTCATCAATTTCTAAATTCAAGGCGTACATCCCAACTTTCAATGTCACTCGAATGGGCCTCGTCAGAGGTATCTCAGAAATCCTGTCTTCACTTTCAACCCCCCAACATATCGGCAATCCCATAAAAGCCAGGAGGTTAAATTATAAGGACTCTTCTGAGGGCATCGTTTCCTGGAAGCCCTCCCAATCTGTCGTCATCACATTTGAAGGACAATCTCTTCCCTCCCATATTTATTTATTTTTCAACTCCTTACCAGTTGAAATGTATACTTATCCCACCACTCAATGTTACAATTGTGGCCGTTTTGGTCATACCAAAGCTGCATGCAGATCCCCTCCCAGATGTTTCAAATGTGGAGAAAACCACACGGCTGACCAATGTTCTTCTCTCTCTTCACCTAAATGTTTTAACTGCTCAGGTGCTCATTCCGCCATTAACTCTTCTTGTCCGGAACAATCTCGCCAAAAAAATATAAAAATTTCTATGGCCTCTGAGAACTTGTCTTTTCTGCAGGCTTCTAAACTATTCCCGCCTGTCAAAAAATCATTTGCTGAGGTTTTATCCAGTAACTCTTCATCCAACCCACCCGCCTCCTCCTCAACATCTTCTCGTTCAACTAAATTCACATACAAAAACCCTATCTCTAAACCGGCTCCTGGATACGATCAGCAACAACACAACTCACTTCTCTTAAATCCCAATGGTTCACCTCTTTCAAATGCCACAAATGGGTGCGCAAACAATTATAATTCATCCTCAACAAACCATCAAAAGCTTTCTGAACAATTCTCCCAAGATAATTCTTCATTTATTCAAACTCTTATTATGCTTCTAATTGACCTAATTTCTTCTCAAACTAATCTACCGTCCAACGCTGCTTCTATTATTTCTACATTAAAATCATTTATTCAAAATGGCTCTTCAAGATGTCAGAATTCTTCAGTGGAATAGCCGCAGTGCTATTTCTAACAAATCGAACCTTCTTAACCTATTAAATTCAAACCTTGTTTCTGTGGCTGCTGTCTCGGAGACATGGTTTACTCCATCCACCCACTTTAATGTGGGAGGGTACTCCTGTCTCCACGATGATCGCCCGGAAGGTACGGGCGGTGGTGCTGCCCTTTTTATTAAAAAATCCCTTCCGTTTTTCCCAATAAATAATATCAAACCCCCCAATGCTGACTTTCAAATGGTTGCAGCTAAAATAAAGGACACTTCCTTTGTTTCTATCTATCTTCCCCCAACATCGCACTTCAATAAACAAGCGTGGTTGCAAATTGTCCGTCAACTAAGCCCTCCTTCCTTTTTATTGGGTGATTTTAATGCCCGTTCCCCCGTCTGGGGTTCTGCTTTCTGTGATCGAGACGGTCGAAGTGTGATGGATTTCCTAGATGAATCCAACCTTTTTCTTTTGAATGACGGATCTCCTACTAGAATCTCTCGCCCCAACACAAACCCCAGTGCAGTGGATCTCTCCATATGCTCTACTAATCTGGCACCTCTCTCCTCGTGGGTGGTGTCCCCCGACCCTTGCTCCAGTGATCATTTCCCGATCACCATCACTTATCAAACTTCTTTCCATTCAGACAAGTCCCATATTTCGACAAAGATTAAAACAAAACACAAGAAATGGGACGAATTTAACTCACATATGGATAAGTTTATACAAAATTTATCCTATACCGATACATTATCTGTCAAAGATGACTACGATAACTTCAAATCAATGCTCGTAACTGCAATCAATAAATCAAATCCTCCCCCTAAAACCAAATCTCTCAAAAAACTCCCTCCGACTCCCTGGTGGGATGAGGAATGTTCCAAAGTAGTGAGAATTCGGAAAGCTAAATCTCTTTCCTATCGTCACAATATGACTATGGAGAACTATCTCATATACAAAAATGCCGAAGCCAATGCCAAAAGGGTATTGAGGTCAAAAAATAGATCAGGGTACAACTTCTGCAGTTCAGTATCTCCGAACACTCCAATTTCGGAAGTTTGGTCTATGATTCGAAGATTTCGATCCTCCTTCAGTCTCGAGCTTCTCATTCTAAATGGATAGACGAGTTCTTGGACAAAATTGCCCCCCCTTCTGTACCTAACTTAGATGAAATAACTCCAATCCACAACACTCCTATGTCTGATTATTGGCTAGACTCTCCATTCACTGTAATTGAATTAAAAAATTGTTTATCAACAGTCAAGGACTCATCTCCAGGCAGAGATGGTATACATTATAGCATTATCAAAAATAGTAATGATAATATTCTAAATCACTTTTTAAGCATCTTAAATAAAATCTTCCAGACTGGCATAATACCTGATGACTGGTGTTCTCAAATAATCATCCCAATTCTAAAATTAAACAAATCACCCAATTCTGGATCCAACTATAGGCCAATTGCTCTTTCATCCACCCTTAGTAAAATTTATGAAAAATTAATTAAAAACCGGTTAGAATTTTTTGTCGAGAGTAATCATCTTCTCTCTCCATCCCAATTTGGATTTAGGAAAAAGAAATCTACACAAGATAACCTTGCCATCATCAGCACTGATATTAATTTATCCATTTCTAACAAAGAAGTATGTCTTGCAGTCTTTATAGACATAGAAGGCGCCTTTGACAATGTTTCCATCCTAATTCTTAAAAAAAACTTTTAGGCCTTGGCTTACCCCTCATGTTTGTCCAATCTATTATTAATCTTTTTCTCGATAGGAAAATTTTCATTGAGCTACCAGATGTTACTCCTCAGAGTAGGTCAATTTGGAAGGGTTTACCCCAAGGCGATGTATTATCCCCCTTACTGTATAATATATACACACACGATATGCATGTCTCCATTCCCCCTCAAGTAAAAGTTGTTGAGTTCGCAGATGACATAGCTTTCTTCTTATCATCCAAAATCATTCCATCCGCCGTCAAATATCTTAATGAAGCCATGGATGCCCTTTGCACATGGCTCACTTTAAATGGTCTTGAACTTTCAGTACAAAAGAGTCAGTGTGTCACCTTCTCAAATCGTCATAATAACCCTCCTGTTCAAATTTTATTTAAAAACTCTCCAATCTCCAATGCTTCCGAAGTTAAATTTTTGGTAGTAACATTTGATAGGAAACTTAAATGGTCTTCCCACATTAATAATATAGTTACTAAATGTGATTTTTTTAAAAATATTATCAGATCATTGACTGGCGTTTGGTGGGCTGCACATCCTATCTGCATTAAGTTGCTCTACAATGCACTTTTTCGAAGCCATCTCGACTATGCCTGCCCACTTTTTAGTACTGCATCCAAAAATGCACTCAGTAAATTAGACAAAATTCAATCTAAGTCATTGCGAATAATAACTGGCGCGATGCAATCGTCGCCCATCAATTCCCTTCAAGTAGAATGTTCTGATCCTCCTCTTTATTTAAGGCGTCAACTATTTGCTGACAAATTTGTTCTTAAATGTTTAAATTCTAAAAGTCATCAGGTTATTCCCAGAGTCTCGTTGTTCAACGACTCAACACATTCATCTACAATCAGAGCTCGAACTAAACCTCTCCCTGCCATCTGTAAAATTTTTGGCTCTCTCAGAGCTTCAAATTATCAAAAATGATCTTCTTCCTTTGTACAAATTAAAATATAGTCACGTCACCCTATCCCCAACGATTTTAGAAGGTATCGGCATCCTTAAAAGTCATTCCAATCTCCCAGCCCGTACTGTCAATAATATGTTCAATGACATTATTTCTTCTAAATGGCCCATCTCTTTTATTTACTGATGGCTCCAAATCTCCGGACTCTCCTAACTGTGGTATTGGTATTAACGTTTACCACAATAATTCTAATGAAAGAATATTTTATTCAATTTCAAACCAATTTTCAATATTTTCTGCCGAGTGCATTGCGATTATTGAATCTCTCAAATATATAATAAAAAATAATTTTGAACATTCTCTTGTTCTCTCTGACTCTCTCAGTTCCCTCCAAAAACTTAAAACCAGTCCTCTTCTTCATCCTGATGATCACTTTGTATGTCTTATTCGAGTATTGATAACCTCCATTCAAAGCTCTGGAAAAACTGTCACTCTGATTTGGATTCCTGGACATGTTGGCATAGTGGGTAACGATATTGCTGATTCCTTGGCAAAACAAGGAGCGTCTAACCCTACCGTTACCCTCGTAAACCATATTCCCCTGTCTGATATTTTTTCCATCATCAAAGATAGATCCCGCAATGTTTGGACAGAGTATTAGAACATTGTTAGTCAATCCAAGGGTGCCCGTTACGCCTCAATACAAAGGACTATCCCATCAAAACCGTGGTTTCAAAAATTCCCCCATTTTTCCAAAAAAAGAAATTTCCTTACTTATTCGTATGAGAATCGGACATTGTTCCGTTCCTTCTCACCTTTATAAAATTCATGTACTTGACTCCCCAGATTGTACGTTCTGTGGTCTAGAAGTGGGAACTTTAGATCACATATTTTTTGATTGTCCCTCTCTAAATAAATATCCTTTCTTCTATCAAGCGTTATCAAAAATTGCCTCTCCTCCATTCAACATTTCATCTCTTCTAAGTCTGAACTCTACTCCAATCTTTCAAATTAATATATAAATTCACCTTTCCTTTCTCTGTAATTATAAATGATGGCCTAGAACACCCTTGAAGGGTGAAAGCCAGAAATAATTGAAAAAAAATAATAATAATAATGTAGCTCACATCCGTACTAGATATTTGATAGGTATACCTTTTGATTACAAAAATAAATTTTCAGTTTGGTTGGGAATTTTGAACTCAAATCCAAAATTAAGATTTGTATGAAACACGCCGAAACGGACTGCGCAAACGTTCCTTTCAACGTGACTGAAGGGTTTTACCAAACCGCAATCGATAAATATATAAGTAACTAGCTGACCCGACAAACGTTGTTCTGCCATATAAATTATTTCTAGTGAATATTTTGGTTGTTAAATAAAAAATAACGAATGTATTGTAAGTGTGTGGGGATGGGATCTATGACAGAAAGAGGAATGGAGCGCTGTAGACGATGACCGCCGATAAAAACAAAAAGGAATATGAAATAAAGAAAATCAATATGAATTTCGAAGAGCAATTGAGTGTACGATATTTTTTGTCGGTCTGTCTTTAGCCAACACAAATATGCTCGATGGTTTGCCCACGCCGAATGAAATATCAAAATGACGCGACGCTTCTCATGAATGTCTTGCGCATGTGTGGATGAAAATGATGAGGCGGACGTAGCGCCATCTATCATTCAACAACATAAATAATTTCGTTCTGTTTGAAATACCAAAGACGGTTGAATTTGTTCATACAAAAATACTACAATCGCGATTAAAAAATGGGAGGGTTAAAATTTGGGGTTATAAGTATTTTTTGATGCCAAATAAAATAAATACAAAAAAAATGTCAAAAAATTGTTTTTTTTCTGGATAGGGACACCCTAATCACCAAACGGTATGAAATATACTTTAAAACCTATTCTCATACCTACCAAATATTCGTAAAAAATTTCATAAAAATCGGTCAAGCCGTTTCGGAGGAGTGCGACCACAAACACCGTGACACGAGATTTTTATATTTATATAAGATTTAAAAAAAATCGATTTAAATTTATTTGAATCAAATAACAGCAATTGTTTTGATTAGTTATTAAAAAAACTGTATCCAAGCATGATTCAATATAGAGTTACCATCCTCTCTCCAAAATTTTTTTTAAATGTATTGATCTGACATCTGACCTTTGACTTATCCGGTGGGTACTTTTAGTGCAAAATTGGACATTCACCGTGACGTTTTTCGTTAGATTAGGGAGAAAACGCTAAGTTCGATGGACCAAAATAGCTGTACAGATATCATAGACAATAATGGTAAATACATGGACTTTGTAGAAGTTCATTCACCATAAAAAAAATGTTTCACGGAGCTAAATCCTGGACTCTTGATTTCCTGCAACTTTTCCAAATTTCCAAAGTGTGTGAATAGGCGCTTTTAAATATTCACTCGTTTACGGAACGGCGATGATACAAAAAAGGAATAAACGTACGTTTCTTATCACAATAATGCGGCAGCTCTTACTTACACATTAAATAATGGTGAGACAAAAAATGAAACACGCACTGCACATATGTCTGTTTCCTCCGAAGGAAATAAGTAGTACTTTGTAGGAAGCAGACATATCTGCGTACGTTGTGTCTCATCTTTTGCCTCACCATTATTTAATGTGTAAGAAAGAGCGGCAGCATTAGATATTGTAATAAGAAACGTACGTTTATGGCCTTTTTTGTACCATCGCACAAAGGGGTGGATGAACCCGAAAGTTGGCATCAAATCAGTGGTTGTGATAACATCAAATCTTTTTTGATTTTTAGTTTCGTATGGACACGTTAATAAAAATAAGTGAAAAAAAAATGTTGGGAAAGTCACAAATATTTAGTACAAAAATATAAATTTGAAAAATATAACATAAATTTAATCAGTTATAATGCTCTCTTCATTTCACCTATTTATTTACAGTTATACACAGAATAGATCGTATTCATCATCTTGTGACAATATACTATTGTCAGAACTAATTGGTTTAACTACTGAATCATTCCCGGTATTCATATTAGGGTCTGATCTCGCTAAGAGAATCGATGTGGTGCTGCTGAACTTGTATTAAGCGCTCAGCAGTGTGATTTAGCAATTTATTGTTGTAATTTCACTTCCGCCATTCAGATTCGGTGACCGTTATGAAGTCACTTAAAGGGTAATATATTTTCATAGCTCATCGTACAATTGAAAGGAAGAAAATACCTCTTTATCCTTTTCCCTTATTGGTAACGTCTAAGTTTGGCATTTACAATCAAAGTGAGTGCTTCATCATCACTCAATATCTGTTTGTTTTGGGTTTTATCGGTAAAGGGTTTTCTATACTTCTTTGCTCTGGTCAGCGTACTTAACGTGACTTCTTTGACTACAGTCGGTGTTGTTGCTTTACCTGCCGACCAAAAAATCATGTGGGTAGCGGTAGCAAAGGCTAACTCAGTACTAGATATTTAAGATGGCAATATCATAGTTTTTTGACGTTTCGTATGCTCAAACGACATATCAAACTTCAACGTGGGTCGATCTTTTTGTTTTTTTTTTTTTTTTTATTATTTCTGGTAGAGCTTTGTAATTCTTTCCTTGTAAGGCCTTTCATTTAATATTTAATATTAAGTGGTCATAGTTTCTGCGATACTTCAACCATCTGGTTTTGAATTTACATCAGAATACAGCTATTTCATAAAAAAATTATTTTTGATTCAGAAGGTGAAAGACAATGTGCCTGAAAGAGGTGTTTTTTCAGGAATTTTACTTTTTCTACAAATTTCTTAACGCCAGAGTTCTTCATAATCAAGTATAATTAGAATCTCGTACGAAACACTTCAAAAATTGCCTACCTAAAACAAAACACACTGCTAATGGTACTGGAATCGTTTTTCATGAAAACCTACAGTCCTCGCTTTCAAGTAGTATAATTAAGAAAATGGTGCATGAAAACAACTTCTTACAATTTAGTCTACCAGCTAAGATAATGAAGTATACAAAATAAAATAAAATATGACGGAATCTTGTGGAACTTTTAACTATTTGCCTCGATGTTTAACATATTTACAAAAAACATTTCATTCAAATCGGTGTTTGTTTTAATTAAAAATTTTGACATATCGTATGACTTACTCAATAACTACTACAATATAATAAAAGTATATACCATCAGACATCGTATCCATATTGAATTGGATCTAAACACTTGATAGATTTTGCATTGTTTAAACTTGAAACGTATTGAAATTTACGCGACTGCAAAAACTGACACGGTCACCCATCCGCACAGTGGTCAAGTTCAAACTGATCTCTTTCTGTCAGTTTCGCGATAAGTGCGACACGCTTCGGGGGAATTATGAAGCATTTAATTTATTCGAGACACAAACAGGATATTTATAAAACATTTTTGTGGGTAATATACATATAATAAACTAGCTGGTACCCATGGAAATGCCATTTAATAAAGAAATTGTTTCTCCCTGCGTGTCTTTTCCTATTCGTCCCGTTCCCCTTCCGCTCCCCTTCCTCTCCCGCGTCCTCTTCCCCTCTCGCGTTCCCACTCCGCCTCCTCCACCTTCCCTCTCCCCACTCCACTCCCCCCTTCCCCCGTCCCGCTAACCCCCCTCCCTAGTTCCCCTCCCCTCTCCTAGGTTCCCCTACCCCCTCCCTGGTTCCTACCTCCCGCAAAAGTCCTACCCGAGTTCCCCTCCCCCCTCACGCATTTCATACATTCAGTTTTCAAACAGCTCGCGTGCGACTTATTGCAAATTTCATAATGCCGGAGCTCACCAGTAGTCTTATACAAACGTTGTCTTGACAATAACGAACACAATTTTTATTTATCCAATTTGGTGCAGTCGTTCGGAAGTTATGCGCGTACATACATTTCGGCGATTCATTTTTATTTCTATAGATTAAAATACATACATTAAAATGTGTCTGCAGTAATCAGAATAATTTGAATAATAATAATAATATAATTTAATAATTTTAAATATTTATATCCCTCAATATAAATATTTAAAAAATCTTTTGTAGGATTACAAAAGATTTTTTAAATATTTATATTGAGGGATCAGTAGGATTTATAGGTTCAATTAGGAATTCCACAGAGCCGAACCCTCTGATATGAAAATATCTGGAGTCGGTGAATTATTTTCCCATCTGGTCTCTGGTAGGTTGACATGTTGTTCTTGTATTGTTTTGTAATTATAATACTTATATAGTGCAATTGCATAACGTGGATTAACCAGATGATCATTTGGGAAGTGTGTGAAAGGGTTTAGTTTTTCCTGTGGGGAAAATTAAACCCGGACATTCAAATCTGGTGCGTAAACATTATATAATTAAATATAATAAAAACATATAAAAATATAATAATAACATTATATTATTAAAGCTGTTTGTCAGCGCTTCTCAGTTAGATTATAATCTAATATACCTTGAATGTTTATATTCTTCATCAATGTTTATTTCTGGAATTTTTAAATTTATCACTACGTACTTTACTTAGTATTTTTTTAGTTCATAATATCTTGTACACAATCATGTATATGAGGTTTTCTTTTTCTTCATGTTTGTATTTATAATAGCTTACTATTTTTACTTTATACTGTCACTTCAATATGTGCTTTTTAATTTTTTGTCATATTAATTTTTTTTTTCTTAACTATGTATATTTTTTCAAATTATTGCAATTCCTATGTAAAAGCTGTTAATCGGCGTTAATTCATAATAAATAAATAAATATGCATTTTCACAGAAGCCAACACATGAAAAACAATGCAAGTATTATTTATAGGTAACTTGAAAACTTAAGTACAAAATTGAAATACATACTAATAACAAGTAAACAATATTTGCATTATAATATGCGAGCCTGAGGTGTGTAAATAACCCCAGACCCTCTGAGCTTAATACCCAATAAATTATGATTATGAAAAAACTCTACTTGACAATATATCACAAATGGCACAAAGAGGAACTCCAGGGAATAGAACAAATCCACCAACCTTGTTTTTTGCTGATCTTGAAGTGTGGAGGCCTCCTTAATGTCATCCAATGAACAATTAGATGCAGTCAATGCAATCCTTGGGTGATTCATAAGTTTTTACAAGAGATTAAATTTGTCAATAAATACACAAACTCAAAGTTTCTTTTCACAATGCATGAAAATTTTCCAAAACAAACAGTGTCAGTAATTTTCTTGTTTTAGAATCTATTTTTGAAAAACAATCCATTTCAGTGTCTTTGTTAATTCCAAGGTGTGAGTAAGTACCATGCTTGTGATATATATTTATGTAAAATTTCGAACAAACAAAAAACATATTGCAATGCGTAACCATGCTCCCCGCCTTGGAAGTTCGCGGAACTTTCAAAAAACAAAGTTTAAATTAAACTTATTAAGGATAAAATCACTAAGTTGAAAAATGTTACATTACTCCTAGCCTTGACGATAATTTTGAAAGTATGGAATGTAGTTACAAGGATAATATTGAAGTGTGAGTGAATTCCTAAACTAACTAACCATCACGCCGTTTTCCCGCAGGGGTAGGTAGAGAGGACGGACCGCCAAACAACTCGATCTTGGCGCACACTCCTTGCCTCGTTCACATTCATACATCGTCTCATACATGCTCTTCTATTATTCCGACTCTTCACATGGCCCGACTCAAGTTTCTGATTCACTTGGTCGTGCCATGTCTTCCTCGGGCGTCTCCGACTTCTTCTTCCATTCAAATTTGCGTCATATATTCTCCTTACACTCCTTTCCTCGTTCATTCGCTCTACATGCCCAAACCATCTGAGCGTCCCTTTCTTAATCTTTTACTCATCAGGCTTACCAGCCTTGCATTCTTCGCGGATCTCCACATTTCTCACACGATCGTACATGGTTTTACCACACATACGCCTCAGGGATCTCATTTCTACAGCATTCAGTCTACTTTCATCCTTCCTCTGCCAGTTCCATGCCTCACTGCCATACATCAGGGTAGGTACCAGCTCTCCATTATGGACGGCTAACTTCGCTTCTTTGGACAGTTTTTTGTTGGCGCCAACGGCGTTCAGTCCTCCATTAATAGAGTTACCTGCATTTACCCTTCTTTCGATATCTCTGTCAGCCTTCCCATATCTCTATCAGCTCTTCCATCTCTTGTAAACATTCAAAAACGTCAAATGTCAATACGCTGATGGTTTTGATCTTGTTCTTAAAATACAAAGCTGCAGCTATTTCTTATACTCTAAATAACAAGTCGAAAATGAGACAAACGGTGAAGGTAAGACTGTACCCCCCCCCCCTCCCACCCCTCAAAGGAAATATACAATCATTATCATACATATCCCTCACACGTATAATGAAAATGAAACGCAATAGGCCACTTGCATGGATTTCATAACGACTTGGAAAAAATCGTGTGGATAGATTTTTTTACAGTAAGATTATGAAAATGTTACTAAAATTTTTTAGAAATGTACAGTTTTTTATTTTTAAATAAATAAATTCATTATTTAGGCTCGTGACGTCACCACATGAAAATGTCCCGTCTCCGAAAATGTTCCTATTAATTTTGTAAAATTCCACACTGATTTATTTTTTTAATATGGCATCACTTTGATTTCAGGCGAATTTTTTAATTTAACATTTGTTCACTAGATTTATTGTTTGTTCTCTGCGAACTTATCATTTGGTTTGACTTTTTGAAAGATGTAATGAAGAGAACCCCGTACATTTAATGTTGTCCGTACGTGTTTTAGAGGTATGATTGTTGTGGTGCTAATTTTAACAAAATCAAATTTTATAATATTCTTATTATTATTATAATTTACAAGTACAAGTATATTACATTGGATTTAGTAATATAGACGTTGTACATTATAATGATTTATGAACAATGAGATAGATCGAGGAAAAAAATATTTATGAGATGTAAAATTTTTGGTGTACCTCGTTATTCTCCTGTGCCCTTTCTTCTGGAAAACGGTATTTTTTAAAATGATTTTCGGCTATGTAATTATCGTTTTTTCGTACCTATAAAGTCATGTCCCGTCTTTCCGGTTTATAAAAAATGGTCTGATTTTTGGGATTGAAATTTTCAAAAAATCGCCAGGGTTACAAAAATACGATTAAAAAAAAATAATGATACTGAATGTCTTAGAATATTTGCCTAAACCGGATTTTTTTAAAAATTTGATGCAAGTGGCATATTCCCATCACAAAAAAGTAGTACTTTTGAGGAAACAGTCGCACGTGTTTTGGGTGTCTCGTAATTATATAATGTGTAAGAAAGAGCTACGGCTTTATATCGATAAGGAACTTGTTTATTGCCGCCACGGTACCATAACCGTGAATCGTCAACGTCAATGAAAAAAGTAAATGTTGAAGGAGTTAAACATCTTGTCATTTAAACAAATTATTTACTTCAATACTATATTTTTGTTGTTTGTTTTTGGGGTGTTATGCCGTGTTACGCTACCTCCTCCTTTAGCCAACGTTTCGGACAGCGTTACAGTGTCCATCATCAGGGCAGATGTGTAAATGTTAGTGGTAAAATGTGTGCTTAAGTATTTCGAAGCAACACCGTGTTGCCAGCTCCACTCCACTGCGAGCTGGAATTACAGCGTACTTGAAGATGGTTTTCTGCATTTAGCTTTGGTGTAGCCGTCAATTACCGGATACCAAGAACTATTGAGCTTAGCTCCGTCGTCTCTATTAATGTTAATAGGATTTTTATGAATTTCAATTGCCTCTGCAATTAGGCGTGCTCTATAAGTTTTGGGTCTTCCCAGGACTTCAGGAACAAATCCAAAGTAATGACCGGTTTCAATTAAATGCTCGGCGATTGCCGATTTGTCAGGGTGGCCAAGTTTACACGCTCGAAAGTGTTCCGATATCCTTTTGTACACTGGACACTGTAACGCTGTCCGAAACGTTGGCTAAAGGAGGAGGTAGCGTAACACGGCATAACACCCCAAAAACAAACAACAAAAATACTTTTGGCCGTGAAAATTTAAAATCATATCCAATACTATATTGTTATTCTACAAAATAATCAGTGGCCATACGTCTATTGAATTCCTAAGAACATTATTTGATAAACAACAAAGCAAACATACACATGAAACGAGGAAAAGAAATGAACTAAGACTCCCCTTCAGAAAAAAAACACAGAGTCAAAAGCCGTTGATGTACGGAGCATTGAAGATATTTGGAGAATTACCAGAAGAAATAAAATTGGAAGAGAGCATAAAGGCATTTAAAATTAAATTGCGAAGATATGTGATTGATTTGGTATAGATGTATTAAGGATTGTATTAGGACATAGATAACTATGTACCTATTTAAAATACCGCAATAAACAATAAACATTGAATTGTTCGAAAGTCAATGTTTTCGACTCCTGCTTTCTCGTAATGATCGTCTCCCGAAATAAATTTTATTTTCACCAACCCCTGTGCAATAGTTCCTGTTGTGTGCCGCCAAGGGCCCGATTCCCTAACTTAATAATAAATCCGCTATTTAGGACCGGCTCGGAGGGCATTTGTAAACTTTACAGGAAACTGGGGAAATATCCCGCTTTCATTTCAATGGCGCATATTTCCGATGGCATTCTTTGAGAGGATCTACACCCAATAGCTTTAAAATTTTATCATTGGAAATACCTACATAGTTATCTAATTTTTTCTCTGTATGAGACGTTGTATGAATGTAAACGAGGCAAGGAATGTGTGCCAAGACCGGGATGTTTGGCGGTCTGTCCTCTCTGCCTACCCCTGCGAGGAAACGGCGTGATGGTTAGTTGGTTATAAATATTTTGAATGAAAAACATTAAAACAAAATCAGAGTGTGCAAAAATGAAACCTTCATAAAACTAAAGTAGACAAGAGTTTTGTTAGTTTTTGAAATTTTTATTTAGATGTACGTAAATATTTTCATACATCTAGTAGGAAAATATAAAAAAATACAATTTCCGAAGTACAGTAACATTTATAAATAAATTTAAAAAATAATATTAAATTAAAAAGATAACTAGACAAAAATACATTATATAAGAATAACTTTGGTAAGTAATCAAAAAATATTTTTTACATATAATGCACATATCCTGCGAAAAGTGCTGAGACTTGAGGCTTCCTTTACTGCATTTGGCAGACTGTTTTATAGTTTTTGCCCTTTATAAAACGCGCCATTTTGTGTGCACGAATGTTTGAAAGAGTGGGAAAGTTGCGAAGCACCGCACAAAGAGGAGACTGATTGTACATTATACCATCTCATTCTCTCGCAGGCTAAATCCTACAGGTAGTCTCTTTTTAGTGTCGCTATTACTCGGTTCATCAAGTTTCAAATCACAACGGTGCTAAAGAAGTTTTCACCTGAAAAAGTTTTAAAATGGCTCACCTTATATTTTTTCGAACTTACTGATAACGAAACAACATATAAAACACATACTTTACATGTTTTATTAGAAAAATTTATTATGTTTCATTTTTTTTTTTCAAAATGCGGGCGGAAACTTTGGCTTAATAAATTTAATTTAAATTTAATTATTTTGTGGTTAACTTTCAGATTTAAAGCTTGGTGTTTTCTCTTTCTAACATCGTTAATATCATATTTCTCACCATGATAGTAAGGGAGACTATGAGACCTATATGAGTTGTTCCTAAAAGCGAACAAATTAGCCTCAGGGTTTAAAGAGCAAATGAAGAGAGTAGACAAGATGGTACCAGTCCTCCTATTATTATTTTTCTCACGCATTTCTTGTCACTACCGCACTAAAGTTATGATTAATGATTAACGATAGCGCGCTATGAAAATACAAAACACAGACATTAATTACAGTGACAACATACGACATACATACTTACATACATACTTATTCGTCACACTATTAGTCTGGTCGGTCGTCGCCTACAGCCTACATCTAGTCATAGGTTACGGGTTCAGTAATGGACATTACGATAAAATTTCTGTATGAAACTTACGATACCAAATAAAATTACTAAAAACTTGTGATCCAAGATAAAGGAAACTGTAGGAAACTTACGATACGAGATAAAATTACTGTATGAAACTTTCGGGAGATAAAATTAATGTATGAAACTTTCGGTACGAGATAAAATTACTGTATGAAACTTTCGGGAGATAAAATTAATGTATGAAACTTTCGGTACGAGATAAAATTACTGTATGAAACTTTACTGAAACGTTTTATTTTTATTTTTTTACATTAGTTCCACACATGAGTCCCTGAGAAAAAAATCCCTCAAGGCCTATGTCATCTTTGGGGATTCTGTGTGTAGGGTATTTTAAGGGAAAGGAAGGAGAGGAAGTTTGAGGAGTGAGGTTTGAGGGGTGGGCAAGAATCTGGAGGTCAATGTGTCCAGGATTGACCAACGTTTGAATCCATCTCTCCCACTGCGGTGCAAGGAGATGAGTCGAGAGAGTTTGGTTGTCAAGGTCCATGTTAGGTCTCCCTCAACTGGTCTCTCTAGATCCGGCCCGTCGCGCAGTAGTAGGGCAAACGCATTCGCTGCCAAAACCTCACTCCATGAACCCGGAAACCCTTGCTAAGTTACCAAAAGTAGCGAATCACTTGGGGTGACCCACGGTAGGGGTGTTGGTTATCCAATAAATGGTTCCCCGGGCGGCGGTAAAAATATATGTATGAGTATCACCTGTGTTTTTTAATGATTTAGTAGGTAGGTATACTAGGGTACAAGGGTACACAAGACACTATCCAAGGCCGAAAAAAAATGGAAGGGGGCGTTGGCAATTCATTTTAGCTGTCTGAAAAAATATTTCAGATGGAATGTCGCAAGCACCCACAATAACGACCAAATTAAAGTAAGTTTTTAGAAATAATTAAACTCGATGAAACGACAAATAGCGACACTAAAAAGAGACAAATAGATACACTTAGATGATTTAGCCCGCGAGAGAATGTGATAGTATAATCGGTCTCCTATTTGTGCGGTGCTTTGTAGTCTCCGCACTCTTCTCTACTTTAGTTTTCTTAAGGTTAAACATAATGTACGTTATAATCTACGCATTTACAAATAGGAATCTGGGAGTCAATGTGTCCAGTAGTGGCGGATGTATGAATCCATCCCTCCCGCTGCGGTGCAAACAATGGGTCGAGAGAGTCTGGCTGGAGAGGTCTAAGTTAGGTCTCCCTCAGCCTGTCTCTCCGAATCCGGCCCACCACGATGGTGGGCAGATGCATTCGCCTCCAAGACCCACACGAATCTCTCCCTATGAACCCGGGCACCCCTGCTAAGTCACCGAAAGTCGGCGAAACTGTTAAAAGAACTTTTCGCGTTATTTTATTCACATTTAGTGGCTACCTGTGCGGCGTACAATGTTTTTGCAAATAAAGCACAAGGAACCTACCCGAAAACCTCGCTACTATTTTGTGGCGAAGTTTTTTTTATATCACATTTCAACTGGCAACACATTATTCTGTGTTTTGACATTAAATGTCAAGTAAACCTGTGAAGTAAACGCATTTACCTAACCTTAAAAATTGGCCTGCACACGTTTTAGATCAGAAGTTTTATAAATATTCAATAATGCCTCGAGTTAAGAAAGCAGACCCCTCTGCCCACGTCGATGACATATTAAAGTCACTTAAGAAATCTAAACCCGCAAAGGCAGCAGAGGTGCAAGTTGAACCAGAAGAAGATATAGTTGAAACAGTAGTCCATCAAGAAATTCCAAGAGGTAGACCGAAATCTGGAAATGTATGGAAAGACAAGAAAGAACGGTACGAATACGAATTTTATTATCGTTATTTGTTTTAATAGAGTTAGTTTTACTAGAAGTAGCTTAGCTTGTACTAAGAGTTTTCCGTGTTCCATTCCAACAAAATCAAATCATTTATGGTGTTTGAGTTGAGTTGACGATGATCTATTTACAATGCAATATTCCCAAATCATTTTATAAACACATATCGTTATTTGTTGTTCTGTTTTATTAATTTTTATCCATATTTACTCTCAAATGAAGATTATATTGACTTTGAAAGCCAAAAAAGGCTATTTCTATTCCCACCACCAAAATACTTAATTTATACCCAACGCATTCCTTCACCTCCCCCCAAAGATATTTAGGTAAATATCGGTTCGGACTGGCCACGCTTATTACGAATAATTTTTAGAAAAAAACTTTAGATTCGCCTTAATTACTATAAAAGGAAACTTTTTGGCTTTGGGGCGGCGGAAAATAATGCATTTTAATTTTCAATTGCATAAAACCAAAATTCACTTCGCGAACCGACATAGCGAAAATCCGCGGCCGTACCTGTCAACACTGTTGTGTTGGTATCCTTGATAAATTAACAAGAGCTAATATGACTGTAGCCGACTTCGTGGGATAAGGCGCGTAATTATGAAATTTGTCTAGTGGGCTTGTTTGTGTAACATGGTTTGTGATACAAAAGAAATTGCCCCTTTATAACGCCTACTTGCGTCAAGGCAAGAAAAACATCCCAGTTTTCAAGTAGTTTAGCGGCTATGCTAGGTTTGTGTAACATGGTTTGTGATTCTGGCGTACAATCTCACAAGACGAAAGCTAATTTTAATTTTACGTATCAAGGATACCAACATAACAGTGACAGTTACGGCCGCGGATTTTCGCTGTGCGGTTCGCGAAGTGAATTTTGGTTTTATGCAATTGAAAATTAAAATGCATTATTTTCCGCCGCCCCAAAACCAAAAAGTTTCCTTTTATAGTAATTAAGGCGAATCTAAAGTTTTTTTCTAAAAATTATTCGTAATAAGCGTGGCCAGTCCGAACCGATAATTACCGATATTTATATACAAATAATGATTGGTTGTTCTGACTGCTGTTGTTCATTTACATATTAAATTCATAAATTATTGCGAATTAATTCCTAAATAATCGACTTTGAATAAGTTATGGATGATTTTCTAACCGAGGAAATTGACAAATCATCCTAGGTAAATAATCCATAAGCAGCCACATGCCGCTACACTTTTAATAGGCGTAGATTTTGAAAAGTAAACTACTTTTAAACTTAGTTACCAAAAGAAACATCGGTTTCAGTCAAGATAGACGGAAAAATATGCATTAAAATTAAATGGTAAATATCGGTTCGGACTGGCCACGCTTATTACGAATAATTTTTAGAAAAAAACTTTAGATTCGCCTTAATTACTATAAAAGGAAACTTTTTGGCTTTGGGGCGGCGGAAAATAATGCATTTTAATTTTCAATTGCATAAAACCAAAATTCGCTTCGCGACTGACACAGCGAAAATCCGCGGCCGTACATGTCACTGTGATGTTGGTATCCTTGATAAATTAACAAGAGCTAATACGACTGTAGCCGACTTCGTGGGATAAGGCGCGTAATTATGAAATTTGTCTAGCGGGCTTGTTTGTGTAACATGGTTTGTGATACAAAAGAATCTGCCCCTTTATAACGCCTACTCGCGTCAACGCAAGAAAAACATCCCAGTTTTCAATTAGTTCAGCGGCTACGCTAGGTTTGTGTTGTGATTTGTGATTCGCGGTATTTCATGTAGGTATCCCATGAAGTCGGCTACAGTCCATAACAGTGACAGCTACGGCCGCGGATTTTCGCTGCGTCGGTTCGCGAAGTGAATTTTGGTTTTATGCAATTGAAAATTAAAATGCATTATTTTCCGCCGCCCCAAAGCCAAAAAGTTTCCTTTTATAGTAATTAAGGCGAATCTAAAGTTTTTTTCTAAAAATTATTCGTAATAAGCGTGGCCAGTCCGAACCGATAATTACCAATTAAATTTTCATTCAAACAAAGTAAAAAATTTCCCATATAAAACATCTCCATTCCTGGCATTTTATATTGTAGTATGGATTTGACATTTGAGAAGTTTTGTTATGTAAATACGCATGAATTACTTAGTTTACCTAAACTAAGTACCTAATAACCTATTTTGTTTACGTAAATAAGTAGTTGTTTCTTGTAGTAATTGTTGAAATGAAGTGTGATTTTCATAATCTGTGCTTAAAAATGTGGCAGCTTATGGATTATTTAATCCAATGTTTTACAGTATACTCTCGAAGATTCAAAAAAATGTAATGAACTATTAATAAAAGTCTCAAGTGCTTTGCAAAAAAATTAAAATGAAATCTTCTTGAAACATTACTGGACCTCATTGCTTTAACAGAAGAGCACTTAAGCCTCGATGACACACGGCTAGTTTACAAGCTACTATCTACTAAGTTTAAAAGCGGGAAAATCGGCGAGTGAGATTGTCATGATGACACACAAAACTGTCTACTCGCTCAGAAGCGTAGGAAACTGAGGTCGCTTTTAGTGCCAGTAACAAGAATAACGACGCCTGCGTGAACTAATTCTTCAGATTTTTGACAGTCGAAATCAGCTGTTTATCGGAAGCCATGTTGGAAACGTAAATAAACCAATCACGAGCAAGCGGAGCAAGCGTGTAGGCGAGTAAAGTTGACGACCTTTCAACTTTTTTTCGTAGATTGTCAACAATCTGCTAGTTGCTGCTAGTTAGCAAGTGACACGATGACACTGGGCGAGTTTACTAACAGATGGTGAATTTCCCAGATAGTAGCTAGTAAACTAGCCGTGTGTCATCGAGGCTTTAAGTTGAAGTTATACGTGAAATCCTATTTAGATACTATTTTGATTAATCTTTACGACGAATCGGCTTACAATAAGAACATCAAAAAATTTGCTACGGATAAATCAAAGCTTTTCTATGTATTGGAATTACAATAAAATTATTATTTACGCAACAAAAAATATAAGCGCAAACCACCAAAAAAAAATTTTTTTCATGACTTTACTATGAAGTAATAATACAAGAAACAATTTTTAAAAAATACCGTTTTATGGCTAAGACTATATTTGAGGTTTTCCATGTTCTAACTTTTTTTTGTTCTTATAAAATTATGCACAAAATAATTAACTGTAATTATACTTTTTCGCTGACTTGCCTCGTGCAAATAAGACACTCGATTTAAAAATTTTGCAGGCATGAGATTCGAAATATTTCTAGCGTTTATATTCCTCTTAAATGTAAATAGTGTTGCCGCACTGTACGATAAATCCGTTATTTATTTTATTATATTTGATATCAATCTTTAAGACGCCGCTATCAGAATTTCTACCGATTTCTACTTAAACATTTGTTTTTAAGCTGTTAAAAAAATACATGTTATTTTTTAAGATTATATCTATGCCGAAACGCAAATTATATGAAATTCCCTCCATAGAAAAAAAATCGCAAATTATGCTCTGAAAATTATTATAAACACGTTTGTTTCAGTTATTTTACAAGTTATATGTATGAAAAAATTCACAGTGTTTCTTTAAATGCTGTTTTAGATAACCCCCAAGAGATTTTTGCTCAATTTTAAAAGTCATGTTTTATTAAACATTTTCACAATTTTCGGATCAATTTTATCGTTTTAAATATTAGCGCGCTCTCTCCAACATTCGTAATTACATATCTCTCCATCTTCTTCTTTTTGAGCGGGGATACGGCGCCTTAATCTATTTCCTAATCAATAATTTATTTTAGGTTCAACACAATCAAGAAGACAAAAGGCGTCCACAAATCCTTTGCTGAGAAGCAAGCGCTCAGAGAAACGTTGAAGAACATCAAAGAGGTTTCCAAGACGATACAGGCAGACAAACAGGCAGAGATCCTGGCCAACAAGGAAAGGCGCCGGCTGAACCTGAAGAAGACGGAAGAGAACAGGCTGAAGGCGGAAATAGTCCAGGTTATCAGCAACTCTTCCAAAATCAAGAGAATGAAAAAGAAGCAGTTGAAATTCATCCAGAAACGTGATACCACAGTTGTTTCAAAGTAATTTTATGATAAAAATTATTCCAATATATTCTCTAATGTAAGTTAAGGCCAAATAAAGATTATTATTCGAAAAATTATATTTTTTGAAGTGAAAACTTCTTTAGCACTGTTGTGATTTGAAACTCGATGGAATGAAAAAGCGACACTAAAAAGAGACAAAAACATATATCTACAGGATTTAGCCTGCGAGAGAATGAGATAGAATAATCGGTCTCCTTTTTGTGTGGTGCTTCGTAGCCTCTCCACTCTTGTCTACTTTAGTTTTCTGAAGGTTTTACTTCGATCGCAAGTGGATTGCACTCTGATTTTTTTTACAGTAACTCTGCACAAGAGGCCTCTAGGAAAATAATTTCACTCAGGGTCTATGTCATCTTAGGGGATGCTGTATGGAGGGTATTTTTAAGGGAAGCAAGGAGAGGAAGTTCTGGGAAGGAAAAAGGAACGAGGGTTGGGTAGGAATCTAGGGGTCAGGATTGATGGTCGTACGAATCCATCCCTCCCGCGATGAGCTGCAGAGGTTTAAGGGTCTCCCCAAACTGTTAAAAATCGGGATTAATGGTGACCTTCTCAGATGGATCAAATCATATGTAACAAACAGAAGTCAAGCAGTTAGAGCTAAGGGTTTCTCCTCGCGTTTTTACAGTATACCTTCAGGAATCCCGCAAGGATCACATCTCGGACCTCTCTTGTTTATTTTATATATCAATGATATAGGTAAATGCTTTAAAAATTCCAAATTCCAAATTTTTGCTGATGACACTAAGATTTACAAAAAAATCACTAATATTAATGACAGCCTAGAATTGCAAGATGATATCAATAGGCTTGGAATATATTGTGCTAACAACCAACTGTTCCTTAATGTGGAAAAATGTAACACAATATCATTCACCAAAAGCATAAACCCTCTAATATTCCCGTACAAAATCAATGACGTAGAGATAAAAAGATGTTGTGAAGTGAGGGACTTAGGAATAATAATGGACTCCGGAATGTCTTTCCGAACACATATAAATTCCATCTGTGACAGGGCGTACAAACTTCTAGGATTCATCATAAGAGTGACCAAACCATTTAGGTAATCAAAATACTGTACGTCTCTTTTGTTCGCTCAATATTAGAATTCGGATCAGTCATATGGAATCCCCAATACAAAGTAAATATTGAAAGGTTAGAAAGAATTCAAAAAAAGATATTGAAACACCTAGACTTTAAATCCTTTCGAACTTCAGAAAACCTAAAAGACTCATTAACATTCCATAATTTATCAACTTTAGAAGATAGAAGAAATATATCCGACCAAAAATTTTTATTCAAAATCATTAACAACGTTGTTGACAACAACTATCTTCTAGAACACATTAATTTCCACTGTCCAATAAGAAACACAAGGTCAAACCAACTATTCCACATCCCACACTCAAAAACAAATTACACACAACATTCATTTCTCCGAAGGACGTGCACAAAATACAATGATATCTTTTACGACGCTGATATTTTCCATTTGTCCTCAGGCCAATTTATTAAATCCATAATAGAAAAAATTAAAACAAATTGTTAATTACGAACTCTCCACCCCTGCTGCATGTTATTTTTTTCATTCTCATTATGTTGGTTTTCCTTCTTTTTATTATAATAATAATATTTGGATGATTTATATATCCCATATGCTTTAATTTGTGTGTGTGTTTTTTTCTTTCATTTCTGTTGTATATATATATATTTTTCTTTTTTTTCTACCACTTTATGTTTTCTTTAATGTTTTAATCCATGTTTATATATTATAAATTGTAGCGGAAACTTCGCTGGTTAATGCAATCATGTAATATGTTACTTTCTTATAAAATATGTATAACTGTTTGTTTCCTAAATAAACTAAAATAAAATAAAATAAAATAAATAAAAAAACTGGCCTCTCCTGA
Organism: Limnephilus rhombicus; assembly: GCA_929108145.2. Lineage (NCBI taxonomy): Eukaryota > Metazoa > Arthropoda > Insecta > Trichoptera > Limnephilidae > Limnephilus > Limnephilus rhombicus. The sequence goes on from OV815291.1 coordinate 12,636,312, forward strand.
TCCGGTCCGCCACGCAGCGGGCGATCGATGATGGGAAGGCGTATCCGCCGCCAAGACCTGAATACACCTCACCCTGCTAAGTCACCAAATGTATTGAAATATTTGGGGTGACCTACGGCAGAGGTGTTGGTTATCCAATAAATGGTTAACCGGGGCGGCGAAAGACCGTGCCCGCCTCTCAAATTGAATTATTGGCGCCGTGTTCATATTTACATGTTGGTTAGTTAGGTCGTCGTTCTGTGGGTCGGTAAGGAATCGACATACTCCGAGTACTAAATTAAGGTAAAGGTTTGAGAAAACTGAGGTGCAGTTCATTCTGAACCTTTTCTGTTTATGGTATTTTAGCACTCGGTTCACGTTGATTCCTTACTGACCCATGGAATGAAGGCCTTTCTAGAAGCAGTACAATTTTTCTTATTCACTAAAAACATTGTAATAGAATTCTGCAAATAAAGAAATGAATCAGTGTCAATATTGTTTTGTGAAGCAGGTAATTTGTCTACGCAGACATGCATGGTTCCAGGACAACTCAACAAAGTGGCATTCAAACACCCCTTTGGAAAGTAATTAAAAGTTATAATATTTTTAAAAATAGCCGGGGAGAGTACGATTTCCGTGGCCCCGCGATGTGACCATGTTTTCTGGTAGAACATCCCAAAATAAGACGCGGATGAAGAATAAAATTTTTTGATATCTCGCTTAGTTTTCGAGATATCGATACTCAAAAGTTTTTAATTCTATGTAGACTAATACCATAGATTGCGCTCTAATACATTTTGGTTAGGGTAGGTTAGGTTAGGGTAAAAACAGTACTTTTTATAAAATTAATCAATTTGAATCTGAAACTTTAAGTATCGATATCTTGAAAACTAAACGAGATATCGAAAAATTTTATTCTTCATTTTCGTATTATTTTGGGATGTTCTACCTGAATACATGGTCAAATCGCAGGGTCAAGGAAATCGTACTCGTCTCAAAGAGCCCATAACCTAACCTAACCTATTTGACCAAATTTTTTTTATCACATTTCAAAGGAGGTGTTGAAGTTGTATGTTGTTGAGTTGTCCAGTCAAAATTGGGGTATATTGTAACGGATAGTTTATCGGGGAAATAGAAGAGGAGTGTTTAGCTACAGCGATCTTCGTTTTTTATTTTCCCTTTTACTCCCTTTAGCCTGCGTTATGGAATGTTGATTGCAGAGAGCGAGGGGAGTTCATATATACGTAGAACCTTGATACCTATCCCGCTCCACTCCCTGCCACGAGCGAGCACCCTCTCGCACAGCCGACCAATCAGAATCCGAGGACTCTTTTTGATCGGATATGTGCTCATTTTATATTGTGCTAGTTTGAGGCTGTTATGTTTAAGTTATATTACGGGAGTTCGGCCTACAATATTTCCAAATAAATGATACTGCAAGATAGGCCGAACTCCACATTGCATAATTAGCTCATAGGAAATAATATAAGTTTAGCGATAAGTGACATATCGACATACCGAGCGGTCAGTGGTTGATTGGGCATTGCGTTTGGGTTCCACTCAGACATTCCACGTTCGATTCCTCGGCAGGCTAAGTCCTCCATCACGACTCAAGAAACATTTTCAGCTTACTGTGGTGGTAGTAGATTAAAAAAAAATGACGGGTTATTCGTAACCTGGGAATGTTTCTCTTTCTTTAACCTTTCCCTTACTGTGCTAAAAAAATACGCGCGCTCCGGTGCTGTGTATTCAATTCACGTGTTAAAATCATCGATTTTATGTCGGAAATATATGAACAGTCATAGCTAATCGCTTTTGTTTTTCGTAATTTGTGTTACAAGTGATAATAATTGTAATTTAATTGCTGAAAACATGAAAAAACCATCGTCCGTTGCTCAAAAAACGGGCGAGGAGACCATCTCAAAGGATTGCCCGCGAACGACTGAGGCGCTGGGCGCTGGGCTGCTACCCAATACATATATACAGCTATGTATATCGACGGTCGAAACACAACACGGCGGTCTCTGTTTCTCGTGTTCCCGTATAGCAAAGTAGAGCAAGACGTCACATAGCGTGTCATCTCCCCCCGCACACTCTTCGCGTATCACGCTCCACACTGGCACACGGTTGATTGTATTTGTGGTTTATTCCCGATATTTGACAAAATATCTCTGATTTTGAATTAAATTTGCTAATTATTTAAAATATTATTTTTTAATTCAGTGTGTAAATGTATAACGGAGGAATACATAAAATCTGAACCCAGAATTCATTATATTTATAGAGATATAAAAGTTATTAGAAGCAATGTGTAGTATTTACGCATTACAGATCAGGAAAGGTTAAAAAAATAAATAAATTTAAAATCCCCTGAACATTGTTGGGCCGAAGACCCCCTAACATTTTTGATATCTTTATGTTTTTCTTTAATAAAAATGCTGAAAAGGGGTACGGAGAAAAGAGTAGTCTCAAATATCATGACCTCTGCTACGTTAATGGTAATAGAGGTTACAACCTGCGAAACATTAGTTTATTACAAAACCGGGTTGCACCAAACCCTCCACTACGCCGGAATAAGGAGTGTGGGCTTTGTGGCAATAGATGGAGGTGCGCCACCATTTCCAAGGCACTCCAGTACGGGTCACCAACAACTATCCTCCTTCAGCCAGCCTGACCGCCCCTCAACGAAACTTGACTTAGCTTTCCCTGGACTCCCCTCTGAGTACACGACCCTAACAGTTCACAGAAAGCAATATCAAGCACCCACTTGATGAGCAAGCCCTTCGTACTGGATACAGCGGCTACTACGGACTGACCGGTGCCCTTTATTACAGATTGTGTGAGTGACGAGACGTCGCTTATACCCATAGTCTCACTGGCTCCAGATGGGAGCCGTTGGGACTCTTGTCTGGTATCATCATTGGACGACATTATCACAAATGCGAGTCATTGTGCCTATTTGTGGATAAGCACTTGCACACCTGGCAGCACAAGTAGCAAGAAACAGCATCTAAAAAGATACACAATGGGCATCATTGTTTGTAAATGAAACAGATATTGTGGGCAATGGGCATCATTGTTTGTAAATGAAACAGATATTGTGGGCAATGGGCATCATTGTTTGTAAATGAAACAGATATTGTGGGCAATGGGCATCATTGTTTGTAAATGAAACAGATATTGTGGGCAATGGGCATCACTGTTAGTAAATGAAACAGATATTGTAGGCAATGGGCATCATTGTTTGTAAATGAAACAGATATTGTGGGCAATGGGCATCATTGTTTGTAAATGAAACAGATATTGTGGGCAATGGGCATCATTGTTTGTAAATGAAACAGATATTATGTGCAATGGGCATTATTTTTTGTAAATGAAACATATATTGTGGGCAATGGGCGTTATTTTTGTAAATGAAACAGATATTGCGGGCAATGGGCATTGTTTGTAAATGAAACAGATTTTGTGGGCAATGGGCATTATTGTTTATAAATGAAACAGATATTGTGGGCAATGGGCATTATTTTTGTAAATTAAACAGATTTTGTGGGCAATGGGCGTTATTGTTTGTAAATGAAACAGATATTTTATTTTGTACAATAATTGTATTTCTTTTAATTGTAACATAGGAAAGAAATAATAAAAAACATCATAACCTAAATCCTAAACACACCTATGTCTTACTGAGTGTCTCTTCCATAAACTGTCATATTCTAATTACTGAACATATATAAAACTCTATTTATAAATAACACTGTTGAAAAGAAATAAAAATACAAACACTACACACCGGATGCTATATTATTTGCTCTATTTTATACAATAATTACTCACCGTATCATTATGTTTGTTAGTATTTAACACTACAGTAAAATGTATGGTTAGGTTGTTAAAATAACTTCACATAATTACACCATAAATTGTTTTTAATCTAGACCATATCGTTTACTTGTATGAACAGTACAATTTTGAACCATCATCTTCAAATGAATAAATATTATACAATGATTTTTAATATTGTTAATTTTTTTCAACGGTTTTAAATTTTAACCCATTTCAACACAGCTCTCGATGTAATATCAATCGTTCAGTTGATTAGTCAGACATCTCCAAATACTAGGTTTTGAGATAATGAGGAAAGCTATACTCAAATGCCCACCATAAATCAAATATTATTTACAAAATGAATTAAGTTCTTTGTTTAAAAACACTTTATTTTAATTTATATTCGTCGACTGGTTTCAGTTGTACTCAACCTTCTTCAGAATAATAAACATATAAGCTTTATATCGTTACATAGTATATAAGTCGCTCAAAATGTATGTGCGCGTTAATCTTTTAAACTATGCAACGGATTTTCATACGGTTTTCACCAATAGATAGAGTGATTGAAGTGGAATGTTTATATGTACAAAACATGTAAATTATACTAGAGAAAAGTTGAGAAATTCTAAGAAAACATATTTTTGTTCGATTTAAAACGGCTGGTGGGCCGTACTATAGTCACTTTTGAAATTCGTTCTACGGAAGAAATTGGAAAATAGTTGTCCTAGAGTAAGTAGGTATTTGATTTTCCCTTTTCAAATATACAGTGTTGCATTGCAAGCATTGTATAATTAGTGGCGAGTTAATTAGTTTATATGTATAATACATGCTTATTATAGTAGAGAAAAGCCGATAAATTCAAATATTCAATTCAGGCAGCGGGTGGTGTGGATTTTATAAAGATTGGGTAATGGCATTGTGTTTCGTTAGCCACAGCAACGTGTGGCCGGTTCTGCTAGTTATAAATAATATGTTTATTGTCCTGAAGAAGGTTGAGTACAACTGAAACCGGTCGACGAATATAAATTAAAATAAAGTGGTTTTCAACAAAGAACTTGTTTCATTTTGTATTTCAAGCCACAAAGTGTTCACTTTCTTCGATAATCAAATATTATTTACAAAAGGGGGTTATTTTACATATTAAATGTGTTATAAAATAACACCACTCATAATGGTCTGTTAAATTAGTATGACAATATGAAATATCCCACTAGTGACCGAAAAAAAAACGTCAACATTTTGTTTAATTCACCATAATTTTTTCTGCATTATTCTGATTTGGTGGTGTTAATAATAGTATTGTAAATATTTTAACATATCCCGGCTACTTTGTAGAGACGACTGAATGAATATGTTCATTGTAAGGTATTTATCCAATACAAATGTGCAAGTCGATAGAAAAATGTATTTATGCTAGAGCAGTAGAGCTTTTATTGCCTTAATATAGATCTTCGATTGAATATTTGTGTTCTGTGGTGTGGAGGGATATTTCTCCGTTCACATGTCATGTATTATAATCAACTTTGAAAATGCTAAAGGTCGTCCAAAGCATAAACCTTAAAGGCCCTGGACAGAGTGACATTAGTGAGTTTGTGTACGGATGACATTGATGCCATATCTTGGGTGAGGGGAAATCGCCTGGCAGCCTGAATGACAAACTTTTGAAATTATATCTATGCAAAGTGGTATAAAATGAATGAATGAATGTATGAATCCATTCCTCCCACTGCGGTGCAAGGCGATGTTCCGAGGGAGTCTTGCTGGAGAGATCAAAAGGTTTCTCTCAACCAGTCTCTCCCGATCCAGCCTGCCGCACAGCTGGCGGACAAACCTCACCCCATGAACCCGGACACCCCTGCTAAGTTACCAAACATAGCCAAACACTTGGGGTTAACTATGGCAGAGATGTTGGTTATCCAATAATGGTTCCCGGGGTGTCAGTACCCATAGCCGCCTCCCAAATTGATTTTTGGGAGACCTTTATCTATATAAATAAAAATGAATCGCTGAAATGTATGTACGCGCATAACTTCCGAACGACTGCACCAAATTGGATAATTCTTTTTTTTTGTGTTCGTATTGTCAGAACAAGGTTTGTATTAAACTATTGGTGAGTTCTGGCATTATGAAATTTGTATAAAAAAATTGCAAAAGGTTTGAAAACTGAATGTACTGGGACTGAATGTATGAAATGCGGGAGGGGGCGGAGAAGGGGGAGGGGAACTCGGGTAGGGGGTTCGCAGGAAGGGAACCCTGGACGCGGGAGGTGAACTCGGAAGGGGAAGAGTGGAGTGGAGAGAGGGAAGGTGGAGGAGGCGGAGTGTGAATGCGAGAGGGAAGGGGATGCGGGAGAGGCGGAAGGGGAACGGGACGAATGGGAAAGGACACGCAGGGAGAAACAATTTATTTATTAAATGGCATAGCAACGCATACCGTGAACCAGCTACTAGAATATAAAAATAAGTAACAACAACATAAAACTCTTCTCAAATAGGTCTGTCCAGGGACTTTTAGGTTCAAAGTAATTCTACAATTTATAAAAACGCTTGCATGATACAGACACACTTTTCGGTGATAACCATATAATAAAATTCAATTCATACAATATTATTTATTAATCAATCAATATCCCGAATTGGCAGCACTCATAGTATATATACAAAATAAAATAATTCACGCCAATACATTTTTCAATCAAACCACAGATCACTATCTACCGAGGATGATTTTAAATTAAAATAATACTTCATGTGAACAAAGAAAGCAATATCGGAGGGAAGAGTGCATTTCTCTAGTCTTGGAAATCAATGATAGTTCAAATTTTTACTGTTCTATACCACAAAATACACTTTTGAGAAAATGTGAAATTAAAAAAATTTGATTTTATATTTTATTCCTCGTACAGTATCTTCAAATACAGTTGAATCTCACTAATCTGGCACATAGAAACTTTTGATAAGTGAGTTCTGGCATCACAACATTTGCTCAACAGAACCCCTGGTAATTTGGTGCTGTTTGAATCAGCGTGAGAGTTAGTAGGGAGTACCGAATCAATTGGAGACCTCGTACTCTTTCAAAACGATGAATTTTAATGGGTTTTAATATGCAAAATGTTGCATATTAAATTGCAAGAATGGCTGCTGCTGTAAAGAGTTGATTCTTCTGGACTATTTGTAATTTTTTTTATATATTTTGTGTGGACACAACTTGTCATACCGGAAAAGGCCATTTATGGATGCATTTTCATGGATAACTAACACCTCTGTCATAGGTCACCCAAAGTAGTTTGCTACGTTGGTGCCTGGGTTCATGGGGTGAGGTTTGTCTAGGTCTTTGGCGGCAGATTTATCCGCCCACCTACTGTGTGGCGGGCCGGATCGAAAGAGACTGGTTGAGGGAGGCTTTTTGATTACTCCAGCCGGACTCTCTCGACCCCATGGCCTTACACCGCAGTTGAAAGAATGGATTCATACATCACTCCTAGACATACTTATACACAGATTCCTATACAACCGTCATACCTTTTTCCTTCCCAGAACTTCCTCTCCTTAAAAAGACCCTCCACACAGCATCCCCTAAAATGATATGGATCCTGAGTAAAATTATTTTCTATGGTATGGAACTAAGGCAAAAAAAAGTAATCCATTCCTTTCAGCCGGTATTTAGTGCCAGATTAGCGAGATTTAGCTGTACATTGGTAAGAAATAAATTTGATGCTTTAATCTCCATTAAACTTTTTCAAAAAATAACTGATCCGATGTGTCTAAACTGGTCGATTGCTTTCGAGGAATGTTAAATGAGCTCCAAAATTTCCAATCAACTTTAAACAACACGACAATGACGTAAAAACAAACGTTAGAATATAACCATCACACGGCGTAATTGACGAAACATCAGTAGTTGTTTTTATTTTTTATTTTAGCGGAACGGGAATGACATTTTAAAAATATAACATCATGTACCGTGCTCACAACAAAATATTTATTTTCAAATGCAAATTTCCAAAAGCATTCTACCATCGTAATTTATAAGAGTAACCTACGTTTATTTTAGTTGACGATTTATACAAAATTAAATAGTTCTTAATATTTAAAATGATTTTGATCATTATTTGAGGCTCGTAATTACTATATTTACATTAACCTAAATAAACCCATCATAAAAAGAAAAAAACATACCGAAATAAGGGCTTATATTTCATTACTAAAGGATTGACTTCAATGGCATTTTTAGAAAAATTTCACGAAAACCGCGCTTGAAACGAATATATTTTTGTGCCAACCCTGTTTTGAGTCTATGATGACATTTATAAAAGAAATGCCTGGGTTTAAATTGTAATAATTTCATTATGTAACAATTTTTTGTTTGTTTTATGGTGCTGGTTGCCTGAACGATTTTTAAAATCTTTTACAAGTACATAATAATTTCTGTACCCGAGAAGCATACGGACGCAAGTCCAAAGAGGTAAATGTTCAGGAGTGCCAAAAAACTATTTTTTCTGTAACTATGGTCTCATAACTTCTTCGGATATTCACGCAGATAGATAACAAAAAAAAGTAATTAACGCTGACTTGAGTCAAACAAAAACACGGACTTGAGTCCTTCTGCTTCAAAACGCAATGGAATATTTTGTTACGACATGTGGTTGTATTATGAAAGGATCAATGTTTGAAAATTGTTTACTTCCATAGAAAGCATAGTAATGTTAGAGGCAGATGGATGCAAACGGATTTGAGTCATAATACTCAAAATGCAACTAAATCATAAAGATGTAAGTCCATGTACATATTTCTGCTTCTAAGATAGTTGTTGCATCAAAAGTAGTTGCATCCGTACATTTTTGAAAATTCTATTTTCTTCATGATAGGACCTGTATCTTTCTGCCACTGATAAACTTCAAGTCTGCATCAAAAACTCATTTCTTCAAATTTTGGACTTGCATCCGTATGCTTGTCGAGTGCAAATTTGTATCTACCTTTTAAAGTAGATACAAAAATATGCATTATTGGCCCATGTTTTCACACTGAATCAAAAGTTTTAAATGTTTATTTTTATCAAAACATACCATTGCAGTCTATCCTTTTTTCATAGCCCTAATGTGTTTTATAATGCACTTTATTATGCATTCGGAATTAAAAACTATTACTTCATATAAAGACGAGGGTCATTCGATTACATATTTAAATTGGTTAATATCGGTGCACTATAAAATTGAGTATGCAATATCATTTATTTTGCTAGTACAATACACAAAACATCTTGCAAGGAAAACACAATATGTGAGCGAGTCACACCGAGATTATTAATCAAACGCTTATTTAAAACGAGCGCAACTTTTAACAACCCTCACGCGCCACATTGATCGTCCAGTTGATTAGTCAGACATCTCCAAATACTAAGTTTTGAGATAATGGAGGAAAGCAGTATTTTAATGCTCATCATAAATCAAATATTATTTACACATGTCTATGTTTTACATATTAAATATGCTATAAAATAACACCGGAAGGCATAACGGTTCCTTACATTAATATAACATTTTGAAATATCCTACTAGTGACCCAGAAAACATCAACGTTTTGTTTAATTCACTATAGTTTTTTTGTGTATTATAATTGATTTGGTGGTGTTTATGAGTAATCTAAGTATTTTTCCAGATATAGGGTACACATTTACATATTGGACATATCTGACTAATCAACTGGACATATCAAATAATGTTGGAGATGCAAAGTGACTGATATGCAATTAGGTAAATTATGCAGGAGATTTGATTAAAGTTTTAAAATAAAAAAAAATTCCCTCACAGCCTACGTCGTCTTTGCTGTGTCGAGGGTCTTTTTAGGGAAAGGAAGTTCTGGGAAGGAAAAAGGTACGACGGGTGGGTAGGAATCTGGGAGTCAATGTGTCCAGGAGTGGTGGACGTATGAATCCATCCCTCCCACTGCGGTGCAAGGTGAGAAGAGACCGGCTGGAGAGGTCTAGGTTAGGTCTCCCTCGACTAATCTCTCCCGATCTGGCCCGCCACGCCCAGATATTGAAAAACTCACCCCATGAACCCGAGCACCCTTGCTAAGTCATTAAACGTAGCGAACCACTTGGGGGTGACCTATGGCAGGGGTGTTGGTAATCCAATAAATACTTCCTGGGGCGTTGGTACCCAAACCCGCCTTCCAAATTTAAAAATGTATATGAAAGACAACCATTTAAAATTGAAACCCTGCTTGAAATGGTTTTAGACTTGTTGAGTGATCAGACCTGATGATTTGTATCTTTCGAAACATAAAAACAGTTTGTTTCCATTGAAAATCTAGAATGAAAAAGGGTTGTTAGATTCCACATATACAAACAATGGGGTATTTCCACGTGTTTTTTTTATTGCTTAAAAAAATTAAGCAAAAAATTACGATGATTACAGCATTTTTATTTTATTTTTATGTTGACGAATAAATTTTCTACAGCGAGTTAAAGTTTCCCATTTTGGAATTACCGCTAAAAGGATATTTTGGGGCGTGGCTATCGTGTGACGTCATGAGTGGGGACGCTCACTGACAGTGTTTATTTATGCTAGTTCAGCTTAGCGACACTTGTGACGTCACAAACCCATTCCCCAACCATGGGCCGTTTTGATTTGGTCAGTTTTAGATCGTTTTTAAAATCAATAATATTGATTGAAAACATAAAATTCAAACATTTTTAGTAGGATTATTAAAATCAGAAAAATAATCTTTAAATATTCCGTACATTTTCCACAGAATTCCTCGTTTGTGGAAATACCCCATTCAGACAGTACATTTTTGACAAATATGTAGACCCATATTCTACTTCTAAAAACATTGATCAGTCCTACATGATTAATAAAATTACAATTCAGTCACTTAACCCTTCCAACGCCGAAATGATAAAAAAAAATGGAACATAATAATTTTCCATTTATAAACTAAATAACTATTCTGAAAACAGAAATGGACAGATTCTCAAACGGAGCCACCGCAGCTCGAAATCAACAATGCAATTACTTAATTATGTACAATTTTGTGTGAATTCATATATTTTTCCTTCAAAATTTACAAGTTAGTTCTAACATAAAAATATTTTGAAGACATTTTACATAGATTTTTTATACACGTTTCCTCGGTAGAAATAAAGACTTTTCTCATTTAAATAAAGACAGGCACACGCAATTTACGATTTTGGCCGTTGGAGACAGACATATAACTTTAATATGATTTATTTTTAATTATTAACCCTTTTAAATTTATGTTGCGTTGTTTGAAATTCTCGTCGCGTTCGATGACCGTAATCTTCATCAGCGCCAAGTTATATTTTTGAGATTTGTATGTTCTATTTAAAAGCTATTTCTCGGTCCGTTTCAGCGTTGGATGAAATCATGATCGCCAGTCAAGCATAACAGTCACGTTGTACACACCGAGAATCAGTCCTTAACGGTCATTAAATCTGACAAGAATTTGAAACAACAAAATCTCAGAACTTTGATGTATTCAATTAACCCCTCAGGCTTCGACCATATTCTGTTAGAAGGTCAGAATATTTACATACTGTTTTTTAAAAGGTGATGAATTAAGCATTTAAATTTTATTATTATAAGAAACCACATAATTTTTTTAATATAATTTTATTTAATGCAAACTTTAAAAAGTTTTAAAATGGCACACCTTACGTTTTTTCCAACTAAAGTTACTGGTAATGAAAAAAGACAAACACACATATTTTATTACACAAATGTATTATTATATGTATCACCTAACTTTTTCGTCGTTTCTTGTAAAAATAATTTTTTAAAAATTCACAAAGTTTCATAATTTTTTTCTCAAATAATTGCAGTTGGAAAAGTTTGGTTTCATAAAGGTGTACATTTTAATTCTTTTGTTGTTAACTTTTAGATTTGGATACATAGCATTGTGTTTTCTCTTTCCAATGCCTTTTAGATCATATTTTTCACTACGCTAGTAAGAAAGATACAACGATTTCTATCAGACCTATATGAGTTGTTCCGAAAAGCTTACAAATTAGACTGAGGGGTTAAGGAAAATGAAATAGGAAACATTGCAAACCAAAAAAAATATCTATCAAAATACAGTAGAATCGATTTAAAGAGATTCTTGCTTGTGTAGTGGTGCATTGTACGTTGTACGGTAGGACTTCTGCGGTTTAAGAGGGGACTGCGGAACTATTTTGAACCAATTTCGGTGTGTACAAGTACATTAAACGAGCACTGATTTGCCTGTACAACTCCTAATTTTAAAATGAATTTATCTAAATGAAAAATGAATGAAAGTCCTAAAGGGTTAACAAAAAAAAATTATTCACATTGTTTTAATATATTGGTATTAAAAAATGATATTTAATAACATGTACACATTAATATAAATAACACGATATCAGTTTGAAATCATTGATGACAATAATTGTGGTAGAAAAAAATTGTACATATAATTTTTCTAAATATTTTGTAGTGCAAGGCATAAATGATTATAAACATTACATTACATATAAGAGATTCTTTATAGATATAGTTTTAAAATACAAATTTGTGAATATGAACAAATATCCTGTTCATAAATTAAAATAGATAACATACATAAAGCAGTTTGTATAAAAAGAAATATGTATGTATAAACCTTTGCAATGCAATCTATTGCATCAAGCGATAAAATTTGATACAGTTTATGTGTTTTAGTGAAACATCATGGATCACAATGACACCTGCTGATGGATCAGATATGTGACATCTGCTGATGGATCACATATATGACACCTGCTAATGGAGATCACATGTGACACCTGCTGATGGATCACATATGTGACACCTGCTGATGGATCAGATATGTGACACCTGCTTATGGATCACAAATGTGACACCCGCTGGTGGATCACGTATGTGACACCCGCTGATGGATCACATATGTGACACCCGCAGGTGGATCACATATGTGACACCCGCTGATGGTTCACATTTGTGACAGTAGCAATGACCAGGTTAACAAATACGAAATGTTTCGTCATTATGCTGGTGAGAAAATTATGAAATGAAAAAAGTTGGAATCAACCATTTGATATACAGAAAACACTTAACTCCTCAGATCTATTTCTGAACTCATCCGAAAACAAAATACTGTTTTTGAAAGGTAACGAAATATGCTTTCAAATTTTATAATTCAAAATGAACATATTATTTTTGAAATATTAAAATTTTTAATGCAAACATGAAAAAGTTATTAGGCAAAAGTATGTCAACGTTATCGTCAACTCAATTTTTTGTTGTTTCAAGTAAAAATAATTAATAAAAAATTCCCGATGGTACAATTTTTTTTTTCAAATAAAGTCGTTAACTTTGGTTTCATAATAAAAATTAAACATGTACATAAAGTGTTTTCTCTTTCTAAAACCGTTTAGATCATATTTCTAGTAACGAAGACACAATGATTTTTACGAGACCTATACGAGTTGTTCAAAGAGAACAAATTAACCTGAGGGTTTAAAAACATTAATGAAATTAAAATAGAAACAAATATTATTAACCTGATCTACACGGATTTCACATATGTGATACATGAAGTTACAAGTGCGTATATTGTGTCAAAACATGCGGTATAATGAGACAGATTGCGTTGAAAAGTTCAGAGTTATAAAGTTTAAGTTGCAAAGTGTAAAGATAAACATTTTTTTATCATTTAAAAAAACAAATACAAATTTAATATAATTACGTACTTCGATTAGGAAAAAATGTTTAGCATTACCTAAAATGGCAAGAAACCAAAATATAAAGCAGTCATCTATTGGCTTATTGGAAAAGGTGTTATTGAAAAAGATAATAAATATTTTTTATTCACAGATCAAAGCTATAGACAAAATTTATTTTAAGAAACACTTCTAATTTGTATGTTACAGCTGTGAAGATATATATTTTTTTAAAGGTCATGTTGATAATTTAATGATGGTAGAGGTAGCGCAATTAGAGTTGATCCAAACAACACAAAACTTAAGATTGTGTGTATCGGTGCAAATCGTCGCTTCAGTTGGACAAGGTTCTGTCATTTTTTTCAATGATCTTTTCAAACCGGGGCAGAAACTTGATACTGGCGCCCCCTCTCACGAAGTAAAGCCTCCATTACATTGAGCGAGTTTACAAGCTACTATCTGTGAAATTTACTATCTGTTAGTAAACTCGCTCAGTGTAATCGCAATACTTGCAAACTAGCAGATTGTTGACTATCCTAGAAAAAAGTTGAAAGGTCGTCAACTTTACTTGCTACACGCTTACTCGTGATTGGTTTATTTATGTTTTCAACATGGCGGCCAATAAACAGCTGATTTCGACTGTCAAACATCTGACAGAATTAGTTCACGCAGGCGTCGTTAGGTAGTTCACTACTGAGCGAGTGGACAGTTGTGTGTCTTCATGACAATCTCACTCTCAGATTCACCCGCTTTTAAACTTAGTAGATAGTAGCTTATAAACTCACTCAATGTAATTGAGACTTAAGCGATTGTCGCTTAGCTTGACGTTCGACTTCTCGGGTTTATTTGGCTCAGCTCGTGTAGCCCCTAGTTCTAGATGCGACGGGGATTCCCCTGGCAGAGACATCACGTATACTTTGCACGCGTTAATCGACTTAGAATGAGTTCATAAAACAACTTAGGATGTGTTCAAAAACCAAGTGGGCGTGTAAAATCAAGTGAATTGATAGAATAACATGCGCTGGATGCCAGTCGCTTTGTGAATCAAATTGTTTTTTCAATCAAACATATAAATTACGATATTGACGCCCCCTAAAACTGCCGCCCGGGGCAGGCACCCCGGTTTGCCCCTCTAGATCCGGGGCTTGTATGAAGAGATTATAAAATCAAGCTCTATTTATTTTATAAGGTTCCAACATCACTTACACTCTCCATTTTGTTTGTATCTGACAGTTAATCGAGTTACGAGGCGCATCGTAGTTTGTTTCTTTGGTTGGATAGGGTTCTAACTTCGCTTTACCATGTTCTGACGTTCCAAAGTTTGCAAAGACGACTTTTCATAATCTATTAAACAATTTTTCATTTTGAGGTTCGATCTTGTGAAAAGTATTTTAGTTTATCATATTTTAATGAAACATATTTAAATGGAACTTGGCCCTAGCTCGTAATTGCATTAGAGAAATGTAGTTAGAACCTTATGCAATGAATGTTCTAAAATGATAAATATGTTTAATTTAAATATTTTCCTTTAACCTCTAATTGTGAGAAAATAATTAGAAAATTTGAATAAAATTTTCGACCAAAAACTGTTTGTCTGCGATTTTGGCCCTTCTATGTACAGAATTTGTATGAAGAACAGGGTCAAAATCGCTTGCGCCAACATTACTCTATGAGACGCATAAAAGTTTCATTCACCTTGCAACACCAGAATATTTTTAAACGATTTTATCTGTGACTTAGAAATGTCAGATTTTGCCGCGAATTTACCCGTCACAATTTTTGTGTGTTCCTCGACTAAAACATCGTAAAACCTATTAATTTACGTAATTAATGCAAGTAATGTTGTTTAGCAAGTAAGTCAATATAATATACGATAGCTCAAAATTAATCCAAAAAACATTCAATTCAAAATTCAAAGTGGTGCTTTTTTAGTGAATTTTCGTAAAATGGCCTGGCCTTTTTGACTGGTTAAAATATGTGAAATTGGTAAATAGATTATGAGAAATCGTCTTTGCAAACTTTGACACCTCATATCTGAGAACAAGGTAAAGTGAAGAACCCTGTCAAACTGAAGTGATGAAATGTATACATTCCCGACAGTGATAAGTCGTTGCCAAAAGTAATTGAAAAACATCATTGTGTCTTGTTCACGCCTGCTTTACAAGTGTGTACAATCAAAATTAAATATTAAAAAAAAAGTGTACGGCGTACCAAACAATATTAATAGCCTAGGATCTGCGTGTGGTTGAATTCCAGAACCCGACTTCCATTGCATGTCTGACGTCACTCCTTATACGCCGCGCCACAAATAACATCTGTGTTTGTGAAATTTCAAGCAAAGTTACCGTTGTTGTAATTCGGGTTTTAGTTCAAGAATCTGCCAAAAGATGTCGCTACTTCCGTAAGCAGCTCGCATATGGACGTTTATTACCTAGGTGTAAGTACTAGGATTTATAGGCGGTTATAGTCTATATGCAATATACGAGTATATTATTACATATTATGGCGTCATTGCGTGTTTCGGTTACTTTGTCACAGTTACTTCATTTCAGTGACTAGCTGTCAGCTGTCACTGGATCACAGTGGACCGAGGATCTGGCTATTTTTGGAACCAGTTCCTACTCAAACTGGGCGAAGCCAAACTAAAAGCCGCCCGCAGGGCCTAGCAGCAAAAACCGGTGGAGCGGGTTTTTAATTGCTAGTTCTTTTTATTACATTATATCATTTTTTTCTTCTTCCGAGAATGAATAAGGTAGCTTTTCTGTTTGGTTCAACTTTAACTGCATTACCGATACATATTGAAATATTAATTGTTTGAAAATAAATGTGTGGAATATTCCAGTATTTAAAATATTGTTAGGACAGGAAAGTAAGAATGCATTTTAGTTCACAATAAAAACACCCCATGGAAGTAATGCCTAGATATTGAATCACATTGGGTTTTCAAACTATACATAAATAAAAGTTGAGAATTAATAAAACTAATATTAATACTCGTACATAATTGATAGTTAAACTGAGTTATCTTGTTTAAACTCAGTTATCCTGTTTAAACTCAGTTAAACTGAGTAATCTTGTTTAAACTCGGTTATCCTATGTAAACTCAGTTATCCTGTTTAAACACGGTTAAAGCAGGGTACTCACCTAGAGTTTAGCATGTAATGTATCTGATACTGTATCAATCTGCAAGTGGGTACGGCTCGTCCACGGTAACCGCGTATCCAGCTACGACCTCCCGGATCCGCAGTGCTCGTGACGATATCACGCCGACAACATGTCTCAAATGGTGGCTAGTGCTGCGTTCATATTCATGTACAATATCATCGAAGATTATAAAAACCCACGTCGGTTCGGGCAAAGTGAAATATACAAAAATAGAAATCGTTCTAATAATTTAATAATGGATATGAAGTCTCAAGAGATCAGTGGACATTTCAAGAACAATTGAATTTTATTCATCTGTCCATTCCACGATGAAAACGTTCGTTTGAAGCTCGCGCCTACGTACTCACTACAGAAGCGGCTGTGTCGCCGTCCACATGCATACTGCGAGCCGCCTTTGTGCTCGCAGTGATACCGCCGTCGGCGGGTCACTGCGAGCACACTGCGCTCCACGCGCGAGCGGCTCGCAGTAGACTAGTGCCTACGTACTCACTTGATACAGTATCAGATACGTTACAGGTTACACGGTTAGGTGAGTACCCTGCTTATCATGTTTAAACTCAGTTATCCTGTTTAAACTGAGTTATCTTGTTTAAACTCAGTTATCCTGTTTAAAATCTAGAATTGCTGTCAATACATTACATTAAAAATTGTACAAATTAATATATAATGTAATATAATTTTTAACCTTTTGCAAGCAATTGCAACAATGACATCAATAAATCGGCCTCTGTGGTGGAGGGGTAAGGATCTTGACTCGCAATCCGAAGGTCACGGGATCGAATCCCGGCGCGCGCAAATGATTTTAATTTGATTAATTTCACAATTAATTTAAAATAATATATAGTATATTTGCAGCACCTTCCAGAGTGGAAGATACTCTCAGTATGCCCTGGTGAAAGACCACCATTTAGAATTGAAACGTTGCTTGAAATGGCTTTAAGCGTGTTTGGTGACCAGATCTGAATAGCCAGGTATCTCCCCACCTCCTTCTTCTCCTCCCCACTACCTTCAGCCTCAGAACATACCCCAATTGGGAATGCCGTAGTCTCACTAGCCCCAGATGGGAGCAGCTGCGATTCTTCTGAGATATTTTCATATAAAAAAAATCAGTATCGATTACGAAAGGTTACTTTTCAAAAGGTTAATACGGCATATTTTTTTTATTGCGTTATTTAATAAATGAAAAAAAAAATCTTTACTAGATTGCAACTTATGATATTAAATAAGTCGTTAAACTAGTAGGCATGTACAATATAGCCAAAGATTCAATTCTTTATCGGCGTAGACCCTGAAGAGGTAAAACATTAGAGGTGGGTTTTTGTATAAGTGCCCAAACTAAGGCCAATTTTATCTTACTTTGGGTGAAATTGATCACATATTTATGAAAGACTGAAATTCTTTATTACATGTAAATAAAATCATTGAATTGGTGACATGAGTTTTTTTTCATATCAGTATAGATATGAAAATTCTACAAATTTTTTGTTCAGTGATTATGGAGGATTCATCTAGGGCAGGGGTCTCCAAACTACGGCTCGTGGGTCACATACGGCCCGCCAGTGTCATCAATCCGACCCGCGAAAAACGAATTTAGCACTTAATTGGCCCTTGGAACTTACTGGAGTAATAACCTAAGGCTGGAAAGTTTGGAGACCCCTGATCTAGGGAATTCTTTTTCATTGCTAATAAATCTTTATGGTTTTAAATACTGACCAAATAATTGTTATTGATACAAACAAAATGATTGCTTTTAAAAAAAGTCATTGGAAACGTTTTGTGAAAATTAACAAAATAGTTGTTGATTATTTCACGAGGAAATGGCCCCAATGGATGGATAATGTACTTAAGTAATGAAAATTACATATTATATATAAGGATTCAAAGTCTACATTTGTATAATCTCTTTCTCGTTAGCCAGGGTTTGGCACTGAAGTGTATTTAAAAAAAAATGACAGAAAAAAACACATTTGCGCATCTTAAAATATTAAAAAAACACATTTATTTAAAGATTCAGTAAAAAAAAAGTTGTCACAACTTTACATATACAAAGTTTAATACTATGACATAAAAAAATTGTTCATTTGAGTAAATAAATTAGCAAAGGCTATTATTTGTTCCGTTACTTAGATATGGATCATTTGATCGATAAAATATAAAGCAAGATATGATTTGATGAAAACCATTCCAAAATACAATACAGTGAAACCTTCTTAAGAAGTTTTCCAAGGGACCGGAAAAAATAAACATCTTAAGCAGGAAAACCTTGTACAGTGAAACCCTCTTAAGAAGTTTTCCAAGGGACCGGAAAAACAAACTTCTTAAGCAGGAAAACCTAATTCAGCTTAGACTGCTACAACTTAGGGCCGAGGGACCGAACAAACCAAACATCTTAAGAGAGAACTTATTAAGAGGGTTTCACTGTATGTGGTAAAAATTGGGCTGATAGTGGGCCGAGGAGCCGAAAAAACTAAACTTCTTAAGAGGGTTTCACTGTATAGTGAAACCCTCTTAAAAAGTTCACTTTAAGAAGTTTGGTTTTTCAGTCCCTTGAAGACTGAATGGTCTAATTTATTCGACTTATAATCTTTTCCCGCCCAAGAAGTTTTTTTTCCAGTCCCTTGGAAAACTTCTTAAGAGGGTTTCACTCTATACGATTCAAAAATTAAATAAGTCTTACAAATGAGAATGAAAAGACAATATAAACTATATTTATATAAACATTTGAAATGAAAATCACAGAAACATCTTGTTAGGGACTTACGAACTATGAAATAAAAATTTGCTGTTCTCACAAAGTAGATTAAATCTTAAAGTACATTCATAGAATTACATATATAATTTTAAACGTAACGTTTAATTTAAACTAAGCGAAATCATTAATTTAACTTAAGATTTGTCACCTTACAACTATCACTGGGTAGTGTCTCAACTGACGCACTCTTCGTTCTGTTTTAATCTCAAAAATATTTATTATTATTCGACCTTGCGTACTTTCTGCGTATCACATAGAAAAGATATTGTTACAATAAGTTAATGCCATTACAGAGAAGGAGACGCAGTCCGAGGATTGTTAGAGGAGACTCGGGAAATAAATATGTATCGCGAGCGAGCGGTCGGGCGCCACGACACTGGCGAGATTATCGTTCTTACAGGTTTGTCCGTGCACGGTTTAATTTGATCACACATCGAAGTTGGAGTTGCTTTTGGCCGGGGGCAGGAAGGGCTCACTCCACATCCTCCTCAGGTCGCCCTGCAAAACAAAATAAATAATTTTAATACAAAATAATTCTATTGCTAGTCCATTCCACTTGGAATGCTTTAGCTTAACCTCTAATAGGCCGGAGACAGGCGGGCGCGCGCGTATTGTGCGCATGCGCGAGAAAATAATTCGAAAAAATATCGAACAAAAAAAGTTTGTCTGCGATTTTGGCCCTTCTATGTACAGAATTTGTACAAAGAACAGGGTCAGAATCGCTTGCGCCAACATTACACCATAAGATGCGTCAAAATTTCATTCACCTTGCAACCCCAGAATATTTTTAAACGATTTTATCTGTGACATAGAAATGTCATTTTTGCCTCGAACTTTAGCTGTCAAAATTAATGCGTGTTCCTCGACTAAAACATCGTAAAACATATTAATTTGCGTAAACAATGCAAGTAATGTTGTTTTGGAACACAGTTTATTGTTCTAGGAACGTGTTTCAGTCAATAAAATATACGATAACACAAAATTAATCCACAAAACATTCAATTCAAAGTGGTGCTTTTTTAGTGAAATGGCCTGGCCTCCCAGAGGTTAAGCGTGCCTGAAGATTTCAATCATAGTCAATCATTATCATGACTTGTTGACAAGATACCACATGGCAGAACAAATAATGTTCTAGCACAGCATGACAGTAGATATATTTAATTAATCTTGATTCTAATTTGTTGGCTTTTGGTAACTCTCAAAGGTCTCATAGAAATCATTGTGTCTGCTTTACTATCATAGTGAGAAATATGATTTAAACGGTTTTAGAAAGAGAAAATACCATGCTTTATATTAAAATTTAAAAAATAACCCTAAAAGAAGTAAAATGTAGACCTCTAACCGGTCAGCAACGTAAGCAGATATATGCATTAAAAATACGATAGCAGTCAAGTACAATAAGCGTGTTTATATGTCAACGCGTGTGTCTCCATAGAAATCGTTCTAACTCCGTTATTGTTTTAGTGACATCCCTAAAATAAAAAGTGGGCGCGGTTTGTGCGCAAGCGCGTGGAAATTAAAAAAAAAAAAATGTTTGTCTGCGATTTTGATCCTTCTATGTATAGAATTTGTACGAAGGACAAGGTCAGAATCGCTTGAGCCAACAATTATCCATGATATAGGCAAATATTTCATTCACCTGGCAACCCCAGAATATTTTTAAATGATTTTATCTGTGGCATCAAAATGTCAAATTTGCCGCGATTCTTTCCGTCAAAGTCCGATGCGTGTTACTTGACGAAAACATCGTAAAACCTATCAATTTACGTAATAAACACAAGTAATCTTGTTTTGGAACATAGTTTATTGTTCTAGGAATGTGTTTCGGTCAATAAAATATACAATAGCTCAAAATTAATCCACAAAACATTAAATTCAAAATTCGAAGTGGTGCTTTGTTAGGAAATTTCTGTGATTATCCTGGCCTTTAACAGGTTAATGAAGGAAAAACAGCGCAAGTACGAGTCCTAAAACGACATGGTGTTTTCATATGACAAATGTCGACCAGGAGCTGGGAACACTAAAAGATCACTTACAAAGAAATAATAATATACGAGTAGAATACATATGAAGTAGAGGTAACAGAATGAGGGCAGTTGTTTACCTTGACATAAGCCATAGTGAGGAGTGGCAGAAGCGTGAAGGGCACCAAGTAAAGCAATGCCGGCTGGGCCGCCTTGAACACCTCCGAACTGACGGTGGCCGTCAGCAGGCCCAGGAAGTAGCCCAGCAAGGAGCAGTGGAAGTAGGTTAGACGGGAACCCTGGACAAATAATATATCACCAATACAACAATCTGAATCACCACCACCGCCGACAATTGCAGATCGCTGGTATAGAGAGTAATTAGGAAGATTAAAGACACTCAGAATGAAGACAGAAATAACTTACCATAGATCTGGGACCAGGAACACTGCCGACTTCACAAACCAGAGAAGCTTTCTTGTAAGCATCGTAACGCAGCACAAAACACAGCAATAATCCAGGCATCACAATGTCTCCCAAACCTACAAAGTTTACCAAAATTTATATTATTGACCAGAGCAGAACTGTGATTTTTTTTTTCAAATTGCCACGGCTGAGAATTGAACCCTGAAAACAGTCTTGCAGGGCTCCGTGGAAATCATTAGGTGCGGTACTCACCCAGCATGCTGAAGTGCCCCTGATGGTGCATGGAGGGGAACACCAGCTTGGCCGGCAGCGACAGTTTGGGCACCACTTCGCCTGCCCGCCCCGCCATGCCGCCCAGCTGCAGGCGGCGAGCCACCACGTTCACGGGGTTCTCTGCCGGCCTGGAAAAATATGTTGATGAAACTGTACAATGATTGTTTAACCTCTCACCTGTGGCTTGCCCGCCAGTGTCTAGGTAAAAAAAAAATCTTTTTTTTAAGCGATTTTAACCCTTATGTATAAAGGAACTGTATGAAAGACAAGCTCAGAATTGCTTGCGCCAATATCAATCTGGGACCTACTTTCTATTTGATCATTGTAGCTTCCCTGAATGCTTTCAAATGAATGTTCTAAAACATTAGTGCATCATTACATATTTTACCTTTTCAAAAGAGTGTAAAGGTCATTATTTCTTTGAAAACTCATTTAAATTGTGTTTTTTAATGGTGGGTATGTATTCAGGTTTGTGTAGAAATAATAAAATCAGTTTATATTTGTATGAATATAATTGTAAACATATATATTTTGACAATTATTTCCAAAACGTTAGATTATTATTTTTTTTTCTTTAGTTAGTTAATCTGGAAAAACTTCTTACGATATTATCAGATAATGTTATTTCAATAAACGCCCGGGTTGCCGCCAATTAAAAAAAAAGAAAAGTATACACGAATAATAAAATATATTATCTGGCAAACAGAAAAGAATCGCAAACAATCGCTTTGTTTTAATATCGATATCCACATATATATATATATATACCACAACTCATCAAGGTAATTTACTTATACACCTTTCTCTTTCTCATCTCCTCGTTCATCTCTGGCTCCAGACAGTTGGAAATCTTGCGCAGTACTCCCATGAAAAAGTCACAATCATTCTCCAGAAGATTGAGGACATTAAATGTCAATCAAATTTTGATCCTCATTTTAGGAAAATCGAAAGATAACATTAGTGACAGTAGTCTGCCAACCGCCGCACGCAGAGGTAGTGTCCGCCGCGCTATTCGCGATATTACCGGCACGTAATTGTTACCGCGCGTGTAAGCTAGTGAGTGCCGTGAGTGAGGC
The DNA here is from genome assembly GCA_929108145.2 of Limnephilus rhombicus. Classification (NCBI taxonomy): domain Eukaryota; kingdom Metazoa; phylum Arthropoda; class Insecta; order Trichoptera; family Limnephilidae; genus Limnephilus; species Limnephilus rhombicus. The sequence continues at coordinate 12,659,474 of OV815291.1, forward strand.
GGCAACCAAATATTAAGAGGGCCTCCGACTACAAATAATTATGTCGCCACGTAAGGGGCCGAAGACCGAAAGGTCTCCCGGTCAAGGGGAAACATTAAATATCGGGGAACAATTGAAAATATTGTCCCTGAATATTGAGGGAACATCTCTCTCAAAGGTGGACTTTTTACTAAAAGATAACATTAAAAAAACTACTTTTTTTTGCCCCGAGTTCCCGTACAATTAAACAAAACTCCTTGTTAGCAGCCTTATCAGAGATAACCGTACTGGCGTACATCCACATACCTTGTAGCCACCTTGACCATCACGTTTGTGGTGAAGATGTAGGAAGAGAAGAAGACCCAGAAGACGTCATAGAGCAGCAGGCCGGTCAGCAGCAGGGTGGACACCTTCAGCGAGGGGAGGCGGACAAAGGCGATGAAGGTCACACAGAGACCCATGCCCATAGCTACAAGTAAAGAAAAAGAAGTTTAATCCAAGTTACTAAACATTGCAGTGATCCCATATCATCAACGGTGTTAGGTATTTACAATACGGAATTCGTTTGGTTTTGAAATATGCATAGGTTCTACCGGGATGTCATTTATCCAGTACCTACCTCACCATAACTATCACCTTTTTTTTACATTTGCTCCACACAAGAGGCCGTGAGGGGAATTATTTTCCTCAGGGCCTCCTGTGTGGAGTTTAGATAAAAAAAGGTGATAGTTAGGGTGAGGTAGTCACTAGATAAATGATTTATTTCAAAAACCTGTCAATTTGGGGATGCTGTGTGGAGTCTTTTTAGAAAAGGAAGGAGAGGAAATTCTGAGAGGGAAAAGGGTAGAAAAGGGTACACTGACCCCCAGATTCTTACCCACCGAGGGGTGGGTAGGAATCTGGGGGTCAGTGTGTCCAGGAGTGAAGGACGTATGAATCCGTCGGTGTAAGGCGATGTTCCGAGAGAGTATGGCTGGAGAAGTCAAAGGGACTCCCTCAACCATTCTCTCCCGATCCGGCCTCCATGCAGCTGGTGAGCAGAGGCATCCGCCGCCAAGACCCCCCGCGCAAACCTCATCCCATGAACCCGGGCATCCCTGCCAAGTCACCACACATAGCGAACGAATTGGGGTGACCCATGGCAGAGGTGTTGGTTATCCAATAAATGGTTCCCGGGGCGGCGGTACCCATATTCACCTCCCAAATTGGCTTGCTGGAAAGTATTTGAAATTTGAAACAATGGCAGAAAAATAGCGAAATTCGAGTGCAGTTGTTTTTTGAAAACAGAAGAAGAATTGGGACTATCTTGGAAGCAAGTTGTTGGTGTTTTTCATGTACATAATCTCGTATTTGACCATCTTGAAAGTAAACATATATCTTTTGTACTTATTCGTTTTGTTGTGGCGATAATAACCTCGAGGTATTGCAGTGGAACTATATTGTGATTGTGTTGTGTGCTCCTTCGCAGAGGTACAGAGGTAAGTGATTGGTTATCCTTTTTCCTTGATTTCATCGTTTTTTCTATACATTTTATCACCCAATTCCAGCCAACACCATTTCGTCTCGTTTCATTTTTAGTATTTACAGTCCGTTTCCAAGTGCATCTGAAGCTGTAATTCGTAAGCAGTTTCGGATGCATCTGCATTGATAGCGAAAATCACAGACAACGAACTGGAAGTCAACACAATACGATCGTGGGTTTGACACAACAACAGGAAATTTAAAGGAAATTTAAAATTTCTAGCATCCAAATGATAATAAAACACTGTAAGTATTGTAATTTTTTTTTAAAAGTTCTAAAGAATTATACGATATTAAGTAAGGCGAAAATAAATTTGTTAAATGATCTGTTTACCCTTTCTTTCAAGGACTTTTCACACATTTTCGTAGGTACTCACAACAAAACTTTGAATTCCTTTTTTAACCTTTCGATGCTGGCTTTTTCAACAAAATCGAAAATAAACTTGTTAAATGATCTGTTTACCCTTTCATTCAAGGAGTTTTCACACCTTTTAAAAAGGTACTTACAATAAAACTTTAAATTCCTTATTTAACCATTTCTGTATTGTAATGCCGATAGGATCGTGATCGGTTTGCTCTGCTCACCAAATGTAAAATTGGCCAGAATTCAAACTTACGATTGAATTCGCGCATGTAGTTATGTACGACTACTGCCGGCCGACATCAATCACGCCAGTCGAAAACTCGCTATCGTAACATCGTGCTTCTGCCGTGAGCGAATGCTGCTGTTTTCTTACCGATTTGTATCGCCGTCGTGTGGAGTGTAATCTTTTATTCTTCATCGTGTGCCCTATCAGGTCCCCCCGATGATTGCGATCACTCTGGTAAATGTATCTCTATCTTGCGCTTCCCGGATTAGCTCCTCCACACTTCTAATACCGGTCCACTCTCGTACATTTCGCAGCCAAAACATTTGTCTCCTACCAGACCCTCGGCAACCCTTCTATCTTGCCTTTAATATTAATTGGAGCAAGTGATATTCCTTTATTAGCGGAATACTATTATCTGTCTTACGTAGTGTATCGTACCACAATCAATTAACGAATGCCTGTACTCATAATTAGAATACGACAAGAGGGATCCTAATTCACAAGAAGAAATATCGTGAGTACCCTTTGTGAATTACCGTTACATTTGGTTCAAGGAAGCCATACCTAGTTGAGACCCACAGGCGTTGATGATTCCAAGAAATATTTTGATCTTCCGACAAAAAAAGGCCCGAGGTCTGAGGGGTTAATAAATTGTTATGAAAGACGAGTTCACTTTTGGCATTATTTGATAGGCTGAGAACAGTACACATGGAAGGCAAGTGACATTCTCGGAATAATGTAATCTACTCTGCTGAAGGTCATCAAAAGTAATATTTATTGTGAGTGGAGAAAGTGTCAGGTGAGTTAGAGAGCACATTACAGATCTAGATCTGTTGCAGATTAAATTTGATCACATTTGGTTTTCAAACATGAGAATCTCCTCTGAACTTTTATATAATATCTTTTGTACACATTGTTGTCTGTCAGTTTAGATACAATTTGTAATTTGAGAGTGAGTTCATTTCATTCAGTAAAAAATGTCAGAATTGTCTATCACTTACCGTCCATAAGAAGCCAGTGCCCAGTCAGTATCCACACAGTCACGATGGCCAGAGACAGTCCGAAAGCCGCCAGTTCTGCAGCACTGTAACGACCGCAGCAACCGCAGGAGACCCGCGAGGCCCCGGCGCCGCCACCGCAGATATACTGACACAGCGGCGTTAGAAGGAATGCCAGCGCCACGCAAGCTATCACTGAAATACACATAAACATTTGATAACTTGCAATGACTTATTTAATTGGGAACCATTTATTGGATAACAAACAGCCTTGCCATATGTGGCACCAAGTGGCTAGGTTTGGTGACAAAGCAGAAGAGACCGGGTTCATGGGGTGAGATTTGTCTTGGCGGCGGATGCGTTTGCCCATCTACTGCATGACGGCCGAATCAGGGGACTGGTTGGGGGAGACCTATTAACCTCTCCAGCCGGACTCTCTCGACCCATTGCCTTGGAAGGGATGGATTCATCTTTCACTCCTGGACACATTTGACTCCCAGATTCCTACCCACCCCTCATACCTTCTCAGAACTTCCCCTCCTTTTAATTAATTCTACACAAAATAATTTCTTTAAATTTTTTAATTGTATCAAAAATGTGACTACTTCACATACAAAAAAAACGTCAAGACGGAAGGCAAACAATTTATTATTAACCGGCGTGATTGAAATTAAACCCAGCGGAACCAAGAAGAGAATAATTAGATTTGCTTCCTTTTCTGTTTGGGTTCTGTCAGTGCACACTTTTTTCCTTGGGCATTGTTTTATTTCTTATTGATTATCGCTTCCTTGAGTCTGACAATTAAGAATGTTACGACCGATAATGCCCGACGGCAAAACTCAAGCGGACCGTAAAACTTAAGCTGATCAACAATTGATTGGGTTTTCCTTTATATCACAGGACAAGAATATATGACGGGAAAAGCCCTATGCTTTAAAGAAGTGATCTACTGTTCCATCCAATGCTGTTTAACCAGGCTGGCACAATTACATTCTCAGTTTCATATATTTTATCTGAATCCGACTTTCGAGAGAAATCAATAATTGATGTTAAAAGTAGCGAGACAAATTTTCGACTGGCCATGTGGGTATTTTAAATACGATTATGCAATAATATTTTACACTAAAGAAGTTTGTTTGTTTTTTTTTTAATATTCATTTAATGTATGCAAATATTTTTCATACGTCTAGTAAGAAAATATATACAAATACAATTTAGAGATACAGTTACATTTTTACAAATACATAAGAGAAGAAAAAAAGATTACTAGACAAAAATACATTTTAAGGAAAACAGATAACTGTGTGACTAAAATAATATTGGTAAGATTTATTACATCTACATATGTAGAGAATGTTTTTTGATTTAAATGCACATATCCTACGATTTTGATATTAATGCACATATCCTACGAAAAGTGTTAAGACTTGAGGCCTTCTTTACGGCATTCGGCAGACTGTTATAAAGTTTTTGCCCTTTATAAAATGTGCTATTTTATAAAGGGCAAAACCTAAAACCTAAACCAGAAGCCTAAAGTTTCCGCATCTTCTCGTAGGATAGTTGTGAATATTTTCGTGGAACATAATGTTACTCTGCAGATAATTTGGTAGCTTATTATTTTTAAGCTTGTATATCATTTTTAATGTATTATATATTGTTTTGTTGTCATCATATTTAAATTTTGCAACATACTGTTAACTCTTAAATTTTAACTTAACCCCTCCGCAACGTAAGCAGATATATGCCTTAAAAATACGACAGCAGTCAAGTACAATAAGCGGGTTTACACGTCAGCGCGTGTGTCTCCATAGAAACCGTTATAATTCCGTTATTGTTTTAGTTACATCCGTAAAATAAAAAGTGAAAGGTCGATAGTGAATCATGCTGCACATCTCTATTCAAGTTGTCCATAGAAATACATAAAAAGAACATTCTGTCAGACGCGCAGTCTGACACATAATTTATCCCGCCAAATTTCCTACGGGCGCCCGACATTGTTAATTTCTATTAAATATTTTTATATGAAATGATAAAAAAGTGAGGTGACAAAAGTGTTTATTACACATGTATACAATAGAATAAGTATTGTTGTTTACATAATCTGTGATTTTAGTACCGTTTTCACATAAAAACATCAAGTGAGTCGTTTTCACATTTTTTTAATGTTTGCATTCTAAATTTAAATTTTTACAAATGTTAATATTTATTTGTAATATAATAATTCGAAAGCTTATTTTGTAACTTGTCTAAAACAGTTTTTACTATTCGGCTACGTTCAGAAATGTTTCATTTATAGAGCTTTAATTGTGAAGCGGTAATAATACAAAGTTTTCGTAAAATGTCATTTCGTTTAAGACACCAAAAGCTAATATTCTCGAAAATTCGGAGGGGTTAAATGTTGCATTTTAAAATCATCCTCATCCCCCTATTTTGTATAACCTCCAGTTTATTATTTTGGGCTTCATTACATAGGAATAAAACACTAGAACAATAATTTAAATGCGAAGTTACAATATAATTGTAAATAAGGCGCGTTATCTTGAGAACCAAGTTTTTTCTGATCCTTTTTAGGAATCCAATTTTTAAGCAATTTTCTTTGTTATGTATTCTAAGTGTTCGTTGACTTTTAATTTATCATCTAATATTACACCCATGTATTTAATACTGTTAACCCTTTCTATGTTTCACAATCAATTTTTAGAATTGCCTGCTCGTTTTAGAAAAAGTAGGTAGAAATTGTAATCACCTTCTTCTTTCTCGTTTCTTCTCCTAAGTAGGGCTTTGTAGGACGGAGAAAGACAATGGGAGATGAATGACAATGACAGGACTTTGGGAAATGGATCAGTCCCAAAGCTGTTTCAACACTAAACAAAGAGAGTCGACCTAAATTCTAGCGACTATAAATTGATCCTCTGGAATAAGAAGGTTCCATATACCACAGTAACCTCATGCGATAATGGGATCTATACTAAGCTACTTTAGAGTTCATTATCGCATGACGTTACCGCAACAGATGGAACCATGTTATTCCAAAGGTTCGCTTTGTTGACAATATGTATTACTTACCAGCAGTGCAAATGGCAAACAGAGTCTGCATGGAGTCGAAGAAGAAGAACATGACGAGGAGGGAGACCGAGGCGCCTAGAGGGAGACAGAGGGCCTGCATCGTGTCCAGGGTTTGGACATCTGAAACAAAAAAAATCATGTTAATGAGGTTTCTAGTACGTTGGACAATAGATTTAAGCAGATAACTCTGGGAAAAAATACTTGCTTAACGTGCTCCAGTGAGACTATGGCATCTCCAATTGGGTATGTTGTGAGGCTGAAGGTAAGTGAGGAAGGGAAGGAGATGGGGTAGAAGAAGTTGGGGAAGTACCTACTATTCAGATCTAGTCGTCAAACATGGCTAAAGCTATTTCAAGCAATGTTTCAATTCTGAATGGTGGTCTTACGCCAAGGCGATACTGAGAGTATCTTCCACTCTGGAAGGCACTGCAAATTTACCTTATATTATTTTAAATTATTAAATTGTGAAATAATGCAATCCAATAAATGATGCTGGAATTTGAACTCGCGACCTTTGGATTGCTAGTCGAGAGCCTTACCCTCAACCACGGTGACCGTCAGATACATAACAAATCTAATTTCTATCCAGCCTATACTACGGCTTAGGCTAAATTCTATATGTGGAATCAGTAAATATATCAATAGTATCATATGGAATCAGTAAATATATCAATAGTATCATATGGAATCGGTAAATATATCAATAGTATCGTATGGAATCAGTAAATATATCAATAGTATCATATGGAATCAGTAAATATATCAATAGTATCGTATGGAATCAGTAAATATATCAATAGTATAATATGGTGCCAGTAAATATATCAATAGTATCTTATGGAATCAGTAAATATATCAATAGTATCTTATGGAATCAGTAAATATATCAATAGTATAGTATGGTGTAAGTAAATATATCAATATTATCTTGTTGTCCGGATAATGCATCCTATTGATTAGTGAGTGTGTCTCATTGTTGGCTGTGTATGTGTTGCAGAAAAATGTTACAATTTTGTCTAAAGAATAGCACTTTTTATCTGTCTTAAATATAATTGGCCATTTGTTAACTCAGTTTTAGCTGTACAGCGACAATAAATTTTAAAAATAAAATCAGATGACAAAAGAAAGCATTGTACAATGAAAACAGGCTTTTTGGATCAACCTGATGGTATTTGTGGGTCAGTTAAATAGAACCACAAAAAAACACACAACACTGACACTTCAAAAACATTATCAAAAAAATACACCATAAAAATTAATCTTGTGGAAAGTGATTCTGGCAGACAGACTTAAAACACCAGCAGAAGTTACCGTTTATGATATAAATATTTATTTAGCCGTGGGTCTATGAGACGGATTACTGTCAAGGTCCATTGGACGGGGAGATGGGCATTTAAAATGCATGAACGGGCCCTAATCGGAATGCTTTTCAACTGTATATTTTTTACTGTTATATACAAGTGGCAATTTTGCGCTTTGGGTTAATATTATAGAGGTATTTTAGCTGAAATTTTAAAGAAAATAAATTTATTGTGCTGGTTTGACTGTTGTTTATGTTTCTTAATAAGTCAGGTACACCCAATGGGAATGTATGGTGAGCAATATGCTGAAATAGGCCAAAGCCAAATGATCTTTTATAACTATGTCTGTTGGCCCCATAAAATTAATTTGACCGGTTAAATAACTATAATAAGAAACTCCAGTCTAATTTTTTATTTTATTTTTAATCACTAATGACCTTCTAACTTAAATAACTGAATATTTTATTTTTATTTTTAGAGTTAGTTTTAATAGTTAAAATAATTGAAAAAGTTTTAATTTTTCAAGATCCTCCTTAAACCACCGTGTGTGTAGTGAATCGTGTGACGTCATCATTCCTGAAAAGTTACTATAAGATCGGGCAATTAGCTGTTCAACTGACGCCATTTTGAAATTCAGAGTTCAAAGTATTCTCCCTAGAGTAAAGCATTACAATTTATTTTGTGCAGTAGTTTTTGAATATTTTCAATAAAGAGATAAGCTATAAGAGATACCTTTATTTTTGAAACTGAATTATTTAGGCCGAAATAATGTTTCAATAAACACAACAACTAAATCTCTATAAAGAGTATGTAAATAAACGATTAAGATGAAACATTGTTAATACGATGGCTTGTGTCATACCTACATTCCCATACAATGACTTTACGGTGGTCAGTGACGTCACCACTAAACATTTCAATAATACCAACTTGACGGCGTGTTCCTACGACCCGATTAAAAATGGACTATTTAATAATTTTTTTAAACTCTGCGTTTAATATTATTTAATAAAACTTATATATTCGGAATCAGCGTTTATTGGTCTATATGAACATATTTTTTTAAAGCCATAATATTTTTCACTGGAGTTCCTTATTTAATTGTTTTGCCTTTAATAATGAGCAGCTCCAGAATTTTTCGTTTTGCTACCGCCAGCCGGATACTAGTCATTACATATGTCTGGCAATCTTGTAGATAGCTTGAAAACAAGCTTATGGGTCCAAGTGGTTGTTGTCCCTAATGAAAGCTATCAACCAAGATTTATAGATTTATTTCTCTCACTGCGGTGGTAAGGAGAGAGTCCTGCTGGAGAGGTCATATGATCTCCGTCATTGAAGAATGCATTTTTGCAAAATTTTAGCAATTTCTTTTACTCTAGCAAGCATTAAAATAGACGGCCCAAATTGTCATAGAAAATTGATTCCCAAATTAAAATGCCTTCATCAAGTATTATAAAGTTTATCTTAATTTTTTTAACACAATGAATTGGTACTTGAGCTAATAAAGCAATTTTGTATGTTAGTTAAATAACAATGAAAAGAAGGAAATCAATTGATGAGCCCAATTTTTAATTAACATTCTGGAAGAAGTACTTTTAAATAGAACCCTTGTTAAGAGAACGAACACCAAGTTGAAATTAGTGCTAATTGGAATATGGGTTAATTGGGAGAGGATCTCAAACACTTGCATAGGACAGCTCATTAAAACTCAAGGAATAATCAAGATAAACCTAACCCCTCAGACCTCGGGCATATTCTGTCAGAAGGTCGGAGTGTTTCCGCTTTGTAATTAAATACAAATAAATGGAAAATTCCTAAACAAATAACTGTTCTTGAAAGGTGAGAAATAAGCCATCAAATTTTATTATCTTAATATACACGGTGTCCGGAAACTCGTAGTACAAGCGGGAAACTGGTAAATCTACATCACATTCGAAGTCGATTTGTGATATAACTTTTTTGATTTGAGCTTTCGTTTTCGAGTAAATCGGGTCCGAGTTGGAATTTTTTTGGTTAAATTTGAAAAAAAAATTCACTAGGGGGTTGATTTCAGCTGTGTAATGTCTTATAAAATGCATCGAAGGGTAAACCGGGCTCAATTTTATTTTTAACCCTTTAGTTGCCGAAAAAATGGAAAAATAGAAAAAAAAATATATTAAAATCAAAATGCTCAGCTCGAAAAAAATAAGTTTTTTGGGTTCTCTACGTGATGTCGATTCACCAGTTTCCCGCTTGTACTACGAGTTTCCGGACACGTTGTATTTTTTTTTTTTTTTTTTTACATGAACTCCACACAGGAGGCCTCTTTGCGGGTGCTGTGTGGAGGGTTTTTTTAAGGAAAGGGAGGAGAGGAGAGTTCTGGAAAGGAAAAGGGTTTAAGGGGTGGGTAGGAATCTGGGGTTCAGTATGTCCTGGTCATCCGCCTCCAAGACCTAGACAAACCTCACCCCATGAACCCGGGCACCCCTGCTAAATCACCAAACGTAGCGAACCACTTGGGGTGACCTATGACAGAGGTGTTGGTTATCCAATAAAGGTTCCCGGGGCGGCGGTACCCATTCCCGCCTCCCAAATTGTTAAAACAAAGTCGGGTTAGTTACACCATTTATAACTCAAGAATGGCTGGACCAATTTTTATGAACTTTGATTTGTTGGATTTGTCTCTGCCCCGAATAGCAGAATAGCTATTAAAACTTGGGAAAATTTCACGTAAAAATAAATTATGAAGAAAATTCTTTTCCTCATTCATTTTGTATGGAACGAACTCTCATCTTTTGAAAGAGCTGCAGGAATATTGTGATAAGTATATTATTGAATAGTGAGTGACTTCCAAAAATTTAAAAACGTCAAATGTCAATGCGCTGATTGTTTTGCTTTTGTTCTTAAACATGTAATGCTACCCTCTTTCTCACACACTAAATGTCAACAGTCGAAAATGAGACAAATGGTGAACTGTTTGCACCCTCCAAAAGAAAAATACAATAAATCATAATAAATCTCCCTCACACGTATAAATAAAATGAAACGCAATTCCCGTAAGGGGAAAAGTAAGAAAATCACAAAAAAAAATATCTATGCACTTCTGTGATACTGAAAAAAACAAAACAAGGACAGCTGCACATCGATAATATAATTGCTTCATTGTGTAATTTTTAACTTAATAAAAAAACTGAATTTAATTCAGTTAATAAGTTATTGATTCTGAGGCGGAACGAAGTTCGCTGGATCAGCTAGTTAGACAAAAACATACAATTTTTGAAATATAAAATTTTTGAATGCAAACATAAAAAAGTTTCTTCTAATGAAAAAAGTACTTTTGTTAACCCATTGTGCGCTTTTCGGAACAACTCAAAAAGGTCTCTTAGAAATTGTTGTGTCTCCCTTACTTTTGTAGTGAGAAATATGATCTAAACGGTTTTAGAAAGGGAAAACACCATGCTTTATAATCAAATAAAAAAATGAGTCACAAAAGAAGTAAAATGTACACCTTTATGAAACTAAAGTTTTGGATCGTAATTTATTTATTTATTTAATACAAACAGCATAAGTATGCCATAAACACTAATTACATGTCACAATATCATATTCAAAATATTAGTAATGATAAAACAGTGTATGTATAACAGTTAATTGTGACGTTACATTGGGAAGTGACACCAGAGATACATTTACATGCAAAAATCTATAACACAAATAAAATTAATAGTAAAATGAAACAATGCAACTTTGTATAAACCACTTATAAAATGTGCAAATCCGACCGGTTTTGGAACAAACGTTCCTTCGTCAGGGAAAGCTTATACTAATTTGACAGTTTAGAACAATGTTTTATTAGGGTAGGGGTGGAGCCGTTGTTAGTTAATAATGTAGATTGGGTGGGTAGGTATTAGTGTAGAGTGGGTGGGTAGGGGAACAAATCCATGATTGGGCTATATGACAATATTTTTTATGATAACCACAAAGTAATAGCTACATTCAAAAATATAAAATTAATAGTGATTAAAAAAATATGATAGCATAGCCTTCTTGTTCCTATGTTCCGTGCAGTTAAATAGATCTATCACATCTGCATATCTATTAGTAATTTCATGCAACCTAGGTAAAAGTGAGTGTTTCGTATACTCAGTCCGATTTTGAAAAAAAAAAAATGTAAACTTCGAGAATTTTTATTAATTATTTTTACATTGAACGACAAAAAAGAGAGGTTACAATAACGAATAAGTATAATATATTTGGCTAGTAAAAAAAAAAGTGTTTTTAAATTTTTTTTCATAATCAGTAATTTTAGTTAGAAAAAACGTAAGGTGGGCGGCCATTTTCAAAACTTTTTTGTGTTTGATGTTTGCATGCAAAAATTTTATATTTAAAAAATTACATGTTTATTTCGAATTATAAAATTTGAAAATGTATTTCATCACCTTTCAAAGGCAATTTTTAGTTTTCGGATAGATTTAGAAATATTCCATATTTGGATTTTGTTGCGCAGCAGGAATATTTTGACCTTCTGACAAAATATGACTGAGACCTGAGGGGTTAAAACTGTCTTTGAAAGGTGATGAAACACGCCTTCAAATTTTATTATTAAGCAAAAACAAATAATTTTTTGAAATATAAAATATTTTAATGCAAACACAAAAAAGTTTTAATAATGGCCCACCTTACGTTTCTTGTAACAAAAAAAAATACTTTTGTTAAAATTTCTAAATTGTTATCTTATTCACAGAGAATCTTTTGTTTCCTCCATTCAATTCCGGTGAAGCATAGTTATGACACGGGGCATTTTATTTAATTCATTATGCCATAAAAATAATGCTCCCCTCATTACCATATGAGCCAAATGCTAACACAAGTGGAATCAGTGTATAATGTGTTCAGAAAGAAAGTGTACTAGGTTTTTAAAAAGTGTATTTGAAAAAAGAATACAGGATATTGTTGACTATTTTTCCACATAATCGCCATCCCATTCAATGCATATGGTGAGCCATGGCACAAGCTTCTTTATAACCTCCTAGAAGAACTATCCCGCCAGCTCCTTCCCCCCCTTCAGAATCTTTCCGCAACCGCTCGTCATTTTTTTTTACATTAGCTCCACACAGGAGGTCTGGAGGAAAATTATTTCGCTCAGGGCCTATGTCATCTTTGGGGATGCTGTGTGGAGGGAATTTTTAGGAAAGGAAAAGGGTATGAGGGGTGGGTAGGAATCTGGGGGTCAGTTTGTCCAAGAGCGACGTATGTATGAATCAATATCTCCCACTGCAGTGCAAGGCGATGATCCGAGAGATTCTTGCTGGAGAGGTCAAAACTTCAACCAGTCTCTCCGGATCCGGCCTACCACGAAGTTGGTGAGTGGACGCAACCCGGGCACCCCTGCTAAGTCACCAAAAGTAGCGAGCCACTTGGGGTGACCTTTGGCAGAGGTGTTGGTTATCCAATAAATGGTTCCCGGGGCGGCTGTACCCATACCTGCCTCCCATATTGGGATTGAAAATTTAATTCCATCCATGAATGTATTCAGGGAGGTAAAATATGATAATCTGAAGGCGCCAAGTCAAGGGTATATACGGGGGGGTGGATCAAAACATCCTAACCAAATTAGTCCAAAAGCGCCTTGGTGGCTAAGCACTGGTGAGGACGGGCATTATCGTGCAACTCTTCTCATCAGCAATTCCCTCCTTTTATTTTGAATGCTACTTTTGAGTTTTTTTAGGGTAATATCGTTGTGCATTGATGGCGTCCCACTGAGGCAGAAATTCAACCAAAATTATGCCTTTTCGGTCCCAAAACACTGAGGCCATGATATTTTTGCCGGATTTGTGGTTTTGAATTGTTTGGCAGATGGGAATTGGTGACGATTGTTTTGTTGATTGTTTTGTTTTTGGCGTGTAACGATTAGTTAAGTATTAGCCCCTCAAAAACTGGGCGTACTTTTAGGGCCAGAAGGTGCTTTAAAAGTACACAACTGCTAACGATACTTTAATAGTACACAACCTAACCTAACTCTGTACAAATCACAAGTGCACCCCACGGTTGAATTTGCAGCCATCTCTGTTCTGGAGCCCCAAAATACCTGAAAAAAAAAACCTTGGGCGGTCCGTCTGATAGATTCTCCTAATTTAACCTGTCTGCTTAGTTCAATATATTCGCACCTTACAATCCGGAAGTCTCAGTTTCGCGCATAAATTCTGAAACCGTCACTTTGGATCGAGATTGTAAAATATCTATGCAAGATAGCTTTCACATTTCAAAGAAAATAAGAAGCATTATTTCGTTCTCTTTCTGGTTAAAATACATATGCTTGCATGAGAGGAAGAGAGATATATAGCTTTTAAAATGTAAAGTCGCTCGGGACGTTTTTGGTCTTATGAAAGTATAAGGCAAATTACGTGTTTTAGGATGTATTTATTCCTAAACAAGCAGACGGTTAATAAACGGATTGCAATCTTTAGAGCACAGGCATCGGGGTGGGAATGCTATCCTTGTTCTACCGGTATTTCAATGGAAGATGCTCCGAGGAACTAGCGTCATTGATCCCCTTGGCACTGGTGCACAGCCGGGAAACATGCCAAACGCTTGCCCAACATATGTACACGGTTGACATTTGTCACATGAGAACGGGCCGCTTCTTCGACTCGTTCTTGTGTTCAACAACTCGGCTATGTTATGATGTGCTGGCCTCTGTGTTTCCTCCTTCCTACAATATGGGTCTCTTCAAGACCAATTTCATTCCTTCCTCTCCTCAAAAAGACTGTCCACATAGCATCTTAGATGACATAGGCCCTGACAGAGGCCATAAAAAAAAACTCCAGCCACAATAGAAGTCAGAAAATCCTCACCCTTTTTTCTTGTAGGTGTTATACCTATCGTGGCTCGCACTTGGCGGGATTTCTTACTGACATCTTTCACGCAACTGGACGCTACAACGTGAGTTTACGTACTACCGTGTTCCTGCAATGCTCGCTCTGGTCGGGAGACCCCCTCTACCACTCAGTGTTGCCAACCCTCAAAAAAATAAAAACCACAGCCCGTTATGGCCACAGTAAACTTACTTTCTGAACATGCCTAGTACAATTCATTTAAAATAATTCAATTACCAACAAAACAGGCGAATGAACAGTTATATTTGATAATGCATGCAAATGTGTCAAATGGCTTACTTTAAATTAGCATTGCATTGTTTACATAATGAGTTGTGGTTTTAACCAATTAACATTGAAAGTATGACGTGAATGCAAACAGTGTGATGAAGTTACTGAATCAAATATTTGAGAGGGGCCATTTCAAGAGTCAGAATAGTATTTGGATCATTTCTACAGTGCCGTTTTCGTATTTTCGAAAATTCAAAAGTCTTAAAAGTAATGAAAAAAATATATAAAAAATTATGTTAGGCTACGTTGTGGGTTATTATTTTTTTTCATAGCCTTTTTAATGACTTTCAAAAGAGGTGTTGAGTTGTGACGATTATGAATTGGCTTGGAACCCTAAGACTAATGCCATCATATACCTTGCGATGTCAAGTTTAGAATTCCACCGGTCAAAGAACCCGGGAAAGAATGATTTTTTTAACAATGGCTCCACACAAGAGGCCCCGAGAAAAATAATTTCACTCAGGGCCTATGTCATCTTTGGGGAGGCTGTGTGGAGGGTCTTACAAAGGAAAGAAAGAAGAGGATGTTTTGGGAAAGAAAAGGAATAAGACAATATTAGCGAAACTCAATAAAAAATCTGAAAATTGAAAAATCAGAAAAAGACACTATCACATCTTGGACTCGAACCCAGGACCTTCGCCTTGCCGGGGCGCAGCTCTACAAACTGAGCTAATGTGTCCCTGTCCTATGGGGTCATATTTAACTGTATCATACTTCGACTAAAAACTACAAACACTATCTTCTCGGGACTTAGGGAACGTACCCATACTACGTGACACGTTTAGGGGGGGGGGGGGGGGGGGGGGGGGGCTTCAAAATGTCACGCACCATACAAATGAGCGGCGGGTTGCTTAGGTTTTTGGTCACCGGGGGGGGTTAAAAATTAGTCACGTAGTATGGGTACGTTCCCTTATCTTATATATCACTAGGATTTCCGGGGCGGCGGTACCCATGCCCACACCTATACCCAAATGTAAAAAATCTCAAATTCATATAAATTATGAATCTCAGGTGGTGACTGTTTCCATGAAAACGGCGCTGTAAAAGTAGTTAATTATTATAAAACAAGCTGACCCGGCGAACTTCGTACCCCCTCAAAATCAATAACTGTTGTGTTAATGTATTAGCTGAATTAAATTCAGTTTTTTTATTAAATTAAAAATTACAAAATGAAGGATTATCGATCCGTCCGTGTTTTATTTTTGTCAGTATCAGAGACGACCTTGTGTACGGATTTATATTTTTGTGATTTTCTTACTTTTCCACTTACTTAGGGGCCATTCATAAATTACTTCACACGAATTTCATGATTTCCCCCCCCCCCCCCCCCCCCCCCCCCCCCGTAACCCGTCCCTGTCAAACATCGTCACATTTATGAGACTCCTCCCCTCTAGTGTGACATCTAAAAATAATCAAAACAGTAGTTCAACTTTTTTTTACATGTGACGTCACAGAGCTGATGACCATCCCATACCCCTAGTCACACTTCCTACTCCCCTCCCCCCCCCCCTTAATGTGTGGCGTAATTTATGGATGGCCCCTTACGGGAATTGTGTTTCATTTTCTTTATACGTGTGAGGGAAATTTATTATAATTATTGTATTTTTCCTTTGGAAGGGTGAAGACACACGTTAACCGTTTGTCTCATTTTCGACTGTTAACATTTAGTGTGTAAGAAAGAGAGGCAGCAATATATGTTAAAGAACAAAAGCGAAACAATCAGCGCATTGACATTTGACGTTTTCGAATTTTTTGAATTCACGCAAATTTCAACTAACGCAACATTGCTGCAGCTTTTTCAAAAGATGAAAATTCGTTCCATACAAAATGTATGAGGAAATAAATTTTCTTCATAACTTTCTTTTTCATGAATTTTTGCAACGTTTTAATAGTTATTCTGTTATCCGGGGCGGAGACAAATCCAACAAATCAAAGATCATCAACATCGGTCCAGCCGTTCTCGAGTTATAAATAGTGTAACTAACCCGACTTTGTTTTATATATTAAGATTATCAACACAAAGAGATAATAGAAGATTTGTGCATATCGAATGTGATGAATGTGACTCAATTTTCAATACGTAATTATTACGAACTAGCAGTTAAAAACCCGCTCTGCAGGTTTGCTGCTAAGCCCTGCGGGCGGCTTTTGGTTGAGCTTTACCCAGTTTAAGCATTGGTGACAATTTTATAAATCCGATAGGAACAGGTTCCAAAAATAGTCAGTTCTTCGGATCCAGTGACAGCTAGTCACCGGGACAAAGTAACCGCGACAGGAAATGATGTCATATATAATATATAGACGGGTGGTAAAAATCACAATTGTATTTCACAACTGCCAGTTACAATAATAATCGTAACATGCATCTCTCCATACCCAGAGAGGTCCACGAAAGTATGAATCCAATAGTATTTACGCCTGCCAGCTGACGCTCCTCCCGCTAGCTGTTAATATAAGTGGGGTCATCTTTTGGCACTGCTTCAATTCGGTTCTATTACAAAAGTTGATTTGTAACAAACTCCAAGTAAGAAAACGGTTTTGCGTAAGGCGCGGCGTTAGAGGTGTAACCGTAGTTGGGTTATTGAATTTCAATCGTACAGACTCTAGGCTATTAATACTATCAGACTGAAATAAAATTTAACATAGAAAATTGCTATTGGATTGCATTATCATTGTTTGACTTTTTAACTATATTATTATGACTATGGAACAGGTGGATGAGTTCGCGTATCTGGGAAGTATGTTTATGAGAGATGGGAAGGCTGATAGAGATATTGAAAGAAGGGTAAATGCAGGTAACTCCATTAATGAAGGACTGAATGCCGTTGGCGCTAATAAAAAAACTGTTAAAAGAAGCGAAGCTAGCAGTCCACAATGGAGTGCTGGTACCTACATGACAGTGAGGCATGGAAATGGCAGAGGAAGGATGAAAGCAGACTGAATGCTGTTGAAATGAGATCCCTGAGGCGTATGTGTGGTAAAACCATGTATGATTGTAAGAAATGTGGAGATCCGCAAAGAATGTAAGGCTGATGTAAGCGTAATGAGTAAGATTAAGAAAGGGACCCTCAGATAATTTGGGCATGTAGAGCGAATGTACGAAGAAGCCCAAGGAAGACGTGGCACAATCAAGTGAATCAGATACTTGAGACGGGCCATCTCAAGAGTCAGAATAATAGAAGAGTATGTATGAATGTGAATGAGGCAAGTGCCAAGACCGAGTTGTTTGGCGGTCTGTCTTCTCTGCCTACCCCTGCAGTAAAATGGCGTGATAGTTAGTTAGTTAAGAGTTCTACGGGGATGCAAAATAATAATAAAAGTAAGAACAATGCACATTTACTTTCAACATGGATAAAAAAACTGCAATTATTTTACACAGATTTAACCGGTGACAGGCCGGAGATGCGCCGGCGCGCGCGTCGTATGCGCATGCGTGAGAAAATAATTCAAATATTTGAATAATATTTTCGACAAAAAACTTTTGGTCTGCGATTTTGGCCCTTCTATGTACAGAATTTGTATGAAGAACAGTGTCAGAGTCGCTTGCGCCAACATTACTCTATGAGACGCCTAAAAGTTTCATTCACCTTGCAACCCCAGAATATTTTTAAAACTATTTCTTCTATGACATTGACCTCTCAGAATTTGCCGCGAATTTAACCGTCGCAACTAATGCGTGTTCCGCAACTAAAACATCGTAAAACCTATTAATTTACGTAATAAATGCAAGTAATGTTGTTGTGGTAGATAGTTTATTGTGTTGTGAACGTGTTTCAGTCAATAAAATATACAATAGCTCAAAATTAATCAACAAAACATTCAATTCAAAATTCAAAATGGTGCTTTTTTTGTGTTTTTTCGTGAAGTTTGGTGAAATGGCCTGGCCTTTGACCGGTTAAACATAAGTAAATAAAGGGTTAACACTGTTTTCAGTTGAGCTCCACATAGTAAAGGCGTAAAGTAAACCATGAGACGAGTTTGCAACGTAATAGTGTGACAATTAACTTAACATTTATTAAAACACTCTTAACCTGCTTTAATCACTTTCACTTTGTGAGTAAAATGTGACTAAACTTTTAAATCAGTTAAAAATGGAGCAATGTACAATAAATTAAGTAACATTGGTGACGTCCATCCTCTCTGCCTAACCTTGCAGAGAAACATTGGTTAGTAACAACTAAAAATGTAAAGTTAAAAATTAAGCAATTTTAAATTTCATTGCATTATAAACTAAAATTTTATAATTAGCTGAATGGCTTAGTCCTACATCATTGGCCAAGCAATGTTTTTCGCTTGTGATAATGGTAGGAGTAATTAATGGTAAACTGGGAATAACAGTATTTCTTAAAAAAAAAGAAAATATTGAGTAGATAATAAATAATAAGCCCGACATAAAGATAAGACATCTACGGCCGCTGTTCCCAATCCTACTAATCAACTTTTAAGCCGAAACTAAGGCTGCTCAAGCTTCGCTTAATCTAAGGAAGCCGGACGCGTGGATTAAGCTCGACTGAGCAAAGCAAAGTTATAAAAAGTGTCAACAGAGTGGCGCTAACACCACAAGATGTTATTAAATTAATGATATAATATAACCACGAGGTTTGCCGCGTTAGCGCCACTCTGTTGACACTTTTTATAACTATGTTTTGCTCAGTCGAGCTTAATCCATGCGTCCAGCTTCCTTAGATTAAGCGATGCTTAAGCAGTGTTGAGACTTAGTTTCGGCTTAGCAGTTAGTTGATTAGTAGGATTGAGAACAGCGGCCGTTAGCAACTTATCTTAGAAGTCACACGTTTAAAAAAATTCCTGCCTAAGAGTTCCAACTGCTCCCACCCGTCTGAAGCCAGTGAGACTATGGCATCCCCAATTTGGGGTATGTTGTCAGGCTGACAGTAGTGGAGGTGGAAAGGAAATGGGAAAGAGGAAAGTACTTGGCTCTTCAGATTTGTTCACCACCAAACACGGCTAAAGCCAGGGAAGACCCCTCTCCACTACCATCAGCCTCACATCATATCGATTCAAATACTAAGTTTTGAGATAATGAGGAAATCAATATTCAAATGCTCACCATAAATCAAATTTTATTTACACATATCCACGATTTACATATTAAATATGATATAAAATAACCCCGGAAGGCATAACGGTCCTGTACATTAGTATGATATTTTGAAATATCCTACTATTGATCCAGAAAACATCAACATGTAGTTTAATTCACTACAAGTTTTTGCGCATTATAAGTGATTTGGTTTTGTCAATGAGTAATCTGGGTATAGTACCAAATAAAGGGTACATTTTTACATATAACTGCATACTCTAATTTATAACTCAAATTAAAAGTGGTTCGCTACGTTTGGTGATTTAATAATGATAATAATATTTTTTTTTTATTAATTTCTTACACCTTACAAATTAGAATTTATTACATAAAAGAATTTACGACATATAATATCTTTCAAAACATTGTTTATAAATATTTATGCATAAAAATTATGAGAAAAACAGCAATTTCATAAAAAAAAAATTTCAGGCAGTGGTGAAAAATTCGTCAATGTGGAGAGACTCTTTCAAGAATCGAAAGAATTTCCCATTTGAATTTCATACATAGCATCCCCAAAGATGACGTAGGCCCTGAGGGAAATTATTTTCCTGAGGGCCTCCTGTGTGGAACTCACATATAAATTTTAAAAAATAATTCAGAGATGTCTGACTAATCAACTGGATGATCGATATATCCCCTAAAATACATAGGTCCTGAGGGAAATTATTTTCCTCACGGCCTCCTGTGTGCAGCTAATGTAAAAAATTAAATATATTATAATAAAAAGTACATCAAAATGTGACCATTGAAAAATTTCAGTTGCCTTTTTGCTTTTGATTTCAGAGTATTTAAAGTTGTTGGTTTGTCATGGTTTTCAGCTCATCAAGATTGAACTGTATATAAAAAAGAAAGTAAAAAGAAATAATTGTCACAATTCAGTTATGTTCTGGTTTACAATGAACAGTTAGGAATCCAGTCCACTATTGACACTAGGCACAATGAAACAACAGTACCTGTGTTAATTACAAACGCCGCCCATAATAATAATTCCCATCCACACCACAAACAATGGCCCGGGGTCAGCTATCTGTCTATCTCCATGATTATGATGGGCAGAAGGCAGATAAATATAATTTATTTAACCCTTTGTTTATATTGAAAGCAAAAACAAATATGTTGATCTTTTTAGATTTTTTTTTTTTTTAAGTGAAAACTTCTTAACCACTCAGGTATTTTGCGATTGTGCAAGTTTTTTGTCAAACAGGCAGATTTATAAAAACTTTGTTTTATTTCCGCTTCGCAATTAAAGCTCTATAAATGAAACATTTCTGAATGTAGTCGAATACTAAAAACTGTTTTTGAAAGGTTATGAAATAAGCTTTCAAATTGTTATATTACAAACTAGCTGGTACCCGGCATGCGTTGCTATGCCATTGAATAAATTGTTTCTTCCTGCGTGCCCTTTCCCATTCGTAACGTTCCCCTTCCGTCTCCCCTTCCTCTCCAGCGACCCTTCCCCTCTCGCGTTCCCACTCCGCCTCCTCCAACTTCCCTCTCCCACTTCACTCCTCCCCCCAACTCCCGCGAACCCCCTACCCGAGTTCTCCTCCCCCCTCACGCATTCCATACATTCGGTCCTCATACATTCAGTTTTCAAACACCTCGCGTGCCACCTATTTAAATTTTTTTATACAAATTTCGTAATGCCAGAGCTCATCAGCAGTATTATACAAACCTTGTCCTGACAATAACTAACACAAAGCAAAAAGAATTATCCAGTTTGGTGCAGTTGTTGGCAATTTATGCGCGTACATACATTTCGGCGATTCATTTTTATTTATATAGATAGATAAATATTAACATTTGTAAAAATAAATAAAATTTACAATGCAAACATAAAAAAAATGTAAAAATGACTAATGTGAAGTGAAGAAAAAAAACACTATTCTATTATAAATATATAATAAACAATTTTGTCACCTCGCTTTTTTACGATTTCATACAATAATATTTAAAAAAAAAATTAACAATGTCTAACGGCACGTAAGCGATTTGGCGGGTGAAAAGTGTTTCTACAAAATAAGTATTTTTTATGTACTTCTATGGACAACTTTGAATAGAGATGTGAAGCTTGATTCAATATGGATCTTCTACTTTTTGTTTTAGAGTTGTTTCTAGAACAATAACAGAGTTATAACAATTGCTGTGGGAACACACCCTTATTGTACTTGACTGCTATTGTTATATTGTCGTGTAAACACGCTTATGGGTCGGAGTGGTTATGCACCGCTGTGATTTGAAACTTGATGAAACGAAAAATAGCAACACTCAAAAGAGACGAACACATACATCTATAGGATTAAGTCGAGGAGAGAATGAGATAGAAATCAGTCTCCTCTTTGTGTCGTGCTTCGTAGCCTTCCCACTCTTATCTACTTTAACTTTCCGAAGGTTTCACAAATTAATCATTTAAAAAAAAAAAAGATACATTTATGGCACATTCCAGAGTGGAAGATGCACTCAGTATCATCCAAGGGCGGATCCAGGGGGGGGGTCATGGGGGTCATGACCCCCCCCTGGGCTGTGTCCAGGACCTAGGTGGACCTACTTTTTACTTGTATCTATTATTATCAAAATTAAATTATAACTTCTAGTGACTTGACCACGACTATGTGACCCCCCCCTGGCGCCAAAGCTGGATCCGCCCATGGTATCACCCTGGTGTAAGACCACCATTCAGAATGGAAACGCTGCTTGACACAGCTTTAGCCGTGTTTGGTGGCTAGATCTGAATGGCCAGATACTTCCCCTCCTTCTTCGCCATCCCACTACCTTCAGCCTCACAACATACCCTAATTGGGGATGCCATAGTCTCACTGGCTCACGGGGAGCAGTTGGGACTCTTGTGGGGTATTCAAATAAAAAAAGACTAGAAGATTCGTGCATATTGATTGCAGTTTAGACTCAATTTATAATTCATAATTATTATGAACTGAGATGAAATTTATCACAGGACATCGCCATTGGATTGCATCTGACAGTATTAATACCCTAGCGACTGTATGGTTAAAATTTAAGAATCCGACTCTGAGTACCACTCTGACGCCGCGCCATATGGAAAGCATCTGTGAACGTGAAGTTTGTGACCAAACTACCATCGTAAAAGAACTGAATTAAAGCAAGTAAGCAGCTAATAATGCCAAAAGATGGCGCCACTTACGTTAACAGCCAGCATGAGGATTTTCAGCTAGCAGGCGTATGTACTCTTGGATTTGCATTTTCATTAATCTCAACTGGGTGAAGCCAAACTAATAGCCGTCCGCAGGGCCTAGCAACAAACTGCTAATTATCATTATATTTGACTTTTATATTGTTTGACTTATTTAACATAATATTATTATGACTATTTAAGAGTTCTATGGGGATACATAACAATAATAAAATTAAAAACAATGGCTACTTACTTCCAACAAATAAAGCCGTGATTATTTTAGTCAGATTTAAACATAAGTAAATAAAGGGTTAACACTGTTTTCAGTCGAGCTCCACATAGTAAAGGTATAAAGCAAGCCACGAGTTCGCAACGTAATAGTAATAGTGTGTCATTTAACTTCATTTATTAAAACACTCTTAACCTGCTTTAGTCACTTTCACTTTGTGAGTAAAATGTGACTAAACTTTTAAATTGGTTAAACATGGAGCAAATGTACAATAAATCAAGTAATATATTGGATAAAACAGAAGTAATGTAGGTATAAAACATTTTAATAAAAAAAAAATTAAGTTAAAATGGGCAAAGTCTTTATTCCAGAATGTGGGGGGAGGTATGTGCAATCCCCCACATCCCATATACAATAAGTACTTGGTTACGTACAGGAATTCAAGTAAGAACATATTTAACATTGACCGGTCAGTGGCTGAGTTGGCATCGCTTTTGGGTCCCCCATGTTCGATTCCTCGGCTGGATAAGTCCTCCATCACGACACAAGCAACATTTTCTGCTTACTGTGGTGGTAGTAGAATATCTTTAAATATTGTCAGGTTATTCGTAACACGGATATGTTTGTCTTTCTTTTTTGAAAGAATTTAAAAATAGGATTCAAGTAAGCTCAATTTGGGTGGCAGGTATGAGAGTATTTATGGTTAGCCATTGATTGGATAACCAGCACCCCTGCCATAGGTTACCCCAAGTGGTTCGCTACGTTTGGTGATTTAGCAGGGTTCATGCGGTAATATTTTTTGCGTGGAAGGCTGGATCGGGAGAGATTGGTTGAGGGAGACCTAACCTAGACCTCTCCAGCTGAATTCTCTCGCCCCATCGGCTTGGACCGCAGTTTGAGGGATGAATTCATACGACCGTCACTCCTGGACACGTTGACCCCATATAAGAGTACACTTAATTTTAATTTTAAAAAAATTAAGTGTGCAGTTCACACGTAGTAGAAGTGAAACCTTGAGAAAACTAAAGTAGGCAAGAGTGGGGAGGCTACGAAGCACCGCACAAAGAGGAGACCGATTTTTCTATAACATTCTCTCACAGGCTAAATTCTATAGATGTACGTGTTTGTCTCTGTTTAGTGTCACTTTTTCGTTTCATCGAATTTCAAATCACAACGGTGCTCCAAGAAGTTTTCACTTCAAAAAGAGACCAAAGATTGGAAAAATAACCTTCTTATGTGGGAAAACCTTGCTTGCTTACAGCATGTCAAAATTAGGTTAAATTTTTGTTTAAATTTTCAATGGCTTTTTTATAGCAGAGAATATATTGTAAGTTTGGAATAAAATATTTGCAGCCAAAAGCGTAATAAAACTTTCCATAAAAATGCTTATAACTTCACCCTCCGTTGATGCGAAATTTCATCAGATTTTAAACTATCACAACTGTGATTTACATAGTAATGGAGTTGTTTTTAGAGATTAACTTTATAGTAATGGTAATTTAACATTCAAATAATCATTATTGAAACCTTATTAATCATTCTACTACTATGTACTAGAAAACGTACACAGGTTAATTTGTTCAGTTTTCGGAACAACTCATGTAGGTCTTATAGAAATAATTGTCTTCCTTGCTATCATGGTTAGAAATATGATATAAATGGCGTTAGAAAGAGAAAAAAATCAGGCCTTATATTAAAATTTAAAAATTACACGCTGTGAGAATGGTTTTAGTGGCACGCCTGCCTTTTCAAATATGCAAGAGCGAAACTTATATAGTGCAAATAACACACGCAAAATAATTAAAATGTACACCTTTATGAATCCAAAGTTTCCGACTGCAAAAATTTATGAAAGTTTGGAAATTTTTTATTAATTATTTTTACATGAAATGACAAAAAAGTGATTTGAAAATAAAGTTTATAATACGTTTGCCAAATAAAGCATGTGTGTTTTTATTTTTTTTCATTGAGCGGTGAACGGTTTTTAAAATTTTTTCACGTTTGTATTAAAAAATTTTATATTTAAATTTTACATGTTTATTTCGATTTATCAAATTTTAAAGTGTATTTCGTCACCTTTCAAAAACAGTTTTTAGTTTTCGGATATGTTCAGAATTTTATTTATTTTATTGTTAAAAAAATACATTAAAAGTATAAGGAAGCTTTGATTGTCCAACTAGGAAGGTCTCCCGTTCTAGAACAGTAAAATTGACATGTTCATATTAACCACTGGAGTGACTAAGGTCAAAATATGGACTGATTTTATTTTTCTGCAATTGACAGCGAGCGGTCCAAAATTGAACCACATTTTTTTTTATCAAAGTTTACATTTTTATAATTTTTTTTTATAAATCTCCTACGAATATGTGATAATCGACAAAAGATAGGTGAATTCATTGGCTATATAGAACTATAATCAGTTTGTATGTATCTATATTAAAATTCGGAGGTATGATTTTTTCAATGTGGGCGGAAAATATTCAAAATGACCTCCAAAAAAATCACGAGCAATCGGGATGAAAAAGTTTTAAATCGCTCTGTCGCTCGAGTGGTTAAGTAGATAGGTACATGATGATTCATATAGAATTAACCTCTCCGAAAATCGCCATTTAAGCCCTTAAAATGTCTCAAACGAAATGACATTTTACGAAAACTTTTTGTTATTACCGCTTCACAATTAAAGCTCTATAAATGAAACATTTCTGAACGTAGCCGAATAGTAAAAACTGTTTTAGATAGGTTACAAAATAATCTTTCAAATTATTATATTACAAATAAATATTAACATTTGTAAATATTAAAATTTAGAACGCAAACATTAAAAATAGGTAAAAATGACTCACGTGATGTTTTTATGGTAAAACGGTACTAAAATCACAGATTATGTAAACAACAATACTTATTTTATTGTATAAATGTCTAATAAACACTTTTGTTACCTCACTTTTTTATCATTTCATATAAAAATATTTAATAAAAATTAACAATGTCGAGCGCGGTCGAGCCACCGGTAGTAAATTTGGGCGGGTAAATATTTGTGTCAACTACGCGACTGACAGCATATTCTTGTTATGTATTTCTATGGACAACTTGATAGGGATGTACAGCTTGATCTACTATCGACCTTTTACTTTTTGTTTTAGGGATATAACTAAAATAATAACGGAGTTACAACGATTTCTATGGAGACATACGCGCTGACGTATAAACACGCTTATTGTACTTGACTGCTGTCGTATTTTTAATGCATATATCTGTTTAAGTTGCGGAGGGGTTGTAAAGTTAAGATTCATAAATTGCATTTACATAATTATAATTAGTGTCCGACCGAAACCGGACTTTCTACCGAAACCGAATCTTCGGTAGCTGTCTCAGTTTCGGCCGAAACCGAAACTTTTTTAGACATGTAAAAATTATATTGTTTACTGAAATTTGGCTTACTTTTTACACTTATACAAAACAGTTAACATGGTTAAATGAAATAAAAAAAACAATAATTGAAGTATGTGAATTTTTTTAAAATTTTTGATATTAATAAACTTGTTAACTGCTTCTTGGAACAAAAAAATTGTCTATAAAGCCTCAATGACACAGGGCGAGTTTACAAGCTACTATCTGGTAAATTCACTATCTGTTAGTAAACTCGCTCAGTGTCATCGTGTTACTTGCTAACTAGCAGATTGTTGACATTCTAGGAAAGTTGAAAGGTCGTCAATTTTACTTGCTACACGCTTGCTCTACTGGCTTGTGATTGGTTTATTTATGTTTTTCAAGATGGCTGCCAATTAACAGCTGATTTCGACTGTCAAACATCACAGAATTAGTTCACGCAGGCGTCGTTATTCTTGTTACTGGCGCTAGCAGCGACCTCAGTTTCCTCCGCTACTAAGTCATCATGACAATCTCACTCGTCGATTTATCCGCTTTTAAACTTAGTAGATAGCAGCTTGTAAACTCGCCCTGTGTCATCGAGGCTTAATCAACACTTATGTACATTATAAAGGAAGGATCTCATTAATTGAGTATTTTAATTTAAATTGCGTTTACAATCACAACATTCTTAAGATTAAATTTACCATTTATTGAGATCTTTTGCAGAGTTTCGTTGCGACCGAAGTTGATGCCGATGCCGAAACTAGATTTTTTTGCCTTGCCGAAACCGAACCTTCAGTCGGTCACTAATTATAATATATGAAGAAGACATGGCACAATCAAGTGAATCAGATACTTGAGTCGGGCTATGTCAAAAAAAAAAAATTCCATTTATTTGAATTTTATTGTAAAGCGGAAATATTTTCACCTTCCGAGAAAATTGGCCTGAGGCAAGCCACCAAATTAATCATTTTATTTGGAAAATTTCAGTGAATAGTTAGTATTTCTGGAACTTTTAACTTAAATTTACAACAGCTAATGTCCAAGAAACAATTAAGTTGGAAGAACAAGGTCTGTTATGTATTATGTAATAATAATAATCACAATATTCTGCTGTGAATAAAATTACACATAATGTCTTATAATTATTATGATTGCCCTTAATCAATTCTACATATAATATTATAAAAACTACTGAGTGAAGAAATCACTGTCTGATTGGATACAATATTACTTTTAACCCGTCCGAATTTTCGAGAATATTAGCTTTTGGTGTCTTAAACGAAATGACATTTTACGAAAACTTTGTATTATTACCGCTTTACAATTAAGGCTCTATAAATGAAACATTTCTGAACGTAGCCGAATAGTAAAAACTGTTTTAGATAGGTTACAAAATAAGCATTCGAATTATTATATTACAAATAAATATTAATATTTGTAAATATTAAAATTTTGAATGCAAACATTAAAAAAATGTGAAAATGACTCACGTGATGTTTTTATGTGAAAACGGTACTAAAATCACAGATTATGTAAACAACAATACTTATTCTATTGTATAAATGTGTAATAAACACTTTTGTCACCTCACTTTTTTATCATTTCATATAAAAATATTTAATAGAAATTAACAATGTCGAGCGCCCGTAGGAAATTTGGCGGGATAAATTATGTGTCAGACTGCGCGTCTGACAGAATGTTCTTTTTATGTATTTCTATGGACAACTTGAATAGAGATGTGCAGCATGATTCACTATCGATCTTTCACTTTTTATTTTACGGATGTAACTAAAACAATAACGGAGTTATAACGGTTTCTATGGAGACACACGCGCTGACGTGTAAACACGCTTATTGTACTTGACTGCTGTCGTATTTTTAACGCATATATCTGCTTACGTTGCGGAGGGGTTAAGATTCACATAATTATGTTTTATCCGCTGCTACTTGCATTGTTGTGACATTTCTTCTGTCAGACTGACAATAGTGCTTGTCAAAGTGACAGATGTCAAATGCGGTGCGGGAAGATTCCAATAATCACCCAAACAATTCAGAAATTGTCGGCATTATTGCAGGGCATATAAGTAAATCAGACTAACGTGTTAAGCATAGCTATAGATCAGGCATGGCCAACCCATGGCCCAATTGAAATTTTTTCCATCCCAAAATGAAGAGTTCAGCTTTCAATGTTTTGGATTTAGGTATTCTTACAAAAAGAAAAAATCGTTCTTGTAAATTTATCACATTCATATTATATTTTGTGAAATTAGAACTTTCTTGTTATTAGATCTTAGATTCTCGACGGAGGTTTTGATTTTTTGCTTGAAAATTGCCAGGCACATGGCCGCACTAGGAATGTATTTTCATAACCAATTGTTATATATTTCACCACCAATATATTTTTTCCACACATTTCTCGGAAGATCGAATGCAACTGACCTGATTTTGATAAGTGGAGGGTGAGTGCAAAGAGCACACATAGGCGCATACATAGTCAGTTTATGCCTTCTAGCATTGAAGGTTGCGGTTTCACAATATAATTACCGGTAATATCTGCCGTTTATTCCCCCCCACTCCAAACGGTCCACTTAACCCCTCAGAAAATCGCCAATATGCACTTTTAATGTCTTTAACGAAATGACATTTTACGAAAACTTTGAATTATTACCGCTTCACAATTAAAGCTCTATAAATGAAACATTTCTGAACGTAGCCGAATAGTAAAAACTGTTTTAGATAGGTTACAAAATAAGCATTCGAATTATTATATTACAAATAAATATTAATATTTGTAAACATTAAAATTTTGAATGCAAACATTAAAAAAATGTGAAAATGACTCACGTGATGTTTTTATGTGAAAACGGTACTAAAATCACAGATTATGTAAACAACAATACTTATTCTATTGTATAAATGTGTAATAAACACTTTTGTCACCTCACTTTTTTATCATTTCATATAAAAATATTTAATAGAAATTAACAATGTCGAGCGCCCGTAGGAAATTTGGCGGGATAAATTATGTGTCAGACTGCGCGTCTGACAGAATGTTCTTTTTATGTATTTCTATGGACAACTTGAATAGAGATGTGCAGCATGATTCACTATCGATCTTTCACTTTTTATTTTATGGATGTAACTAAAACAATAACGGAGTTATAACAGTTTCTATGGAGACAAACACGCTTATTGTACTTGACTGCTGTCGTATTTTTAACGCATATATCTGCTTACGTTGCGGAGGGGTTAAGCTCAGTAATTTTTTTTGGGCCCACCAAACCAATAATAGATAAGGGCCATTAAAAACCATTGAAACTGCACAAAGTTTGCACAAAACTGGACAACGTTCACCCAGACTGCCGCAAATCACATCTATTCTAATATGAAACCTTTTTTTCAGAGCTGTTCAAGAGCAAACACGGTTGCTAAGAAATTCGAATAATAAGTAGACTGCCAGACTGCCACTGTCGCTCCCCTCTCCCGCAACACTAAACTGCTACACCTGTCCACAAAATGCTTTCTACCGAAATTCCGTCACAGTAGGCCCTGAAGAAAATATTACCCCTCAGGGCCTACGTCATCTTTGGGGATGCTGTGTGGAGGTTCTTTTTAGGAAAGGAAGAAGAGGAAGTTGTAGGAAGGAAAAGTATGAGGGATGGGTAGGAATCTAGGGGTTAGTGGGTCCATGAGTGACGGATGAATGAATCCATCCCTCCCATTGTGGTGCAAGATAATGTCAAAAGGTGATGTCAAGGTGAGGTCAAAAGACCTCCCAATCCAGCCTGCCACGCAGTTGGTGGGCTGCTAAGAGAACATAGTAATAGAACCCCTGCCAAGTCACCTAACATAGTGAATCACTTGGGATGGCCTATGGCAGAGGTGTTGGTTATCCAATAAATGGTTCCCAGGGCGGCTGTACCCATACCCGCCTTCCAAATGGTTGCTACATAACACTTTCACCGCAACTGTGTATTTCGTCTCCTAATTTTTTACATTAATTTTAAAAAATGTCGAGTAAACATTTATTTTGAGAAACTGAAGCGGTTTTGGTTATTTTGAAAAACTAACTGAAAAGCCCATCTCTAATTCATTCACAGCGGCGCCCCTCCTTTATTTCTACTTGCACACCAAAAGCACAACTTTTATTGGTAACGCTTTGATTCAGTTTGATTGTAGCTCTGCGACAGTCGGTACGTTTCCAGGCCGTACGTCCCATTGTTTCTATTATCTATGGCAAAGAATACAAGAATGAATGCTCTACTGTTAGTAATAGAAGCCGTCCATCATTGTTGCATCTCTTCAGAGTTAACCGGTGACAGGCTGGAGACGCGCCGGCGCGCGCGTCGTATGCGCGAGAAAATAATTAAAATATTTGAATATAATTTTCGACAAAAAACTTTTGGTCTGCGATTTTGGCCCTTCTATGTACAGAATTTGTATGAAGAACACGGTCAGAATCGCTTGCGCTAACATCATAGATGATATAGCCACTAGTTTCATTCACCTTGCAACCCCAGAATATTTTTAAAACGATTTCGTGTATGACATTGACCTGTCAGAATTCGCCGCGAATTTAACCGTCGCAATTAATGAGTGTTCCGCGACTAAAACATCGTAAAACCTATTAATTTACGTAATTAATGCAAGTAATGTTGTTTTGGTACATAGTTAATTGTTCTAGGAACGTGTTTCAGTCAATAAAATATACAATAGCTCAAAATTAATCAAAAAAACATTCAATTCAAAATTCAAAATCGTGTTTTGTTACGAAATTTCCGTATTTTTCCTGGAATTTGCTGGCCTTTGACAGGTTAATCAAAACGTCGTAAGAATAAGAATAGGTTGAGGTAATATGTCACACTTTTACACTGTCATGTTTCTACGAATGTTTGCAGACAATTATTATTTACAGATGCAGTGAGATAAAAAGCTAACTGAGAAATTCACAGTTGCACAAGGAAAATTACAGTAATGTTAACCCTAAATTATTTATTACTTATAATTAGCTATCTGAACATGCAATCTTTCAAAGTGTGTCCAATAATATATTATATGGAGATGAAATATCTAGTTCCTGCTGTTATAACTAATCAAACTCTGTTTAATCGTTTTAGTGCTATACATATTTTGCAAATACAGTAGAATTCGGATATAACGACTTCACTTATAACGGCTTACTAGTTAGTATACATACAGTAGAATCCGGATATAACGACCCTCAAGGGGCCGCCGATACTTTGATACCGACGACGCACAAAACGGCCGGATAATTTAAGCTTTTTTTACATGAGACAAGCCGAACGAGGGTTATATTTGGGCTACTAAACGGTGTAATATAGAACTTTTTCTTCAATTGAAATACATTTTGGCTTCACGGAACTCATTGTGTGGAGCTTTTAACCTAGTCACAACAGATGATAAACACTGACTGTGATTTACGCGTGCTAATAAGAATAGGTGTTAGGGCGCGGGGAGTAGCCGGACGGAGGGAGTAGGCGAGGTGAGATATTGGTGCACAGGTTTTGTAAACAAAACACTGCGCGTCATTCTAAACGGACGTCAAAACAGGTTGCTTTAACCAGTGACAGGCCGGAGACGCGCCGGCGCGCGCATCGTATGCGCATGCGCGAGAAAATAATTCAAATATTTGAATAATATTTTCGACATAAAACTTTTGGTCTGCGATTTTGACGCTTCTATGTACAGAATTTGAATGAAGAACAGTGTCAGAATCGCTTGCGCCAACATTACTCTATGAGACGCCTAAAAGTTTCATTCACCTTGCAACCCAGAATATTTTTAAAACGATTTCGTCTATGACATTGACCTGTCAGTATTTGCCGCGAATTTAACCGTCGCAACTAATGCGGGTTCCGAGACTAAAACATCGCAAGTAATGTTGTTTTGGTAGATAGTTTATTGTGTTGTGAACGTGTTTCAGTCAATAAAATATACAATAGCTCAAAATTAATCAACAAAACATTCAATTCAAAATTCAAAATGGTGCCTTTTTAGTGTTTTTTCGTGAAATGGCCTGGCCTTTGACCGGTTAAGCAGTTGGTCGCTTAAAACGGAAACCTAACTTGAGTTTACATTGTCGTTGTTAGAAACGTGATAAGGGAAGTTATAATTCTACTATATAATGTAAAAATAATTCCTGGTCTATTTTCATACATTTTCCGTAATATTATTTCGATAGCCAGTCTGCCGTGGATTTCAAGCAAGTATCAAGGGTTTGTGTGAAGAAGAATAAGAGTGGGGAACTCACTGTTGGGCGGATGGGGCGGAGCGGGGTTCCCAAGAAGGCCGGCCGCCTCCCGCTCCTTGTCCTGCCGCTCCTTGGCCTCGCGCTCCATGTTCAGGGAGCGGAAGCTGCCGTATACTATCAGCAACATGGATATGAGGAAGGTGGACACCCTGAAACAAACAACGTCTCCTCAGTGATTTCACACACATTCTCAACCCCTCAGGCCTCGGGCATGTTTTATTATCAGAAGGTCAATATATTTCTGATTTGCAATAAAACCCTGTCAATAAGGAACTCCAGTGAAAAAAAATTATGGCTTTCAAAAAATATGTTCATGTAGACCAATAAACGCTGATTCTGAGTATATAAGTTTTATTTCATAATATTAAACAAAGAGTTTTTAAAAATTTTTTAAAAAGTGCATTTTTAAACCTCTCCTCAAAACACAGCGTCAAGTTGGCATTACTGAAATGGTTAACAGTGACGTCACTGTTAACCTGCTAACCAATTCACCGAAGTGTATCAAGATGTATTGACATTTGAAATCTTACGCCTTACGCCACGAAAGACACGCACGCCATTCAACATTTCGTGTATTTTGGTTATTTTCATACTGTTAAAGAGATTTAGATATAGTTATTGTGTTTATTGGAAACAATATTTAGGCTCTCAACAATTAAAATTATGACGTAAAAGGGCTATATTTGAGGTTAAGCATAGTCATAAATAGGTCATATGTCATATTTGACATTTGGTTTACGATACATCGGTCGTATTTTCGAATTGTTTTTTACTAAAAGGGCTTTTTATACAAGTTATTACACAATCGTCATGAACAGTATATTATAAATACCAGTGTTTCTGTATGTGTTATACATAAAACAATGTACAGTCACGCCTGAACACAAAATTCGAGGCTTACGATGTCACTTGTATTTGCAATGAAAAAGATGATTTATTGTTTTTATATTGCACTTTGTTAAAATACAATAACAGTACCGGTAAAATGTGGACATTTTACCAATGTTTTTTGGCGTCATGTATTTTTTCTCGGAAGATTTTTTCAATGTGGATGAGTGTTTCAGGCTGATAATTATTGCTTATAATAATTGTTAATGTTTTTCTATATTAAAAGCAGTTAATCTTGAATAAAAAACACACCTCACACCTAAAAGTCATCCCAAAGCATTCCGCCTGATTCCGCCATTGATTTTTCTGGATTCTTCATTCAAACAGGGATGTTATGCCCACAAAATTATTTCCCTAGATTTCGAAGTGAAATTTCCCTAGAATTTCACATTTACGCAATTACCTACGTAGCCACCTGATTGTGTAACACTAATCCTGTTATATGTTAATTAATATGATTAATTAATTGGGAAGATATCGGAATTTGGTAAATGTACTTATAATACTGTGCTTTTCCAAATACAACACTTTTTGCTATGTGAAATAATAATTTAAAAGTACGAATACACTCACCACTGAATTCCAAATAAAAAAAAAACACTTTGCACAATAAAAATCAACCGCAATCACCGATAAAACGGAACTTAAAATTTTTTTTTTTTTCAGAGGTCCCATTTATCTTTTTAGATACATAATATCATTTTGAGTTGTCAGTGTTAAAAATAACATTGCATGTAAGTACATGAACAATAATTAAGATTCATAGGAATTCCAAAAAATATACATACGTATATAAAAATATATATATATGTATATATAAAAACATATAAATAATACCAGTAATATTGTCAAATGTAATAAAAAATTTGCCAGGGTTCGAAATTTCCCTAGATTTTGTCCTGATTTCCCTTTTCCCTAAAAAATATTTTTCTCCCCTAGATCTAGGGAAATTTCCCTCGACATGACATCACTGATTCAAAATGACAACTTGAAAATAAATAAACTATCGGTGGGTGAAGACGTCACACAATCCACCATAGGTACGGTGCTTTTTGTCGGGTCTTGGAAAATTAAAACTTTGACAATTATTTTAACTATTAAAACTAACTATAAAAATAAAAATAAAAGTGCTGTTATTTAAGTTTGAAGGTCTTTATTCATAAAAAAAAAAAAAAAAATTGGACTGGAGTTCTCTATTGCTTCAATTGGAACAGTAAACAACCAATTACAATTGTCAATCGCTTTAATTGCCTCAGTAAACCATCAATTAGCAATTGTCGATCGCTTCAACTGCACCAGTAAACAGTCAATTAGCAATAGGCAATTGCCCAGTAAACAATCAATTAGCAATTGTCAATAACTTCAATTACTCCAGTAAAAGATCAATTATCAATAGTCAATTGCCCCAGAAAAAAATCAATTAGCAATTGTCAACCGCTTCAATTGCCTCAGTAAACGATAAATTAGTAATAATTGTCAATCGCTTCAATTGGGGGTAAATGATAAATTAGCAATTGTCAATCACTTCAAAAGCCCCAGTAAAAGTTCAATCAGCAGTTATTGTTAATTGCTTCAAATGCCCCAGTAAACGATCAATCAGCAATTATTAATTGCTTCAATTAATCCAATAAACGATCAATAAACAATTGTTAATTGCTTCAATTAATCCAATAAACGATCAATAAACAAATGTCAATCATTTCAAATGCTCCAGTAAATTATCAATAAGCAATTGTCAATCACTTTAACTGATTGATCAATTAGCCGTTATTGTCAATCTCATCAATGACGTAAAATGACGATTGATATTGATCATTTCCGGGGTACTTTATACAAGAACACATTTCCTAAGTACACAACCAAAACCACTTGCTTTAAAATTAAGAACATCTCAATGGATCAGGGGTGGATCAAAGAAATAGGGGAGTAGATCACTAAATGATGATCAGCGAAATGTTCAGGAGGACAAGGATTATGAGTGTAGCCGAGGAAGTGAAAGAGTCCAGAAGTGCAATGAGAAGACATACCTTGAAGAGTCCATGATTGAATACGCCCACTGGTATTCCCTGTACTCAATGTTACCCGGGGGCTGAGACATGGCGACCGGGGCTGGATACACTGGTTGCCCCCACGAGGAGAGCACTTCCCTATGTGGACGCCAATTCCTGCAACAAACATAAAATAAATAAATTAATTAAATTAATAATAATTAAATTTGATAGCCTCCGTGGTCTAGGGGTAAGGCCCTCGACTAGCAATCCGGAGGTCGCGGTTCAAACCCCAGCGTGCGCAAGTAAATTTTATTTCATTAATTTGTATTATTTCACAATTTAAAATAATATGCAATATATTTGCAGCATTTTCCAGAGTGGAAGATATTCTCAATATCGCCATAGTGTAAGACCATCATTCACAATTGAAAAATTGCTTAAAATGATTCTAACCGTGTTTGGTGACCAGACATGAATAGACAGGTACTCCCCAATCTTTCTCTCCCCATCTCTTTCCGCCGGGACCAGCT
The DNA here is from genome assembly GCA_929108145.2 of Limnephilus rhombicus. NCBI lineage: Eukaryota > Metazoa > Arthropoda > Insecta > Trichoptera > Limnephilidae > Limnephilus > Limnephilus rhombicus. Next base: position 12,695,613 of record OV815291.1, read on the forward strand.
AGTTATGAATATAAATAAATAGTTTTGTCCATAAAAAACCCAAATCTTTCAAAAAAGGCTGAAAAACACAATATTGGATTGAGTCACCGATACAAAATTGAATTTTTCAGCCTCCTTTGAAAGATTTGGGTATGTTGATGGACAAAACTATTTATTTATATTAAATATCTACGGGCGCAAACAATTAATTTACCTTAATATTTTATAGTGTAACATGCAAAAAGTATTACAACCTGAAATAATTTAATTGGCGCCATCTGTGAATGCGTAGATTATAATGTATGTGACGTTTAACCTTAAGTCACGTTATCAGAAGAGTACCATCTATTTTCGTCTTAAGTTAAAAATAAAGTACTTGTATAGTTGGGGTGTGGCAAATACTACATAAAAAAAAATTCATTCAAATGTACATTTTATTTTCAAAGATATGTCGATTTAAAACAAATCATTTTCTCGAACGGGTTCCTTGTTTTCACCCCCATGAAGTGTGTTAAAATTTTGAGGTATAATTTTTGGAATGGACGCTGTTGAATCCCAAAATAAACGCACAGAATATTATTTTTGAAGTAAAACTTCTTTACACACGCTAGACTTGGGGGGGTAAGCTGGTGAATGCGTTACGAAAAGTGATGATGTGTTACGAAAAGTGATGATGTGTTACGAAAAGTGATGATGTGTTACGAAAAGTGATGATGTGTTACGAAAAGTGATGATGTGTTATGAAAAGTGGTGATGTGTTACGAAAAGTGTGATATTACAAAAAGTGTGATGCGAACGGTAATCGATGCGAACGGTGATCGATGGCGAGGCGAACGGTCGAGCCCTTACGCACATATAAAAAGAATAATTTTTCGCCATATTAAAGTGTGCAATTCATATTGACATTCTGAAGTATGGATGAAATTAAAGTATGATTTCAAAATGGCACTATATTTGCATAAATAATATCACCTAATCAGTGAAAGCAGAACTTTCCAGTGTATTATATTAGAGCAGGGTATTGCCTCATAAACACACTAGAATTAATAAACCAGATTACATAAATACTACAATAATTATATTATGTAACATTAAATACACAATAAACAAACTATGCTAAACAACCAAAGCATAATTTTGCATTCATTTAAATCTTAATATATAAAAATGAATGTTTCTTTGTTTGTCCCGTATGCGTTCCTAAACCATTCATCCAATTACGATGAAACTTTGGTGATTTGTTGTGCGCATGCCTGCAAAGGTTTCTATATATAAGCAATCCGTTTTCATATGACCAATGTCAACCGTGAACATATGTTGAGCATGCGTTTGGCGTGTTTCCCGACTATGCACCGGTGCCGAAGGGATCAATGACGCTAGTTCCTCGGAGCATCTTCCATTGAAATACCGGTAGAACAAGGATAGCATTCCCACCCAATGCCTGTGCTCTAAAGATTGCAATCCGTCTGTTAAATTAGGAGAATCTATCAGACGGACCGCCCGTTTCTGCAGAGTTGAGGATTTTATTCAGGTATTTTGGGGCTCCAGAACAGAGGTGGCTGCCAAATTCGACCGTGGGGCGCACTTGTGATTTGTACAGGGTTAGCAGTTGTGTACTATGGAACGTAAGGGAAAGGACATGCAGGGAGAAATAATTTCTTTCTTTATGTGGTTTTGCAACGCATGCCGGCTACTCGCTTAGTTAGTCGATAATATCTACAAGAATGGACTTAAGAATATATGTTTTACAAACAAATTTAACAAAATTATGTAGGTATTTTAGTTTTTTCTATTATGACAGCTGTTTCGGAGTTCGAGATCAATGTTAAAAAAATAAATTATTTGTAATTCTATTCAGCAAATTAAAAAATATGGTATCTTGTGTTATTTTGGTGACCTGACAACTCAGAATGAAATAACTCAGTACCTCCTTTGAAAAGTATTAAAAGTGATGAAAAAAAAAGGTTTTAAATAGGTTACGTTAGGTTAGAGTTGTCGGCTTAAAATTATTTTTTTCATAGCTTTTAATGACTTTTCAAAGAGGTGTTACGTTGACTTGAAGTAGATATTTCAAAGCTCCATAAAGCAGCTGTTAATTACAGCATTGATCAAGAGATCCTTTAAAAATTGTTTCAGCACACAGATTTTCAGCTTTTAGAGAAGAACACAATAAAAACAAAATTTAAAAAAAATTGTGCATTCATTTAAATTAATCTAAAAGTTTCTACAAGATTAGAAAAAATACTAACTAACTAACTAACTAACCATCACGCCGTTTCCCCGCAGGGGTAGGTAGAGAGGAAGGACTAGGAAGAGGAAGGAGAGAAACAACTCGATCTTGGCACACATTCCTTGCCTCGTTTACATTCATATAACGTCTCATCAAAATAAGCGGCCGCAATAGACATCCAAATGAATAGACAAGCAGTTACAGGTGAGGGGTCAAACCAAACCATGGAGGGCGAAGAGGGGAAAGTTGACTGTGATTCGTTATACAATCAATCTGACAGTAAATAGGCATCTCGCATTACAATATCACCATTTAGTTCTTAAAAGCAAAATCTGCTTTGAATGAATAGACCTTTTTACATGGGAGCGCGAATTGCTTGCCACGATAATAACATATTTGCTAAGGCCAAATGCTCGCCCCAAAAAGACTCACCCCAATACACATAGCAATATTTTGTTGCCGTGTTTAGTTAAAACACTATTACAAATGTTTCATAATTTACTTACCCCTGTAACCAGCGACGAGCACACTGGAGAACCGCCCACATTCGCTATGTGCACATTGATATGTAGATATATTGTATAGAATACGCTACCGTTTTGGCGTTGTATTTCGTTAAATGTATGGATGTTACCTTCTAGCTGTTCATGGCAAGAATGATGACGTCACACATTTTAGATTCAAGCGAGGCTCTATCCCCTCCCCATGGAGCGAGCCGGTTCCAAGGCGGAACTCCAGCCGGCGCCATGTGGAGGGGGAAATAATACGTTTTTATCACTTAGGGCAGGTCCATGTATATTCATATGTCCGTGGCGGCCGCCAAATACTTGTATTGAATACTTGTATTAATAATATTGCATTAATGAAAAAATACTTGTATTAATAATATTGTGAATGCCAAGAGAGGACTCTGTTCAAATTGAAATATTGAACACTGAGTTAAACGTTATCTAAGTATTTCTAAATTTGGATAACCTTACAGAGTTATTCAGCCTACTTGGTTCAAAATTACGTCATTCAAATGATAACTGCAATATATATATTACAATATGCTTTGTAAAAACACAATGGTGCACTTCTCTTATCAGAGATGCTAAAAGACATTAAATTGGGGTTCACATGTAAATAAATGATAAATAGGACCCCCTCTATCGTCCTGCACTTAGTTTATATGTTATCAAATTTATTGCAGGGAAAAAATAAAGATTTCCGTGGCAGGCTGCGACAATCTGCAATGATTTTATAGTATTAATGCTCTAACCCAGTGATGATCAACCTTTTTAAACGGAGAGCCATAATGAAAATTTGCTTTCGTCGTATAAGATCATGGTCATTAGCGGCCACCAACTTTACGTAATTAAAATTTTGAATGCATTATTTTCCATCACCCCGAATATAAATAGTCTCTTTCATACTGATTAAGTTAAAAAAAAGAGGGGAACAGTGGCGCAATAAAGAACTCCAGTGAAAAATATTATGGCTTTAAAAAAATATGTTCATATGGAGGCCTCTTGGTGCGGCCCGCGGGCACTTTTGGTGCAGCCTGCTGAAAGAACCACAAAAAATTACACAGAACGGGATGGTTTCTTCACGGTGTTTCAGATGCATTTTTAAGACGTTATTACAAAATCGTTACTAGCAAACAGTTCAGATACAAATAAAAACGTGATAAAACCTCCCATTTTACTTTTATTTTAATTTGTTATTGTGAAACGATAGTAAAATTACATCGGAACTATTAATTTTCTTGTACGGGACAGTCCCGATATTTCAGGATTGATGGCAACTCTATTCGGAGAAATTATTCAATTACAAAGCGATGATGAACTTAAAGTTAGATATAACAATCTCTCCAAATAAAGTCAGGAATCACTGGTTATATTAAGTCAAGCGTATCTTAACATTTTGTATATAATAAAAATATTAATGCCATAATAATTGCCACACTTCTGGCATAAAAAAATTATTACATGTAATTTATTGTAATTAGTTATATTAATATAAAATTATATTGCGAAAAATAAGTATGCTACAAAATATAGAAAAACCATTCGCGTAATCAGAGTACAATTTAATTTAAGCTGGTTGATTAGTGGACTCCTATACAGATTCATTCTAAAGGTAAAACCAATATTGTATTCACAATGCAAGTTCCTGTTGCGGATTTATCTACTAACCCTAATGCATTTCGAAGGTAAAACCATTTTGGTGTTTTAGGTGCAGTATTAATTAAAGCTGGGGACTCACAAAAACCAGTTTTGTGTTCAAAATGCAATGAAAAAATTTCATGTGTGGTTTCTTCTGCTTACGCATTTCGTAGAAATCCGTTCTCGTTTTTGAAGTGCATAAAATTCTGGTTGCTTTTGTGCTGCCAGTATTACAGAAAAGCCATTTTCATGTACTCAGTAGAATGGCTACACTCGGTACTTTTAAGTCTCCGCGTACAGATTCACCCTATAACTGAAACCAGTTCTGTGTTTAGAATGCAACGAAAAAATTCCAGGTGGGGTTTCATTTTTTTGACGCATTCCTCGTGTTAGAAGTGCATTTATAAAATTCTAGTTGCGTACTTTGTGCTGCCAGAATTGGAAGAAAGCCATTTTCATGTAATGAGTGGAGTTTTAATTCCCCGTTTACAAACTCACTTTACAATTAAAACCAGTTCTGTGTTGAGAATGCAACGAAGAAATTCCAGGTGGGGTTTTATCTCGCTAATGAGTTTCGTAAGAAACCATTCTCGTGTGTGAAATGCAGTTATAAATTTGTAGTTGCATATGTGCTGCCAGTATAAGAGGAATGAAATATCATGTTCTGAGTATAGTTTTAATTCCCCGCGTACAGATTCAACCTGTAATTAAAACCAGTTCTGTGTTAAGAAGGCAACGAAAACGCATCAGGTGTGATTTCATTTACTGACGCATTTCTTATGTTGGAAGTGAGTGCATTTATAAAATTATAGTTTCTTAGTTTATGCTGCCAGAATTAGAGGAAAGCCATTTTCATGTTCTGAGTGTAGTTTTAATTCCCCCCAAGCAAATTAAATCTAAATTGAAACTAGAACCGTGTTTAGAATGCAACTAAATATTTCAATGGCCACTACAACACGGGCATGTGCCTGGTGTGATGGCCAAAAAATTATCCATTTACTGTAATGTATAAACTTTACTGAATAAAGAACATTAAAAAAAAAAAAAATAAAAATTGTCCCAATTTCACCTGCTGATGCATTTTGACGGAAACCATTCTCGTGTTCAAAGTGCAATTATAAAATTCTGGTTGCAGACAATGTGCAGCCAGAATTTTAGGAAAACCATTTGCATGTTCTGAGTGTAGCTATAATAATTTAATTAGTTTTAGTAAAACCAGTTCTTTGATTCGTATGTGAATCCCCCCCGTATGTGAATTCGATTTACCATACATACGGTGGTTTTCGGGGGATCTTGAAAAATTAAAACTTTGACAATTATTTTAACTGCGAAAAAAAACTTTAAAAAGGAGTTATTTAAGTTAAAAGGTTCATTAAAAAAACAAAAAAAAAATTGGACTGAAATTCTCTATTGGCACAACAAAGAATTGTACGATATACATCAGGCCCCTAAAATCTCAGCCCATACGAGACTCCTCAGGTTGAGATGGGCTGGGCATGTATAGAAAATGCCGGACACACACATCCCTAAAATAATTATGACTGGACACCCAGGTGGAAGGAGAAAAGTGGGAAGACGAGGTAAGAGGGGATGCAGCATGGCTTCTCCAGGTAACAAACTGGAAGTCAGCCGCCGATGACAGGATGAGTTGGAGGCGAATGTTGCGGGAGGCCAAGAGACCGAGAGAGATAAAGGTTTTTCTAAAAAATATTCGTATTGAGAAATTTGGACAATAGGTATTTTACCAAACTGTTGCTGACACTATAGCCCTTCCTCCCCTGAATACTGAGCGAAAGGGACAACTGCACCTCAGGCTGATAATCTTTACATAGTATAAAATGAAGTCGCTCCCGCTGTCTGTGCGCTCAGATCTTTTAAACTACGCAACACATTTTAATGCAGTTTTCACCAATAGATAAGAGTGATTCATGAGGAAGGTTTTTAGGTATATAATTTGCCAAGATTTTGTGTAAATTGGTTCCTGCGGGCTGGCAAGCGGGCAGCGGGCTAGCAAGCAGGCGTTGTGGATTTAACAGATGGCGTTGGTTATAAAGGTTGGATAATGGCGTGGCGTTGTGTTTCGTTAGCCACAGCAACGTGTGGCCAGGTCTGCTAGTACTTATATAAAATCATCACAATCAAGGTTTTGCATTAACCATTTTTCTCCTTCAAAACTGGACCAAATTTAAAGATTTTTTTTAACTAACTGTATTAGAAGAAAATATTCTATGTCTACATTTCGCTTTGTTAAAAAATACATTTTCTAGTTTCTACACTGAATGTCTGTTGACTGCGTTCAAACCAGACAATTTTAACAGTTTTTGGAAGGTCCTAACACCATTAACCCCTCCGCAACGTAAGCAGATATAAGCGTTAAAAATAGGACAGCAGTCAAGTACAATAAGCGTGTTTATACGTCAGCGCGTGTTTCCATAGAAATCGTTACAACTCCGTTATTGTTTTAGTTACATCCCTAAAACAAAAAGTCAAAGGTTGACAGTAGATCAAGCTGCACTTTTCTATCAAGTTGTTTATGGAAATACATTACAGTAATCAGCTGTCAATCGTGTAGTTGACAAAAATATTTACCCGCGCAAATTTGCTACCGGCAGCTCCACCGCGCTCCACTTTTTAAATTTTTATTAAATATTTTTATATGAAATGATAAAAAAGTGAGGTGACAAAAGTGTTTATTACACTTATATACAATAGAATAAGTATTGTTGTTTGCATAATCTGTGATTTTAGTAACGTTTTCACATAAAAACATCACGTGAGTCATTTTTACCTATTTTTAATGTTTACGTTCTAAATTTTAATATTTACAAATGCTAATATTTATTTGTAATATAATAATTTGAAAGCCTATTTTGTAACCTTTCTAAAACAGTTTTTACTATTCGGCTACGTTCAGAAATGTTTCATTTACAGAGCTTTAATTGTGAAGCAGTTATAACTAAAAGTTTTCGTAAAATGTCATTTCGTTTAAGACACCATTAGCTAATATTCTCGAAAATTCGGAGGGGTTAAGAAGTAACTAATCAAAAAAAGCAAAATGCACTAACAAGATAGTGGTCGATATCTATATTATTTTCAAAAATATTGGCAGGAGTGTCAAAATCCAGGGAGGAAACAGGCGAATACGATTTCGAAAGTTTACCAAAGCTTATTAATTTGAGCAGCTGATTCAAAACTTTGAAGAAGTCTTCCGTTACACCCTTTTGTAAATAAAGCACAACAGGAGCTGTTGAATATTTTTTAACAGGAATTTTTTTAATTTTTCATTAGTCAAGAGTGTCATATGGTCTCGAATACCGCTGGTTGGTCATCACTGCTCTAACCACTGCTGCATTTACTGAAGAGATTAATTGATAGATTAATGTGCCAAAGTAAACACAATTTTTCCCTATTTCTTTGAGTCGAAGAAGCGACCTTTCTCACAAAGCCGACATCAACTGTAAGCAGGATCAATCTGCTGGTTCTTAACTCTTTTAGTGTGTTCATTGTTTTGTCATATCTTATGAGAAGTGTCAATAAAGTCCAAGGAAAAATAAAGTAAAGATATTCATTACTAACAGAAACTGTTTGCTGTTATCCTTGTGCGAAAACATGCTAAATAATGTGTTGTATTAAAAGTAATTGCCAATTTTTCCAATGTTTTTTTTTTACATTAGCTCCACACAAGAGGCCCTGAGGAAAATAACTCCCCACAGGACCTGTGTCATCTTTGGGGATGTTGTGTGAAGGGACTTTTTTAGAAAAGGAAGGAGAGGAAGTTATGGGAAGGAAAAGGGTATGATGGGTGGGTAGAAATCTGGGGGTCAGTTGTCCAGGAGTGTCGATCCATCCCTCCCACTGCAGTGAAAGACGATGTTCCAAGAGAGTACAGCTGGAGAAGTCAAAGGGACTCCCTCAACCATTCTCTCCCGATTCGGCCTGCCATGCAGCTGGTGGGCAGATGCTTCCACCGCCAAAACCGGACAAACGTAAAATAATTTTGGGTAAACATTTTTTAAGCTGATCTCCGGTACTGTACTGAATCCACCTATATTAAAGGAGATTAACCTATATGTCCCTAACGTGTATACTCGTGGGAGATACCACACACTTTTATATGCTCCGAAAGTGCGCCATAAAACAGAGCAACTGCTTAACGATTCTGCATTGAGCATCGACATCTTCAATGTTACCTATAGAGAGTTCAGTAACTATCTTTTGACATATGTCACAACATAGTGAAACTGCCCCCACGGACGTTTCTTTTTCTTTTTTTAAATTTTGTAATCTTCTCTGTAATAATTTGGTGTAAAACTGTTTTATGGAGAACCTGAAATAAATAAATAAATAACCTGGGCACCCCTGCTAAGTCACCAAACGTAGCGAACCACTTGGGGTGACCTATAGCCATACCTCATTACTGTGATTAAATGTAAAATTAAAATAATGAAATAAAAAATGTTCTATTTGTGTGTGATGACTGTGAGTATCACTCCGAATCTGCTATTTAATATGTTAATTTTTGTGCATAAAGTTATAAAAAACCAAATGCCAAAATACTTCAACCCTAGATAACTAAACTGTTTTCATAACTACACTTTCGTCGAGTGGACTACGCAATAAAATACTAGAAATAAATCAAAAATATTTAATTAAGATAGGAACTTGTTACATGGCACAAAAGTAAGGTTTATAATGAACAAATTAAGTACAAATTAATATCAAAATATCAGTCTACACGGTGACCACACATGTCAACATTATGTGAACCATAAATAGCCTTTTTATCTGGTGCAACGGTGGTTGGTCATCCTCCGGGCCTTGGATGGACACAGGTAGCAAATTTTACGCAAGTTTGACGTAGATGGAACCGGAGCTTCTATTGTAGAAGATTCGCTAATAATATCAATAAATATAAGAATATATGTATGTACATACCTTAACAATAAAATTGTTGTTATAACTAAACTTTCGTCCAGCAGACGACGAGATGGTCATAGGGCACGTCCTAGTATGCGTGTGGCCGCAATCGCGTCACGTGCTGCACTGTTTACTCAAATGAGGACGGTAATGAAATAGTCAAGGTCGGGGAGTGGGGGGAAGTAGATGATTTCGAATTTCGCTGAGTAGCACGTCGTCGCCTCGACGAGGGATTAGTTATCTAGGGTTAGCCCTTCAAAAATTTGGCATTTTTTTCAGATGGTCAAAATATTTTCGCTTTACAATAAAATGCAAATATTTGGAATATTTCTGGGCACATTCAAAAACCAAAACCTGTTTTAGAAAGGTGATGACATACGCTTTCAAATTATAGAATTCGAAATAAACATATTTTTTTTTATTTTAAAATTTTTGCGTACAAACATAAAAAAGTTTTCAAAATGGCTCACCTTACGTTTTTTCTAACTTAAGTTATTGATAATAAAAAAAAAAATAAAAACACATACATATTTTATTAGACAAATGTACAACAAATACCATATTGTAACCTCACTTTTTTGTAAATTATAAAAAATTCCTGAAGTTTCAAATTTTTTTATCAATTTGCGATTCAAAATTTTGCGTACATAAAAATGTACATTTTACTTTTTTGGTGGCTATTTTTTAGATTGGAATATAAAGCGTGGTGTTTTTCCTTTCTAACACCGATTAGAACATATTTCTAACTACGATAGTAAGGGAGTTACAGCGTTTTATATGAGACCTATATGCGTTGGGACAAATATGGTCTCCTGTGATTAAATGGGTTAAGGATGAAATCCTTTTTAATAGAGATGTACATAATTACGATACAAGAAACATAAATAAAATTAGATTGCCACATACACATATAATTAATAGAAAATCTTGTGATGCAGCTTTGAAACTTAATTTCAAAGAAGTCTCTTTATCAAGTTTTTGGGTGAATTATAAGAAAATATCAGTAGAAATAGTAAAGAAAGATTATAAGGAAATATCAGTAGAAATTGTAAAGAAAGATTATAAGGAAATATCAGTAGAAATAGTAAAGAAAGATTATAAGGAAATATCAGTAGAAATTGTAAAGAAAGATTATAAGGAAATATCAGTAGAAATAGTAAAGAAAGATTATAAGGAAATATCAGTAGAAATAGTAAAGAAAGATTATAAGGAAATATCAGTAGAAACTGTAAAGAAAGATTATAAGGAAATATCAGTAGAAATAGTAAAGAAAGATTATAAGGAAACATCAGTTGAAATTGTAAAGAAAGATTATAAGGAAATATCAGTAGAAATAGTAAAGAAAGATTATAAGGAAATATCAGTAGAAATTGTAAAGAAAGATTATAAGGAAATATCAGTAGAAATAGTAAAGAAAGATTATAAGGAAATATCAGTAGAAATAGTAAAGAAAGATTATAAGGAAATATCAGTAGAAATTGTAATGAAAGATTATAAGGAAATATCAGTAGAAATAGTAAAGAAAGATTATAAGGAAATATCAGTAGAAATAGTAAAGAAAGATTATAAGGAAATATCAGTAGAAATAGTAAAGAAAGATTATAAGGAAATATCAGTAGAAATAGTAGAGAAAGATTATAAGGAAATATCAGTAGAAATTGTAAAGAAAGATTATAAGGAAATATCAGTAGAAATAGTAAAGAAAGATTATAAGGAAATATCAGTAGAAATAGTAAAGAAAGATTATAAGGAAATATCAGTAGAAATAGTAAAGAAAGATTATAAGGAAATATCAGTAGAAACTGTAAAGAAAGATTATAAGGAAATATCAGTAGAAATAGTAAAGAAAGATTATAAGGAAATATCAGTAGAAATTGTAAAGAAAGATTATAAGGAAATATCAGTAGAAATAGTAAAGAAAGATTATAAGGAAATATCAGAAGAAATACTGAAACATTTACTGCTTTTCTCAGCCACATACCTCTGTGAAAAGGCATTCTCTGCTCTTGTATATACTAAAAACAAACACAGAAACACATCACAAGTGGAATCCGATTTGAGTTTACAACTTAGTAGTAACATTAACTCGAATATCACTTGCAAAAAAGCAACACCAACCTTCACATTAATTAGCCTTTAATTAATGTGAATGTTGGTGTTGCTGAGTATGTTAATTATTAACGTATTTTTAGTAAAACTTCTTTACTTCCTTGACTTGGGGAGTAAGCTGGTGAATGCGTGACAAGAGCGTTACGAAAAGCGAGGCAAACGGTAGTTGAGAGGGAGATATAAGTTAGTGAAGATAGAAAGAGAGAGTTACGTTTCGTATATTACTGTAGGGGCAAGAGAGAGAGGTGCGAGCACACATTTTCTTTCTCTCTTTCTCTCATAGCTAGTTACGTTTCGTATATCTAAGACACAGTGCAGGCCTATTGTCTGTATCACATTGTAGGAGCAAGAGAGAAGTGCGCATGCTCATTTTCTTTCTCACTTCCTATCATGGTGGAGCTAAATAAGTTTTACTTCAGTCGTGAGGTCTAAAGCACACTCGTTTTTTTGTTGTTTTGTATTTGCAGTATTTACTAAAAAACTATATCAGAGTGTGCAATTCACAGGCGGTAGAAGTGAAACCTTCAGAAAAATAAAGTTGACAAGAGTGGGGAGGCTACGAAGCACCGCACAAAGAGGAGACCGATTACACTATCTCATTCTCTCACACGCTAAATCCTTTGGATGTATGAGTTTGTCTCCTTTTAGTATTGCTATTTTTCGTTTCATCGAGTTTAAAATCACAACGGTGTTAGAGAAGTTTTCACTTCAAAAATGGTCCGAAATTTATTTTCGGTTTTTTTCATTAAGGGGGTTCTTGAAAATTGTGCTTGATTTCCTAGGGGTCCTTGGCTGAAAACGTTTAGGAAACGCTGGTATAGAGGACTAAAGATGTATGACGAAATGCCTGAGTAAAGTGGCATAGATAGCATGGGCGGCACCCGGGGCGGATAACCCCCCCCCCCCCCCCCCTCTTAAATAGGCTACTTTCAGACAATTTTATAGACACTCGGTCAGGTGTAACCACCCAACGAGTGGCAACCGGGGCGGGCTGCCCCCCCCCCCCCTAGCTATTATTGCCAGTATCAAAAAAGAAATTCAAAGTATCGGCTAAGGATATTATCAATGTGGAAATAAAATAATTAAACCGAGGCAATCTCTATCACTTTTTTTTGTAATCTCAAACGTGTCACCTTGAATTATTTATGGTAACGTAACATAAATAAATATCATTGCTCAATGTAGACGGCCGGTTCATTTTAAATCATTTGGCTGATTAATTTATGTCACAGCCTTGTAATATGTTAGATAGATTTTCCTTGATTCTGACAAAAAAAAACTGCAATCGTTTAACCCCCCCGGGCCTCGTACCTTTTCCTTCCCATAACTTGCTCTCCCACCTTTCCCTAAAAAGACCCCCCATACAGCTTCTCCAAAGATAACACAGGCTCTGAGGGATTTTTGCATTTTTATTTTATATAGTAATACCTCACAAGAGTCTCAGCTGCTCCCGTCTGGAGCTAGTGAGACTTTGGCAACCCCAAGTGGGGTATGTTGTGAGGCTGAAGGCATTGGGGAGCGGAAGGGAGAAGAGGAAGGTGGAAAGTACCTGGCTATTCAGATCTGGTCACTAAACATGGCTAACGCCATTTGAAGCAACTTTCAATTCTGAATGGTGGTCTTACACCAGGGCGATTCTGAGAGTATCTTCCACTATGGAACGCGCCGCAAATATACTATACACACGGACATATGAATATACATGGACCTGCCCTAAGTGATAAAAACGTATTATTTCCCCCTCCACATGGCGCCGGCTGGAGCTCCTCCTTGGAACCGGCTCGCTCCATGGGGAGGGGATAGAGCCTCGCTTGAATCTAAAATGTGTGACGTCATCATTCTTGCCGTGAACAGCTAGAAGGTAACATCCATACATTTAACGAAATACAATGCCAAAACGGTAGCGTATGCTATACAATATATCTACATATCAATGTGCACATAGCGAATGTGGGCGGTTCTGTGTGCTCGTCGCTGGTTACAGGGGTAAATAAATTATGAAACATTTGTAATAGTGTTTTAACTAAACACGGCAACAAAATATTGCTATGTGTATTGGGGCAAGTCTTTTTGGGGCGAGCATTTGGCCTTAGCAAATATGTTATTATTGTGGCAAGCAATTCGCGCTCCCATGTAAAAAGGTCTATTCATTCAAAGCAGATTTTGCTTTTAAGAACTAAATGGTGATATTGTAATGCGAGATGCCTATTTACTGTCAGATTGATTGTATAACGAATCACAGTCATCTTTCCCCTCTTCGCCCTCCATAGTTTGGTTTTACCTCTCATCTGTAACTGCTTGTCTATCCATTTGGATGTCTATGACTATACATTATTTTAAATGAATTAATTGTGAAATAACACAAATTATTCAAATAAAATTTATTTGCCCAAGCCGGGATTCAATCCCGCGACCTTCGACCTGCGAGTCAAGAGTCTTACCGCTAGACCACGCCGGCCGTCATGTGTGGAGCTATTGTAAAAAAAGAAAATAAAATAAGTAACTACAGATAAGTACAGGTGACAGTTAAAATTTGCACGTGGGAATTTTTGAAGGACTGAAATTTATGATACCAAAAAACTGCACCATTCAATGAAAAATGAAGTACGTAAATTTTTTTTAAATATACATTATATTATAAACTTCTGTGTTTGACATAAAGCATCTAATAAAATTAAATATTTTTATTATGTCAACCTACAATTTCTCAGTTCCATAATTAGAAGTTGTTTAAAAATCCCATGTTACTCTCTCGTTTTTATCCAACCCTTGATCTATTTTTATTTTTTATTATTTTTACGTAGACATCTCTTTTTTTTTTACATGAATAGCACACAAGAGTCGCAACTGCTCCCGTCTGGAGCCAGTGAGACTATGGCATCCCCAATTGGGGTAAGTTGTGAGGCTGAAGGTAATGGGGAGGTGAAGAGGAAGGTGGGGAAGTACCTGGCTATTCAGATCTGGTCACCAAAAATGGCTAATGCCATTTCAAGCAACGTTTCAATTCTGAATGGTGGTCTTACACCAGGGCGATACTGAGAGTATCTTCCACTCTGGAACGTGCCGCAAATATAATATATATTATTTTAAATGAATAAATTGTGAAATAACACAAATTAATCAAATAAAATTTATTTGCCACGCCGGGATTCGATCCCGCGACCTTCGGAGTGCGAGTCAAGAGCCTTACCACTGAACTACGCCGGCCATCAAACTGGTGTTTAAAAAATATGTACAGGGTGTTAAGGGACGTACTTGACTTACTTTAACCACTGATTACTGACATTACGAGTAAAAAATGTAAACGAAATTTTGGTCTCTGGTGACTTTTTTTTTCAAAATTAAATTAATTTTTCGTGTTATCACTGGTCACTCAGCTGAGTAACCGACCAACCCTTCACGCCGACCTTTACTGTCCAAAACCTACAAATTTTTTATGCCCTCCGGCAACATTTTTTAAGGTTTTTTTTTTTTACCTTAAATGTTATTGGAGATTAAAATTTCATTTAAATTTCTCCAAATAATGTCAGGAGTCACTGGTTATGTCAAGTACTTTCCTTAACTATATGTATATTGATTAGATTTATAAAAATACAGAAAATAATAAAGGGAAAATAAATTTTAATTTTCTAAATAACCATCAACCTCTCAGGTATTTTGCCATTGTGAAAATTTTTTGTTTAACCCATTGGCCACAAACCCCGGCAGCCTGTCGGGTGTGCAACTCAGGTACTTAACCACCAACCCGCGCGCGCTGACGGGCTAGTGTAGGTTCGCCAAAAAACGCGAAATGCGCACGACAGTGACATTTAAAAAAAATATTTTTAATGCCGAACACTCTGTAGGTAATTAATCATTCATTTCGTATAATTGGCAATAATATGTTTCTTATGTTTTTTCCCTGAAATTTGTGTTCCAAATTTTGTGTACAGCCAGCCGCCATTTATTTATTTCAAAATTGCGAGTGGTTCTAGGCTTTTGGCAGTGACCCTGCACGTCCCTGATTACTTTGAGGACCATCATACCGAACTATTTTATAAGTTATCAGTATACATGAATGTAAAAAAACAAAAATTATTAATGTTCGATTCATGAATATTATGTTTTTTTGTAACTTTATGAATAAAAATGTTAAAAAAACTTACGAAAAAAGAGAAAGTAATATTTGTATCCTTATTTACAAATATTTTAATATTTTTTGAATTTTTATTTTTGAAGTTTTTCTTTACTTTAATCTTATATGTAAACAAATTTAAAGAAATTAATTCATTTGAACACATGGTTCAAAAGTTACAATAGATTTAGTACACCAATGCAGGTTTTCAATTTTTGGTACAAAATTAATTCAGTGGTGAGGGCCAATTTTTTAGCTCTTTAATTCTGTGGCCAATGGGTTAAAACGAAATGTCAGATTTATAAAAACTTTGTAGTTATTTCTTTGCAATTAAAGCTCTATAAATGAAATATTTCTGAATGTAACTGAATTCTAAAAATGATTTTGAAAGGTTATGAAATAAGCTTTCAAATTGTTATATCTATAATATAAAAATGGATCGCTGAATGTGTTGCTAAGCGCATAACTTTCGAACGACTGCACCAAATTGGATAATTATTTTTTTTTGTGTGTTCGTTATTGTCAGGACAAGGTTTTTATAAAACTTCCTGCGAGCTCTAGCATTATGAAATTTGCTATTGGTGGCACGCGAGGAAGCGGCTATTGCTGTGGAAAGCGGGAGGGAGGGAGAGATGGGGGGGGCAACCAGGGGGGGGGAGGGGAACTCAGGAGGGGGGTCGCGGGACGGGGTAAGGGGGGGCGGGGGGAGTGGAGTGGGGAGAGGGAAGGTGGAGGTGACGGAGTGGGAACGCGAGAGGGGAAGAGGACACAGGAGAAGAAGGGGAGGCAGAAGGGGAACGGGACGAATGGGAAAGGACACTCAGGGAGAAACAATTTCTTTATTAAATGGCATAGCAAAGCATGCCGGGACCAGCTAGTTACAAATAAATATTATCATTTGTAAATATTAAATTTTCAATGCAAACATAAAAAAATTGTAAAAATGACTCACATGATGTTTTTATGGGAAAACGGTACTAAAATCACGGATTATGTAAAAAAAAAAAAAACAAAAAAAAAAACTTATTCTATCATATATATGTATAATAAACAATTTTGTCACCTCACTTTTTTACCACTTCATACAAGAATATTTAATAAAAAATTAACAATGTCTAACTGCGCGGCGCGTAGGTGATTTGGCGGGTAAAAACTGTTTCCTCAAAATAAGTCTTTTTTATGTATTTCTATGGACAACTTTGAATAGAGATGTGAAGCTTGATTTAATATGGATCTTCTACTTTTTGTTTTAGGGTTGTCACTAGAACAATAATGAAGTTATAATGATTTCTGTGGGAACACACGCGTTAGCTTGAAAACAAGCTTATTGTACACAACTGCTATTGTTATATTGTCATGTAAACAAGCTTAGGGGTCAGAGTGGTTAAAATGCATTATTTTCCATTTCCGATTACTGAAATAGTTTTTTCTCACTGTTATCTGACTAATGAGAGGATTTTTAAAATGAGATGTGCCTATTAAACATATTCCGTCTATCTGCATATTTACTGATAATAATTATAAACATTAGGGTAAACCGCTAAAAAAATCCATAATTAAGTTTCAAAGCTATAAAACTGGATAGTAAATTATAACACTTATAAAAGAATATCAAATAAAAAACATTATTTTTGAGAAGCTGATCTTTGTCTAGCTATGAAAGTTGTTCCCACTCAGGCCGATTTGTTAGCTTTTCGGAATAACCGATACAGATCACATAGAAATCGTTGCATCTCCCTTACTATCATAGTGAGAAATATGATACAAACGGTGTTAGGAAGAGAAAACACCACATTTTATTTTCAAACCTAAAAGTTAACCACAAAATAAGTAAAATGTACACCTTTATGAAACCAAAGATTCGGATCGCAATTTAAGAATTTTTTTTTGCTTGTATTGACAAAAAAGTGAGGCTATAATATCGTTTATAATATATTTGTCTACTAAAATATTTATGTTTTTAATTTTTTTTCAATACCAGTAAA
Organism: Limnephilus rhombicus; assembly: GCA_929108145.2. Lineage (NCBI taxonomy): Eukaryota > Metazoa > Arthropoda > Insecta > Trichoptera > Limnephilidae > Limnephilus > Limnephilus rhombicus. The sequence continues at coordinate 12,713,094 of OV815291.1, forward strand.
TTTAGTTGAAAAAACATAAGGTGAGCCATTTTTAAAACTTTTTTATGTTTGCATTAAAAATTTTAATTTAAAAAAAATTAAATGTTTATTTCTAATAATAACATTTGAAAGCGTAACATTTCTAATAATACATTTACCGGATCTGCCCAGATGATGGGCACTGCAACGCTGTTCGAAACGTTGGCTAAAGAAGGAGGTAGCGCAACACGGCATAACACCCCAAAAACAACTAACGAAAATACTTTTGGCCGTGAAAATCTAAAAACGTATTTAATCACCTTTCAAAAAAAGTTTTTAGTTTTTGGATATGTTCAGAAATATTCCATTTATTTGGATTTAATTGCAAAGCGGAAATATTTTGACTGTCTGACAGAACATGGTCGAGGCCTGAGGGGTTAAGTGTGTAATAGACGTATAGATGAGTTTGTAGCAATGTTACGAATTACAACAACTGTGTATAAATTTGAAAATAATATTATGTATACCTAGCATGAAATCACAAATAATAATTGAATAAAAAGATGTCTAGTTACTGGAATTCTATCGAAAAAACGAAAAGATTTTCATAGAAAGCATTTTACAGATAATTTTCATAGCTAAATAAACTGCTTGCTGACAGCGAGAGAAATCAGAGTCAAACACCGTAAAATTGCCCGAGCTGTCATTTCAATTTCTCTTATCTTAAACTTAAAATACAAATTAACTTTACTTTTATTATCGATAAATGTTTATTTATCAATTTATCTATAAGATAAGAAAAACATAAACACAAAAAATAAATACACAAACATTAAAAGATAATTTGGACGGCAATTAGGCTGCGATCGTATATTTCGGAACTCCATTGTGTTACATAAAAAGTCAGCGGTCTAGTTAAGAAATACTTGTGCGATGAAATCTTAACAAGGAGAATCATTTTATAAGAAACTTCGTTTACTTGAGAAGATAAACTAACATTTGGTGCAGGAACAATGAGGTGAAAGGTACGCGTCACACTGTGCAATTGACAATTCTGTAACGGCTCTATTTGCAGCATTATAACTGGCCATTACAATTATCCATATGGATTATCATCAATTGAATGAATATATTGAAGATATGCAGTTCAACTTATCACAAGTTATACAAAATACAACATAATAAGCCTTTCATGCACCTGACACAATGTTTACAAAGAATCTTACCTGGAAAATCGAGCTTTGCCCACTGGTGTAGGGATCGTCAGCCATGTGTCGTCATGATTATTAACTGAGACTTAACGGTTGCTTTTAGCAATAACTTAAGTAAAAAAGGAACACTTGTAATCGAAAAACACTACATTCGGTGTTCCACTGACGGATATACGGCGGCCATGTTTAATTGAATGAGAAGATGTTGCAAGCTCTCGGATAGCTGCAATAATGTTGTCTTCTGAAAAAAACCGTTTGTTCCTACGTAAAGTACCTACCAACGCGAAAACATTTTTTGGTTACATGGCAACTCAAAATATTACGGCAACTCATAAGATGCTTCTTCAGAACAAACTTATTCATAATAACATCATAACTTATCTCAGTAACGATTCAGAACAACCATAACTCAAAATAAGGGGGAATTCCCATCACACGGCTATTCAGGACACTTTTTGCTGATTCATAGCAATTCACAGCTACCGACAGACATCCGTCAAGTTGCCTTTCATTTTATGGCTAAGGGGCCGTTCAACGTACTACGTAACGCACTTTGGGGGGAGGGGTCTTGTAAAATGTTACTGTGCGTTACCGGGGCGGGAAGGGGGGTTCGAACAACCCGTTAAGTAACTTAAAAAAAAAAAAATAAAACTATGGAATTAAAATCTTCCAAGTTGGCATTCTTTTCGTTTATGTTGTACGGAGAATCCCTCGCTGTATTGTACGTCATTTTTATTTTAGTCACTTGGGTGTTACGTAACATTTAGGGGGGGGGGGGGGGTGCGGGCAAACTTTACGGCGCGTTATATTAATCAAGCGTGTTAAAACCATGGACAAGAAATATTCAGAATACGCACATCCTAAGAATACCAGAATAAAGCGTGAAAAATGAGAATTTTCAAAAATTCATGTAGGTATTTAGCGTAATACTATGATAATGATAATACCTTATAATTATTATCTCAATTAAAGATTCCAATTGGAAAAGGAAGTTTCAATGCAGGCGGAGGAGAAGGCATGAAAGATTTTTAGTTTTCTGGAAGTTTTATTTCAATGGATTGTTATCGCACGATTTTTGCATTCTAATTGCGTGTAATTCCGTATTCGTATTGGGACAAATGTCAAATCTTATATGTTTTCGACGCCATTGTTTGTCGACCAAACTTGTTGACCGATAGTTTCTGGCCTTCTTTAAATCTTCTCTCTTCCCCACCCAGTTGCAAACATATCTATGAGATTTTACCCGAGCCTTAACTCGAATTGGCAACAAATAGACAAAGCTCTCAGCCGTGAAATCCTGAATTGATTTCCCGTGATTTTGTCTCGTAAAGCAAAAAATTGCACGCTCCTTGAACGGCGACCGATTTTTAATACAATGCTTGTCTAGCAATGCTAACAACTTTTAAAAATGATAGATCGGTCATCTTTACTGGAAAACTCAAATTAATTAATAAGGTTAACGTTTCTATCAGATTTAACAAGAAAGCCAGTTTTCTATCAGCGTTTATTTTTTTCATCATTTATAACGAAAAACCGTCCGATGCGCAGTCGGAAAAGTCCCCGGTCTCTGCTGAGATGGCTAAATGGTGGAATTTTTTCCGATTACATGTGTCTAGCGAATCAACCCAGAAAACAAAACAAAAATTCCCCCATAATCAAAAAAGACTTTCAGTAATTCTCCTCCAGTAGGCCCATGCAGTGTCACTCCCTGCTGCTTTCTGCTGAGATTCTCGGAGAAACCACCCCTTCACGGTGGGCGTTGGACTTCTAGGGTTGGAAACACTGCCCCCCCTCTGGCATTGATTGACTAGGGTCCTCCCGGTAAATGGATACAGTCATTACCGAATCCGTATCGTCCCCAGACGATAGTTCAGGGAATGGTATTGTTGATTTTTCATCTCGGCCCGGCTCCAATACCGCAACTACGGAAATCACGTGAACTCTCCTCGGTCAATAGTGAGAAAACTTCCTTCGGATAGCCAGCCCCGGATCTTTTTCTAACCGGGGCAGAAACTTGATAATAGCCCCTAGTTCTAGATGCGACGGGGATTTCCCTGGCAGAGACATCACATACACTATGCACGCGTTCAAAATCAACTTAGGATACGTTCATAAATAGTTTATCACAAGCGTTTTAAAATCAAATGAATAATCGATAGAACAACGTGCGCTGGATGTCAGGAACTTTGTGAATCAAGTTTTTTTTTTCAATAAAACATATATATTTCTATTTTGGCGCCCCCAACCTAGATCCGGGGCTGTGGATAGCAAACCAGTAAGCCACCGTCTTGTAGTGGTGAGTTAGCCCACTCGTGCCCAGCAAATGTTATTATTGTCATCGGTGACCAAAACAATAACCCAAAATATTCATCAACTGGTAAACAATCAAGGCTGCACCAGATGTAGTATCTTGTAATCTCAACGATTAATACCTCTTAAAATATATTGGCAAACTTCTAAATAAGATCGAGGTTCGCTGTGATTAATTAGGTAAGTTTACAATTAATATTTTACTGTACTAGACATCCCTATTCTAGTAGGCCCTAAGTTATTCTGAGGCTCCGAGTTGCCAGACTGATGGTATCTGCCTGACTACCAGATGGCTTCGGCAATCATCGGAACCGTTCGTGTATTATATTATAGACGAACGATGACCGACAATATTGTTGTGATATAAAACTTAACTGACATCTATTGGGATATCACAATCGTATAACTAACTATACTAACGACATCCATTGAACGATGTTGAAACCATATTTTTTTGCTTCAACTCCATACAGGAGGCCCTGAAAATAATTTCCCTCAGAGCCTATGTCACCTGAGATGCTGTGTGGAGGGTCTTTTTGAGGAGAGGAAAGAATGAACATTGGTTTTGAAGAGACCCATGTTGTAGGAAGGAGGAAACACAGAGACTGGCAAATCGTTCAACAGTCGAGGTGTTGAACACAAGAACGAGTCGAAGAAGCGACCCGTTCTCGTGTGACAAATGTCAACCGTGTACATATGTTGGGCACGCGTTTGGCGTGTTTCCCGACTATGCACCGGTGCCGAAGGGATTAATGACACTAGTTCCTCGGAGCATCTTCCATTGTAATACCAGAAGAACAAGTATAATGGCTGGTTTACATAGTGCGAGCTGCTGCATAGCTAGTAGACAGCTACTCGGCTTGTCTACTCGTACGCCAGTAGCTTGGCTCGCCTTAGCTGTCCACACGATACGTAGTAGCTGCTGCCCAGTCATGCGAGTTGTCGCGATGCCAAGTGAACGTGCTTTAATTACAAAAACTGTGATAAGATCCATGGCAACAATATTATGTCAAGAATTGGAAAATGCCCATGAAAACCTTGAAAAAACAGCGAAAGAAAGGGGTTTGTAAAAAGTCAGAAACCGGTTTTAAAGTTCAACCTCAATCTTAATTTGGGAGGCGATTATAATTACCGTCGCCTCGGGAACCATTTATTGGATAATCAACACCTCTGCCATGAGTCACCCAAAGTGGTTCGCTAAGTTTGGTGACTTAGCAAGATGGCCGAGTTCACGGGTTGAAGTTTTTCTAGGTCTTGGCGGCGGATGCACTTACTGTGTGGCGGGCCGGATTGGGAGAGACTGGTTGAGGAAGACCATTTGGCCTCTCTAGTAGAACTCTATTGGCCCATCGCATTGCATCGCAGGGGGAGGGATTTTTTTTACGTTAACTCCACAAAGGAGGCCTTGGGGAAAATAATTTCCCTCATTCCCTACGTCATCTTAGGGGATGCTGTGTGGAGGTTTTTTTTAAGGAAACGAAGGAGAGGAAGTTCTGGGAAGGAAATACGTATGCGGGGTGGGTAGGAAACTGGGGGTCAGTAAGTTAAGGAGTGACGGACGAATGAATCCATCCTTCCAATCGCGGTGCAAGGCGTTGAGTCGAGAGATTCCGGCTGGAGGGGATAAAAGACCTCTCTCAGACTCATCGGCCGCCAAGACCTGGACAATCCTCACCCCATGAACCCAGGCACCCCTGCTAAGCTATCAAACGTAGCGAACCACTTGGGGTGACCTCCAGCGGAAGTGATGGTTATCCAATAAATGGTTCCCGGGGCGGCCGTACCCATACCCGCCTCCCAAATTCATGAGGGATGGATTTATTTTTCCATCTCTTGGACCCACTGACCTCCGGATTCCTACCCACCCCTCATACCTTTTACTTCCCAGAACTTCCTCCCCTTGATTTTCTTTAAAATACCCCCCACACAGCATCCCCAAAGATGCCATAGGTCCTGAGGGAAATTTTTCCTCGGCGCCTCCTGTGTGGAGCTATTGCAAAAAACCCCAAGCCTTCCAATTCGTGAAAGATTGATGATTTTCCACAAATGCTACTTTTTGCAGATTGTGTTATTGATTCATATTCAAACCGTAATATTTAGTACCTAAGAATCCAAAAAATTATTCGGTTTTACGTCATGGAGTCTGTGAAAACGGTTTTCAGAGTTCGAACCCAAGCCTTCAAATTGCAAAAATAAATTGTGGCTATAAATTGGATAAGTTAGCCAAGTTTTATTACGTGCAGTGAGTATTTATTTATTACATATTTGTAAAAAGCATTACAAAGTTAATGCTTTTTACAAATCTATATAAATGAAAATGAATCCCCAAAATGTATGTACGCGCATAACTTCCGAACGACTGCACCAAATTCGATAATTCTTTTTTATTTGTGTTCGTTATTGTCAGGACAAGGTTTGTATAAAACTGCTGGTGAGCTCTGGCTTTATGATATTTGCAATAGGTTGCACGCGAGCTGTTTGAAAACTGAATGCACCGGGACTGAGTGTATGGAATGCGGGAGGGGAAGGGGGGAAGGGAACTCAAGTAGGGGGTTCGCGGGAGAGGGAGGAGGGGAACCAGGGAGGGGGGAGGGGAACCAGGGAGGTGGGAGGGGAACTCGGGAGGGGGTTCACGGGACGAGGGAAGGGGTGGAGTGGAGTGGGAAGAGGGAAGGTAGAGGAGGCGGAGTGGGAACGCGAGGGGGGAATGGGACGCGGGAGAGGAAGGGGAAGCGGAAGGAGAATGGGACGAATGGGAAAGACACAATTTCTTTATTAAATGGCATAGGAACGCATGTGCTAGCTAGTATGTAATATCGGCGAGTACGGCCAACAAATCAAAATTATATAAAAACTTTTTTATTAAATATAGAATGAGTTTAGATATTTATTTCTACCAGCGGTGTATAAACAGTAAAGTGTTCCCAAATTACATTACCTGTAAATTCAATAGTGCGTCTCTTCGAATAGTTCTGCATACCGAGCTAAGGTTTCTTGGTTAAAAGAAGATTTAAAAAGCGCGTTTAAACTTAAAATCATGCTTCTTCACACTGAACTAGTGCACGAACTACATCCAATCGAGTGGATTTTATTCGATGATAAAAAAGGACGTATACCTCGGAAAAAGCGTTAAAAAAACAAGGGAAATGAAATAAAAAAAACTTCAAAATCTGTGTAAATATATCAGTGTCCAGATAAACCAGAAAATATTTTCTTCGATCGTGTGCAGAATCTCTCTTTCCATGTGTTCCTCCCAGAAGAGGTCAATTTATTATCTAAAGGACTAAAATATAATTTAAATTTCAGTAAAAAGAATATCCAAAGTGCTATTGAAAATGTGGCAGTAGATATTAAAACAGCTCTATGCTACCAACCTAAAACATTCCTGTATAAAAGTGCCGAAACCATTCAATTAGAAAAAAATAAAATTAAAAAGTCATCCATCCAGAGATTTTATGTAGGTGCTAACAACATTCGAAAAACGTTGGCTGAAGAAGATTTAGTGCTAACCAGGGCGGACAAAGTAAATACAGTGATAGTAATAATAGAATGGACTATCAGTGTAAAATGGAAGACTTTGTAAAAAGTTACGATTTCGTTACCTTAACGAAAGACCCCACTAATAAATTTCAAACAGATGTTAAAAATTCAATAAAAGCATTTAAATCTCGAATTTTCAAAGATGATTATCCTAACCAAAATAAATTTTTCAATCTAATCCCAAAATCCCCAAATTATATGGATTTTTGAAAATACATAAAAACCATAAACCCATCAGACCTGTTGTATCATGTTGTGCTTCCCCGAATTTCATAATAGCTACTAACATTACTAATGTCTTTAATAATATTAATGTATTTTCCCCAAATTATACCATTAAGAACTATTTTGAACTGATCAATGCAATTAAGGACTTGGTTATTCCCGATAATGCCAAACTAATTTCCTTTGATGTTATTAATTTATTCCCAAATGTTCCAACCACTGATTGCCAAAAAAATATTGTAGATATTTTAAATTCCTCCAATTTGAATACTGATATGATTAATGACCTGTCTCGATTATTCAACATGTGCCTTAAGCAAAATTTTCAATATAATAACAGTGTCTATCAACAGAATCAAGGGCTTCCGATGGGTGCTCCAACGAGTCCGCTGTTAGCAGACATTTTTATGGATAACTTAGAAAATAAGATTTTTAACTGTAATTCATCACTCTAAAATAATGTTTTAACATGGAAGAGATATGTGGACGATATCTTCTGTATCTGGACAGGAACAGAGCGGCAACTGTCTAAATTCTCCCTTCTTATCAATTCATACTATAAAAGCATCCAATTCACTTTAGAGGTAGGCAGTAATGCATCGATTATTTTTTTTAACACTTACTTCAATAAATAATAGAATTGATTTTAACATTTTTCGTAAACCGACGTACACAGATATAACTATACATAACATGTCAAATCATCCGGCTTCTCATAAACATTCTGCTTACCATTCAATGGTGCACCGGCTGGTAAAAATCCCCCTATCATCTGTTAATTTCGCGATTGAACTTTTAAAAATTAAACAAATTGCTCTAAATAATGGTTATTCCACAAATTTAATTGATAAAACCCTAAAGAAGAAACCAAAACTCATTTCAACTAATACATTTTTATTTGGTACACCTGAAAATAATAATAAAATAATAAATCCCGTTCAATGGCGCAGAATTTTATATATATCCAACTTTTCCTCACTTAGTACAAAAAACTTGCCTGCCCACATTAAACCCGCGTGCTATACTGATAACGATTTAGGTAAATTACTAAAAAAAACACTAAAGATAGAGATCATAAATTAAGCCACTCAGGCATTTACCAACTATGTTGCAACGATTGTCCTTCGTTCTACATAAGTAAAACAACTAGAAATGTTTGTAAACATTAGAATCACAGAACATAAGATGCTTAAATAATAATAATTTTTCAGAGTTTGCTAATCACCTAATTTCCACAGATCACACTTTTAATAAGGACATAGGGGTTAAAATTCTTCACCGTAACAATAAAAGAAAAAAATAGATAACTTAGAAGCACTTGAAATCAGAAAATCCCTAAATAATAATTCCAGTATTTTGAATAACCAAATTAATTTATCGTTTAGTCCTATTTTAAATATTTTTCCAATAAACCGCTCTGTTCTTCCAGGAAATCCCGCAATTACCCCCACCCCTTTGCTTACCTCCCACCCAAACACCTGAAATTTGTATAAATATCTGTTAATATTCTGTATCATAGGTTAGTTATAATGTGGGTGGTTTGTATATTTATGGTTATAATATTCTCCTGACGAAGGAAGGGTGCTTCTGAAACCGGTAGAGTGTTTAAAATAAAAGTGGTCTTAAACAAATTTATGTGTTTTTTATTGTAGAGTATTTATTTGTTTATTTATTTACATATGATCCTGTGGATAAACAATCAAGAGGATGGTGAAATCCCCCTAAGTAAATTATAATCAGAGACAACGGGAAAAATGCCATTATTAAATCAAATTCTCGAGGTATCGGCTCTTTTCCACAAAAAATATAAATTGATTTCGAAAGATTATTATTTTATCCAGTAAAGTCATGTTTTAAATTAAAAAAAAACGTGTTTATTTTTATTATAATAAGTTTATACCGTTGGTCGTTGGCAGATTTGTTAAATTTCAAACAAAATGTTGCATTATACCACACATATTTCAAGTCATATAATCATACAGAAAAATAAATCAATTATTATCTAGGAAAGCTACTTTTCAGAATTTTAATTTTAGTTCAAACTTGCTGACCCGGCCACGCGTTGCTGTGGCTAACGAAATACAGCGCCATCTACTGGATGGTTACCCAACCTTTTAATTCACACCGCCATCTGTTAATTTGCATATTGCTCCTTTAATTATATATTTCAACCAATTTACACAAAACCTTTTGAGTTTATCGCGAACAGACAGACAGACACGGCGGAGGACTTTATTATAATATGCAGAGATAAAATCGTAAAAAAACACAAGGGGCGGACGGGCAAAAAAATCAACAATTACTGTTAGGATTTTTTTCTGGGAGGGGGAGGGGGGGGGGGGCACAAGGGGCGGACGGGTAAAAAAATCAACAAGTATGATCAGTGGCGGATTATCCCTAAGGCAAAGTAGGCACGTGCCTAGGGGTGCGAGGTTACGAAGGGGCACCGATTATTAAAAAAAAATAATAATAATTGTGTAGGTAAGTATGCACCTACTCACACAATATAAAAGATTCTTTTGAATTGTAAAAATTGAATTGAAGTATTAAAGAAAGACCACCAAACAACTCTGTATCTACACACACTTCTTGCTTCATTCGCATTCATAAATCGTCTCATGGTTGCATTGCGTTTTTTTACCGGAAAAATGGTAGGAGATACTTTCAAACGAGCGCTCTTTAAAATAATTTGTCGGTTCACGGTGGATATATGGTCTCTTGGCGTGGTCCAACATTATTTAAGTATTTGATTCACTTGATCATGCCATGACTTCGTCGCCTTAGTTCGTATTTGTCCAACAGACCATTCGAAAATTTTACAGGGGAAGAAGGTTTTTCTTTAATTAGTTCAATAAATCAGTTTGATAGGTGTTTAAGAAAAAGCTATTACCGTAAAGGTAAAAGGTCTCATTAGTTAAAATAATTCTTAGTTGAGTGATTAACTCTCATTTTTTATACTTTTATTTTTAATTTTAAAGTGGAGATTGAACAAAAACTAAAATGGTCTGTTGGAAAAATAAGAACTGAGGCGACGACTTCCTTGGCTTTCCCTGACTTCTTCCACAATCCACTTCTAATCATAATCAACTCTTCTTAATGCCCTAACCAAATAACTGTACCTTTTAATCCTATCCAACAAGTGCACTTGACGTGATTTTATCACTAAACGGCGCTATAAAAAGTTGGAAAATATTATAGTTTTTATCGGCCTTGTATTCCTTCCGGATCTCCACAATTTAACACTGTCTTACCTATAATATACCTACATGGTTTTACAACAAATACTATTTTTGACATGGGCTCCATTGTGGAGGCCCCGAGGAAAGTAATTTTCCTAAGGTTCCCTGTGGAGCAACACTTTACTTCCACTATGATTCACAAGCTGACTCATAGTGGAAAACTTTTTCATGTTCCGAATGTGATTATACAAGTTCTCAAACGAGACATTTAAAAATCCACAATATGATTCTCAGACGAGAAAAACCTTTTTCATGTCCCGACTGCGACTATACATACGCTACAAAACAGTATCTAAAAATTAGCAATTATCTGCAACTATTCGTGTTCTCAAAGGGGATATCTAAGAAGTCACTTGCTGTCTCACAGTGGAGAAAAACCTTTTTCATGTTCCGACTGCAACTATTCATGAACTACGAAGAGAAATCTAAAATTCACATGTTTACCCACAGTGGAGCAAAACTTTTTTCATGTCCTAACTTTTTTTTTTTTACATTCACTCCACACAGAAGGCCCTGAGGAAAATAACTTCCCTCAGGGCCTATGTTATCATTGAAGATGCTGTGTGGAAGGTCTTTTTGAGGAAAGGAAGGAGTGAACACGGGTCTCGAAGAGACCCATGTTGTAGGAGGGAGGAAACACAGAGGCCGGCAAATCGTTCCACAGCCGAGCCGTTGAACTCAAGAACGAGTCATAGAAACGACCCATTCTCATGTGACTTATGTCAACCATGTACAAATAATGTTGGGCGCGTGTTTGGCGTGTTTCCCGACTATGCACCGGTGCCGAGGGGATCAATGACGCTAGTTCCTCGGAGCATCTTCCATTGTAATACCGGTAGAACAAGGACAGCATTCCCACCTGACGCCTGTGCTCTAAAGATTGCAGTCCGTCTGTTAAGATGGGAGAATTTATCAAACGGACCGCCCGTTTCTGCATTGAGTCAAGGGTTTTTTTTAGGTATTTTGGAGCTCCAGACCAGAGGTGGCTGCCAAATTCAACCGTGGGGCGCACTTGCGATTTGTACAGGGTTAGCAGTTGTGTACTATTAAAGTATCTGCGGGCCCTGTACAGTACGCACAGTTTCTGAGAGGCTAACTTAACTCCGGTTTCGATGGAGCCCCCGTACCTGAGCTGGTCACTTAGAGTTACACCAAGCATATCGATGGAGGTCCTGTTCGGAAGATTGCTTCCGTTGAAGGAGACTAGATTTTCATTTCGATCCCTTTGAGACGTTATCAAACATGATTGGGTCTTTGAAACATTAAATTCGACGAGATTATTCTTACCCCAAGAGAAAACACTCTCGAGGTAACCGTCCATTCTTCGCTTCAAAGCTCTACGAGCTATTGGAGTTTGTGTGCCCTTTGGAGGCTTGTCAAACAAAAAGCTATCATGGACTGTACTGTCATCCGCATAACAATGAATCGGTGCACATGACAAGAGGTCATTGATGTGCAACAGAAACAAAGTCGGTGACAGAACCGATCCCTGTGGGGCGCCAGCATTTATCGAATGCGAGGAAGAGGTGAAACCGTCAGCAACCGCCTGAATCGACCTCTCCCTCAAAAAGTCGGCAATCCACGTACACAAGGATGCGGGAAGTCCATAAGAAGACATTTTGTTGACAAGCCCTCGGTGCCAAACCCGGTCAAAGGCCTTGGAAATATCCAGTGCAACCGTTTGGGTCTCACCGAAACGTTCCAGGCACCGCCCCCAAACATGCGTCACATACGCGAGAAGACCACCGCACGAGCGGTTCCGCCGGAATCCGTATTGACGGTCGTTAATAATTTTGTTCTTCTCGAGGTATGTGAGCAGTTTGTTGTTGATCACACGTTCCATCACCTTAGACAGAACTGATGTGATCGCTATGGGGCGGTAGTTGGCTGGGTTGGAGCGGTCACCCTTCTTTGGAATAGGGTGAATGATCGCTTTTTTCCAACCAGAGGGCACAGAACCAGACTTCAGGGACATTTTGAAAAGCTTTGTCAAAACTGCAGCTATTTCTGCAGCGCACCTCTGTAATACCAGCGCAGGTATTCCGTCAGGCCCACTAGCTTTATTAATATCAAGCCCTCGTAAGACTTGGAGTACATCCCGATGCCGGATCCTCAGCTTTTTCATATGAAAACCGCAATGAGGAACCGACGGCGGGGTAGCACCTTGATCATCGAGGGTCGAGTTTTCCACGAACATTTTGCCTAATAAGTTAGCCTTTTCAGCGGCGGTATTTGCTAGAGAGTGGCAGACTGGGTTTGCAGAAATTGCGACCTATTGAGCCCGCAAGCGACCAGAACGCTCTGCTGCCGTGCGGGCAGGCAGCCAGCTTTCTGCTGATCTGCAGGTCGTGCTCGAATTTTGACCTGTTTATGATCCTCTTGCTTTCCTTTGCCATTTTGTTATATACTATTCTGTTTTCGGACGTTCGAGATGTGTTGTAGGCTCGGTAAGCCGCATTTTTTCGTCGCACTGCTTCAGAGCATTGTCGACTGAACCACGACTTTGAGCCCACAGTAGTTTTTCTAACAGTGGATTGGATGAAGCCATCCATCGCCGATGTGATGACTTCATCAATTTCCTGGGCACATCTTGAGGGATCCGAGGTCCGAAAACAGACAGTTGACCACGGGAAAGCATTAAAATGTGCCCGCAGACCAAACCAATCTGCTGATCTATAATGCCACACTTTTCTCTTCAGCCGCTCGTTAGGCGGTCTGAAGGTTACGGGGATTGACGTCGTCACCAGGCAGTGGTCCGACGATCCTAAAGGCGCTGTGACTTCAATCTTGTAACCGTGTGGCACAGTGGTTAAAAACAAATCTAACAGATTGGAGCGGTGAGTGTGGACACCAGGAGCCCTTGTAGGCTCCTGAACCATTTGCTCCAGTCCGTGGCAGAGGGCAAAGGATTCCGCCTCTCGTCCAGCAGAGTCCGTTGGTCCAGAGAACTTTAACCAAGGTTCGTTATGAACATTGAAGTCCCCAGGACCACAAACTCTGCCGTAGGGAAGCAGGGCAAGAGGTCATCAACAGTATTACTTAGATGTTTGAAGAGTTCGGACGTATCTGAAGGTTCTGTGAGCGGTATAAACACGCGTAAAATCTTACCGTACTGGCAAGATTGACACGCACCCACATTACGTCGAATCTGGAGTTCTCCAGATTCAACAGTCGCACACAGTTGACGTCAGCTCGGCTGAAGAGACAGACACCTCCTTTGGGTCTGAATTTGCCTGAGAGTGTGTAGCCCGGGCAATCCAGATAGGAGGCGTCTGTAGGCACGTGCCCCCGTGCTCTCCCCCTAAATCCGCCCTTGGTTTTTAACTCCGCAAGCCTAGGGCACATTCTGTCAGGTCAGAATATTTCTGTTTTGTAATAAAATCCAAATAATTGGAATATTTCTGAACGTACCCGAAAACTAAAAACTGTTTTTGAAAGGTGATTGAAAAACGGTTTCAAATTATATTATTAGAAATAAATACCTAAATAATTATTGAAATAATATTTTTTTTATTGCAAACCTAAAAAAGTTTTAAAAATGGCTCACCTTACGTTTTTTGTAATTAATTGTTGATAACGAAAATAAATAAAAACGTACATATTTTATTATTTGTATTACAGACATTATCTTCCATGCACTTTTTTGTCATCTCGTATAAAAAATAATCGACAAATAATTTACAAAATTTCATAGTGTTTTCTAATTTCGGTTGGAAACTTTGGTTTCACGTGTGCATTTGAATTATTTTGTGGTTAACTTTCAGATTTGAATATAAAGCGTGGTATTTTCTCTTTCCAACACCGTTGTTTAGACCTAAATGATGGAGACATAACGATTTATAACTACAAAATGTCACGTGGAACCTGCTTGCTCGGTCTCATTCAGACAGCTTTCTTTGTAGTATCAAAGTACAACTACAAAACAACTCGACACTGAAAAGGATAAAAGGCTAAAGTGCCATACAGCAGTATGGCGGCAGTAGGGTCGACCGAGATCTCGGTCTCGGTGTCGGCATTCTCGGCTCCAAATTCTACCGAGAACTGTCTCGGTTCTCGGCCATAACCGAGACTGTTGTAAGTAGGTACGGTATAGAATAATGGGATACAAATCTACCGCGTGCGTCCACATTCGTCACTTGGTGTCAGTGCGTGAGAGAGCTGTCGATTGTGATTGGTCGGCTAGGGTTTGTTATTTCGATTTAATGTGTTTACCAAGTAGGTATAATATTTTATTGTTGCTGTAGGTACTATGAAAAAATAGCGCATTTTAATTTTTTTTCTCAATTTATCTATTCTCGGTCTCGGCCGAGATTTTAATTTATTCTTGGTCTCGGTCTCGGCCGAGAACGAAAAACCAGTCTCGATCAACCCTTAATGGCGGCACTTCAGTCATTTTAATTTAGGAGGCAGGTATGGGTACCGCTGCTCCAGGAACCATTTATTGGATAGCCAACAGGTTACCCCAAGTGGTTCACTACGTTTGTTGACGTAGGAGGGGTGCCCGGGTTCATGGAGTGAGGTTTGTCTGGGTGGCAGGCTGGATCGGGAGAGACTGTTTGAGAGAAACCTTGTGACCACTCAAGGAGAACTCTATTTGAACATCGCCTTGCTCCGCAGTGTGAGGGATTCATATTATGTCCATCACTCCTGTACCCACTGACCCCCGATTCCTACCCACCCTGCATACCCTTTCCTTCTTCTCCTTTAAAAGATCCTCAACACAGCATCCCCAAAGATGACACAGGCCCTGAGGGAGAATATTTTCCTCAGGGCCTCCTGCGTGGAGCTATTGTAAAATAAAAATTTAACCATTTCCAACGTCGCTATGTGTTGATTCTTGCTATGAAATGTACTCTGCATCAATTTTTTTGAAGATTTCCCCAGGGTCTACGCCAGGGGTCACCAATTACTTTCATTAGGGGTCCGTTTTTTAAAATAACATGGCCATCACGGTCCGGAAGGGAAAAAGCCAACCCCCCCCCCCCTGCTTAAAAATTGAAATAATAAACTGTACTATTTAAAAATTGTGTAGATACAATATCAATGAACAAATAAAACGAATGTGTTCCGAATTTTATTAAATAACTAGCAGACCCGGCCACACGTTGCTGTGGCTAATGAAACACAACGCCATTATCCAACCTTTGTAAAATCCACACCACCCGCTTGCCAGCTGCCCACTGCCTGAATTGAATATTTGAATTTCTCGATTTTTCTCTACTATAATAAGCATGTTTTTATACATATAAACCTTCCTCTTGAATCACTCTATCTATTGGTGAAAACCGCATGAATATCCGTTGCGTAGTTTAAAAGATCTATGCGCACATACTTTTGAGCGACTTCATCAAATACCTACTTACTCTAGGACATCTATTTTCCAATTTCTTCTGTAGAACGAATTTCAAAAGTGACTCTAGTACGGCCCGCCAGCCGTTTTAAATCACACAAAAATATGTTTTCTTTAAATTTCTAGGCTTTTCTCTAATATAATTTACATGTAAACATTCCTCTTCAATCACTCTATCTATTGGTGAAAACCGTATGAAAATCCGTTGCATAGTTTAAAAGACTAACGCGCACATACATTTTGAGCGACTTCATTTTATACTATGTAATGATGATAAACAAATGTTAGGAATAAAAAGAAGTGTTTTTCGGAATAAAAAGAAGTGTTTTTCATTCATATTGTAAAAAACAAAGGGTATTCGTCCGGGTCGGCGGTTCGGATCCGGACCGCGGTCCGCCATTTTGTGACCCCTGGTCTATGCCATCTGAGATGCTGTGTGGAGGGTGTTCTTGAGAGGAAGCAATGAACATTGGTCTTGAAGAGACCTATGTTGAAGGAGAAAACCCAAATATGCCAGCAAACCGTTCCACAGCCGAGCTGTTGAACTCAAGAACGAGTCGAAGAAGCGACCCGTGCCCATGTGATAAATGTCAACTGTGTACGTATGTTGGGTGCGCGTTTGGCGTGTTTCCCGACTATGCACCGGTGCCGAGGGGATCAGTAACGCTAGTTCCTCTGAGATTCTTCCATTGAAATACCGGTAGAATACTCCCACCCGATGCCTGAGCTCAAGCTCAAAAGGTTGCAATCCATTCATTAAGGTGGAAGAACCAATCAAAAGGACCATCCGTTTCTGCAGTCAAGGGTTTTTTCAGGCATTTTGGGGCTCCAGACCAGAGGAGGCTGTCAAATTCAACCGCGGGGTGCCCTTGTGATTTGTAGAGTTAGCAGTTGTGTACTATTAAAGTACTTGCGGGCCTTGTACAGAACGTCCAGTTTTTGAGAGGCTAACTTAACCCTGGCTTTGATGGAGACCCCACACCTGAGCTGGTTACTTATATAGTTACACCAAGCATATTCGGAAGATTGCTTCGGTTTAAGGAGACTAGATTAAACCATAATATCCAGCGTTGCCATTAACTCCTATGCACACTGCATCAAGTTTTTAGCTCATAAAATAAAACACCATTCATTTGAAGTATTTAAAAATATATTTGAAATTAACGTAAATCATAGAACATGTACAACTTATGTACACTAAATTAAAACCCACATACAATATTAATTATAATAAAATCAAACAAAAAATTTAAGAACTAAAACACTTACATACGATAAAAAGAAACTAATAGTGAATCCTTAATCTTTAGTAATTACCCTTATAAACGATGACAAGTTTCATATGCAGGTATAATTAATAACTGCGGTGATGTTTTAAATCTCTTTGATAGAAACAATAAATGATAATTAAAATAAAATTATAGTTGCGATTGACGCGTAAAAGTAATCATAACATAGATGAAATAAATGCTTTACATATTTGTAATTTATTCTTATAATGCCGGTATGTTTTTAAGATGTTCTCATGACACAGTTTTGGTTGATTTGTCTGTTTAAGGTCATATTCTAGTAGCATGTGTTCACACAATGAGATAATCAACTCTTCAACAGTGAAATGAATAGAAATTAATAGGACACTGTCATTTTATGAGATATATGCAGCTGTCGGGAGTGGAAAGAATGAATGGTTGTAGGAAATATGAACGACGAAGAAACATTATTTTATCTATGGTGTCACTAGCGGAATCTACTATCGGATATAGAATAACATCTTGGGGAAACTCAAACAATTCAAAACTCTATGACTAAGTTTTTGGTAAACAAAAGTACTTATGCACAAAGGGACATAAAATAATTATAAGAGTCAGTTAATATATTACCTGTTCAGGGGATATTATGGTTTAAAATTGTAGGCCAAAACCTATTGTTGGATTCAATATACAAAGAAAAAGTAGATCATGCACATGGCACAAGATTTAATAAAAATTAGAGTTATGGAATTCCGAAAATTATAAATATATACGGTCAACGGATATTCACTTATCTAGTCTATCATATTTAATAAGATGCCAACGAACATAAAAATCGAATAAAATAGCACCATCAATCTCAAAAAAATTATAATTAAAAAAAATGGCTAACAGATGAAGACTTTTACAATGATATTTAACCTTATGTATAAACATGACTATGAGTGATTTGCCCATGTTATATCTGTCTATCCATGTATTTTATGCCTTTGTATTGTAGTTACTTAAAAGTTATTCTTCTGTACCTATTTTCTATATGTATTCTGGTGTATTGTTAAATTTGTGCTTTAGAGTTATATATATTAAAATAAATGAAGACAATATAAGCGAAACTCAATCGAAAATCTGGAAACAGAAAAACATATTGACACCTCTGGGACTCGAACCCAGGACGTCTTTCTTTCTTTTCAATTATATATATTAAAATTGTTAAATGGACCTGCTGACAAACTGCATTTGGCAGTTTAGCACTTAAAGTGAAATATCACAAAACTGCGCTATATAAATACTACATTATTATTATTAGCAAGTGATTAAAATAAATATAAAAAAAGTGTTTTGACTTGTTAATGAGAAGACTCAGATAACGAGGAAGTAACCATGTTGTGGAACCAGGAGATATGGTCAAGTACGCAATGACAACCCTGGCAGAGGAGGGATGAAAGTAAACTGAATGCTGTAGAAATGAGATCCCTGAGGCGTATGTGAGGTAAAAACATGTAAGATTGTGTGAGAAACGTGGACATCTGCAAAGAATGCAAAGCTGATGTAAGCGTAATAAAGATTAAGAAAGGGACGCTCAGATGGTTTGGGCATGTAGAGCAAATGAACGAGGAAAGGAGTGCAAGGAGAATATATGATGTCAATGTGAATGGTAGAAGAAGACGAGGACGCCCGAGGAAGACATGGCACAACCAAGTGAATCAGATACTCGACTCGGGCCATGTCAAGAGTCAGAATAATAGAAGAGCATGTATGAGACTCAGACATGTCAGTCCTCTCTGCCTACCCCCGCGGTAAACGGTGTGATGGTTAGTTAGTTAGAGGTTTCCAAAAACATTACCTCATTGTGTGAACAAGTGCCTACTTACACACTAATCGATATAATAGAAAAGCATCAAATTAATATTCAATTCAACTCAACATCCAAGACCAGGGTGATTATTTACAAAGTGAAATTACATATTATTATCTGTAAGATGCATAAAATATGATTATTTGTTGTGGTGTTATTAAAATTTGGCATCTTCTGGTAAGCAGAATTGGTACCAAGTAACTTAATAACATCATCATATAGAACATTTATAATCTCTTTAAAAAATTAAAAATAAAACACATTGAACATTTCTATAATTACCGTGATGGCAAAAAGGGCAATAAATATACATTCCTTAACACTATAATACTGCAGCTCTTTCTTATATATTAAATAATGGTGAGACACACGAAATATGTGTGACTGTTTCCTCCAAAGTACTACTTTTATGTGATACGAATTGCGCTTAATTTTCTTTGTACAATTACAATTTGGGAGGCGGGATGGGATAAATGGGTACCGCCGCCTCGGGAACCTTTATTGGATAACCAAAACCTCTGCCATAGGTCATCCCAAGTGGCTACGTTTGGTGATTTAGCAGGGGTGCCCGGGTTCATGGGGTGAGGTTTGTCTAGGTCTTGGAGGCGGATGATCAGGACACACACTGAAACCCAGATTCCTATCCACCCATTGAACCCTTTTACTTCCCAGAATTCTCCTATTCTTCCTTTCCTTAAAAAACCCTCCACATAGCATTCCTAAAGACGACATAGGTCCTGAGGGAAATTATTTTCCTCGGAGCCTCCTGTGTAGAGCTCATGTAAAAAAAAATGTGAGCGAGATGTATGATAATGATTGTATGTTTCTTTTGGGGGGGTGCAGACATTCGTTCACCGTTTGTCTTATTTTCGACCCTTGTTATTTAGTGTTTAAAATAGAGTTGCAGCACTAAATGTTTTAAGAACAAAAACCAAACCGCATTGACACTTGAATTTTTGGAATTCAATCACACTTCAATATTATGCTTGTAACTATATTCAATACTTTCAAAATTATCAGCATAGCTAATAGTATTTCAGGGGTCTACAAAGACATCACCGTGAGGTGTATGAGAGAGATGCAAGAAAATTATGCCCTTTTTCCTTTAGAGGAAACAGACCTTCGTACATTGTGCATCTCAGCTTTTGAAAGAGTTGCAGTATTATTGCGTTAAAGAACGTATGTTTTTTGTCTTTTTTTATGCCGTCACGGTACCGTTACAAGCATCACGGTAATAATAAAAGAGCTCATTCAATTTTCATGGTTCAATAAACGAAAATAAATAATAAAATTCTTTGTTACACTTCAATGTTTTGGTACAACGATAATATTTTTTCAGTGCAATATTTGGTGCCTTTCAAAACAAAAATTACAAAAAAAAACTCTCTTAACAAACTACAATTATTATTATTAATAATAATTCATACATACATAGAAAAATGTTTGGACATTTAAAAATAGGTACAACAGTTATTTAACAATGTTACAAGTTATTTATTTATTGTTAAAATGTGTAAGATTATAATATGCACTCATCTAGAGAATGGCTGAAATTTTTATTATTGTACAATGTGGGCTGAATATTACCAGAAAAAAGTCTTGAAATTAGAGATAAGAAGGTAATATTTTACAAAATATTTTACTGTTTCCTACAGGAAGGAAAAGTTGACTTTAATCCCTCAGGCCTATATTGCCGGAAGGTCAAAATATTTCCACTTTGCAAAAAAATGCAAATAAATTGAATATTTCTGAACTCATTGGAAAACTAAAAACTGTTTTTGAAAGATGATGAAATAAGCTTTCAAATTTTATAATTCAAAATAAACACACATTTTTTTAAATACAAACATAAAAAAGGTTATAAATGGCTCACCTAATATTTTTTTATAACTTAAATTGCTGATAATGAAAAAAGATAAAAACACACATAAAGTTCATAAGGCAAATGTGTTATAAACGTTAACTAATTTTTTGTCATTTCACGTAAAAATTTCCCAAGTTTCATAATTTTTTTTCAAATTGCGGTTGGAAACTATATGGTTTCATAAAGGTGTACATTTTAATTATTTTGTGGTTAACTTTTAGATTTAAATATAAAGTGTGATGTTTTTTCTTTTTAACACTGTTTACATCATATTTTTAATCATGGTATTAAGGGAAACACAACGATTTCTATGAGACCAATATTCCGAAAAGCGAACTAATTAGCCTGAGGAGTTAAAGATGAATTGCATATTAAAAAAAATTAATAATCATAATATATGGGCATATAAAAATCAATCCTGGTTTATAGTATGTATTATGATTGTCATAATGACTTCACAATTTTCATAAAGGAGTTTGTCCTTTCATGATTTCTCACAACCAAGGGACAGTACAACCAACACAAATTGATATCTGCCTCACAACATTTTAAGCACCAAAATCGGAAAGACTAACAAAAATGCATCAGCCACATGCAAAGATAAAAGCGTGAGTAGATATCTGTTGAACAGCGAGCGCTTATGTAATATTGTACCGTCACACAATGGTCTCAAATATTTCTTCCTATGGTAGGAGAGGGGGTCAGATGAATTACAGAGCTGCCACGAAATGTCATTTCTTTGTACTGAATCTGTCAAATTGACATCTGTCATCCGCCCGTTTAGGCAGCTCCGTAATTAAAACGACACACTCTCCTGTTTTCCATGGAGAGGGGGTAGCATAACTTTTCGCATATCGCCTCAGGAGCGGTTACGGCGTAATATCTGTATTGTCTATGGTTGGTCTGCGCATAAACTGCTTAGGTGTGACAGGTCTGATGGGATATGGAGAGCATTATTGGGCGTGCGATGATCTTTTATGTGTGTGGCACCCGTCTGAAGCAGCAGAAATCTGATTGTACAAAGCGAAGGATTCAGATGGTTTGTTCCACTTTTTTGATCGATAAATAAAGAGTGATACAGCCGGGAAATGAATATATATTATAAAAGAAAGTGTACTACAATCAGAAACGAGTTCCGGTACAATCAAGAGAGTTATATGTTGTGGTGGCCCTCTATCCACCATCCATGAAGAAGGCTCCTGTTTTTTCCTGAAGGGTGTGCATTTGAAGATATAAGAGCTGGAAGTTTCGCCCGCTAGAAATTTCTAAAACAGAACAGAACATTCGAGAGTATTCCACAACATTCTAGAACGTTGTGGAATGTTCAGAAATAGTCCAGAACGTTTGGGAACATTCCAGAATTATCTTGAACGTTATGGAACATTGCGAAACATTCGGAGCCTTTTTTGTATGGATGGGGCTATTCATTGGTAGGGGTACATAAATCAAGATCCGTCGTGGGTTCGAACGTTAGTTTAATCTCATATCGACACCTAAGCCGTACCCCAGCTAGTACAACATAAAAAAAATTATGTTTTTAGTGGTGGACCAAATTCTGCATCCTCCATCCGTTAATTATTGCTTAAGCTCTTCGATTTCATTACAAATTATTTTAATATGGTTAATTAAAGTGGAAAAGTTCAGCCATTCTCTTTCCACAATACAGATATTTAGTTAATATCTAAATCACAATCAAACGGTTTATAAAACTGGATTCACTTCAACATTAATTGTCCATTATTTAAACAACTACATCTTCAAGGCATCAAATTTTTCACTTAACACTTAAACACGCTGTTGTAGTCATCAACGACCATCAAAACCATTGTATATTTATAGCATTAAAAAAAAAACAATGAAAATGATAAAGTTGTAACTTCAAACACCAGATTAAAGTAACGACTTTGTGATGTTATCTTATAACTAAGATGAAAGCGAGGAGCAATGTAGGTTCCGCAAGTATTAAAAAAAAAACTTACACCCTGTGTAAAGTACTTAGCCAAAATATTGTTCTTCAGCCACAGAAAAACACAAGTTTTTAAAAATTCGAATGCAGAACAATAACACAACTGTATTGAGCAAGTACCATCACTGTTTTTTTTTTTTTTTTTTATTCAACCAAGCTGCTTTGTATTTAGGTAGGTACTGGCCAAAACATATTTTTTTAATACTCTTTTCCTATTTATCATATAAATTTTTTGTTTAATTTAAAATATCAGATATGCAGAACTAGTAATTAACGTAGGGTGTGTTAATCTAGTGTTTTCAATAATATGCTTAAATTTTTCGTAATATAATAGAAACAAAGGTAAATATGGCACGAAAGTGTCGCCAAGCTAAGACCAAAACGCATAGACTATCAATTTTGGTGAGTAGATGCGATTTTCAGAGTAAAAAATGATGTTAGCAACACTTGCGGTTTCATACTGTTAATAATGGTCCATCTCCCATGTTTATTATTATTTTTCGTGATTTATACAACTTTTCATAAACTTTTATGGGCATTAAACTGAAGACGTATTTGTGTTTAAAATCTATCAAACTAACGATAATAAATATTACATCAGTCGTCGGCGCGTGATATTTATGGAACTTTTTGTCCGAGGGTTCCTGAATTAGGGCCAATGCCATTGTTCTGAGGAGGCGGCGGGTTGCTCTGGGGGGCCTGGGGGCCCATCTGAGAGTTGTTACCGACTATGGACATTGGATTCGCCGGGTTGCCAGGAGGGGGGGCACCAGTCTCGGGATTCATCTGGATCGTGCCGTTGTTCATGGTGAACATGCGGGTTCGCCTGCGCGTGTAGTGTTGCCAGAGCAGGATGGCCTGGTCGTCTATGAACTTGCAGCAGTGGGCGTTGACGGCCTCGCGCCGAAAGTGTTCGTACTGCAGGAGGTCCAGGAAGTAGAGACACATGGGGTACTTGAGATAGCGTGCATATTCCGGCTTCTTCCAGTACAGCAGGTATTTCAAATAGTTCACAAAGGTCGTATCTTTAAAGTAGCCACGTTGAGCAAGGACTGAAATAAAAAATATTAAAATTAATTTTACATTTTAAAACATTAACAACTACAACTACCATTATTTATTATTTCAATTCTATATCTGCGAGGCATAGGGCATTATCTCTTCTTTGTTAATGATTGTATTGAAAGAACTTCTGTCGGATGCCGACAGATGTCAGCAGGGAAAGAGCTTTTATCAGATGCCGACAGATGCCAGCAGGGGTGCCCGGGTAGGCAGAGACTGTCGAAAGCGGGTTTTCGCCAGCCTACTGATTAGATTCAATCAACAGCTAGTATAGACAGGTCATGTGACCGGTAGTATAATTATTATAAATACATAAACTCATAATAAACCAGTTTGTATCAAGGATCTATTATTGTTAAGAAGTACCCCCACAGAAAAAATAGTGTTCGATTGTAAATAACACAAACATCACAGTTTAAAATATTGACCGACATTCCCAGATTACAAATAAACTGACAATATTTGAAAAACTCCTACTATCATCATCATAACCCGAAAACATTGCTTATGGAATGATGGAGGATTTTTGTTCACTCAGTTTTTTTGTTCAAGTAAATTTAGATAATTTAACAAGAGTTTTTTTTTTGGTTAATTAGAATAAAAGCAAAAAATGTGCTAATAGATGACCACATTGTGGGTATAATATGACCTTGAACGGAAATAAACATGTTGGATTCCCCATTGCAGGAAAAACTTCCGAGTTAAATGTCATGTTAATATTTTCTATAAAATCAAAGACAATATCTTATACCTCTGAGATACAGACTAATTAATATCTAAGATATGATAATTTATTTAAATTAACAACTAAAATATATTTAATTGAAGAAGAAGATAATACTGATAAATCTAAATGAAACAGAACAGAAAAAATAAATTTACAAATGCGTAGTTCACACGCGGTAGAGGTGAAACCTTCAGAAAACTAAAGTAGACAAGAGTGAGGAGGCTACGAAGCACCGCACAAAGAGGAGACCGATTGTACTATATCATTCTCTGGCAGGCTAAATTATGTAGATGAATGTGTTGTCTCTTTTTAGTGTAGCTTTTTCGTTTCATCGAGTTTCAAATCACAACTGTGCTGAAGAAGTTTTCAATTCAAAAGGTAACAGTAACTTAATATTGTCCAGTTGGTTAAGGCACTGTGTCCCGGTAAGACAAGATATCCTGGGTTCGATTCCTAGTTGTGACCGTTACCTTTTTATTTTTCTGGGGCTTGTTCTTTTTCATGATTCGTTTAGATTTATTAGTATTGCAGAAAGTTAAGGAGTGCAGAAATGGGCGGTCCGTTTGATAGATTCTCCAATCTTAACAAACGGATTGCATGCTGTCCTTGTTCTACCGGTATTTCAATGGAAGAAGATCCGAGGAACTAGTGTCATTGATCCCCTAGGCACCGGTGCAAAGTTGGCAAACATGCCAACATATGTACACGGTTGACATTGAGTTTAACAGTTTGACTGTGGAACGATTGTCCGGTAGGCTGTGTGTTTCCTCCCTTCTACTACATGGGTCTCTTTAAGACCCATGTTTACTCCTTCATCTCCTCTAAAAAAACTGTCCACACAGCATCCACAGCGGCCCTGAGCGGAATTATTTTCCTTAACCTGTTATTTGCCGGAGACGAGCGAATGCGCGCGCATGCGCGCGTAAAAAAACTACAAAAAAAATATTTTTGAATGCGATTTTGACCCTTCTGTGTACAGAATTTGTATGAAGGACAAGGTCAGAATCGCTTGCGCCAACATCATGTTATGAAAATAATAAATTATTAAATAATTAAATTATTTTCATAACAATCATTGATGATATAGCACTAGTTTCATTCACCTGGCGACACCAGAATATTTTTTAATGATTTTATCTCTGGAATCGAAATGTCAAATTTGCCGTGATTAAATCTGTCAAAGTCCGATGCGTGATACTTGACGAAAACATTGTAAAACCTATGAATTTATCAAATTAACGCAAGTAATGTTGTTTTGGTACATAGTTTATTGTTCTAGGGATGTGTTTCGGTAAATAAAATATACGATAGCTTAAAAATAATCCACAAAACATTCAATTCAAAATTCAAAGTGGTGCTTTGTTAGGGAATTTCTTGTTAGGGAACGGCCCTTGACTGGTTAAGGTCTCCAGTGTGGAGTTAATGTAAAAAAAATATACATTATCTTCTTCTTCAATGATATATTACATTGGACTTCAATGATATATCGATTGGTATAACCTTTACAAGTTATTCCAATAACATTTTCATATATTTATTTTTTATAACAAAATTTTATATTTGGCCTAAAGTCAAGCCATGATAAGTGCAACAATTAAATATTTCATGAGAACATTAAAAAATAATTGTCCCTGACAACTGAGAAAATAATGAGATTATTTGATTTTCTGAATAATTTGTTTACATGTAAAGCATAGGAGAGAAAAAGACAAAACTTAACAAGATAATATAGTTATCAAAAAATTATCATTTTTGCACCCATCACATATTGACCTAAGGCTGGGAATATACAGACTTCTACAAGCAGTCGATATCAACAGTTTCAAGCAGTGACTGCAAAGTTCACATAGAATTTTTTTAACAAACAATACGGCAGTCTGTAAATTTGGAAAATTGACGCTTGGAACAGTTCGTTATTTCAAACATCAACTGCTTGAAGCAGTCTGTGTATTCGTAGCCTTAGATATATTTTTATAATAATAGTATATTTACACTGCTTTGAGGCGGGCCCTTACAACGTGATCTGTACATCAATGCGGAAGATTTTACAAAATTCCATTCTAGGCAAAGTATCAGTAACCGATTGCCAAATTTAACTGGACATTTTATATTGCTGTCCCTACATTTGAATCACAATGCTTTTTCACATGACAAAAATTTATATACCATAGAGCAATAATCAAATCAATTAATAAAAATACAAAGGAATTTCCGCAAAGTATATTATTTTTCTTATGCTTAATAAGCTAGCACTGAATTTAATGTTTTTAGTTTTTATTAAGTCTGTTGTTCGCTAGTGTTTGCAAATCTGTGTTTGTAACACAGATGTAATCAGATACGGTTTATATATTTGAATTTTATGTTAAAGCGACGTTTTTCACTCAGATACGCCCCTTTTACTGACCAGTCTATCACCGAGCAAAGTAAAATTATATATTTTTCAATGAATGATACATAATATGAATAATGTAACAGATTTTCAGGTTTAAAGACCATTGCTACAGTGTAAATGTTGTACTGTTGTAGGTTTTAAAAATATATAGAATTACAATTATTTTAATAACGCCGATCGGTTTCGGAACGATCGTTCCCTCCTCAGGGAAAACATATAATGACTTGATATAAGTAAGTAACTCAAATGTAATGACCGCTCCTCATTTTATATTGGGAAAACAACTCGTAATTTCTAATTTAGAATCAAAGAATATTTAAGGTGTCTTAATAATAATAATTTTTCAGATTTCATTGCAAATAACCATAGTTTCGAAAAAAAATACAGGGATAAATATTCTTCACATTAATAATAAGGGAAAATGCTAAGATAACTTAGAAGCCTTAGAAATAAAGAAAAATCCCTTAATAATAATGAGTCCATTATCGATAGACAAAAAATATTATTAAAGTCCCATCATAGATATGTTCCCTTTCAATACCCGTTCCACCGGCTCTACATTATTATAGTCCCATCTTAGAAATGTTCCCTTTCAATAACCGTTCCACCGACTCTACATTAAGCTCACCACAACACTTAGTAATACATTGTACTCACCCACTGTTTTGTAATAAAATTGTCAAGTCATTATATGTTTGCCCTGAGGAAAGAACAGTCGTTCCGAAACAGGTCGGTGTTGATAAAATATATAAGTGGTTCTAACAAAGAAATATAGAATCGATCATCCACTAGATGGAGACGGCAATTTGCTCTCTCCATGAGTGAATTCAAGCATAGATTTGTGCAAAAATACATATATTATATAAGGATATGAAATAGTATGTTAGAGGCTTATAATAATTGAAATCAGCAAATAAGTTATAAATCACATTCATTATCATCATTTTAATCACATACATACTTTCATAGTAAACATGCATTCATCATAGATTTACAATTCCCGGTGGCGCTGATAGCATTGGTATTTTACAGCGAAATAAATGCTTTGAGATATGCCTAATAAAATTAATCAGTACATGTGTCATCCTTGAAATATTAAGATATCTAATTATGGCCTTTAAAGCTCTATATCCAATCTAACGAGAGTTTTCATTTGGTAGTTAATAAGAAAATTGTCTTTTTGAATTTTATTATTTGAGTCGTTTAGCAAAGCTTCCGAAAGTACTCAAACCAAAGACCCATTGCGCTATCTCCTACGTTTCAACTTATTCCCCCGACAGTATTTGCAAGTATCTGATACTCGACGATTCCAAGAATTTTAGCTACTACGGCCCTTTACATCTGCGCAGCTGTTAGTACATGTTAACAAGATATTGAAATATAAGAGATGTGCTGTCTGCAGTTTTTACTAGGTGGGACTGCGCTTTCGGGTGTCGCCGATATTGTTTACCAATGAACGAATAAACTAAATGAACAAATAATTAACGAATAAACTAAACAAACGTTATATGAAAGAATTCTTTCCATCTTCAAACTACATAGATCTACAATTACCAATCTCATTCTTAACATAGATTACTGGACAAACGGATTCCCACTGACATAATTTATCTCGACTTTGAGAAAGCCTTCGATACTGTTCCAACCAATAGACTGTTGGCTAAACTTAAATTCCTAGGCATAAGAGGACGACTTCTCGAATAGATCATGGGGTGAGGTTTGTCTAAGTCTTGGAGGCGGATGACCAGGACACACTGAACCCCAGATTCCTACCCACCCCTTAAACCCCTTTCCTTCCCAGAACTCTCCTCTCCTTCTTTTCCTTAAAAAAACCCCCCACACAGCATCCCCAAAGATGACATCGGCCCTGAGGGAAATTTTTTTCCTCAGGGCCTCCTGTGTGGAGCTCATGTAAAAAAAAAGTCCTTCTTCACTGAGAGAAAGTTACAAGTTCGAATTGGCAACCAACTGTCATCTGAGCGAAACGTAACCAGTGGTGTCCTTCAAGGATCAGTTCTCGGTCCAGTTCTGTTTATTTTGTACATCACGGACCTCCTGCGCAATACAATAAAATCAGACTCCAGCTGCTTCGCAGATGATACAAAATTCTATGCCAACCCACACACACATCACAACCAACCGCAAAATGATTTAAATGAAATATATCAATGGACAAACGATTGGCTTCTAAAACTCAATATCGAAAAATGCACTGTCCTACATATTAAGAAAACTAACCCTACACTTGCATACAAACCTAATGGAACGCCTCTAAAAGCAGTGACATTACAACAAGACTTAGGAGTTACCATATCACAAGATTTAAAATGGGAACCGCACATCGCTGGGATTGTGAAAAGAGCAAACTCACTAACATATTTAATCTAGAAAACATTCCTTGACCTAACACCGGACATGATGTTAAAAATATACAAAACATATGTGCGACCTCTCTTGGAATATGCTGTCCAAATATGGAGTCCTTACTTCGCAAAGGATATAAATCTGATAGAGGCAGTACAGAGACGTTTCACTAAAATACCAAGAGCTTTGAAAGATCGGCGATATGAAGATAGACTCAAGGAACTAAGATTACCAACCTTAAAAGAAAGAAGAGAAAGGGGTGACTTTATCGAGACTTTCAAAATTTTATCTGGACACTACAGCTGCCCCCTGCCCCTGTCTGGCATCCAAGGAATCTTCACTACTAATAAAAATATAATTCTCCGTGGACACTCAAAAAAAATTACCAAAACGCCTTTTGCATCTAATCCCAGAAAACACTTCCTTGCAAATAGAGTGGTGGATGCTTGGAACAAACTCCCAAAACATGTCATCGATGCAACTAATATAAACCAATTCAAAGCTCTATTGGATTCATATTTGGAGAGAAGAAAAGACTAACTTAGTTAAAAATTAAAACTACTCATTTACTGTCAAACTATTGTGAAATTAGATATGAGCGCATCAGCAGAATGCTGCCTGCTCATTATACATATAATTTTAATAATATATTGCTAACCAATACTAATGCAAACCTTCAAAAAATCAATGAAATGAACAAATTCTTTTCGTATGCAAACTACTCCGATTAGGTAGTAGTCCGCTGACAGTCGCGTGGACATCATAGCATTCTCTTTTGTATTGGAATATCTTTGTTACCGACATTTTGTAAACTCGTCGGCGAAGCCAGTCCAATTTATTGGATAACCAACACCCTTGCCATAGGTCACTCCAAGTAGTTCGCTACATTTGGTGACGTATCAGGGGTGCCTGGGTTCAAGGGATGCATTTTCCCAACTAAGTGGGCAGGATTGGGAGATTGGTTGAAGGAGACCTAACCTAGACTCTCCAGCGGTAGTCTGTCGACCCATCGCCTTTTACTGCAGTGGGGGGGAATCATACGAACGTTACCCCTAGACACATTGACACCCAGATTCCTACCAACCGATCATACCTTTTTCCTTCCCAGAACTTCGCCTTCTTCCTTTCCCTAAAAAGATGCTCCAAAAGCACCCCCAAAGATGAGATAGACCCTGAGAGAAATTTTTTCCTCAGGCCTCCTGTGTTTTTTTTTTTTGGTGTGTGGAGAGTTTTTTAGGGAAAGGAAGGAGAGGAGGGTTCTGGGAAGGAAAAGGGTTTAAGGGGTGGGTAGGAATCTGGGGTTCAGTGTGACCTGGTCATCAGACCTAAACACACCTCATCCCATGAACCCGGGCACCCCTGCTAAATCACCAAACGTAGCGAACCACTTGGGGTGACCTATGGCAGAGGTGTTGGTTATCCAATAAAGATTCCTGGGGCGGCGGTACCCATTCCCGCCTCCCAAATTGAAGCTAGTGTGGAGCTAATGTGAAAATAAATTCAGAGTGTGCTTCTACTACGTGTGAATACACGTAGTAGAAGTGAAACCTAAAGTAGACAAGAGTGGGGAGGCTACAAAGCATCGTACAAAGAGGATACCGATTACACTGTCTCATTCTCTCGCAGGATAAATCCAATAGATGTATGTGTTGGTCTATTTTTACTGTTGCTATTTTTTGTTTCAACGAGTTTCAAATCACAATGCATGCGTTTTAGATCAATGCAAGGAACAAAACAGTCAACAAAGGACTGGATATAAAAAAATGATAGCTACAGCAACTCGTCACTTCATTTGGATAGGGTTCTAACTTCATTTCACCTTGTTCTGAGATATGAGGTGTCAAAGTTTGCAAAGATGATTTCTCATAATCTGTTTACAAATTTCCAATTTTGATGTTGAACCTTGTGTAAAGTATTTTAATTGAACATATTTTAAATGAAAGTATTTAACGAGTACGTAAACTTACCCTTTTAGAACATACCTAACATACAAATAGAACCCTGTGCAACCAGCTAGAGCATAATAATTCATTGCACAAGGTTCTAATTACATTACCCTAATGCTATTCCTGGCTAGGGCCAAGCCCTATTAAAATATTTTTCATTAAAATATGATAAACTAAAATACATAAATTAAAATTCTTACAGATTTCGAAAATTTGTCTTTGGATACTTAGAAACCTTAGAAAATGGTAAGACGTAGTTAGAACCCTATCCAAATGAAATGACGGACCATAATGTGCCTCGTATTTAAGATCAACTGTCAGATACAAACAAAATAGAGAGTGTAAGTGATGTTAGAACCTTGTGAAATGAATTATTATTGATAAAGCTTGAAGTTAGAACTTTGTCATACTTATATCTACGAAAATACAACACAGATGGTTCTGAAAATTATTTAGGTTATAGAAATAAGCAAAAGAAATGCTTTGGCATTCAAAGGTCATTTTTGAAAAAAATGTCAGTTAGAACCCTATCCAAATGAAGTGGCGAACTGTTGTGATGAAAGTTATGGAATTCTAGTATTGAGGTTTCGAGAATTCAACAATGGTGGCGATGCCGGTCTTGTGATTTTAATAGCGACATGTGCAGATTGTGCATGACAAATTGTTTGCGATATAAATACACAAAATAAGTATTGGATACTTGCGTATCCCTTACGAACCCAGTTTCTTTAATGAAGTTAACCAGGTTGCAAATGATTAAGTATGTGGCAATGTTCCACAACGTATCTTCCCAGGTATCTGAGCCTATTTGAACTCAAGACGAGACACGGCACTATGAATTGTGAATTGGAATTTCTTCGGCCCTTTCACATTTCCTACAGCTATTGATTCTTGAATATGAAAAGCTTAACAAAAATTATGATTTGAATGTAAAACCAATGCAATTTCATAACATTGGCACTTAACTCGTGTGTTTGAATATCCACGATAAAAACAAACATTGAGTATGCTTAAAATGTAAACATCAAAAAGTGAAAGGCCCCAAGAGTAAACAAGGCAATACTTGACACTAAT
Organism: Limnephilus rhombicus; assembly: GCA_929108145.2. Lineage (NCBI taxonomy): Eukaryota > Metazoa > Arthropoda > Insecta > Trichoptera > Limnephilidae > Limnephilus > Limnephilus rhombicus. The sequence goes on from OV815291.1 coordinate 12,745,427, forward strand.
TGAAAATAATTCAATTGCATAAAATGAAAATTTACTTTTGCGTAAGAGATCGCATCAATTTGCGGCAAATTTACAATAATTCCTGTCATTTTGCTTTGTTGGTATTCCTGATACTATAGGTAGGCCTAGATGCTGGTTCGTAGCCGACTTCATGCGGATACATGAAATGATGCGTAATTATAAAAACAAAAGCCTTTTTCCATTTTATTTTGGATTTTGAATGCTTGCAGGATTTGTGTTTTCTGATTGTTTTATAAAAAAAATTACAATTTTTAGAAAAGATATATAGGTTTGCGACACCACCGAATGTAAATTTAACAAAAATGAAACAAATTTGAAAATGTATAAATTGGCCCTCCGGCTAAAAAGGTCGATCATCACTGCCTTAGAAGACAGGGGCGCGCAACATCGCATCTACACACATAAGCACACATTCACCACAATCTTCAATTACACATCTGCCCCGAAGATGGACACTGTAACACCGTCCGAAAAATTGGTTAAAGGAGGAGGTACAGGGTGTTAAGGGACGTATTTGACTTACTTTAACCAGTGATTCCCGACATTATTTGGAGTAAAAAATGTAAATGAAATTTTGGTCTCCGGTGACTTTTTTTGAGGATTTTTTTTTTTCAAAAATTTTTTCTTCAAAATCAAACAAAAAAAAAATTCTGCCGCATGTCACTCAGCCGGGTGTCCGAAGAACCCCTTACCCCGCCTCCAACTGTTCAACAACTACCATTTTTTTATGTTTTTGTAAAAAAAAAAAACATCAAAAATGTCACCGGGGACCAAAATTTCATTAACATTTTTTACTCCAAATAATGTCAGGAATCACTGGTTAAAGTAAGTCAAGTACGTCCCTTAACACTCTTTATGTCTGGGGTAAAGTGCATTAACTTCGGAAGGTGTTTCTACATGATATTATAAGTAAAAAAGATAAATAACTTTTTTTGAAATTTCAACTTTTAGAGGTAGGTAGTTTTGCAGTACAAAGGTAAAATTAGCACGGCGTGCGCGGCCAGCTTTATTATTTGTTGCCACAATCGTGCCCGGCAGGCTCTCAGTAAGTAATTAAGTAATGTTACTTATTTGCGTACCTCACCCTAAGGATTTTTAGTAGGTACGTCTTTTTGTATGAGAAAAAAAAAGTTGTAATTTTGGAAAAAGTTGTTAATCTTTTTTACTCCTACCATCATGTAGAATCACCTTCCGAAGTTATTGCACTTTACTCCCGGACCCTGTATTGTTCTCCCCAACACAAGAACAATGGACAAGGAACCAAAGCACACACCAGATACTAAGTTCGGTGAGCGCGCTTTCGGAGTGTCAGGACCTAAAGCCTGGAATGGACTGCCGTATGACTTAAGAATGATCACAGACACGGCAGAATTTAGAGCTAGACTTAAAACTCACCTTTTCAGACAGTCGTATCCATAAACTCAAAATATTTCACCTTCACATTCAATGCCCGCGACACTGTAAATAACTAATCTGTAAAAACGTAGAGAAAAAAAAAAATGTAAGCGTTTGTGAAGGTCATTTCATGAACATTCTCCAGCCCAAAAGAGTCCTAAATTCTCCAGTATTTAAAAATAAATATCAACTATACTTTTGCCACTAATCTCCAATAGTCCTAAATTCTCCAGTATTTTAAAATAAATACCAACTCTACTTTTGCCACTAATCTATTCATAAATACATTACTAACAGTGATGAGGGTAGCAAATAATGTAAAATCATGCAATGTCCAGTGTGTTAACTGTAATGTCCTCCGCGTGCAAAGCCGTATCTTCTCCAAGCATAAACTTTCTGATTAAAGTGTGTTTATCGGAAGTGACCTGCCAGGTAAGTATGTTTCTGTATCCATTTGTAAATAGTTAAATTAGTTAGAACCTAAGCATTCCTAATAAATTGTACAGCGCCCTTGAGGTGATTTTTCACAAAAACGGCGCTTTATAAATTATCCAATTATTATTATTAATGCAACGCTTATATCAAATATGCATTGTTTTCGGAACATTTCACTCGTAATATGATGATCACACACCCACACCTTATTGAAAGAAATTCTCTAAGGCTTTCTGTCAACCATGGTTTATCACATATAAACCTCATCAATCCCATTTCTACTGCACTGTCTACTTGTTCATTCCCCATCAGTTCGTAAACTCCGCCATACATCACAGGGTTTTTATCAGATTCCGACCACAATAACATTTATTTCTTCCAATTGCAAACAATCAAAATCCAATCATACCAAATCCCGCTATTGAAAATCTAACATTCACAAAACAGATAAAATTTAGAAGGCATGTATCATTTTATAAAACTAATTTATTGTATCTATACATAAAAGCACATAAATAGAAAGAAAATATAGGTATTTATCAATGATTGATAAATGTTAAATAGTTACACAAAGAAAATCTGTGTTCTTTAGAACTGGATTTAAAAAAAAAAAACGGATTTATCCATAGAAAGCTAACTAGATTAGAAAGGGTTAACCATTTTATTATTGCACATTTAACAACCTAACACAAAAAAAGAAGAAAAAGCGAAGTCATTAGTCGTAAGAAGGGTTGCTAAGCAGCAGGATATAAAATTAAAATTTAATTTTTTGAACACATTTTCGTGAATGTGGCACAATTTACAAAATTTATTTTAAAATTAGAGTATGCATGTAAGCGCCTACGATGCACGGTGTTTTAGTGCATCCTATCATGTGCCAGTGGTGTATGAGTTAAAAAATAGAAGTTTATTGGCAAAATGCCAGTTACATTTACTTTGATGTTTATAATATACAAAATGGTTAAATATATTTTTTAATCATGAACACGCAATACACTAGCATTCACAGAAACAAGCATGAAATAGTTCAACAAAAATTGATTAGATATATTGGACAGTGAAGTTGTCGATATTCGATAGTAACACATATTTTGTTGACACACTTTTTTATAGTTTCGCAGTCATTATGGCTGAAATTGAACAAGTAGTCAAGATACCCTCAGCATCCATTCGAGTGCAGCTAATATACAAACAAATGGGAGAAGGGTTACATTTGTACACTTGTTAAATTATTGACTATGAATGCAAGAAATTTTATTAAGCGATATGTTCAATGTTTACATCGCTTTCAGCTACATGGTGTAAAATATGTAATTAGACTGCAGATGGAAATTAAAATTACATTAATCCGACGTAGAACAGTGATACATACATAATACATTTATTAAATGTAAATAAAATAAAACCGGAATAAATCGGAAAAAGACAAACATTATTGGAAATAGACAAATATATTTAAGATCTCTTCTTCACATTCAATCGCCCTTCTTCACTTTGATCACAAACAGACAAAATACATACACTTTAAAACCGGAATAAATCGGAACAAGACAAATATCATCAGAAATAGACAAATACATTTAAGATCTCTTTTTCACATCCAATCGCCCCCTTCTCCACTTTGACCACAAACAAACAGACAATAAAAATAAAATACATACACATATGGTTACTTATTAAATGGTTCAATACATAAAATATACATAATTATTATTTTAATGTTGTCATGTGAAAAATTTTATTTTTACAAATTGTTATCTTTTCAGACATTTTGTCACTTTGGACAACCGATCCGCCCATGCACACTTCAGGAAGTCATTTCACAACCCAAATTAGAAGCAGTATAATTATTGGCACACTTATTTTTTGGTTAAAATTGATCAGCAATTACCTCTTCATAAATTATACAGGTCACAATAGTTTAAAATAGAGAAAAATCAAGGTGACGCTTTTCTATGTAGGTCATCACCACAAAATCATAATCATATATCATTTTAGGTTTGGTATTAGGTTTTTAGGAAGGGCGAGATATGGCATTTTAGATACATGTTTTTCAGGGTTAAAACAACAATTATTAAGGTCAAAGAAGGCTGTAAGTCAAATGCAATAGATGATGAAGATTAATAACAAATCAAAGTATGTGAAACTCAGTTTAAATTATTCTCTGGATGATTAATTCTAAGGTAAACAATGTATGATATGGCACTTATTTGACTGACCATATGTACGGCCATTTTTCTATGACAAAAAAAGCAATTTGCCCAGAGGATTTACGACGCAATAGAGGTGAATAGTTACTACGAATGCTTTGGAGCATTCGCCCTTACAGTTTGTAGCTTCCGCACTGGTTTAAATCTTACATCACACAGATAATAAACAATATAATAATATCGCAACAGTAGTTATTGACGGCGCATCAACTCGAATCGAGAGATTTCCATCGGGAACAGGGAGTAATACTTACAATGTATATAGTTCGGGTTGGCGAGGCATTGTACAAATTCTAATTCTATTTGAAAACGCAGTCTGTGCTGGTCGTCTGTCTCCGCACCAACTGTAAACAAAAGAACGGATAGGTGTGAGCTATTGCTGGGCCGAGGTGCCAGCCGACATTTTCGATTTATTTCACAACAAGGTTACGACATTGAGACGTGCAGCGCATGAGTTAGACAGTACAAGAACAAAAAACCGGGAGAATGGGTGATCGTTTACACAAATGAGCGAAATAGGGAGAAGCAGGACGACATTTACTCACACTTACCCTTCCCCGCCATTTTGACAGAATACAGAATAATCAACGATGAATGTCATAGAACTACTAACGAAAGCAAAAGCGTAGAAAATTCAACAACAATTTTCGGACTTGTAACCATCATAAACAAGAATATATAATTTTAAAAAAAAATCCGTGGAAACTTTCCTTCTACACCGAGATATTTCTATGGTATTATTTTCCTGTGTGACGTTTGTGTTTGTCTTGTCATTGAAGTGATAATAAAGAATTGAAGTAGAATAGTTACTTATTTAACAGTCATATTGTGCCCTTTATTGTGGTTTTACCGTAACGTTCTGAAAGTTTTAAGTGTTTATTCATCATCATGTCGGGGCATCAGTATTTGAGCAACACTGGCAACTTGTTCGGCGACGACGATATTGACGACGAAACATTTCTCAGAAATTCTCGTCCAAAGATCACGCATGACCCGAATTATGGAGGACAAAAGCCTCACTACACAACCCCAACCCCGACGGAGCTTGATGAACAGCGCCAGATGATGCTGCAGAAGAAAATGGATATAGAACAAAGGACGATAGAATCTTCCTCGCGCAGTCTTGGAATTTTACGCGACTCCGAACAAATCGGAATTGCGACTGCTGAGGAATTGTTGAAACAAAGAGAGCAACTAGAAAGAACGAGCAAACGTTTAGACGAAATCAACACGAATCTCCGCTTCAGTCAGAAACACATAAATGGAATCAAATCAGTGTTCAGCAGTTTGAAGAATTACATCTCAGGAAAGAACGGGGACGCTGTACCGAGGATGTCATCTCCTACAGAAAGCAGACCGAGCGACAGTCCTCTTGCAGAACATCTCAATCGACAAAACGAGTCAGGCACCCGAGAAGAGTTATTCGACAATCACCCGTCGACAAGGCTGCGGGGATTAGACGAACGATCACAGCGTCAGACCTATACAGGAGAGCCCTCAGGCAGTAAGCAGATGAACCAACTGCTCGAAGCCAACTTAGACGAGATGGTTCACTCGATCACAAGACTGAAGGGGCTTGCCACCAACCTCGGAGAAGAAATTGAGTCTCAAAATGACCTGGTGTCCACCATCACCGATAAAACTGAAGCTGCCGATTTGACTCTCAACCGACAGAATAAGCAAATGAACAAAATGCTAGGCAATAAATAATCAATTTAAAAAAAAGTTTATAAAATTACCTACGTTATGCAAAAACCATTTCCACATTCTGCCATTTAAAAAATTTGAAAAAAGAACTTCGGTGTGTCGCTTGTTTTTAAATAAGCCATTCGTCATTGTGTTCCAAAATAATCACATTATTTCAGCTCTCACAACTGTTGCTTTTTTCCTTTTTTTTCAGTTGTTTGTGTTTAGGTACTTTTTTTTCATTTATGAGATCTGTTTCAATTCAAGTATTGTTATATTTAGTTGTACAATTCACCCCTCATGTTTTAGTTTTCTGCTGCAAATGTTGATTTGTTGCTTTCAAATGCTGTGTGTAAAGTTGCAACACTGCCATTCCTTAAAATGTAACAAATAATATTCCGTTAATTAGTGATAGTTTTCATAGCAGTTTACAAACTTAGATATAAAATTGTTAATATTTTGTAGATGTGCATTTTTTTCTGTGAGAAAATTACTATGTAACTGGTAATAAATCTCATACAATAATGATTTTTCACCACTTCATCAATAATTACTCAACTAAAAAAATAAGGGTCGTGTTTAATGTTTATAAAAACAAGTTTATTATTTTGAATCGTGGAATGTTATCCACTCGAGCGATGAGGCATTTACAAAATAAATTCCTTGAGCGATGGCAATTTCTGGATGTTAGGTTTTGGATTCGGCCGGACGGAAATAAATTCGAAAAATTATTTTGAGACCTAAATATGTATAGCCATCGTTCGACTGTTTTATGTATAGTTAATAGAGACAAACAAAGTATTAGTTCAACTGAAATTATTAATTCTTCAATATTGACACTACAATTTCACTTTGTGGTGTGATTTTAATTACTTATATGAAAACAAATCACTTTGTATATGTCGGAGGCCGATCGTAAAATCAGGCAGATCATAATGCGCTTAGCCACATTGTGATCTGCCGCCATTTCATAATGTGCCGGTTATAAATTAGGCACATCATTGTTGCACAACATTGTCACACGAACGCACCTTTATTGGTGCATTTTATAACTCTTATTTGAAGGTGCCTAAGCGAATAGCAAGGCGGAACGTCGGACATTCATCTTCGATCAATATGCCTGGTTGTAAATCTGCCTTTTCGTGATGTGTCCCGGCACATTGTGAAATGGCGGCAGATCACGATGTGGCTAGGCCCATCATGATCCGCCTGATTTTACGATCGGCCGCCGACATATACAAAATGATTTGTTATCATGTAATGAAATAGTTAAATTTCTACAGAATCAAACGTTCCCGGGTTATGAATAACCTGACAATACAGGATTTCCTTCTACCATCATTATAAGCGAAAAAGGTTGCTTGTGCAATGACTGAGGACTCGGCTAGCGATGAATTGAACCTACTATACATGGGATTGAAACCTAAGCATTCGTCCACTCAGCTACCAATCGGTTTAGTTAGTTTATTTTAATTTCTATAATTTGTTTTTCATTGTTTCATTTGCTTATCCTAAATCAGTTTGCATTAGCCAAACAACAATGTTATCACATATATACAAAGTTCATTCTTATAGTATTCATGTTGGCAATATTTATTTTCAATGATTCACATAATTATAAAGATACTGAGAGTTGGTCTTTCCGCTTTGTTTGATGCGTTATTTAAATGTGTAACTATTACAAGATTACTGGAACTTGATATTAAACATTGAACCAAATAAATGAAACACAAAAGTTCATGTAAACATTGTTTCAATAGTATAATAAAAGCTTAGTTTTGAATTATTTTTAAACTTTTTACGTCCTCTTTTACGGTAAACCCAATCGATGCGGCTGTTGCATATGTGATACATGATTCACCACATGCTTATTTATTGCGTCAAAATGTGTTGTTTGATATATAAAGATTTTAAGTCCCATTGCGGTGATTTTCTCACGAAAATGGCGCTATAAAAATCATCCAATAATAATAATTGTTATTATTAAAAATTTGCATTAAAAAGGTTATCATTGAATTGAAACTCTTCATAGTTACAATATAAACACATAAATTTGATTGAAACCTTCGTAGTTTCGATTTTGTTTGATAAAAATAACTAGGTGCGTTTTTTTAATGTGAATACCTCAAGAGTCCCAGCTGCTCCAGTTGGAGTATATTGTGAGGCTGAAGGTAGTGGGGATGGGAATAAGATAGGAAAGAGGAAGATGGGAAGTACCTGGCTATTCAGATCTGGTCACCAAACATGGCTAAAGCCATTTCAAGCAACATTTCAATTCTGAATGGTGGTCTTACACCAGGGCAATACTGAGAGTATCTTTCACTCTGGAATATTCCGCAAATACACTATTTGTTATTTTAAAAGAATTAATTGTGGATTAACACAAATTAATCAAAATAAAAATTATTTGCCCATACCGGGATTTGATCCTGCGACCTTTGGCTTGAGAGTCAAGAGCCTCACCCCTCGACCACGGAGGACGTCAATAATATTGTAATATATATTACGTGTAATATATTATTTTCGTTGCTGAAGATAGATTTGCAAATTTCCATTTAAAATTAAATGGCCAATTTATTCATTTGTTTTTCTTTTGTTATATTTTTCTGCATTTTCAGTCAATCGGTTTGTGGCTGATTGGTTTATAGCATTGGGTTCGCACCCCAGCAATGTGAGTCCAATCTTCCGCAAGCTAAGTCCTCCATCATGACACAAGCAATAATTACAGTTTTCAATGGTGAGGGTAGACAGAATTCAAATATTGTTCGGTTAACGTTTATCTTTTTGTTGTTGTGTGCAGGGTCGGCCTTGAGCCAAATGGCGCCTGGAGCTAGTAAAAACCTCAAGGGCGCAGTGTTAGGTGTTAGACACTATCAGGGCCAAATGCTGGTTCTGTGTGTATCAATATTTCGCAATGCGTACAATCAGTCATTCTGTACAACCAATTTCCAAAATCCTTGAAATTAATTAAATTAATCTTGTTTATTTACTGTCTGAATCAATTTGTACTTTTCAATTATAATGCTGATTATATTAACCCCTCGGGCCTATTTTATCGGAAGGTCAAAATATTTCCACTTTTCAATAAAAGCCAAATAAATGAAATATTTATTTATACGCATCCGAAAACTAATAACTGTTTTTGAAAGGTGATGAAATATGCTTTCAAATTTTATAATTCGAATTAAACATACAATTTTTGAAATTTTAAATTTTTTAATAAGTACAAACATAAAAAAGTTTTAAAAATGGCTTACTATAATTTTTTTCTGATTAAAATTAATGTTACCGAAAAAAAACACACATTAATTATTAGGCAAATGAATTATAAACTTTAAAGTCAAGCTGTCGTTTCATGTAAAAATAATTAAAATAAAAAATTCACAAAGTTTTTAATTTTTTTTTTTTCAAATTGCGATTGGACACTTTGTTTTCATAAAGGTGTACTTACATTTGAATTATTTTGTGGTTAACTTTTAAATTTGAATACAAAGTATGATGTTTTGTCTTTTTAACGCCATTTAGGTCACATTTCTAACCATGATATTAAGGGAGACACATCGATTTCTACAAGACATACATGTATTGTTCCGAACAGAGAACAAATTAGCCTGAGGGGTTAATAGAGAAGAATAACATATTTGATAACTACACCTTTAGTTATTCCTTACTTAATTATTATAGATTTCAATGCCAACTAGTTTTAGACGTAACCATGTCTTCTTCAGAACTGATATAATTTGTCAGTATTAATATTTAGAAAGTGGTGCAAAATAAATAGTTTATAATATCATAAACATATTACGCTCCACTAATAATTTTTTCTTCACGAGCCTTTATTGATTCTTTGGTGACTCTTCCCCATACAAAGTCAGCAGTTCTTATTATGTTGTCAGCCATCTCATTTGTGGGCAATCTTTGCTCCTCTTTCTGGTCCTCAATGATGTCATTCTATGAGGGCTGTCTGTAAAATAAGGTCTCCAAGGCGCTACGGTCGCGAGGAATGATTTTACGCGCAATCCTGCAACACTGTTGCCTGGTTTCCCCTTGCCAAATCCCCACCACGTTGCATCCTCTTTGATGCTTAGTCTCGGCGTGGCAAATATTCGCGATGGAGCTTCCACTCGCTGCACCCGCCAGGTGTGAGTTACGCTCTGTAATTCATTTTTAAACTTTGCTTCGGCGAATATGAATGATGCCACTGGGATTGTTCCTTTGTCTCTGGGGTCGTGGGGAGTTCAAGTATTCTTCGGTATCGATGTTGTAGCATTCAAGGAATTCGCGGGCTGCTTTAACCCGTTGTTTGTGATCTTCGGTGAGCATTTTGGGACCCACCTTGGGCAGACTTTGTGGTGTCCCAAATTTGTTGTCAAAATATTGTCAATGGTGGTCTTACTGACATCAGGGATTATACCACAGAGCTCCTGAACCGTTGCCCATCGATTTGCAATCATTGTTTTTTCCACTTTGGCAATTTTTTCATCTGAAACCGATGGCCGTTCGGCACGCTTTTAAATTCTCTGAACCATTGGCGCACGTTTTCGCACTCATTCACTGTTTTCCGTACACTTCAAATAGCTGAGAATGAATTTCTACCGGGGTTTTGTTCTTCGCACAAAAAATCTAATTATAGAGCGTAATTCACACGTGGCGGGTGCGGCGAGCGGAAGCTTCATCACGAATGGCTTCCACGCCGAGACTAAGTGTCGCAGAGAGTGCAGCTTTGTGGGGATTGGCGTAGGGAAACCAGGCTACACGCCAGTTTTCCCGGATCTCGCGTAAAATTGTTCCTCGCGACCGCAGCACCTTGGAGACCTTGTTTTACAGACAGCCCTCGTTTGTCATTGTAATTGAGTTGTTTGTGTATTTATAATGTTTACTGGTGTTCATTCCGATTAATTTAAAGCAATTTATAGTCAATTGAATTATCTGCTAAATAGAATTGATATTGAATATTATGGACAGTCTGATATGCTTGGTGTAAATTTAAGTAACTAGCTCAGGTACGGAGGCTCAATCGAAGTCAGAGTTAAGTTGGCCTCTCAGAAACTGGGCGTACTGTACAGGGCCTGCATATACTTTAATAGTACACAACTGCTAATCTTGTACAAATCGCAAGTATGCCTCACGGTTGAATTTGACAACCGCCTCTGGTCTGGAGCCCCAAAATACAAAAAAAAAACCCTCGACTCTGCAGAAACGGGTGGTCCGTTTTATAGATTCTCCTAACTTTACAAACAGATTGCAATCTTTAGAGCACAGGCGTCGGGTGGGAATGCTGTCCTTGTTCTACCGGTATTACAATGGAAGATCCTCCGAGGAACTAGCATCATTGATGCCCTCAGTACCGGTGCATAGTCTCACATAGCACTATACCCTAAATTCACCATAGAGGAATCATTATCAAAACTATAAATAAATTAATTTCATTAATTTATAGTATCATTAGTATTTTTTTTTTACCAGAATTGTATAACTCTCGTTCAGAACCGAAACGTTGTTTGAAATGACTTTAGCCATGTTTAGTGACTAGTTCATAAAAATATTGTTTCTCTTTATCTTTGCCTTGCTCAAGTCTCAGGTGCTCTCTGGGCTTTGCGCAAAGTTTTTGAAAATCTGATGTAGTTAGTAATTTTCCTCTTATTTTGATTGTTTAGTGTGCAAAATTTCATCAATCTCGGAATAAAACTGTAAATTTGTGTAAAAAATAAATCCACCCACAGACACTCTTCTTTTTATATCATCTATATAAACAATAAAAATCAAAATATGTTTTTGTATGTATTTCTTATGCGTTGCTAAACCATTCATCGGATTGCGATCAAACTTTGGGGATTTGATGTGCACATGCCCACGATGTTTTCTATACACAATAGTGAGCTCTGGCATCATGAAATTATGCGTTGCTAACAATGCATTGCTAAACCGTTCATCTGATTGTGATAACTTTGGTGAGATATTGTGAGCACGTCTGCGAATGTTTCTATATATATATACTGGTGAGCTTTGGCATTATGAAATTTGTATGAAAAAATTGCAAAAGGTGGCATGCGAGCTGTTTGAAAACTGAAAGTATACGGAAGGGAGAGGGGTGTTAGCGCGATGGAGGAAGCGGGAGAGGGGAGTGAGGAGAGTGAAAACGCATGAGGGGAAGGGGACGCACGAGAGGAAGGGGAATGAATGGGAAAGGACACGCAGGAAGAAACAATTTCTTTATTAAGTGGCATTGCAACGCATGCCGGGAACTCGCTAGTAGATAAATAAATGATGCATTGATTTTAATATCAAGGTAATTGGTTCTTCAATTAGTTTTTATCAATATGTTTTGTTCCATTGCTGCATTCAATCAAAAACAATGATTACAGTAATTGTTTTTAGCCTCTGACTATCTGTATTTTCAATGTTTTATCTTGAATTAGACATTTTGCACCCAAGGTTAGGCATTTTTCAATGATAACTTCGCAGACACAACTTTTAACTATATTATTGCCTATTGTGTTTTAATTACAATTTGTCTCACTTGGCTGAACACATGTTGCCATATTGCTAAAACTAAATACAGTTAGTCTCTCACAAGGGCAATACTGAAAGTATCTAGCACACTGGAACGGGCCCCATAAACACTATACAGGGTGTTAAGGGACGTACTTGACTTACTTTAACCAGTGATTCCTGACATTATTTGGAGTAAAAAATGTAAATGAAATTTTGGTCTCCGGTGACATTTTTGATGTATTTTTTATTTATTTTTTCTACAAAAACATAAAAAAATGGTAGTTGTTGAACAGTTGGAGGCAGGGTAAGGGGTTCGTCAGACACCCGGCTGAGTGACCAGTGACGACGTGCGGAAGAAATTTTTTTGTTGTTTGATTTTGAAGAAAAAAAATTTGAAAAAAAAAAAATCGTCAAAAAAAGTCACCGGAGACCAAAATTTCATTTACATTTTTTACTCCAAATAATGTCAGGAATCACTGGTTAAAGTAAGTCAAGTACGTCCCTTAACACCCTGTATAGCGCACTATGAGTACTTTAGAAGTCAAAAATTAATTCGCCAAAAAAAATTCCCAAAAAGAGCCTTCGCACGGGTGACCCTGTCAAAAACGATAAGAAGTAGTGTAAAAATTGCTAAAAATCATTTATTTAATATTTTCCGAGTGTGAGACAACCGAAATCCCTGTGATATTAAAAATAATCTAAAACAATTAATTGAAAATCAATTTGATAAAGAAAATTCAAATGCTGATATCTCAAATCTATACTTTTTTACTTAAAGTACTCACGGTGCGACTTATATTATTTTAATTGTAAAATAACGCATATTAACCCTAGAATACTGCTCTCGGTCAAGAGACATTTTAAAAATATTCTTAAAAAAAAAACTACTATCAACTAATCTTACAAATATCTTAGTTCTCCATAACATTCTTTCTTTAAAAAAAAAAAAAAAAAAAACACACCATTATCAAATAAATACTGCAGCTCACATATATTTATGTACAATTCATTATTTAAGTACTAACTTATACCTAACTAATAACTAATAGCATTTATGTACACTCCCCTTCCATACACAAGCAAATGCTTTTAATGGAAGAGTAGTAAAAAAAAAACCTGTAAATACTAAACTATTGTAAAAATTACGATGTCAAAATGACGATTCCTGGAAAAAACAATGTTCGCGTCATTTCCGCGTCCCCCGTTTCACAGTACCTTCCTAATTTGTTCCGTCAGTGTGCCACATGCTGTATTTGTGGTCGGGTGTCATTTGTGTGTTGACTTACAGCAAGAGTGTCGAAAAGTTTACGAAAGTAGTGTTTACGATAGTTTAAATGAGTCGTTCAATTTCTATATCTGCTATATCAACTTTCACTGTTTCAGAGAAAACTGCAAAAAACTGTCACATCTCTATCGTAAATGAAAAATTGCATTTTTTATTTTTATATAATGAATTGGAGTAATATACATTCGAAAAGTGTTCATTTTTCAATATATGTCTAGAAATATTTAAGTAATTTGGATAAATAAAATGGACATAGCGGATTTTGTTACTCACTTCGTGATTTATTTATTTATTGATTTATTGTGAAAAACAGTATAATCCATTTACATTTCACAAATAACAGTTTATAAATTACAGTTTATAATAAGTAAGTATATACATTTATTTGCATGGGTAAGTACATCAATACTATCTGATTAGCCAGATTTGGTAAATAGTATGCTTATTGCTGTCTTAAATTCTCCTTCGTTCAAATTGAAAATGTCAATCACAGAAGAAATGTGATTTAACAAAGTAGTTATTCTCCCCAAAGGCATGATCATTGGTAGGTTGGTCCTGCCCCTTGGAAAAATAAATAATCTGTGCTGTCTAGCTCTGATGAAATTATCAGGGACATAAAAAGAAATTCGTTCCAGAATATCTGGATTGCAAATGTGCCCATTTAGCAGCTTGTGCGCCACTAACACCATTGCAATATTTCTCCTGACGTCTAGACGTTCTATCCCCAGCATTCCAGCGAGAAAATCAGAGGGATACAATAAAGGGTAATATCCGAACTCTCGCATGTAGAGGTATCGCATAAACTTTTTTTGCACCTTTTCTACATCATTTGAGTAAAGGGTATCTTCGGGTCCCCATATTATCGATCCACTCTCAAGAATGCTGCGAACCAGAGTAAAATAAAGCATTTTTATGACTGCCGTATTCGTAAAAGATTTCGAATTACATATAACAAAACCCAGCATTCGCATTGCAGAGTTGCACACCGAATCGATATGAGTTCGAAAAGTCAGACGTGTGTCAAAAATGATTCCTAAATCCTTCGTTATCGAGATATGTTTTATAGAGGTACCAGACATTTTATAGTTAAAATATAAAGTACGCTTTGCCCTTGTAATGCACATAATTGTACACTTACTACTGTTAAAAAGAAGTTTATTTTGATGACTCCACTCTACTATACCGTCGATATCGTTTTGTAGACGAATGGAGTCTTCATTTGTCGTTATACAGGTGTATAGTTTAATGTCATCCGCAAATAACAAAAATTTTACAAATCTTATAAACAACCCTATGTCATTAATAAACAATAAAAATAAAAGTGGTCCTAAATTAGACCCTTGAGGGACCCCAGAAGTTGTGGCGTAGAGTTTCGATATGAAATATAGAGGCTTTTGAAACTCAATTGACCTGAGGGGCGTGTTTCTATACCCGCCATCTTGGCAAAATAACTGCTCGTGATTAGTTGAATTCCGATATAGCGGGTTTTGATAGTAACTTCTTGAATGATATAGCGGGTTTTGTTTCTCACTCGCAGTTTTAACATGGTTTATGGTCGTGATAAGGGAGATTTTAAAACTCAATTTTAGGTTAGTCTTGTTCCTCGCAAAAATGTGAACAAAATGTCATTCTCAGATCATTTCGTC
Source organism: Limnephilus rhombicus (assembly GCA_929108145.2). Classification (NCBI taxonomy): domain Eukaryota; kingdom Metazoa; phylum Arthropoda; class Insecta; order Trichoptera; family Limnephilidae; genus Limnephilus; species Limnephilus rhombicus. Next base: position 12,760,600 of record OV815291.1, read on the forward strand.
AAAAATCGGATATAGCGGGTTTTGAAATTATAGGACTCAAATATTCTAGGGTTAAACAAATAAAATTTTCTTGTGTATGCCGGAATTTGAACCCGCTACCTCCGTATTCATAGCCAAGGATCATAAACCACCCAACCACAAAGGCCGTCATAATAATAATTTTGTTTTTGTTAGGAAGCTAAAGAATAAAACAAGAAATAATAATAACTGAATTGAATCGTGAGTCTAAATTCAAACAGACTTGATAAACATTGCACTCTGTATTTTTGGGCATTTGCAGGGTAAGAAGGGACTGCAGGCAGGTGTTCAAAGCTAGATAAAAATTTTTTTTTGAAACTTTGTGAGACATTCATTAAAATGTTTAATTGTGGTTAACTTTTATATTTGAATATTAAGCGTGGTGATTTCTCTTTCTAACATCGTTCAGATCATATTTCTCACCATGACACTAAGAGAGACACAAAGATTTTTATAAGACCTTTGTCAACTTTTCCCAAAAGCGAACAAGAGATTTGTAGATCTGATTTTACTTTGAAGTCTTTTTACTTGTATGGTGTGACCTGCAATTATTCCTTTTTAATATTGTACATTGTCTAAATTTAGTTATATTAATGCAATTATTACTTTTAAGTTTGTCACCAAGTAAAGTAAGTTTTTTGTTTTCTTATTGATGTCGATCTGATATGTGAATAACATTTTGTATATTTAACTTCAATAGTTTGAATAAAAGACTTAACTTTTGTACTTTTACAACCTCAAATATAATATACAGGTTAAAATTACAATTATAATACTGTATACTGTAATACTACTGTAATATTGATTTTTTTTTAATGGCAAATTGTAATTAATGTATTATCGATTCGTCAGCCCTGGATCTACGACTTTTTCAAACCGGGGCAGAAACTTGATAATAGCGCCCCCCTCGATGAGTGGCGCCCCCTCTCATGAGGCGAGTGATCGTGACTTCGCTTGAGTTCGACCGCTCGGGTTTATTCGGCTCAGCTCGTGTAGCCCCTAGTTGTAAATACCACGGGGATTCCCCTTCACGTACACTATGCACGCGTTCAAAATCGACTTAGGATACGTTCATAATTCAACTTAGGATGTGTTCAAAAAGTGCGTTTTAAAATTAAATGAATAATCGATAGAAAAATGTGCTGGATGCCAGGCGCTTCATGAATTGAGATTTTTTTTTCAATCAAACATATAATTTACGATTTTGGCTCCCCCCTAAAACTGCCGCCCGGAGCAGGCTCCCCGGTTTGCCGCCTCCCTAGATCGGGAGCTAAATTTGGAGAGTATCTGCATAGATTCAGTAAACATTCAGACCATAGGCCCTTTGTGCTATCTACCAATGTGCATTTCTGCAATTTCTGGACTGTCTATAATTATGTTTTCAGTTGACACAACTTTGAGAATTGGTTAAGATTGGAATTGCAGAGGACTGATTTTACCCTTGTCTTCTGATATTATTGTTGATAAGAATTGTTTTTACGATTTTGAGGGAAATTGGTTATATTCATTGCACAATCACATGTGAGATTCAAAATTATCACTTGATTTAGATTTCTTAATTTAGTCAATATTAAATTACACTGAGAGATCAATTTGTGGTTAATTGCACTGGGTTCATTAACAAACTGTTTGTACCTTAAGATGAAACTGAGCGGCGTTTTGTCCGTACAAACATATTCCCTATTTTCTCTCTGGATTTTGACACTGCTGCAAATATATTCATTTAATATAATATAGATATCGAACACTAGTGTTTTGGTATGTCTTTGCTATTTTTGATAAGTTACTTCTTAAAGGTGTTAGGACCCTCCTAAAATCCACTAACAGACATTTAGTATATAAGTTAGACAATGTATTTTTTAAAAAAGCAAAACGTGTAGACATTATACTTAAAAATTGGTCCAGTTGTGGATGAGAAAAATGGGGAATACAAAACCTCGATTTTGACAATATTATTTAGGTAATATGCCTGAGGTACGATTGTCCCATTCGCTCAATATTTGGAGGTGTAAGAGCGATAGTGACCGCAACAGTTTGGTAAAATACTTATTGTTAAAATTTCTCAGCGACCGGGTTTCCTGGATAGAAGGTTGGTTGGAGGAAGAAGGGAATGTAAGATAGAGGGAGATGTATAAGGCTGCGTCAACACCATAGACATATGAATATTAGTAGACCTGCCCTAAGTGATAAAAGCGTATTATTTCCCCCTCCCCATACCGGTTCCTTGGAACCGGCTGGATTGAGTATGGCTTCGCGTGAATCTAAAAAATGTGACGTCATCATTCTTCTGCGAGCCAGCGTTGAGCGCTCATCGGTGCATTTTACGAAATAACACCGCAAAAAATATGGTATGTGTTTTGAAAACGTGTAAATATATACTATCACTCGAGATACATGGCGTGTGCTCGTCACACAATTATGAAACATTTGTAAAAGTCTGAAAATAAGCAAACTTTACTTTTTTCGTATTTAGACTTCGCAAATTTGTTCATTACGCTGCGAGCAATTCGCGCTCCCATGTAAAGAGGTCTATTCATTCAAAGGCAGAGTTTACTTTTAAGAACTAAATGGTGATATTATAATGCGAAATGCCTATACACTGTCATATTGAGTTATCAACGAATCACATATCTCCAAAGTCATCTTCCCGCTCTGCGCCCCACTGTAGTTGTTGTCTACCCCTCACCTTTATGTTCTGGTCTATTAATATTCATATGTCTATGGTCAACACAATGTTTAACCCGATTCCTTTGACAGTAGCCCATTCCATTTTATGAATTTTACCAGGGTTATCATTAGGTGTTTGGGGAAGTTTTCTTGTTCCATAGAATGACACCAACTTCCCAGGTATCTGAGCCTTCTTCTTATCAAGGCAAAACATTGGCTCCATAGATAATACCGTTCCATATTATTTTCTATTTATTATTTAAGCGGTTTCACCCATTAAGGGAAACTAATACTTAGGTAATATTAAGACGTGTTTAATGTTAACTTGGTGAATTTCATCAACCGTGTTTAAAACCTATTTCAACCCTGTTTTAAACCTGTCTCTTTGTAAACCTATTTCACCACTGTATTTTAAAAAAATGTTTGCAGTTTTATTTCATGTACATACCTACTTTTGATATATCGTAATTTTATTTTTTATTATTTCTTTCTCATGTTCAAAATTATATCTCATGTTAAAGTTAAATTTATGTGAGAGCCCTCTGGGCATAAAATAAATATAAAAAATATATATATAAACATATCGACGGTCCCGAAAAACAATGTCAGATGTGCGGTTTTGTAGTTTTGCTGAAGAGCTGTTAAAAGTTTCGTTTCTGCATTTTTACTGTTTATGATATCAAGAAACATAGCTTATAAGAAAAAAATTATATATTTCATTTCATCCAAAATTCTGACTTTTAAATCAACAAAAAGAAATTAAAATAGGCCAACGGCGAGGTTTTCAGTTTTTAGCAGATCCGACATTGTTCTTCGGTACCGTCGATATAAGAGGGTGGTCTGAAAAGTTTCCGACCTGAACACGAAGATGGCAGCACTCGTCAATAAAAGCTAGTGAATATAGTTGTGCATCTTTTCACAGTTACTCACCAAAGTTTCGGACATTTTGGACGCACAGTTGACAGTCGTTTGAGTGAGTCGATGTGTGTGTTTTTGTGAAAAGAGAAAAAATTGAGTATCGAGCTGTTATTAAATTTTTGTTTTTTGTTTTTTGCACATTTTTTAGATAAGGGAACAAAAAGAAGTCGCTTGGGGCTAGATCTGGTGAGTAAGGCATCCCGGTCAAGCCGTTCAAACCGTAATTCGTGGATTTTTGCCATGGCAACCGCTGAGGTGTGAGACGGCGCGTTGTCTTGGTGAAACAGGATTTTTGGTCTAACGTGAGCAAACGCGGCACAGTGCTGCCATCTTCATGTTCAGGTCGGAAACTTTTTAGACCACCCTCGTATATTATCACTGTACACTTTTTCGCATACAATGTTTAGATTACCTTATTATGCCATTCTCATTTATGTGATTCATTGACTGCGATCCCAGTATGCGGATGTTGCGGATATATATGATTCTCTATGAAGTTTCATTAAAATGCACGCATTTTGTTAAAATGTACCATACAGTGGGATAGTTTGCTTTCAAAAGTCCATCATTGAAAAGGTATATTAATGGGATTAATACGATATAATAAAAATCATTTACATAGTTTTTAAGAGGAATCATTTCAAATTCACCTATAAAAAAAAATCACTTGGCTGTTTAAATGTATGGACATATAAATATTCTCCTCAATTATTATTACTACGTGTATTTTTATTATGTCCAGTTTATGCTCAAGAAAGTGGCTCATAATTTAACACTATTAAAATTAAATGAAGAAAATATCATTATTATTATTTAATGAGCAAAACTCATTTTTTAATATTTAATCATTGAAGTCTAAATTAATCGCATAATAAATCAAATTTCAATTCATGGTCACTCTGCATGTTTACAAAATAGTGTATTTGATTCCTTCAGTTTAGTAGGTTATTATGTTATCCAATATCTTGTAAGAACCATTAATGTAACAGTACTGTTATTTTAATTAATACCTATATAATTTTGTGTTATTTTCATTACTTTATAAAATTATTCATCTCAACACAGGCTTGTACTAGTGAGGCTAAAAAATGATATATAAACAACAATACCCACCATATAAAGAAACAATAAATAAATAAATATCAACGACTCAAACGAAAAATGTGAAACAGAAAAAGATTCCGGGATTCATCTAGTAATTGAACACAGGACCTCTCTTGCCGGGAAAGTGTTTTTCGTTCTCGGCCAGTAAGTAAAACCCGCCTCGCTGCCAGCCGACCAATCACAATCGACAGCTCTCTCACACACTGATACCAAGTGACGAATGTGGATGCGTGCGGTAGATTTGAATCCCATTATCCTATACCGTACCTACTTAAAACGGTCTCGGTTACGGCCCAGAATCTCGGTGATTTTTCGCCGAGAACCGAGACAGAGTTCGCGGTAGAATTTGTGGCCAAGAATGCCGAGATCGAGACCGAGATCTCGGTCAACCCTTACTACCAACATTATCTTCATTTGCTTAACACTTTTTTTTGGCTGCTATTTTTATGTATGAATGCAAGACTCTAACCGAATTATTAATTGCTAGATGCAACTGTATCTTTTTCTGTCTTTTATTAATATTGTATAAAAAAATAAATTTGCTTTCCTGAATAATGAACAGAGAAGTTCCAATAAAAATACAGGTGCATATTATAAACAAAACAAAAAAACTAGATAATACTTAGTTTTCAATAAAGAATTATTTGTTTTATGTTATGTTCATATTCTATACAAGATATATTATTTAAATTTATTTTTTATTTAATTTTAGTTTATTTTTAATTTAAATTTAGTTTATCCAGTGGCCTTTGAAACCAAAATGATACTCCGCAATCTCTCATTTAGTTCTAGATTTAAAACATTGTAAAGATGTTATTCTTGAATTACCTATCACCTATTTTCACTATATAAATTAGTAGGTATGTACATACCTGTACAACACATTTATTTAGCTGAGTGAGTCATTTTTTGTTTGCCATTTTGGTTAAAACCCTAAAATAATAATCTTGCTGTATCGCAACCAGAGTTGATCCAAATACAGATGCATTGCTTGCACACAGCACGTTTAAAACGTGTTATTCGACTTCTTAAAAGAAAATTCCGAGAAAATTAAACAATGTACATTTTCACTATAATAAAAAAAGGTTCCATGCCAACTCAGAATCAACTCTTCTTTGAAAAGTCATTAAAAGCTAAGATTTTTTTTTAAATAGCTCATAATGTAACCTATTTTTTTATGTTTATTTTTTTCATCACATTTAATGACTTCAAAGGAGGTGTTAAGTGGAGTTCATTCTGAGTTGTCTGGACAAGAAAAATGGTGACCGAATGTACGGTGACCGTAAAAAAGACACAATGTAAACTATTATCGAATGAATACCAGTGGCTGAGTTGGCACCGCGCTTGGATCCCATCCAGGTGTCGTGTGTTCAATTTCCCCACTGACTAAGTCCTCCATCACAACACAAGCAACGTTTTCCGCTTTGGTGGTAGTAATGTTTGTCTTTCTTTTTAAAATAGTAATTATACCTATTATTTATTCAAATGTTCATGTCGCTTTTTCGCTGATGACAATAAGCAGACGTAACCAAGACAAAAGGCTGTTTCTCAGTGACTTTTCGCAAGGTAATTGGAAGTGTTAAGTGGAAGTAAGTGTAAGTATTGCGTAACGCAATTTTTGAAGATTTTTGACCCCCCATGTAAAGCTTCGTAACATTTTTCTGTACCCCCCCCCTTAACGTTACGTAACGCCCAAGTGACAATTTTTACCTGACAATTAAGTTGCGCAAAGTACTGGAAAGTCGCTTAAATACCTTTTTTCTTGTTTTAATTGCGTTTGCGGTAATAAATAAAACAAGAGATTTCGAGAACGAAAAGGGTTGCCAACTTGGAAGATTTTAATTCCCTAGTTTTTTAAATGAATAAAGAAAAACATGTTACGTAACGCATTGTTCGAACCCCCCTCCCCCCCTGGTTACGCACAGTAACGTTTCACAAGACCCTCTCCCCAAGTGCGTTACGTAATATTTGAATGGCCCCTAACATTTGTACCAATTACGATCCTAAGTTTGGATCCACTCTATATGAGACACAATTTAAAAAAATATATTTTACTGATTTTTGCAACTTTTGTAAGCTTTGATAATGGTAATCAGATGGCGTACCTACATCAATTTTATGTTTTTTTTTTTTTATAATATCTAGAGCTAAAATGTTTGAGATTTAATTTATTTAAATTATTTAATTATTTGTTAGTTAGTTATATTGTTACCTATAATTTTTTATTTAAAAGTGTAAATAAATATTATATTACAACTATGATAATATATAAGTCTGGCATATTAAAATAGTTTTATTTTTATTTTTAATATTTATTTTACAGATTAACAAACTAAAGTCTAGTCTTCTTCAAAGAAATTAGTCTTCCCAACAAGCCTTACATTATTATGCTTGGTGCGAGGCCTATGTCATTTTTGGGGATGCTGTGTGGAGGGTATTTTTAGGGAAAGAAAGGATGGAATGGGAAGGACAAAGGTATAAGGGGTGGGTAGGAATCTGGGGGTCACGGAAGTTTGAATCCATCCCTCCCACTGCGGTGCTAGCAGATGGGTTGAGAGAGTCCGGATGGAGAGATCTAGGTTAGGTGTGGGGGAAGGTGGAGGAGCGGAGTGGGAACCCCCCTAATACCACGCAAGCGAAGCCGCAGAAAATAGCTATTGTATAATAAAATTCGATCAATATTTCAGTATGTAAGTATAAATCAATCTCTACATATTATAAATTAAGGTCCTCCGCGTTGTCTGTCTGTATGTTTGTTGGCGATAAACTCGAAAACTACCGAACGGATTTTCATGCGGTTTTCACCAATTGATAGTGTTTCGTGAGGAAGATTTAGGTTTGTAATTTGACAAGGATTTGTGTAAATTGGTTGAAACATAACGATAATTGTTAGGAGTGTCGGAAAAAGTCAAGCCACCTGGTAGCTTTCATCGAAAATGCTGCCTAATCCATTTGGGATATAACAAAACAATGCATGTTGGGATATTACCTTTTATTAGGCATATATCTATCTTTTAAGGATAGCTTACTATACCCATTCTATCTTCTAAAAAAATAGTCACGTACATTGCGGTAATTGAAAAGTTATTTAGTCAGTCTCTTCGCGATAAACTCAAAGATGGCGGTGGTTATAAAGGTTGGATAACCATCCAGTAGATGACGTTGTGTTTTATTAGCCACAGCATCGCGTGGCCGGATCAGCTAGTATTATATAATAAAACTAGCTGGTACCCGGCATGCGTTGCTATGCCAATTAATAAAGAAATTGTTTCTAGTGTCCGACCGAACTTTCGGTTTCGGTTTCGGCCTAGTTTCGGCCAAAAAACGAGTTTTGGCTTAGTTTCGGTTTCGGCCGCCATTCAGTCGAAACTAAGGCCGAAACCGAAACTGAATTTGGGAGGTTTCGTTCTGCGATCGGACATGTTCGGTGCACTGAACTGCGAGCCACGAAGTGTCATTTTGCTGCGTCCGCGCTCATAGTCGTGTCAGGACTTGATTCACTTGTTTGTGTTCGCTCCGTGAAATTTGCGGTAGTTTGGTTTATTTGTTTATACTCAACATTATTTCGAAATAGGTAAGTTTTATTTCGCTATTGAAATGATTTAGTTCATGATAGGCCCTGAGGAAAATAATTTCCCTGTGGGCCTATATCATGTTTTGGGATGCTGTGTGTAGGGTTTTTTTTAGGGAAAGGAAGGAGAGGAGAGTTCTGGGAAGGAAAAGGGGTGGGTAGGAATCTGGGGTTCAGTGTGTCCTGGTCATCCAACTTCAAGACCTAGACAAACCTCATCCCATGAACCCGGGCACTCCTGCTAAATCAGCAATCGTAGCGAACCACTTGGGGTGACCTATGGCAGAGGTGTTGGTTATGCAATAAAGTTTCCCGGGGCGGCGGTACCCATTCCCTCCTCCTTAATTATTTTGTTCTTAAGATGAAAGAGTATTTTTTTTCTATCTTTTATTTTGTTATTTGTTAATAATGTTCAAATAGGTAATACCTACTATTTCTCTTTTTTATATTATTTACGAAGCGATTTACGATTACGATTTCAAAAAGCATAAATAATTTATTTGAAGTAAGGAGTGATAATTATGTTATGTTTATTTTTAGTTCAAATATTAGAGACTGAATGATTAATATATGATTTAAAAATAATGGCTGATTGATTAAGATACTATTTTTTTTCCACGAAAACATGACCTTATATGGAAGTTTCGGTTTCGGTTTCGGCCGTAAAAACTAATTTTGGTCGGACACTAATTGTTTCTCCCTGCACGTCCTTTCCCATTCGTCCCGTTCACCTTCCTCCTTCCCTTTCTCTCCCGCGTCCCGTTCCCCTATCGCGTTCCCACTCCTCCTCCACCTTCCCTCTCCTCACCACTCTACTCCCCCCCCTTCCCCCCTCCCGAGTTCCTCTTCCCCCTCCCGTATTCGCCTCCCTCTTCCCTCAGATCCCCCTCCCGAGTTTTCTCCCCCTCCCGAGTTACCCTCCCCCCTCCCGGGTTCCCCTCCCCTTCTCTCGCGAACCCCCCTCCCAGGTTCCTTCCCCTTCTCCCGCGAACTCCCCTCCCGAGTTCGTTATTTATTTCACAGTATCACGTCTCATCTCCGCCACCTGATGTAGCTGAAATAAATGTTTGTTAATATGTAGGAAGAAAAGTTAATAGATTAAAAAAAAAATCATATTATGATGAGATTGTTTGACTTAACCAAAGCAGCTGAGCTGGGGGGTGGCTAGAGAATTTCAGAAATAGGCTATTTATGTCAATAAAAAGACCATGAGGCACAAAATTCTCCCCGTTTCGGGACATTCTACGGGGAGCCATAGAGCTACCAAAATATAAATAACACCGTATTCAATATTTTTTTGACAATATCCTTTGTACTTTTACTTCGTAATTTTTTTAACAGTCGGGTGTCACCTCGCGTTGGGTGTAGTGTCACTCCCCGTCGGGTGGCACCCGGGGCGGTCTGCCCCCCCCGCCCCCCCCTCGCTACGCTACTGTATAGGTATACATCAATATTGTATAATAAAATTGGATCAATATCTCATTGAATAAGAAGATAATCCTAATAACTCTAAACGAAACATGAAACAGAACAAGACACAGAGTGATACAAAAGATAACGCTCGCACTAGGACTTGAACCCACGGTTTCTTGTCTTACCAGGACACAGCGTCCGGCCCAGTAGTAAACGTTAAAAAAAATAAGAAAGAGAGATATGTAAATAAGAATGTAAGAGGGAGCGCGCAAACAGATTATAATTAAGCGAAAATAGTGAAAACATTCAATAAAATACAACTCGTTTAAAATAAGAGCAAAACTCTCTCTCGCAATGAATTTTTTCATAGCTGTAACGTGTTAAATTTTAAAATTTTCAGAGCATACTTCGCGATTTTTATTATATCAGAGGAATTTCATATAGTTACTGTTTTGGCTGTATTTATAGAAATGTAAAAATATACATTTTTTAAGGAACTTAAAAACTGAAAGCGTTCAAGGGAAATCTTAATATATAAAACACAGTTTGAGTTGACAGTTTCTTTGTTTGTCCTTATGCGGTCCTAAACAATTCATCCGATTGCGATGAGATTTTGGTGATTTGTTATGCACAAGCCCGTGATAGATCTAATGGTGAGCTCTGGCATTATGAAATTTTTCCTGTACCCAGTGGCTGACTAAGCCGTCAGAGGCCCGGGGCGGCAAAGCTGAATGAGCTTCCCCCCATAGTTTAAGAAGTTGATGTAATTTTACAAGCTTTTTATTATTCTGGTCCTGGGGCCTCCAAACGCCTCTTCGTTTGGAGGCCTCCATGATTGATCAAATCCTAAACAAGGCTTTAAGGCACCAGGGCACTGAAAAAAAATTGTCATTTTTTTATTTCAGTTAAAAATGCTCTTACAAAATGTTTTAAGGATGTTCGTAAAATTGACGGAGATACAGTATTTTATATGAAACCGTTTTAAACAGTTTGCTTGTTGAATTATCCTTCAGCAAAACTTAGAGTTTTTCTCGAAACTATGTTTTTCAACATGGTTGATAACCCATTAGATGAACTATACATCCGATTTGCATGCACCAAGTCTTACAATGATAAAATTTTTCCATAAAAAATCGATAATCAAATTCACTGGTGCGCCATTTTTAATTTTTTTTTAGATATCAAAATTCCCCTAAGTGGTAATATCAAAATTCCCCTAGTGGTGCCATAGACACTGGATTTTCGAACAGTTTTTTCTTGGTGCATACAAATCGGATGCAAGCATAGTTTTTTTAAAAAATATATTGTCAATCATTTTGAAAAAAATGTTAAAAAAGTTTCGAGAAAAACGCATTCAAAGTTTTGCTGAAGGATAATTCAACATACAAACTGTTTCAAACGGTTTTACATAAAATGCTGTATCTCTGTCAATTTAACGAATTTATTTAAAACAATTGGTAAGAGCATTCTTAACAAATGCATCTTTCATAAAATTAAATTATTTTTTTTAACCTTCTCATGGTGCCTTAAAGCCTTGTTTAGGATTTGATCATGGGAACATGGAGGCGTTTGGAGCCCCCCCAGGATTAGAGGCTCGGGGCGCGTATTTCCTTTTCCGTGTTCAATACGAGGCAACCATGCCTCGAAATCAGGTAGAAGGCAAGCGGCATCCTACTGTGCACAGGTTTGTAACGCCAATTGCCAATTCCCTTCCCAAACCCGTGTTCATTACGAGGCATGTTAAGTGAATGCATTATAGACAAGTTTGTACCTGTATATATAACAGCTGAACATGGAAAGAAATGTATTAGAACAATTAAACATACCCGCTAGGCAAACCCTGCTTTGCCAAACAAAGCGTTCAAAACCAGCCTAACGATTCCGTATTTTTTGTGAGATCGTTATTGGATAACGGACCTTATCTTCTGTCAGATTTGTCTGATTTTTACGTCACATATTTTAGTTTAGATCGATTTAAACATGAATTCCTGCAAGTACGCATGATTATTTACTCATTTAATGTACATTGTACATAGAAAACGCAAATAACAGCCGTAAAAATCACGCAAATCTGACAGGACATTACGTCCGTTATCCAATAACGTTCTCACAAAAAATACGGAATCGCTACGATATTTTTTTAAATTATGATAACATGCGAGTTTATTTTAGAGAATTTATTTTATAAGATTGGTACTATAAAGTGTAATAAGTATTATATTATAAAGTGTTTTTATTTATTTTATTAGTAAGGCTGTTTGCGTTTTATTGCCCATTCATTATGTATGCACACACCTTTTTTATGTTATTGTGCACAGTAGGATGCCGCTTGCCTTCTACTGGACACGGGTTTGGAGAAAAAATAGCATTACAAACCTGTGTTGATATCGAGGCATGGTTGCCTTGTATTGAACACGGAAAAGGAAATACGCGCCCGGGGCGGGCCGCCCCTCCCGCCCCACCGTTAGTCCACCACTGCTTGTACCATTCATCCGACTACGATGAAACTTTTTTGATTTGTTGTGCGCTTGCCCACGAAGGTTTCTTTATATATCGTTGAGCTCTGGCATTATTATTATTATATAATGAGCAGGCAGCATTCTGTTGATGCGCTCATATCTGATTTCACAATAGTTTGACAGTAAATTTTAATTTTTAACTAAGTTAGTCCTTTCTTCTCTCCAAATATGAATCCAATAGAGTTTTGAATTGGTTTATATGACATGTTTTGGGAGTTTGTTCCAAGCATCCACCACTCTATTTGCAAGGAAGTGTTTTCTGGGATTAGATGCAAAAGGCGTTTTGGTAATTTTTTTTGAGTGTCCACGGAGAATTATATTTTTATTAGTAGTGAAGATTCCTTGGATGCCAGGCAGGGGCAGGGGGGGCAGGGGGCAGCTGTAGGGTCCAGATAAAATTTTGAAAGTCTCGATAAAGTTAACCCTTCTCTTCTTTCTTTTAAGGTTGGTAATCTTAGTTCCTTGAGTCTATCTTCATATCGTCGATCTTTCAAAGCTCTTGGTATTTTAGTGAAACGTCTCTGTACTCCCTCTATCCGATTTATATCCTTTGCGAAGTAAGGACTCCATATTTGGAAAGCATATTCCAGGAGAGGTCGCACATATATTTTGTATATTTTTAACATCATGTCCGGTGTTAGTGAGTTTGCTCTTTCACAATCCCAGCGATGTGCGGTTCCCATTTTAAATTTGTATAAAATTTGTGTAAAAAATTAACTATTGTTGGAGCACGAGTTGTCTGAAAAATGTATGTATTTCATATAGGTTAGTGGTTGTGAGAGAAGGCGGGAAGGGGAGGAAAAATTCGGGAGGGGGGAAAGAAGGAGCGGTAAGGTATCGTGGGAGCAGGGACAAGGGAGGGTGGAAGGTGGGGAAGGTGGAAGGGGAACGGGAAAGGGGGAGGGGAATGCGGGATGGGAATGGTTGCGGGAACGGGGTCGCATGGGAAAGGACACGCAGGGGAAGGTTTGAGGAGGGTTGGGAGACCGGGGAAGGGGCTTAGGGAGGGATTTCAAAGGAGACATAGTAGCGGGAGGGGATAGCAGGGGGTAAATTTGAAAAATCCATACTTCACACACGGACAGTCACGAGGAGTGTGTATTTCATACAGTTTAGGGGCAGGGAGGGAAGGAGGGTGGGAGGGGAAAATCAGGGAGGGGGGTGGGAAAATAAAAGAGGTGGATGTATGCGAGTGGAGGGACGAGGGAGAAGAGAAGGCGGGGAAGGTGGAAGGGGAATGCTAGAAGAGGGATAGGAACGCGGGAGAGGAAGGAAGGCAAGAAAGATGCAAAAGGAAAGCGGGAGAGGTGACGGAGAGATGGGGGACGAAGGACGGTCAGAGGGAGGGATTTCAAAGGAAAATTTTTGAAATCCGCTTCTCACACAGACAACTAACTGTAATGTGGCCAGCTCACGCGTCGGAAAAACAAAAAAAAACGAGTGTGCTTTAGACCACACGACTGAAGTAAAACTTTACTAATTTATATCTCCCTCTCAACTTCCGTTCGCCTCGCCCGACCATTCGCCTCGTCCGGTCACACTTTTCGTAACGCTTTCGCCACGCATTCACCAGCTTACTCCCCAAGTCATAGGTGCGTAAAGAAGTTTTACTTAAAAAATATTGTGTATCGAAAAGCACTTCAATAAACAGAATTAAAACTCAAACACTTTCTTTAAGTGGCATTGCAACGCATCCCGGGAACTTGCTAGTCTATATATATATACAAATGAATCCCTGTTTCCGCTGGTCACGCCATAACTTCAGAACAACTTTACACATTTCATTGAAACTTTGGGGATTTGATGTGTGCATGCCCGCGATGGTTTTTATATACAATAGTGAGTTCTGACATCGTGAAATTATGCATTGCTAACGAAATGCATTTCTGATGAAACTTTGGTGAGTTGTTGTGAGCACGGCCCCGAAGGTTTCTATATATACTGGTGAGCTCTGGCACTCGCATTATGAAATTTGTATAAAAAATATACAATAGGTGGCACGCGAGCTGTTTGAAAACTGAATGTTACGGGACTGAATGTATGAAATGCGGAAGGGGGTGGGGGGAGGGAAATTCGGGAAGGGGATTCGCGGGACGGGGTAAGCGGGCGAGGGGAGTGAGGAGAGGCAAGGCGGAGTGAACGTGAGAGGGGAAGGGGACGCGGGAGAAGAAGGGGAGGCGGAAGGGGAACTTGACGGATGGGAAAGGACATGCAGGGAGAAATAATTGTATCAAAAAGCATTACAATAAATAATATATTTTGATATAATATTTTTTTTTATTATTATTTACTAGCTTTCGCCCCCGGCATTGCTCGCATAGTATTAGGGGGTATCCCACTTCACCTCCTCCACCTTTCTTATCTCCCTCCCCCTCCCTCCCCCACCCTCCCCCTCCCTCGACCTTCCCTCTCCCTCCCTCCCCCCTTCCCTCTTTCTCTTTCCCCCTCTCCCTCCCCCCTCTCCCTCCCCCTCCCCCTGACCCCTCCACTTTTCCTCTCCACCCCCCCTACCCCCTTACCACCCCCATCCCCCCAACCCCCTCCCCCAAACCCCTCCCCCCTCTCCCCATCACCCCTGCCCATCCCCTCCCCTCCCCCCTGCTTCCCTCCCACCTACCCCTCTCACCCCTGGATGATAGATGATACTAATATGATATAACATTTATGAGTATAACCTTCAAAAGTTATTGAATAGTTATTCCAACAAAAATTGTATCAAAATTGTTTATTATTATTATCACATGATATAATATTATTCCTATTGAAATTATGCATTAAAAAATGTGCAAAAAACTCGTAAACATTCATAATATATAGCTATAAGCTAATTAGTTAATAAGTCACGCACCTGACCTCCTTGACCACTTAAAAAAATCCCAAAGCCTGTTTTTTCACATTTTTTCCTTATCCTTTTAGCAATGATTAAAAATAGTCCTTTGCCGAATTCTCCTGCCATAAAAACCTGTATTTTACCTGTTGACAAAATGCCAGCCGATTAAGTGAGTTGTTTTGCGAAGAAAAAATACAATGCCAAGAAGGTTTACAATTCAGCACAATTAATTCAGTTTGTTTCGGGCACTTGTTTAGAAAGGTTGATAAAGTAAATTTGATATCGTTAATCTAATAAATAATATAATATCGATTAGAGTATTTTAACTATTGACTTGAATGTTGGATGAGATACTTACGTATTTATTGTGATTGATTTTTGTTCTCCACATAAAGGTAGGTACCCATTTATGTTAATCTTTACTGCAAACAAAATATCTGTTGTAATTATTTACAATTCAAAAGCCACGTACGTTGAGCCCTGGCATCATGGAATTTTATTATTATTTAGGACTATTACTTAATTTTCTACACACAGCTTTGATGTATAAATTAACAAGTAAAAAAAATCTTGGACGAAAGGTAATTTTAAGGTCAGTGGCATTTTAGTCGAAGGATTCCGCTTTCGCTAAATATCACGATTTTTAAGCCCCTGCATTCCGAATTTCTACCGTTTTATAACATATTTCCTTTGAACGCTTTATACTTTTGATTATATAATATACTATCTGGTTCCCGGCATGCGTTGCTATGACATTTAATAAAGAAATTGTTTCTCCCTGCGTGTCCTTTCCGATTCGTCCCGTTCCCTTCCGCCTCTCCTTCCCTTCCCTTCCCCTCCGATTTCTTCCACCTTCCCTCTCTCAATTCCACTCCCCCCCTTCCCCCGTTCCGCGAACCACCCTTCCGAGCTCCCCTTCTCCCTCGTTCCCCTCCCCCCCGTATTCGCCTCCCCGTTCCCAGGTTCCCCTCCCCCCACCCGTATTCGCTTTCCCCCTCCCGCGAATCCCCCCCCCCCGAGTTTCACTCCCCCCTCCCGAGTTCCCCCCCCCTCCCGAGTTCCCCTCCCCCCTCCCGAGTTCCCCTCCCCCCTCCCGGGTTCCCATCCCCCCTCCCGCATTCCACACATACATTCTCGGTACATTTAGTTTTCAAACAGCTCGCGTGCCACCTATTGCAATTTTTTAAATATAAATTTCATAATGCCAAAGCTCGTATATGTTATTACGATGTATGAGCTATATTATTGTAAAGTTTCATTAAAATCCATTAGTTTTTGCGTGAAAGAGTAAAAAACATGTATCCATACAAACTTTCGCTTTTATAATATATTAGTGAGATATTATTTTAGAGAAGACATTATTAAGACTAGGCTTCGACGCATTTAAAAGACAATAAACAGCTGATGGTAACCCCTAGCAACCGTTTTTTTCAAGTTACACAAAGTTATTAAAATGTGATATAGATTCACGAGTTTCTCGCCTGTACCACCATATTTCCGGATACTATACTACGTAATCCACACGCTGTATATAATTAATTTATTTAAATAAGTAGGCAGGTACTTACCTACAGATTTAAAGCACGACTGAAAAAAATGTCCTTCGAGTGCAATTCAAGAATTACTAACTTTTAGGTACACGGTGGCCTAGCTAGTCAATCTGGATAATAAATAATAGGCATAAAAATCTCTTGGCGAACGGAGTATGGAGGTCACGTTATAACGCGCAAAAGTATTTTTTATTCATTTTGGGGGTAATTTTATAAGAAAGAAAAAAGTTAATCAATGGAAACTGTCGCAGATAGTTTTTAAAAAGTTGTTTCTTTTGGTTCCGCGACGTTTCATCCCGTGACATAATACCCCCCGGCAAACTATCCTACGGACAAAACATCCTCCGACAAAATATTCTACGGACAAAAAATCCTCCGTCAAATTATTATACGGCCAAAACATTCCCCAACAAAATATCATACGGACAAAACATCCCCGACAAACTATCCTACAGACAAAACATCCTCCGACAGAATATCATACGGACAAAACATCCCACCAGCCACCTCTGGTCTGGAGCTCCAAAATACCTAAAAAATACCCTCGACTCTCTGCAGAAACGGGCGGTCCGTTTAATAGATTCTCCCATCTTAACAGACGGATTGCAATCTTTAGAGCACAGGCGTCGGGTGAGAATGCTATCCTTGTTCTACCGGTATTACAATGGAAGATGCTCCGAGGAACTAGCATCATTGATCCCTTCGGCACCGGTGCATAGTCGGGAAACACGCCAAACGCGTGCCCAACATTTGTATACGGTTGACATTTGTCACATGAGAACGGGTCGTTTCTTCGACTCGTTCTTGTGTTCAACAGCTCGGCTGTGGAATGATTTGCCAGCCTCTGTGTTTCCTCCTTCCTACAACATGGGTCTCTTCAAGATCAATGTTCATTCCTTCCTCTCCTCAAAAAGACCCTCCACACAGCATCCCAGATGACATAGGCCCTGAGGGAAATCATTTTTCTCAGGGCCTCCTGTGTGGAGTTAATATAAAAAAAAACCCCCAACAAGATATACAGACGAATCATCCCCCAACAAAATATCTATTAAAACCTGACCTAACATAACCTAACCTACTTTTTTTTCGTTTTAAAAAAAGTACCTAACCTAACCTAACCTAACCTAAGCCTAACATAACTAACCTAACCTAACAAAAAATGGGACAAAAATAATACGCACAACTTGTAATAATAATAAATTATTGTTCAAAAATAGTAAAATGGACAAAAATAATAGAGACGTCAATGAATTATTGTTCATAATAAGATTGGTTAGGTTAGGTTAGGTTAGGTTTTAGTAGATATGTTGTTGGAGGATGTTTTATCCGTAGGATATTTTGTCATTGGGATATTATCTCGAGGGATATTTTGAAGGAGTACCTATATTATGTCGGAGATATTTTGTCATTGGGATATTATCTCGAGGGATATTTTGAAGGAGTACCTATATTATGTCGGAGATATTTTGTCCTTGGGATATTATCTCGAGGGATATTTTGTAGGAGTACCTATATTATGTCGGAGATATTTTGTCCTTGGGATATTATCTCGAGCGATATTTTGAAAGAGTACCTATATTATGTCGGAGATATTTTGTCCTTGGGATATTATCTCGAGCGATATTTTGAAAGAGTACCTATATTATGTCGGAGATATTTTGTCCTTGGGATATTATCTCGAGGGATATTTTGAAGGAGTACCTATATTTTGTCGCGGGATGAAAACGCGCGGTACCGTTTCTTATATCTATCTATACGTTCTACATTTCTATTAAAAAAGACATTTTTTAATAGTTTCAATTTATCCGAAGGATATTTTTTTGGGTACCGAGCATTTTCATCCCCCGACAAAATATTCGCCGAGAAAATATCCCTCGACGTGATATCCCAAGGACAAAACTCCACTACGCTGAATTTTTTTTGTTAGGTTAGATTATGTTTTAGTAGATAATTTGTAGTCGAAAAATGGACCACTTTTATTTTTCTGCGACTGGTAGCGGTCCAAAATTGGACTACATTTTCCTACCATTCGTAAAACATTTATTGTAATTATTTAAAACAGTTCCCCGGCCAGTCATTTATTTTTTCGCTCTTGAAATGCTTTATCTATTAAAACCATATAGCGCAGTCAATAAAGGCATTGAACTGGAACAAATTAAGGGAAAGCTGAATTTTTGCAGGTGGATAGTACTTTCTACAGGGAGTATTTTCACAAAAGTTCCCACCCCTCCCCCGATTGCTTTCCCCCCTGCCCCCCTCCAAACTTTGAAACTGTAGAGTTCCACAAAATCCATTATATCTCCTAAACTATGCAATATATCTGAAAAAAAATAACACCATTGTACTTCTTAAAAAGCTGTCTACAAAAAAGGAATATATTTTTTTGTTATCTACTACGGTTTGGCAAATAATAATGATATTGTCGTAAAAAAATTATTTTTTTCGTAAAATTTTGATTTAAGGGTGAATATTTTTTTTTTGTCTGAGGGATCACGCAAATTTGTTAAAACCATATATAACATTGCTTACTTTTATCCTTAATACTGGTCAAAATCCGACTCAATTGCAGGGCGGCACGGCGCCGCGGCGTGCGGGCAACCTAGTCAGCTGTGATTGCAGGTGACCGATTTGTGCTTAGATAGCACTATTTATAGTTTTAAATTGAAACATCGAGTACTTTTTAATTTATTTACCATATAAAAACACCTTTAACACTTAATAGTATTTGCAATAAAAGTACGAAAAAAATTTCAATAAGTACAAAATTATATAACTTTTCGTAGGTATTAAGGGATTACAGAATATTATTATTAACTGGGTATCACAGTCGTCTTCAAATATTTCATCAGTATTTTCAGATGTGTTACTGAAGGATAGTCCATTGCAGTGGCCACACATATCAGAATACTCTAGTCCTGCCCTCCGACAGCTACACGACTTTCCGCACGAGGTTTTACAGTTACAAGAATCAATTAGAAGTTCATTTGGATTCTCGGGGCATGTCATTTTTATGTGTTAAGTTATATTCTCTTCTTTGCCATCCCCATTCATTAGATGGTAATTCATTTCCTGGCCATGTTTGAACTAGGAGGTATATCCTCAGGAGATACTGGCGGGCCGCGTTCTTTACAGTTACACAGTTTTCCATAAATCTTCTAGCCAACTTCCTTCCATGATGCGGCCAATAAATCCTAAATATTACATTAACAAATGAAAACCTTCTAGTCGTAAAATAATTTTTGAAATTTCCGATGATCCGTCAGCCCACGCTACCATTTCAATAGCTCTGAGAAAAAGCAGGTTGGTCGAAAGTTACAATGCATGTTTGATTGTTCTTTTTACACTGTTCTGTTGGGAGACATAGTGCAGTGTACACTGAGGATGGATTATTGGAATCACTATCAATAAATGGAACAGCCATTACTTAACTGGTTCCATAATCCACACAATCGTTCATAGCGACATTTATAAACCCGTTCCAGTCAACTTTTGAATGCGTGCCACTTAACCACCCTTGCGTGCCCTTCAGCGCCCTTGAGGTGATTTTTCACGAAAATGGTGCTTTATAAATCAGCCAAATATTCTAATTGGTTAGAGATACAAAATATAATGAATCGGCATGCTCTTTTCTAGAAGAAGTACATTCACTGATATTTTTTATGGTTACATATTTCAAGCTGCTCTTTTTTCTCTTCGCGTAGCAACGTTGAGGGATGTTTTCTTTTTTCCCAAATTTCCATACTGAAGACGAGGTACATCTAGAGTTGTTGTCATATTAGAGGCCAGAGTGATACACTTGATTCCTCCCATGGCATAAAATGTATTTAGGCCATCTAATCTTTTTATATTAACGTCGGAATTGTCAAACGATGTGTCATCTTCGATTATAGGAGGCCCAGCTTATTAGAGATCTCTGGAATGTCACCTTCATGATAAGACGAACAACGACGACAACACTTCTATTAAATGTTTAGATCCGTGCATTCATTGTATATACACAAACTTGTCTGTATTGATGACAAAAAAGACCTAGGCCTTACAGATGCTATTATGGCTTGGTTAATTACTAAACGTCTTCTCGTAATATCAGGTACATTATCATACAACCTCTTCTTTGTTACAGTTGACGTGAACCATAGACATCCAAATTTAATAGACCAGAAGTTACAGATGAGGGGTAAAACCAAACTATGGAGGGTGAAGAGGGGAAGATGACTGTGATTTGTTAAAAAATCAATCTGACAGTATATAGGCTTCTCGCATTATAATATAACCATTTAGTTCTTAAAAGAAAAACTGCTTTTTCATGAATAGACCTTTTTACATGGGAGCGCGAATTGTCCGCCACGTTATTATCATATTTGCGTAGTCGAAATCGGCAAAAGAAAGTTCGCCCTTTTTCACACGGGAATATTTTGTTGCCGTGTTTAGTTGAGACACTTTTACAAATATTTCATAATTTACTTACCCCTGTAACTCACTGGAGAAACGCCCACATTCGCTACGTTCACATATATTAGGGCATAATGTATAGCACAAGCTCTCACTTTTGTTCGTAAAATGTGCGATGTGACCAGCGCGCTGCTCAGGGCAAGAATGATGACGTCACATTTTTTAGATTCAAGCGACGCTCTCGTAAGCCCGGCTGGCTCCAAGGCGGAGCTATAGCCGGCTCCATGGGGAGGGGGAAATAATACGTTTTTATCACTTAGGGCAGGTCCAGATATATTCATATGTCCATGACGTGAACAGATTCAGAGTTTCAGGAACTAAATCATAACCCCCACCAGTGATTTCCGGAATATAAGGATAGCTTTCACAATCAAATGGCATTTTTTGAATATCTTCTCTGATTATTTCTGCGGCAGCAAACGTTAAACATTCCAGATTTGCTTTCATTTCTTTGTTTCTGCACCAGTCATCTAGTATCTTAAAACTTGAGTGAGACATTCATATGGCAGTTTTTCTGCCAAAAATATATGTATATATCCGATCTTGAAAATTGTCGATTATTTGTTTTTTTCAGAAATTTATCTGAGTACGGAAGATCAGTGCCACAAATATCTACTACTATTTCTCTTAATTTCTCTAAAGTAAACTGAAATTCATCAGTATTTTCTAAGAAATTACAGAGTTTAAGATTTTTTTGGCTGAATTATCGTCTTTAGATCTTCCTACAAACTTACTTTTTGAGTTAGTTTACTTTTACAGAACTTCTTGAAACAACTGTTATGATAGCGAGCTTCTGCGGGGACCAAATTAAACACACTTAACAGTTTAGATTTTACTTTTGCACCCCATTTATTATCTTTTGTATTGCAAGCATTCATCAATGTATCTCTTATTTCCATTGTTAACACCAAACGCATTTGCTCGCGATATTTATGAGGTAGTGTATGAATAAAAACGTTTTTTTTTTGTCTCAAATAATACAGTTCTCCATCAAAATAAATATATTTTCTAAATGACTTAGGAATCGCTGAGGTGTACTGGTCGATGAGCTACAATTAATATTTGTAAAAGCCTTAACTGCTACTGCTACCCCTAGAATACTTTTTCTACAATCTATGTATGTGCACGGTTACGCTATCCAAACTAGTTAATTTAACATGATTATTGTCATCGTTTTCAATACTAGCGTTAATTTGCATTTGTAACCACTTCGTTACTATAACAACATTTCCTGTGAGGTCAGTTTACATAAAGACGGGTCCATTGCGCGGGCAAAATCCAGACTATGGCCAGACGTTTGCTTTGACAGTCCCATAACAGACATTCAAGGTCATAAATTTTTGTAGTGTTTGAGTTTCCAGTGTTCGGCGTTTGAAGGTCATTTCGGCGCTTGGAGGACTTTCAAACAATTAATTAGAGTGAAGTTCGCGCAGTTCACACAATTTGACAACTGGTCTGGAATACGGACGTCCACGCGTACGCAATACTTGACGTTTGGCGTTTATTGCATGTCCTAAGTTACTATTGAATTTGAGATGCACAGATATTTTAATAGATATTTATTTATTAGGAAATATTTCCAACTAAATCGATTACTATTGAATTTAGAGTGCGTGAATAATTACGTAGCATCAAAAATAGAATAAATTTAAATTGGTCAATTTCTTTCGTGTCTCTGAAACCGATTTATAAATTAATAGACTTTATTTACAAGTGAGTTCACGAAAGAAATAATCATCCATTACGACAGTGTGTTTATTTAAAATCATAAATAATAATTTTAGGTCCGCGCAGTTGATAACCAAAAAACTTGACGTTTGACGTTTTTCGTTTACGTAAATGTTAAAATGCGTTCGATGTGGAAAAGATGCTACACCAGGAAGAAAACACAGACATTTATTTATCAGGAAAGATTTCCGACAAATATCGATTAGGTTTTGCACCAATAACATTATATAATAACGTCATTGTATTGCACGACCTAAAGTTACTAGAATTTAGAGTGCGTAAACATTTACGTCAAAAACGGAATAATTAAAAATATTTGATATTATATTATAATTTTATTATCAAATATTTTGATTATTATATTATATTTAGGTTTAATAATATTTTAAACTCGTGATTATGCTCGCTCATGGCACATAACCGTAAAAGGCCATTCCGTTTTCCCCACACACGACCGCATCGCGTATCTTCTGTCAAAAAATGAATTCTCCCCCCCGCCAGCACCCGCCTGCCTTCCCGCTTCACCCGAGATGGGATGTTTAAGTTGTGTTTTTGTTTTGTTTTCCGCAGAACACGGGAAGCTCAAACACTACAAAAATTGTCAAACATTTATGACCTTCAATGTTTTGACCTTGACTATCAAAGCAAAAGTCTGGCGTTAAAATATACAATAGGTTCTCTGCAGTTTGTTAATTTCTTGTTAATTAATTGTTTCTCAATATTTTTACCCGATGTAGGTGGTAAAACGCACAAAAAACTTGAAAGCTTGGCACAATAACATCAAAATATAACGCACGAAACCCACACACCTTAATATCAAGACAAAGGAGATGAAACTGATTATTTTTAATCAATTTTTTCATTTGTTTCAACTTAATAAAATAACAAGTAGCGACGCGACAAGATCGAAAACATAACACGCCGCTCCGTGTTATGATCAGCGCGCGTACTAAATTAAGCGCTTATCCACATATTTTCGATAGAAATTAAGTATGTAAGTAAACACTGTTGTACAAGCTTTTAAAGCTTATTAAATTTGGTAAATGATTTGTTTGAAATATTTTTTATACTCTCTCGGACAAAAAAAATATTCAACTTCAAAAAAATATTTTGCAAAAAAAAATATTTTTTTAACAACAATCTCATTATTATTGGCCAAACTGACACAGATAATAAAAAATTACTTAACATAATTTTTAGGCAATTTTGTAAGAAGTTAGGTGATGAAATTTTTTTTATGATATATATTTTGGTTTATGAGATATAATCGCTTTAGTAGAAGCCCACATTTTAATGTTTGGGAGGGCACAGGGAGGGAAGCAAGCGGAGGAGGAGTGGGGACTTTTGTGGAAATACTCCCTAAGGTACGTACTACTTACTTGCAAAAATTCAGCTTTCCCTTAATTTGTTCCAGTTAAGGCCTGTTTTTTGTCTAGATTGACTGGGCTAATAGATGTCGCAAATCCGATCTTCGTAGATTATTTTAGAACGATGTCATATATAATTTAAAATACATACATAATTTAAAAAAAAAATTTTTTCACGTCGAATTTTTGATCAGCTATTTACGGTTAAAATTAAGTCTTTTTTCCAAAGGTATACCTTTCATTATCAAGTATACCACAGACAACATACCGAAATCGAAAATATTCTATGTTGACTCGAATAAGTGCATATAAATTTAACGATTTTTTTTAATATATATATTTTTTATAAATCCTACAAATATGAGATAAACGGTAAAATAAGGTAAATTCATCGGCTATATAGAGCACTATAATAAGTTTGTTTGATTCCATCGATTCCATGTTAACATTCGAAGGTACGATTTTTTTTAATGTTGGTGAAAAATTTAAAAACGATCTTCTGGGAAATCATATTTAACTGTTGTGTATGTCCAAATAATTTGTCATTTCAAATTTTGAAAATATCACACATGTACGCACAAGAATGAAGTAGGTAAATTGAAATAGTTTCAGCTCCGCAAACTTGATGATAAATCCCATTTATCCGCACGATTTTGGACAAGAATCCTCGACCTTTAAATAATTGTTTAAATTAAATACACGTTTTTAAATCTCATAAATAACGTAACAAAAATTATTTTGCAGCGAGGTCGTCCAATTTCCGTAACAACGGGTTTTTCAACATTGTTTTTCTGTACGTTAACTCTACTATAATGTAGTAAAGGATATCCAAATAGACAAATTAATTGACAAAACCATTGTTCAAATAATAAAAAAAAATTGTTACTCAAACGGCCTCCGTAGTCCAGGAGTAAGGCTCTTGACTCGCAATCCGAAGGACGCGGGATCGAACCCCGGCGTGTGCAAATAAGTTTTATTTGATTAATTTGTGTTATTTCGCTATTAATTCATCTCTACGTATTGTAAGTCGTAACAATACTGTTGTTGAGTGAGGACGTCTGCTTTGTGATACTCCACTGCTTAACCACTCTTAGTATTCACAACAATAAGTTTGTACCTACTATATTACATTCCGTTTACCAGTGATCATAAAGTGTGTTGTAGGGTGACCACCATTCATTTATAAGTTGTGAGTCATTATTTATTTAAGTAAATCGTTTACAATGCCCAACAATCAGAATCTAGTGCAAACTAGGTCTAAGGCATCGGATTCTCCAGCAGTAAACGAGGATCATTTTGGAAAAATTGTAAAATACATGGATAAAAAATGGAAGAATTTAAGCTACAAGTTTTTGCAAAAATTGAACTTGAATCGTCAACATTGAAAAAAAATCTCGAATCTGAGATATCCGACATGAGAAAAAGCATTGAATTTATTGGTCAGCAATATGATGAAATAACTAATAATATCGGAAACATGATGCAATTAAAAAAATGTGGATAACTTGGAAAACGCAAATTCTATCAAAGATCTAAAAATAAAACATTTAGAAATTCGTCTAGCTGATATAGAACAACAAAATGTAAGCTATAATTGTGCTGAATTGTCTGGCCTAGAAACCTTGATGAATGAAAATTCTGTGGAAACCGTGGAAAGATTCATAAAAAAATTTGACATTCGGATTGAACCAGGTAGAATAAATAAAGTTACTCAATCTATATAAATAAAAATGAATCGTCGAAATGTATGTACGCGCATAACTTCCGAACGACTGCACCAAATTTGATAATTATTTTTTTGTTGTGTTTGTTTTTGTCAGGACATGGTTTGTATAAAATTACTGGTGAGCTCTGACATAATGAAATTTGTATTAAAAAATTGCAAAGGTGGCACGCGAGCTGTTTGAAAACTTAATGTACCGGGACTGAATGTATCCTGTGAACTCGTGAGGGTGAAAAGGAACTCGGAGGGGGAAGGGGAACTCGGGAGGGGGGTGCGAGTGGGAACGCGAGAGGGGAAGGGGACGCGGGAGTAGAAGGGGAGGCGGAATGGGGAACGGGACGAATGGAAAGGACACGCGGGGAGAAACAATGTCTTTATTAAATGGCATAGCAACGCATGCCGGGAACCAGCTAGTATCCCGATAAAACTATTAATAAACCCGGAGCTCAGAGGATGATCATCCATTTCAAAGATGAAAAGTCCCAATCTGAATTTCTCAACGCACGCAAAAGTACAAAGCAATTGAAGGACAGGAACATCTTCATTGGAGAAGTTCTATCATCATATTCCAAAACCCTTCTTTGGAAAACTAAACAATAAGCTAAAGAAGCTAAATTTCAATTTGTGTGGTTTCGGAACAATAAAATTTGCGTGAAAAAGAACCCAGAACTATCTTCAAGAGTTATTATCATCAAACATCAGATGATTTGAATAAATTGTCGTAATCCTCCCCCCTAAGTTTGACACTTTTATTGAACAAAAAATAAATAAATGGATGATTTGGAAAACATGAATAATATAACCGACAATACTGAACCTAACATAACTTTTGAAGATTCATTATCTTGGAAATTTTTTTTGTAAGATTCAAAATTTTCTTTACTATGCATGAATATTAGAAGTATAAGCAAGAATTTTGATGAAACTGTTTCTATGCTGGATTGCATTAATCATCGTCCGGAAGTACTAGTCTTTACAGAGGCTTGGCTGAGCAGTGTAATTAATATGCCTAGCATTCCAGAGTACGTAGTCTACAAAACTATGATGAACAATTTACAAAATGATGGAGTAGATATCTATGTAAGGCAAAACATTCAGGTAACTGTTGAGGAAATTGCTCTCCTCAGTGCAAACTGCTTGAAAATGCATTTATCCAATACCTTATATTTATTAGCTGTATATCGATCTCTATCCCAGACTAAAATAGACAACTTTCTCGACTCATTGAATGAATTCCTTGCATCTGAATCCTTGCAAAATAAGGAGATTATCTTATGTGGGGACTTAAATATTGATACCCTAGATTTAAAAAACATAAAAACACAAAAATACCTATCACTTCTGGTGTTTCATGGTTTGAAGCCCATAATAAACTCACCAACAAGAGTAACCCCTAAAAAATCTAGCTGCATTGATCATATTATGGCAAAATCAAAATTTAAACCACAAGGAGCAGCTTTTACTACTGGTATAACAGACCATTATGCAATTTTAATGAAGTTTATGAGCTTAAATCTACATAATATTTGAAATAATAATGTAAAACCTAAATTTGTTGTTGACAACAACCTCTTGAAGACCAAATTAAAGGAGGAATCCTGGGATATAGTTCTATCAACAAATGACGTCAATCTGGCAACTGATAATTTCATAAAATGTTTGAAAATCCATGTGCAAAGTTGTACGTCAGTACAAAAAGAGAAACATATTATGAAACATCTAAAACCATGGATAAACGCTGGATTAATCAAATGCCTCAGAACACGTGATAAATTGCACAACAGATGTAGAAAAGAAAGCTATAACTTGGAACTGCTTGAATATTATAAGCGATATCGAAACTGGTGTTCTAGGATAATACGAACAACAAAACAAGCATATTTCAGAAGAAAATTAGATGACGTCAATATTAAACAGCAGTGGAAAATTATAAAGGAGGCCATAAACCTTAAAAAGGAACAAACTACCATAAAAAAATTGAAAATTAATAATATTATTACTTCAATGGAAGAGAGTCCAAATATAATTACTAATCACATTAATGACTTCTTCAGTGATATTGGTCCAAGTTTCGCTAACAATTTGTGCAGTGATAATAAAACCAGTGAGACGTATCTTGTGAATGATTTTAAATCTGAACTTCACATTACCGGGGACAATTTTGACTTTAAGCCAACTAACATTTCTGAAGTGACAAGTGTGATAAATGATTTAAAAATGTCTTTCTCATGCGGTATTGATTCTATAAGTGTTAGGATATATAAACTCCATGTATCCGAATTAGCTGGTCCCATATCTCATATTATTAATATTAGCTTCAAGAGTGAGATGTTCCCTTCTCACTGTAAGAAAGCTAAAGTGATTCCTCTTTTTAAAGGTAGAGATCAACTAGATATCAATAATTATAGACCTATATCCCTACTCAACACGCTTTCAAAAATAATAGAGAGATTGGCTAAATCGACATTGATATCATTCTTAGAAACAAATAAACTACTCTCTAGCAATCAGTTTGGTTTCAGAGAAAATAAAGCGGTATTGAGGGTATTGTCGAAAGTCACTAGTGCCCTGGATTATGGAAACAAAGCCTTAGCTGTGTTCTTAGGTCTATCAAAGGCATTTGACACGGTTTCCCATGGATTACTCCTCAAAAAATTATCTTCTCTTGGCATTTCACATTCCAGTACAGCATTAAGTTGGTTCAAATCCTATCTTAGCGATAGAACACAACAAGTAAAGATAAATAATAATTTAAGCATTCACTTGGACCAATATTGTTTTTAATCTACATTAATGATTTGTGTAATTTAGATATTCCTGGTAATATTGTTAGTTTCGCAGACGACACTGCTTTAATATTTGAGGGTAAAACCTGGAAAGATGCTTTTGACAAATGTGATTCAGGATTAAGAATAGTAAAGAGTTGGCTAAATAATAACATCTTAACTTTGAACACATCAAAAACAAAATATGTAACTTTTAGCATATCGTCAAAAAGTCAGCCTTCCGACACTCATAATCTAATTATACACAATTGTCTGCAAAATTGTAATTGCCACCCTTTAGAAAGAGTAGACTGTATTAGGTACCTAGGTGTAAATCTTTGATTATATAAATGTTTAGATAGAGTGTTGCGCTGTAACTCCGAAAAAAGAACAGGCCAGATTTGAAACGCTTGTATGCGTGACACGCACACAAGGATAGGTAACTTATATTGTTAACGTAAAGCGCTCAACGTCACTGTAGGCGTGATGAGTGATACCAGCTCCCGAGTATTTCCCATAAAAGTGGGTAAAAAATATGTTTCGGTTTAGCGGGACCTATAGTTCGTTTAATTTTGAATTCATTTAAGTAAGATAGTTTTCTACATATAATGATATAAATTAAAAGAAAATCATTGTTAAAAGAGATTTATTTTTGTTTGATTATTTGGTAAATTTTGTGGATTGATGTCCATGGCTATTACGAATAATTTTTAGAAAAAAACTTTAGATTCGCCTTAATCACTATAAAAGGAAACTTATTGCATCACGGCTGGCGGAAAATAATGCATTTTAATTTTCAATGTCGTTAACTAAAATTTCAATTCGCGAACCGAAACTATGACAGCCCGCCCGCCATTTTGTCACTGTCAAAATACGTTTTTAAATGGTTTGTTTGGCTACGCAGGGTTTGTGTAGCGGGCTTGTGTATGTTATCTTTACTTTAAAAAACAGCCTACGTTTTTGAATGGTTTGTTTGGCTACGCAGGGTTTGTGTAGCGGGCTTGTGTATGTGACAAATGGTGGGCGGCAGCGGGCGGGCTGTCGTAGTGTCGGTCGGAAGTGAAATTTTATTTAACGACATTGAAAATTAAAATGCATTATTTTCCGCCTGCCGTTATGCAATAAGTTTCCTTTTATAGTGATTAAGGCAAATCTAAAGTTTTTTTCTAAAAATTATTCGTAATAGCCATGGACACTAATCCCCAAAAATTACCGATTATTTTTAAAAAATAAATAAGAAATACAGAAAATAAGAAAGATACATTCATAGACGCTGCCAACTGGCCGGCAGGTATCGTTGTGTCTAAATTAAAAAAATTATCATCATCAAATAAAGAAGGTGGCCCATATCCAGGTAAATCCCTAAAAATGGTAAAACTATCTTGTCACACTAAAAAAGACAATGCAACTTTTTAAAACTAAAGCTATCGATAGTTATTATTTATTCTTAATGACCTTCCCTTTTAATTTGTTTTTTAAACAGTTTTCGTATAGATTTTACATCCCGGTTAATATTATCCAATTTTTTCTTATAGTGATTGATATCTTAAGGCCAAATATTTTTCCACGGCCAAACTTATCAAATTAACTTGATGCAGAAGACCGTAAATCTGATCGGTTTTTACTTCGAAATAATTATCGGGAAAATTTAATTTGAAGAACAGGCAACCCTGTAAACATGGCGTCAAAACATGGGGTCAAACGGCGTTGTCCTAAGACCAAATTACACTATTAAAACTGAATTGTTTCTTTAACTGAATGGTTATTTAAAGGTTATTAACCGATGATAGGTAACATTTTTAGTTGTTTTCAATCGTCCTATGTAATTCCTGCACACTGATATAGCGCAAATCGTCATTTTCAAATGTCACACAACACGTGTTTACCGTACAACGATAGTGTCGCCACTGAGCGGACAGGCCGAGCTTATATGCCAACTTTTGGCAGATATTTTTTTTGGCGCTTCGTCACTCGAGCGCTATATCTAGACATTTATATAATCAAAGGTGTAAATATTGATAACTTTTTGAGATGGAACGACCATATTGATATGTTAACAAAAAATATCAGGAGACTTACCTATATTTTTAAAGAACTTCGTCATATACTGGATAAAGGATAAATTAAAATCTGTCTATTATGCCTTAGTACAATCTCGACTTTCTTACACTATTGTATGCTGGGGATCCTGTCTACAGTCCAACGTAGAGCCACTAAATATTGCTCACAAATTAATTCTTAAAGTCATGAACAAAAAAAAAATTATCCATCGAAACTTCTTTACAAGGAATCTGACGTTATGAGTATAAAACAGCTGTACATCTCTAAAATAATTTGTAAATTTTTTATCAATACTTATTCTGCAGAAAGAACCCAATAAATCCATACCACTAGAATTGGCTCAAGAATGAACGTTGTCGCAAAAAGTACTAAAACATCTTTTGGCCAAAGAAACTTTTTATATCAGGCTCCACTTCTGTTTAATATTCTGCCAGATTACATAAAGTCTTCCAATTCAGCTAAATTTAAAAAAAATGTTAAGATTTTTGTGTTGTCAGAGGATTGGCATATTTTTTTTTTCATTCTTGGCCTTTTTTTTAAATAATAAAAAAAATATATTTTAAAATAATAAGATTTTTTTTTAATAATATTTGTTTTTTAAATAAAAAGGTATATATATTTTTTTTAAATAACTAGATTTTATTTGAGTTCCATTTGTCAAAATCGGAGTGTCACCCTAGTTGTTTTGAACTACCTTTGTTTCTTGGTGGGTATAGTAATTAAGGATTTGTTTTATGGTCTATATTGTTACAAATTACCCATCTGGTCAACAATATAATATTGTTATTTCTTACTTTCCGCATATAATAGTTTAGTGTTTTGGATGTAGTGTTTTGTATTTTAGTAATTTTTTGTATTTTAATGATTTGTGTGTAAATGCATCACTCAAATTTATGAATTTAACCTCAATACAGGCTGCTAGTCCAAGTAAGGTTAATATTTTTGTATGTAAAAAAAATAAGAACACATGTATGGTGAGAAATTATAAATAAATAAAATAAATAAAAAATAAATTAAAGTCCTCCGCCGCGTATGTCTGTTCGTTCGCGATAAACTTAAAACTAATGATCGGATTTCCACGCGGTTTTCACCAATGGATGGAGTGATTCATGAGTAAGTTTAAGTAACTAATTTGTCAAGGTTTTGTGTAAATTGGTTGATATCTCTACATATTATAAATTAAAGTCCTCCGACTGTTTGTCTGTCTGTCTGTTCGCGATAAACTAAAAAACTAATTAACGGATTTTCATGCGGTTTTTACCAATAGATAGAGTGATTCGTGAGGAAGGGTTAGGTTAATAATTTGACAAGGTTTTGTGTAAATTGGTTAAAATATATAACATATAAAGGGAGCGGGCTGGCAAGCGGGCGGTGCAAATTAACAGATGGCGTTGGTTATAAAGGTTGGGTAACAAACCAGTAGATGGCGTTGCGTTTCGTTAGCCACATCAACGCGTGGCCGGGTCAGCTATTACACTTATATTTTGAATTTATATGTTTCTAGCGAGTACCCGGAATGCGTTGCAATGCCACATAAATAAAGAAATTGATTCTCAATGCGTGTCCTTTCCCATGCGTCCCCTTTCCCCAAACGCGTCCCCTTTTTCTCCCGCGTTCCCTTTCCCGTCTTCCGCCCTCCCGCGTTCCACCATCCCGCGAACCCTTCCTCCTCGCAGCGTTTCCCTCCCGCGTTCCTCTTCTACCTTCCCTACCTTCCCCCCCTCCCAAATACCCCCACCCGCGTATGTCTCTCCATAATTTGAAATGATGGCCTAGAACACTCCTGAAGGGTAAACTTTGAAGAAAAAAATACACATTTGATTAATAATGAAAAATGACCTAATTAACAGAACAGTATTTGATTAATGGTCAATTTGATCAATTTGGAAAAAAAAACAGATTATTTTAATATAATTATGTAAATGTAAGTATGTACTCTCATAGGTCAAACATTGAAAAACATTTTCTCAACTTTGTCGTTATGTAGAAAAGAACTTTGATTTTACCTAATAAGTAATAGTCATAGACATCCAAATGACTAGACAAGCAGTTACGGGTGAGGGGTCAAACCAAACCATGGAGGGCGAAGAGGGGAAAGATGACTGTGATTCGTTATACAATCAATCTGACAGTAAATAGGCATCTCGCATTACAATATCACCATTTAGTTCTTAAAAGCAAAATCTGCTTTGAATGAATAGACCTTTTTACATGGGAGCGCGAATTGCTTGCCACGATAATAACATATTTGCTAAGGTCAAATGCTCGCCCCAAAAAGACTCGCTCCAATACACATAGCAATATTTTGTTGCCGTGTTTAGTTAAAACACTATTACAAATGTTTCATAATTTACTTACCCCTGTAACCACCGATGAGCACACTGGAGAACCGCCCACATTCGCTATGTGCACATTGATATGTAGATATATTGTATAGAATACGCTACTGTTTTGGCGTTGTATTTCGTTAAATATATGGATGTTACCTTCTAGCTGTTCACGGCAAGAATGATGACGTCACACATTTTAGATTCAAGCGAGGCTCTATCCCCTCCCCATGGAGCGAGCCGGTTCCAAGGAGGTGCTTCAGCCGGCGCCATGTGGAGGGGGAAATAATACGTTTTTATCACTTAGGGCAGGTCCATGTATATTCATATGTCCGTGGTAATAGTAATAAGCAAAACAGAATAAATTTAATTGTCTGGTCGTGCCATATCTTTTTTAATGTATTTATTTTATTTCTTTTCTCGAACATTCTTATGCTCGAAGAATTACAGATTGTTACAGTGGTTTACATTTACATAGATAATAAGTTTCAGTAATAAAAATAAAATGTTGTGAACACCTCACTAGGCGAACCTGTGCTGAGGTGTTCCCATGTTTAGGATTAAGCGCTGTTCTATCGATGTAAGTGAAAACACTGTTTCCTCCTTGATATTGTGAAGAAGGGCACTGTGGGTCGACCCATGGTGGCAGTATCGTATACACTGTATGCACTTTTCAAATCAATTCGAAATCTTCTCCGGAGTCCCCCAGGGGTCACATCTGGGACCAGTGCTGTTTTCCTTGTTCATCAACGACATAACTACAATCTTTGATGGAGTTATGATACTTTTATTTGCTGATGATCTTAAAATTTACAAAACAATTACTAATCTCAATGACTGTTGCGTATTACAAACAAATCTTGTGAGGCTACAAGAATGGTGCATCCATAATGAACTCTTCCTCAATATTGAAAAATGTCAAACAATAACTTTTGCCCGAATTAAAAATCCTATTAAATATGAATACAGCATCAACAACATCTTTCTAAAAAGAGTTGAACAAATCAAGGACCTAGGTATTATTTTTGACAATCAATTATCTTTTGTTTCTCATATAAACGAAATAACTAACAAGGCCATGAAAAACTTAGGGTTTATATTGAGGACGGTAAAAGATTTTAAAATAATTAATTCATTTAAGTTGCTGTTCACTGGGTTAGTGAGAAGCCATTTAGAGTACAATTCAACAATCTGGGCTCCTTTTTATAAGATTCACCAACAAAAAATTGAGAGAGTGCAAAATAAGTTTTTGAGATTTATAAACTATAAATTAGGAATTCCAATCGAAGAACTTAACTACACATTTTTAATGGACTTACTAAAATTAAATGAATTAACTTCAAGACGAACAATGAGTGATTTAATTTGTCTTTTCAATATTTCAAATGGCAGACTGGACGCCCTGGATTTAACCAAACTAATCCAACTGCGAGTACCTACCCGTAATACAAGATTGAATGCGCCGTACTTCGTTAACGCGCCTACTAATAATTACTTAGAAAACTCGCCTATCGAAAGACTTCATCGACTGGGAAATAAATATAACTCAATCGATGTTTATCGTCATCTGTCAGTGTCCAAATTTAAATTCAGTATATTGGAACAGTTACAATAGAACTATAAATCCCCATCTTGAAATATTGTGTGCACAGTTTATTGTAAACCCTCATATTTAAGTTCCGTCAAAACACCTACAATATAGGGCGTAATAAAGGTTAGTAATTTATAATTTATAAACAAACCTTTTAAAAACTGTTCTTGTTTATCGTTGTAATAGGTAATAATAACAAATTTACTTTAACGACTTATACTTTGATTAACATTTTAATTTGATTGTAATTGATACTCTGTTATATTATATTATCGAACTCATTTGTCCTCTCCGTGATAGTTTACTGAAGTATCTGACATTATTCCATGGTTTCAGTATAAAGGGGATTGGTATATTTATGGTATAAAGTATTTCGTCTTCGGAAATTGAATTCCTTGCAGAAATTCTGACGATAAAGTAATTGGTCAAAATGCAATTGTTTTGTATATTAATTTTAGTGCGGTGCAAGTCGGTAGTATGTATTTTTGTTTAAAATCAACTTCGCTATGTATTCAACACATAAATTGCACATATATTAAAAACTCACCATTATTATTATTTGTTATATACGTATATACATATAAAACTGATTTTTTTTCTCTTTATTGTATAATGCTATACTTTTTACTTACCAGCTTTATTTATATGTACCATGTGTAAAAACTATTCATGTTTTCTTTGTATTCTAAACACACCTGTATGCACTAAAACATAAAAATGTAAATGTATGTAAAAGCCCATAAGGGCGTTAATGATTAATAAATAAATAAATAAATAAATAAATACATAAATTTAAGATTAGTAGTAGTTGGGGTTAGATAAATAATTGTCCTGATAAACACGTAGGTATATTTTTCTATGGACCATACGCCACTGGTGTGAACAATATTTTGGTAATATTTTCTGTCCCGACACAAAGTTTTTTTTTATGTTTGGGTTGGGTTAGGGGAAGGGGGGGCAAAGTGGAAAACTTAACTTCAGTGTACAGATTAATTAAGAAAATGTAATTTTTTTTTAGTTTTTAAAAGTTTATTAAAACAAGAAACTTACATATTTTTGCTAATTGAAAAAAAAAATACTAAAAAAGAACAGTTTTGGTAATGGGGACCAGGCGCGGCTGGCGCTAACGTGCAATGGGGCGCTGAACCGCCAAAAAAATTCAACGTCATTTTACAACTCATCGTATTTCTACGTAATGTGTTTATTTATTAAATTGATAAAATTGAGCACAATCTTTAAATTTAATTATAATTATTTATCAATCTAACAATTAACAATGTATTACGGCCAAATAAACGCATTGTTCCCACCCGCCAGTTACGGCGGCTACCCGCTAGGAGCGAGGAACCGAGGTAGGTACAATGCCAAACCGTGCGCCAGAGCTAAGCGCCCCGTAATTTGAATGATCCTCGTAGTAAAAAATCCCAAAACGTCAGAAACATGTCATACTAAAAATCGGCTGACCGTGCGCTGCATGGCCGACCCGAAGAGCTTCGGCATTCTTCGGAAATATTCCGAAGCTTTGGTTCCAGCGGTAGTAAGGTTTGAACAAGATAATATTAAGTAATAATATTTCTCTTCTAAAATGTAAAAGGGTCAGCCATGCATCTCGTGTGACATTATCTTGTTCGAGCCCTTGGGATGTACCTTTTTGACATTATTATTTGTTTGTCACCCATTGATCGAAGTTGTCACGACAGTAAATGGCGATATTGGCGATCCACGCCGCAGAGTGAAATGTTTCTTGTGTGTTAATTATTATTATTGGATTATTGCGTTATTATTATTATCTTTGGAAGGTTGAGTATTTTTAAATGGATATCACACCCACCCTTTCCACTAATCTTCTAATAGATGTAATATCAATAGTAATGGAGTGTAAAATGCTTCTAAAAATATTGATACCAGAATAATTCTATAATAATTGGATAATTACTAGAGCGCCGTTTTAGTTATGTTGCGTTGTACAATTTATTATGAGTTCCTAGGCTATATGTATTTTTATTATTTTAATTTACAAACAGATACATAAAACATACCTACTTACCTGGCAGGTCAATTCACTATATTAAACTCTAGACATCAGCATGTTTTTACATCGCACGATATTTTTACTATTACAGTTACATGATATTTTTAGATACTTAGCAAATAATGTAAAATTATGCATGATGTCTAGATTTAAAAAAATATATAATATCAACCTTTCGTTTTTTATGAATGGCTTGGTGAACCACCTATAATTTGAGGCACCGGCCGCGCCTGATGGGGACCCAGTTTTGAAAACTTAACTTTTTTCCACTTTCTTTCTTAACATAAAATACAGAATACGATAGCATGATTCCTCTAATGGGATTGGCAATTAAAGCAGGTAAATTTTCCACCATTGTCAATACCGACACACAGTTTGTGTGCCCATTCTTGACAGACATTACAATGAATCCATTCTTCAGTTGGAGGATCAATGTTAATTTCTTTGCAAAACATGCAAAGTGTAAAATGTTGTTTTGATGTGCCAGGCTGAGGTTGAAAATTAATTTTCTCTGTAACTTTGTTTCTCTTCGAGAAAATGGTTTCTCATCTTTCTTGCAGATTTTTTGTTTTTATGAAATTTTCTTTTTCTGTTCCATTTTCTGAATTTTTATTTTCTTTTGTTTTTTTCACTCTCTTTCCTTGATAATTTTCATTTTTTGGCTACTTTTTCTTCCAATTGATTTTTGTTATATTAGAGTAAAACTGGACAACTCACGAGCGTGGGCAAAGTGGAAAGGTTTCCATTTTGCCCTCACATACAACTTTCCACATTGCCCAAATGGTGTGAAAGGAACAAAAAAAAAATATGTATCGAAAAATCGTATAAAAATATCACAGACGTATTAAAATAACGTTGGACAATACTCATATGCAATGCAATAATGAATAGCATATAACTAAATCCTCACCTTTGAATGAAAAATCAATCTTTGAAGTGAATCTTTGAATGTTTTCGTAAAGAATCTGCACAAATCACTCAACTTACACGTGCACTGCGCTAGGTCGCCGCAGTCGTGCTAAATTTCATCAGGGGCACAAGGGCGACATGCGACTTGCGGTAAGTGAGCGCAACGGGGAGGGAAGTCACTATTTTTTGTTTTATGTGAACTTTCCACTTTGCCCGCCCCTTCCACTTTGCCCCCCTTTACCCTATATTTGGTTAGGTGTTATAATGATTTGAGTTACGTGAATATCTTGCTGTTTGATCCAGTCTGTGATATGTTTTTGTGAAGAATTGTAGATGTATTTGTAGTTAGTAGATGCTTCAGTGTGGTGGGCAAGCAGTTATATAGTTTGGTTGCGCAGTACTAAAAGTTTCTCTGCCCGTGTGAGGTATGAGTTAACGATATATTTTATGTTTTTTTTGTAGATGCCTTGGTTTTAATTGCTATTTGAGGTTGCATTGGAATGTGGAATTTATGTTATAAATGTTGGAACAAGTTTAGTAGTACAGATTTGGCATAAAGTTGTCTTATTGTAATAACGCCTAGTGTTTCGTAAATTTTATTCGAGTTTGTGTAGAGAGGTACTTGAAGGATGAGTTTAATTGTTGCCTTTTGATTTTTTTTTGTTGGGTCTATTGCTAGATTCGTTGCACTTCCCCAAGGAATGCCATATGTGATAATGGATTGACAAAGTGCAAAAAATATGGTCCTGAGGATTGTTTTGGAAATATTTTTTTTAATTGATTTTATGAGATGCATGACTCGTTTTAGTCGTTTGTGATATAAGTTATGTAGTCAGTCCAGCGTAAGTTGGCGTCTATTAGGTATAACTCCTTGATATTTAGTGTAGTGTACCCTTTCAATACGCTCGCTTTGACATGTGGGAGAAGCTTGTCCGCAATTATGTAAGATAAGGTCAGTATACGGTGGAGGTTGGCCCCTTTGTGTCATGCTGTGTGTAATATAATTAGTTTTTGTTGTGTTTAGTGTAAGAATGTTGTTGTTTATCCAATTTTTAAATAACGATAAATCTTTTTCAGCCTTTTATATACTCCATTTCATGTTTCTGCCTGGCAGAGAAGTACTGTATCGTCATTGAATGTTACAATTTGACTGTCAATTTCAATGTCACACAGGTCGTTTATGTAAATAAGGAACATTAGGGGACCAAGAACCCTTCCCTGTGGTACTCCGTATCTAGTTAAAAGTGACTCGCTTGACATGTAGTTAATTTTAACCTGTTGCGTTCTACCTGACATGAAGCTTTTGAGTAAGCATATTTCTTTGCACTGACACCGACGTTTTTTTAGTTTTTTGAAGATTTTTGCGTGTGAAATTGTGTCAAAAGCTTTACATAAGTTTAAATAAATTGATATAACTTTTTTCGTAGAATTATGTGCAATAAACTCGGTTACAATGGCAATTGCGTTTTCCGTGTTCCTATTTTTTCTAAAGCCGTGTTGACAGATTTATTGAGGGTATATGCATCTTTTCAAGATAGTGTTGCAGCTGTTCTTTGATTGCTTTTTCAAGAATTTTATAC
Organism: Limnephilus rhombicus; assembly: GCA_929108145.2. NCBI lineage: Eukaryota > Metazoa > Arthropoda > Insecta > Trichoptera > Limnephilidae > Limnephilus > Limnephilus rhombicus. The sequence goes on from OV815291.1 coordinate 12,799,725, forward strand.
AAAATGCATAACACCAGAGTTAACCTATTTTAACCAATTTTTTATATTTTTTTATCATCACTCTTAATGACCTTTCTGAGGTGCCTCTGAATTGATTTCATTCTGAGATTTCCGGTCACCGAAACCATCGCGTGCATGCCCACGACAAATCACCAAAGTTTCACCGCAATCGGGTGAATTGTTTAGGTACCGCGTGAGGGACAAACAAAGAAACATTTATTTTTATATATTATGATGTAAACTATACCTTACACGTATTAACATGATTAAAGTTAAAGATGCAATTTTATGAAAAACTTAATCCTTTCTCGCTTTTTTCCACAAATGATCACCTAGTCAATCCACGTTATGCCCTTGCACTATATAATAAGTACAAAATAATACAAGAACAACATGTCAAAGGGACCAAATAATTCACCGACTCCAGATATTTTCATATCAGAGGGTTCGGCTCGGTGGAACTCCTAATTGGACCTATAAATCCTACTGATCCCTCAATATAAATATTTCAAAAATCTTTTGTAAGCCTACATGTATTTAAAATGACTGATTTTTGCATTTTTATATATAAATTCTTTGACAAATCTAATATGCCTAAATTTTGAATGAGAGAGCTAGGTATAATGCCAGCACCCGAAATAACAAATTATATATACGCACCAGATTTAAATGTCCGGGTTTTATTTTCCCCACAGGAAAAACTAAACCCTTTCACACACTTCCCAAATGATCATCTGGTCAATCCACGTTATGCATTTGCACTATATAAGTATTATAATTACAAAACAATACAAGAACAACATGTCAACCTACCAGAGACCAGATGGGAAAATAATTCACCGACTCCAGATATTTTCATTTCAGAGGGTTCGGCTCTGTGGAATTCCTAATTGAACCTATAAATCCTACTGATCCCTCAATATAAATATTTAAAAAATCTTTTGTAATCCTAAATTAATTAATCCAATTATTATTATTATTATATGATTAATTACTACGTACAATGTTTTGTGGGTGTTATGAAAAAGATAGGTAAAATTACACAGACAGATTTTATTAGGTAGTTTATTTTTTTTTTGCGGGCGGAAACTTTGGAATCATAAAAGTGTACATTTTAATTGTTTGCAGTTAACTTTTAGATTTTAATATAAGCGTGGTATTTTCTCTTTTATAACACCGTTTAGATCATATTTCTAATCATGATAGTAAGGGAGACACGACGATTTTTATGAGACCTAAATGAGTTGTTCCGAAAACCGAACAAATTAGACTGAAGGGTTAAATATTAATATAAATAAATCTAGACTTGTCAAACTTCGTAGAAAATAAACCACGTTGTTATTTAACAGTTGTAGCGCGCCGTTTTTACGCTTGCCACTACACCATCTCTTTCCCCCGTACAGCGCCACCCTGCTCACCCAAAACTAGGCGTACCAGGCTGCGCAGACGCCTTCTGCGCATTTCCTACTCTCGAGTCGTTACATAAACCACGCCCCGCAACAAGGAATGGCCTATATAAAGAGCTGCGAGCCCTAAATTAAACCAGTTCGTCTGTAGCTCGCTCTTGACTAATACGCTCTCTTAGTTGTGCTTCGTCCTTTGGCACGACCCTCTAAGGAGTATTCTACTACCATAAGCAAAGCATCAACCAGACCCCGACTGCTGCCTTAGTTGCGCTTCGTCCTATGGTACGACCCTCTAAGCAGAACCACAGTCAGTTTTGTTGTTCCCAAAGACTAAACAGCAAGGTTCCCTCCGATCCCTTGCTCAGTTAAATATTATTATTGTGAATTGATACATTGTGACTATTTTTACTATATGTGATCTGTGAACTTACTTTAAATAAATAACATTTTACCAACAATTGTGTTATACAGTTTATTAAAAAAATGTTTATATTTTTCCAGGGGATAAAGGAAATAAATAAACATGGCAATCACACTACAAACAGCAGAGGAAGAATATAGAAAGAATCCTGACATACGAAAGGAGGACATCACCCGACTGAAAGAATGGCTGGACAGACAACCACATCTACCGAACTTAACAGGTAAACTGACTAAGGTTAAGAACTTAATAGATAAACTGACTAAGGTTTAGAAATTAACAGATAAACTGGCTAAGGTTCAGAGCTTAACAGGTAAAATGGCTAAGGTTTAGAGCTTAACAAGTAAACTGGCTAAGGTTTAGAAATTAACAAGTAAACTGGCTAAGGTTTAGAAATTAACAAATAAACTGGCTAAGGTTTAGAACAGTTAAACAGGTTGGGGACACCGCTTGGGGAATTCCATTCTCATGACCCAGCACAAATGGTATATGGTACATCTTTAGCAATACGAAACGAAGTAAAGAAAGCTCTCACTCCACACTACAAAGGTGGGTATGAGGTTTTCGAACGAAAGCAAAAGTATTTTAGCTTAATAATAAAAACAAAAAAGGTAAATGTGTCTATTGATAGACTTCAATCGGCAATCTATCAACCCATTAATGTTTCTGAAAAAAAAAAAAACCAGCTGACCCAACATTATTCAGGCCAACTACTGAGTTAGCTGTAGACAAAGCGACAAGACGGTCAACCTAAGTGCACAACGAACCTGTACCTGTCAGCAAAATAGGCTTAACTACAAAATTGCTGTCAACTGCAAATATTGTAAAAAAGTGTACAATCATAATTTTTCGTGTTTTTTGTGATGACATTCTGAATAATTTTTTTTGTATGCGTAATCATTCTTGTGTTTTACAATGACAATTTATTTATAGTTTTTGGTTTATTGCAAATGAACTATTTTCAATATTTTTTTCGTACAATGTACCTTTTACAATGTTTTATATATCTTTTTGCAATATCAACAAGTATCGATATTTTGTTTATTTTACAATTCTCTTTGACAATGTTATTTAACGTATATTATTTTTTTCGTGAAATTATGTGACCATTTCACCAGGAGGGGAGGTATGTGGCGGCATTGCCTCATATATTGTACTGCTCAACATTGCCTCATATATTGTACTGCTGGTACTAACAAACGGTATAATGACATTTATGTTTTTAGTGATGTTGTAAATTTGAGTTTATCGGTTGTTTGTTTAATGTTACGTGGGAGGTTGTTATATACTTCAATGGCCATGTGGTAGGGTCCTTTTTGAAATGTAGTTTTGTTTGCTTTTGGTATTAATAAGTTTTCTGTGAACCTTGTAGCGTGTTTATGTGGTGAGTTTTGTTTTTTTTGTGTCGAGTATTCAAATAAATGATTTTCAGGACGATGCCATGTCCTCCTCCCAAATTAAAATTAAAAGGAAACAATAATTTCTAGTAGCGAGAATTATGCTGATGTTCACAGTGTAGATTTAAAAGTCTCCTTATATTATGTTATGTACTTTTGTTTAGATCTGCTTGGTTTGGTTTCACTTTTGTCCGCCCATTCTTTACCATCGGAGATTTATCTTTATTTTCCAGAGGTGGACCTCATAGTCTTCTACCACAGCTGCAACTTTAGCATGGAGTTGACCAAAACCACCATAGACCTCAACCTCTCACTGAGAACTCACCTCAAGTATTACTTCACGAACAGGGACCCCATAGACAAGGCCAATGTCGGGGGGTATGATTTATGGTAAGTTATTAAACCTTTTTAAAAGCTGTTTAAAAAAACGCCATTAGACGCATTTATACTTACAGTGACGATTCACGGTAATGGTAACATCCATTCCTTACAAAAAACTGTCAAAAGAAGCGAAGCTAGAAGTCCACAATGGAGTCCTGGTACCCACCCTGATGTATGGCGGTGAGGCATGGAACTGGCAGAGAAAGGATGAAAGTAAACTAAATGCTGTTGAAATGAATTCTCTGAGGCGTATGTGTGATAAAACCCTGTATGATCGTGTGAGAAATGTGGATATCCGCAAAAAATGTAAGGCTTATGTAAGCATAATGAGTACGATTAAGAAAGTCACCCTCAAATGGTTTGGGCATGTAGAGCGAATGGACCAAGAAAGTAGTGTAAGAAGAATATATGACAAATGTGAATGGTAGTCGGGGACGCCCGAGGAAGACATGGCACGATCAAGTGAATCAGATCCCAAAAACTGGGCGTACTGTACAGGGCCCGCAGATACTTCAATAGTACACAACTGCTAACCCTGTACAAATCACAAGTGCGCCCTACGGTTGAATTTGGCAGCCGCCTCTGGTCTGGAGCTCCAAAATACCTGAAAAATACCCTGGACTCTGTGCAGAAACGGGCGGTCCGTTTAATAGATTCTCCCATCTTAACAGACGGATTGCAATCTTTAGAGCACAGGCGTCGGGTGGGAATGCTATCCTTGTTCTACCGGTATTACAATGGAAGATGCTCCGAGGAACTAGCATCATTGATCCCTTCGGCACCGGTGCATAGTCGGGAAACACGCCAAACGCGTGCCCAACATTTGTACACGGTTGGCATTTGTCACACGAGAACGGGTCGTTTCTTCGACTCGTTCTTGTGTTCAACAGCTCGGCTGTGGAATGATTTGCCGGCCTCTGTGTTTCCTCCTTCCTACAACATGGGTCTCTTCAAGACCAATGTTCATTCCTCCCTCTCCTCAAAAAGACCCTCCACACAGCATCCCAGATGACATAGACCCTGAGGGAAATTATTTTTCTCAGGGCCTCCTGTGTGGAGTTAATGTAAAAAAAAAGATACTTTTGCCGGGCCATGTCAAAATTCAGAATAACAGAAGAGTACGTATGAAACGATGTATGAATGTGAGGGAGGCAAATGTTAGATTATAGATAACAAGATTGTTAAATGTGTCAGTCTATCCATCTATATTATTTTCTATGTATTACGTTTGTGAGAATAATAAAGATTGTCTTTTGTTCTATTACGAAAAGTCAACGTGTTTCAATAGCAAGTGTGTGAGTGTGTGCCGAGACCGAGTAGTTTGGCGGTTCGTCCTCTCTGCCTACCCCTCTTGAGAAATGGCGTGAAGTAATTAGTTATTTAGTTCCCTACCACAATAATTCTGCACTTCTTTCAAAAGATGAGATGCACGTGCACAATGAACGTAGGTCTGTTTCATCCAAAGGAAAAAGTCGTAATTTTCTTGCAACTCTCTTTACACACCGCACCGTGACTTTCCGTATACCCCACAATAAAGCGGCTTGTAAGCAATTTCGATAATTTTAAAAGTATGGATTATAGTTGCAACGGTGGGGGATGCAAACACACGTTCACCATTTGTCTCATTTACGACTGTTGTTATTTAGTGTGTAAAAAAGAGCTGCGGCATTATATGTTTAAGAACAAAAGCAAAACAATCAGCGCAATGACGTTTGATGATATAGATAAATAGATTATTTGGAATTCACTCACACTTCAATATTATAGTCCAGTCAGTGGGGGATAAAAAAGGCCTTTAGCTTGCAAAAGGTTGTATAGTAGCGAGTTTGATATATGTTGTTTAGTTTGGGACCCTAAAGAAAAAAAAAAGTTTTCGACCTTGGGGGGGGGGGGGGTCGAGCTCGAGCCGCCATCTTGGGTTGAAGGTGCCAAAATTTAGTTTTTTCAAAATAATTCCTCAACGGTTGATTTTACAACAAAAATGTCGATGGCAAATTTGAAGAAAACTAAATAACGTACATTTTTTGTTTGATTTTTTTATTTATAAATCTAATATATAATGATTACAGCGGTAGAAAGAAGAAAATTTTGACAAAAAATCGTAAAACTCAAGTTTTCATTATAAATTTTGTAAGAACATATTACACAATCAATTTAACGTATTTCCACAACACATATAGCAAAATCTGTTTCAAATTACAGTAATTTTTCGTGTTTTTTGTTTTATATAGGATTTTCCATAGGAAAACCCTATATAAAACAATTATTAGAACGGTCTTGGCCTATGGATGTGTGGCGGGAACAGCTGGACACCTTCGAAAAAAAGCTACTTCGAAGAATCTTAGGAGCGGTGCGAGAGGGAGAGGCATTGGAGGGGACCCCACCACTTTCCCAACGGCGCGCGTTATAAGGAAACATATAGTTTCCTCCTTCACCGCACACTGGCCGCTCGATCGCTCTGCAATGTGTGCAGAGTGGCGGAGTGGTCTGGCCCACGTGGTCGATGGGTTAGCATTCGACCACGTGGTGAAACACTGAATATATCCGCGCTACAATGCTTTGCATATTATTTCTTTGTGTAACGGATAACTACTAACAAAAAAAATAAAATAAAAAAATTCCAACAATTTATTTTGAAAAAAACCAAATTTTGGCACATTCAATCCAAGATGGCGGCTCGAGCTCGACCCCCTCAAGGTCGAAAACTTTTTTTTCTTCTTTAGAGTCCCAATCTTAACAACATATATCAAAATCGCTACTACACAACCTTTTGCAATGTAAAACTCCCCACTGACTGGGCTATTACCTATCCTTGTAACTACATTCCATACTTTCAAAATTATTGTCACGGATAGTAGTGTTGTAGGGGTCTATGGAGACGTCACGGATTCGGTATGTGAGAGAGATGCAAGAAAATTACTTCTTTTTTAATTTGGAGGAAACAGAAACTTGTGTACATTGTGTATTTTGGGAAGTGAATTTAGTGGATAACCAACACCTCTGCTGTTGCGGCGGGTAGCAAATGTTACCTCTCAATGGATCGAGGGATCAAATGCTGCGGTATGTTGTGGACTATATGCGGTTCTTATATATTTTATTACATTTTTATCGCACTTACCCAGACTGCTTCCCTCTTCGTTCAGTGTTCACTGGAAAGGTAGGTATGTTAGTTTGGAGAGATTTTGGAAGGGAATGGCGACTGGGAATGAACGTTTAATCGCGAAACAATAAGCGGGAATAGGTGACGCGTGGCGATGGTACTCGCGAATAGCTGCGGTTTAAGAGTTCTGTTTGCGGTTTGATTACTAAAAAGTAAAAGCGGTGCGGTTCTTAGGACTTGTGAGGTGAATTCAACTGAACTAATTATGGCAGAGGGCATACAATAGGTATTTTAGAAATAACCACATGTAACAATAAAGGCGTGAACATCTGCCATTGGTCACCCCGAGTGGTTCGATACGTTTGGTGACTTAGCAAGGATGCCCGGGTTCATGAGGTGAGGTTTGTTCAGTTCTTGGTGGCCGATACGTCTGCCTACCTGCTGCGTGGTGGGGAGGTTCGAGAGAGACTGGTTGAGGGAGGTCTTTTATCCTCCAGCCAGTATTTCTCGATCCATCGCCTTGCGCCGCAGTTTCATATGTTCGTCACTCCTGGACACACTAAGCCTCAGATTCCCACCCATCCATTAAACCCTTTTTTTCCCAAAACTTCCTCTCCTCTCTTTTCTTAAACAAACCTCCACACAGCATCTCCTAAGATGATATAGGCCTTGAGGGAAATTATTTTCCCCAGTGCCTCCTGTGTGGAGCTAATGTAAAAAAAACTCATCTTTTCAAAAAGCTGCAGCATTATTGTGACGAGGAACGTATCTTTATTGCCTTTTATGCCATTAATGACCAATAAATAGACAGGTACTTAAATTGGTCTTCTTAATTAATGTTTCAGTTGCCTGGTTGCCCTTCCGGAGCTGACAGCCGAGGGTTACAAGGTTTTCTACACGGTTCTCATGGACACCGACCCCACCCACTTCAACCTGGAACTTGCTGTCAAGGCTTTTGTGAACGTCAGTGACTTGGTGCAGTGGGAGGAAGGATCCTTCCCCGGCGTGGTCATCATCATAGACCTGCAGGGTGTGGTGTTCGGCCACGTCACCAGGCTGAACATCATGACGCTAAAGGATGTACTGTTTTATCTGCAGGTTAGTTAACCGAAGGTTATATTAAGAACAAACTAGTGATAAGCCAGGTCCCTTGTTACCTCCGACATGAACATTTGCTTGAACATTTGCTTGAACATTCGCTTGAATATTACTATAAACTTTGTCAATGGGGGCGTGGCTTTGAACAATTCTTGTTCGCAGGTGCAATGTTCGGAGGCGTCTACTAATATCTACAGGAATTCCAAAAACTGAACAAATCGGACAAATATCTATGAGAACCAAAGTGAGGACGAATATCTACAGCACAAACTGCTGACTAATATCTATGAGAACCAAAGTGAGGACGAATATCTACAGCTCAAACTGCTGATTAATATCTGTGAGAACCAAAGTGTGGACGAATATATACAGCACTGGCAGAGGTTGGATTTGCAATTACGTATAGCATATTGGAATAACGTAATATTGCGTATGCAGTTTAAAAAACTTAATTTATGTATGTATGTATGTAAAAATCCCCAATATCGGACTATTGGACACATTTAGCTGATTATTAAGGATTTGGGTTTTTGTTTTGACAGCTTTATTTATTTCAAGTGCTTCTAAATTATTTAGTCTGTTACCATGACCATTTCTATGTCAGTTAGGTTAGGTTAGGTTAGGTTGTGGTGCCGTGTATTTCGAAACAAATAAATATCTTTGTATTATGACCTCCATGTTTGTTCAATAAATTATTGTCCTCGTAAACAGCTAAATACGTAATATTATGCAAAAACTTCATTTCCGTACTTTAAACGTTTAAGCTTTTACGTCATTAGTAATTACCTAATTGAAGTAATTTATCCTTTTCCGTACAACCTCTTGCTCAGCTGCCCTCTGTAGATATTAGTTCAACCTACGCTCTGTAGGTATTAGTTTACATTGGGACCGTCATAGATATTCGTCCGACCTTAGCTCTGTAGATATTAGTCAACACTCTGAATTTCATAGATATTAGTCCAACATATGAGCTGTAGATATTCAGAAAAACGTCATGGCGCGTTACAAGGGGGGGAGGGGGGTTCAAAAATTGCGTTACGTAATATTTGAACGCCCCCTAAAATACCTATGCTTTAAAATAAAATTTATTAGATGCTTACCAAAAAATGCACACAATATTAGTAATACCGTTTGGTAACTTAAGTTATTTATTAAAATTCATTTACAACGTGACGATTTTTACAGGGGGGGGGGGCAATCCAATGAATTTGCCACGGGCCTCAGATGGTATAGTTACGCCACTGGCAGCTATGTAACTTTAATCGAAGTACTTAGTAGGATGGATGAGAAATAATAACAGAAATAAATATATGTTTGATTACATTTATTTTTAAATCTGCGAAATCAATAAAAACACTAGAACACAACTTTTCTTGCTTTTGCGCTTGCGATTTTTTAAAAATTAAATCGGAATAATTTAACCTTTGGGCAATATCATTCTCAATTGATAAAATGATAGTCTTTCTTGACACACAGCTGAACGCAAGTTCGTTTATTTAATTAAATCGGAATAATTTAACCCTTGGGCAATATCATTCTCAATTGATAAAATGATAGTCTTTCTTGACACACAGCTGAACGCAAGTTCGTTTATATTAGTTTTACCTTACTAAAGCTTCGTTCTCCTTTGGCGACAGTTACAGGGATGGTCAGAAAAATCCGAAGCGCTGTCCACACATTCGGGAATATATCCTGCCAATCATTTTTTTATAAGTTGAAGAACTTGTAGTGGCTCTGCTGAGTCAAGATTTTTTAGTAACGGGTTTAGGCCCAAAAGTTCTTCAACCAATTCGCGACTAGAGACATCACATTTTTCCCCATCGGTTAAAATGATTTACAAATCTGCACAGGCTTTTTCTAATTAGAAAACTTTTTCTAATGAAGACTTATCATGTTATACAAAAAAGACCACGTATCATTGAATTTATATTCACAATTTGGGAGGCGGGAATGGGTACCGCCGCCCCGGGAACCTTTATTGGATAGCCAACAGCTCTGTCATAGGTCACCCTAAGTGGTTCGCTATGTTTGTTGATTTAGCAGGGGTGCCCGGGTTCACGGGGTTAGGTTTTTCTAGGTCGGAGGGGGACATCTAGATCTGTGAGCCACGAAAGGCGTCGCCCTGTGGATTTCAAACCCACGCAGACTAGCGCTCTCTCGTTTGTGAAAGGGCCGCTAGAACGAGACAGCGCTAGTTCGCTCAAACCCACGCTCTCTGGCCTGCTGGCCAGCATGCAGTGTCATGTGTAGGCCGCTTTATGATGCGTAAATAGGGCTTTAAAGAATCGGCGAACCACCGAACATGTGGTCAACCAATGCCAGCTCCATGGGTTTGACGAGATCCACAGGGCGATCCACTGCTGGCCAGCATGCAGTGTCGTGTATAGGCCGCTTAAGGGCACAACAGCTATGGGAGCACCTTATTCTATTGATGGCGGACCAGAGTTTGAGAGGCAATGAGAACCCATGCTGTCTCTCAGTGGGGACTTGTACGAGATGGGCATTTTCATGTATATGCATTTATAATATTACTAAGGATAGGATATAACAGTAGGACACTTTGGTCTAATGCTGGCTCTATTGGGTTCGAGAATAGAAGATACAAAATATGATTCAATATCATCTTTCTTATATATAAAAATGAATCGCTAAATGTGTTGCTAAGCGCAAATCTCGAGATCAGCCGAACCGATTTTGCTAATTCTTTTTTTAGAATATTCCTTAAAGTACGAGGATGGTTCTTACGGATAGAAAAATTAAGAAAATTGCGCAAAAAATCGGATAATTTCAGAAAACCTAACGACTATCGCACGTTTGACAGTTCGCGTGCTTGAGAATGACATTGTTGAATCAGGATTCTATTTTTGAAAATCTTTAAGTTGATAAATTTATTTAAAGTAGTAAGGTACTTCCCTAATAGTATGAATCAAATCATGAATTTCAGATATTTTAAATAGGTACCATGTTGGGTACCAAATTAAATGCATATACATGAAAAATATAAATTTGAATAAAAATTGTAAAAGGTGGCACGCGGGCTGTTTAAAAACTGAATGTACTGGGATTGAATATATGGAAAGCGGGAGGGAGGGAGAGATGGGGGAGGGGTGGAGGGGTGGTGGAGAGGGGAGGGGTGGGAGTGGGAAGGGGGGAGGGGTGGAGGGGTGGTGGAGAGGGGAGGGGTGGGAGTGGGAAGGGGGGAGGGGGGGGGAGGGGAAGAGGGGGGAGTGGGGAGGGAGGGCGGTGAGAGCGTGGGGGAGGTGGAGGAGGCGGAGTGGGAACCCCCCTTACACCGTGCGAGCGAAGCCGCGGGAAAAAGCTAGTAAACAATAAAAACGATTCTTATGAATTTATTTCTATTGATAGATCAAATGTAATGGATAATCAGCAATTGCTGAAATGATGACCATTAGATCCGTCCATGGATACAGGTAAATGGTGGATATTACCGTTAATTTATAGCGGTAATTCGGTGTCCAAAAATGATATTATTTTGAAACCGCGACATTCAATGCTAAAAGGCATAAACTGACCATACACAGTGGCGTAGCGTAGTGGGGGTGGCGGTGGCGCCCCGGGCGGTATAAAAATAATATCTTGTAAAAATTTGAACCATCTCATTTCATGTTTTTGTCGCACCTACAATTCGGACCGACTGAAATGAGCACGAAATTTTTCATCTGCGACGAAACCGGGGGATCCCATTTCTTTAAATTAATGTATAATAATGACATCTTGCTCATTGTAGCGTCTGGCAACACCATCCGTACTGAATTTCAGGAATTCCCCTATTCTATTTTGTGTTTGGATTGTTTGACTAATATTCAGCGAGAATGACTTCAGAGAAGTCCATGAGTGATGCTTTGACAAGTTTTCTATACCTGTTATTTCAATGTAAGTGGTATACGTGTAAGATTTTTTGTTATAAATGTGATTATTATATTGTAAAACAAATATATACATGACTTTTTATTTTGTAACCTTTGCAAAACACAATAATGCTGATTGTTCTTGCCGAAAAGTTCTTTAGAATTACTATATATTTTAGTCGTTTAAACCAAAGTACCCAAAGAAGGGGGCGGTGAAATTTGCCTCCGCCCCACGGCTGACACCCACGCTACGCCACTGACTATACATGCGCCTATGAGTGTCTTTTGCACTCACCCTCCACTGATTAAAAATAGGTCAGTTGCGTATGATCTTCCGAGAAAAGTGCGGAGATAAAATAATATACTGATTGGAATTGTTGAAAAATAAATTCTTATTGCAGCCATGCGCCTGGTACTTTTCAAGTAATACATCAAAATCCCCGATGAGAGTCCAAGGTCTAATAACAAGAAAGTTTTAATTTAAAAAATATAATAGAAATGTGATAAATTGACGAGAATGATGTTTTCTTTTTTTTTGTATGAATACTAAAATTCAAAATATAGAAATCTAAAAACTTCATTAATGGGTCGCAAAAATCTTCAATTAGGCCGTAGGTTGGGTATGTCTGATTTAGGGTTATAACGGGGCTACCCGACAGACTTGTATTCAAAAAGGATTTGTTGTACTATTTCAGGAAGCCATGCCAGTACGCTTGAAGGGCGTGCACTTCATGAACGCGCCGTCCTTCATGGACCGCATCCTGGCTCTCATGCGGCCCTTCATCAAGCGCGAGCTGTTGACCATACTGCACATCCACACGCCCCGCGTGCCCGGCGTGCCCGGCACCATGGACCGGCACGTGGCACAGAGCACGCTGCCCAGGGAAGCGGGCGGGGAGTATCAGAGCTATGAGAAGATCAGAGGTAATAATGATATTTATTTATCTTGAATTTCACGCCCGGCTGGGTTTTTACATGTATTTTTTTTTAATGAGAAACATCTAAATGTGCATAACAAAATAAAAACAAAAAACAAAAAAACAAAAAAGGAAATCATAAATAAAAAAAAAACCTGTATAATGCCACATGCGATTGAAAGAATCCAAAATAAATTTTTAAGATATGTATGTAGTAAATTTTAAAATAGGCATTCCTAGTGAATGCCTAAATTACGATAACGCACTTTGTTTATTAAATTTAATAAAATTATCTATTCATTTCCGATTTAACCTGTTTGTATATTTATTTATTTATTTACATATGCATATATATTAACAATACATTACAATGTGATCATTTGTCTGTCCAACTGGGCAGAATACCCGTTTCAGGACAGCCAAATTGTATATTTAGTTCATAATATCCTTAACAAAGGAATAGTTTCGTTCAAGATATCAAGGGAATTTGCTTCTGTCAAGACAACTTTTGAGAACACTAAGAATTGTATATAATTAAGGGATGGTTTCTTTATGTCTTTAAAAGAATCGCAAAGATGTGATTTTTTTCAAGGTCAATTTGGAGAACGTAAATAAATGAATTCAGAGTGAATGCATTTATTAATGTTCTATGAGTGTTTTCTTTAGTGAGATCACAAGTAGGAGATTCTTTCCAGGCCATTTTAGAGAACATTTACAATTGCATAGTCAGAATTTACACATAAAATTGTATAAAAGTATAAATTTTGTATAAAATCATTAATTCAATGTTTGATACCCCTGATTTATTATATGCAATCTCTTTTCATACTCCAAGTACTACCTTTTTGCGACGGGAATTGCGTTTCATTTCCTTTTTACGTGTGAGGGAGATGTATGAAAATGATTTTATGTTTCCTTTTGGGGGGTGCAGACATACGTTCACCGATTGTTTCATTTGCGACATTGTTAAGACTTTTTTGCGACGGGAATTGCGTTTCATTTCCTTTATACGTGTGAGGGAGATGTATGAAAATGATTTTATGTTTCCTTTTGGGGGGTGCAGACATACGTTCACTGTTTGTTTCATTTGCGACATTGTTACGATTTTTTTTTGCGACGGGAATTGCGTTTCATTTCCTTTATACGTGTGAGGGAGATGTATGAAAATGATTTTATGTTTCCTTTTGGGGGGTGCAGACATACGTTCACTGTTTGTTTCATTTGCGACATTGTTACGACTTTTTTTTGCGACGGGAATTGCGTTTCATTTCCTTTATACGTGTGAGGGAGATGTATGAAAATGATTTTATGTTTCCTTTTGGGGGGTGCAGACATACGTTCACTGTTTGTTTCATTTGCGACATTGTTACGACTTTTTTTTGCGACGGTAATTGCGTTTCATTTCCTTTATACGTGTGAGGGAGATGTATGAAAATGATTTTATGTTTCCTTTTGGGGGGTGCAGACATACGTTCACTGTTTGTTTCATTTGCGACATTGTTACGATTTTTTTTTGCGACGGGAATTGCGTTTCATTTCCTTTATACGTGTGAGGGAGATGTATGAAAATGATTTTATGTTTCCTTTTGGGGGGTGCAGACATACGTTCACTGTTTGTTTCATTTGCGACATTGTTACGACTTTTTTTTGCGACGGGAATTGCGTTTCATTTCCTTTATACGTGTGAGGGAGATGTATGAAAATGATTTTATGTTTCCTTTTGGGGGGTGCAGACATACGTTCACTGTTTGTTTCATTTGCGACATTGTTACGACTTTTTTTTGCGACGGGAATTGCGTTTCATTTCCTTTATACGTGTGAGGGAGATGTATGAAAATGATTTTATGTTTCCTTTTGGGGGGTGCAGACATACGTTCACTGTTTGTTTCATTTGCGACATTGTTACGACTTTTTTTTTGCGACGGGAATTGCGTTTCATTTCCTTTATACGTGTGAGGGAGATGTATGAAAATGATTTTATGTTTCCTTTTGGGGGGTGCAGACATACGTTCACTGTTTGTTTCATTTGCGACATTGTTACGACTTTTTTTTGCGACGGGAATTGCGTTTCATTTCCTTTATACGTGTGAGGGAGATGTATGAAAATGATTTTATGTTTCCTTTTGGGGGGTGCAGACATACGTTCACTGTTTGTTTCATTTGCGACATTGTTACGACTTTTTTTTGCGATGGGAATTGCGTTTCATTTCCTTTATACGTGTGAGGGAGATGTATGAAAATGATTTTATGTTTCCTTTTGGGGGGTGCAGACATACGTTCACTGTTTGTTTCATTTGCGACATTGTTACGATTTTTCTTTGCGACGGGAATTGCGTTTCATTTACTTTATACGTGTGAGGGAGATGTATGAAAATGATTTTATGTTTCCTTTTGGGGGGGTGCAGACATACGTTCACTGTTTGTTTCATTTGCGACATTGTTACGACTTTTTTTGCGACGGGAATTGCGTTTCATTTCCTTTATACGTGTGAGGGAGATGTATGAAAATGATTTTATGTTTCCTTTTGGGGGGTGCAGACATACGTTCACCGTTTGTTTCATTTGCGACTGTTGTTATTTAGTGTGAAGAAGGAGCTGCAGCATTATAATATGTTTAAGAACAAAAGCAAAACCATCAGCGCATTGACATGTGTTGTTTTTAAATTTTTAGAATTCACGCACACTTCAATATTATCCTTGTAACTACAGTTTGTCAAATAAGAGTAGAAAATAAAATATATGAGGGCGCCACTATTGATCAAATGGCAATACTAAACGCATGGTGTTAAAGTAAGGTTGTGTAACCTACATTTTTATAAAAAATTAAAAAGGCATAATAGTGGAATAATTATTTTTTCATTGCAGTATAGATACTCGCCGATCTGAAAATTAGAATTGCATATAGGTATATTATTATTATACCTTTGAAATTTTGTGTTAACATAATGAAGAATAACTATAATGTAATAAAATATAAAGCACAGTTTAGAAATTGCTCACATTTATTTAATACTAGATAAAGTACCTAGCGTTGCCCGGGCTTTAGATCATGTCTCTAATTTTAGATCTGAATATATTTAACTCATTCAGATCTAAAAGTAGTATAACTAAACTCACCATTAGTGATTCTTCCTTTCTATCTATTATTAAATTCAAATTTATGTTAAATTAAATTAAAGCAAATCGCTTTATAAATCAACTTTTAATCAAATTTATGTCATGAAGAAAAAATGTTTTTTTTTAAATGTGGTTTACTGTGTTCTATACATTCAGTGTCATTGCACTTCAAAAAAATATTTGACAGTTAAATTGGTGTTGCCAGTCTACAAATTTAGTAGTTCAAGTTTTTATATTTTCTACTCTTTTTTGACAGACTATATATTCCATACTTTCAAAATTATCGTCACGACTAGTATCGGTAGGGGTCTATGGAGAAGTCACGGTGCGGTGTGTGAGAGAGATGCAAGAAAATTATAACTTTTTTACTTTGGAAGAAACATTGTGTGTCTCATCTTTTGAAAGAGCTGTAGCATTATTGTGTTAAAGAACGTATGTTTATTGCCTTTTTTGCCGTCGCGGTACCGTAACCGTGAAACATCACGATAATTATAAAAGCGTACATTTTCACATTTTACTTTTTTCTTCTAGCAAACACGCTGTTCAGGATGAAAGAAAATCGGCAGCTCCTGATTGACGAGCAGCAACTCCGTGTCCAGGAAAACAGGAGACCAGGCAAACCTAAGGACCTCAGTTCCATCTACGGCTTGGAGGGGTCCTTCAAGAAATTGGACATTGACTGAACAGTGAAAATTCTTCAACTTATGGGGGGTTAAGATGTGTGGTGTATATAAATCAAATAACCGTTGACACTTTACTTACAAGTTTATTATAACAATAGACCACTTGCGTCACATTTAAAAAAAAATCCGGCTTAGACAAATATTCTAAGACATTCTGTATTTTTTTTTAATCGTATTTTTCAAACCCTGGGGATGTTTTGAAAATTTCAATCCGAAAAATCAGACCATTTTTTATAAACCGGAAAGACGGGACATAATTTTATAGGTGCGATAAAACGATAATTACATAGCCGAAAATCATTTTAAAAAAATGGCACAGGAGAATAACGAGGCATACCAAAAATATTACATCTCATAAATATTTTTTTCCATGATCCATCTTATTGATCATAAATCATTATAATGTACAACGTATACATTACTAAATCCAATGTAATATACTTGTACTTGTAAATTATAATAATAATAAGAATATTATAAAATTTGATTTTGTTAAAATCAGCACCATAACCATTATACCTCTAAAACACGTACCGACTTCTAAAATGTACGGGGTTCTCTTCAGAACATCTGTCAAAAAGTCAGACCAAATGATAAGTTCGCAGAGAACAAACAATAAATCTAGTGAACGAATTAAAAAATTCGCCTGAAATCAAAGTGATGCCATATTAAAAAAATAACTCAGTGTGGAATTTTACAAAATTAATAGGAACATTTTCGGAGACGGGATATTTTCATGTAGTGACGGATTAAATAATGTCTAAATAATGGATTTATTTATTTAAAAAAAAACTGTACATTTCTAAAAAATTTTACTAACATTTTCGCAATCTTAATAAAAAGATCTATTATACACACGATTTTTTCCAAGTCGTTATGAAATCAATGCAAGTGGCCTATTACATTCGTACCATCCTATTATTAATTAATTAATTATTAAAATTGAAATTAAAACACTTTTTAACTTATTTCCACTTATTTATTTAACCAGTACCGGTTTCATCCTATTATGGACATCTTCAGGCTGGCAATTGACATTCTTTTGTTACAGAATTTATACAAAATAGTATTCTCCTAATAATTAATTCATTAATTCATTATTAGGAGAAAGTTTGTATGGATGTACGTAGATATGTTTGGATGTTTGTTACTCTTTCATGTAATAAATACTGAATGGACTCTAAAAATTCTTTCACTAATAGAAAGCTACATTATTTGCGAGTAATATAGGCTGTATATATTGGTAAGCTCCGGCGCTATGAAATTATTTATGTGCGCTGTCATTTTGTTATTTGTTTAGGAGAATATGGAGAATCCTTTGATAGCAAAAATTCAAATATGTGTAAAATAGGTGCTAATCTACATTTTGACCTTAGCCAACAGCTATACTAATATTACAAATGCGAAACTGCGCGCATTTGATTGTTACGTGTTAATAGGTGGCACAGAAATTATTGTTATCAATAAATGATCAACCAGCGCCATTTTCTTTTTTGTTTGCTTACATTTTTAAGATAGGTTTGCGTCAGCTTTGTTTCAAATTGCAATCAGGTGACAGGAATAAAAAAAACATGACTGTTAAACCGGCCAAGGATCGGCGTTTAAGACCCTGCATTCCTAATTCCCGGCCGATGCACCAAAAAAAGTGTAATGTGTCGTGTAATGTGCCTTGATAATGAGTGTCGGTAGTATACGGCAAATGAACAAAATATTTAGTAGTGGTATTTATTTGGGAGCTGCTTGTAGCAAAAGAGGACAATAATCATCATGCATCCTGCGTCCCTTATCCGACAAGCATACTGTTCCGCTTGCTCTCATACACATTCACACAAACACCACACACATTATAACGTACTTCCCTTGAACATATATTTTAAGCTCTTAAAAAAATATATGTTATTTTTTAAGATAAACCTGTCTAATCTATTGTCTATTTCGTAGAACGATAGTTGAAGTCGATTTAACTTTCGATTTCTATTTTATAGAAAGCCTGTTCTCACTGATCTATTTCACGAAATAGATCATAGAATAGATGAGGCGGGATTCCAGACTGTGTTATTATATTTTTAAATTAGACTAATACAATCGTGCACTGTGCAGTAATAATGATGAAATGTCATAATTACACATTGCATGTATGAATCAATAACAGAAGCGAGGATGTTTGTAAGTGGATAAATATTAATTATTACTTACTGCCTTGCACGATCGCTTAAGTAAAAACAATAATAAGTCGGCACGTCAGTTGGACAAGGTTCTAGGTTTTTTTTAACTTTTACCTACTGACGTGATTTTTTTTACGTATATGTTGACGTGGAGGCCTGGGTGGCCTGTTACTTTAAATGTTTATACATATATTAGAGATCCATGAAAATGTTGAGGTCCAGATTATTATTTATTGGACAATTTAAATATATTAAAATAAAATAAAATAAAATACTTTATTTATTGTTAAGTAATAAATATAATTATACATTTGACAATTTGGATTTTATATAATAATTTTTGGCAAAAATCACTTAGGATCAGAAATCAGTCTGTATTATCTATTAAACTAAATAAAAACAATGAACTCACTGTTAGGATCACTTCAATCTCATCAAGGGTGGTGGACTTTTTATTTGTAAAACACTTTTTTATTGAAGAGTCGTTTTATTTACAAACACTTTTTGAGCAATAATGAAATCAACACTTTTAGAACTAAATTCAGCCCGGACCTCGCCTCAAGCGGTACGGCTTCTATACTCTAGGTAAGGGTTAATGGAAGAGAACAAATTTCTTGAGTATAGCCCTTTTTATACTACTAAAAACTATAAAAATACCGTCTTTCAGACTGTTTTAAAATACAATAATAACAATACAAGTAGCAAATATCCACTGAGGTCACGTGCCCTAAATTTGTTGGCTGATAACACTAGCTTCTATAAAATTCCCACAGAGGTCTCTAATATGCACACTTTTCTAATAAACTAAGAATTAACCAAATGGAATTAATTACAATATTTATCTCATAGATGTCACTAACTATTCTTAACACTCACTTCTATTAAAATATTTCAATAATGTCTCGAATAAACTATATATAATCGACTTTAGTAATTAAATAAATAGTATAAAATTGCATGGCAAATAAATCTTACAAATTATGCATGGTCGGGGCAAACTTTTTTTGCGCATTGGAATTGGAGAAAAGACATGTCTTTTACACACAAAACAAGTGAGTATAGACTTTCTCTGAAGCTTCAGTGGACATGTATGACATCTTCTTAGCTTTAAGTCTTCTTCTTCTACTTCTGGAAGTGCTGGATGATCAGATGTTGGCATATCAGGTCCCAGAAAATTCACGTAAATACTGACGAATGGTCAGAGAGGCCCGTAAAAAAATTTAAATGAATTTACTTACAGAAATTAAGCGTGCCAACACGTACACCACTTCTGACGGCTCTGGCAGCACTAAATTCGAAGCCACTGGAAGCGGCGGCGTATACGTCACGCGCGAGAGATACTGGAGTGTTTCGTTATTATTATTGTTGCTAGGACGGAGCGGCCCCACGTCGGCAGTTAAAGATTCTCATGGTGACTTGTACAGTGTGACCAAGCCAAGTGATCTATCGATAATAATTTATAATCATCTATCGATAATAATAATTTCTCTCTTGCCCAATCTATTCTACAATATGGTATAATCGGATGGGGGGGAACTTTCAAAACTAACCTGCAACCTGTAGAAAGGGTACAGAGGTTGATTCTAACAGTCATCATACGAAAACCATATATATTTCCAACAATGCAACTATTTAACTCTTTTAGGGTTCTCAGTCTAAACAAAATTTCAAAAAGAACTCTCTGTTACAAGCCCACAAAGATCTCAATACTACAACAACAATCACTAAAATAAGTAACCGATCAAGATCACGTCCTAACCTAGAAATCCCTAAATTTAAAACCAGTACTTTTCAACACCATTACCCTTATCAAGGTATACATTTTTTTATTGCCCTCCCATATAAAATCAAATCCGAAGAAAATTATAAAGCCTTTAAATCATACATAAAACCACTGCCAGATCAACCCAACACTAAGTATAAATTTTAATTTCATAGAACAAATTTCTACGTATATTTTTGATTACATTGCACCGATTAGTAGTATTTGATCAAGTCTTAATCATAATATTTTATTTATTTATTTATTTATTGTTTCTTTACACTGTAGGTAAAAATGTTTACAATACAATTTGTTACCTCACTAGGACAAGCCTGTGTTGAGGTTAACAATAATTATACAAGTTAACAAAATAACACAAAATTATACAGATTTTGAAAGAACAATATTGTTGTATTTCTTACAGATTGAGATTAGATGATGGGTACCTACTGGTACCTACTAAACTGATGGCGCTAGGTACTACATTAATGTAGACTTTTAGGGTGACCATGTACTTTAGTTTCATTTAATTTCATCTTTAATTAACAAAACAAAATTAAATTAATATATTCTTGTTTTTCACATATCCTCTTAAAATATTTCATCAGCATTTGAACTGAAATGAAGCTATTATTGTCGCAACATAACATTATGTACCTACACTTGCAATATTATCAGGTAATCCAATAGTTAGAATCAACTATATGTACCTAACATCTAAAACTTACCCATGAAGAGAATTGGAATAATATTATTTATGCTTCACTACAACTATATTATTACTTTTAACTATCTAAACTATATGTATAACTAATTAAGTAACTGCTATGTAGGTAAATTTCTTTATCAATATTTGTTATCATTATTAAGTTCATTTATTTCTTAATTAAAAAAAAAAATCATGTTTACAAGTATATCTTTATTATTAACTAGCTGGTCCCGGCATGCGTTGCTATGCCATTTAATAAAGAAATTGTTTCTCCCTGAGTGTCCTTTCCCATTCGTCCCGTTCCCCTTCTCGCGTTTCCACTCCGTCACCTCCACCTTCCCTCTCCCCATTCCACTCCCCCCTTCGCCCGTCCCGCGAACCCCCCTCCCGAGTTCTCCTCGCCCCTCACACGTCCCCTTCCCCTCCCGCGTTCCCCTTCCACCTTCCCCGCCTTCCTTCTTCCCTTTCCCGCTCCCGTTCCATATATTCAATCCCAGTACATTCAGTTTTTAATCAGCCCGCGTGCCACCTTTTGCAATGTTTATTCAAATTTCCATTTTTCATGTATATTAAATTTGGTACCTAACATAGGTACCTATTTAAAATATCTAAAATTCTTGATTCGATTCAAAGTATTAGAGGAGTACCTAATTTAAATAAATTTATCAACTTAAAGATTTTCAAAAATAGAATCCTGATTGAACAATCATTGTTTTGCAAAATGTCATTCTCAAACACGCGAACTGTCAAACGTGCGATGTTTTCTGAAATTATCCAATTTTCTTAATTTTTCTCTCCGTAAGTCTCTCATCCTCGTACTTCAAGGAATTTTCTAAAAAAAGAATTAGCGAAATCGGATCAGCTACTCTCGAGATTTGCGAGTAGCAACACATTCAGCGATTCATTTTTATATTATAGATGGCACGACTCCACAATTCAAACAAGATAAATGTTTTTCTCTTTTAAATTGGGTAGATTCATTAACAAGAAATAACTTTATTTGTAATTAATTTTAAGAACTATATTTTACTTATGTAAATCTGTTGTATGTATGTTTATTTCAAATAAAACAATAACATAACAAGAACTTGCTCAGGTAGTCACGGTGAGTCAGATTCCCTTCCAGTATCCAAAGTTCATATCCCTTTAGTTTAGTCATTGAAACGCCAAATTTTTTTGATTCAGTACTAAATTATTGAATACACTCCCAATTGATTCGCAAAATTGCGACTACACACTTATTACGAGAAATCGTTTTTGCAAACTTTGACTCCTCATATCTCAGAGCAAGGTAAAGTGAAGTTAGAACACTGTCCATCCAAAGTGACTAAGTTCTTCCACGAGTATATTATAATATTATGCAAGTGATTTGTGGTACAAGGAAATGAGAACTCGATTGAGGTTCAGAAGGCTGTCGACTGTCCCAGTAGTTATTAGGTATAACTTTATAGATAAGAAGATAAATACATACAAGTTGCGGAAAGGTTGAGTCCCTTCTACAGAACTGGTTTTGCGGAAAATGCAACAGAAAACTATATAATAGATACCTACGTATATATTATTTAACCCTTTCACTGGTTTCGTTTTCATTTTGGTTCCACCGGTCATTTGAGTTAACCACGAATAAAATGGAATGGTGTGAGAATCTATTGTTACGGGTGACTAAAATCGAAACTCAAAATAATTTACTATTTCAATTTATAATCGAGTACGGTATTATAGCATGGGGGAGGAGCTAAGCTGCCGCCATTGATTCGATTTTTAAGCTCCGAAACTAATTTTAAAGATTATTCTAAAACTACCGATGACAAGCAGTTCGGGTGAAATCATTAGAAGAATTTGTGTTTTGGACAGTGAAAAATTGTTAAAAGTGTTTAAAATTGGGTAAATGGGTTACGTTAGGTTAGATTACGGGCTATTAAAAAAATCATCACTTGACTATTCAAATGTGTGTTAAAATGTCACTTTGTTGAGTTGTCATGGAACCGTTTTGGGCATTAGGAAACTTTTTGCCAAAAATACTTTATTTCTAAACACAGAACCGCTTATGACTATGTCCAAACTCTTCGAGATACTAGAAACAAAGGGCAAAATCTTTTACGTAAGTATCACTTTCGCTAAAACAACTTTTGGGCAAAGAAATTTTAGATACTTTGCAACAATGCACATCCGCTGGACATTAGACAGAACACAACTTATTTTTAAATAATAATGAATCAGACATCAAGTCTTGGATCATCTGAACATCAAATATTTATCGTAACCGGATTAACAAAGATTACCAGACTAACAAAGATTATCGTAACCAATTTATAAGTAAATAATAAATAATTTTAAAATGACAATATTGTGTGAGTCAGCAGCCTCGATGTTATACATGACATTAAAAAAAGAAGTTATAAGCATGCAAATCCAATTTAACAAAGCTGATTGTCTCGTTGAACTCGTTACTTTATCATTTGAAACAAAAAAAGTTGAAATGCGTTTAAAAGGTGATATGTTTTACCAGGTAGTCAGAAAGTTTTTTTTTTGCGGCATGTTGAAGTAAAATGCGATTTTTGCTAAAATTTTTCGGAGAATTTGTTATTATAAAATGGAAAAAAATGGTAAAAAAAGTCTTCCTGACTACCTGTTGATTTATGTTTAGAAATAGTGTGCAAAATTTCAAGAGGATCGGTAAAGTAGATTTTGAGTTAAGATGTTCACGAACTTCAAAAATTGGTTTGCGAGAAAATCGTTTTTTTTTTTTTAATATTCGGAACATTCTTAAATCGAGCATGCGGGCCAGTCGCTTGAAACGCTAACTTCTTTAGTTTTGCTTCGATTTACTTTAAATTTTGACAAAATACTCTCGACGCGCGACGTGTTGAACATTCAAAAAATAAAAAAGGTTTTAAAACTTTAATCCCCCTTAAACGTAATATTGTGCCGTTATTTATAATTTTATTATAAACCGATTGTATTATCCATTTCCAATGGTACGATACTGATTGTCTTATATTTTAAACTAGCAGACCCGGCAACACGTTGCTGTGGCTAACGAAACCTTTATAACCAACGCCATTTGTTAAATCAAATCCACACCACACTGCCCGCTGCCCGCTGCCGTTTGGACAGATATATTATGTATTTCAACCAATTTACAAATAACCATGACAAATTATATACCTAAAATCCTTCCTCATTAATCAGTCTATCTATTGGTGAAAACCGTATGAAAATCCGTTGCTTAGTTTAAAAGGTCTAAGCGCACATACAGCGCGAGCGACTTCATTTTATACTTAGTAAAGAAGACGTAACATTATATAATTATTTGTATTTTTATTGTAAACTTCTGATGTTATAAAGTACTTATGTTAAAAACTGCTTAACCACTGGAGCGACAGCATTTTGAATATTCATTTTGTAATCATTTTGAATATTCTCCGCCCACATTAAAAAATCATACCTCCGGATTTTAACATGGAGAAATTCAAACTCATTATAGTTCTATATAGCCAATGATTTCACCTATCTTTTGTCGATTATCACATATTCGTAAGATTTATAAAAAAATATTATAAATTCGTAACGTTCTACTTAATTACTTAAAATAAGGGAAAATTTACCAAAATTGGCAGCTAAGCATCCGAGGTATTTCAAATAGTGTCATATTGTGGCAAAAAGCGTTCCAGTGGTTATGTTATAAACTGCTTCATTTCATAGTATGAAATGAAGTCGCCAAAATGTATGTGCGGGTTAATCTTTTAAACTACGCAACGGATTTTCATGCGGTTTTAACCAATAGGTAGAGTGGTTGAAGAGGAATGTTTATATGTATAATACATGTAAATTATTTTAGAGAAAAGCCGAAAAATTCAAAGAAAACCTATTTTTGTGCGATTTAAAACGGCTGGCGGGCCGTACTATAGTCACTTTTGAAATTCGTTCTACGGAAGAAATTGGAAAATAGGTGTCTTAGAGTAAGTAGGTATTTGATTTTCCCTTTTCAAATATACAGTGTTGCATTGCAAGCATTGTATAATTAGTGGCGAGTTAATTAGTTTATATGTATAATACATGCTTATTATAGTAGAGAAAAGCCGATAAATTCAAATATTCAATTCAGGCAGCGGGCAACCTGGCAAGTGGCGATCGCTCGAATTGCATTATTATTACATAGTATAAAATGAAGTCGCTCAAAATGTATGTGCGCATAGATCTTTTAAACTACGAAACAGATTTTCATGCGATTTTCACCAATAGATAGAGTGATTCAAGGGGAAGGTTTATATGTATAATACATGCTTATTATAGTAGAGAAAAGCCGAGAAATTCAAATATTCAATATCAGGCAGCTGGCAAGCGGGTGGTGTGGATTTTATAAAGGTTGGGTAATGGCGTTGTGTTTCGTTAGCCACAGCAACGTGTGGCCGGGTCTGCTAGTATATTATAAATTGCGACTCTCAACACAGGAGTTCTTACTGAGACAGGCACAGCACATCACCAATTGTAATAGAAATAATGTAAAGATTAATAATATTCAAAATAAAAAAATCCATTTTTAATTCTTTTTTTATTGCATTGGCATATTTTGGCATGATCATTGGCAAATTAGTCCTGTAGTCTGGAAGATAAATCAGTCTGTGAATTCAGTGACAGAGATAACCATCGAAAACAGACATGAATGCCCTCCATGGAATGCACTCCAGGCATTACCAAATGGGAAAATGCTACCAGGAAAACAACGGAAATGATGGTAAGTAGGTAGGTACTATATATTTCGCAGAAGTATTGAATTTATATTTAATGTAAATATAATTTTTCTGATTTAAATTTGACCCAGAAAGGGTTAATTGACTCTACCTGTATCAGATTTAATGAGTGTAATTTAATTCACAATGACCAACACGAAGTGCGTCGTAGGGGAGAAGTGTACAAAACAGCGTTAACGGGTAAAATGAATATTTTTTTTATTACATCGACAATTTTATTACATCCAGAATTTCATTAAAAACCTGTATTGGTTCCAAACAGCAGAAATAAGACATGGGAATGAGAGATCTAATGCAATTGCCATTCAGCGTGGAGTACGACAAGGCTGTATCCTGTCGCCACTATTGTTTAATCTCTATTCCAACTCTGTCTTTAAAAGAGCCCTAAGTAATACTGATAAGGGTCTGAAGATCAACGGAGTTGTCATTAATAACATAAGATACGCAGATGATACTGTATTACTAGCTGACTGTATCGATGACCTCCAAGACCTATTAAATCTTGTTAATAATGCTGGTGAGCAACTGGGCCTAACAATCAACGTCAATAAAACTAAATGGATGACATTTGGACGACTAGATCACTCTGAATCAGTGATACTGTTAAATGGTTGCAATGTCGAAAAGGTGGAAAGATTTAGATACCTCGGCAGTATTCTCACGGAGACTCTTGACCCAGATGTGGAGGTTAGATGCAGAATTGAAGCAGCAAGAACTGCGTTCATTAAAATGAAATCCCTCTTCTGCAATGACAATATCAGCTTAAAACTAAGGCAGAGAATGCTAAAATGTTATGTGTGGTCGGTCTTGCTCTATGGATGTGAAACATGGACCTTGAAAGTAAATACCATGAACAGGTTAGAGGCTTTTGAAATGTGGCTTCACCGGAGAATGCTCAAGGTCCCATGGACCGACATGATCACCAACACAGAAATTCTCAGGCGGGCTAGAGCAGATAGAGAACTGCTTACATTAATAAAAATCAGGAAAATTTCATATCTGGGTCATATACTTCGAGGGGAGAAGTATCACTTGCTCCATTTGATATTGAAAGGCAAGATAGAGGGTCGCCGAGGGCCTGGTAGGAGACAAATGTCTTGGCTAGGTAACATACGAGAGTGGACCGGCATTAGAAGTGTGGAGGAGCTATTCCGGGCAGCGCAAGACAGAGAGACATTCTCAAGAGTGATCGCCAACGTCGGGGGACCTGATACGGCACGCAAAGAAGAAGAAGATTACATCGACAATAATTATTTGTGCGGGCAAACTCCTAGTGCAGAGGACATTATGCTGTTTGGCTAACGTAAAAGTATAGATTTAAAATATGACAACGATATCGAGGTCTTTAAAATATAATTAATGTACCTAGATAAACGTGCTCATTATTTACTCTATTTAATTAATATATTATTTTGACATTTAATGGCCATCCACAAGTATTTGTGGTCAAAATGATTGCAACGTTTTTATTTTAAACCGTAGTTTTTAAAAGATAATTGTTATTCATTGTTATTAAGTTTATTTTGTAGAACACCATTTTAATTTTTTTTTTATATTCAATAATATCTTTATCTTTATTAAGTACAAAATGAAGTCGCTCACGCTGTTACGTGCGCTCAGATCTTCTAAACTAAGCAACGGATTTTCATGCGGTTTTCACCAATAGATAGAGTGATTCACAAGGAAGGTTTTTAGGTATATAATTTGTCAAAGTTTTGTGTAAATTGGTTGAAATACATAATATATCTGGCCAAGCGGCAGCGGGCAGCGGGCAGCGGACAGCGTGGTGTGGATTTGATTTAACAGATGGCGTTGGTTATAAAGCTTTCGTTAGCCACAGCAGCGTATGGTCGGGTCTGCTAGTTATTACATAATTTATAAAAAATATTTCATTACAAACAGTATGTTATATGTAAAGTTCTGCTAAGTAATTATTATTACGCGTGACAGCTGTTTCGCTTTCTGAAGGATTAATCAAACTCTGGTTTAAACCACTTACAGACGATACATTTTTATCATTTCTGGATAGGTACTTTATCTTTAAAAACTTGTTGGTTTTATTTTATTATCTATATCCTTATTGATTTTTGAGTAAAATGGCGGATATTATTAATAACTATTACCCCTGTTAACGTTTCCCCAATTTCCGCATTGTTTAAATTTGATTGAAAGTCGTCAGTCTTTAAGTGAGTTATTTCTGAATTTTTTGAACACATGCTTTAGAATGTTAGGCGAAACAACAATCATTCATAGGCTTTTTTTAAGAGTCCCAACTGCGTCCGACAAGAGTCCCAAGAGTTTAAACTGCATCCGTCCCCCGGTGTCAGTGAGATAATGGCGTTTCCAATTGGGTATATTGTGACGCTAAAGGTAGTGGGGAGGGAAGCAGAAAAAAAAATCATCATAGACTTGTAGAAAAGTCAATAGATGTCGCATTTTAAAATAAAAACGGAAATATTATCCAAGACACTATCTAGATTGCATTTAGTTCGGGTAGAATCTTGCAATCATTCATAAAGGCAGCAGCCAATAAAAACGAATATAATTTTATACCAACAACAGATGGTTTCACCTCTTCCTCACCCTTGATAAATGTTGGCGTCCCACAGGGATCGGTTCTGTTTCCGACTTTGTTTTTGTTGCGCATCAACGACCTTTTGTCATGTGTACCAATTCACTGTTACGCGGATGACAGTAAAGTCCATGATAGCTTTTTGTTTGACAAGCCCCCAAAGGGCTCACAAACTATAACGGCTCAGAGGACTTTGAGGCAAAGAATGGACGGTTACCTCGAGAGTATTTTCTCTTGGGGTAAAAATAATTTCGTTGAATTTAATGTTTCAAAGACCCAATCTTGTCTGATTACGTCTAAAAGGGATCGTAATGAAAACCTAGTATCTTTGAACGGAAGCAATCTTCCGAACAGGCCCTCCATTGATATGCTTGGTGTAACCCTAAGTGACCAGCTCAGGTATGGGGGCTCCATCGAAGCCAGAGTAAAGTTAGCCTCCCAAAAACTGGGCGTACTGTACAGGGCCCGCAGATACTTTAATAGTACAACTGCTAACCCTGTACAAATCGCAAGTGGGCCCCACGGTTGAATTTGGCAGCCACCTCTGGTCTAAAGCTCCAAAATACCTGAAAAATACCCTCGACTCTGTGCAGAAATGGGCGGTCCGTTTAAGAGATTCTCCCATCTTAACAGACGGATTGCAATCTTTACAGCATAGGGTGGGAATGCTATCCTTGTTCTACCGGTATTACAATGGAAGATGCTCCGTGGAACTAGTATCATTGATCCCTTCGGCACCGGTCATAGTCGGGAAATATGCCAAACGCGTGCCCAACATTTGTCACATGAGAACGGGTCGTTTCTTCGACTCGTTCTTGTGTTCAACAGCTCGGCTGTGAAATGATTTGCCGGCTTCTGTGTTTCCTCCTTCCTACAACATGGGTCTCTTCAAGAACAATGTTCATTCCGTCCTCTCCTCAGAAAGACCCCCCACACAGCATCCCAGATGACATAGGCCCTGATGGAAATTATTTTCCTCAGGGCCTCCTGTGTGGAGTTAATGTAAAAAAAAAAGTTCCTAGTCGACATAGTTAAATACGACCAAGGGGGATATTGTCGAATTAGCTCAGTGGTTAAAGTGGAGCACCGGCAAGGCTAAGGTCCTGGGTTCAATTCCTAGATGTCACCGAAATTTTTGAATGATTTTTCTGTTGCAAATTTTCGTTTGAGCTAATGTTGTAATCAATGATTACATATAACAATTTGAGATATGCTCATTAAGTTAATAATAATAATAAATTATTTAATAATAATAATAAATATAACATTCCCACGAGAACCACTCGTTCTAAAATCCTTTTTAAATGTAACAATAATCGGACTGAGTATACGAAACACTCACTTTTACCTAGGTTGCATGAAGTTACTAATAGATATGCAGATGTGATAGATCTATTTAACTGCACGGAACAGAGGTACAAGACGGCTATGCTATCATATTTTTTAGTCACTATTAATTTTATTTCTATTATAGATTTTTGCATGTAAATGTATCTCTGGTGTCACTTCCCAATGTATCGTCACAATTAACTGTTATACATACACTGTTTTACCATTACTAATATTTTGAATATGAATTTGTGACATGTAATTAATGTTTATGGCATACTTATGCCGTTTGTATTAAATAAATAAATAAATAAATGGATAATTTTTAGAGCACAGTTTTTGTGAAAAATCACCTCAAGTGCGTTGATGTTATTTAAAAAAAAAATATAAAAAAAAAAACAGAGTGTGCAATTCACACGTGGTAGAAGTGAAACCTCCAGAAAACAAAAGTAGACAAGAGTGGGGCAACTACGAAGCACCTTTTTATCAATGTGAATTTTAAAATCTTTATTTATTCCATATTTTTGCGATGGCATTCCAGTGCACCTTTTGCAATACATTTGGTCATCTTTTTAGTATTTGGGTTTTCTTTTTCGGAGTCGCTAGATGTCGCTTTCTTTTGCCTGTTCATTTTGAAGTGGTTTGAAGATTGGATATTGATTTTCCAAAAAAAACAATATATATTATGGGTTTCGTAGGATTCGATGCTTAGTCCCCTAAATGTCGGGCCACTAATGTTCGTCAGGAGCTTTATATGTCTACACCACGGACATATGAATATATCTGGACCTGCCCTAAGTGATAAAAACGTAATATTTCCCCCTCCCCATGGAACCGGCTATAAGCTATTAATTCAAAGCAGATTTTGCTTTTAAGAACTAAATGGTGATATTGTAATGCGAGATGCCTATTTACTGTCAGATTGATTGTATAACGAATCACAGTCATCTTTCCCCTCTTCCCCCTTCATAGTTTGGTTTTACCCCCTCGTCTGTATCTTCTGGTCTATTGAATTCTGATGTCTATGGTCTACACCAAAGAAGACTCGCGAGAGACCCAGTACCTATAAATTAAATAAATATTTATTGCTCTATGTATGTGTTTGTCTCTTTTTAGTGTCGCTCTTTTCCGTTTCTTCGAATTTCAAATCACAACGGTGCTAAAAAAAATTTCACTTCAATAAATAATACAGCAATGGGGGTTCCGTTTTGTACATCTTTCCCCCAAACGTGGAAACTGAGACTGTTTTTGCTTCGTAGTTTGCAGGTAGCTATCAGTTGCGACAAACTAACTGGAAATAATAGTTTTAACTCCAACTGTAGTGCGTATATTGTCATAACAAAAGGTCTGATTGATTTGCAGACTGTGAAGTTAACTCTAGAAATATTTCTGTAACACAACAGAAAAAACTGAAAGGTAAATATTTTCGGCTACCATTTAATTTTAAATGGTTACCACTAATCAGGACAATATTTATTTATTTATTTATAACTTCTCACCTTACATATATTATGTTCTTATTTTTTTTATTTTTTTATGTACAAAATAATTAACCTCACTAGGACTAACAGCCTGTATTGAGGTTAATATTTATAAATTTGAGTGATTTTACACATACAAAATGCTAAAATACATAACATTACATTTAAAACACTAAAATATTATAATAAAGTAAGAAATAAAAATATCATGTTAGTGACCAGATGGGTAATTTAAGTATGATTTTTAACAATATAGACCATAAATAAATCTTTAATGACTATACCCACCAAGAAACAAAGCTAGTTCAAAACATATAGGGTGACACTCGAATTTTGGCAAATGGAACTCAAATAAAATCTATTTATTTAAAAAAAAGCTTATTATTAAAAAAAAAACAAATATTATTTAAAAACAAATCTTATTATTTAAAAATTGAAATCTTATTTTTTAAAAAAGAATAAGGATGAAAAAATAGAATGCCAATCCTCTGTCAACACAAATATCTTTACATTCTTTTTAAATTTAGCTAATGATTTGGAAGATTTAATGTAATCTGGCAGAATATTAAACATAAGTGGGGCTTGGTATAAATAATTTCTTTGGCCAAAAGATGTTTTAGTATGTATTGCCATAAAGTTCATTGTTGACCCAATTCTAGTGGTATGGATTTGTTGGGTTCTTTCTGCAGATTTAGTATTGATAAAAAATCTACAAATTATTTTAGTGATGTACAGCTGTTTTATACACATAACATTAGATTCCTTGTAGAGTAGTTTAGATGGATAACGAAATTTTTTTTTGTACATGACTTTAAGAATAAATTTGTGAGCAATATTTAGTGGTTTTACATTGGACTTTAGACAGGATCCCCAGCATTCTATATTGTAAGAAAGTCGAGATTGGACTAAGGCATAATAGACAGATTTTAATTTCTCTTTATCCAATATATGACGAAGTTCTTTAAAAATATAGGTTAGTCTCCTGATATTTTTGTTAACATATCAATATGGTCATTCCATCTCAAATATGTATCAATTTTTACACCTTGGTACCTTATACAGTCTACTCTTTCTAAAGGGTGGCAATTACAATTACAATTTTGCAGACAATTGTGTATAATTAGATTATGAGTGTTGGAAGGCTGACTTTTTGACGATATGCTAAAAGTTACATATATTTTTTTAATGTATTCAAAGTTAAGATGTTATTATTTAGCCAACTCTTTACTATTCTTAATCCTGAATCACATTTGTTAAATGCATCTTTCCAGGTTTTACCTTCAAGTATTAAAGCAGTGTCGTCTGCGAAACTAACAATATTACCTTGAATATATTAATTACACAAATCATTAATGTAGAATACGAACAATATTGGTCCAAGTACACTACCTTGTGGAACCCCAAAAAAGATTTGTTTGCTTGTGCTTAAATTATCATTTATCTCTACTTGTTGTGTTCTATTGCTAAGATAGGATTTGAACCAACTTAATGCTGTACATTGAATGCCAAGAGAAGATAATTTTTTGAGGAGTAATCCATGGGAAACCGTGTCAAATGCCTTTGATAGATCTAAGCACAGAGCTAAGGCTTTGTTTCCATAATCTAGGGCACTAGTGACTTTCGACAATACCATCAACACTGCATCACTCGTTCCTTTATTTTCTCTGAAACCAAACTGATTGCTAGAGAGTAATTTATTTGTTTCTAAGAAGATACCAATCTCGACCTAGCCAATCTCTCTATTACTTTTGAAAGCGTGTTGAGTAAGGATATAGGTCTATAATTATTGACATCTAGTTGATCTCCACCTGTAATAAGAGGAATCACTTTAGCTTTCTTACAGTGAGAAGGGAACATCCCACTCTTGAAGCTAATATTAATAATATGAGATATAGGACCAGCTAATTCGGATACATGGAGTTTATATATCATAACACTTATAGAATCAATACCGCATGAGAAAGACATTTTTAAATCATTTATCACTTTTGTCACTTCAGAAATGTTGGTTGGCTTAAAATCAAAATTATCAACCAATTGTTAATTTGGTGCAATCAAAATAGACTTTACATATCTCAAAATGTCAAATAGTCAGATTTTCTCGAATAAAAAATCCAGTGATCTATAATTACAACATTAATAACAGAAATTAAACAAGTTAAAAACTTAGGTGTTTTCAATAAAATCTTTCATTTGTTAACCACATAATCGAAATCTCTAATAAGCGCTTAAAAATGTTGGGATTTATAACTAGGCTATCGAGAAATTTTAAAAATATAAAGTGTATTAAACGGTTATATTTTGCCTTTGTTAGAAGTCAGCTTGTGTACAATTTTCCCGTCTGGAACCCACATCATAATATATACGTGTACAAGTTGTTGAAAGAATACAAAACAAATTCTTACGTTTTCTAAACTTTAAGGCTCCACAATCGGGCTCGAGATGAAGAAGATGGAGAGATACGAAATTACGAATGTTAGAGGAGAGCGCTAACATTTACAGCGACAAAATCGATGAGAAAATTGCGAAAATGTTTAATAAAACACGACTCGTTTAAAATAGAGCAAAAATCTCGCGGGAATTGTCTTAAACAGCATTTAAAGAAACACTGTGAATTTTTTCATACATATAACTTGTAAAATAACTGAAACAAATGTGTTTATAATAATTTTTGGAGCATACTTTGCGATTTTTTTCTATCGAGGGAATTTTATATAATTTGCGTTTCGGCGCGGGCAATGTCTAGATATTATCTTCAAGAATAACATATATATTTTTTTATGAGCTTTAAAACTTAACGTGTAAGGGAGATATGTACGAAATCGATAGAAATTCGGGTTGCGGGCCCTTAAAGTGGGGTATTCCAGCAATTGTGTTGAACTACAACACTTTTAAATGAAATGAATATGATTAGATTTTCACTGACTTAAATATTTTATATGATGTAGTTGATAGTCGTGTAATGCTTGCATTGATAAGCATCCGGATTCTACTACATAATACTAGAAGTCGGGATTTATTTCAGTTCATAAATTCTGGGACCAACTACCATATGTATTTCTCTTTGCTCAGCATGCTAATGGAGGGAAATAATTATACCAAGTCAGTAGACATCTCCAATTTATCTTTAAACAAAAACATAGAACATTGTTACTGAGGCAGTTCAGTTATGTACAATAAATCTTGCATATTTTTTGACTATTTATATGTTAAAGCCCCTAAAAAGGGCGTAAATAAATAAATAATTTGGTGTTAACTCTTAAATGTTTGTTGCCGCGAAATTAGTCAGTTGAAATCAGCAAGTGGAAATATCAAGTACCTCTTGTTTGCTAACTAATTCAAGGATATTTTATTTATTTATTTGTTTAATACATGAATTATCGAAAGTACATATAGTTTTTTTTAATGATATTTCACCCTCCATGTCCTGTGTTATGGCGGGTGAAGTTTACAGTTTGCGGATATAGATTCATTTGTATAGGTTGAAAATTTTCACTAATTAATAGATACCATGCACACAAATTCTTCTACAATAAGAGAGTTTATGTAGTTATATTGGATTACAAGGACAAGGTGAAGAAGTAAAAGAAATATTGGAAAAGAGAAGTTATTATTAACATATTTTCAAAAAATCATTTTTCTGAATAACCTAATTTCTTTTCTTAACCTAAATAAAGCTAACCTGTAGAATGGAATAGACTAGAATTTGCTATCTCAATGTATCTTCCAATCTCAATAATAAAATAAAGTGTATGAACTGTATAACGGATTCAAAAAAAATGTTCTGCTATTGCAAAAAAAATATGTTTAGCTAATCATATTATGTACTCGTACCACTTGTGTCTCTATTTATGTTTTTTGTGTCTTTTGCCTCTTTTTGTATTATTTGTCATTTGAGTGAGTTAAATAAGTACGAGTATAATATGTATTTTTTCATCCTTGTTCTTATTAAATTAATACTAAAATATATTATTAATATTTTTTTTCTCTTCACATCTTTGTTCTTAAAATTAATAGAATAACACAAATTGTTTGTTAAATTATTTGTGTTGGCCGAGGATTGTTTTTTTCATCTTTGCCATTTCTAAATTAATAGCATAATATATATTCGTTATTTATTTTTGGGGTTATATTCCGTGTTGCATTACCTCCTTCTTTAGCCAACGATTCGGACGGCCTTACAGTATCCATCATCAGAGGGCAGATGTGTGATGGACACAGTAACGCTGTCCCAAACGTTGGCAAAATAAGGAGGTAGCGCAACACAGCATAACACCCCAAAAATAAATAACGAAAATTTGGTCGTAAAAATTTAAAATCACATACGTGTAACATCTTAACATTGTATAAAATGAAGTCGCTCCCGCTGTATGTGCCTGTCCCTTTTAAACTACGCAACGGATTTTCATGCGGTTTTCACCAATAGATAGAGTGATTCATGAGGAAGGTTTTTCGGTAAATAATTTGTCAAGGTTTTGTGTAAATTGGTTGAAATACATAATATATCTGGCCAAGCGGCAGCGGGCAGCGGGCTGCCAAACGGGCCGTGTGAATTTGATTTAACAGATGGCGTTGGTTATAAAGGTTGGGTAATGGCGTGGTGTTGTGTTTTGTTAAACACAGCAACATGTGGCCGGGTCTGCTAGTATTGTACAAATGTTTTTCTTCTTTGTCCTGCTAAATTAATAGCATATTTTATTTCAAATAAAATTTCAACACATGGTCACCCTACATGTTTACATTATAATGTATAGCTGACCCGGCCACGCGTTGCTGTGGCTAACGAAACACAATGCCATCTACTGGATGGTTACCCAACCGTTATAACAACGATAAATTAACTCAATAAGTTAATTAATTAAGTCATTCACGATAAGCGTTCCGTCATTTTGACATTTCATTCGGCATTTGTTATGTATCACAACGCAGTGCGTGCAAAATTTTAAGAGATCAAACAATGAATAATATGTCCGTTGCTTTAATGAAATACATTGAATTTTTTGTTTTTATCGGCGGAAATAGTATACAGCGCTCCATTCTTTTTTGTCATCGATCCCATCCCTACACACTTACAATAAATAAATTCGTTATTTTTATAACCAAAATATTCACTAGATATAATTTTTATGGCAGAACAACGTTTGCCGGGTGAGCTAGTTACTTTATAAAATTATTAACTTCAACACAAGCTTGTCCCAGAAAGGTTAAAAATTGAATTGTAAGCAATAATACCATCCATTTAAAGAAATAATAAATAAAAAATAAAAAAACACATTATGTAAAATCAAATTTCAACACATGTAGTTGTTGGATGTTGTGTGTTGTTATTGTCTTATTTCATATTTAACTTCATTTAAGCAACACTGAGCACTTTTAATTTATCGTTTACTACATCTCGATGTATAGAGCTTCTTATGTTAAATCAAAAGTGCTCAGTGCTAAAATGAAGATATGAAATTAGACAATCACAACACATTTAGCAAAGTAGTTACCCTTTATTTGTAAGAAACATTTAAGGTAACAATATTGTTATGTTTATTATGTTATAAAATTGACTTTAAAAACAATATTACCATGATATTACATTGTAAAGAAACAATAAACAATGCATATTGATAATTTTATGTATCCTATACCAGTAGCGTAGTGGGACGGCAAAAGGGGCGGCAAAATTTCACAATAAATATTAACAATATCTTTGAACCATCTCATTTCATCTTTTTGCCACACCTACGATTCGGACCGATTGAAATGAGCACGGAATTTTCGATTACTACTAATTCTGTTACGAAACCGGGGAATCCCCCTTCTTTAAGCGAATGTGTAATAATGATACCTTGCTCATTGAAGCGACTGGCA
The DNA here is from genome assembly GCA_929108145.2 of Limnephilus rhombicus. NCBI lineage: Eukaryota > Metazoa > Arthropoda > Insecta > Trichoptera > Limnephilidae > Limnephilus > Limnephilus rhombicus. The sequence continues at coordinate 12,836,745 of OV815291.1, forward strand.
ACACCGTCTGTACTGAATTGCAGGAATTTTATTTTGTGCTTGGATTGTTTACGACCAATATTCAGCGAGAATGACTTCAGGGAAGTCCGTGAGTGATTCTTTGATAATTCTAAGAAAGTTTAATTTCGTCGTCGTCGTCGTCGTCGTCAATCGTCTGTCAGTGTTCCAATTCACATTAACTTAATCGTGTATAAGTATACGCTTTTGAACTGTGATTTTAGTATATGTCGTGATTGTTAAATTAGTCAACTTTGTTGGATAATTGTTTGATAACGCATACATTCCACTATTATATTCAATTCGCTAATAAATTAATCTTATCGGTCTTCAAGGTATAATCAAAAATTTTCTATTCCTGTTATATCAATGTAAGCCGTATACGTTTAAGAATTTTTGTAATAAATGTGATTATTATATTACGAAACATATATTTACATTACTTTTTTAAAATTATTTTGTAATCTCTTCCATAAACAATAATCATGATTGTTATTGTCGAAAAGTTCTTTAGAATTACTATATATTTTATACTTTTAAACTGAAGTACCTAAAAAGGGGTGGCGAATTTTCCTCCGCCTCGAGTAGATTTTTGTAATTTTATTAAACTGGATTGTTCTCATTAATCTTCTGTAAAACCCAGTATAAATAAATAAATAAGTTTATTTACAAACAAAAGTCTCTCCATTAGTAGGTACAACAGTTGTCAAAGTTCATGAAATTGGTTTAGACATTGAACATAAAACCTCTATCCAGGAATTTTTGTCTTCTTTAAAAAAAGTGTAAATTGATAATGTTTTGGTTTTTAGCAATGGCGGCGACGCAGATATCGGTGGAAAAAGAATTCGAGAAGAATCCAGATTTAAAGAAAGAAGATCTTGACAATATTAGAGACTGGGTGGAAAAACAGCCACATCTACCAAGTGTATCAGGTAAATTGACTATCGTATTATTTTTGATTTAGCCATTTATTGGACAACCAACACCCCAAAAGTTTATTGGATAGGTCACTACGTTTGGTGCCTTAGCAGGAGTGCCCGGGTTCATGGAATGAGGTTTGTCTAGGTCTTGGCGGCGAAGCGTTTTCTTACGTAGTGCGTGGCAGACCGGATCGGGAGAGACCGGCTGAGGGGGACCTAATCTAGACCTCTCCAACCGGACTCTGACCAGACTCTGTTGACCCGTCGCCTTGCAACGCAGTGGGAGGGATGGATTCATGCGTCCGTCACTCCCGGACGCATCACTTCCCAGATTCCTAGCCACTTTCATACCTTTTTCAATCCCAGAACATCTTATCATTTTTTCTTTAAACATGCCCTCCGCACAGCATCCCTAAAGATGACATTGGCACTGAGTAATTCTTTCCAGGTAAAGCTAGAAGCTAAAAATTCAAGGTTTTAACTTTTGCATTCCCAGTACTTCCTCTCCTTCCTTTCCCTAAAACGACCTTTCACATAGCATCCCCAAAGGTGCCATAGGATCTGAGGGTTGTTTTCCCTGTGAGGCCTCTCAACAAAAATATATGGGTAATTTGCAAAAATGTATTTTAAATTTAATTTCTATAGATTCCGAAAACTGCAATTTCGTACGGATCAAACATGAAAGATTTTAGATTAATATTAGTAAAACAAAGTTTGAACCCACCATAAATTCTTCCTGAACCAGTTTTTTAATCGGGTGGCCTATTGAAAATAAATAAACAAACCAACCGCCCCCGTCCCTAGGTTTAAATTTTTTTAATTTTTTTTTATTGAAAATTTTTGATACAATACATATAATGCATACAATACAATATACATATAACGCAATACATATAATGCATACGATACATACAATACATGAAATAATGATAAGTAGGTATATAAAAAAGCTTAATATAATAAATGTACGAACAAAAAAATCCCACAAAGGCAATGCCTGTGCGTGGGTATAATATTGATTTTTTACTTTTATTTTTATATCTATGGTTATAGTGAATATTTTAAGTATACATAAATTAGGGATTTAAAAAAAGGTAACTGAATAAATGCATTTAAAAACTACAGCATAATAACAGTCTGCACTGTTATTATTGTATTTGTAAGTTTTGTAAGAATAGATCTTACAAGTGCAATTTAAAAACATAAAAAAAAAACAAACAAAAAAAATAGCAAACCATATAATAAATCTTCTCTAAAAGCTGTCCAATGATAGAAATACTTAACGGCTTTATTTAAACTTATAAGAAAAAAATATCTGTTTCAGTGTTTTTTAGCCAAATTTTGGTATACTTTTTTATAAGATTGAAGATTTTGACATATGTTCTCTTTAAAGGTTGTACATAGTAAATTATACATTTTTGGAGCTATAAAACTAATATGCCTTTGGGACAACCTAGATTTGCAGTGGGGTACTGCATACTCACATGTGCCACGTCTTTGGCTGGTACGATTTGAAATTTTTAAAAAGTTATTTGGACGCATGTAAATAAATTTAAGACATTGAAGTCCATAGGTCTGTCTAAGGTTCAAAATATCAGTTTCCTTAAACAATTGTTTGGAGGGATACGATTTATTTTTTTTGTACATAATCTTAATAATTGATTTTGGGCAATTTCTGAAGGTTTTACATGATTATTGTAAGCTCCACCCCAGCCAATTATTCCGTAGGAAAGTGATGAATGGACTAGTGCATCATAAAATAGTTTTATGGTTTTTATATTTACTATGTTACACATTCTTTTAAAAATATAATTTAAGTATCTGAGTTTGTTAACAGTATTTTCTATATGGTTGGTCCATTTAAGTTGACAATCTATGGTTACACCTAAGGACTTAATCATTTTTCCTGATTTCATCTCTTCACAGTTAGAGCATGTGGTTGGGTTACAATTTATATTATGAAACTTTAAATTGAGGTTATTTTTGGGAGCTGATTTCTGTGTGATATAGAAAGGAATACAAAGAGTTTTTTTGTAATTTAAGGTAAGAAGGTTTCTATCTAGCCACTCTTTGACAATAGAAATACATTTGTTAGCTTTATTAGTTGTATCTTCCCATGTCTTTCCTTGGTCTGTTATTGCAGTATCGTCAGCAAATGAGAAAATTTTACCAGGTATAACAATATTACACAAGTCATTTATATAGATTAAAAAGAGTAGCGGCCCTAATACATTCTATCCAAATAAATTTGTATGTACGAACAATTGTAATTCTGATACCTTTTAAGATTTTCATGGCCAAAAGCATTTTCGTTATTTGTTTTTGGGGTGTTATGGCGTGTTGCGCTACCTCCTTCTTTAGCCAACGTTTCGGACATCGTTGCAGTGTCCATCATCATTGCAGATCCGGCAGATCTACCGGATCTGCCGGATCTAATTAGTGACAACCACGCTACGTACAAAGTTCTATTCTAGATATAAGTAATTATTAGGTACCTACATATTACCATTACAATGTAATTTAATAGATAGTTCGTACAATAATTCAAACCAGTAGTTACAAGTTAGGTCATCTTGTATCAGCTTATTATGAATGTAGTTAAGTATCTAATTACAAGAATATTAAATCATTTACAATTAAGTATCTATGTCCTTTGCTCGATTTCCAGTAAGATAGAAAATTAATTACCGACCACACGCTATTTTAATTGTACCTATACAGAAACTGTTAAAAATTTTACATTATTGCAAAGTTTTTCTAATTTATCAACTTGAATCAAAATTTATTATGTATCATGTCAATCTTTAATCGAGTACGGCATTATAGCCTGGGGAGGAGCTAACGCTGCCGCCTTTGATCGGACGTTTAAAGTTCAGAAACTAATTATAAAGATTATATTAAAACTATCGATCAGAAGCAGTTCGGATGAAATCTTCAGGAGAATCTGTCTTGGACATTAGGCAATTTTATGCCAAAACATACTAACATATCTACCTCTTCAAACACAGAAATACCTTTGAAAATTTCATAATCTCTTTTGCTAAAACAACTTTTGTCCAAAGAAATTTTAGATGTTTTATTTTTATTTTAACTTTATGAGTAAACACCTCAAATTGTAATAGTATTTAATTAGATGAAGCCAATATAAGCGAAACTCAATCGAAAATCTAGGAATAGAAAAACCAGAAAAAGATATTGGCTCCTCTGGGACTCGAACCCAGGACCTCTCACTCTCGCTGTCCGGAAAGCCAGAGGTCCTGGGTTCGAGTCCCAGAGGAGCCAATATCTTTTTCTGATTTTTCTTTTTCCAGATTTTCGATTAGTTTCGCTTATATTGTCTTCATTTAATTAAATTTTAGATGCAATTTCACTGGCCATTAAACAAAACACAATGTATCTTAAATATAAATCCGACAACACGCCCTGGATTTCCAGTCAAAACAGATCCAACTTTAAAGATGTTATTAAAACGAACTTATAAGTATTTATGTTTTCAATGGTACGATGATGTTTGTCTGTTACTTTATTGTTATTACTACTTATATGTGTATTGTTACTACTTATATGTGTTATTATTTTTATTATAAACTGTTGACGTTTTAAAACACCTACTCTCAACACAGGTTTCCTAGTGAGACAGGCATAAGTCATGTATGTAACTTTATTATATGTACCTACTCTGACAATACTGTCAGTTATTATGTCCACTTGTCTTCATGAATATATATTTTATTAATATAAGTACTTGTAACAACATACTCTGTGTAACTATGCATTTTACAATGGCACTCCAAAATTCAAGCACGAGAAATGTTTTCTCTTTTGAATTGGGAAGTTTCATTAAAAAGAAATTTACATATTGTTATTAGCCTTAAGAACCAAATATTTTACTATGAATCTGTATACGTATGTATTTTTTTTAAATAAAAAAAAAAAGTCTAGAATTAATAAAAAAAGAAAATTTATACAGCAAAAGACGGCATGTACCTAACTGATGTTTAACAAATCCGTACAGATTTACAGATCGACATTTTTAAATTTGCAGATGGTGGCGTCAGTAGTGCAGATGTTGATATAAAACATATTAGTATTGTATGGGTACAAAACTATGTATATAGATGTGAAATATAATTCGTTTAGTAGTTCCTCCTTTTGCCGCTTTCAAGTTAAGAGGAAACCGGGCAGCGTTTTGTTCATATAAACGTGTTTCCTAATTCCTCTCTGGATTTTGACAGTAGTGAAATTTTTTTTTGTATATTAGGCATGTTCAGAAAGTAAGTCATTACTGTGGCCATGACGGGCTATGCTTTTATTTGTTTTTCGAGGTTTGGCAAAATTGAGTGGAAGAGGAAGATCTACACAATAGTACGTAAACTCACGTTGTAGTGTCCAGTTGCGTGAAAGATGTCAGTAAGAAATCCCGCTAAGTGCGAGTCGCGTGCTGTGATCCGATTCTTACTCGCGGAAGGAATAACACCTATTAGAATCGGAAGATTAGAATTTTCTAAGTTCTATTGTGACTGGAAATGAAACGGGGGTGGCTCATGACATGCCTGACCCAAAAAGACAGTCGTCACAGTGGCATCACACCGATTGTCCATCCGCCAAAAAATTAAAAACCACAATTTCTGGCAAAAATCATAGCCTTAGGGTTTTGGGACCGAAGAGGCATTATTTTGGTCGAATTTCTGCCTCAGGGGGAGACCATCAATGCACAATGATATTGTGAGACCCTAAAAAATCTGAAAAGAAGCGTTCAAAACAAAACGAGAGAAATGCTGACGAGAGGAGTGTGCTTGTTGCACGACACACTGCCTTAGCCACCAAGGCGCTCTTGAACTAATTTGGTTGGGATGTTTTGAACCACCCACCGTATTCCCCTGACTTGGTGCCTTAAGATTATCATATTTTCACCTCCCTGAAGGCACACATGGGTCGAATTAAATTTTCAACCGCTGAGCAGAAGGTGCAGAAAGAGGTTCTAAAGTGGGGGAAGTAGCTGGCGGGAGAATTCTTCGAGGAAAGCATAAAGATGCTTGCACCTTGGCTCACCACATGCATCGAACGGGTTGGTGATTATGTGGAAAAACAGCAACAAGTGTATCAACAATATCGTGTAATTTTTTTTCAAATACACCTGTTCAAAATAAATATAAAAATCCAGTACAGTTAATACTTTCTGAACACGCCTCGTAATATAGATATCCACCACTATTTCGGTATGTTTCAATTTTTTGATAAGTTACATACTTCTTGTGTTAGGACCCTCCAAAAATCGTTAAAATTGCCTGGTTTGAATGCCGTCAGAAGACGTTCAGTATACAAACTAAACAATATATTAAAAAAAGCAAAATATGCAGTCATGGAATATTTTCTTTTAATACAACTCGTAAAGAAAATTTAAAAAATCGGTTCAGTATTAGAGGAGAAAAATGGGGAATACCTCAATTTTGACGATTTTATAGGTCAGCCTGAGGTGCAGTTGTCCCTCTCGTACGAGATTAGTAGCTGTTCACTTTTGAAGAATCCGCTAGCCTTATACAAGACCCTTTACAGTTTCTTGGAGGCAAGATTTACTCGGGTTTCTATGGAGCCCCAATTCTTGAGCTGGTCTGATATCCCGGACTTTCAAATTTTAATTCTTATCATAATTATATTTTCAGATCAAACCCTGATCCTCTTCCTCCACAGTTGCTTCTACAGGGTGGAGTTTGCTAAACAGACGCTGGATATCTACTACACTATCAGGACCCACGTACCCGAGTTCTTTGCCGATAGACATCCATCTAAACCTGCCTTGATCAATGCATTTGAGATCATGTAATTTACCTATTATTATTTGCTTTAACTTTTTTTTTAATAATAAAAAATGCCCACTCGGCTCTTCACAGTATCAAAAACGAAAGTAAAACATAAATTGTTAAAGGTAATTTTTTTGTATAATACAAATAAAACAGGACCGGCACAGACCCCTGCGGTACGCCACAACTGAATTGTAAAAAGCCATTTCAAATTTCGAGCATAAATTGAAAGTTCTTCTTCTCTTTTCCGCATTTCTTCGTCCTTTAGTAATAAGGGCTGCTATTGATTAGATGTTGCACCCCGCCGCTCAGCCATACAAATGAATATAATATCATGTGGTAGGTAACTCAAGAAAGTTGAGTTGCCTCCCGGTTCTACCCGCGCATTTTCAAAGAAAAATCTCTGATAGGTCTGAATACGTTGAGCTAACCCAGAGTGAATACTCGTAACCCTTTTGTTAAAAGGTTTAACAATTAAATTTCCTGTGTTATTGTTATAGTTTTGTACTGTTTTACTATTATTGAACTGTGTCATACTTCTAACATGATTGTACCTACTCCAAATAAGGACTAACAGCCAATTGATAAATGGCCGCGGGTGTGAAAACATTACTAATTAAAAAATTGTTCATGGAAAGAAATATACATTGTTTACACAGCCTGAGAGGGTAGTTTATCTCATGTGTACGACTGTTTTGTTAATGATATCTGAACGTAATTTGAAATTTTTCCAAAGTATTCTGAATGTTCTATATATTTATTATTTTTGAAGGTGTCATAAAAACAAATACCAAATATAAAAACTAGGTAAAATTACCTTTTAGATTTGTGTATTTGAAATACACTTTAGTTTAAAAAAAATGGAATGTGTTAAGATTCAAATGCGGAAAAAAATGGAAAAAAAATTCTTACCAAAACATTTTTGATCGAAATGTAGAGAAATTTATTAAAATTAAAAATTAAAAAAACACAGTCCTTTTATACATGTATAATGAATTTGGAAGGAAACTTTACTGTCACCTCACTTTTTCCTTGTGCATACAATAATAAGAAATTAATAAAAAAATTCAAAGTTTTCTTTAATGCCAAAAAAATAACCTAAAAATAAACCGACATTTAAAACGGATGACTCTAAAGACACATCTACCGGATCTGCCGGATCTGCCCTGATGATGGACACTGCAACGATGTCCGAAACGTTGGCTAAAGAAGGAGGTAGCGCAACACGGCATAACACCCTAAAACTTATCTGACTCTAAAGACGTTAATTTCTTTGATACGTTTACGAACACACGTATTAGACATTAATATTTTTAAAAAATCACAACTTTCATGAAATTCTCATAAAATAAAGATCCTTAAATGTAAATTTGAATTTTCATGCATCAAAACAAAATAAAAAGTTAAATAATTTTCTGACAATTCAACTTTCAAAGTACGATTATTGTGCTTATAACTTGATTTATGAAAAACCACAAAAAACACGTTAAATGTATGAATGAGTGAATTGGGCACCATAATAGGAATAATTCAGTAAAATCGCAATATTTACGAACAAAATTCCCGCCATAAGTAAACCAAACTGTTTTTTTTCTGCGTGGGCCACAGAGTACAAATGCGCAGGCGCGCCAATAACGCCCCTGGCGGAAAAGAATTAAAACAACAATTTTTACGAAGAAATTATGGCCATTTACACTGTTACGAGATGTAAAATGCATTTTAAAGCGTAACCGCGGAAGAAAGATTATTAGTAATAGTTCGTGTTTTAGTGTATACGGGGTTTATTCACGTCGCTGCAGCAACTCAGGTTATCGGCCGTGAATGTTTTTTTTTAGTAAGGCTGTATTGTATTACAGATGTGTAAAATAATTCTGCATTTTCTTTAATTACCGCCGTTACAGAATCATGTTTTTATATTTCAGTTTATTGAGTGAATTTTTAATATCGTTAATAATTATTGAGGAACTAGCAGACCCGGACACACTTTGCTGTGGCTAACGAAACACAACGCTATCTAATGATAACGTCATTACCCAAACTTTATAACCGACGCCGTCTGTTAATTTTAATACATATAGAATCCACACCGCCCACTTGCCAAACCGCTGCGCACTTGCCAGCCCGCTCCCTAATTAAATATAATTAAACCTTCCTCATACAGCACTCTATCTATTGGTGAAAATCGCATGAAAATCCTTTGCGTAGTTTAAAAGATCTAAGATTATCGATGGTCTAATTTTGTTTTCAGTTCTTACGCCGTCATGCCGGAACTGGGAAAGAATGGCGAACGCGTTTTGTATGTCAAAGTGAAGGATTCGGACCCTGCCAGATTAACTTTTACTGAAGCTCTGAAAGCCTTTCTAAACGTAGAAGAGATATTTGCATACGAACAGGTAAGTCTGTCATTGTTTATATCTTTCCAGGTCTTTCCTATTTGCACAATTCCACTTTCTCTGCATGCCTTATGCACAAAAATATAAGGTATAACTTGATTTTTGTTATTTATGATGATTCGTAGATTTTCTGCATACATTTACTACTAAGTAGTAGCTCTTTCCCTTCAATTTTCACTAGAGCTGTCATTTGGTGTGTGTCGATTGGCGATGTCTCCACTCCATAATGTGGGTTCATTAGGTATTTGGGTCTGCTTTTTTGGGACCTTTCTGCAACTATTTGGATCCGATATATTTTTTGATACTTATAGCACTTTTGGTAGAAAATTGAAGGCTGTTTTCCTATAAAAAAAGAAAACTCATATATCATTCACTATAATTTTTGTGTGCTTCTTTTTAAACAATTTTCGATTCATTATTAATTATGACTTTTTTTTAAACATGTATAAAAAATGTATTTGAAAATCTTTATTTATCAAGTCAATCAGTGAGAAGTAGTTGGGGTGCAGGCGAATTCTCAAGTTATTGTTCATAAATATTGTTTTGTTAATTATTGTCTGTATCTGTGTTTTCACCTTAAATAAAATTTGACTGTCCTGAAACGGGTATCCTTCCCAGTTGGACAGACAAAGTATCATTTTGTAATGTATTGTAATATATATGCATAATATATAAATAAAAATAAAGTGTTTTTACGGTTCTAGGGAACAGCAGAAGGATTCGTAATCATCTTTGACATGGAGGGAGTTATGTTTGGTCACGTGGCTAGACTCGGACTTTTGACCATGAAGAAATTCCTTACATATTTACAGGTATATTTTCATTATGACTTTAATTTTTTCAAAAATTAAACACCAATTGATTGAATTAATTTGTTTTTCTATAATTCAATACCTTACCAGAAGAACTAAAGTCCTGCTTTACAAGACCCTTATACGACCTGTTCTTATGTATGGTTCGGAATGCTGGACAATCAGTAAGGGTGATGAAGGAGCCCTAGAAAGTTTTGAAAGGAAGGTGCTGCGAAGGATTTACGGCCCAGTCTGTGATAATGGAGAATGGCGTATCAGATACAACCAGAAGCTATACGATCTTTACGAGGACCCTAATATCTCCAAGGAAATCAAAACTGGAAGACTCAGGTGGGCTGGACATATCCAGAGAATGAGCGAAGGAGATATTCCAAAGCGAATTATGGATGGTGCACCTGGGGGTCGGAGAAGAGTTGGAAGACCAAAGCTTCGATGGCTGGATGGAGTGGTGAAGGATGCAAGCACCATCGGCATCCGAAACTGGCGCAACGCAGCACAACACCGACAGTCATGGAGGCAGGCTCTGCTGGAGGCCAAGACCCGACCTGGGTTGTAGAGCCACAGATGATGATGATGATGATAATTCAATACGGAAACAAGTATTCGTATTCCGGCCTTCACCTCTTTAAGATTTATTGGGTACACCTATTTAAAGAGTTTATCGATATCTCAAAGAATGACTATGTTATGAGCTTTCAAAGTGAACGTTGGTAAAATGTATTCAATTTTGTCTCGTGTCGCCCCACGCAATACATTTCATAATTCAAATGGCAGTGCTGGAGTCTAATTACATATATGCTCTAATTCATATAACACGTAAATAAAATGAAATTTTGTCGTAAGAGACACCTCTCGTCGTAAGAGACAAGCTAAAACATCCAAAGTTAAACCAATACGTACAGAGCCCCGCACGAACAATCTCTTTATCTTCAATTTCATATCTTCAACATCACTTTTAATTTCCACTTATTCTTTTTAACTTCAACTTCATCTCATCAACTGCAACTTTACTTCACCAACTTCTACGACATCTTATGGACTTCAACTTCATCTCATCGATTCCACCTTCATCTCATCGACTTCAAGTTCATCTAATCGATTCCAACTTTATCTCATCGACTTCAAACCCTTCTCAACAACTTCTACTTCATTTCATCAATTTAAACTTCATTTCATCAACTTCAACTTCATCTCATCGACTTCATCTATATCTCACCTACTTGAACATTCAGGACGCCATGCCAGTACGTCTCAAGGGTCTACACTTCGTGCGGCCTGTGCCGTTCGTGGACGCTATCCTGGCGCTTATGAGACCTTTCATGAAGCCGGAGCTGAACGCGATGTTCATGGTGCACAGCCAGGGGACTGACGCGCTCTTTGAGAAGCTGGGAAAAGCTTGCTTGCCCAAGGACATTAAAGGTGATGGACCGATCTTAAAGGACATTGCAGGTGAGTTAATAATATTGCAACATTATTTTAATAATTTACACTTTATTTTTTTACACTAACTCCACACAGGAGGCACGGATGAAAATAATTATCCTCCATGTCATATTGGATGATTCTGTGTGGAGGATCTTTCAAGGAAATTAGGAGGTTTGAAAAGGTTCGAAGAAGGAAGCATGTATGAGGGATAGGTCGGAATCTGGGGGTCAGTGTATCCAGGAGTGCCGGCCGTGTGAATCCATCCCTCCCACTACGGTGCAAGGTCGAGATAGTCCGACTAGAGAGAACCGACTTCTCCCAATCCGGCACGAAGCGCAATTGGTGGGCAGACGCGTCCACCGCCAAAATCTGGACAAACCTCACTTCATGAACCTGGGCAGTTCTGCTACCGGGCGGTTGTGCCAATACCCACCACACAAATTGAAAAATTACTGCCTGCATATTAGGTTTTTAATGTGTAAATATACGAAAAGTTCCCCTAATTTATGAACACTCTGTAATGTGTACTTAGGTATAAATAATCTAACATATGGGTACTTAGAACTTTTTGAGAAGTATATAGTTTGAAAACAGTATCAATGGAGTTTTTAATTTTGGAGGGGGTATGGATACCGTCACCCCGTGAACCATTTATTGGATTACCAACACCCTCGCCATAGGTCACCCCAAATGATTCGCTATGTTTGGTGACTTAGCAGGGGTGCCCGTGTTCGTGGGTTAAGGTTTGTCCGGGTCGTAGCGGCGGATGCGTCTGTCCTCCAACAGCGTGGCAGGATGCATCGGAAGAGAATGGTCGAGGAAAACTTTTTGACCTCCCAAGAAGGACCCTCTCGGAACACCGCCTCACACACCATCCACAGTGGGGGGGACGAATTCAAAGTCCGTCACTCCTGGGCACACTGATCCGCAGATTCACACTCCTCAATCCCTTTTTCCTCCCCAGAACTTCCTCTCCTTCCATTCCTAAAAAGACCCTACACACAGCATCCCCAAAGACGACATAGGCCCTGAATTATTTTCCCAAGAGCGTGAGGAGCCAATATAAAAAAAACTCCACTGTGTGGAGCTAATGTAAAAAAATACTATTGCATGCACGCAAAGCGGCGCCCCGCCTTTGTTTCTACTACTATAGACTATAATTCAATAACTGAGCCCTTGCCGGAAAACTGTTGTATCCTTGTTTAACAATATTCTTGTTCCGAGAAAAATGGATGAAAGGAAACCATTTACGTTTCATAAAATTTTCATATTTAAAATACTATAAACATAGACTTCTAAAGAGTTTTTCTTAAGAAAAGTCGTGAGGAAAGGTAATTAAATTAGAATTTATGCTGAATCAGGTAGTGGAAAATATAAAAATTTCACACACAACGTTATTCCACACATTTTTTTTACTCTTCGTAACTTACAGAAAGCAACGTGCCCTTATAATATAATTTTACACATGTAATTGATGTATTTGAACTTAAAAAGCAAAAATACAATATGATTAAATCAAACCATTAACGTCATGAGATAAACTTACAACATTATTCCACAAACCTGTTACAACAGCTAGAAAGCAGGATTAGTAATATTTACGTTCGTTTTCTCCGTTTATTCACATGAATTAAACCATGCTCCGTGATTTCGGTGAACGACATTATACAATGTACTTCCAAACCAATCTAAAATGCTGCCACGGGCCTAAAAAATTTCATTACCATAATCACTACCTAAAAAATTCACATCAATATGCCCAACAGTTTTCCATCAATAACTCAAATTGATAGTTTTGTTGGATACAAAATTAATCCATCAACAACTCAACGTTGGTAATTTTGTTGGATTCAACATTATTCCATCAATAACTCAACATTGATAGTTTAGTTGGATACAACTTTATTCCATCAATAACTCAACATTAATAGTTTTATTATTTTTTAATTTATAAACTAACGTTTAGACAAGATTTTTATGCAAAGCACAAAGGGTAACAATTATTACAAGCAATAATTGTCAGCCTGAAACACTCATTTACATTGAAAAATCTTCCGAGAAAAGATACTTGCCGCCAACGGGACTTGAACCCGTGCCCTACTGATTGCCGGTCAGACAAAGGAAGGACACGGGTTCAAGTCCCGTTGGCGGCAAGTATCTTTTCTCGGAAGATTTTTCAATGTAAATGAGTGTTTCAGGCTGACAATTATTGCGTGTAATAATTGTTACCCTTTGTGCTATGCATAAAAATCTTGTCTAAACGTTAGTTTATAAATTAAAAAATAATAATTAATATTTAACAAGTTTAAGTATTTCCCCAATAAATGCAGACATAATTTGTCTCGACGCCACCTAGCGAGGGATTTAACACTAACAATGTCTTTCTCGCAAAAATAAAGTTGGTTGTTTTCAGGTGGGAAAAAATATAACAAGCAGTAATTGTTGAATGAAACACTAGTATATATTGAATTATTTGGCGGGTATTTGATAAGCCCCCATAGCTCAGTGGTCAGAGCATTCGACCGGCAATCGGAAGGACACGGGTTCAAGTCCCGTTGGCGGCAAGTATCTTTTCTCGGAAGATTTTTCAATGTAAATGAGTGTTTCAGGCTGACAATTATTGCTTGTAATAATTAATAGTTTTGTTGAATACAATATTATTCCATCAATAACTCAACATTGATAGCTTTGTTGGGTACAAAATTATTCCAGCAATAACTCAACATTGATAGTTTTGTTGGATACAACATTATTCCATCAATAACTCAACATTGATAGTTTTGTTGGATAGAAAATTATTCCAGCAATAACTCAACATTGATAGTTTTGTTGGATAGAACATTATTCCAGCAATAACTCAACATTGATGGTTTTGTTGGATACAAAATTATTCCAGCAATAACTCAACATTGATAGTTTTGTTGGATACAACATTATTCCATCAATAACTCAACATTGATAGTTTTGTTGGATAGAAAATTATTCCAGCAGTAACTCAACATTGATAGTTTTGTTGGATAGAACATTATTCCAGCAATAACTCAACATTGATAGTTTTGTTGGATACAAAATTATTCCAGCAATAACTCAACATTGATAGTTTTGTTGGATACAACATTATTCGAGGGCTCAGCTCTTTAATTTTTATTTACGCGTACTTTTTGATTTTTTTTAGATAAAACCATGGCAAAAGTCAATGCTAATGGGGACTATTACATCCTCGAAGAGAAGCAGCGAGTCACCGAGTCCTTGAGGCCAGGAAAGGCCAAAAACGAAGGGGATCTTTTCGGGGTTGAAGGATCATTCAAGAAACTGGAAATAGACTGATTGGATCCATGAAAAAATTATCCATTTATTAAAATTAGTTTAATATTTATTTAATAATTAGAAAACAAGAAAAAACTATAAGTTGTAAGTTGTTCGGTGTTAGGCTAGGTTTCCACTCGTAAGTAAAATTTACGACTTAACGTAAATTTTTGACATGTTACTCCCAGGAGCGTTTACATATGCATCCGACTTGTTGTAATTAATGCTCACGGAAGCTGTACGGAAATTCAACATGTGTGAATACTCATGCGACCGTTTACATTTGTAAATTTATTTGCGATAAGATGGCTTCCTGTCAACAACGATCTGCTACTGTCAAATTTACGTGATTTTTTTTCAATAAAGACGAAAAGGCCCAAATAAAGAGTTGAAATAGAATTGGCTTTAATTAAACAATTTTCCACGCGCTTTTGTGCCGTCAAAGGCGTAAATTAATAGAGTTTTTTTTTAATTTTATCCGAATGACAGCTACCTGACAGCAACCAACTTCAAATTCAAATACGCAGTGTTAAAAACAGAAACATTGAGAATAGAAAGGATTGGACCGATAATTGAATAGAAGGACGCTCATTTTCAGAAAACTTAAAAAGTGTAAATAATTAGGTACTAAGTAGTATTATATGAAAAAAATCCTACGAAAACATCTCTTTTGATTTTTGACATCTCGAAACGGCGCATTTTGGTACTATTTCTTACGGCAAATCTCTTAGCTTATCATCTCGTAAGAAGGCCAGAAATTCGCGTGGACGCGATTAGACCTGTCAAAAAACTTCCAAAGCAACAAGTTATGTAACTTGCTATAAATTACGTTAAGTGACTTTTGGTGTCGTTTACATTGGTAATTTGTCCGTAAATCGCTTACGTGAGAGATTTACGGGAAAAAACTTACTTAAAACCAGCCTTACGTAATTGTAAGTATTTTACCACTATCAAACTATTTTACTATTAGAATAACGTCTTCGAGAATACTGGTAGTTGTTATTAATAAAACAAAATTTAACTTATTTAAAGAAGGAAACATCCCCTAAGGAAACTGAGGTATGATTTATTTTTAATTAATTAATTATTGTATAAAATTTATTCTAATTTATGTATCTTTTTAAAATAAAAAAAATAAAAAAATAAATAGAAAATAACAATTGTATCAATATAGTCAAAGGCTCTAACAATTCAAGCAGTTTATATATCTCTGCATTACAATTAAAGTGAAACATCTTTAAAACCAGGATGCGTCAAAAATCTCAATATTTTCGACTAAAATCAATATTTAGGTTAGGTTCTCACAATATTATGGCAACATAACACCGCCCACTTTGAAATTTAAAAATAAAAATAAAACTTTTGTGCTTTAGACCACACGACTGAAGTAAAACTTCACTAACTTTGAAAAGAAAATATGACATTGATATTGGATTTGGCAATGACATTGACATTGAAATTGACATTGACATTGACATTGAGGTGACATATGACATTGGGTTGACATATGACCATGGGGTGACCATCCTTATCCTTATCCCATCCCCATCCCCATCCCCATCCCCATCCCCATCCCCATCCCCATCCCCATCCCCATCCCCATCCCCATCCCCATCCCCATCCCCATCCCCATCCCCATCCCCATCCCCATCCCCATCCCCATCCCCATCCCCATCCCCATCCCCATCCCCATCCCCATCCCCATCCCCATCCCCATCCCCATCCCCATCCCCATCCCCATCCCCATCCCCATCCCCATCCCCATCCCCATCCCCATCCCCATCCCCATCCCCATCCCCATCCCCATCCCCATCCCCATCCCCATCCCCATCCCCATCCCCATCCCCATCCCCATCCCCATCCCCATCCCCATCCCCATCCCCATCCCCATCCCCATCCCCATCCCCATCCCCATCCCCATCCCCATCCCCATCCCCATCCCCATCCCCATCCCCATCCCCATCCCCATCCCCATCCCCATCCCCATCCCCATCCCCATCCCCATCCCCATCCCCATCCCCATCCCCATCCCCATCCCCATCCCCATCCCCATCCCCATCCCCATCCCCATCCCCATCCGGTAAATCAACGCCATCTGTTAAATCAAATCCACACAGTCCATTTGTCAGCCCGCTGCCCGCTGCCACTTGGCCAGATATATTATGTATTTCAACCAATTTACACAAAACCTTGACAAATTATATACTTAAAAACCTTCCCCATGAATCACTCTATCCATTGGTGAAAACCGCATGAAAATCCGTATTTTTTTAACATTAGCTCCACACAGAAGGCACCGAGGAAAACAATTTCCCTAGGGGCCTATGTAATCTTAGAGGATGCTTTGTGGAAGGTCTTTTAAGGGGAAGGAATGAGAAGAAGACATGGGAAGGAAAAATATATGAGGGGTGGGTAGGAATCTGGGGGTCAGTGTGGCCAGGAGTGACGGAGATATGAATCTATTCTTCACACTGCGGTGCAAGGCGAAGGGTCGGGAGAATCCGGCTGAAGAAGTCGAAAGGCCTCCCTCAATCAGTATCCTCCGATCCAGCCCGCCGCGCAGTGGTTGAGCAAACGTATCCGCCACCTAGACCTAGACAAACTTCATTCCATGAACCCGGGCACCCCTGCTAAGTCACCAAACGTGGCGAACCACTTGGGGTGACCTGTGGCAGGGGTGTTGGTTGTCCAATAAATGGTTTCCGGGGCGGCGGTACCCATACCCGCCTCCCAAATTGTTGCGTAGTTTAAAAGATCTGAGCGCACATACAGCGAGAGCGACTTCATTTTATACTTTGTAAAGAAGTATTTACTGTTGGTACTTGCCCTAATAAATAATTACCTGCGTATCTCCGAAATTTTTAAATAAAAAAAGTTCTTACAAACACATTTACTGTATTCGTATGTCTGTTCTACAACTGACAGCATAAAGTCAATAATAGTTACGATTGGTAACGATTAAAATTTTTGACAAAGTATAATTATGTTTATTGTCAACCTAACATTTGTGTGGGTGGTTATCACTACCACAGTGGGCAGTTTTCTGGGATTGCAGGTGAAAAGACAAATGTCAGCTTGCGACATCAACACCGTAAGCTCTATGACAAGCGCCACGTGCAAACCGCTTTATAGCGGTCTTGAAATTTTGAACTTTGGCACGGAATCCCAGAAGGTCCTGGTAGAATCTCTTATATTTGAAAACAACACCTGCATGTCTATCGACATCGACAAAGCTACCACCATTATGAGAACCAGGATGCTACTGCTAGGAGGGACACATTTGGAGGGAAACAAGCGATGTCTTTTTCATCACAGAATCTCCGTAACGGACGGTAAAAATAAATTACCGAACAACATCGTTTTGATAGGAAAAAATCTTGTCTATGAATATAAGATTCCTGAAAACACCACAAACGTAACAATTTTATTTATTTGTTTACTATTTCCCCTATTAACTTTATATCTATGGTTGTGTATAAATCAAATAAGAATTAACATTGTACTTACAAAGTTTATTATAACAACTGACCGGTCAGTGGCTGAGTGGGCATAGCGCTTGGGTACCACCCGAGCGTCGCGTGTTCGATTCCTTGGCTGGCTAAGACCTCCATCACAACACAAGCAACATTTTCGGCTTTCTGTGGTCTGTGGTGGCAGTAGGAGATTTTCAAACATTGTTGGGTTATTCGTAACCCGGGAATATATTTCAATTAAAAAACAAAATCTTACATCCGTACCATAATTTATATTTACAAAATATTCATAAGGAACAGTGGAAGCGAACACGTAGCGATTTACGAGCGTCGTCGGCAATTCGGAACAGAATGTTCCTCTTATTTCGTACAGGCAGTCGGTGACTAGGTGAAAATATTGTGATATCGCTGTTAACGTGTGAGGAGTCAATAGGAATGATTCTGCGATTCAAAATAGCTGCGTCGTTCACTACCACAACTTCTTTCGGTAATCTTTCGATCGAACTGGATATAATAATAAGGAACTCCAGTGAAAAATATTATGGCTTTAAAAAAATATGTTCAAATCGATCATGCCGGAAGTCTGTCATAATACAAAAGATGCATTAGACAAAATTTATCCGCTAGTACTACCACGTAATCATAATAAATATACCTAATCATGTAACCATAATATTATGTCCTACCACTATGCACTCTAATACCTATGGATTAGAAACATATCACAGGTACCTACTTTTAATATGGCGTTTTATACTCCGTAATACCTTCCTTTTATTTATTTTTTTTTAAATTTTATATTTTCCTTAATATTTGGCTCCTAAGAGCTTTTCTTACTGTTTACTTGTCATACTTTTTTTATATTTAGGTATAATTTTGTACTTTATATCTTCTTATATATAAAAATGAATCGCTGAATGTGTTGCTAAGCGCAAATCTCGAGAGCAGCTGAACCGATTTCGCTAATTCTTTTTTTTAGAATATTCCTTGAAGTACGAGGATGGTTCTTACGGAGAGAAAAATTAAGAAAATTGCGCAGAAAATTGGATAATTTCAGAAAACCTAACGACTATCGCACGTTTGACAGTTCGCGTGTTTGAGAATGACATTTTGCAAAACAATAATTGTTAATTCAGGATTCTATTTTTGAAAATCTTTAAGTTGATAAATTAATTTTAACTAGGTACTCCCCTAATAGTTTGAACCGAATCAAGAATTTTTGATATTTTAAATAGGTACCTATGTCAGGTACCAAATTTAATATACACGAAAAATGTAAATTTTAATAAAAATTGTAAAAGGTGGCACGCGGGCTGTTTAAAAACTGAATGTACTGGGATTGAATATATGGAACGCGGGAGGAGGGTTGGCGGGACGAGAGAGCAGGAAAGGGAAGAGGGAAGGCGGGGAAGGTGGGAGGGAACGCGGAAGAGGAAGGGGACGTGTGGGGGGGGGGAGGGGAACTCGGGAGGGGGGTTCGCTGGACGGGGGAAGGGGGGGGGGGAGTGGAGTGGGGAGAGGGAAGGTGGAGGTGACGGAATGGGAACGCGAGAGGGGAAGAGGACGCAGGAGAAGAAGGGGAGGCGGAAGGGGATCGGGACGAATGGGAAAGGACACTCAGGGAGAAACAATTTCTTTATTAAATGGCATAGCAACGCATTGCCGGGACCAGCTAGTAATAAATATAATCATGTAACCATAATATTATGTCCTACCAGTATGCACTCTAATACCTATGGCTTAGAAACATATCATAGGTACCTACTTTTCATATCGCGTTGTATTCTCCGTAAAACCTTCCTTTTATTTATTTTTTTGAAATTTTAAATTATCTTCAATATTTGGCTCCTAAGACCATTTCTTGTCATACTTTTTTATATTTATAACTTTTGTAATTTATATTATTTATAAAGGTAACTTATAGTCTATATATTTTACTTTTAACTATATTATTTACTGCCTTTTAACTTTTTATTTTAACTCTTAACTTTTACATTTTACTTTATAATTTATAGTTTACACGTTTACTTTATACTTTAATTTTATACATCTTAATTCTATTTACTACTCATTACCTTAACTCCTTTTTTTACCGTTTGTTTTTATATTTAACTTACATTTATATGTTATTGTATTATAATATATATATATAAATACTAGCTGACCCGGCAACGCGTTGCTGTGGCTAATAAAACACAACGTCATCTACTGGATGGTTATCCAACCTTTATAACCACCGCCGTCTTTGAGTTTATCGTGAAGAGACAGACAGATGCCGCGGAGGACTTTAATTTATAATACGTGGAGATGGTGTGAAAGATTATAATAATGTGAATGAAATGCATGGGGTAACTAACGTATTTAAGTTAATAAGGATTAATACTGTATCCGTCTAAATAACTTTTCAATTACCGCAATGTACGTGACCATTTTTTTAGAAGATAGAATGGGTATAGTAAGCTATCCGTAAAAGATAGATATATGCCTTCGCGGACTTTTTTGTAGATTTATAAAAGAGGAATATCCCACCATGTATTGTTTTGTTACATCCCAAAAGGATTAGGCAGCGTTTTCGATGAAAGCTACCAGGCGGCTTGACTTTTTCCGACACTTCTAACAATTATCGTTATGTTTCAACCAATTTACACGAATCCTTGACAAATTACATACCTAAACCTTCCTTACGAAACACTCTATCTATTGGTGAAAACCGCATGAAAATCCGTTCAGGAGTTTTCGAGTTTATCGCGAACAGACAGACAGACAGACGACGCGGGGGACTTTAATTTATAATATGTAGAGATGTAGATAAGAAGAGATGTAGAGGTAATTATGTCAATGGCACATGTTGTGCCGTATGTTTTGAAATAAATAAAAAAAATACTGAATGTAAAAAGGCTCCGGTACAAAATATGGTAATTACTTCACTCCTGGATAGAATCCCGTACCAACGACCTCCAGAGTGCTAGTCGAAAGTCTTACCAATGTGTATTAATGCAGAAGTGATTGACGTTATTTTAATAAAAATGTTTTTAGTTGCAGATCGTTCTCACGTGTGCCGTGCGTTTAGACCATCGATGTCCGAAAGAAAAGAACACCAACTGTCACGCTTTTGACTACATCAAACTTCTGGAACCAAGAACCATGCCCAGAGTTCGTCAGCAAAGACGAAAAAGAACTACAAGAAGCTCCAGAAAAAAGTTTTTCAAAATTAAAGAATCAAATACCACCCTCTTAGCGAGCACTACTACCACTCCGCGAACTTTTGTGTTTGACAAAAAGGCAGTTGTAGTAAGCATGCGTATTGGAACCACTTTGTCCATTTTGGCTTGTCTTTTTGCGGGTTGCCTAGTGGCCTATGCATTTAAATCGCTTTTAAACAGTGGAAAATAATAGTGCAAACAATGCCGTAGTATACGCAAATGTATTGCGACGAAAAACTTGAATAGGTGCTGAGTTAAGGCGGTACACAATCCTAATAATTGTTGTATGCTCAAAACTCACATTTCCGGCGAATCACTCAAACGACTATCAACTAAAAACTGCGCGTTCAAAATGGCCGAAACTTTGGTGAGTTAGGCCCTCCGTTCATGGATCTATGTAATTGTGACGAAACCACAAGTACCCTGCGGATATACTACTTTTTAATGCTAGTCTCCGTACACGGCGTTATCCGAAATATACTGAACTTGATCATTTTTCACGTGCAGCCGTGAAGTTAACACGCTGTCAAGCGATGTCATATGACTTTTTTTCCAACATCAATCCATGCCTTCGGCACTAAATCCTTTCTTACGTATTCTGGTAAAGTATAGTTATATAAACATGCATAAACAGACACAAATGATGCGACGCGTCGCGCGCGATCAGCACTGTCGGTATCGTGATACTGATTGGAAACCGACAGCCACCGCGTAGCGCCGTGAACGGGCACCAGCGAAATCGTACGGGGGGTACTTACGAACGGCGCGTATGATACGCTCACGAGGATCGAGTATCTTGTAAGTATCTCCGTGAACGGCACTCTGTCAAAAGATGCTCAACTACATTCACTAGCTTTTATTGACGAGTCCTGCCATCTTCATGTTCAGGTTAGAAACTTTTCAGACCTCCCTCATACATAATAATAATTATTTTCATTGACAGACACTGATTTTTCCAAACAAATTTATTTATGAATAATTATAAATAATATTTTTCAATATTCAATTTGGTGTTTGGTGCCGTGTTTGGTGATCAGATCTGAATAGCCAGGTACTTCCCCACCTTCCTCTTCCCTATCTCCTTCCCTCCCCACTACCTTCAGCCTCACAACATACCCCAATTGGAGATGCCATAGTCTCACTGGCTCCAGACGGGAGCAGTTGGGACTCTTGTGCGGTATTCATGTAAAAAAAAATATATTCACATATGTTAAATAATTTTTTGTTAAATAAAAGCGTTTGGATCCCGCCCGGGCGTCGCGGGTTCGATTCCTCGGCTGGCTAAGTCCTCCATCACGACATATTTTCAAACATTGTTGGGTTATTCGTAACCCGGGAATGTTTGTGTTTAAAAAAAAATAATAATAACTAGGTATAAAATTATTTTAAAAACACAATTTGTTGCAATAACTAGTGTTCACGCCTTTATTGTTACGTGTTGCTTTTGGAACCACCTATTGTGTGCCCTCTGCCTCGATTGTTCAGTTCTAATAAGATCACCGCACGGGACAGAAGGTCCTACAAACCGCTATAATTCGCAGTTGAATTCACCTCGCCTCAAAGGACACAAGTCCTAACAATCGCATCGCTTTACAGAAGTCATAAACCACAGTTTTTCGCAAGTAAAAAGGCCATCGCCGCGAATATGCATTCAAATGTTTATACTTGTACATTTCCCAATTATTCCTTTCCCGAAAAATCTCCCCCAACTAACATATACCTTTCCCAGTGAACAACAGTGGAAAACAGAATGCAGTTCGATAAGTGAGGTAAATATAATAAAATGGATAAAAACCATATACGCATACAGTTCACGCAGCAATTGATCCCTCGATTTTGAGAGGGAACACTTGCTCCCCGCCGCAACAGTTAGGTTTTAGTAGATTTGTTGTTGGAGGATATTTTATCCGTAGGATATTTTGACCTTGGGAGGGAATTATCTAGGGATATTTTGAAGGAGTACCTATATTATGTCGGGGATATTTTGTCCTTGGGACATTATCTCGAGGGATATTTTGTAGAAGTACCTATATTATGTCGGGGGATATTATATCGAGGGATATTTTGAAGGAGTACCTAGCTATATTATCTCGGGGATATTTTATCCTTGGGATATTATCTCGAGGGATATTTTGAAGGAGTACCTACATATATTATCTCGAGGGATATTTTGAAGGAGTACCTACATATATTATGTCGGGGATATTTTGTCATTGGGATATTATCTCGAGGGATATTTTGAAGGAGTACCTATATTATGTCGGGAATATTTTGTCCTTGGGATAATATCTCGAGGGATTTTTGAAGGAGTACCTACATATATTATGTCGGGGATATTTTGTCCTTGGGATATTATCTCGAGGGATATTTTGAAGGAGTACCTATATTATGTCGGGAATATTTTGACCTTGGGATAATATCTCGAGGGATATTTTGAAGGAGTAACTATATTATGTCGGGGATATTTTGTCCTTGGGATATTATCTCGAGGGATATTTTGAAGGAGTACCTATATTATGTCGGGAATATTTTGACCTTGGGATAATATCTCGAGGGATATTTTGAAGGAGTACCTATATTATGTCGGGGATATTTTGTCCTTGGGATAATATCTCGAGGGATATTTTGAAGGAGTACCTATATTATGTCGGGGATATTTTGTCCTTGGGATATTATCTCGAGGGATATTTTGAAGGAGTACCTATATTATGTCGGGGGATATTATATCGAGGGATATTTTGAAGGAGTACCTAGCTATATTATGTCGAGGATACTTTATCCTTGGGATATTATCTCGAGGGATATTTTGAAGGAGTATCTACATATATTATCTCGAGGGATATTTTGAAGGAGTACCTACATATATTATGTCAGGGATATTTTGTCCTTGGGATATTATCTCGAGGGATATTTTGAAGGAGTACCTATATTATGTCGGGAATATTTTGTCCTTGGGATAATATCTCGAGGGATATTTTGAAGGAGTACCTATATTATGTCGGGGATATTTTGTCCTTGGGATATTATCTCGAGGGATATTTTGAAGGAGTACCTATATTAAGTCGGGGGATATTATATCGAGGGATATTTTGAAGGAGTACCTAGCTATATTATGTCGGGGATATTTTATCCTTGGGATATTATCTCGAGGGATATTTTGAAGGAGTACCTACATATATTATCTCGAGGATATTTTGAAGGAGTACCTACATATATTATGTCGGGGATATTTTGTCCTTGGGATATTATCTCGAGGGATATTTTGAAGGAGTACCTATATTATGTCGGGAATATTTTGTCCTTGGGATAATATCTCGAGGGATATTTTGAAGGAGTACCTATATTATGTCGGGGATATTTTGTCCTTGGGATATTATCTCGAGGGATATTTTGAAGGAGTACCTATATTATGTCGGGGGATATTATATCGAGGGATATTTTGAAGGAGTACCTAGCTATATTATGTCGAGGATACTTTATCCTTGGGATATTATCTCGAGGGATATTTTGAAGGAGTACCTACATATATTATCTCGGGGGATATTTTGAAGGAGTACCTACATATATTATGTCAGGGATATTTTGTCCTTGGGATATTATCTCGAGGGATATTTTGAAGGAGTACCTATATTATGTCGGGAATATTTTGTCCTTGGGATAATATCTCGAGGGATATTTTGAAGGAGTACCTATATTATGTCGGGGATATTTTGTCCTTGGGATATTATCTCGAGGGATATTTTGAAGGAGTACCTATATTAAGTCGGGGGATATTATATCGAGGGATATTTTGAAGGAGTACCTAGCTATATTATGTCGGGGATATTTTATCCTTGGGATATTATCTCGAGGGATATTTTGAAGGAGTACCTACATATATTATCTCGAGGATATTTTGAAGGAGTACCTACATATATTATGTCGGGGATATTTTGTCCTTGGGATATTATCTCGAGGGATATTTTGAAGGAGTACCTATATTATGTCGGGAATATTTTGTCCTTGGGATAATATCTCGAGGGATATTTTGAAGGAGTACCTACATATATTATCTCGAGGGATATTTTGAAGGAGTACCTACATATATTATGTCGGGGATATTTTGTCCTTGGGATATTATCTCGAGGGATATTTTGAAGGAGTACCTGTATTATGTCGTGGATATTTTGTCCTTGGGATATTATCTCGAGGGATATTTTGAAGGAGTACCTATATTATGTCGGGGATATTTTGTCGTTGGGATATTATCTCGAGGGATATTTTGAAGAAGTACCATACCCCAATTGGGGATGCCATAGTCTCACTGGCTCCAGGCGGGAGCAGTTGAGATTCTTGTGCGGTATTCACTGTAAAAAATATGGATTTGTCATCATTTTTTAATGTGTAGTCTATTCGACGAAGGTTTATATAATAAGCGCAAATAAAATAAGGTTTATGTATAGAGTTAAATAGAAGGGTATCAAGATGTAGAATATTGCAAACAGAAGTTTCTATAAAAATAAATGTATCAATTTAGCATTTGTTTTAATTGTACAAAATATATTTTGTACAATTAATAGTCCAGTCGGTGGGGAGTTTTACCTTGCAAAAGGTCATGTAGTAGCGATTTTAATATAAGCTGTTTAGATTGGGACTCTAAAGAAAAAAAAAAGTTTTCGACGTTGGGGGAGTCAAGCTCGAGCCGCCCTCTTGGATTGGAGGTGCCAAAATTGTTTTTTTTTCACAATAATTGTAAAATGGTTGATATTACAACCAAATTGCAAAAGACAAAACTTAAAGATGATATAATTTCTAATATTTTTTGTTTTATATATATTTGTTTTCTAGGTGTAATAGGTAACAAATTACAGTGGCGGAAATGTGAATATTTTTCTAAAAAATGGTAAAATTCCCAATTTTTGTTATTTTTTCGGGATATTCATTACATAATTATAATAATTTTGTAAACTCATTTCCACACCACCAGGAGGTAGAGAAAATGGCGCATTTTTTATTGTGATATCCCCAGTAGGTCTTCTTCCTCTTCAATGGCAATACAACCCATTTCGAGCCTTGGCCTCCTTCAACATAAGCCTCCACCGCCCTCCGTCCTCGGCCGTCGTCTTCCAATCTGCGACATTTAGTCCTCTTGCATCCTTCCTGACATCATCCTTCCATCTCAGCCTAGGTCTGCCCGCCTTTCGTTTACCTCCCGGGTGTCCTGTTAGAATCTAAACAACATATACCAAAATCGCTACTACATGACCTTTTGTAAGCTTAAGGCCTTTTTAATCCCCCACTGAATGGACTATAACTCGAAGTGTAAAAAATGTACAAATAAAAACGTTTACATAATCTTATTTAATTAACTAGATCTATTTAACTAGACATAAAGAATTCTGTATTTTATTGTAGGTATAGGAATTATGTAAATAAATAAATGTTTTTATTACAGATTATTGTTTTTTTCAAATGAGAAGACATTAAAATAGGAATTAATTATTATTTTAGACGTGAGTTAATTAGTTAATCAAGTCTTTATTCATATTTCAATCACTTTAGTTCCGTTCGACGACCTCCGTAGTCCAGTGGGTAAGACTCTTGACTCACAATCCGGAGGTCGCGGGTTCGAACCCGGTATGCGCAAATAAATTTTATTTGATTAATTTGTGTTATTTCACAATTAATTCATTTAAAATAATATATAGTATATTTGCGGCATGTTCCAGAGTGGAAGATACTATCAGTATCGCCCTGGTGTAAGACCACCATTCAGAATTGAAACGTTGCTTGAAAATGGCTTTAGCCGTGTTTAGTGACCAGATCTGAATAGCCAGGTACTTCCCAACCTTCCTCTTCCCCACCTCCTTCCCCTCCCCACTACCTTAAGCCTCACAACATACCCCAATTGGGGATGCCATAGTCTCACTGGCTCCAGACGGGAGCAGTTGAGATTCTTGTGCGGTATTCACTGTAAAAAAAAAAAAAAAAAAGTTCCTCAAAAATCGAACGGAATAAATTGGTCGCGTCTTATTTAATAATCTTATATATTATAATAATCTCGTGTCACGGTGTTTGTGGTCGCACTCGCAATTTTTATGTATATTTGGTAGGTATAAGAATAGGTTTTAAAGTATATTTATACCGCTAGGTGTCCCTATCCAGAATTTTTTTGTTTTTGTTTTTTTTTTATTTGGCATCAAAAAATACTTCGACCCCAAATTTAAACCCGTCTACCCCCACCCTCCCTTTTTTAAATCGCCATTTTAGTATTTTTGTATGAAAAATGTAACCGTCTCTCGTATTTCAAACAGAACGAAATTATTTATATTGTTGAATGACAGATGGCGCTACGTCCGCCTCATCGAACTTTCATCCACACATGCGCAAGACATTCACGAAAAGCGTCGCGTCATTTTGATATTTCATTCGACATCATGTTCTCGCGTGGGCAAACCATGGAGCTTATTTGTGTTGGCTAAAGACGGACTGACAAAAAATATCGTACAGTCAATTGATCTTTCAAATTCATATTGATTTTCTTTATTTCATTTTCCTACTTAAATTGCTGTTTTTTGTTTTGTTTTTATCGGCGGTCATCGTCTACAGCGCTCCATTCCTCTTTCTGTCATAGATCCCATCCCCACACACTTGCAATACATTCGTTATTTTTTATTTCTCAACCAAAATATTCACTAGAAATAATTAATATGGCAGATCAACGTTTGCTGGGTCAGCTAGTAATAATAATATATCTTTATTAAGGCGATCCAATAGTCCAGGAAAAACTCGAACTCGGAATTCACGCCCTTTTATGGGATGAGTTTAAATACACTTGAGAAAATTGCTTTTGGAAAGGTTGGAATAGGTGTTTGAGAATTTTTTTAACAGGTTGATTTCGTAAAGGCCTGTAAAAAACATTAACTCATTTTTTACGCATTGTTTATTGTAATAAAACAGAATTTTAAAATTGATTTCACGGAACAAAGCGACGGGAGCCTAGCGTCCGTTTCCCGCTCCGTTCGGGGCATAAATATACCAAACTGGATCGGGGGCGAACTGATAAAAAAACGGGCGTGACTAGTTATGTAGCCTTTCGGTGGACGGCATAGAGTTCACTTTGAAAATCCAAATTCGTCGACTGCCGGCCGTACTGTAAAATAACAACGCGAAAATGCATATTTTATTTGGCTACATTAAACAATAAAACCATATCCGAAAAGAGGTTTATAAATAGGAGAGTTTGCACTTTAAAGTGTCTTTTTACAGACTTCATATTTTATTTTTTTATAGGCTTATTAAAAGACTTGTAAAAAACTGACCGATATTTTTAAGGGCCAAGATATGTTCTACACGCAGTACTTAATAGAAGCTTCTATAATACTTCTAAGCGATCCAATTTTCAAAACAAAAACATGCGATTTTGTATGATTTTGCATTATTTAGTATGGCTTCATCTTAAATGAAATTTCGCAAGATTATAACAAAAAAAGTACATATTCAATGTTAATGTTTACAGTGGTTCACGGACGTGTAGCTATAGCTTTGACAAGGGGGGGGGGGGGGGGGTCGCCAAAGTAAAAAAAAAACAGAGCTTCAACGCCAATTAAATCTATCATTTACAAATTAAACATTGCCTGCCGCTATAACACGCAAGTATAGTCGTGGGTAATCTAAAATTTATTTATTTATTTATGAAATACATGTAACATATGCAGGGTGTTAAGGGACGTACTTGACTTACTTTAACCAGTGATTCCTGACGTTATTTGGAGTAAAAAATGTAAAAGAAATTTTGGTCTCCGGTGACATTTTTGATGTTTTTTTTTTCTACAAAAACATAAAAAAATGGTAGTTGTTGAGCAGTTGGAGGCGGGGTAAGGGATTCGTCGGACACCCGGCTGAGTGACCAGTGACGACATGCGGAAGAATTTTTTTTTGTTTGATTTTGAAGAAAAAGTTTTTGAAAAAAAAAAAAAAAGTCGTCAAAAAAGTCACCGGAGACCAAAATTTCATTTACATTTTTTACTCCAAATAATGTCAGGAATCACTGGTTAGTAAGTCAAGTAGGTCCCTTAACACCCTGTATTAGACAATTAATTAGATTAGATTTATTAAATCACCATACTAGGCGGCTGCCTGTTTCATGATGATCAATGAAAGATAGTATCTTTTTAGTGAAGTCTAGTGTAAACACATGGTACTAGTATGTAAATTGGTAAAGTTATAATAAAAAATAGAAAAGATAAAAAGAAGTGCGTAAAATAAACCTGTAAACATATGGTACTAGTATGTAGTAGTACTGTATTAAAATATAACTAGTCGTTGGAAACAATAGTTATATTATTTCAACGTCCAACGCTGTTGAAAATAATTAGCGCCAACAGTTGAAATATAATACCTACATGCGAATATTATTCAACGCAGTCAAAGATTCAACTGCCTAATAAATAAAAAGGGTTAAGAGTTTGTACTTCGTGAACAACATTACTCGATATTTTAAATGGTCTTTTGGTTATGTACATACCTACTGCACGTTTTATTTTATTTTCCCGTCCAATACGGCCGATACGTAGCGCCAAGCAACAAGCGAATTTATCAGTGACAAGCAAAATATATCTTCAACAGGATAATACTTTCAACACCGAAACCAACGTCTTCCAACAGTCTCAACTTTCAACGTTATTATAGGATTATTATTACGTGTGTGTCGCGTGGGGCATACAGATAATAATAATTAATAATACATCAATGATTCGGGGAACCACCCGTTAAAAGGGATTCCTTAGTTAGTATCGTGTCGATCTCCTATTATAGTTGCGTCAACGTCGACGTTATTTTCAACAGCTATTTTCAACAGTTGAAAATTGCCAACGATAACGACGTTGGCGTTGGATAGAATTATTGTCAACGCCCAGTACTAGTATGTAGTGATGTTGAAAATTGTTAAAGTTATAATAAAGAATAGAAAAGAGAAAAAGAAGTGCATAAGTATAAGATTATGGAAATATACATATTATCAATATTAAAATTTGCAGACAGCGGCAGATATTTGTGCGGCCCGCACAAATATCTGCCGCTTTCTTTTTATATATATATATATATATATATATATATATATATATATATATATATATATATATATATATATTTTTTTTTTTTTTTTTTCATGTACATATTGTCCAGCTTTTTTATCAAATATTTTGTGTACCTAATGATTTTAAAACGTTAATTTTAATTGATTGACATTTGATTTTAAAACGCTCCGCTGGTTTTTGACTACACCCTAAGTCGATTATAAACGCGCGTAATGTACTTTATAGATTCTCAACGTGGGCGTTAACGCCCCCTTTCATTCCACTGATTCTTGCACATTGAACATTGAACATCTTGAACATTCCACTGATTATGTGCGTTTGAGACTTTCAGGGGGGCAGTAGAAGACCCAGAGAAAATTAGATAGCATTGAGATGGCACAGTGAGGGCGTGGGCAGGTAAAAAAATATGGTCTAAAAAGGACATAAAAACATGCTAATCACGTACCTATAAAACAATGTAAACTTTAATATTGGTTAATTTTGTTATTGTATGCACTGTAAATGACACTAGTATATCCTTGTGAAACAGGCATCAAAAAACCTAATATGAACATAATTTTTATTTAGATAAATAAATAAACAAAAAATAATTTTTATCACGGGTGCGAAAATTCGCATATTTCGGTAGTTCGGGAAGTGGATGAAAATTGAACTGAAAGATTCCATTATAGATCTACATAATTTTTTTTTTTTTAATGTAGGTAATATTATCATCTTCTGTGTAATATTATTTTTATTAAGAATTGATACTCTATCAATCAATATTTTATTTAGAAGGAAGGAGGTAGCAACCTGGAAAGAATTCCCTTTTCAACTTGCTAAACAAAAAGGTACAACATCAACCCCCCCCCCGCCACCAATTCATGATTGTCCTATTTGGCCCTTGACCAGAAAAGTGTGACGACCGCTTATTTAACCTCTCCAGCAGGAATCTCTCGACCCATTGCCTCGCATCGCAGTGGGAGGGAAAGGTTCATCCATCCATCTCTCCCGGACACACTAACCCAGAGAGTCCTAACCACCTATCATACCTTTTTTCCTTCCACTATTTCCTTTCCCTAAAATGACCCTTCACCTAGCATTTCCAATTTGTAATAGTTACCCAAAAATGACAGTGGATGTGTTTGTGTATTCTGGAAGTATGTTTACGACAAATGGGAAGGCTGATAGAGATGTTGAAAGAAGGGTAAATGCAGGTAACTCCCAACCCTGATGTTTGGCAGTGAAGCATGAAACTGACAGAGGAAGGACTTATTGCTATAGAATTGAGATCCCTCTCTGATCCCTGAGAAAGATGGATCAAGGAAAAAAATATTTATGAGATGTAATATTTTTGAATGCCTCGTTATTCTCCTGTGCGTTCTTGTGAAATACGTCGGTTTTTTAAAAAATGATTTTCGCCTATGTAATTATCGTTTTTTCGCACCCATAAAATTATGTCCCGTCTTTCTGGTTTATAAAAAATGGTCCGATTTTTTTGGATTGAAATTTTCAAAAAATCGCCAGAATTTCAAAATTTTTGATTAAAAAAATACAGAATGTCTTCAGTCTGTCAAATAAGAGTAGAAAACATAGAAGGGCGCCACTGTCGTTCAAATGGCAATACTAAAAATATAATCATGGTGTTAATCCAAAGCTGTGTAACCTACATTTTAATTAAAAATTAAAAAGGCATAAAAGTGAAAAAAAAAATTTCATTTCACTGATCTCAAATTAGAATTGCATATAGGTTTATTATCATATCTTTAAAAATTTATGTTAAAATAATGAAGAATAACGATATTGTAATAAAATATAAAGCACACTTTAGAAATTGCTCACATTTATTTAATATTAGCTTAAGTACCCACTAGCGTTGTACAGGCTTTAGATCATGTCTCTAATTTTAGATCTGAATATATTTAACTCATACAGATCTAAAAGTAGTGTAACTAAAAACACCATTAATTATTCATCCTTTCTACCTACTGTTAAATTCAAATTTGTGTTAAATTAAATTGAAGCCAATCAATCACTTTGTAGAACATAATTTAATAAAATTTATTTCATTAAGTAGGTCCCTTAACAATAGTGCTTCCTCGATTTAATTTTTTTTTAGGAACAAAAAAATGTAATTTTAAATGTGTATACGGTGTTCTGCATTTTTAGTGTGATTGCACTTTAAAAGAATATTTGACAGGTAAATTGGTGTTGCCAGCCTACAAATTTTGTAGTTCATTTTTTTATATTTTCTACTCTTATTTGACAGACTCTATTTGCCTAAACCGGGAAGAAAAATTAAAAAATGTGATGCAAGTGGCCTATTGTTGACCGAGATCGCAAATATTGATAACTGACCATATATGACGTATTTGGTTGATATTTTTTATTTTTATTTTACTTTAAATACATAAACGGCTATACTGCCTTTTATAAATAAACATTTAATAGAGTACAAAAGTAAGAAAAATAATATCATTACATAATAGTAGTTTTAAACTTTAAAATAACATCCAATATTTTGTGTATCACAACAATAAATAACAAAAAGAACAATGAGAAATATCATCATTTCATTTCAACATGTCCATATTGCGTATATAAAGTTACATTATGGAAAAATAATTTTTGAGTGCATGTTTATATTGCGCTAATTTTAATTTATTTATTTATTATTCGAATTGATAGAGGTAGTATCAAGCGTCCATTCCAGTCATTGACATTTTCCATTTTTTAAAATGTTTTTCTCACCGTGTGTTTGTGCCTTGTAAAATATTTTTACTACAACGCTGTGAATTTTTATTTTGAAAACAGTTTGTATCTCAAGGACTATTCCAGTCTGTTCTGTTTTTTGTACGATCAGGAGTACCCCACGGTTCTAATTTAGGCCCACTCCTTTTGATATTTCAGAAGTAATTCTGCACTCCAGGTTTCTTCTTTTTGCTGATAACCTGAAACTATTCTTAGAAATACTAACCCTAGAAGACTGCAATCGACTCCAGTCAGATATTGATAGAATTATTGACTGGAGTAAAAAAAATCGGATTGAGTTCAATATATCTAAATGTTTAATTTTGTCATTCACTAGGGCGTGTCATACCTGGTATTACCGGTATACGATGGACGCCCGAAGTCTAAAATGTGTCTCCACCATGAAGGACCTTGGAATCATGTTTGATAGTAGGCTGACATTTCATACTCATATTCAGATTGTTTGTAGCACTCCATTGAGAATGCTGGGCTTTGTTCTGCGTACTGCAAGGAATTTTAGAGATACCCGGATTCTCATAATCCTATTCGATTCCCTAGTAAGGAGTAGACTTGAAAGTGGGTCAGTAATTTGGAGTCCGCACCAAGTAAAATATTCCCTCATGTTGGAGAGAGTTCAGAAAAAAATTCTGAGATTACTGTACATGAGGGAGTACGGCTATTACCCGTGGCTCTATCCTACCAACTTTCTTTTGGGTATGCTCGGAATGAACCATCTACGAGTCAGAAGGGATGTACACATTGCTACGCATTTCTTCAAATTGATTCGCGGATGGTTTGAAAACTCAGCTATATTGAGAAGCAAAGAATGGACGGTTACCTCGAGAGTGTTTTCTCTTGGGGTAAAAATAATCTCGTTGAATTTAATGTTTCAATGACCCAATCTTGTCTGATTACGTCTAAAAGGGATCGCAATGAAAATCTAGTCTCTTTCTCTAGTGGACTTAATGTAAAAAAAAAAAAAAAAATCTTGGAGAGCATTCATTTCTATGTTCCCGATGGTTATCTTCGCCACCGACAGCATAGGCTGTTCTATCTTCCGGCCTGCAGGACTAACTTGCCAATGGTCATGCCGGTCGGGAGAGCAATCTTGCTGTTGAATAGAATTAATTCGGATATCGACATATTTAGTGTTAGTGAAGCTGCTTTTAAAAGGATAGCTCTATTAATGCTTGTATAGTTTTTAGCCTACCATTCTACCATTTATGTTTAATGTAATACTGTTACAACTGTATTTTAAAAACACATTAAATTTTTTAATTTTGTAATGTTTTTGAAAGAATAAATAATTTGAATTGATAACAATTATTATAAGCAATAATTGTCATCCTGAAACACTCATCTACATTGAAAAATCTTCCGAGAAAAGATACTTGCCGCCAACGGGACTTGAACCCGTGTCCTTCTGATTGCCGGTCGGATGCTCTAACCACTGAGCTATGGCGGCTTACCAAATACCCGCCAAATAATTCAATATATACTAGTGTTTCATTCAACAATTACTGCTTATTATATTTTTTCCACCTGAAAACAACCAACTTTATTTTTGCGAGAGAGACATTGTTAGTGTTAAATCCCTCGCTAGGTGGCGTCGAGACAAATTATGTCTGCATTTATTGGGGAAATACTTAAACTTGTCAAATATTGAACATTATTTTTTAATTTATAAACTAACGTGTAAACATGATTTTTATGCATAGCACAAAGGGTAACAATTATTATAAGCAATAATTGTCAGCCTGAAGCACTCATTTTTTTTATTTTATTTTATTTTATTTTATTTTATCTTATTTTTTTATTATTTATTGAAACATTTATTATAATTACAATTTTACAACTAAATATTTTTTTTACAGGTTTTTTTTTACTACCCTTCCATTAAAAGCATTTGAAAAAGCATCATTTTTACATTGAAAAAGCATCCGACCGGCAATCAGAAGGACACGGGTTCAAGTCCCGTTGGCGGCAAGTATCTTTTCTCGGAAGATTTCAAAAAAATCACAATTTGGGAGGAGGGTATGTGTACCACACCCCCGGAAACAAGTTATTGAATAACCAACACCTCTGGCATAGGTCATCCCAACTTTTTCGCTACGATTGGCGACTTAGCAGGGGTGCCCGGGTTCATGGGATGAAATTTGTCCGGGTCTTGGCGGCACATGCGTCTGCCCACCTGCTGCGTTGCGGGCCAGATCGATAGAGTCTGGTTGGGGGAGGCCTTTTGACCTTTCTAGCCCATCGCCTTGCGCCGCAATTGAAGGGATGGATTCATACGTCCTACGGACAGTGGCGTCCGCTCCCTGAAAATGTGGTGGTTCACTGGTAAACCGTACCTATGAGATAACGATTACTAGGCAATATTAGGTAAAAATAATTCAACTAAACTCGTTTGGAGAGAAGGTCTATTCTAAGCTGTTTTCGAAGGGCGATAATTTCTACACATCGCTTTGTAATTAAAATTTTATTTTTTTGTACAAATCTTTTTTCAGTACTAAGGAAATAAAAACACAACACAAATTTGTCGTAAATAAATCTTAAATTTAAACCCAAAAACCCTTTTCTTAAAACGTTTAATTTATTTTATTTTATATTTCATTATAAACAGTATTTATAAACGGAGGCGTCTACTTATATCTAAAGGAATTCCAAACACTGAAAAAATCGGACTAATATCCATGAGAACCAAAGTGCGTACGAATATCTATTCAGAATTAAATAAGGTAATTGTCATGCATGTACCATCTAGAACAGTTAACATAGATTCCAGGTACCCCCCATGGTACAGCGCTGTCTTAAAAAAAGTAATTAAAGATAAACTTAAATTCCACAAAAAATATAAAATTTATAACCGCATCTCTGACTATCAAACTTTCTCTCTTCTCCGAGAACGACAAAAGCGTATGGAGAAGGTGTGCTATGATAATTTGAATAATATGGCCGAAATTAATATCAATACCGATCCCAAACACTTCTGGACCTTTGTTAAATCTAAGCAAAGAAGCTCTGAACTACCTAACAATATGTTTCTTAACTCCCAGCGTGTATCGGGTGGAGAAGCTATAAGTAACTTATTCAACATACATTTTCAATCCTCCTTTGAATCCCCCGCCCCGTCCACCTCGTCTACCAATCGAATATATAATCCAAACACCTCAGTACTAAATCTTAATAATGTTTATATAGACACTGAATTAGTTTGTAAATATCTCAAATCATTAGATCCTACCAAAGGCAGTGGGCCTGATGGTATACACCCGGTATTTTTAAAGAATTGCGCTAATGTTTTATGTTATCCGCTAAGTCTAATATTCAAAACTTCTTTGTCTTCTGGTATTTTTCCACTAGAATGGAAAAGTTCATATATTGTGCCTATATTCAAAAAAGGCGACAAACACAACATAGAAAATTACAGACCAATCTCTAAATTAAATGTAATGGGTAAACTTTTTGAAAAGATTGTTTTCGATATTATTTTTCCTTGTATACGACCACACATCATTTCGAATCAACACGGCTTCGTGAACAGAAAATCAACAGAAACTAATCTATGCGAATTTGTTGACACAGTCCTTGTTGCTATGGATAACGGTTTTCAAGTCGATGTAGTCTACACAGACTATTCCAAAGCCTTTGATAAAATTCCACACACCATTTTAATTGAGAAAGTCGAAGCAATGGGTATACACGGTGACCTCCTTCGTTGGTTAGCCTCTTATCTCGACAATCGTACGCAAGCTGTAACTGTACTGGGGTTCTGCTCTAGCTTTGTCCCCGTAACCTCAGGAGTTCCCCAAGGATCTCACCTTGGCCCCCTTTTATTCAACATTTTTATGAACGATGTTAACAAAACTATTCGTAATTCTCAGCTGTTCCTATATGCGGATGACAAAAAGATTTTCAAAATCATTAAATCTGAGATGGATTGTATAGAGCTCCAGGATGACCTGAACTCCCTGGTCAATGTGTATTGTTTAGAAAACCGCCTTCTTTTGAATGCAGATAAATGTTCCGTCATATCGTATTCTCGAAAGAAAAACACTATACTATATCCGTACATAATTAAAAACAATCTTTTAAATAGGGTAAATGAAATTAAAGATCTTGGAGTTCTATTAGACAGTAAGCTTCTTTTTCAATCTCACGTCGAGCACATCACGTCTAAGGCTTTGAAAATGCTAGGATTTATACTTAGAGTAAGTTCTGTTTTCAAAAATCCACAAACATTTAAGATTCTCTACATATCATACGTCAGAAGCCACCTAGAGTATGCTTCAACAGTATGGAACCCCCATTGTTCTACATATAAATCAAATATAGAAAGAGTCCAGAAAAAGTTTTTGAAATATGTTTCGTTTCGCATGCGAAATGATGTAAATTATGTCTCTATGAACCTCAAAACCCTTGATCAACGCAGAGATA
This sequence comes from Limnephilus rhombicus, assembly GCA_929108145.2. Lineage (NCBI taxonomy): Eukaryota > Metazoa > Arthropoda > Insecta > Trichoptera > Limnephilidae > Limnephilus > Limnephilus rhombicus. Next base: position 12,874,319 of record OV815291.1, read on the forward strand.
TCAGAGACCTAGTAATGCTTTATAAGATAATCCACAATTTTATTGATAGCCCTTACCTATTACAAAATATCAATTTCAGATGTCCAATAAGAGTCACTCGATCTCCAGACATATTTTATATTCCTAAGAGCAATGCTAATTATCTTCAAAATGTGTTTATAAGAAGAAGCTGTAGCACTTTCAATAGATTACGCACAGACATTGACACGTTTAACACGAACCTTGCTAACTTCATAAAATTCGTAAAAAGTAATATTCAACGGAAAACTTAATGTTTCATTAATTCCTTATCTTTCTTTTACATTTTCATTTTTCTTCATTTTCATTACATTTTCTTTTTTGATTTCAGCAGTTTGAAAATACATTTTTTGTAGATTTAAGTGAGTAGATGCACTTTTTCAGAACTGTTTATATTACATACATATATTGTTTTGTTTGTTTGTTTTTTTTATTTTTATTATGGTCTCAAATTTTTATGTCGTTATTTTATTGGTCAATGATATGACTATCTCTAACACTGTTATATATGAACTTGTAATGACTGTTTATAACGCTAATAAATAAAATAAAATAAAATAAAATCTACAGCTCAAACTGCTGACTATTATCCATGAGAACCAAAGTGCGTACGAATATCTACAGCTCAAACTGCTGACTATTATCCATGAGAACCAAAGTGCGTACGAATATCTACAGCTCAAACTGCTGACTAATATCTATGAGAACCAAAGTGTTGACGAATATCTACAGCACTGGCAGAGGTTGGATTTGCAATTTGTATAGCATATTGTATAGCATATTGTATAGAATAACGTTATATTGCGTATGCAGTTTAAAAAACTTAATTTATGTATGTATGTATGTAAAAATCCCTAATATCAGACTATTGGACACATTTAGCTGAATATTAAGGATTTGAGTTTTTGTTTTAACAGCTTTCTCAATTTCGAGTGCTTCTAAATTATTTAGTCTGTTACCATGACCATTTCTATGTCAGTTAGGTTAGATTAGGTTAGGTTAGGTTAGGTTAGGTTAGGTTGTGGTGCGTGTATTTCGAAATAAATAAATATCTTTGTATTATGACTGTAGATATTAGTCAACACTGGGACCGTCATAGATGTTCGTCCGACCTTAGCTCTGTAGATATTAGTCAACACTCTGAAGTTCATAGATATTAGTCCAACATATGAGCTGTAGATATACTTCCGACATACAGGCTGTAGATATTAGTATCTGGAGTCATAATAAACAATGTACAAACAGCACGTGGGCAAAATTGTCAAGATTACCTATAAAAAAATTTAACTCTTTAAAATGATGTGCGTTTTATAATTTAAAACACAAATCGATAAAAATTACACATGTGTCAAATGTAGATATTTGCTATAACTTTTGAATAAAAAAAGAATTATTCACTTTGGTTAAATTTTTTGGCTCAAATCCAAATTTAAGTTATGTATGATAAAGGCCGCGAAGCCGTCCGTGTGACACACGCGGATAACTTAATTTTTGACACATATGGCCGGCGCGACACGCCGGATACAAAATAAAAATTGGATACAAAAACATAATTCGTTCCGCTTGCCATCAGTCTGCACACGGGCACAGGGCAACTTCGTGCGGAACTTCGAGAATTCGCTCTCCCTGATAAACATTCATATTAGGCATTATATTGGTAGGTGATATTTTTAATGAGATTCATAGATTTTATATTTTTCGGTAAGATACTATAAAGTAATTTTGGGTGATATAATTTACAAGTGCTGCACACAAACACACTATGCGACCTCCTGGATACACTAACTCCCAGATTCTTACCCACCCCTCATACCTTTTCCTTCCCAGAACTTCCTTTCCTACCTTAAAAAGACCCTCCACACAGCAGTCCCCTAAGAGGACAAAGGCCCTGAGGGAAATTATTATCCTCATGGCTTCCTATGTAAAAGTAATTTAAAAAAAAATTAAAATAATGGGTAGAGATTAAAATTATTTTCCAATTACCCTTTTCCATAACGTTTTCATTGGACGTGAAATTAAGAACTAATCTTGTGTGGAGCTAATTTAAAAAAAAATGTTTAAATAACCTTTGATTTTAGTAGTAAGTAGATAAATGTGATATTACCTTAATTCCTTATCATTTCCTGTTCAGCATTAAATTCCCATCCAATACGATCCATATCGTAACATTTTTATATCTGTATATTAAATATTTATGCTAAGTACATAATTTACATATATTAGAAAATATTTTTAAAATTGGAAAAAACGTGTCTCGAATCATCGTGAGACGAACAGAAGTAAGTGGCCTTGACAAAAATTGGCAATAAGGAAAAAATAATAATACGTTACTGATGTATAGAATATTTTTGTTATCGATAGATTCGTGTAGAAACTACAGGAGTGCATAAAACATGTTATAAAAAATTTATACATATAATATTGTACTTATTATAAATATTGTATCCACTGGAGCGATTTTGGTAAATATTTCCCTATCGAGTCCACGCTCAAAACACACTTAAAAAAATATGTTCTACGTAGATTACAGTTAGTAATAAGTAATTCAATAACCGGAATTGAAAAATATTGCATTTTAATGGTTATTTTGTTATCTTTAAAAACGCGAAATGTCATTTCTCAAGGAACGCCATGTTGTTAATTACGACGGCAAATGTCTCGCTTGATTTTTCGTGTTTATAAAACCGAACAAAATAATGATTACTACGCATAATTTATCATTTCCGAAGATTGCAATTCGTACTTATTATTGTCTAACTGACAGAAAGTGATTTTTTCTTTTAAAAGTGCGTATTTCATCGTCGTAATTAACATGGCGGTCCTTGAAAAATTATATTTGGCGTTTTTTAAATTAAAAAAAAAAAACATTAAAACGCGACATTTTTCAATTCCGGTTACTGAATTACTTATTACTAACAAGTATCTACATAGTAGAATTTTTAAAAAAATTTTATAGTGGGTTTTGAGCGTGGACTCGACAGGGAAATATTTACCGCCATTTTTGTCATATGTTGGCGCCATTTTAAATGTCTCCGATTGCCTTTTGGATAAAAAAAGGCAATTATCTCCTTGATTCGGCAATTTAAAAAAAATATATTTGTAGCTCCAACGTTTGTTATTTTTAACTTAAAACGAAGCTATTGAAATTATTATGATCATAGATGTCGCAAATCCGAACTTCGTTGACTATGTTATAACGATGTTAAAAATAAATTTTTGATCAGCTGTTTACGGTTAAAATGAAATCACTTTTTCGTAGACACCTTTCATTATCAAGTATATCACAGACAATATACAGAAATCGAAAATATTCTATGTTGACTCGAACAAGTTCCTCTCACGACAGTCTCAAAGTGATGAACACGTTGGATTCGCGCGGTTATAAACGCGATTTTTTTTATAAATCCTACAAATATGAGATAAACGGTAAAATACTGATTAAATCATTGGTTATAAAGCACTACAATAAGTTTTTATGTCTCCATGTAAAATTCGAAGGTACGATTTTTTTTATTATTGGCGAAAAATTTTAAAAATGATCTTCTGAAGATCTCGAGCAAACGGAGAAAAAGGTTTTAAAATTGGCTGTCGCTTCGGTGGTTAAATTCCTTTCAATTGATTGATTTATAAAACACTTATGTTGCTTTGTAAAAACAAAGAAACTTAATTATAATTCTTCGATCTGAGGTAATTTCTAAAACAGCGGAGATGCTCGTATCTCATACCTCAAACCCTTCGCCCATTCGGCCTCTACAGGGGTCAACTCATAATATAGTTCTCATAGAAATGGTTGTATCTCCCTTACCCATGGTGAGAAATATGATATAAACGGTGTTAGAAAGGTAAAACACCACGCTTATATTCAAACAAAGGCGTAGGGGGGGGGGGGGGAGGGCCGTTGCCCCCCCCCCCCCCTAGAAGATGCAGGAATGCTCACAAACCGTAAAGTAATATTACGTCGGTAGCCTATTATTTGTGAGAATCAATTTAATTTTTATTATTACCTTTTTAGTTGATCATGATTAATGAACATCAAGAAAACGTGCCTATCAGTGCTATCAGTTACATTGCGCTGTTATTAAATCAGTTTTCATTATATGTGTTCAACTGATAGCCAAGTACTCAGGCATATTTGAATCTATTGCCAATGCTTTACAATCGGAAACTATCGATATATACGCATGTATGAGTTATATTAAAGGTATAATTACTGTTATAAATGATCATCGAAGCAACATAGACATAGAGAGCCAAAATATTTTAGATATTTCAATTTTAACTGCAGCTGCCTTTGGAACTGGTATACAAGTATCACGCATTATATCTCGCCAACAATATCGGTCCAATCACCTTGCTGAGACTCCATGCGATTTTTGGAAGCGATCGATTATCATTCCTTATTATTTCCCTAATATCTGCATTGGAGCAGCATTTTGGTGTCCAAAATTGGTCTGCTTTCGGATTAATGTCGCTACATCCCAGTACAATGTTGAATATGTCATTAATTGATTTCAAAGAAAAGGCACAAAGTTTTTGTCTATACTACGATTTACTTAATTTTAATCAAGAAGCCGAACTATGGTATAAAAAATGGCAGAACAAGGGTACGACCAGAGAAGATCTCGAAAAACTAGATTTTACTGAAGTGTTAAAGGAGGCAAACTTTTTCTTTCCCGCAACAAAAAAAGCAATATTTATTTATTATTTTTATTTTTAAACTAACGTTTAAGACAAGATTTTTATGCATAGCACAAAGGGTAACAATTATAATAAGCAATAATTATCAGCCTGAAACACTCATCCAAATTGAAAAATCTTCCGAGAAAAGATTTATTTATTTTATTTATTTAATTATTTTCATATTACATTTGGTTATAAAATGACGTATTGCCCATCTCACTAGGTGTGAAACGCCTGTGTTGAGATGACGCATGATACATGACGCCAACGGGACATGAACCCGTGCCATTCTGATTGCCGGTCAGCTGCTCTCCCAATTGAGCTATGGCGGCTTATCTTATACCCGCCAAATGGTTCAATATATACTAGTGTTTCATTCAACAATTACTGCTTATTATATTTTTTCCTCCTGAAAACAACCAACTTTATTTTTGCGAGAGAGACACTGTTAGTGTTAAATCCGTCGCTAGGTGGCGTCGAGACAAATTATGAGTTTATTTATTGGGGAAATACTTAAACTTGTCAGTCATGTATCTTTTCTCGGAAGATTTTTCAATGTGGATGAGTGTTTCAGGCTGATAATTATTGCTTATAACAATATGTATTTCCTTGGCACAACCTTGCACTACAAGTACATAGTTCCTTTCTACACTGCTTTGTGTTAAAACATGGCTGAGATCAACGATGACTGAAAACCGTTTGAACGCCCTATGTATGCTCAGTGTACACCAAACCACGGTATAAAAAAATTAAGGATACAATTGAATCTGAGGTGTTAAAACGGGTTTGAGAAGAACCTCGTCGACTACTTTTTTTTATAAAATAAATTAACTGTAGGATATTTTGTTTTTCATTTTCAACGTAACCTGTCCCGTTGCTCATGCAGCATTTACCTCAGATATGTTCTTAGTTTGCCTACGCCTGCCCCCCCCCCTCCCCCCATTAACAAAATCCTAGCTACGCCCTTGTAATTCAAATACAAAAAACTAACCACAAAAGAATTAAAACGTACACCTTTATGAAACCAAAGTTTCGAATCGCACCTTGCAATAATTTTTTAAATTTTTTTATATGTAATTTTTAGACGAAACGACAAAAAAGTGAGGTGATAATACATTTGTCTAATAAAATATGTAATTGTTTTTTTTTTCGTTATCAGTAATTTTAGTCAGAAAAAACGTAAGGTGGGTGAGCCATCTTTAAATTTTTTGTTGTGTTTACATGCAAAATTTTTATATTTTAATAATTACTAGCTGACCCAGCAAACGTCGTTCTACTATATAAATGCTAGTTCGATGAGAGGGACGTAGCGCCATCTGTAAATACGAACGACGTTGACGGCGATGGTTAATTTGTTTGTACAAAAATACTAAAATCGCGATTAAAAAATGTGAGATTAAAAAATGGGAGGATGGGGGTAAGAGGGTGAAAATTTGAGGTTATGTGTATTTTTAATGCCAAATTAAAAAAAAAATTGTTGAAAAAATTGTTTTTTTTTTCTAGATAGGGACAACCTAATAACCTAGCGGTATGAAATATTCTTTAAAACCTATTCTCACACCTACCAAATATACATAAAAAAAAATCATAAAAATCGGTCAAGCCGTTTCGGAGAAGTGTGAACACAAACCACCGTGACACGAGATTTTTGTACATACGATTTCGATTTATAAAATTTGAAAGCGTATTAACTTTCTAAAACAGTTTTTAGTTTTCGGATACGTTTAGAAATTAGGGGTTAAAACCATAATACTTTTTGTAAAGCCTATCTTCTAAAATGTTGAGAATGTTAAAATAAGAACGCCGTTCATTTGAGTTATGACGTCTCCAAGTATCCTTTAGGATCAATAATTTTAATATTTTTCTGCATACTTTAAATTTAAATGATAATAAGAAACTGTAAACAAAACGGAATACAAATATAAACGGAATACTCATTAAGAGCGTTTAACCAGCCAGTGGACGAAAATCCACATTTCGTCGAAAGTTATTCTTACGATCGTGCAGGGCGGTTACAACGAGAAAGATTAATTATTCTCCGTACCAGCTTTATAAAAGTATAACTCAATATCGAATTTATTTCAATTCAAATTAGCTTTAATTTATACCTTCATCCAAAAATGCTGAAAGGCGTGATGATAAAACTATTAAAATAATGTACTTTTTGTAGTTATTTTTTGATTATAAGTATTTATCATTTTTCAATAATGTCTAAATTTAATAAGAATGTTAAAACAATTTGAAATATATTAGTTTGTAAGTGCGCAAATAAATACACAAATGGACCAATTTTCGTCAAGAAACACATGTACGTACATATTTATTAATGATTTTATTGAAACTAAAATTAAAATTCTCAAACATGCGTTTGCTAGATAATGTATTGATTTATTTTACTGCATGGTTATATTATTTGAAATGGGAGTGGTATAATTCAAAATCTTTTTTGAAAATTTAACAAATCTGCCAACGACCTATGGAATAACCTTATTATACTAAAAATAAAAAAAAAATCTCAAAATTTATTACATGCGAATGCTAGATAAAAGAACAATCTTTCGAAATTCATTTATAATTTTTTGTGGAAAAGAGTCAATACGTCTAAAATCTGATTTGAAAATGACATATTTCTGGTTTTCTCTGGTAATGCCCTCTTAAACTAAGGTCAAATCCTAAAAACACAACGTAAAATAAATAATTCGAAACTATCGTTATCATTAAATCATAATAATATGTTAATTATTTAACAAGTAAGCTTCAAAATAAAGCGTACCTTACACATTTTCTACTCAGATCATATACTGGTATATAAAAATTATATGAGATTTCTATGCTTTGCTAAACCATCGAGTATATGAGATGCCTATGCTTTTCTAAACCATTCATCCCATTGCGATGAAACTTTGGGGATTTGAAGTGCACAAGCCCGCGATGTACAATAGTGACCTCTGGTGTCATGAAATTTTACGTTGCTAACCACTCATTCGATTGCGATGAAACTTTGAGGATTTGATGTGTGCATGTGCATGCCCACGATGGTTTCTACGAGTATATATAAATCAAAATACGTGTTTATATGAGTAAGTATATGAGATGTCTATGCGCTGCTAAACCATTCATCCGAATGCGATGAAACTTTGGGGATTTGATGTGTGCATGCCCACGATGGTTTCTATATATACTGGTGAGCTCTGCCATTACGAAATTTGTTTAAAAAAATTGCGATAGGTGGCACGCGAGTTGTTTGAAAACTGAGGGGGGAGGGGAACTTGGAAGAGGGGTTCGCGGGACGGGGGAAGTTGGAGAGGGGAGTGGGGAGAGGAAAGGTGGAGTGGGAACGACTGAGGGAAGGGGACTCGGGAGAGGAAGGGGAACGGGACGAATGGGAAAGAACACGCAGGGAGAAACAATTATTTTATTAATTGGTTTAACAACGCATGCCGGGAACTCAAAAGTGGTGCATAAATTTTTTTTATCGGAACCGAAAGGTTTTAGATAGCTTTAAATTTAATTTTTAATTTTTATTTTAATGAAAATACTTTATATGATAAAAAGGTATTTTACGGCAGTTTCAGTGTGCCCGAATTAAGGAATTTTTCCTTGACATAACATTTTCAATATGCCACTTGCATCACATAAAAAAAATCCGGTTTAGGCAAATATTCTATTCAGTATTTTTTTAAATCGTATTTTTGTAACCCTGGCGATTCTTTGAAAATTTCAATCCGAAAAATCAGACCAATTTTTTAAACCGGAAAGACGGGACATAATTTTATGGGTGTGAAAAACCGATAATTACACAGCCGAACATCATTTAAAAAAAATAACGTTTTCCAAACGAATTGCACAGAAGAATAACGAGGCATACCAAAAATATTACATCTCATAAATATTTTTTTCCTTGATCCATCTTTCTCACACTAACATACATGGCTTTACCACATATACGCCGCAGGGATCTAAATTCTATAGCAATTAGTCCTTCCTTTGCCAATTTCATGCTTCACTGCCATTCATCAGGGTTGGGAGTTACCTGCATTTACCCTTCTTTCAACATCTCTATCAGCCTTCCCATTTGTCGTAAACATACTTCCAGAATACACAAACACATCCACTGTCATTTTTGGGTAACTATTACAAATTGACTTTGGAAATGCTAGGTGAAGGGTCATTTTAGGGAAAGGAAATAGTGGAAGGAAAAAAGGTATGATAGGTGGTTAGGACTCTCTGGGTTAGTGTGTCCAGGAGAGATGGATGGATGAACCATTCCCTCCCACTGCGATGCGAGGCAATGGGTCGAGAGATTCCTGCTGGAGAGGTTAAATCAGCGGTCATCACATTTTTTATAATATTTAATATTTTTTTCCTTGATCCATCTTATTGATCATAAATCATTATAATGTTCAACGTCTATATATGACTAAATCCAATGTAATTTACTTGTACTTGTAAATTATGACAATAATAAGAATAAATTTTGATTTTGTTAAAATCAGCACCATTACCATTACACCTCTAAAACAGGTACAGAAGGCATAAAATGTACGGGGTTCTCTTCATAACATCTGCCAAAACATCAAGCCAAATGATAAGTTCGCAGAGAACAAACAATACATCTAGTGAACGTTAAATGTCAAATTCAAAAATTCGCCTGCAATCAAAGTGTTGCCATATAAAAAAAATAAATCAGTTTGGAATTTTACAAAATTAAAAGAACATTTTCATGTAGTGACGTCACGAGCCCAAATAATGGATTTATTTATTTTAAAAAAAATTGTACATTTCTAAAAAAAATTACTCACATTTTCCTAATCTTAGTATAAAAATCTATCCACACGATGTTTTTCAAGTCGTTTTGAAATCCTCGCAAGTGGCCTATTATCGAAATTTTTTTTTAGTTTCATTGGCTGTTTGAGGCCGGGAATCAAAATGTCGTTTGTAAGGTATAGTAAATCCTGTGTTTGTGAAAATAAAATGATGAATTTTGTTGATCACGTTAAGTTAACGTGATTAACGTCGTTAACCCCTCAGTCCAATTTCGCTTTCCGGGACAACTCATACAGGTATCCTAGAAATCGTGTGTCTCTCTTACTTTCATGGTGAGAAATATGATATAAACAGTGTTAGAAAGAGAAAACATAACGCTTGATATTCAAATTTAAAAGGTCACCACAAAATAAGTAAAATATACACCTTTATGAAACCAAAATTTCGGATGGCAAATTTAAAAAAAAAAAAAAACTTCGAGAATTTTTTATTAATTATTCTTAGATGGAACGACAAAAAAGTGATTGAAGAGACAATATAACGTTTATAGTAAATTTGTCTAATAAAATATGTACGTGTTTTTATTTTTTTCCTTATCAGTAATTTTAGGTAGAAAAAACGTGATGTGAGTCATTTTTAAAACTTTTTTATAATTGCAAGCAAAATTTTGTGCTTATCTCGATTTATAAAATTTGATAAGAGTATTTTATTTTTTTTATGTTCAGAAATATTCCGTTTATTTGGATTTTATTGCACAGCGGAAATACTTTGATCCTATGACAAAATATTCCCTAAAACCTATTCCAACCCTATTCTTAATCCTTCGGCTGTCTCTATGTAAACCTATCTAAGAAATGATTTTAAAAATTTTTGTATTGTATTTTAATTTTATGTACGTATTTTTTGCCCACTGTAATTTTATTCTTAATATTTTTTTTTCATATTCAAATGTATTCCTCAAGTTAAACATAAAAAAAGATCATCATCGGTTCAAAATAAACTACTAATAAGTAGATATCTTTATATTAGAGATAAAAGTGTACTTTTTCTTATTATTTATTACTACCGATATTCCAGCATGCATTGAAATGACACAATGTTTCTCCCTGCCTGTCCTTTTCCATTCGTTCCGTCCCTCTTCCGCCTCCCCTTTCAATTTCCCGCGTCAATTTTATGACGCCAGAGCTCACTACTAAGCATAGAAACCATCTCGGGCAAGGGCACATCAAATCCCCAAAGTTTCATCGTAATCGGATGAATGGTTAAACAACAATGGTTACGGGCAAACAAGCAAACATTGATTTTTGAATATATATATATGTAATTGAAATATTTTTTTACAAAAATTGTGAAAACGATAATTTTAAAATTTTTTAAGAATTTTTTATTTTTGGAATTTTTTGAACTTGTCATGTTTCAGAGCTAACTGATTCAACACGCACTGGTTGAAAATAATATTTTTACGACCTGGTTTTTCTTCAGTCTGTGTGTGTTGTTATTCATAACAGTGTCTAGTTTAAGAGAGATTTTGTTAATATAAAAGGCAATACTTTAAATAAAACGTAAAATAAATATTTTTCAAATTTGAAATAAGTACAAGTGAGATTGAAAAAGTTATTTTCAGTGAAAAGGTTTATAGTGAGTAACAAATTAAAATGTTTATTTTTTGTGTTCTCACTTTGTTCAGCCTATATTGTATATTTTGGTAACCACCTTTGGTCTGTAGCCCTAGCTGTCTAGATTCAACACTAACAACTTTTGACTTTGTGCAAAAACGATAGAATTTTATTTTTAACTGATGGATTTGCTTTCATTGGAAATTTAGATTGTTAAATATCTATATCGTAATTGATCCGTTCAACACCTTTCCACATTGAAGGGATACACAATAGACTTACTTCCATATGGAAAAAAGGTTTACGAATAGTTCTTGGGCTCAACCGATCGCAAATGGCCAACACGTTTTTTTGGGTTAATCCTGTAATATTATAATGGCGAAAGTTTGTATGGATGTATGGTTGTATGGATGTATGTATGTTTGTTACTCTTTCACGCTAAAACTACAGAATGGATTTTAATGAAACTTTACAATAATATAGCTCAATGTTGGGCACGTATGTACGCGGTTGACATTTGTCACATGAGAACTGGTCGTTTCTTCGACTCGTTCTTGTGTTCAGCAGCTCGGCTGTGGAATGATTTGCCGGCCTCTGTGTTTCCTCCTTCCTACAACATGGGTCTCTTCAAGACCAATGTTCATTCCTTCCTCTCCTCAAAAAGACCCTCCACACAGCATCCTAGATGACATAGGCCCTGAGGGAAATTATTTTCCTCAGGGCCTCCTGTGTGGAGTTAATGTAAAAAAAAAAAATACATCGGAATAAAATATAGGCTATAGCTCAGAACTCTGGCATTATGAAATTTGTATAAAAAAATTGCAATAGATGGCACGATTAGTAAGATATATATAATTATTTATTTGATTCAAATTATTAGGGGCTTTAAATAAATGCGGGAGGGGTGAGGGGGAGGGTGGAGGGGGGGAGGGGTTGGAGGGGGGGAGGTAAAGAAGGGGGGGGATGGAGAGGGAGAGGGGTTGAGGGAAAGGGGGAGGGTGATGGAGAGGGGTGGGGGAGGGGGGAGGGGAAGAGGGGGGGGAGGAGGCGGAGTGTGAACCCTCCTAATACCATGCGAGCGAAGCCGCAGGAAAAAGCTAATTATAAATAACTTCAAAACAGGAGGCCCCAAAGAAAATAATTTTCTTCAGGGCCTATGTCATCTTTGGAGATGCTGTGTGGAGGGTGATTCAGAGGAGAGGATGGAGTGAATAAGGGTCTTGGAAAGAAACATGTTGTAGGAGGGAGTGAACACAGAGGCCGGCAAATCGTTCCACAGCCGAGCTGTGATACTCAAGATCGTTGAAACGACCCGTTCTCATGTCAATCGTGTACATATCTCGTGTCAATCCCTGAGGAAAATAATTTCCCTTAGAGCCTACGTCACCTTAGGGGATGCTGTGTGGAGGGTTTTTTAAGGAAAGGAAGGAGAGGAAGATCTGGGAAGGAAATAGGTAAGCGGCATGGGTATGAATCTGGGGATCAGTGTGTCCAGGAGTGGCGGACGTACGAATCATCTTTCCAAATGCGGTGCAAGGCAATGGGTCGAGGGATTCTGGCTGGAGAGATCAAAACCTCCTCAACCAGTCTCTCACGATCTGGCCCGCCACGCAGACGCGTCGGCCGCCAAGACCTGGACAAACCTCACCCCATGAACCCGGGCACCTCTGCTGATCAAATGTAGCGAACCACTTGGGGTGACCTACGGCAGAGAACTATTTATTTATTTATTTATTTATTTATTTATTTATTATTAGTTTCAATAGCAAGGTTTGTACATGTATGTATAATGTATAGTATAAGTATAGATTCTTTTTTTTTTCACAGACCTCCTCACTAGGATTTCCTGTTCTGAGGTGGCCTGTAGTTTTTTTTAAATATTTGTATTTGGTTATGGATTGTCTTTATATCATCTTCACGATGTTTGTAATTTTATTATCACTTTGATCTCTCAGCCATGTTTTTACTTTTGTTTTAAATATATTCATTTCCTTTATATTTTTGATTTGATCTGGTAGAGCATTGTATAATTTCATAGCATGGAATTTATTATTTCTCTGTCCAAAAGATGTGTTCAAACTGGGAGTAACCAGGATGTTATTGCTTACTGCCCTGGTTGAGTATTTATGTTGGGCAGTGGAGTATACATATATGTTTTTTTTCAGTTTAAATAAAATATTTTTTGAATAAAGTTTCTGTACATTGAAGACTTGAAAGTTATTAAATATTTCTTCCGTCGGAGTTCTAAGCGGAACTTTCAGTATTGTCTTTAGTACTCCTTTTTGGGCTATATTGAGTCGCTCTGTGTGAGTGCTCAAGGCAGACCCCCATCCAGTTATACCGTACTCTATTTGTGATTGACACAAAGCATAGTATACTTTTTTAATATCGTTTATGTTGAGGATATTACGAATGTTTCTAAAGAAGTATATGTACCTGGTTAGTTTTTTTGTAATTACGTCAATTTGTGAGTTCCATCGGAGATTATCATCAATCTCAATTCCAAGATATTTGATGCTTTTGGAGTGTGCTATAGTGGGACAGAGGCATGATAAGCCTAGATTTTGTTGATAAATTCCTTGGCATGTGTGTAATTTGAGATTTAAGTCCTCCGACGGCTGCCCTCTGGCTGTTATAGAAAATGTAAGATATTTTGTTTTATTAACATTAAGCGTGAGGGAATTTCTTTTAAGCCAGGTTTGCAGGAGACTAAGCCCGTGTTCCGCTTCTTTGTAAGTATTTATCCAATCTTTTTCGTTAAATAAAATTACTGTATCATCAGCAAAACTAATAATTTTTCCTCTTGTTTCTAGGTTACAGATATCATTGATGTATATCAAAAACAATATTGGTCCTAGTACACTTCCTTGCGGTACGCCATGGTTGATTAGGAGAGGTTCGCTTTTTCTCTTATTAATTTGAACGCTCTGTGTACGCTCCATCATATAGCTTTTTAGCAAGTTTAGTGTTGTATTTGTCATACCAATTTTTGTAAGTTTAGCAAAAAGTATTTTGTGGTCTATTGTATCAAAAGCCTTTTGTAAGTCTATGAAGATTGCCAAAGTTTTTTCTCCACTGTCTAAACTTTTAGTGATCATATCTGTAATTTTTTCTATGGCGTCACTAGTACTTAAGTTCTCCCTAAAACCATACTGTGTTTCCGATAATATTTTATTGTCTTCTAAGTAGGATAAGAGTTGTTTTTTTAATATTCTCTCCAATATTTTTGAAAATGTGTTGAGTAGGCTTATTGGTCGGTAATTGTTTATGTCATTTTTACATCCTTGTTTAAAAATTGGTATAACAGTAGCCTTTTTGAGAGCCGTAGGGAATATGCTTTCAGTTATAGACAGGTTGACTAAGTATGTTAGAGGTATGATAAGTTCTTTACAGAGATATTTTATTGCATTGGTTGTGATTAAGTCCTCCCCCGAAGAAACATTTGATTTTAGAGAAGAAATTGTGTTTTTGATATCATCAGCTGTAATTTGCTTAAACTCGAGTTTCTTTCCTTGTTCAGGGGGTTCATTTATTAGTATAGCGTCATTACATTGTGTAGCTTGCTTTGCTAGATTTGATCCTATATTTATGAAAAATTTATTGACGTATTCAAGAATTTGGTCAGGATTATCAGCGTATGTCCTTGGGACATTGTTTATATTCAGCACGTCAATTGATGTCATGGTAGCAGATTTAGAACTGGTTATTTCATTAATTATTTGCCACATTTTCCGTGGATTTTGTTTACAATCTACAATTTTTTTCTTGTAGTAGGTTTCTTTTGTATATGAAATAACTTTTTTGCAAATGTTTCTATATCTTTTGTAGAATCTTAACATGTGTATATCGTATGGATTTTTTTTTAGTTTCTTGTGTAACTCGTCTCTTTTTCTTATGCAGTTTATAACATTCTGTGTAATCCATGGTTTAATGTGTACATTTTTATGTGAGATTTTCTTAATAATTTTTGTGGTATTAGAGAGAATATTATTCTGAAAGAGTTCTATGAAGAAATTCCATGCATCATTTGCATTGTTCATACTTTGCAGTTTTTTCCAATCGGTACATTGTAGATTATGTTTAATGTCATTCCAGTTTATTTCAGTTTTTTCTATTGTTTGTGGTCTTTTCTTGATTTTATTTGACTTGTTTATTTTTATTGAAAGTATAGTTGTATAATGATCTGTTATAGTTGAGTTAAATACAATAGTTCGAGTAATATCTTTTGTTTTACTCATTATATGATCTATGCAACTTTCAGTGCTGTCCACTTTTCGAGTAGGTACATTTATTAAGCTTACCAGTCCATGGGATGCTAGCATCTGCAGATATTGAATTCTCTTGGGATGTCCATTTTCTAGGATATTTATATTTACATCTCCAATAAAAAATATGTTTTTCGTGTCTTTTAGAAGGCAGAGTTCCTCGTCTACGGATTTAAGAAATGGGTCGATGTTTCTTGTAGAAGGCGATCGGTAGATTGCTAATATAGCCTTTTCTTTTCCGATTTTAATTTTTAGACAATTGGCATCTGTGATAATAATTTCCTCAACTTCGGCTTTTATTTCGTTTTTAATGTATATAATTACACCATCGTTTTGTCTTTTGTTATTCAAACTTGAGTAAGTGGTATATCCAGCTATTTCCAAATTCATGTATTTATGATTTATCCAACATTCAGTAAGTATTATTATGTGTAGATTAACTTTTAAATATTTCAGTAAAATTTGTAATTCATCAAAATTTTTTCTGATGCTTCTTATGTTTTTGTGCAATATATTAAAAGAGTTGTTGTTTATCATTGATAGGTCACTTGGTTCCGAGGTTAGTATAGTGTCAGTCATTTTTTACTTTAATTCATAAATGTTGTTTCGAAGTGCCTTTTTTACACAATATTTTTAATATCATCTATATGTTTGATGTAGATTATTTTTTCGTTTGGCATTTTTCGAGTCATTATTTTTCCATCTTTACACCAAACGTAAGAATAGTTTTTTTCTTTGGCAGCTTTTTTTGTTTTCCAGAGCAGTTCCCTTTGATATGGGCTCAATTCTTCTGCAATATAGATTGTTTCAGTAGTGATGTCTTTTATGTCTTCATAATTAATATTTTTCCTTTTAGAGATTAGATTATCTCTAGTCGTTTTATCAGCAAATTCCACTAGCAGTTTTGGTGGCGCATTGTTTCTTCTATCAGGAGTCCTTTTTACTTCAATTATCTCCTTGTGCTGGATATCCATTCCTGCCGCCGCCGCAACTTTTTTTACGATTTCAATCTGCTGCTCCCCATTTTTTTGGGGAATGCCTGCTATTTCTAGGAAATTAGACCGAGATTTGTACTCAAGGTCTGATATTTTTATTTCAAGTTGTTTGATAATAATATGTTTTTCCTGCTGTTCTTTCTTTATGTTTTCTAATTCATTTTCGATTTTTTTATTTTGTAATATTGTTGTTTCTAGTTTTTTTATTATATCATCGTACTGACTGCTCATAAAATCTATGCTTTTTTGGGTTTCCTGGGATTGTTTATCATTTTTAGAAATGATTTCTCTTTTCATTGATTCAAATTTTTTTTCAATAATTTGAATAATTTTATCAATGTTAAATTTGTCTTCGGTTTCAACGACAGATCCCTTTCCTCTTGTATTTGCCATTTTCCGTTTAATTAATATTTAATTTATCTTATACTTTTAGGATTTATACTTAATTTATGTTCAATGTTGGAATCAATATGCTCCTTAAGTGAATATTGATTTATGTAGATTGTCTATGACGAGATAAGTATATATTGTCTATGGTTTTTTTTTTTTTTATCAGTTCTTACAAAAGTTAATTTATGGTCACAATGACAATAATTTTTTGCACTTCAATTAACTAATGATTGATTTCACTGCCACTCTCGCAATCATTGGCACTTTGTCTAGCGTATCACTATTTATTATTTTTTAAAGCGAGTTATGTTATTAGGTTGCTTTATTGCCACTATATTAATATTAATTACGGAGCTGTCAAAAAAACCGACTGTTGTGTCTACCAAGTTGTTGTTGTATGATTGTTGTTGTCAAATTCGATGTCAAGTGTTAAAAATAATCCTTTACTTAAGAGCGTTTAACCAGCTAGCGGCCGAAAATACACATTTCGTCGAAAGTTGTTCGTACTATCGTGCAGGGCGGTTACAATGAGAAAGATTAATTATTCTCCGTACCAGCTTTTTAAAATTATAACTCAATATCGATTTTATTTCTTTCCAAATTTGCTTTAATTTATACCTACATCCAAAAATGCTGAAAGGCGTGTAGATAAAACTATTAAAATAATGTACTTTTTCTAATTATTTTTTGATTACAAGTATTTATCATTTTTCAATAATGTCTAAGATAAATAAGAATGTTAAAAAAATCTAAAATTTATTAGTTTTGTAAGTGCGCAAATAATTACACAAACGGACCAATTTTCGTCAAGAAACACATGTACGTATATATTTTTTAATGATTTTATTTAAACTAAAATTAAAATTCTAAAACATGCGATACCCAGATAATGTATTGATTTATTTTACTGCATGATTATATGATTTGAAATGGGTGTGGTATAATACAATTTTTTTTTTGAAAATTTAACAAATCTGCCAACGACTTATGGTATAACCTTATTATACTAAAAAAAACATTTTTTCTCAAAATTTAAAACATGCGAATGCTAGATAAAAGAACAATCTTTCGAAATCCATTTATGTTTTATGGAAAAGAGTCAATACGTCTGAAATCTGATTTAAAAATGACATATTTCGGCTTTTCTCTGGTAATACCCTCTTAAAACCCCTCAGAGGCCATGGAGACACCGGTGTCCCCTACGAAATTTCAAAAATAAAAACTGTTTATATGCGATTTGGACCCTTATGTCTAAGTAAACTGTATGAAAACAAGGTCAGAATCGCTTGCACAAAATATCCCTATCGGTAGGGAAAAAGATTTCATTCACGTGGCAACTCTAGTTTTTTTGTAATTAATTTATCTGTGACTTCAGATGGCTGTCAAAACCGAAAACTCGTGAGTTTTAGCATTTTTGATCCTTTTTCAAACGCATATAAAGGTATTTATTTATTATCAATCACCTTTGAAATGTGTTTTTTCACGTAGGATATCTATTCAGGCTTATGTAAAAATAACAACATCAGTTCATTTTCGTATTTATACGGATATTTAAGCAAAATTCGGGAAGAAAAAATTTCGCGCCTTTTTTCAAATTAGGACATGCCTTTGGCTACCCAGGGGTTTTAAGAGGAGGGGCTGCGCGGCCCGTTTTATACAAAACTTAATTTTATATTTTTATCAATAAGGCCAAAATACCAAATCAAACTGAATAATATTTTTTTATCCAAAGTTAAAGCGTAAATAGGTCATTTGTAATTTAAATTTACGCCCGTCAAAACGCTTTCTTAAAAAATTGTTGGATATTATATACAAAGTATATTGTTGGATATTATATTATATACAAAGGATTGTAGGTTGACTTGGAAATAACACGGTAATAAACATTTATCTTCGTGTTTTAATTTATTTATGAAATTTATTTATTGCAATTCTTGCTGAATGGTATCAAAACTTGGTCAATAAGGAAGAAATAATAATCACTCCAACTCCAATAAAGGCCGCCGATATTCTTAAATTTTGTGAATATTTTGTTAAAATGGTAAAATATCATAATATCACATAATTTATTGGGTAACCAACACCTTTTTATGCTGAACATCCATTCGCATGTAATGGGCTCCTTCTCGGTTCTATCAGTTATTATTGAGGTTTTGTTATTTTCATGTGACTGTAGCTCTTCAGAAATAGCTTCCTTCCATTTATGACAATTGACGTTATTAATTGCCTCTTCATAACTGTTAGGTATTTCTAATTCAGTCAAGTTTACTTTCATCTTATTATTTCATCTAGGACGTAACGTAATATTACTTCTTTCCATTCCTATTTTGCTTGGTGTAACCCTAAGTGACCAGCTCAGGTATGGGGGCTCCATCGAAGCCAAAGTAAAGTTAGCCTCCCAAAAACTGGGCGTACTGTATAGGGCCCGCAGATACTTTAATAGTGCACAACTGCTAACCCTGTACAAATCGCAAGTGCGCCCCACGGTTGAATTTGGCAGCCACCTCTGGTCTGGAGCTCCAAAATACCTGAAAAATACCCTCGATTCTGTGCAGAAACGGGCGGCCCGTTTGATAGATTCTCCCATCTTAACAGACGGATTGCAATCTTTAGAGCACAGGCGTCGGGTGGGAATGCTATCCTTGTTCTACCGGTATTACAATGGAAGATGCTCCGAGGAACTAGCATCATTGATCCCCTCGGCACCGGTGCATAGTTGGGAAACACGCCAAACGCGTGCCCAACATTTGTACACGGTTGACATTTGTCACATGAGAACGGGTCGTTTCTTCGACTCGTTCTTATGTTCAATAGCTCGGCTGTGGAATGATTTGCCGGCCTCTGTGTTTCCTCCTTCCTACAACATGGGTCTCTTCAAGACCAATGTTCATTCCTTCCTCTCCTCAAAAAGACCCTCCACACAGCATCCCAGATGACATAGGCCCTGAGGGAAATTATTTTCCTCACGGCCTCCTGCGTGGAGATAATGTAAAAAAAAAAAATCCTTCTGAATTAATATTATTAGGAGGATTATAAGTGTCATTTGTATCTTCAATACTCTTCATACTGTCATCTGAAGAGGTTTCTTGAGTTGTACTTTCTTTGTTGGTCCTGAAACTCGCTTCGTGGGGTTGTCAATATTGACTTTTCTTTGTCTTCTTCATTGACTTTCATCTCTGTGAAGTTTTGTCTTTTCTCTGGTATACTACTTTCTTCAAATTTTACATCCCATGACACTGTAATTTTTCTTTCTAATATAAAGGCATGGCTGTATGGATGTTTAGACCTATGGATGTTTGTTACTCTTTCACGCAATAAAACCGAATGGAATTCAAAAATTCTTTCACTAATAGAAAGCTACATTATTTGCGAGTAATATAGGCTATATATATTGGTCAGCTCTGGCGTTGTGATTAAGCTGTGGCGTTATGAAATTATATATTACAAAAGCAAAGCGTTGCTAAGTAATTGTTCGACGTGCGCTGTCATTTTGTTATTTACCGTGAAGATTCGGAATAATAGAAGAGCATGTATGAGATGATGTATGAATATGAACGAGGCAAGGAATGTGTGCCAAGATCGAGTTGTTTGGCGGTCCGTCCTCGCTGCCTACCCCTGTGGGGCAACGGCGTGATGGTTAGTTAGTTAGTTTAGTTTAGCAATTAAAAAAAAATATTAACATTTTAAATGGCAATTTACCAAAATTTTAATTTAGAAACTTATAAATAAGTCGTCTCAAAGTTTAACCGATTGCAAAACTTTAAATTTAATGTAAATTAAATTAAAAAAAAAATTAAATGGAGTTCTACGAACTAAACACAAAAACAATTAATATCTTTGCTGTAGGTCACCCCAAGTGGTTCGCTACGTTTGGAGTCTTAGAAGGGCTGCCCGGGTTTGCGTGGCAGATCGGATCGGGAGAGATTGGTTGAGGGAGATTTTTGACCTCTCCATCAGGTCTCACGGAACATCACTTTGCTTGTGAGGGATGGATTCATACGTCTGTCACTCCTGGACACAATGACCCCCAAATTCCTACCCACCCCTTCCTTTACCTTCCGAGTACTTCCTCGCCTTCCTTTTCCTAATGAAAAAAAAATAGTTCTTCAAATTTTGCAAATTCACTTTATGGCACCATTTTATTAATGAAATAATTAAAAACACTTTGTTTTTACCACGATAAACTTTATTTAAAAGTCAACATGTTTCAAGAACGATGTTCTCTTCATCAGGACATTTAATGTACTAAAACTAAATGATCCAACATGGAAAGACAGGCGTGGGTAGAAATGGAAGTAGTGGGGGAGGAGAGAGTTGGAAAGGGGAGGTGCTTAGAAGATCAGAACATTTGAGATGTCTAAATAGCAATAATTATTCGGAATTTGCTAACCATATAATTGAATTTAAGCATTCATTTGATATAAATACTGGTTTTAAAATTTTACACACTAACGTTAGTGGTTTTCACTTAGATCTTTTAGAAATATTAGAAATTAGGAAAAATGTCAATAGAAATTTAAATATTAACATCTGCCCTGATGATGGACACTATAACGCTGTCCGAAACGTTGGCTAAAGGAGGAGGTAGCGTAACACGGCATAACACCTCAAAAACAAACAAAAAAAAACTTTTGGCCGTGAAAATCTAAAATCATATCTGTTTTCAATTATTTCAATAAAAAATAGTATTTTTCAGAAGAAGGCGCTGTTAATAATGAACGAAACAGACCCACAAAAGAGTTTCTTCAATCTTTGCAAATTCTCTTTTTGGGCTCATTTTTAATTAAGACGACAATATACCCTAAAATATATTCAGAATCTTAACGACGTAAGTAAAGAAGCCGTGTATACAAATTACGACTCGCGACCCGTGTTTTGGACGGACCAACTGTCGAATTTGCCCTATCAAAGAAAAGAAGAAGAAAACAAATAATGTGGGAATCTTAACGACGTATTGGACGAACGTACGGTCGAATTCACCCTAGCAGGCCTGGAGATTCGACCTTTCCGCCGCGGTCATTTTTTTTTTTTTTTTTTTTTTTTTTTTTTTTTTTTTTATTTTTTTTTTTTTTTTATTATAGCGACTATATACAAAAATTTTACATACAAAATGAAATGTGAAATTAAGTACAAAATATTGTATTTCTTAGTCCTCCTCACTAGGGGGTCCTGTGCCGAGGAGGACTAAAGTTATTCAAATATAGTTCATTTGTCTTCTATGTCGTTTTTAGCGTCTTCGCTAGGGTTTTCTCATTGACCTCTTTAAGCCATATTTTTATTCTTGATTTGTATTCAATTGGATTTTTTATTAGTTTTATGTCTTGGGGGAGGATGTTATGGAGTTTTGTTGCAAAGTATGTATAGTTTCTTTGTCCAAATGTGGTTTTATAACTTGGAATATTTTTTATATCATTTTTATTCGATCTAGTGTTATGCATACACGGTCTAGTAGAGGATTCATTATTTTTGAAGAGCTTCAATAATATATTTTTGGAATATATTTGTTGTACATTTGGTACGTCAAAGTTATTGAAAATTTCAGTTGAAGGCGTTCTAATTGGTACTTTCAATATGGTCTTTATGATTCCTTTTTGAATCGTATTCAGGCTGTGTAGGTACGTATTTGCAGCAGATCCCCATCCTATGATTCCATATTCAATTCGAGAATGACATAACGCATAGTAGACCTTTTTCATATCCTTTTTATTTAGCACGTTTCTTAGATTTTTGAAGAAATATATAAGGCTTGTGAGTTTTTCCGTAATACCTTTGATGTGTAGGTCCCATCTAAGATTTTCGTCAATTATTACTCCGAGATATTTTATGTTTTGTGTTTTTTCGATGACGGGGCAGTAACATTGTATATTATTTCCATGGCATTCATGTAATTTTAGTTCTAGTGATTTTATTGGTTGGCCCCTTGAGTTCATTGAAAATGTTATATATTTTGTTTTGCTTATATTAAGGGTAAGCGAGTTGATTTTAAGCCAATTTTGAAGTGCACTAAGCCCTTTTTCAGCCTCATTAAATGTATCAGTCCAATTTTCTTCTTGAAATAATAAAACAGTATCATCAGCAAAACTGATTACGTTTCCTTTAATGGTAAGGTTAGTTAAATCGTTGATGTAGATAATGAACAGAATCGGTCCCAGTACACTTCCTTGAGGAACGCCATAGTTTAAAGATAGAAGTTTGCTCTTTTGTTTGCCAATTTGTACTTGTTGTTCTCGCCCTGTTATATATGACTCCAATAAGTTAATTGTTGATTCGGCCATTCCTATTTTTTTTAGTTTAGTTAGTAATATTTTATGGTCTATTGTGTCAAAAGCTTTTTGAAGATCTATGAATAAAGCTAAACATTTTTTCCCATCATCTATGTTTTTTATGGCCATGCTTGTTAGATTTTCTATGGCATCATTGGTGCTCAGATTTTCTCTAAAACCATATTGGGATGGTGATAGTAATTTGTTTTGTTCAAGAAATTGAACAATTTGCTTCTTCATTACAGTTTCCAAGATTTTTGAAAAAGAGCTTAAGAGACTTATGGGTCGGTAGTTATATATATCCTTTTTGTTACCACTTTTATGTATGGGTATAACTGTAGCTTTTTTAAGGCATGAAGGGAATACATTTGTAGATATAGACAGATTGACCAAGTATGTCAATGGGAAGGTCAGGAATTAATTCTGAAGAACGTGTTTCAAATATTTAAAACGTGTCTCCATGTCACACTCCTGAAGTTATTAATACATCGTCTAGAAAAATTAAATCTGATGCTTACTGCTAACTTTATAGTTGAAAAACGGGTTACAAAGTTTTAAAATCGTTGTACGTAAAATATATTAATGATAACGTATCGTTTTTATCTTAAACACAAAAAACTTTCATCCCCAGTGTAATGTTGGAACAAAAATTAAGTTCATTAATTACGAATTCGCCGTAAATGATTAAAATGTGAGTTTAGAGCAAACAAAAATTATTAGGGTTTTAGGGTTGCCTTAAATAAAAACAAATAAGTTTCTAAAACACCACTATTTAATCAAAATTATCAACATGTTTCCTCGTCAGGAAAGATTTCTTCGTCAGGATAAGATTAATAATCTTACTATGTTAAGACAGTACACAAGCCTAATAATTTTTATTATTTTTAATTTATAAACTAATGTCTAAGACAAGATTTTTAGCACAAAGGGTAAGAATTATTATAAGCAATAATTGTCAGCCTGAAACACTCATTTACATTGAAAAATCTTCCGAGAAAAGATAGTTGGCGGCAAGTATCTTTTCTCGGAAGATTTTTCAATGTAAATGAGTGTTTCAGGCTGACAATTATTGCTTATAATAATTGCTAATAATTTTTGTTTGCTCAAAACTCACATTTCGTAACTATATTAACTTTTTTATTTCCATGCCGCACAAGGGATGCGAGCAAGGGCGGATCCAGGATTTTTTTCTGGGGGGGCACAAGGGGCGGACGGGCAAAAAAATCAACAATTACTGTTAGAAATAAACTTGAAGTATCATATTTCAAGTTTATTTCTACAAGTTCAAGCATGTATAGGAAGGCTAATGATAATATCAAAACAATAGAAAAATTAAATGTTTAATAAAGACAGTTTTTGCTTCTAAGTATGTACTGTGATGGAATCTCCACAGTACACACAAATACTGTCACAGTACACCTAAATCCGCCCTTGGATGCGAGTTATTTATATTTTAGATTAATAAAAACAGTACCTTACGATTAATATATTTTACGGACAACAATTTAAAAACTTCATAACTAGTTTTTCAACTATAAAGTTAGCGGTAAGCACCAGATTTTATTTTTTTAGACGATGAATTAATAACTTCGGGAGGTATTCATTTAGAAACATCTTAAATATTAGTAACACGTTCTTCAGAATTAATTAAAATGAACGCGGCAGAAAGGTCGAATCTCCAGGCCTGCTAGGGTGAATTCAACCGTACGTTCGTACAATACGCCGTGCCGCGGCGGATATTTGTTTACACGCTTTCTTCACTTACGTCGTTAAGAGTCCCACATTATTTTTCTTCTTCTTATTTTCTTTGATACGGCAAATTCGACAGTAGGTCCGTCCAATACACGGGTCGCGAGTCGCAATTTGTATACACGGCTTCTTTATTTACGTCGTTAAGATTCTGAATATATTTTAGGGTATATTGTCGTCAAAAGTTTATTAATCTTATCCTGGCCTTTGGTTTCGAAGCTTGTTGATAATTTTGATTAAATAGTGGTGTTTTACAAAGTTATTTGTTTTCGTTTAACTATAAAAGAGTGCCTATATTTTTTTTTAATCTAAGTACCTACATAGATAATAAAGAAAAATAGTTGCTAACAATAATGATTAGTTGACCTTTTGTAAACCATTTATTATTGTTATATTTTCACTTTGCAACACTTTAATGCATATCATGATATTTTTTTTAATGAAGACAAGCTATTAAAAATGTGACAGTTTGTTGTGTATATTACAATGTATTTAATTGAAATCAGAAGATAAGAGACGCCTCTTTTAAGAAAAAATTACAATATCTTATCATAAGCAATAATTTTCAGCCTGAAACACTCATCAACATTGAAAAATTTTCCGAGAAAAGATACTTGCCGCCAACGGGACTTGAACCCGTGTCCTTCTGATTGCCGGTCAGCAGCTCTTGACCACTGAGCTATGGGGGCTTATCAAATACCCGCCAAATAATTCAATATATACTAGTGTTTCATTCAACAATTACTGCTTATTATATTTTTTCCACCTGAAAACAACCAACTTTATTTTTGCGAGAGAGACATTGTAAGTGTTAAATCCCTCGCTAGGTGGCGTCGAGACAAATTATGACTACATTTATTTCATGAAACACTAGTATATATTGAATTATTTGGCGGGTATTTGATAAGCCCCCATAACTCAGTGGTTAAGAGCAGCTGACCGGCAATCAGAAGGACACGGGTTCAAGTCCCGTTGGCGGCAAGTATCTTTTCTCGGAAGATTTTTCAATGTTGATGAGTGTTTCAGGCTGATAATTATTGCTTATAATAATTTTTACCCTTTGTGCTATGCATAAAAATCTTGTCTAAACGTTAGTTTATAAATTAAAAATAATAATTAATATCTTATCACGTTATAACTTAAATTTAATAAGGCAATTAAAGTCACGTAAACCGAAACAATTTTATGCTTTGTTAACGTTATTGCACACCGGCCGATTCAGTTCTATTACTGCCGCGGAGTAAACAAGTATGTAATTTTGAACGAACTTAGCATAAACCGTAAACAACGGTTAAAACGCACGACCGTTTAAACCTAATTTTTATGTCAATATCACTAACCGCGCATGTTCTAATAAAGTAAGTTAGGTCCAACAACAAGTGCTTGTGGAACACCTCTCAGGTATATTATACAACTGTAAACTGAACATCATTTGAAGGAAGTCTTTCAATAAAGTTAAGTTCAATGTTCTCAAAGGAAGCTAAGAAACAACAAAATTCATTTAAGGCTCTACAACCGGGCCCGAAAAGAAAAAGATGGAGAGATACGAAATTACGAATGTTAGAGGAGAGCTCTAACATTTACAGCGACAAAATTGATGCGAAAATGTTTAATAAAACACGACTCGTATAAAATAGAGTAAAAATCTCGCGGGCATCATCTTAAACAGCATTTAAAGAAACACTGTGAATTTTTTCATAAATATTACTTGTAAAATAACTGAAACAAACGTGTAAATAATAATTTTTGCAGCATACTTTGCGATTTTTTTCTAACGAGGGAATTTTATATAATTTGCGTTTCGGCGCGGGCAAAGTCTAGATATTATCTTCAAGAATAACATATATTTTTTTAAGAGCTTTAAAATTTACCGTGTTTAAGGGAAATATATAATAAATCGGTACAAATCCGGGTTGCTGGGCCCTTAAGAGGAATGGCTGCGCGTAGTGGCGTATCTAGCACAGGTGGCACCCAGGGCGTGGTGTCATCCCCCCCCCCCCCCTATTAAAGTTGACTGAGAAAAAATTCAAAACGCTATAAATTAATTTCATACTTCATAAAATTGGTCAAACCTAGTGGGAGGGGGGGGGGGGGGGGGGGTTCATAAAATAATTGAACTAGAGCCATCTACGAAAGAGCAAATTATGAATTCCTTTAAGTACGTATCTTACGAGTAAGGAAGATATGGAATCGTTGTCCATGAAGTTCGCTTGTAACTTAATTACGTGAGCTTACAGACGCTTTTATAATTACCGTGACGATTCACGGTTACGGTAAAGTGACGGCAAAAAGGGCAATAAATATATGTTCCTTATTGAATGAGATTATGGTTGTGTAGAGTGGATTAATATGTTTGTGTAAAGAATTACTGGCGAAGGACCTTGATTTTGTGTTACTATCACTGCTTGAAACGATAAAAACACATGTTACATAGAAAGGAAAGGACTCATCGAAAAGGATAAAAGAACTTGTAGGCTGGCAAATGCACTCGTCTGCTTTCTCTCCCATCCAACAGGCACAAACAGCAATAAGCGTGAGTTTCGTTTATTTGATAGTACACGGCGGAGTTATTTTATAACGGCGGTTCACCGATAGTGGAAGCACAATGGCTATATGTTGCGGCGGGCGTTTATTACAGACTGACTATGGGTAAGATTGACGGGTAGGAATTGGGGATAGGTAGGAAAGGAATTTGCAACATTATTAATACCAATCCCAAGCAGAGACAGTATGTATGCGTGCTATGTAGGTATGTGTACGTGTAGGTATGTGTATGGGCGTAACCACTTATCGTTATAATGCTGCAGCTCATTCTTACTCTTTAAATAATGGTGAGACAAAGATGAGACACAAAAAATACGTTTCCTCCAAAGTACTTTGGAGGAAACAAATATATCTTATTACTAGTGACCGACCGAAGGTTCAGTTTCGGTTTCGGCAAAAATATCTAGTTTCAAATGCCATGTTAAAGATATGTTAAAAACGGATTGTTTACCGTTACTAGGATTATTTTTTACACTTATTCAGACTTCACTTACAGTTAAAACTTGTTAAATTAAATAAATAAAATAAAAAACAATAAGTAATTGAAATATGTGAAAAACCGTTTTTTTTATATTACTTCTATAAAATAAACAAAAGTTTAAAAAAATAACAAAACTTGTTAACTACTTCTTGTAACTTCTCGTTCGGCTCACCTCGGGTCCTTGTATGAGTTCATGGCTCGTATGCAACCCGCCATCATCAGCAAAATTTGACTATCGACAAATGTATGTTTATAATTTTTATTTATGATATTTTTTTACATACTTCAATTATTGTTTTTTTTTTTAAATTTCATTTAACACCTATAATAAGAATTTTGTGATTGTAAACGCAATTAAAATTAAAATACTCAATTAATGAGTTCCTTCCTTTACAATGTAAGTGTTGATTATTGACAAATTTTTGTTCCAAGAAGTAGTTAACATGTTTTGTTATTTTTTATAAATTTTGTTTGTTTTATAACTGTCTGAATAAGTGTAAAAAATAAACCAAATCGAAATAATATTAGTAAACAATCGATTTTTAATACGTTTAAAAAAGTTTCGGTTTCAGCCGAAACTGACACCGAGGATTCGGTTTCGGTTTCCGTGGAAAGTCCTGTTTCGGTCGCATATTACTTATTACGGCTCTACGGATTGCTTTTTATTTTCTTTATGCGTGTGAGGGAGAACTTTTGTTATTTGGTGTATACTGTATACGAAAGAGCTGCATCAATACAAGGTGTCCGAAAACTCGTAGTACAAGCGGAAAACTGGTGAATCCTCATCATATTTGGAGTCGATTTTGTAGTATAATTTTTTTTGATTTGAGCTTTCGTTTTCGAGTAAATCGAGTCAGAAGTTGATTTTTTTTTTGGTCAAATTCTTATAAATTATTACTGACGATCATAGTACCTAACTAAAAAAAACTATTTAAAAGAAAACAAACAAAGAAATCCGGATTTAAAGCATTATTTTGAAATTATAAAGCATTATTTTCGGTCATTTCACGGTTAAAAACAGCTGGCCTAATATTATTTTCGCGCTCGTCAGAGTGCAATGCGAAATTTGCTGTCCCTTTCTGCGCTCGGTTCGATGAACACAATTAGAAGAGGTAAGCTACATTTTTCAAAAAATGACTTGACCTTGAACTGTGAGCTCACGAACCAAATTCTTTACCCGAGAAGCATACGGATGCAAGTCCAAAAAGGTAAATGTTCAGGAGAGCCAAAAAAGTATTTTTTCTGTAAGTATGGTCTCATAACTGCTAACCCTGTACAAATCGCAAGTGCGCCCCACGGTTGAATTTGGCAGCCACCTCTGGTCTGGAGCTCCAAAATACCTGAAAAATACCCTCGACTCTGTGCAGAAACGGGCGGTCCGTTTGATAGATTCTCCCATCTTAACAGACGGATTGCAATCTTTAGAGCACAGGCGTCGGGTGGGAATGCTATTCTTGTTCTACCGGTATTACAATGGAGGATGCTCCGAGGAACTAGCATCATTGATCCCTTCGGCCCCGGTGCATAGTCGGGAAACACGCCAAACGCGTGCCCAACATTTGTACACAGTTGACATTTGGCCCTGAGGGAAATTATTTTCCTCAGGGCCTCCTTTGTGGAGTTAATGTAAAAAAAAAAAAACTTCTTCGGATATCCGTGCTGATAGATAACAAAAAAAGTTATTATTAAATCAATTAGTTTTGTTTTAAAAACGAGCAAATAAATCGAAATATTTTATACCTAGTAAAGCCTTTAAAAATAGTTGTTTAAAAAAAAAACGCTGACTTTGTCAAACAAAAACATGGACTTGAGTCCTACTGCCTCTAATTGAAGTGGACTATTTTGTTATGACATGTGGTGTATTATAAAAGGAATAAAGTCCATGGTACATCCTTCTGCTTCTAAGATAGTTGTTGCATCATGGTAATTGCATCCATATGCAATTTTTAAAATCCTATTTTTCTTCATGATAGGACTCTTTCTGCCACTGATAAACATGATAATTTACTTCAAGTCTGCATCAAAAACTCATTTCTTCAAATTTTGGACTTGCATTCGTATCATCCTCGGGTACACAAACAAACATGGCCGCCAACAAAAATGGTCGCATGGTACAGTAGTGTTCGAAACGAATGTGAACAAGGTTATTATCATTTTTTTTAATAATGTAATAATTAGATTGAAAAAATAGTATAAAGCTAATTTTTTCTCCATCGACTACTATCATTTAGACAAGTGCTTAGCCAAAAATCCCCGCCCCTACCCCTCCTTGCTTCCCCGCCTGTGCCCCCATAAACATGAAGAGTGTAAGGGTTTCGTAAATCACGTCCATCTCGATTACTAAACAACATATTGGATTGCAATTTTTTATATTCTCTTTGCTGTAACATTGTCTACAATTAATGTCCAGTTAACTTCCGTCGTAACTTTTACCGTTTGTTTGTAATTCGTATGAAAAGATAAATTTTTTTGGCACGTAATTTTACTTTTTGTCGCAGAACTTTTTACGCCGACATTTTATGAAAAAATATTTCCTACAAAAGTTTTAGCTCCTACAATAGTTGATAAAAGGCAGATCGGTCTGTAATTGCTCACCTCATTTTTGTCTCCTTTTTTAAATATCGGAAATTATTCACGAACCTTTCGAAGTCTACATTTGACATCTTTGTTTTTACGCTCAACATTTGTTTTAAGTGTATTTGTGCGGATTTGGCGTAGAGCAAATGACCAGCAGCATGCAAAAAAGGTATCATTTGCTTGACTGTATTAATGTGCAAATTCCAATCGCCGATTCTCTTCGCCAGAATAAAGTCTAGAACCAAATTCACCAATTTAAACTCTAGTAGCCACAGTTTTGAATTTCTACTAGTTTTAACCAAATCTTCACACACTTCTTCTAGTCTTGTCATTATTTCGTTGGTTTTAGTGCACTAAAGCTATGTGGAAATCGTGAACGTGAAATACTCGTGTTAGTGGGGGTTATTCATAATGGAGCTAGTTTATACTTCCATTCAATAAATAAAGTTATAGATTTTAAACTGAAATACTATGGCAACTTGAACTGATACCAGTAAGCATAATCTCACTTCTTCAGTAAAACCAAAATTTAAAACAATTGACAAAAAATACAATTAATGAGTTAAACATCATACATGAGTAGTTCGTTAATGAATCGGCTGCCGCAGAGCGATGCAGAGATGGTGAACCAAGCATTCACGGTTGATATCTGGCGTTTTCTAGCCATAAAGTACACATTAAAATATATAATTTTACAGCTCATAGAAAGGGATACAATCTTTGTAGGAAACATTTTTTCATAAAATGTCGGCCTAAAAAGTTCTGCGACAAAAAGTAAAATTACATACCAAAAAATATATAATTTTTTACCTTTTAATACGAATTACAAACAAACGGTAAAAGTTACGACGAAAGTTAACTGGACATTAATTGTAAACAATGTTACAATAAAGAAAATAAAAAATTGCAACCCGATATGTTGTTTAGTAATCGAGATAGACGCGATTTACGAAACCCTTACACTTTTCATGTTTTGGGGAGGGGGGCGTAGGCGGGGAAGTAAGGGGGGTAGAGGCGGGGACTTCTGGCTAAACACTTGTCTAAATAATAGTAGTCGATGGTGATTCAACTGGTGTTCTACGACATAGGCTGACTGGACTATTAATTATATTCCACCTCCATGGGAGGAATGAATTCATGCGTCCGTCACTCCTGGATACACGGACTCTCAGATTCCTACCAACCCCTCATACCCTTGGTAGGTATACCTCTTTTTGTTTGATGTCCGCAATAATTAACTAATTAACTCTGCAACAATCATGTGAGATCAGTGGTGTATCTGGGATTCCAGACTATCCCATCCCGCCCCATGCTATCCCATTACGGCCCCCCCCCCCCCCGTTGAGGTAAATATGATCGCGACAATACGCTTAAAAACTGTTCAAGATGTGGTGAGATTTTGCTGGACTCCCCCCCCCATTTTGAGGTCACGTAATTAATGCCCCCTAAGTTAAACTCCCGAACAACATGAGCAATATTTTTGTATGTAAATGCACTCGTGAGTAACTTAACAAAAATGCAAATAAGCCGTAAATTTTACCTATGAATACAAAGGCCGATTAATTCTAAGTGATAAGTTATAGGACAAAATTAAGTCGTACCGTATTTAAACTAGAAAGTTGGTTTCTAATTTCATATTATTGTTGAAAGTTATTGTTTTGATTAAAAGTGAAAAAATAAGTAAATAAACTAATAAAAAAATAAGTGAATTAAGAAAATAAAACAATACTCAATCATAAATGTCGTAAGTGAGTTCAAAACTGCAAATTTGGAATGTTAAATAAATTAAAAATAATATTCCCAGTGTTCAGCGCAAATTAAACACTACTGCACGGGGAACACGATTCGACTGACCATAGCAAGACAATGGGACACGGGAACTCCCTTATCTGGGTAAATATTTTTACGCAGTTTAGTATGGGTCTTGATATCGTTAACACCCTTTTGTGTTTTCAAACTTGAAAAGTGAATATTTGCGAATAACAGTAATTAATTTCGCTGGTTTTTAACAAACTTTTGGGGTATTTTCATATTGAGAATATTGTGGATTATAATGGAATATACCAACGCATGTTAATGCGTTTTTTGTGATGTACCAATGACATGTTGTGTTTTTTGTGATGTACTACCTACCTAGTGTTTTTGGATTAAGGAACGTTACAACATAATGTAAGTTTAGAACACACCTATGCTAGTAATTTTTCTCACAAGGCTTGTTCGTTGTTCGAATTGATCTAGTACTAAGTAAAGTACCTAGCGAGAGAGTTTTAGAGAGCATCTTCGCTCTAAAATCATGAGATTTCCGTGTATCGGAAAAAACTTTAACCCTCATATAGCCGAAAATTTTTTTTTTTTTTTTTTTTTTTAAATTTTAAATGTAAAAATGCTTAAATTGAATATATTTATGTTTATTTGGGTTCTCTTTGTGATGCAGGTTCACCAGTTTTCCGCTTGTACTACGAGTTTTCGGACACCGTGTATATGTTTCAAAACGCAAGGTTTCAAAAAGCAAAACCATCAGCACATTGACCTCTTTTGAACATTGAAGTCTTTGAATGTTTGGAATAGGCCACTTGCATGGATTTCATAACGACTTGGAAAAAATCGTGTGAATAGATTTTTGTACTAAGATTACGAAAATGTTAGCAAAATTTTTTAGAAATGTTCAGTTTTTTTTTAATAAATAAATCCATTATTTGGGCTCGTGACGTCACTACATGAAAATGTCCCGTCTCCGACAATGTTCATATTAAGTAATTTTGTAAATTTCCACACTGTTTTTTTTTTTAATTGGCAACACTTTGATTTCAGGCGAATTTTTGAATTTGACATTTAACGTTCACTAGATTTATTGTTTGTTCTCATTTGGTTTGAATTTTTGACAGATGTTGTGAAGAGAACCCCGTACATTCTATGCCGTCTGTACTTGTTTTAGAGGTATAATGGTGATGGTGCTGATTTTAACAAAATCAAATTTTATAATATTTTTATTATTATTATAATTTACAAGTACAAGTATATTAAATTGGATTTAGTAATATAGACGTTGAAAATTATAATGATTTATGATCAATAAGATGGATCAAGGAAAAATATATTTATGAGATGTAATATTTTTGGTAAATATCGTTATTCTCCTGTGCCATTCGTGTAGAAAACGTTATTTTTTTAAAAATGATTTTTGGCTAAGTAATTATCGTTATTTCGAACCCATAAAATTATGTCCCGTCTTTCCGGTTTATAAAAAATGGCCTGATTTTTCGGATTGAAATTTTCAAAAAATCGTCATGGTTTATTTATTTTATTTATTTGTTTATATCTATATATTACAGTTTACACCTTATTGTTAAAAATTATTTATTTATATCTATATATTACAGTTTACACCTTATTGTGATTGTTTCAAAAATAGGATTCAAAAATACGGAATGTCTTAGAATATTTCCCTAAACCGGAAATATGATGCAAGTGGCCTATTCACTCTCATTTCAATATTAACCG
Source organism: Limnephilus rhombicus (assembly GCA_929108145.2). Classification (NCBI taxonomy): domain Eukaryota; kingdom Metazoa; phylum Arthropoda; class Insecta; order Trichoptera; family Limnephilidae; genus Limnephilus; species Limnephilus rhombicus. Next base: position 12,908,165 of record OV815291.1, read on the forward strand.
TGTAACTATGTAACTATATTCCATACTGTGATGTAGAGTAATTAAGTATTTCATATGGAAAGAATACGATAGATGGCGGTAAGCATGTAGCTTGCACCATAGCTCGCCAGATGGCATTGGCGTACAAGAAGCAGTCTCAGCGATAGACTTGACGAGCTCCACTGGCAAGGCCGCAGAGATTTACCTACCCCCGAATAGTAAACAGTCGTAGCTATCCAGCTAGGTTATTCCAGTAATAAACACTTTTATATTCAAAGAACCTATTGTATTTAATAATTACTATCTGCCGAGGAAAGGGCAGACATAACAATTGGCGCAGCCGTATAAATATAATTGTGTGGAAGTTACGCGTGCGAATAATAATTGGTGCTGGACACGGAGGACTAAGTCACTGCTGGAGTGACTTGCAGTTTTGGCAAGGAATCGGAAGAGATTCTGCTCGGGATTAAGGAGCATTTGGTTCCGTGGCTACGGGCTGGATAAGAAGATTTTTGTTTTAGGAACAGAAATACCGCAAGGAGGCGATCTGGTTGTGGATCAGTGGATTAAGCAAAAGTTTCAAGGTCAAAACGGATCATTGGGTTAATAGTTTCAAGGACGAATCATTGGATTAATCAGAAGACAAGGATAAAACCCAGAGGGAGACCAGAAGAGTTCCTGAGATAAGTATTTTTGCTTCTTTGAGAGGGATTATTTGTTATTGTTTTCGGGTTAATTGTTTTTGCCGATTTATTTGTTGGGAGTTATGGAATCGGGTAGAATACCACCGTTTTGCCATCTCTCCGGAGACTGGGGATTGTTTCGACTTCGGATAGAGCAATTTTTCGTGATCCATGATGACAAAGCGTCTGTGGAGAAAAAACGGGCTTTTTTATTGAATCTCCTAGAATCAGAAACTTTGACCTTACTAATTAATCTGTGTTTTCCAAGTAAAGTAACGGACTTATCTTTTGATAAACTTTTAGCGCTTCTCGACAAACATTGTATCAAAAATCGTTCAGTTTTTAAAGAACGGGAGAATTTTTTTTTAGCAAGACAACAACAAGGCGAGACGATAAAAGATTTCGCGGTTAGACTTCGTTCTTTAGCAACGTATTGTCAATTCGAAACGAGGCTTGAAAAGAACCTTATAGACATGTTTGCAATCGGGTTGTTACCGGGGCGCGCGAAGGAGAAAATTTTCGTAGAAGGGCAAACGTTGTCGTTTAATGAAATAGAAGGACTTGCAGTTAGTATGTCAATTTTGGATAGTACTAATACAGTTAAATCAGAAGTAAACCTAGTAAAAAAACGAGTTACTAGCGATGGGTTCAAGCGAGATCAGCGTAGGGAACGATCGACGAGCCCCAAGGGTAGTTTTAACACGAAACCAGCTTATAGGTTAGGATCAAATACAGGTACGAATTTTAGATCACCCGTGGGTAGTGTTAAAAAACAGTGTTTTATTTGCAAAAGGAATGATCATCTTTCGTTTGATTGTAAATTTCGTAATGCGAAATGTTTTAAATGTAAGGGCGTTGGGCATTTACAGAAATTTTGCAAGAATAATCCGATAAATCCCATTTTTGAAAATCACAGGGATAGTAAAGTTTTAGTTGCGTCAATTAGTCCGATTACTGCTGAAATTGAAATTAATAACAAGAAGTTTACGGCAATGATTGATTCCGGTTCATCTTTATGTGTGATGCCGGAGGGTATTTTTAAACGACATTTTAGTTCAATCATTTTGTCTCAAGACAAGCGGATTATTTCAGGTTATGGAAATAATCGTTTAAAAGTCGTAGGAAAGGCGATTTTTGATGTGAAATTTAAGGGTAGGAACAAAAATATTAGTTTTATTGTAGTAATAAGAGGAACAGAATTAATTGTGGGTAGAGATTTTATGGAATGTTTCGATCTTGGGATAACTTCTCAGGAGACAATTAATTTAGTGACGCCGCAAATGAGGAATGGAGAAAAGTTTATTCAAGATTACCCGGAAGTGTTTTCGCAAAAGTTGGGAAGATTTAACAAATATAAAGTCCATTTTAAAGTAAACCAGGAATCGGATCCAATTTTTTTCAATGCAAGGCCGGTTCCTTTTTCTATTAAAGGGAAGATCGAATCCGAATTAAGATCGATGGTAGAAAAAGGTATAATCTCCCCGGTTACAAGTAGCGAATTCGCTTCACCGATTGTTCCGGTGGTCAAGAAAAATGGAGATATAAGAATTTGTGTAGATTATAAAAGGAGTCTTAATTTGATTTCCAATTTAGAGAAATATCCGATGCCAAAGATTGAGGAGGTCATACATCAGGTTAGTTCGGGCAAAGTTTTTGCAAAATTAGACCTTAAAGAAGCATATTCACAGTTAGAATTAGCGGATCATTGTAAAAAGTTTACAACTATTAACACACACTTAGGTCTGTTCCAATATAACAGGTTGGTTTTTGGGTTTAAATCGGCTCCGGCCATCTTCGCAAGAACAATATCAAGTTGTTTACAAGGTTTAAAAGGCGTAGCCTTTTACCTTGACGATATTATTATTTCAGGGGTCGATGAACTTGATCTGTATAATAATATTTGCGCGGTCTGCGAGCGGTTGAAAGAATGTGGTCTATGTGTCAATACTGGGAAGTGTCAGTTTTTTGTTGAATCTATAGAATTTTTGGGATACGTTATTTCGGGAAGGGGCATTGAACCGCAAAAAGATAAATTGGAAGCAATTAAGAATGCGCCGTACCCATCCGACGTGCATCAATTGAGGAGTCTTTTGGGATTTTTTAATTTTTATCGGAACTTCATACCGAACATGTCATCAATTTTAGAACCTTTGCATAATCTTTTAAAGAAGAATGCAAAGTTTGAATTTGGGAAGTCATGCATTGACGCAGTAGATAAAGTAAAGGATCTAATGGGTTCTGATAGAATTCTCACTCATTATTTTCCCAACCTTCCTCTTAAGTTATATACAGACGCGAGCAGCGCAGGCCTCGGGGCCGTGTTATTGCACACATTTGCGGACGGGTCAATGAGACCGATCGAATTTGCATCAAGAAGTTTGTCTAGTGCAGAGAAGAAGTACAGTATTCTAGATTTAGAAGCGTTAGCTATTGTGTTTGGTTTGAACAAATTCTTTCAATACCTATTCGGTCGGGAGTTTACTTTATGCGTAGATAATATGCCTTTGATGAGGATTTTAGGGGAACACAAAAATATTCCAGTTTTGGCGGCTAACAAATTGCAGCGTTATGGCATTATATTAGCCGGATTTGCGTATAAGGTAGAATTTGTTAAGTCATGTCATAATCATGCGGATTTTCTATCTCGGCTTCCGGTAGAAAATTCTCAAGAAGAATTTGAAGATGATTATGGATCAGATTTTGTGTGTTATGTAGATAAATGCGAGCACATAGATATCAAGCTCATTTCCACAGCTATAGAGACAGACACGGTTATTCAGGAAGTTTTAACGTGTTTGCGTAAGGGCTGGCCAAAACGAGTTGGTCGAGATGATGTACTGTGGAGATTCTGGGTTAAGAGAAACGAAATGTCCATAGTCAAGGATTGCCTTTTCTGGCAACATAGAATTGTCATTCCGAGTTCCTTACAAGAACATGTGCTAGAGTTATTACACAGATCTCATTTAGGAATAGTTAAAATGAAGGGCCTAGCAAAAGCTTATTTTTGGTGGCCATCACTGAACAATGATATTGAAAAAATGGTTCTAAAATGTGATGATTGCGCGGCTATGAGGCCGGCACCTTCTAAGAGTCATTTGTCGGTGTGGCCGAACCCTGAGGCAACTTGGAGTAGGGTACATGTAGATTACTGCGGGCCGGTAGCAGGAAAAATGTTTCTTGTAATTTGTGACGCTTTTTCCAAGTGGATCGATTGCTTAGAGGTTCCAAGGGCGGATTTGTTTAACACGATTAAGGAATTGAGAAGAATTTTCTCTAATTTTGGTAACCCTGATTGCATAGTTTCGGATAATGGAACAGCATTTTCTAGTGTAGAGTTTAAAGAATTTCTTAAAGAGAATAACATAGAATTTTTAAATTCACCGGTCAAATTCCCTCAGTGTAATGGACAAGCTGAAAATTCAGTTAGAACGGTAAAAAATTAAAAAAAAAAATTATGGTTAGGAATAATTTTCCAGTAAATTATGAAAGTAGATTATGTGATTTTCTATCGGATTATCGAAATTCGCCACATTGCACAACGGGATTAGAACCGGCAGTCTTGATGTTTGGTAGGAGACTGAAATCAACTTTCAGTAGTTTAATTCCTAAAACCACTCAGGAAGATGTGTCAGAACAGAGAAAAATAGCTAACGATAATATAAAAAGGAGTCAAGATAATCAAATAAGGAATTATGGGGGCGTAAAAATTAGGAATTTACATGTTGGACAAAAATGTCTGGTCAAGGACTTCCGTCTGGTGAATAAAGTTGGTTGGGTTAGAGGTATTGTAGAAAGGAAAGTGGGTAAAAAAGTTTATATCGTTAGGATCTGTGGTACTCCGTTGACTTGGAAGAGGCATATTGATCAGTTGAAGAGTTTATCTGTGAAATGGGAAGAGGAGAGTGAAGATAATAACCCACCTACCGCGTCTGAGGTCACGAAATGCGCTTCAGACGAGTTGGGAACCTCAGCTTTGTTGAAGGGGCTAACGTGGAGTTCTCTTGATTTCAGATTACCAGCGGATGATCGAGAGCAAACTACTCAACTAAGACCTTGGGAAGGAAGGCTCCGTTCAAAGCGTTCTTAAAGGTCCCTCCCAGAGAAACAGAAATATTTAAGTTGAAATATTTAAAATCATGACTATGTTTGGTTGAATTTAGTGTATAAAATCGTGTATAAATGAAATATTTAAAATCCTTTTTTGTCAATTGTATAACTTCTTTGAAAAGAACATGTCTTGTACTTATTGTAGCCAGGGCTTGAGGTTAGGTGGGGGAGGGTGTGATGTAGAGTAATTAAGTATTTCATATGGAAAGAATACGATAGATGGCGGTAAGCATGTAGCTTGCACCATAGCTCGCCAGATGGCATTGGCGTACAAGAAGCAGTCTCAGCGATAGACTTGACGAGCTCCACTGGCAAGGCCGCAGAGATTTACCTACCCCGAATAGTAAACAGTCGTAGCTATCCAGCTAGGTTATTCCAGTAATAAACACTTTTATATTCAAAGAACCTATTGTATTTAATAATTACTATCTGCCGAGGAAAGGGCAGACATAACACATACTTTGGAAATTATCGTCACGGCTAGTAGTATTGTAGTGGTCTACGATAACTTCATGGTGCGGTGTGTGAGAGATGCAAGAAAATTATTAAATTTTTTCCTTTGGAGGATACACAATGGACGTAGGAGAACCTAAGTACATTGTGTATCTCATCTATTGAAAGATCTGCAGCATTATTGTGATAAAGAACGTATGTTTTTAAGCCGTCACGGTACCGTAACCGCAATAATAAAAGCGCACTATCGCGTCCCCTATTTGTATATGTATATTGTGAGATTGAAGAAAGTAGTATGAAATGATAAATAAATATATACAAATAATTTGTTTGCAGCAATATGGCGATCACTCCGATTACAATTGAAGAAGAATTCAAGAAAAATCCCGAACTTAAACAACAAGACCTTGACAGTTTAAAAGATTGGATACGCTACCAAACCCATCTTCCAGATATACCAGGTAAGACTTTTAGAGTGTTGCAACGTTGTCCTTTTCAATCTGTAATTCTATTCTAAGTATGAGATTAATATTCCAGCGACTAGACAAATTGCTAGAATCAACAGTTACGCTTGCCTCGTAAAATACATCGTTGAATTATTATAATAACTGGGTTTTTTTACAAAGAAAATTCACCGCAAACCTAGTAGTAAAACCTGAAAACAACACAATAAAATACACACTAATTTTGCCAGAGAGCGAGATTTAAGAGAAACTTTGCTCGGCCTGTTTCGACCCGTTTCATACCAATCTTAATTTTGGAATTGAGATCAAAATACTCAACCAAACCAAAACAAATATTTTTGCAAATGAAAAGTTACATTAAATATCTAGTACTTCTTTATTTATTTTTGCTTTAAATTATAAAATACTAGCAGACCCAGCCACACGTTGCTGAGGCTAACGAAACACAACGCCATTACCCAACCTTTATAAAATCCACACCACCCGCTTGCCAGCTGCCCGCTGCCCGCTGCCCGCTGCCTGAATAGAATATTTGAATTTATCGGCTTTTCTCTACTATAATAAGCATGTATTATAGATATAAACCTTCCTCTTGAATCAACTATATTATTATTATTTATTTATATAATAATATAGTTAGCGATCGCCACTAATTATACAATACTTGCAATGCAACACTGGATATTTGAAAAGGGAAAATCAAATACCTACTTACTCTAAGACATTTATTTTCCAATTTCTTCCGTAGAACGAATTTCAAAAGTGACTATAGTACGGCCCGCCAGCCGTTTTAAGTCGCACAAAAATATGTTTTCTTTGAATTTCTCGGCTTTTCTCTAATATAATTTACATGTATTATACATATAAACATTCCTCTTCAATTACTCTATCTATTGGTGAAAACCGTATGAAAATCCATTGCGTAGTTTAAAAGATTAACGCGCACATACATTTTGAGCGACTTCATTTTTTCTATGTAATGATGATAGGCCATTAAATATTTTAACGTTTCATGATTTTAGAGGCAGGCAATTTGGGCAATTTCAGAGTAAATGAAAAACATAAAAAAAATAATTTAACTATGTTTATTATAAAAACACTTTAATTTTTTATTTTTAACTTATTTTTGAGCTTAGCAGGGCTACGGTGCCACACGCAAAGTGAAAAGCGCGAGCAGATACATATCTCTGTTGAACCGCGAGTGCTTATGTATTGTACCTACCGTTAAAAGACGCTAGCTAATATTTCTTCCTTTGGTAGGAGAGGGGATCAGATGAATTAGAGAGCTGCCATGAAATGCCATTTATTTGTAATGAATCTGTCAACTTTACAGCTGTCATCCGCCCGTTTAGGCAGCTTCCTAATTAAAATGATCCCCTCTCCTGTTTACGGCAGAGAGGTGGTCGCATAACGCCTCGGCAGCGGTTACGACAGATTACATTAAGGCGAGACATACGAGTAACCACGTTTATCGGGGGTTTGCCCGAGGCTCACTTTTTAATTTATTTCGGCGAATTCGTAATTGAATAATCATTTTTATTTGCAAGCCTCACAAGGGATGCGAGTTATTTTTAACGTACAACGCCTTTAACAATTGTAATACATTGTACAACAAAAGTTAGCGGTGAGCACCAGATATTATTTTTCTAGATGATGAATTAATAACTTAGGGAGGTATTCATTTAGAAACATCTTAAATATTAGTAACACGTTCTTCAGAATCAATTAAAATAAACCCGGCGGAAAGGTCGAATCTCTAGGCCAGCTAGGGTGAATTCGACCGTACGTCCATCCATTACGCCGGCGCATATTTTATTTACATGCTTTCTTCACTTACTTCGTTAGATTTTATTTATTTTTTTATTTATTCTTATTTTTTTAAATTTTTTTTTTTAGATTAAAGGTGCCGGTAACCCGGGCGTTTATTAATATCAATAGTTATTTACATATATGTGCGCTACCCGACTCACTAGACAATATCTGTTCTGAGCCGGATTAAGATCACCACATTATTTTTCTTCTTCTTCTTTTCTTTAATAGGGCAAATTCGACAGTAGGTCCGTCCAATACATGGGTTGCGAGTCGCAATTTGTATACACGGCTACTTTACTTACGCCGTTAAGATTCTGAATATATTTTAGGGTATAGTGTCATATTAACTTTGTATGGAGAGCGCTATTGTACGTGCGATGATCTTTAAATTTTATCTTGGTGTGGTGGCACCCGTCTAACGTCTAACGAGTTATTACTTAGGTACAAAGTCACGTAAAATAGCAGCTTTCAAATCAAATCATCGCGTGTTTATATTACTACTTTTAATTCTTGCTGTTTTACCCCTCTTTAAAATTACATACTTAGGTAATTATGTACAAAACATATTAATTAAGTGGATACTTTAGTTTAAACGCACGGTTTATAAGATCACAAATACTGTTTCATAACCTCCCGACGACAATATTCTACTAGAACACACGCAGATGTAATTTGCCAACAAATAAATGCACAAATAAATTGTGTCGTGTTATTGAAAATGGTTGTTATATTTTAATTGCCTGTTATTTAAACTGTCAATCAAAGTAAGCGCCTTTGAAATAATTAGCTATAATTATTAGGTCAAGCGGAAAATCTGTCTGGACCATAGTTATTAGAAACAAGGGAGATGGGTCACGAATCACACCGTGTATAGCCAACATAATTTAATCATTTAGAGCAGGGTTTCCCAACCAGTGGTCCGCCGGTCAATAAACGAGTCAAGCCGCGGGCGGTCCCTGATCAATAAGTCTGAATAAAAAAAATCGGGACAATATTCAGTTTATCATTATTGTACATACCTTGTGGTCAGTGGCCATTATGGTATTCCGCTGTGGTAAATATTATGCTAGAACCCGTCCCACCCTATCCCATTATCTCTAATGTAGTTTACAGTTGACAAAACACAAATTTCGACTTCATAAAAAGTTGGTCCGTCCTCGGTCGAGTGGCACCCGGGGCGCCGCCCCCCCCTTTTGCTACGCCACTGCTTGTGGTCTCTGTCGAAAAAATAAACGTACCAGTCAGAAAAAGGTTGGGAACCACTGATTTTGAGGGAATAACCAAACACAACCGGAAATATGTCATTTTTAAATAAAAACTTTAGACGTATTGACTTTTTTCCACAAAAAGTATAAATCGATTTCGAAAGATTGTTCTTTTATCTAGTGAAGGTATGTTTTAAATGTTGAGAAAAAAATGTTTATTTTTAGTGTAAGGTCGTTGGCAGATTTGTTAAATTTTCAAACAAAATTTTGTATTATACAACACACATTTCAAATAAAACAATCACATAATAAAATAAATCACTAAATTATCTAGGAAAGCTATTTTTCAGAATTGTAATTTTAGTTCCGATAAAATCTTTAAAAAGATTCAAGCACGTGTTTTGTGACGTAAACACTACATTTTGTCTATTTATTTACGGTCTTACAAACAAGCATATATCAGTTTTTTAACATTTTTATTTTGCTTAGACGTTATTGAAAAATTACAAATATTTATGATAAAAAAATAATTACAAAAAGTACATTGGTTACGCTTATACATATACCTACACATACACATACCTACATAGCACGCATACATGCTGTCACTGCTTGGAATTGGTATTAATTATTGTTGCAAGTCCTTTGTCCTACTTATTCCCAATTGCCTACCCGCCAATCTTACCCCCAATCTTAATCAGTCTGTAATAAAACTCCCTCCGCAAGACAACCATTGTGCTCCGCCGTGTATCCACCATTATAAATAACTCCGCTGGGTACTATCAAAATAACGAACCTCACGCTTATTACTGTGATTGTGCCTGTTGGATGGGGAAAGGAAGCAGAAAAGCGCATTGCCAGACTACAAGTTCTTATCCTTATTCGGTTAGTCCTTTTCCTTTCTATGCAACGTGTATTTTTTATCATTTTATATGTATGATAGTAACACAAAATCAAGGTCATTCTTTGACACAAACACATAAATCCACTCTCAGAAATAAATACCATTCATACATAATTTAATAGTTTTATCATCACACGTTTGAGCATTTTTTAATATACTCATAGGTATACATTAAAGCAAATTTTTATTGAAATAAAATCAATATTGAGTTATTATGTAAAAATGCAGGTACAGAAAATAATTAATCTTTCACATCGAGACCGCCCTCTACAGTTGCAAGGCCACAATCGCAAGACCGTCTTTCGACGAAATTTGAATTCTCGGCCGCTGGTTAATCGCTCCTAATTGTTTTTGTGTTTAATTCGCAGAACTCCATTTAATAAAAAAATAAAATAATTTAATATTTTTATCAAGTTCTGCAGGTATTTTAGTTTTATTTTTGTAACAGCTGTTTCGGCTCACACGGCCATTTTAAAACTGTGGCTAAACCACTTTGAGACGACTTAATTATAAGATGTTAAATTTCAATTTTTGAAGGTGTCTTAATTGATTTATTACTTTGGGAAAAAAATACCAATACTACTGCAAAACTGTTACTGTTTCTTTTAGTAACTTTCATTTAAATAAATATAAATATTGAGTACCGCACACTAGTAAGTCTCCACTGCTCCCAACTGTACAATAAGGAACTCCAGTGAAAAATATTATGGCTTTAAAAAAAATTGTTCATATAGACATAGACTAATAAACGCTGATTCTGAATATATAAGTTTTATTTAATAATATTAAACGCAGAGTTCTTAAAAAATTATTAAAAAGTCCATTTTCAATCGGGTCGTAAAAACACGTCGTCAAGTTGGCATTATTGAAATTTTAGTGGTGACGTCACTGTTCGACGTGTCGTAACGTCACCGTAAAGTCATTGTATGGGAATGTATGATATGACACAAGCCATCGTATTAATTTATTCGTTTATTTAAATACTGTTTACAGATATTTAGTTGTTGTGTTTATTGAAACATTATTTAGGCCTAAATAATGTTTAAAAAATAAAGGTATCCTGCACAAAAAAATAGTAATGCTACTTCTAGGGAGAATACTTCGAACAACGGAATTCAAAATGCCGGCAGTTGATCAGCTGATTGCTCGATCCTATAGTAATTTTTCAAGAGTGATGACGTCACACGATTCATCATACATACGGTGGTTTTCGGGAGGTCTTGAAAAATTAAAACTTTGACAATTATTTTAACTGTTAAAACTAACTCTAACTCTAAAAATAAAAATGCAGTTATTTAAGTTAGAAAGTCATTATACATTAAAAAAAAAATGGACTGGAGTTCTCTCTTTGGGAGGCAGGTATGGGTACGTACCTGTCAAGCATTTATTGGATAACCAACACCCGTGCAGTAGATCATCCCAAGTGGTTCTCTACGTTTGTTGACTTGTACCTGGGTTCATGGTTTGTTTGGGTCTTAGAAGTATTTGAACCAGAATTATATCAGCATGCAAAACAACTAAACAATTTCGACTGGTCAGTGATTGAGTGGGCATAGCGCTTGGGTCCCACCCGGGCGTCGCATGTTCGATTCCTCGGCTGGCTAAGTCCTCCATCACAACACAAGCAACATTTTCGGCTTTCTGTGGTGGTAGTAGGAGATTTTCAAACATTGTTGGGTTATTCGTAACCCGGGAATGTTTGTCTTTCTTTAAAAAAAAAAACTAGGGTGACTTATGATTCTGCGTTTTAACAAAATGAAGCTTATTGAAACGTTTTAATAAAATTTAAAAAATGTTTCAGAATTGGATTTGGTATTTTTCCTGCACAGCTGTCACTTTAGTGTGGAGTTGGCCAAGCACACCATAGAGACTTACTACACCATCAGGACCCACGTGCCAGAGTTCTTCAGCAACAGGGACCCATCGCATCCCACCGTCCTGAGCGCCGCTGATAATGTGTAAGGCCTTATTTCAATGTGATTATTAGAACAATCTGATCTTTGAGCCAAATACGAGGGTAGGCTGAAAAGTAATGCACACATGCTTGTAAAGCGCGACTAAAATAACCTTCAGAGGTGCGTCAGGTGGAACATGGAAGTGACATTCCTCCTCCATACATACGCGCAAGTTTGAGGTCGTTGTCGTTAAATTCATCTTGTGTATTTTGAGAAGCGGAAGTATGGAGACATGTTTTAGTGTTATGTGAACGCTACGTAAACAGCGTGCTGTTATCGAATTTTTAACTGCTGAATAAGTGACTCCTACTGAGATTCATTGTCGTTTAAAGGATGTTTATGGGGACAGGACTACTGTAAATCGATGGGTAGTAAAATTTCATGATTTTAAGCCTGGAAAAGCAATAATTGTTGATGAAACACGTAGCGGACGTCCGAACAATCCAAACTCGTCCACGATTTTATTAAAAATGACAGTCACTTAAAAGCGTATCACAAACCATTTTGGAATATCCAAGGAACGTGTTGGCTTCATTGTTGAATAATTAGGATACTATAAAATCTGTGGACGTTGGACCATGCCGTTTCATAGACGAAAACAAATAGCTTCGATTAGAGCCTTTGCAAAACCTGAAGTTTGAACCGATTCCACACCCTTCTCATTTCCCCGATATTTCCCCGATATTTTATATTTAAATTTGGGAGGCGGGAATGGGTACCGCAGCCCCGGGAACCTTTAGTGGATAACCAACACCTCTGCCATAGGTCACCCCAAGTGGTTCGCTGCGTTTGGTGATTTAGCAGGGGTGCCCGGGTTCATGGGGTGAGGTTTGTCTAGGTCTTGGAGGCGGAAGACCAGGACATACCGAACCCCAGATTCCTACCCACCCCTTAAACCCCTTTCCTTCCCAGAACTCTCCTCTCCTTCCTTTGCTTAAAAAAAACCCTCCACACAGCATCCCCAAAGATGACATGGGCCCTGAAAAAAAATAAAAATATATATATATATATATATTTCGCCTTGTGATTTTTATTTTCTTCCTCTACTCAAGAAACACCTCGAGGGTAATTATTATACCTCGGACGATGACGTAAAGGCAGCTGTCAAGTCCTGGATTTGAGAAATGTCAGAAGAATTTTTCAGTTACGTAATGAAAAAGCTTGTTACATGTTGGAAGAAATTATTAAATAAGAGGGTATTACCAGAGAAAACCAGAAATATGTCATACTTAAATCAGATTTTAGACGTATTGACTCTTTTCCACAAAAAAAATATAAATGGACTTCGAAAGATTGTTCTTTTATCTAGCATTCGCACGTTTTAAATTTTGAGAAAAAAAAATATTTTTAGCATAATAAGGTTATACCATAGATTTTTGGCAGATTTGTTAAATTTTCAAAAAAAGATTTTGTATTTCAAATCATATAATCATGAAGTAAAATAAATCAATACATTGTCTGGGTATCGCATGTTTTAGAATTTTAATTTTAGTTTAAATAAAATCATTAAAAAATATATTCGTACATGTGTTTCTTGACGAAAATTGGTCCGTTTGTGTATTTATTTGCGCACTTGCAAACTAACACGTTTCAAATTTTTTTAACATTCTTATTTAACTTAGACATTATTGAAAAATGATAAATATTTATAATAAAAAAATAGTTACAAAAAGTACATTATTTTAATAGTTTTATCATCACGCCTCTCAGCATTTTGGGTGTAGGTATAAATTAAAGCAAATTTGGAAATAAAATCGACATTGAGTTATAATTTTAAAAAGCTGGTACGGAGAATAATTAATCTTTCTCATTGTAACCGCCCTGCACGATCGTAAGAACAACTTTCTACGAAATTTGGATTTTTGACCGCTGGCTGGTTAAACGCTCTTAACGTTGACTATGTTGAAAAAATAAATATTTGGTTTTGAAGCTTAAGAATTGTACTTTAATGTATTTTTGCCCGATCTTGCTATTGGTTTTTGTTCGTGTTTTATAAACGTGTGTGCATTACTTTTCAGCGTATCCTAGTAACACCAACGGGAAACAAGATAGACCCGTGAGACAAAATAACAAAATCTTACATATTTTCATTCTTCATACTGGCACCGCCATCTGGTGATACTGGCCAATACTGCGCGTACGTAAAATATCGTTTGCCGGGAAAGTTTCTGGCTGGGATTGTTGTTCGATTCAGATCATGATTTATTCGTAATATCTTTATTCTAATGACTAATTCACTATTACCTTAGTGTAATTCAATATATTTACTATTATTTGTGTTATTTTTCATCAGATTTAATCTATTAATACTGTCGTGTTGTGAATTTAGTTCTAAAAAGCTAGATTATTTCTGGCATATTATTTTTAAATTTACTTTTGCCGCATACTTTTTAATAAAACACTTCGATGAAAGTAATGTTTTTAATAACATAAAAATGTGTTATGCACATGGACATATGAATATATCTGGACCTACCCTAAGTGATAAAAACGTATTATTTCCCCCTCCCCATGGAGCCGGCTATAGCTCCGCCTTGGAGCCAGCCGGGCTTACGAGAGCGTCGCTTGAATCTAAAAAATGTGACGTCATCAATCATCATTCTTGTCCTGAGGAGCGCGCTGGTCACATCACACATTTTACGAACAAAAATGAGAGCTTGTGCTATACATTATGCCCTAATATATGTGAACATAGCGAATGTGGGCGTTTCTCCAGTGAGTTACAGGGGTAATTAAATTATGAAACATTTGTAAAAGTGTCTCAACTAAACACGGCAACAAAATATTCCCGTGTGAAAAAGGGTGAACTTTCTTTTGCCGATTTCGACTACGCAAATATGATAATAACGTGGCGGGCAATTCGCGCTCCCATGTAAAAGGTCTATTAATTAAAAAGCAGTTTTGCTTTTAAGAACTAAATGGTGATATTATAATGCGAGATGTCTATATACTGTCAGATTGATTTTTTAACAAATCACAGTCATCTTTCCCTCTTCACCCCCCATAGTTTGGTTTTACCCCTCATCTGTAACTTCTGGTCTATTAAATTTGGATGTCTATGGTTATGCATGTGTAAATATATACAAATTAGAGAAATCAACATTTAAATTGCGCAAAAATGAATCTAAAATGTTAAATTTTATGGTAATTCTCGGGAAACTATTATCGAAATTTTTTTAAAATCGTATGAACAAGATGAAAAGCGAAGTGAGAGTTTAGTAGCGAAATTCTGAAATAAGAAGGCTGTTTCTTGTTTAATCTTGCTTTCCTGTAATTTTTAAACATTTTAACTAGAAATGTTTGCGATAAGCTTTTTTTCTATTTTTTCGTGTTTGAAACTTAAAATATTGCAGTTTTGAAATACTAATGTACGAGGACATACATCAAATACATAATTTTAAAAATAAATTTTATATAGTTTCTAAAATGGTATTTGTTTTTATGACTTCTTCAAACATAAGAAATACAAAGGACATTTAAAACACCTTGACAAAATTCTGAAATTCGACGAGAAATTATTATTAACTAGCTGGTCCCGGCATGCGTTGCTATGTCATTTAATAAAGAAATTGTTTCTCCCCGAGTGTCCATTACCCATTTGTCCCGTTCCTCTTCCGCCTCTCCTTCTTCCTCCTGCGTCCTCTTCCCCTCTCGCGTTCCCACTCCGTCACCTTCACCTTCCCTCTCCCCACTCCACTCCCCCCCCTACCCCCGTCCCGCGAACCCCCCTCCCGAGTTCCCCTCCCCTCTCACACCTCTTCCCTTTCCCGCTCCATCGTCCCGCCAACCCTCCTCCCGCGTTCCATATATTCAATCCCAGTACATACAGTTTTTAAACGGCCCGCGTGCCACCTTTTACAATTTTTATTCAAATTTCCATTTTTCGTGTATATTAAATTTGGTACCTAACATAGGTACCTATTTAAAATATCTAAAATTATCGATTCGATTCAAACTAATAGATGAGTACCTACATTCAATAAATTTATCAACTTAAAGATTTTCAAAAATAGAATTGTTTTGCAAAATGTCATTCTCAAACACACAAACTGTCAAACGTGCCATAGTCGTTAGGTTTTCTGAGATTATCCAATTTTCTTAATTTTTCTCTCCATAAGAACCATCCTCGTACTTCAAGGAATATTCTAAAAAAAGAATTAGCGAAATCGGTTCAGCTGCTCTCGAGATTTGCGCTTAGCAACAAATTCAGCGATTCATTTTTATATATAAGAATAACCAACAGATAAAACACACTCTTCGGCTGGATAAACTATTTTCTCTTTGGCTTAATAAAATATTTTTTGTCTGCATCTAATTAGTAAGGGTTTCACATAGACCATAGACGATTGTTTTCCATTTGTATAAGTAAGGCTGTTTATGTTTTGGTATTCATACATTTTTTTTTAAAATTATTTAATTTTTTTTATTAATTTGTTTACGGTATAATAATTTAATCTTGGAATTAGGTACTATCCTTTCATTTGAAGCATTTGCTTGTGTATGGAAGGCGAGTGTACACAAATGCAGTCATCAGTTAACACTTAAATAAATTGTACATGTACATTATATTGACCGGACAAATCAGAATGAAACCAACACAGAAGCACCACAGAAAGGTCAAAAAAGGTCAGAGTGATAAAAAAGGTTTTATTTAAATTATTATTATATATTTAAATGATTTTTTCATAGCTTTTACTGACCTTTCCGAGGTGTTTCTGAGTTGGTTTCATTCTGAGTTGGCATGGAACCTTCGATCAAGACAACATCATACGTCAATGCATGGAACCGTATATTAGGGGCATACATTAAGGTTAAACGTGAGCAGTTTTTCTTCCAATCTAGACCCCCCCCCTCTTGGTGAGATAAATTTGAGCCACGTCACATATTCTTTTCAAGTAATGTGAGATTTTGCTGGAACCCCCCCCCCCCTTTGAGCTCACGTAATTAATGTATGCCCCCTTTTTTTCGCCAACATTATACATTCATTATTATTATAAAATCATACCTTCGAATTTCGACATGAAAACATAAAAAAACTTATTACAGTGATAGATAGCCAATGAATCAACATGTATTTTACGTTTGTCTCATATTAATTTGTAGGGTAAAATATAAAAAAAATCGTAAAGTTTATAAATGCCCGAATCCTGTGTCTTTTTTACTTGAAACTGCCATGAGGGATACTTTTTCGAGTCGACACAGATTTTTTTAAATTTTTGTATGTTTTCTGTGGTATACTTGATAATGAATGGTGCATATCTATGGAAAAGGGACTTAATTTTATCCTTAAATAGCTGATCAAAAATTCGCGGGAAAAAAATATTAAAAAAATTTATTTTTAACTTCTTTCTAAAATAGTCTACGAAGTTCAGATTTGCGACATCTATGATCATAAAAATCTATGATGTAGTAAAGATACTTTCAAATTCAACAATAAACTCAACACTAATTACTCTATATACTCACCAATACCAAGAGTCCATAACCTTGCGAATAAATACTGCGAATCTATAGATATATATTTAGTATTGACAGTTTTGAATGTTTCAAAAATCAACTAATCGCGATTCTATCTGCTAATAATTAACTTTTATTATTTTTTTTTGTTTTTCTCATAAAATATTTTCTCATCTAAACCTCACCAGTAAAATGTATACTTACTTTATAATATTTTTGCAGTTCTATTTACACTTTGTTCTATGTCAGGTCTTATTATTATTGTTAATAATATGTATAAATATTTAAAGCTGAATTGTTTTAGTTTTTTGTAAGTACAACTTGTACTATTTCATTTCATTTCTTTTTTATGTTGTAATATTCTTTACCTAACGAGTCGATTGCATTCATATTTATTCTGTTTCATTGTTTATGTAATACATGTAATTAATATTGTTTATTATATATTTGCTTCTTTTCTTGTAAAAGCCCACTAGGGCGTTAATAAAATATAAAATAAATAAATAAATAACAGATATAGCATTTCAATTGCTTCGTTTTAAAATAAATGGCTGGCCAAGGAAATGTTTTAAATAATTGCAATAAATGTTTTACAATGTGGTCTATTTTTGGACCCAAATCAATCGCAGAAAAATAAAAGTGGTCCAAAAGTAAAAAGAAAGAGTGTCACAGAATACAAAGAATGTTATCATATTGCGATGTATTTATTAAAGTTTTAACTACATGTCTTGTTGTGTTAAAACAATTCTTTGAAGGATCGTCTTTATGCTTCCCAGATAATAATTAGTGGGTCTAATTTGCAGGACAATCGGCGTTTTGCCCGAGCTCAGTCAGAGCGGGGGGCGAGTCATGTACATCAAGTTCTACGATTCCGACCCTGCCCACTTCAACTACACCCACGACGTCAAGTACTTCCTCATGGTTAAAGACCTCATGCTGCATGAGTATGTAAGTAATGGGTGTCCAAGAACGGTTTTGGGGTTTTGGTTTATTTGTGACGACATAAAGGAGCATTGCGGGGGTGCGGGATATGGACAGCGTCAAGCACTAACTACTTCGTGGAGATTAAAAGGGCCCGCAATCCGAATTTCTACAGATTTTTTACATATTTCCCTTAAACACGGTCAGTTTTACAGCTATTAAAAAAATATATTGACAATTTGGGAGGCGGGAATGGAAACAGGTCACCCCAAGTGGTTCGCTACGTTTGGTGATTTAGCAGGGGTGCCCGGGTTCATGGGGTGAGGTTTGTCTAGGTCTTGGAGGCGAATGACCAGGACATACTGAACCCCAGATTCCTACCCACCCCTTACACCCTTTTCCTTCCCAGAACTCTCCTCTCCTTCCTTTCCTTACAAAAAAAACCTTCACACAGCATCCTTAAAGATGACAGAGGCCCTGAGGGAAATTATTTTCCTCGGGGCCTCCTGTGTGGAGCTCTTGTAAAAAAAAAAAAAGATAATAGCCCGCGCCGAAACGCAAGTTATATAAAATTCCCTCGATAGAAAAAATCGCAAAGTATGCTCCAAAAATTATTATAAACACGTTTGTTTCAGTTATTTTACAAGTTATATGTATGAAAAAATTCACAGTGTTTCTTTAAATGCTGTTTCTGAGTTAATGAGTCGTGTTTTATTTAACATTTTCGCAATTTTCGCTTCGATTTTGTCGCTGTAAATGTTAGCGCTCTCCTCTAACATTCGTAATTTCGTATCTCTCCATCTTCTTCTTTTCCAGCCCGGTTGCAGAGCCTTCTGTAGCAATGAGGTCGTACCCGGGGACGAACGGTGCTTTTTGCGTGCTAGTCTATTATGGAAACAGTGATTCTATAGTCATCGCTGAGCGTTTTTATCGAGCGGAATATCATTCTCGCGATGCACCAAGTGACGAGAGCATTAGAAAATGGATTCGGATGTACGAAAATACCGGATCAACTGTGCGAATTCAAAACGCGGGTCACCTGCGGTCTATTAGTGGTGAAAAAACCATCGAAGAAGTAAGGGCTTCGGTTATCCATTCGCAAACAAAGTCAAGCACTCAATTTCAAAAAATCTTATTTGCAGTTAATTTGAAGAAGGACTTACATCTTAAAGCCCATAAAATCCGGGTGGTGCAAGAACTGAAGGACACCGATTACGCTAATCGACCAAGATTTGCCAATGAAATGACAGAGAGGTTCTCTAACTTTTAAAACATTCTGTTTAGCGACGAAGCCAATTTTCATTTAAACGGATACGTTAATAAGCAGAATTGTCGCTACTGGGCTGAGGAGAATCCAAAATAGAAACATCAGCGATCACTCCAAAGTCCAAAGGTCATAGTCTGGGCTGCAATGTCTGCCAAAGGCATCATCGGTCCGTGTTTCCACAGAGACCGACGACGGGGGCGACCGGGCGAGCACTCACACCATTATTTTTTCAAAATAATTTGCGCATTTTTACTAATCTTCGCTCAAGGTTAGAGGAGTGCCAGCAGCGTGAGGGTAATCAAAATAATTTCCCATTCGGTGTCTGTAAATAAAACATAAACCACCTATTTGATTATTTATATTTTTTATTTTATTCAACCGTCAACCACTCAAATCTTTGGACACCTTGTATAATGCGGCCTGTATATTTCCTTTCTTTGAAGATAAGTGGTAAGAAGTTCCAAACTTCTTCAATGGCGCTACAGCCCATTTCGAGTCTTGGCCTCCTTCAAGATAAGCCTCCACCGCCCTCTGTCCTCGGCCGTCGTCTTCCAATCTGCAACATGTAGCGGTCCTCTTGCATCCTTCCTAACATCATCCTCCCATCTCAGCCTAGGTCTGCTCGCCTTTCGTTAGAATTCGGTACTCGTGTGCTTCGCATTCGGTGCACATGTCCGGCCCATCTTAATTGATAAGTTCGATACATCAGATACTTTACACGTCACACGTCACACGTCACACGTCACACGTCGCACGTCGCACGTCGCACGTCGCACGTCGCACGTCGCACGTCGCACGTCGCACGTCGCACGTCGCACGTCGCACGTCGCACGTCGCACGTCGCACGTCGCACGTCGCACGTCGCACGTCGCACGTCGCACGTCGCACGTCGCACGTCGCACGTCGCACGTCGCACGTCGCACGTCACACGTCACACGTCACACGTCACACGACACACGTCACACGTCACACGTCACACGTCACACGTCACACGTCACATATCACACGTCACACGTCACTCGTCACAAGTCACACGTCACTCGTCACTCGTCACACGTCACACGTCACATATCACACGTCACACGTCACTCGTCACAAGTCACACGTCACATGTCACACGTCACATGTCACACGTCACACGTCACACGCCACACGTCACACGGTACACGTCACACGTCAGACGTCACACCTCCCACCTCACAAACCGCTATATTACAGCATGGCCATAATTTACAAAAAAAAACTATAATTTTTTTGTAGACCACTTTTTATTTATTGACACTACCGGTTTCGGAAGAATCCTTCCTTCGTCAGGAGAATATTAAAGCTAACCTACGATACAGAATATTGACGGACATATAAACACATAAATTTTAAATATTTGTAAAAAGCATTAACTTTGTGGCTCGCCATAATTTACAATAAGAAAACACATAAATTTGTTAAGACTACTTTTATTTTAAACACTCTACCGGTTTCAGAAGCACCCTTCCTTCGTCAGGAGAATATTATAAACCGGTATTCATATATTATAAACCGGTAGTTATATATAGACCACTTTAATTTTATTTTATTCACACACAAGTTAATCTGATTATTTAAAAAAATAACTCTAGTATTTTGAATAACCAAATTAATTTAACTTTTTGTCCTATTCTCGACATATTTCCAGTAAATCGCTCTGTTCTTCCAGGAAATCCCATAATTATTCCTTCTCCTTTGTTCACCCCCTACTCAAACAACTAAAATGTATGTACAATAAAAAACACATAAATTTGTTTAAGACCACTTTTATTTTAAACACTCTACCGGTTTCAGAAGCACCCTTCCTTCGTCAGGAGAATATTATAAACCGGTATTCATATATTATAAACCGGTAGTTATATATAGACCACTTTAATTTTATTTTATTCACACACAAGTTAATCTGATTATTTAAAAAAATAACTCTAGTATTTTGAATAACCAAATTAATTTAACTTTTTGTCCTATTCTCGACATATTTCCAGTAAATCGCTCTGTTCTTCCAGGAAATCCCGTAATTATTCCTTCTCCTTTGTTCACCCCCTACTCAAACAACTAAAATGTATGTACAATAAAAAACACATAAATTTGTTTAAGACCACTTTTATTTTAAACACTCTACCGGTTTCAGAAGCACCCTTCCTTCGTCAGGAGAATATTATAACTGAGAAGAATGTTATGTGTGTGAATAAAATAAAATTAAAGTGGTCTATAACAAATTAATATTTTTTTATTGTCTTTATTTATGATAATAGTTATTTATAGTTTATTTATATTCCAGGGAACATCCGATGGCTTTATCATGGTGTTCAACTTTGAAAACGTTGCTTTGGGTCACGTGACGAGGATTGGACTCCTCACTCTGAAGAAGATCCTAACTTATGTGCAAGTGAGTATACCAATACTGTTGAGTATATACAGAATTCAGAATGTCCAAATTCTGAATAAAGAATAAACTAAACCGAAATAAACCGATGACCAGGTTAACGACCATAGAACCCGAAGTTTAGTAAAAAGTACTATGATTGAACCAAAATTGTAAGATTTGTGAAGCTGAAAGAATTTTTAAAATATTTGCCCCAGGATCATTGCATTTCAAAAACAAACGTTGCCTATTTCCTTTACAAAATATTAATTTTTGTTGGCAAATTAGAGAATTTTCGAGAGACGATCAGAAATTTACCGACACAAACGAGCTGATGACCTTTAAACGCCTAAACAGATTTTCATGACTTATAGCTAAGAACCATCTCGATCACGTCAGTTTTCTAACAAAAACAACCGCATCATAATCGGTCCATTCGATTAGGAGCTACGATGCCACAGACGGACACACAAACACATCAAACTTATAACACCTCTAATTGCATCGGGGGTTAAAAATCCGATTAGCTTTTTGTTTAGTTAGTGTTGGTGACCATTATATAAATCCGAAAGGAACTGATTCCAAAAATAACCCGTTCCTCGGATCCACTGTGATCCAGTGATAGCTAGTCACCGGGACAAAGCAACCGGGACAGGCAACGACGTCATATGTAATATATAATCGCGTGATACTATTATCCACAAATGCATGTACATAAAATCACCAAGTTTGAAAATGTGGAATGTTCCTAAAATAACCGCTCATAGCTTTGACTGTATACATAGGGGAATTATTAATGTTTGTGACTGTGAAAAAATATATTTCACAAATGAATATACTTATCTGGGAATAATTGTTGATAATAATTTTAAGTGGGATAAACAAGTGGCTAAAATTTGTAACCAGCTCAGATCCTTAGCTAGTAACTTTTACAAATTAAAATTTATTTTGCCTCATTGTACTCTTAAACTCATATATTTTTCTATGGTAGAATCCATCCTTAGATATGGTATTCGAACTTGGGGACATGCAAGCACTACTAAATTTACAAACTGCCATAATAAAAAAAATTGTCACAACAAATATTTACAAACAGAGACATAACTTAAAACTACTGTATGGCTCAGAGAGCTTACTTACAATAAAAGGTCTCCACTGGTTCACTACTATTATGGATAATATGGGGGAAAGCCCTTACAAACACCTACTTGTATACAAACATACCACAAGATTTAGAGAAGGAAAGGGCCTAAAAACTCCTCGAATATTAAATAAATATGGAAGCCGTACTCTTGAATATCTAATACCAGTGATTTTCAATAAAATCAATAAAAACACAAAATTTGAAAAAAATGAGAGACTATGTCCTAAAATGATAAAACTACGGTTAATGAGCGAAAACTCCATGTATCTTTGAATATCTTAATATAGATGCCTACATATCTTGTTATTAGGCAGGTATATTGAAATATCTTATATATTTATGGTTGTAAGTTAAATTATCTAATATTATGTGATCCATTCTAATGTTTCCTTAAAACTATAAATGTATTTACAAATATTTTCTTAGATATTATATTAAGAATGTTTAAATTGTTAGAACCTGCAGACAAGCTGCCATATGACAGCTTTGTGGGTCTACTCAATTTTTTTGTACAAAATGTATTCTGTAATTAAATAAATAAAAAAATAAAAAAATTATTACCGTTAATCTATAGAGATACC
Source organism: Limnephilus rhombicus (assembly GCA_929108145.2). NCBI lineage: Eukaryota > Metazoa > Arthropoda > Insecta > Trichoptera > Limnephilidae > Limnephilus > Limnephilus rhombicus. Next base: position 12,931,486 of record OV815291.1, read on the forward strand.
CAAATTTACAAAATCGTAGTACTTATACCTAGGGAGGGCACGTTCTCATACGACCTGCTAACGGAAGTGTCGCCATCCTTTAACGAATTCTTGAATTCTAAACCGAATTACAACGGTAGCTTTGTTTGAAATTTCACTTACACAGATGTTTACATGATACACAGCAGTAGACATGCACTCGAAGCTAGGTGCTTCAATTCAACCACGCACACGCAAGCCTATTAATACTGTTTGATTGATGATGATGATATTAAATAAGATGCATACAAAAAGTTTCTGCCGTGATATTAATATGAATGTGAATTCTAGGATGCGATGCCCTTGCGCCTCAAGGGAATGCACTTCATTAATCCGGGCCCCTATATGGACAAGGTGCTGTCCCTGATGAAGCCCTTCATGAAGCCGGAACTGCTGGCCTTGATCCACATCCACCCCCACGGGATGGAATCCTTCTACAAGTACGCGGAGCAGAGGATCCTGCCCAAGGAGCTGGGTGGAACCGGGCCAGGGATCGAAGAGATGAGAAGTAAGGAACTAAGGAATATCATAACGATGTTAACATTATGTTTTCACATTGCTGATCAATAAAAATAATAATAACTTGTATTTATAAAGCGCAGTTTTGTGAATTTTCACTTCAAGTGCGATTAAGAAGGCATAACCAGAGAAAACCAGAAATATGTAATTTTTAAATCAGATTTAAGACGTATTGACTCTTTTCCACAAAAAAATATAAATTGATTTCGAAAGATTGTTCTTTTATCTAGTAAACGTATGTTTTAAATTTTGAGAAAAAATGTTTATTTTTAGTATACAAAGGTTATACCATAGGTCGTTGGCAGATTTGTTAAATTTAAAAAAAAGGTTTTGTATTATACAACACCCATTTCAAATCATATAATCACGCAGTAAAATAAATCAATACATTATCTGATAAACGTATGTTTCAGAATTTTAATTTCAGTTTAAATAAAATCATTAAAAATATATACGCACATGTGTTTCTTTGACGAAAATGGGTCCGTTTGTGTATTTATTTGCGCACTTACAAACTAATAGATTTCAGATTTATTTAGATTCTTATTTTGCTTTTTGAAAAACGATAAATACTTTTGATCAAAAAATAATTACGAAAAGTACATAATTTAAATAGTTTTATCGTCACGCCTTCAGCATTTGGATGTAGGTATAAATTAAAGCAAATTTGGAATGAAATAATATCGTTTTAAAAAGCTGGTACGGAGAATAATTAATCTTTCTCGTTGGAACCGCCCTGTACGATCGTAAAAACATCTTTCGACGAAATATGGATTTTCGGCCGCTGGCTGGTTAAACTCTCTTAACTATAATAAACTAAAAATTAATCTTATAGTGTTTCTTATGAGTCCTTACAAAAATTGATTATAATCTGAAACAAATAATTTAGAGTATTATATTATATACAAAGCAATGCCAAGAGAACAAAATGAACAACAATAGTGCTGTGTTGGCTGTAATGGTGCACCCCCCCCCCTAATGAAAACTTTATAATATTCCTCTTCTCGAATTTGAATTAGAAGATTTACAACAAAGATTGGTGGTGACGCTCTCTCCTCGGTCACGGAACCACTTGTGATGTTGCAACCCTTTTCCTCGGATTATATACCCCTCCCCCTCTCTCTCGCGCGTTCAGATCTCCGGTTGGTAGATCTTCCTCTCGTACCTACTGAATGATTCGCCAATAATGTTTGAATCATGACTCGTTTTTCCCACCCCTGTGACTGAACACAGTAAAAGGTAGTTTTCCGGGAAATTCTTACAATAAACCCTTTTCTCCACGTTGTGTGATTTTTTGCTTCGGAGCACCTAGGACATCTAGGATAGGTATTTAATGTCTTTCGTGGTAACTTTCGGTTCTTTTAGGTAAGGTGTGGAAGAATTTCTCTGTATCTCTTAAACGTCTGAAGGACACGTCCGGTCTAAACTATCCTGAATTAGTCCCCACTATGATCCTAATGATATACACTGCTCCAATGTTCACATAATGAGCACGGTTGCTATTACTCTCGCTAGGCTATAAATTGATCTCTCTCCATCTACGTCCTAATGATTTTTTAATGTACATACCTGGAATGTTTCATTTGGATAATTGGCGATTTCCCTGCACCGCTTTCCATGGCTAGATCTTATACATAATCGTGATAATATGTTCTGTTGTTAGTAAACACAATTTTATACCAAGGATGCAAGTATGAAGAGGGGATAGAGGATAGGATGGATGGTGATGGGGAAGAAATTCTTTGCAAACTAGTACTGGCTCTTCCACTTGACCAAATTGACTAGGTGGTCAGCTCTCAGGACACGACCCTTCGACCAATGCATGATGAGGCTATACCCATGGCACCCGGAAAATCTCTTGACGATAAACCAGATACCCGGACCCCTCCATAACAAAAGAAGAACGACGTGCCTTCAAACCTTTCCTGATCAACTCCAGTATCGAACACCTCCGGAACTACTTTACTGGCTCTAGAAGGGGTAATCTATTTCGTCCCTTATCAAGACTCTACTCACGGTACAAAGTGGCGTAAGCTTGTGACAGGCAGATCCTTCCTCCCACGTGACCGATCTAGCGTTACAGACCACCTCTGGAAGCCGACGTATCCCCACCCTTGTAAGAGATACGTTTGCTTCCAGGTCGATAGGATTAAAAAATGTGATGATGCTGCAGGAATCTCTCCGCAAGAAGTCATGCCCATGCCTCCATCCACACTACCTTGCCGGTAACTCGAGATGCTTTTGGTCAAGACGCCTCCGTCAGCGAACCATGCCCTTTCATACAAATTGGCACCTCATTTCATACGGTCCTTCGCGCCCAATCACTCGACACCGTCCCGCGAAAGGGAATTGCTTCCAGGACCTCGCGTGAACCGATCAGTCTATGGTGAGCATCCTCCAACATGACAATGCGGAAAGACCCTTACCGGTGGACCACCAATTGACATGTATGTGTGGCCTCGGTGTCGTCATCACATTGTTCAATCATAAAGATTTAAAAAGCGTAAATCAACAAGTAAGAATTCAGCGGAGTACCTGTTAGTTTTATTTGTTTCATATTTAATATTGTGATTCTGCTCTTCTGTTCTCTTGTCTAAAGATGTTCAGCTGTTCGGGTTGCAGGTAATCGCCTTCAATTTGATATGTCGTACTCTCGGAATGCCCACCATTTGGTTGAGTGTACAACACCCCCGAGATATACATAAGTACCTCGCTTGCTCGTTCATTTTTTTTTGTATGTGTGTGCTCCTCCGACCGCCCGGCATCAGCTGTCTGGGAGAAAACGTCACTACCCTAAATGATAATAACGGTTAAACATATCCATATGAGCTGCCACAATAATATTAAATTTTCTCGGCGCTGGAGCTGTTGAAATTTACTGCCAGGGTTCGCGTTCCATTCACGTCACTCTGCAACCAGGTACCTGTAATTGAAATATAGATTCTTTAACTTACCAGTACGTAATTGTTTAATTCTCCGGTCGGGAAAACACGACCAATTGCATCTTAATTACGTATCCTGTAGACCTGTACCTGTGGAGAAAACACAAAGGCCCCCCTCCCTACGATTTCTTAAATTTTATACGACAAGTAGGCCTAACGTAGCCTTAGATTTATGACTAAATTTAACCCCCTTTCCTTATAACCTGAATCTGATTGGAGGTATCTTTATCGCTCCCATCTGACTATCTCGCAATTGTAATGTACTCCGGTTGACCGATGTTTGTAGACTATTTCAAATATATCGTCCCTCTTTAAATATGTGTGTTCCCTAAGGTTAAATTAGCACTTGCTATATCTTGGTATCGAAACCACTAGATTGAACGTTTTTCATAAATTATTATTATTATTGTTTTATTTCTAAACTATTCGGTACTTATACATTTTTTCCATATCAAGAGAACGATTTTTTTTATTCTATTATTATTTCTGATATAAAATCCGCAATTTTATTATTAACATTTATTTGTCGACCCCGTTTAAATTGTAGTAATACTGACGTTTTTATTATTAGATCACGCCTGTTTAAACCGAACTAATATCTGTTATTATAACTCAATATTTTCACTGTCCTTAAATAATTTTCACAAATTTTTTAAGTTCCTAAAAGCTTTTCACCACTGGCTTGTACCCCTTCTTCTGAATCTAATTAAATAACACTTTGCACAAAATCCACTGAAGTTAGATCGGCACTCCGCCGGAACGATTTTTGCTAAGTCTCCGAAAAAATTCCCAAACACTTCGATTTCGCGCGCCCTTTTTGACAGCCTTTCCTTCCCGAGATCTCACCCTGAACTTCCCTCTCTTGCCTAAAACCGCCCTTTTTGTCTCTCCCGCTTACCCATTAATCAAACTTAAATTTTACAATTCCGACCTTTAAACGCACAACCTTCATAGTTTCCAAATCCAGTATCGTATCCCGCGGTTTACGACATTTCGTCCTGAACGGTGCTCCCAACACAGAATTCGTATTGCGCGAAAGCACTATCTCGTAGAATCGGACAGGGGCGTACTCGGTCTCGTCCCTTAGATATACACACGAATCTTCTGCAAGACTAGCGCCTACAAGATATCATTTACCATGTGAATAATTAATTCAACTTTTCTCGAAAATCTATCGTGTCCGTTCTACCATTTTTAAAATCGCTTCCAGGTACGGTGTATCCTGAAATTTTTTTATACTTTCCATACTTTCCTCGGTAACCCCAAGTCTTATTTCAACTCGGCAACCTACAACATTTTCCGACCGTCATCTACTATTCATCTTATTATCGCACAAATCGCATAACATGTCACCTTCTAGGTATTTTGTCATTTTAGCATTTGACTATGGATTTTCTAACAATTAGTGACCGAATATTCTTATTCAGACGTACCCCTTATGTGGACATGCGGCTGTGTTTGTTCCTGGCTATGTGACGCGTTCCTTGTGTTCGCATACATTTTCTTAATATTTCCCGCGTTCGCAAATACCTAAGTACAATCTCTAGTCATTTGACCCCTTCCTGAACAAGGTCGCGACACTCGTAGAACCTTATTTAGTAATAGCCTAAACTTTTATGACCTCGATTCATACTTTTACGGGCGGTAACCTCTACCAAAGTCTAATTCCATACCTGCCTCCGAACGTTTTTTCATCTGCATCTCTAGTTCCTCCTATCATACCCCATCTCTTTCTGGCGTAAAACCCAATAAATTTCCGTTGTTATGCACCTAGCAATTAAGAAAAATACTTGAGAATTCAAATAAATTAAAATCCTGACAGGCCGTTAAATTTTATAGCTTTTCCTAATTTCCTATTACCTATATCTCGCGTATAAACTCGAGTGGTGATTTCAGCTTAATGAATATCCTAATGACTCAAAACTGTGTTAGATATTTCTCACTTGAAACCACTTCAATACGCAAGAGATCGACAACATTTCCTCCCCTCTAAAGTAACAAATATAAAATCCAACCCGAAATCTTAGATTTTATTTGGTCGTTAACGTAATCGATTCCTTCCCGACTACCCTGAGATTATCAGCTTTTGTGTTTTGACTACCGTATTACTTTACTTCCCAACACCTACATGCAAATCCCGCTGGAATTTTGTTTGGGAAAAGCGATATTGATCGTCAATGCCTACTCCCGTTTCTATTCTCATACAATCGAAATCGTTCATTACTTCATGTTTAATTAACGCATGATTTTTGTTCCTTTTAAAACCTCCGTCAACGAAATACTTGCAAAACTGTCTCAATTTTTTTTTTTTTTTTACAGTGAATGCCGCACAAGAATCTCAACTGCTCCCGTCTGGAGCCAGTGAGACTATGGCATCCCCAATTGGGGTATGTTGTGAGGCTGAAGGTAGTGGGGAGGGGAAGGAGATGGGGAAGAGGAAGGTTGGGAAGTACCTGGCTATTCAGATCTAGTCACCAAACACGGCTAAAGCCATTTTCAAGCAACGTTTCAATTCTGAATGGTGGTCTTACACCAGGGCGATACTGATAGTATCTTCCACTCTGGAACATGCCGCAAATAAAAATAAAATTTGACACAACCCCCTCATACCACGCCCCGAGATGTGATTGGCTGATATGCGTCTAATGGTTTCCAACCATACTAGGATTTGCTAGTCGTTTTTTTCTTCCAAAATTTGTTTACACCCTTCGTAGCAGAAAAATGTGCAATCATTACACTTTCCCTTAATATTGCTTTCAAAATTAACCAAAAGATGTCGATAGTGTGATCATTTTCGTAATAAAAAAAAATATTCGCCAACCATCCAACAAAGCAGGTTCATCACATGGCACAGGACAATAGATAATGATAAAAATAACGGTGCCAACTAAAATATACTGTAGAACAAGAGGTCAGAAATAAGTTTAGAAATAAGAAAAATTCGGAGTGCAAATAAAACATAAAAGTACAGTAAGGAGGTAACCGAAACCGAACATTTACTGGAAAATTGAGGAAAATGGCTTATTAGAATATATTGAAAAGGAGTTAAGATTCATGAAAGGTATGATTTTTTAAATACTTGTAAGTTAGTTTTTAAAACCCGTTTAAATTCAGCCAAGTTCTGGGTATCAGTAAGAGCCGAGGGAAGTTTATTCCAAATGAGTTTGCCGGTTTGAGATTTGACCTAGAAAGTTTGATTAAACGTTTAGTAATATCCAGATCTTCTGACCTTATAGTAAGCTGTCTGTCGCTTAAGTTGTGTCGGACACAGTACCGTAGGCTGGCGCCTTTCTTTGTAATGCTTTGAAGGTCATTAAGCAAATCTTGAACTCTATTCTTTCAGGGTGTCGAAGCCAATGGAGGCATAAAATAATCATCATGTGTTACAGAGTCATTTACAACTTAATTAGCAGCCCTGCCATTTTTCTACAACGTATTCACAACCGACTCATACATTCACTAACCGAGATACACTCACTGACCAGTTGAACTGATCCAACCGCTTTCCCGCCCTGGTATAAGTGCCATATGGGTACTCCATCAGGGCTCTCCCAAGGACGCCATTTTTTTCATACAAATGAAGCTAAATTTATGTTGAACGAAGCTAAACCCTCAATTGTCCCTGAGAATCAGGAGTTTTATTTATTTTATTTAAAAAAAATATTTTTTTTTTACAAAATACATTCAGTATAAGGAAGCTTCGACTGTCCAACTAGGAAGGTCTCCCGTTCTAGGACAGTCAATTTGACATGTTCATTTTAGGTTGGTAGGTACATTATCATTCATAAAGTATTCGTAAAGTTAAGCTTCACAATTTGCATTTACATAATTATACAGTGGAGTAATAGGTTCTAGAATCAATTAATTAACAAGAAAAAATATATTCGAAAAACAGTAAGTAAAAGAAAAATAAAAGAAAAGAAAAATTTTGGAAACAAAAGAAATATATAAGGTGCTCTTAATACATAATTATCAAATAACATTTTTTAATAATATTTCTGCCTAAATCTTGTAACCATTTTGTTATTTTTTACCGAAGGATGACACTTCACACAGTTTTAGTTGTGAAGGGATTTTGTATGAGAATATCATTTGATAAGCTGCTGTGTTGCTTGTTGGAATAGAAAGGTCATTTCTGCCCTTACTTCTGGTTTGACGTTTGTGTTCGACTTGGAGTGAATCAGTGATGGGTTAATTACTGTAATGTCTCTATGATCCGTCACAGAGATATTTGTCTTAATTATTAGCACCGGACCTTATCTAAGTACTATGTTGTTTGATTAAAAGACTTTGGTTCTGTGAAATCACAGTGACTGTTTATTGTTATTACGCACAAACCAAAAATGGTTTAAGAGGACACACGTCCTTAAATTCGCTAGCTGGGATTTGTCTCTTGCCCCTCTCTGTTCGACTATGTTCGGCACACGTCCTAACCGACACCATGTGACCCAAGCTTAGCATAAGCAACAGAACAGTGGTAGAACTGATCATAACTAATATTCTGATATATTACAATTACGTTACAACAATTGATAGAAGAATGAAACAAAATAACAAAGCCATCACTCAAAATGAAAGTAAAAGTTTGAGTTTAGACTTACTAATATTTGTGACATCCTGGATATTATTTAAGGCGATCCAATAGTCCAGGAAGAAATCGAAATCGGAATTCACGCCCTTTTATGGGAGGAGTTTAAAAATACTTGAGAAAAAGCTTTTGGAAAGGTTGAAAAAGATATTTGAGAATTTTTTTTACAGGTTGATTTTCGAGGCCTGTAAAAAACATTAACTCCTTTTTTACGCATTGTTTATTGTAATAAAACAGAATTTTAAAATTGATTTCACAAAACAAAGCGACGCGGAGCCTAGCGTCCGTTTCCCGCTCCGTTCGGGGGCGAACTGATAAAAAAACGGGCGTGACTAGTTATGTAGCCTTTCGGTGGACGGCATAGAGTTCACGTTGAAAATCCAAATTCATGGACTGCCGGCCGTACTGTAAAACAACAACGCGAAAATGCATATTTTATTTTATTTTGTGAACTTCGGGCGTAAATATCATTTTGCGATTATTATAAAATAAACTGAATTTTCTACATTAAACAATAAAACCGTATCCGAAAAGGGGTTTATAAATAGGAGAGTTTGGACTTAAAAGTGTTTTTTACAGACCTTATATTTTATTTTTTTATGGGCTTATTAAAAGACTTATAAAAAAACTGACCGATATTTTTAAGGGCCAAGATATGTTCTACACGCAGTACTTAATAGAAGCTTCTATAATACTTCTAAGCGATCCAATTTTCAAAACAAAAACATACGATTTTGTATGATTTTGCATTATTTAGTATGGCTTCATCTTAAGAGTTACCATATAATATATGGTAATATGGCACATAGCTGTCGATAATGCAGGGATTGAGACTAGAATAAATTCTAATGCAACTTCAAGGTCGAGGTCCATAGTAATTAATACCGCCTGCTAATTGTTTACTCATGATTATATTATATAAAATATTATCTACTTAATTTATTTATATTTATTTAATTATTATAAGCAATTATTATCAGCCTGAAACACTCATCCACATTGAAAAATCTTCCGAGAAAAGATACATGACGCCAACGGGACAAAATGATGAGTGTTTCAGGCTGATAATTATTGCTTATAATAATTGTTACCCTTTGTGCTATGCATAAAAATCTTGTCTTAAGCGTTAGTTTAAAAATTAAAAATAATAATTTGTATTTATTTACTTAATATATTGTATTTATTACATAAACTATATAAATTTATTACTTAATTATTATTATTTTATTATTTAGCTTTTGTTATTTACCAATCTTTATTTTTTGTTAATAATTAAATGCTACTGTGGTATGGTCACCCTATGAATGCATCTGGTAAGCCACAACTAACAGGTACCTTGTATTTTTAGTTTACAGTATAATGTTATTGTTGCCAACGATGAGCATACTGCCCAGTGCCCAGCTATAATTAAATTATTAATAATCCATGTCTGAATAATTGTTCTCAGTGCTTCTTTTGTAGGATTATAATTATATTTTTATTAAGTTTATATGTATGTTTTTTTAAAATTACATTGTAAAACTGCATATCTCGATACAGGAATGCCCTAGTGAGATATGCAGCTTATGTTTTTCATGTATTTCTTATTTTTCAATAAATAAATAAAGCCCTCATAGCTTAATGTTATCTATCACAATTAAAGTCCAACGTGCTTTGATGACTTGCAATGGGGGTTTATTTAAAGTAAATAAGATAAGGGGAGGGTTATTTTTAAATGGGTAGATATGACAAGAAATCTTAAAAAATAGTAGAGACACATTTTAAAAAAATGCATACACCATATTTTCTAGAATTTCGTAAACTATAGAGTATTTGATGTAAAAAATAACTTAGATATCACACAAAACTCCCGTTTGGAGAAGGTCTATAAACTCCTCCGGTAAAGGAGTGTTAAAAACAAAGCGTTTGTTTCACTTAATATCTTCCCCCACTTTCCTTTATTTTAATCTTTCTGTAGTTTAAATGATGTGTTAATATTTATTCTGTCCTTTCCAGAAATCACCCAAACCAAAATCAACGCTAACAAAGACTTCTTCGTCCAGGAAGAGACGCGGAGAGTGACGGAATCCAAAAGGCAGGGCAAGGCCAGGGACGCCGGGGAACTGTTCGGGGTCGAGGGGTCCTTCAAGAAGCTGGATATAGACTGAAGATTCTTATACATATTTAAGTCTCCTATTGCAAATAGCTTTTTGTTAATCGATTATTAGGGTTACGAACCGCACTGTGCGACCTTCTTCTTCTTTAACCAACGTTTAAAGAAGCTGTGCAGTGTCCATTATCGGATTAGTTGAGTAGAGTAAAAAGGATGATATTATGTAAACAAATTGGCTGATCCATGTGTATGACGAAGCTTACGTGATATACCTATTTTAGATTCATCTTTACTACGAATCGGTTTATATTAGGTCCTTACATATGAAATTGGCGTTTTGTATGGGAGGAACATAAAGTCGATTTTTTTTAAATATAATATATTTATTTAATCAAAGTATGTACCATTGCTATCTATGCACTTTTGCCATCTCATAGGTAGTTCATAGATCCCTTTACTAAAAAAAATCATTCGGACGGGAATCAATAAAATCTTTGAAGGCGGTTTGGACTGCCCCATCGGAGTTGAATTTTTTCCCTTGCAAGAAGTTATCCAAATTTCGAAAAAAATGGCGATCTGTTGGGGCAAGGTCTGAAGAGTGGATTAAAAGAGTTTTATCACTAACACCGCAGCCTGCAGCTAACTCGGACGTGGTTTGCGATGGATCCGCTTCCACAATAGCCTTCAATTCTTCATTATCAACTTTGGTCTCCGGCCGTCCACGGGGCTTGTTCTGCAGGTCGAAATTTCCAGAACGAAAACGTTGGAACCAAAAACGCACTGTGTTTTCTTTTGCGGCACCGTCGCCATACACATCATTAATCCGTCGAGCCATTTCTGCAGCACTGGTGCCACGGTGGAACTCGTACTTGTAAATAACGCGATATTTCAAGTTTTCCATTATTCGAATTATAATTTTCGAAACACAAATACATGAGTAAATACCTGTATAAATTTGAATTTGGAATTCCTAACCAAAGAGAAGATATTTGAGATCAAAGTTGCCAGTATGGTAAAACGCCAATTTCATATGTAAGGACCTAATTTTATGAATACAAAATAATATGCATTGGATAAATTTAAACTTTCCCTATAGTTTCGCTTGAGTATAATTTAATCAAATTGTTGATAACTTTACAATAATTCTAGTGATTTCCCGGCATGCGTTGCAAAGCCACTTAAAAATAAATTATTTCTCTCTGCGTGTTCTTTCCCATTCGTCCCATTACCCTGTCGCCTACCTTTCCTCTCCCGCCTCCCCCTCCCTTCACACGATCCTACTCCGCTTTCTCCATCTTCCCTCTTCCCTCTCCTGCTTTCCCCGAGAACCACCCTCTCCCCTCCCGCGTTCCCCTCTCCCCTCCTGCGTTCCCCTCCCCTCTCCCGCGTTCCCCTCAACACTCAGATCAAAAGTTTCATCGCAATCGGATAAATGGTTTGGCATCGCATAAGAAACATACATATGAGCAAGAATTTTTTTATTTTTATGTACATACTAGCAGACCCGGCCACACGTTGCTGTGGTTAACGAAACACAACGCCATTACCCAACCTTTATAAAATCCACACCACCCGCTTGCCGGCTGCCCGCTGCCTGAATGGAATATATTTGAATTTCTCGGCTTTTATCTACTATAATAAGCATGTATTATACATATAAACCTTCCTCTTGAATCTTGAATCTACTGATGAAAACCGCATGAAAATCCGTTGCATAAAAAATATGTAGTTAAAAAGATCTATGCGCACATACATTTAGAGCGACTTCATTTTTACTATGTAATGATTAATGATATAGATAAATGTCATATACAAAAAAAATCATTAGAAATGTATGAACGCATATAAGAAATAACTTAAATAAATACGGTCTTAAGGCTAAGATTATCTCTGACAGTTTCCCTTGATTAACTTTATTTTCTTATAAAATTATTACCACAATAAATAAATAAAATAGTAATAAATAGTTTTAAATAAAATAATAATTTTTAAAAAATTGTTGGAGTAAGGTTCCAGTGCACGAATGATTAAACTGAGTGATTCAATAAACAAAAATAAATAAAATAATTCAATAAAACGTTTTTTAAAATAATTTTACCCAATTTGTCTCCTCTTAAGATACTGAAGTTAAATTAAGAAAACTATTAAAAGTAATTTGGAATTTAAAAAATAAATGAAAACAATGCTAAATAATAAAAAAATAAAATAATCTGCAATGGTTTTTTATGTGAAGATCGTCAAACTAACTAGTAAAAAGCCAATTTTTTCAATTATTTATATTATTTTACACGCCTCTTACAAACATCTGATACCTATACCAGTACATAATAATTTTGTGTAACAAGGAGTAATCATGAAGCAAAATATGCTTTATAAATTATAAAGAACCCAAGCCGAAAAATTCTATTAACATTTATTGAGGTATGTTATTATAGTCTTCTTTTAACAATATTCCGTTCAGTTGAACACATCTCATACTTCCGAGAAAGTATTGCCAACTGCATGTAATCTAGTTGCCTACATGCAAGTATCTAAATCAGAGGTTCCCAAAGTTTTTTTTCTAGTAGACCACTCTCAAATTTTTTCTGGTTTCGGTGGACCCCCTTCCGCTACATTTCTACAGTATTCCCAAAACTCGTCAAAAAATGTGAAGATTAGATCTAACTATGGGAATTTGCGTTGCGGCTGAGTTCCAACCCTAAATTCGGAGTGGTAAAATAAAAAGAAAAATGATATATTTACTTGTGTTCTACTCATTAAAAAAAAAAAAACGATTACAGTCTTAAACGAATTAAAATTAAGCATTAATAACGTGCCCTAAGGCCCTCCGTTCATGGAGATACTTACAATCTACGTAATTGTGACGAAACCACAAGTAACCTGCTGATATACCACTTTTTAATGCTAGTCTCCGTACACGGCGCTTTCCGAAATATACTGAACTTGATCATTTTTCACGTGCAGCCGTGGAGTTAACACGCTGTCAAGCGATGTCATTTGACTTTTTTTCCAACATCAATCCAAACCTTCTCCACTTTTTTAAAAATTTTTTTACAGTGAATACCGCACAAGAATCTCAACTGCTCCCGTCTGGAGCCAGTGAGACTATGGCATCCCCAATTGGGGTATGTTGTGAGGCTGAAGGTAGTGGGGAGGGGAAGGAGGTGGGGAAGAGGAAGGTGGGGAAGTATTCAGATCTGGTCACCAAACACGGCTAAAGCCATTTTCAAGCAACGTTTCAATTCTGAATGGTGGTCTTACACCAGAGCGATACTGATAGTATCTTCCACTCTGGAACGTGCCGCAAATATACTACATATTATTTTAAATAAATTAATTGTGAAAAAACACAAATTAATCAAATAAAATTTATTTGCGCATGCCGGGTTCGAACCCGCGACCTCCGGATTGTGAGTCAAGAGTCTTACCCACTGGACTACGGAGGTCGTCCCTCTAAATCCTCTCTTACGTATTCTGGTAACGTATAGTTATAGCGACAGTATCACGATACCGACAGTGCGATCATCACTGTATCGTGATACTGATTGGAAACCGACAGCCACCGCGTAGCGCCGTGAACGGACACCAGCAAAATCGTACGGGGGTACTTGCGATCGGCGCGCATGATACGCTCACGAGGATCGAGTATCTTGTAAGTATCTCCGTGAACGGAGGCACTATGGGGATTTGCGTTGCGGCTGAGTTTCAACCCTAAATTCGGAGTGGTAAAATAAAAATAAAATAGTATATTTACTTGTGTTCTACTCATTAAAACAATATGATTACAGTCTTAATAAAAATTAAGCATTAATAACGTACTCCAACGGGCGGGCGGGCGACGCTACGCAAGTCTCGACATTCGTTGTACTGAATATCGAATATGCAAGTTTTTATAAGTAACAGTCGCTGACCTTCTTAAAATATGTACACTACTCAAAAAAATCTGCCTATATTGATAGCTAATGCCAAGCCAACATTTTTGTTATTTATTATCGAAACCAGATAAATTTTCGTGGACCCCCATTTACAACTTGTGAACCCCCATTTTTTTATCACGCCAACGTAGACCCCCGTTGGGTCTCCCGTGGACCCCTGGGGAGCCACCTGGACCACTTTGGGAATCACTGATCTAAATGATTCAGTCCTGTTATTGTTGTTAGAAGTAATAATCTCCAATAATATTCGACAATCACTGAAATCCAGGCGAACGGTAGCTGACATGACATTTATTTATTGTTATCAAGTTTAATTTGTAGAACTCCATTTTAATTTAAATTTTTTTATTACATAATCAATAATATTATTATTAAATTAATAAAAACAGTTTATTTCCAAACAAGTTCTGCTGTGTAATTATTATTACGCGGGACAGTTTGATAATGACTTCAGAAGGCGAAACAGCTGTCACGCGTAATAATAATTACACAGTGGAACTTCTTTGAAAATAAACCGTTTTTATTAATTACGCACCAGATTTAAATGTCCGGGTTTAATTTTCCCCAAAGGAAAAACTAAACCCTTTCACACACTTCCCAAATGATCATCTGGTCAATCCACGTTATGCAATTGCACTATATGTATTATAATTACAAAACAATACAAGAACAACATGTCAACCTACCAGAGACCAGATGGGAAAATAATTCACCGACTCCAGATATTTTCATATCAGAGGGTTCGGCTCTGTGGAATTCCTAATTGAACCTATAAATCCTACTGATCCCTCAATATAAATATTTAAAAAATCTTTTGTAATCCAACATGTATTTAAAATTACCGATTTTTGCATTTTTATGTATAAATTCTTTGACAAATCTAATACGCCTAAATTTTGAAACAGAGACCTAGGTATAATGCCAGTAGCCGAAATAACAAATGGTAATATTTTTATATTCCGAGAATGCCAAATTCTTTTAATCTCATTTCCTAAATCTGTGTATTTTCTAATTTTTTCAGAAACAGTTTTTTGAATATTAATAATATTATTATTATAAGCAATAATTATCAGCCTGAAACACTCATAACCACGCAAAAATAAAGTTGGTTGTTTTCAGGTGGAAAAAATATAATAAGCAGTAATTGTTGAATGAAACACTAGTATATATTGAATTATTTGGCGGGTATTTGATGAGCCCCCATAGCTCAGTGGTCAAGAGCAGCTGACCGGTAATCAGAAGGACACGGGTTCAAGTCCTGTTGGCGGCAAGTATCTTTTCTCGGAAGATTTTTCAATGTTTATTATGAGTGTTTCAGGCTGATAATTATTGCTTATAATAATTATTACCCTTTGTGCTTTGCATAAAAATCTTGTCTAAACGTTAGTTTATAAATTAAAAATAATAATTAATAATATTATTAATTATATAATAAAAAAATAAAAATAAAAAAGACATGATATTTCTCCATAAAATAATACATAACGAAATAGACTGCCCAGATAAGATAAGAACTTCTATCCCAAATAAATTTTAACATCCCATCTGAAAGAACTCGCCTCACCAACCTTTTTTACACAACCAGTAATAAAACGAACGCTGCAGCCAATTCCCTCATTTCCCGCATCCTTCAAAGATTCAACTCAATTAAAAAAATCACAAATACCGATGCATTCCCTCCCTCTATTTAAGAAAAACATCTCTAGCACACTGAATTCGCACACATAACACACACATCCACACACATACAAACACACACACACCCCTCTCCTTCAATAATTTACTAACTTAATTTAGGTAAAATATATAATTTATCACATAAAAACATAAGTATATAACAGCGACATGTCATTGGTTCCAATTATTAAAATTGTTAAATTGTTGAATTTGGGAACTATTTTCTACTATGTAATTACGTACTGTTTGTTTGATGAATAAATGTGGAGTATCGATACTCCCACCGTGGTCGTCAAAGTGCGGCCCGAGGGCCGCATGCGGCCCGCGGCGGATAGTTGTGCGGCCCGCACAAATATCTGCCGTTTTCTTTTTAAATATTTTTTTCATGGACAATTATATTATCCGTTTTTTTTTGAAAAATATTTTGTGGACGTGTATACCCTTCTGATTATAAAACGTTGATTTTAATTGATTGACATTTGATTTTAGAACGCCCAGCTGGTTTTGGAACACATTCTAAATCGATTTTGAACGCGCGCATAGTGTACCTCATAGGTTCTCAACGTGGGCGATAACGCCCCCTTGTGGCCGTTTAAGACTTTCAGGGGGGGGGGGGGGGCAGTAGAAGACCCAGAAAAAAATAGAAGTCGTTGAGATGGCACAGTGAGGGCGTGGGCAGGTTAAAAAAATAAAAAAGACAAAAAAGCACGCTAAAGAAAATAAAGCAAAGTAAACTTTAATATTGGTTAATTTTTGTTATTGTATCTATGTATTGTAATCATTTTTATCACGTGTGCGAAAATTCACACATTTCGGTCGTTTACGAAGTAGATAAAAATTGAACTGAAAGATTCCATTACAGAACTTCATAAATTTTTTTTATAATATTATGAGACCAGAAAAGTGTGACGACCGCTGGTCCAGAGGATCAGTTATCCTAGTATGGTCTATCGATAAGTATTGATAGGATAACTTTCGGTAATTTCTCATCGTGCCGTAGGACAACTGCAGATCGATAATTACAAACAACAGATGACGTCGAATATATGAAGTCATTGTGAACTGTTAATTATTCATTAGCGATCTGCAATCATGCTAAAGTACACTTCAACGCTGTCCGAAATGTTGGCTAAAGAAGGAGGTAGCGCAACACGGCATAACACCCCAAAACAAATAACGAAAGTACTTTTGGCCGTGAAAATCTAAAAACGTACTTGGACTGTGCTGTTGGACAAATTCACAAGCGGTTGAAGTGAAACCTTCGATAAAATGAGGCGAATGGAGAGTATCAGGAGTATGATATTTGTAGGGTTTATGTATTATAATATTGTTAACAAGTTTAAAAATTATTTTACATTTTGTTCTAAAAAGCATCGCACAGGCTTCGAAGCAGCGCATAAAGAGGACACCGATTAGTCTATCTTATTCTCTCGCAGGCTAAATCCCATAGATGTATGCAGCCCCGGATCTATGACTTTTTCAAACTGGGGCAGAAACTTGATAGCTAAACTTGTCTCGCATGGTAAGTTGACTTCATCACAGTCATCACTTCCTCACACAGATGCAAAACTTTCATACAGCGTGTTTCGTTTTAGGCTTAATAGTAAAATACCAATTAATAATTATTTCACAATTGAGAATTCGAAGCCAAAGCTCGTTGAAGTTGGTTACATAAAACTTATTTTGCTAATTTTTCGAAGAAAACTTCTTCGGAAAGGTTTTCACTTGATGGCATTATTTATTTTAATGAAAAGACAAATAACTTTGTTTACTTCACTTTTATTTGTACACAATCTACATGTTTCGTGAACGATGTTCACATCATCAGGATCAAATGTATACTAAACTTAAAAATTAAATGTAGATCACACATGGGACGAAGGGGTTGGAGGAAGGGGAAGGGGTAAGATTGAGGGGACTTTATTAAAATTGGGGATAAAATTTTGGGAATTGGTGACCATGGCTATTACGAATAATTTTTAGAAAAAAACTTTAGATTCGCCTTAATCACTATAAAAGGAAACTTATTGCATCACGGCTGGCGGAAAGTAATGCATTTTAATTTTCAATGTCGTTAAATTACTTCGCGAACCGAAACTATGACAGCCCGCCCGCCATTTTGTCGCTGTCAAAATACGTTTTTGAATGGTTTGTTTGGCTACGCAAGGTTTGTGTAGCGGGCTTGTGTATGTTATCTTTACTTTAAAAAACAGCCTACGTTTTTGAATGATTTGTTTGGCTACGCAGGGCTTGTGTAGCGGGCTTGTGTATGTGACAAATGGCGGGCGGCAGCGGGCGGGCTGTCGTAGTGTCGGTCGGAAGTGAAATTTTATTTAACGACATTGAAAATTAAAATACATTATTTTCCGCCAGCCGTGATGCAATAAGTTTCCTTTTATAGTGATTAAGGCAAATCTAAAGTTTTTTCTAAAAACTATTCGTAATAGCCATGGACACTAATCCCCAAAAATTACCAAATTGGGGATTTCAAAGTCATTAGCAGGGAAAGGCCGGTTATGTGGAAAAAGGTTCAAAAGAGGGTTTTAAAAAAAATTTTGCTCATTAATTAAGTCTGCTTTATTATTTTTTCTATTTTTGCGTTTATAAGTATTTTTTGATGTTTAAAAAAATAAGAATAAAAAACAACCAAAAAATTTGCCAAAAAATAGAAAAAATTTATGGATAGGGATCTAATTACCTAGCAGTATGAAATATATTTTACGACCTATTCTCATACCTACCAAATATGCATTAAAAATTTCATAAAAATCGATTGAGCCGTTTCGGAGAAATGCGACCACAAACACCGCGACACGAGATTTTGCATAATACATGATAGCATTTCCAATAAAACGTGTTCTCAGTTACGTCCTCTGCGTGCAAATTGTATCTAAATTTCTCTAAAAAACACAAACAGTTTAATTTCATGTGACCTCCCAGGTAAGTATGATCTTGTAAATTTTATGCCTGTTCAAAATATAAATAAAACAATATAATATGTAAAGGAGATGTACCGAATATGGCATACGTCCCTAAAATGAGATATGGTGTTTCTCAAAATGTAAGTGAGAACAGCCTCTGTAACCCATCATTCCCTATTCCCCACCGACCGACCTTGAATAGTCAGGACTCGTCCTGACGCCGGCCTCACCACCAACCACCTGAGAGAGCGATTAAGTTTTTTTCCTCATCGATTTGATATATTCGTAAATTTCACTTTATTTTATCTCAAAATTTTTCTCTACAAACTTATAAATCTTTCACTGATAGACAATATTATTATTTAAATTTTATGGTTTCATAATGATTTGAAGTTAAATTCAGGTAGATTTTATTCTACGAAAATATTTCTTTGTATTGATCTTGTTATATAGGAAAATGAAACAATTCAACTTTGCATAAACCACTTATATAATGCGTAAATCCGACCGGTTTCGGAACAAACGTTCCTTCTTCAGGGAAAGCTTATACTAATTTGACAGTTTCGAACAATGGTAAGGGTGGAGCCATTGCTAGTTATTAATGTAAATTGGGTGGGTAGGTATTAATGAAGAGTGGGTGGGTAGGGGAACAAATCCATGATTGGGCTATAAGACAATATTTTTTGTTTGTTGATAATAGATTCATTACACAAGTCTACAAAAAAATAAAAATTAAGAGCTGTTTTGGTTTTTTTGCGTAATCCTTATGTTTTTGGGTGTGCTGAATCCGAAAATGACTTTCATTTTGCCACAGAACGTCACGTTTTCTGACAATACATGTATCTATGAAACAAGTTATCATCTTAAAATAAAAGACTAAAAAAATAATTTTTCATTTATAATTGCTTAACAAAACTTATTTTTTTAAATCTAAAATACATTGGTTAGTAAGCACTAAACACTTTTTTTTCCCAGTGAGACTCCTTTTGGTACATTTTCGTCTGTAGGAGCATCTGGAAGGCCTCTCTGAAGCGTCCAACAGTAGTCTGCAATCATTGAGATGCACCATCTTCCCTGGTATCTTTTTTACATCTCCTTAATATCTTGGTGAAATCGTTCATTTTGCTCTTCACTCACGTATCCTAATTTTTTTGGAAAGTAGTCGAGGTCGGAATGAAGAAAATGTTCTTTTAAACTCATTAGGCAACCTGAAGCTTGAAATGCTTTTAACGATTTATTTGTAGTTAGGGTCTTTGTTAATGCCTAAAAATTCAGGTTAAACCTCCCCGATCCCTAGTTCCCCTCCCCCCTCCCTCGAACCCCCTACCTGAGTTCCCCTCCCCCCTCCCGCATTCCATACATTCTGTCCCAGTACATTCAGTCTTCACCTATTCGCTTGCCACCTATTGCATTTTTTTTATACAAATTTCATAATGCCAGAGCTCACCAGTAGTTTTATACAAACCTTGTATTGACAATAACTAACACAAAAAAAGAATTATCCAATTTGGTGCAGTCGTTCAAAAGTTATGCGCGTACATACATTTCTGCGATTCATTTCTATTTAATTAATTAATTTTTCGTAATTTCATGATGCCAGAGCTCACTATTGTATACAGAAACCATCGCGGGCATGTACACATCAAATCCCCAAAGTTTCATCGCAATCGGATGAACGGTTTAGCAATGAAATGTTTATTGCCAGAGCTCACTATTGTATATACTATCTATATCTACATATATTTGTATACCGTTTTGTAAAATAACCTGACGTTCTGGAATTTTTTTGGTATTTTTATAGTTTTTAGAACACCTAAATACATAGAAATCAGTTGAAAACATCCAGACAGCATTTTTGCTGTAGACCTGTGTTATTTTTAAAGGATTTTTTTTAATTTCCAAGGTTTCTAAGTTATCTAAACGTTTTCCGTTATGATTAATATATATTCCGGAATGAATGTTAATATATTCTCAAATGCAATGATTGTCCCTCATTTTATATCGCTAATCATTTCTAAGGAAAACGTTTAGATAACTTAGAAGCCTTGGAAATTAAAAAAATCCCTTAAAAATTATGAATCTATTATCAACTAACAAAAAATATTGTCTTATACCCCAATCATGGATTTGTTCCCCTACCCACCCACTCTACATTAATACCTACCCACCCAATCTACATTAATAACTAGCAACGGCTCCACCTTTACCATTGTTCGAAACTGTCAAATTAGTATAAGCTTTCCCCGAAGAAGGAACGTTTGTTCCGAAACCGGTCGGATTTACGCATTATATAAGTGGTTTATACAAAGTTGAATTGTTTCATTTTTCTATAAAAGATAACCACAAAGTAATAGCTACATTAAAAAATATTGTTATATGGGATTTATTAATGATCCTAATACGGAATACTATCTCATATTAGGAAGAGTATTTTCATTATGGAATTCAAGTAGAACTAAATTTCTTTTTGCTATTCCAGGTTGTTTTTTAAACGAACCTCAAAATGTCGTAGAAAAAACAGTGGAAGACGTGGAAGAAAAAAAATGATAAGAGTCACGGAAGCTGTAAAATCGAAAACCGTAGAATATCGGAGACGAAGATTGGATCCAATGTCCAATGTGGCCTGCCGCCATTGGTGCCATTATTAGTGTTCAGGAGCCAAAAATACAGATTTTGTTGTGATTATTACATGCCAAATTTAAAAAAAAAAATCAGTATATCCCATAATAGGAGCACTTTTTTCAATATGGGTTTTTTCAATTGTTTTACCTTTCGTTTAAAGGAAGACGTTTGTGTGTTTCTTTTGTGGCCAGCCAACTTACCTACCTGCGCTGCGAGAAGTACTTACCTACCTGCGTTGAAATATTCGGCATATCGTCGCACCTTACGGAAAGTACCGGAGAATTCAAATTCCCTGTACATTATTCTTTTAGAACAGCAAGCCAAAACAAATGGTCCCGTTATTTTTACTTCTGTCACGCTCCGGTATTCCGATATTATTGTAAATTTTGCTGCTTAGTAAAAAAACTATGAACAGTTAAATCTGGTGTTTTCTTTACACGTTTGATTGCTACAGTGGGGACCTCCGACTTACGAATTTATGAAGTTTTTTTCCAACGTACTACGATTTAAATAAATTATAAATAATTTATCTCCCAAAGTCTCTCCCAATGGGCCGTTTTCTGAGTAATTCCAAAATACCCACGAGATGGCAGCACGGTGTTTAGCGGTCCTCCTGTCATCTAATCTGTGAACCAAATCTATGGACTGACACACTGACGTCTTTCAACGATCTGACATTTCGATAGCTATTTGCAATTTGTTTTCCGACAAGCTTAGCCAAACCAAGTTTGCTCGATTTGTAAGTAAAATGCACAAAAAGTAAGATGCTGCTCTGAGCCACAGACCATGCTGCTCAACGGCCTCAACACTAAGCAGGCTCTCAACGACGATGGACTCCTTATCGTAGCGCTGGTTCTGCCCTTCAAACCATACGTTGAATGTAAGATATGGATTTTATTATACCTCTAATACTTTAACCAGGGATTTAACCGGTCTTTTAAATGTGATTAATTTTAAGTAAGTGGTTCTATGGCACCCCCAATCAGGGTATGTTGTGAGGCTGAACTGAATGGGGGAGGAAAGAATATGGGAAATGTGGAGGCTGGGAAATGCCTGGCTATTCACACCTGGTCACCTAACACAACTATTGCCATTTTAAGCAATGTATCGCTTCTAAATGGTGGTTTTTCACCGGCTGTTTAAGGAAGGGCCTTAAAAGAATGGAATTTTAATAAAGATCTTGAGAAGACCACTATTAAATAAGGAAGGAGAGGGAAATATTCCTAGTATGTAGGGAAATATTGCATGAGAACAAGTCGAATGCTGCTGTCATCTACTGTGGATGGATGTTCCGCTCTTGTTTGGCGAATTTCTTGCTGGTGAACCGATACCAAAGGGATCTCATCAATTTATTAACATTATCTGCTACGTGTATTGCCTAGATCTGAATAACCAGACAGTTACCAATTTCCTCCAGACTCAAAAGCTGCTCTTTTGTTACTCTTAATTTTTCATTATTTTTGACATAGGTAAAAGCAAAGCTTAAATCTCAAAGCATAAAGCTCGAGGCAAAAATCTAATCGCTTAACACTCAAGCTTAAACTCAAAGCTTAAAGCACAATCTTTAATTTCTCCTAACTATGTCTAGGGCATTGCACTGGTCGTCTTCTCTCGGATTCCTTGTACTATTCAATTATAATTTTCAGACGAATCTGACCACATGACGAAGGAGCGTCTGCCCATCCGAGGCCACACATTCGAGGAGCACGTGGAATCCTTCACCAGCTACTGCGCTACTACCGTGGGGCTCCAGGTCATGCGGTGGTCACGCGTGTCCTACCTCTGCGAGGGGGACTTCAACCAGTCCTACTGGCTGAACGACTCTACCTTCATCATCAAAAAGGACCCAAATTTCCCCGAAACCACGGCTGAATAGAAGTTTTAATAGGTTTACTTATATTACCTCTTATCACCTTTGTATTTTGATATCCCTCATCTGTGAAATAGATTATATTTATATTTCTATTGAATGTTTACAAATAAAATATTAGCATAGGAAAAATCACTTTTTTATCAAGTAAATTCTAAAAATAAATGTTAATTAATATTATATAGTATGGAGGTTGGGAGATTTCTACACTAGTTGCATATTTAATTTGATAATCTTATTTTCTTTATTTTAACAGGTTGACTGTTCACAAAGTTGCTCACGCGTTGACCGACTCTACCACAACTATATAATATTAGGATGTAAAAAAAAATAAAAAAATGCCAAAACAATAAATAATTTATGCATAATGTTAATTATTTGTTGTACTGATATGTTCTTCTATGTGTATAATGTTTATAAATGTTTTACGACACATTTATATTATGTCTGTAATCTTGTTCTTTTCATATTGACCTCGAGAAATAAAAGGAAGTTTTTTTTTATTTATTTATATATTTGTTAAATTATTTTGTGTTATTTTGTACAACTAAACAACAATCTTTTTTAACCATGGCAGTAGATGTCGTGCAAGGCCGCAGAAAACCATGACAAAACTGGAGCGACACTCAGTCTTTATTTTAATAAAAGAAATATAATAATGATATTTTAATTTAAAATAAAACAATAACTTTGTAAACACCACTTTTATTTTTATACTTTATGCCGACCGGGTTTCGCTACAACCGTAGCTTCATCAGGGCAGTATAATACTAAGATACTATAATACGTTAGTAGAGTATTATACTGCCCTGATGAAGCTACGGTTGTAGCGAAACCCGGTCGGCATAAAGTATAAAAATAAAAGTGGTGTTTACAAAGTTATTGTTTTATTTTAAATTAATAATGTCACATCACAAAGTATCCGCTTCATATGAACAAAAAAAAAAAAAAAAAAATGATCTTTTAGTTATTTGTTTTTGGGGTGTTATGCCGTGTTGCGCTACCTCCTTCTTTAGCCAGCTTTTCGGACAGCGTTGCTAAAGAAGGAGGTAGCGCAACACGGCATAACACCCCAAAAACAAATAACGAAAATACTTTTGGCCGTGAAAATCTTAAAACGTATCATAATAATGATCGTTTATTTCAGAATGTTGTGCAATGCAATACATTCCATATTTTTAAATAGTTCAAACATTGACAAAATAACAATGCATTCATACACAGAATGGAACAGAAAATAAATGAAAAATATAGTATATAATAATAAATCCAAAAAAATATGCAAATATCCATTCATGGGGGGATATTTGACAGGCTCCCATTTCCAGAAGGGCATCAGCGGGGACTCCATCCAGGCAACCATGGCAGTGATGATGGTATTCTTCGACTGGCATAGTCTGCGCCATAAGCTTTCCCTTGGTTTTGGTTTTGTAGAATTCAAATATATTTTTTCACGTATCAGACGCCTTTCCTGTCAGTTTCTTAATTCTATATTACCTACTTCTACTTTTATCCAGGGACATATTGAAGGAACTACACCTTTCAGTAGCTTTTGCCTGTACAGTACATCTGAAAATAAAATTAGGCTCAAACTTCCATACTTACATGATATAAAATACAAAACGGTCTACGTTAAGAAATAATAATAATTTGATTTTTTTCCTAAAACACTTCTACTGAAAATTAAATTACAATCACGAGATATACAGACATGGGGCGAGAAATGCAAAGCAAATTAGATTGCCAACAATGAAGAATCAGCTGCCCAGAAATCTCGTGCCAGACAGTTTGATAACCGTGTAATAAAATGATTGCAATAATTGAAAATGTTTAATTTAAAAAAAGGAAATAAGATATTATGTCTACCATAATTATTAATATTACTTGTGATTGACTACACTTGTATTTAAAGGTACGTTTGTCAAATAATGTCAACTGCGAAAGAAGGCAAAACATTGTGTATAAAATTTTGTGCATTTTATATCAAATGTTTCTTTACGTGTTCATTATACTACACAAGTACTCTTTATATTATATTGGGGATTCAATTATAGTAAGATATTAATTGAATGAGTCACGTACTTACTGTTATGGTTAATATTATTGAATACATAATCGGTGTCCCTGAAATGAGCTTGACAGACTACAGAATCAGGAGTCGGTGCCCATTTGGAACGCCGATTGAATGAATCCATTTTGCTTTCAAGTCTTTCAATCTTTGGGAAACTCGTGCCCACCCCTATTTCTACACATTGGAACACTACAACAGGTTGACGGCATTATTATAATATTTAAAAACACTAAATTGCGCCAAACGGCCTAAAAAATGTATGGGATCTGACAGTTAAATAGAATAGTTGGACCGTTAGGACTATAGCGAACCTAGCGGCCAAAATCGTGCGAAAACGGCCCATTGGATTCATCCTTGGGGCCCTGGATCCCACGTACGCTCAGAAGGTCCGGGACATCATCGTAAAGCCCCCAGAGGTTGACGCCTACGCTCTCTTAAAGAGCGAACTAACAGGGCGTCTCAGCTCTACCCAGGAGCAGAAAACAAGGCGACTCCTGGAGCTCGAGGAGCGGGGAGACCGAAAACCTTCCCAGTTCCTCCGTCATCTACGCACCCTCGCGGGCAGCGCTGTGCCCGACGAGGTGCTGAAGACCTTATGGATGGGCAGACTCCCTCGGAGCATGCAAGTTGTTCTGGCCACACAGCAGGAAGCCTCGCTGGACAAGGTGGCGAACCTCGCGGACGCAATCGATGACTACGCTGGCAGACCAGGTATTAATGCAGTTGCCGGAGAAAATATTGAAGACGGTCTGGTTACCAAGATGGAGAAGATGATGAGGCCACTCCAGGAAGAACTGACCACCCTACGACGAGAAATATCGGCGTTGCGCTCCAAAGAACAACAATCCAGGAGTACCAGCCCTTGTTGGCGAGACCATCGCTCTCACAGCAGTTCCAGGGGTCGGCAACCTGAGGACACGTGCTGGTTGTTAAAAATTGAGATGCTACCGGCATCTATGGGTTGCTTGAGCAAACTCCCATGTTTTAGTATTTCAAAAAAAATGGTGCGAAGCTTGGCTAGTCGCTGAGTTTTCGGTAAATCGGTAGCAACCCGTTTTAACTACGAAGTACGTACTACAGGAGAAGCCATTTTTGTTAATACTTCCAAACGTCAGATGTATAGTCGTTAATTCATAAATGTGTGCAGGTTTTTACATTATAAAAATGCTAGCATCTCATTATTATTGCTTCTTCCTAACGCAAGTTTATACAGTAAAACAACTGCCAGTGTTTGGCCCGGTGTATTATCACCGTAAAATATATACATTTATAACATGTCGCCAGTGAATAAAAAGTGAAGTTTTTTGCAAAAGGAATTATTTTATTTAAAAGGACCCTTACAATTTTAACATGGTCCTTCGAGCCGGGTTGCAATCAGAGGACTGCAATAATATAAAAACAAGAACCAGCTGCCAATTAATACAGATGACCAAAATTACAATTACCGGAATTACAAAGATGAACAAAGGAAGACTGGATTCACATCGGAAATGAGATAAGTTTTTAGGGCCTTCCCACCCGTACCCATATCCTTTTAACATCCATTCAGAACTCATACGTAGTTTTTTTTAACAAGATTAACCCCATATATATCGTATTGTAAAAAATAAAATCAC
This sequence comes from Limnephilus rhombicus, assembly GCA_929108145.2. NCBI lineage: Eukaryota > Metazoa > Arthropoda > Insecta > Trichoptera > Limnephilidae > Limnephilus > Limnephilus rhombicus. The sequence goes on from OV815291.1 coordinate 12,958,357, forward strand.
TATCCACGTAAAGATTTTATGCAACTCATGATTCTCAATTAATGATTGAACAATAGGTTCTCAATTAATAATTGCCAGGAATATTGTCGTTGTTGTCTTTCAGGCAGGTAGCTTCTCAAATAAATAAATACGCATTGTCGGAACACATTTTATCAGGGATTAAGCTACGAAAAGGTATTTGTACTCAATATGGATAAGATCAAATCTTTAATAGCCAAGAGAGGCGTGATTAAGGGGAAATTGACGTGTTTCACGGATTATATAAACTCCTTCTCCGCGAATGAAATTAAACTGAGGTACGACCGAAATAAGCCATTGTTAGATCAATTCGAATCTATACAGGACGAAATTGAAATTTTATCGGTTGAGGAACTGGAAAATTCTATTCAGCGCGAGACGTTCGAAAATCAATATTTTTCCGTTTTAGTGACTGCCAAGGGGGCGATTGACTCAATCGACCAGGGTAGGGTCGACATCAAACTTCCAACTCTCCAATTGAGAGAATTCGATGGAAATCAAGATTGGGTAAATTTCGTTGAAGCCTTTAAAACTTTGGTTCATAATAACGGTTCCTTGAGCAACGTCCAAAAATTCTTTTACTTGCAATCTACGCTGAAAAGGAACGCATTGAAAATAATTGCTAATCTAGAAGTTTCGGAATTAAACTACCTATCGGCTTGGGAATTGTTGCAAGACAGATTTGCGAATCTCAGGGCTACCGTACATAAACATATCCAAACTCTATTTCAATTAAAGGATATGAAACATGAAGAGCCTGTAGCATTAAGGTATTTAATCGATGAAACTAATGTCAATTTAAAAGCGTTACAAAACATCGGAGTCAAAGTAGATCATTGGGATCCTTTGATTATTTACATAATTTCAAATAAATTGGATATAGCTACCCGGAAAAATTGGGAACAATATACATTGCAAGGTGAATTACCTACATTAAAGGAATTCATAAAATAAAAAAAATGAAACAATACAACTTTGTATAAACCACTTAAAAAATGTGCAAATCCGACCGGTTTCGGAACAAACGTTCCTTCGTCAGGGAAAGCTTATACTAATTTGACAGTTTAGAACAATGTTTTATTATGGTAGGGGTGGAGCCGTTGTTAGTTAATAATGTAGATTGGGTGGGTAGGTATTAGTGTAGAGTGGGTAGGTATTAGTGTAGAGTGGGTGGGTAGGGGAACAAATCCATGATTGGGCTATATGACAATATTTTTTGTTTGTTGATAATAGATTCATTATTTTTAAGGGATTTTTTAATTTCAAAAGCTTCTAAGTTATCTAAACGTTTTCCTTTATGATTAATATGAAGAATATTTATCCCTGTGTTTTTTTCAAAACTATGGTTATTTTCAATGATATGGTTAGCGAACTCAGAAAAATTATTATTATTAAGACACCTTAAATGTTCTTTGATTCTGATTTCAAAATTACGAGTTGTTTTTCCAATATAAAATGAGGGACAATCATTGCATTTGAGTTTATATATTCCGGAATTAGTCAATTTATGGTCTTTATCTTTAGTATTTCTCAAAAAATTAATATGATAATAATAATATAACATAATAATATAACATGATACACCGCTTAGTAAATATCCCAATGTCTAATAATAATTTCCTTTCTGAACTTTCTATAATAAAACAAATTGCTATAAATAACGAATATGAACCAAAATTAATTGATAACATCCTAAATAAAAACTTAGCAAAATTTCAAAAAATAAATATCTATACAATTCTAATAATATTAATGATAAAGAATGGCGTAAAATTTTGTATATTAATAATTTTTCAGTTCAATGTTGCAACAATTTCCCTTCTAATATTAAACCAGCGTTTTATACAAGAAATAATATCGGTAATTTTTTGAGAAATACTAAAGATAAAGACCATAAATTGACTAATTCCGGAATATATAAACTCAAATGCAATGATTGTCCCTCATTTTATATTGGAAAAACAACTCGTAATTTTGAAATCAGAATCAAAGAACATTTAAGGTGTCTTAATAATAATAATTTTTCTGAGTTCGCTAACCATATCATTGAAAATAACCATAGTTTTGAAAAAAACACAGGGATAAATATTCTTCATATTAATCATAAAGGAAAACGTTTAGATAACTTAGAAGCTTTGGAAATTAAAAAATCCCTTAAAAATAATGAATCTATTATCAACAAACAAAAAAATATTGTCATATAGCCCAATCATGGATTTGTTCCCCTACCCACCCACTCTACACTAATACCTACCCACCCAATCTACATTATTAACTAGCAACGGCTCCACCCCTACCATAATAAAACATTGTTCTAAACTGTCAAATTAGTATAAGCTTTCCCTGACGAAGGAACGTTTGTTCCGAAACCGGTCGGATTTGCAAATTTTTTAAATGGTTTATACAAAGTTGTATTGTTTCATTTTTTTATAATGGATAACCACAAAGTAATAGCTACATTCAAAAAAAAAAATAATAATTCATAAAATGTTTATCTGCTAGGGCGCAAGTATTGGAGCTCATGAATGCTTCGGAGAAAAAATCTTCTAACCTACATAAAACGCAAATATGCAACAATAATAACAAAAAAGATTCATCGGTATTCTTGACAATAAAGGCAAACAACTGCATTTATTGTAATGATAAAGGTCATCAAATTTATTTTTGCAAAAAATTTCTAAAATTAAAATTACAGGATAGGATTGATGCTACGAAATCAATCCGGGCGTGTTTTAAATGTTTGAGGTTGGGTCATCAAGCACAGAGTTGCAAGACAAACCTGACCTGCAAAATTTGTGGCAAGTATAGCCACAATACTCTACTACACAAGGAGGTACCTCCGCCGGAGACCTCAAATATGGATGCTAATAACGAGGTTAAAGTATCGAATTTTTCTGCATTAGAAAAGGCAGAAAAAATAATATTATTGTCAACCGCCTACATAGGAATTGTGGGGCCAACAATAAAATGTTTAAGGCTCGCGCCCTGATTGACTCTGGTGCGCAGAGTAATTTTATGAGAGCTGAATTTGCTAATGAATTAAATTTACCATGTGAATGGATAAACAAACCCGTGTCTGGGATCCATAATAATATCACACACATAAAAAGGAGAATTTCAGTGGAGATGACTTCGCTTAATACTGATTATAAACGCGAAATATCATGTCTGATTTTACAGGAAATTACAACCAATTTACCACAAGTGACAATGGCGAAAAAAGAGTTCAAAATACCACCAGGACTGGAGCTGGCAGACCCGAACTTCAATATAGCTGCACCCATCGACATCCTGTTGGGCGCGGAGAGCTTCTGGGAAATGCTAAACAACGATAGATTGAAACTCGAGTCAGGACCAACGCTTCAACGTACGCAACTGGGATGGATTGTGTCCGGTCCAATCAACGTGTACCTCAAACAAATGCCTGTATCAGATTTTTGCAGTTTATCTATAAATAAGTTGAGTCATCAAATAGAAAAATTTTGGAAATTATAAGAGATTAATTCCACTAAAATTCAAAATCAAGAAGAAAAGGCTTGCCAAGCCAGTTTTGTTAGTACTCATACTAGAGAAGATGACGGTAGATATGTAGTAAGTTTACCGCGTAGGGCATGCATTGATCAGTTGGGAAAATCATTGCTCACTGCCGAAAAAAGATTTAAAAATATAGAAAGAAAATTTGTGTCACATCCCGAGTTAAAGACACAATATGTAAAATTCATGCGTGAATATGAAGAATTGGGACACATGGAGATGTGTGACCAGTCAAAAGGGGATCGTGACTCCTATTTTTTACCGCATCACGCTGTAGTGAAAGAATCCAGCACTACTACTAAAGTGAGGGTCGTTTTTGACGGCTCCGCCAAAACCTCAAATGGAATTTCCCTCAATGAAGCCTTGATGACAGGACCTGTTATACAAAGCCAACTATTGCATTTCAGGAAACATCAAATAGTCATGACTGCCGACATCGAGAAGATGTACCGCCAGATTAACATGTGTGAAGATGACCTGAACCTACAGAAGATAGTATGGCGCGAGTCGCCACAGGATGTGCTCAAGCATTATCGTCTGAAGACTGTGATTTATGGACTGGCACCTTCCTCCTTCTTGGCCACAAGATGCTTAAAGCAAATCGGTATGGATAATAATTTAATTTTTCCTAGAGCTAGTCAGGTCATAGAAAATGACTTCTATATGGATGACTTGTTAGCGGGAGCAGATGAGCTGGAATCCTGTAAAAAGTTAAAAGAAGAATTAATCAGCATCTTGTCATCTGCGGGGATGACGTTGAGGAAGTGGAGGTCCAATGCGTTGAAATTGTCAGCCGAGTCGGGCCAAGCTAAGTGTGCCGATTCAGGCGATTCCGACAAAATTATTACTGACAATCCAAAGACTGAGAAAATATTGGGATTAACATGGAACAATGTATCTGATTACTTTTCTTATGTAATAATGAAGCCATCAGGTCCAACCGAGAGCAAACGAGAGATATTGTCTTGCATCGCATCAACCTTCGATCCATTGGGACTCCTAGGGCCGATAATAGTCATAGCCAAATTGATAATGGAAAGGCTGTGGCAGTTCAAAGCAACGTGGGATGATCAATTACCTAATGAAATATTAGCACCCTGGAGGACCTACCTGCAAGATTTAATTCAGCTAAATGTGTAGAAAATACCAAGAAAAATTATTTGCAAGCAAGCAAAAGAGCTACAGCTACACGGTTTTTGCGATTCGTCTGAGAAGGCTTTCGGAGCTTGTATCTATATGGTGTCAATGGACCACAGCGGTAAGTGGCATTCACACTTAATAACATCCAAATCAAGGGTAGCACCATTGAAGTCTATTTCACTGCCTAAGTTGGAGCTGTGTAGTGCTGTACTACTGGCGAAATTAATGAAAACTATAAAACAAGCATTAAATATAATGAAGATCAACACATATTATTGGTGTGACTCTACGATAGCGCTGTGTTGGCTGAATGGTCAACCTACTCGTTGGAGCACTTTCGTGGCTAATCGAGTAGCCAAAATACAAGAACTGAGTGATCCAGATCAATGGAGACACGTATCATCATCCGACAATGCAGCGGATATAATCTCAAGAGGAACTACTGCGGATAAATTGATAAATTCTACAATATTGTGGAATGGACCAAGTTGGTTGACTGACGGAGTCAACGATTGGCCTATATCGAACATTTCCTGTTCAAACCCTCCGGAGCTCAAGAGTAAAAATATTCTATTATCTACTGATATTCAAGAATGGGAAATATTTGGAAAATTTTCCTCATTTATCAAATTGAAAAGGGTTACAGCATATGTACTGCGGTTTGTGAATAACTGCAGAAATATTAAAAGTAAAATCTCAGGTAATTTAAGTGTATCTGAACTAGAAGCAAGTTTGAATTGTCTACTGAAATCAGCTCAGGCACATGCCTTTCAAAAGGAGTTGAAGACATTAAAAGACCAGGGAAATGTCAACAAAAATAGTAACTTAAAATCTCTTCACCCTTTTTTATGCGATGGTCTTATATATGTGGGCGGTAGACTAAATTTAGCTACACACCTATCGTACCAACAAAGACATCCAATTACATTGCCAGCTAAACATAAGCTAACCGAATTGATTATACGTCACTATCATTATGTAAATTTACACGCAGGACCTCAAGCCCTATTAGCTGAAATAAGATTAAGGTTTTGGCCTATTTTTGGGAAAAATACTGTTAAAAAGATATTACATAAATTTATTGTGTGTTTTAGGTGTCATCCTCGTACTGGTAACCAAATCATGGGCAGCTTACCGAGCGAAAGAATCACACCGAGCCGACCGTTTGCTATTACGGGAGTCGATTTTGCTGGACCGATTCCAACCAAAAGTGGGCCACTGAGGAAAGCTCCACTCGTGAAATCATATTTATGTATTTTTGTCTGTTTTTCCACAAAGGCGGTGCACTTGGAATTAGTTTCGGATTTATCCTGCAATGCTTTCTTGAACAGTTTAAAGAGATTTATATCCCGTAGGGGAGAACCTGATAAGATCTTTTCCGACAACGCTAGCAACTTTCGGGGAGCCAGCAACAGGCTCAAGGAGCTGTATACCAGTTTGAGAGAAAACAATGACAAAATTCAAAATTATTTAGCCAACAGAGGTATTGAGTGGAGGTTCATAACCCCTCGAGCCCCTAGTCAGGGAGGGCTGTGGGAAGCTGCGGTCAAGTCAGCAAAGTTTCATTTGTATAGAGTCACTAATAATTCTGCTTTAACCTTTGAACTTTGTATACCTTAATTTGTCAGATTGAGGCCTGTCTAAATTCCCGTCCATTGACTTCCTTGTCTGATGACATCCACGATTACCAACCCCTCACCCCAAACCATTTCCTCAGAGGCACTAAATCCTCTATCATTCCGGAGAGAGATGTCCGAGCCATACCAGACAACAGGCTGACCCAATATCAGAGAATCCAAGCGCTAATGTTATCCTTTTGGTCTAGATGGAAGCGAGAGTACTTGATGGAGCTACAAAAAAGGACTAAATGGCAAACCAGTAATCAACGGGCACTGCAAAAGGATGATCTGGTTATTCTGAAGGAAGATAATTTACCGCCACCATTATGGAAAATGGCACGAGTTATATGTACACATCCCGGCGCGGATGGTGTAGTGCGAGTGGTTGCCCTGAAAACCCCTCAAGGAATCTTTGTCAGGCCTATCACAAAGATATGTCTAATGCCTCTGGATCCGGAAGCTGAACCTGTGACGGACGCCCCGGACCCTTCCGTCAGTCCGGACACCCCGGACGGCCATGATGAAACTTTTTAGGGTGAAGATATTAAAAAAAGGACCTTTTAAAGATACCAAACTCAGGAACAACATGACGACCTATAAATTGATGATTGATTGCACCCCGCACTGTGGTGCTTATATCGTGGACTGCACCTGGAGAAGATCAAAACCAATGGACTTGAAAAAAAAAAAGACAATTGTGTTGTGTTGGGTTGGGTTTTATTATAATATTATTTTGTCTTGGGTTGTGTTCTATTATAATATTATTTTGTGTTGAGTTATTATTTAAATATGTAAAATTTTTTTTGGTTAATTTAAGTTTATGTAATTAGTTTAGGTTAATCACCTTAAAATCCAACTTGTGAATTGTATATTTTAAATAATAGTATAATAATCATTGCAGGATTATAGTTTTGAAAAATAAGTTTTGGCTGCTAATTTATAATAGGTTAAATTATTTGTTAGTATTTGTACGGTATTTAGAGTTAGGATTTGTGTTTTTTTTTGCCTTGATTGTCTTCCCCTGTTTTTGTTATGTTTTCTTGAAGGGTTCATAAATCAATAAAGGCGATTTAGGAACCCCGAGGCGGCAGCCTATGTTAAAAATTGAGATGCTACCGGCATCTATGGGTTGCTTGAGCAAACTCCCATGTTTTAGTATTTCAAACAAATGGTGCGAAGCTTGGCTAGTCGCTGAGTTTTCGGTAGATCGGTAGCAACCTGTTTTAACTACGAAGTACGTACTACAGGAGAAGTCATTTTTGTTAATACTTCCAAACGTCAGATGTATAGTCGTTAATTCATAAATGTGTGCAGGTTTTTACATTATAAAAATGCTAGCATCTCATTATTATTGCTTCTTCCTAACGCAAGTTTATACAGTAAAACAACTGCCAGTGTTTGGCCCGGTGTATTATCACCGTAAAATATATACATTTATAACATGTCGCCAGTGAATAAAAAGTGGAAGTTTTTTGCAAAAGGAATTATTTTATTTAAAAGGACCCTTACAATTGTAACACTGGTACCACTGGAACTTCGGGACCAAGGCGCGTTCATGCAGGAAACCCTGCAACTTCGAGCAGGGAAACGCCCCGGGCTCACACTGATGGTGACCAGCACCAGCAGCCCGACTCAAGTATGTCGCCTTTTCGTCACCGACTGGGTAACGCGTACCCAGTTTCTTGTAGACACTGGCGCGGACCTCTGTGTTTTTCCACGGCGTTTGGTTCAAGGTCGTCCAGTCAAGCAAGCTTACGAACTGGCGGCCGCAAATGGCAGCACCATCGCAACTTACGGCAGCCTGATGCTCGAACTTGACTTAGGTCTGCGACGCGATTTCACTTGGAGCTTCGTCATTGCTGACGTATCCAAGCCCATCATTGGAGCGGACTTCCTGGCAAAATTTGAGCTGCTGGTAGATATCCGCAACCGACGACTGGTGGACCAAGTGACTAACCTGACAACCACAGGTAAGCGAAGTAGCAACAATATTGCTTCTATCAAGACTGTCACAGGTACGCCCCCTTTCCACAAAATTTTACAACAGTACCCTGATATCACGCACCCTGATGGAGCCATGAAGGAAGTTTGCCATGCTACCCTTCATCACATCCGAACTACTCCAGGCCCTCCAGTTGCCGAATGACCCCGCCGCCTCGCTCCTGATAAACTCAAACGGGCCAAGAAGGAGTTTGAGACCATGGTCCGTTTAGGAATCGCCCGGCCTTCCGAGAGCTGCTGGGCATCGCCACTACACATGGTCCCAAAGAAGGATGACCAATGGCGACCATGCGGTGATTATCGCGGGCTGAACGCCAGAACCATTCCTGACCGATATCCTGTACGCCACATTCAGGACTTCGCTCAGGCACTGAGAGGCACCAAGATTTTCTCAGCCATAGACCTTGTACGGGCTTATAATCAGATTCCGGTGGCTCCTGATGACATTCCAAAGACGGCCATATCTACTCCGTTCGGACTCTTCGAGTTTCCAGCAATGTCTTTCGGCCTCCGTAATGCAGCTCAGACCTTCCAACGCTTCATCGATGAGATCACCAGAGGGCTGGATTTTTGCTACGCCTACATCGACGACATCCTCATCGCCTCGTCAACAGAAGAGGAGCACGTGACCCACCTCAAAACCTTGTTCCAGCGTCTTCAGGATTATGGTGTGGTCATCAACCCTGGCAAATGCCACTTTGGTTTGCCTGAGGATAAATTCCTGGGATACCTGGTGTCTGGTGCAGGCACTACACCCCTGCCAGAAAAAGTCTATGCTATTATAAGTTACAATCGGCCAGAAACTGTAAAAGATCTCCGCCAGTTCCTCGGAGCCCTCAACTTTTATATGAGGTTCCTGCCCAAAGCTGCAGATACACAAGCCCCACTCAATGATTTCCTCCAAGGAAATCAGAAAGGCAAGCAACCAATACATTGGACCAAAGAGACCCTGCTCGCTCACCCATATAGAATAAAAGTTATAGATAATTTTATAAGCTTTTACTTATTCTCAAAAAATTTTCCTCTGTGACGCACCGTTTTTGAGATACAAGCGGAAAGCCGAAAATTGGGACCTCCCCCCCCCCTCCCCCCCTAGCTCACCACCTAGATGTCAGGACTTTTAGTATGTTCACACCCTAAGCACCCTAAACAAGTTTCTGAAGGAATCGCTTAGGTCCCTGCTCACGCACTCTACACCTCCTTCCTTGACTGGACTAAATGTACATATTTGGCTCTTTGGTTAATAAGTTTGCCGACCCCTGCCTTAGGTGATTAAGTAGCCAAACTTACGCCTTTCGATTAACCTTTTTTTGTAGAAAGCAGTCACTTTGTGGTATGATATATTTAATGAAATAAAATAATTACTTTGTTAAAAACTACGATTTATAATTTTTGAATGCCGACCGGTTTGGCTTAACACGAGCATCTAATAAAAACTTTAATTAATGAATCTTCAATTAAATAATTTTAATTTATACCCTGATGATGTATGTGTTAGGTGAAAGTATTAAAACAATTAAATAAATCGTGATTATGGTTATAGTATCATCAGGGTATAAAAAAACTTTAATTAATTAAATCAGATTAATTTATACCCTGATGATGGTTAGGCGAAACCGGTTAGGCGAAATCGGTTGGTATTAAAATTTAAAAAAATCGTGGTTATGAACAAAGTATTGCTTTATTACATTAATAATTTTTTTGCCCAATATTTTATTTTACGAACCGGATTATTGTGATTTGTCAATAAAGCCAACGCCACCTGTTCACAGGTATTTGTATTGATACGCTTTCATTACCACACTGCAAATTGAATGGGGTGGAGGCAACCACTAATTTACATCATGCATGCAGTCCTGCAAGCGGTGCTTTAAATCGGATGGTGAGTAGGGGCCATTAGCGGTCTCGCATGTCTATCACAAGGACACAAGTCTCGGTTTCCGCTTTACGCACGCTCCACTGGTTTGACGTAAAAATGTTATAATGCATGCATATTATTTGTGCACAATTATACCTACACTGGTGATGATAATAATGTAATATATTTGACCCGATGGCTTTCATACAGGATGCATTGATTCATTGTATGTGTTATTTCAGGAATAATTAATTAAAAATGATAAATAGTAGGTACGACTATTATAAGTAGAAGACACTTGCAGCGTCGGCATCAAGCGTCGCCCTGATGAAAATGCCACCATTCAATAGCGAAACATTGTTTGAAATGACTTTAGCCGTGTTTAAAGACCAGACATTCTTAATGGCCTTTCTTCTTTCTCTTTCATATCTTTTTCACCTCCCCCCCCCACTACTTTCAATCTCATAACTTACCCCAATTGGGGACACGTAGTCACACTGGTTCGAGATGTTTGGGAGCAGTTGGTACTCTTGTGCAGTATTTCTAGGGGTGTGGTTTATCTTGGTGGCGAATGCGTTTGATCACCTACTGCCTATGGACCGGATACGGAGACTTTTTGAAATAATGGCAAACAGTGCTCTGGGCCAGAAAGGCCCCCTTTCATCGTGAGTTTATAATATAATATACGAAGCACAACGCCATTAACCAACCTTTATAAAATCCTCACCACCCGCTTGCCAGCTTCCCGCTGCCCGCTGCCTGAATTGAATGTCTGAATTTCTCGGCTTTTCTCTACTATAATAAGCATGTGAGCATATAAACCTTCCTCTTGAATCACTCTATCTATTGGTGAAAACCGCATGAAAATCCGTTGCTTAGTTTAAAAGATCTATGCGCACATACATTTTGAGCGACTTCATTTTATACTATGTAATGATTTATTTATTTATTTATTTATTAATTTACGGACAACAGTCCATTAAAAACATAATAATAACACGAATAAAAATAAAAAAAAAACAGAGATGACAGTGAAGGGAGAGCACATAAAAATTAATAGCAATGACAATATAAAATATAAAAAGTACATATAGAGACACTACAAGTCAAAGCATGAAGAAGCATTTAAATATTGCGTAACGACTGCCGAAAGTCATTTAGTTTTACACCAAAAAAATCAATGCTTTGACTTGCGTTGACAAGTCTCGACATTCTGGATAAGGGAGAATGGTATCCGTAATTAGTAGAATGTTGATTGAGGAACAGCAATTCATTATTTCGAAGCCTACGGGAAGGGATGTTAAACTGGATGAGTTGTAACAATGCAGGTGTATCTGTAATACTGTTGATAATTTTAAATATGCAAATTAGATCAGAGTCCTTTCTACGTTTTTCTAAAGAAGGCATGTTTAAAATGTGTTCAATTTCATCATATGAGTACTTGCCTCTTTCAAGACCCAACCTCCAAGCAATTCCTCTTAGGAAACGATGTTGTACGGATTCGATGTGACAAATGTGGACAGCGTAGAAAGGAGACCAAATGACACTAGCATATTCAAGGTGAGGGCGAACCAGCGAACAGTAAAGAGTTTTAAGTGTACTTATATGTTTGAAGTCAGAGGTAATTCTATGAATGAAGCCGAGTAGTTTAAGTGATTTATTTACGATATTATTTATGTGATCACGGAAAGAAAGTTTGCAGTCTAGAGTGACCCCAAGGTCCTTGATAGATGTGACAGTAGATAGACAAACACTATTTAGTTTATAATCAAACTGAATAGGTTTTTTGGTTCTATAAAACGACAAAATTTTGCATTTATCAACATTAAGTTCCATGCAGTTAATTTTGCACCAATCGTTAAATGAATCAATATCAAGTTGAAATAGTAAACAGTCAAGGTGGGATTTAATAATCTTAAGAATCTTATTATCATCAGCAAATAGCCAGAAACGTGTGTGAGAAAAAACTTTTGTGATATCATTAATAAAAAGGTTAAAAAGAAGCGGGGCCAAATGGGCTCCTTGGGGAACGCCGGAAGTTACATCAATGTTAAGGATTCAAAGTTATTTATTTTAACCCTTTGTTTTCTATCTGTCAAGTAAGAGTGAAAGAATGATAACAAAGGGTTTCTAATGCCTATAGCATAAAGTTTGGCCATGAGAATACGGTGATTAACTTTGTCGAAGGCTTTGGAGAAGTCAGTGTATAGAACATCAACCTGAGTGTTATCTTCTAAGGCTTTCACAATGGTACTTGTAAAGGAAAGTAAATTTGTTGTTGTAGATTTCGCCGATCTAAATCCATGCTGTTCCTCAATTAGAACACTTTTGAAAACAGGAGTAATTTTCTTTGTAATTATCGACTCAAATATTTTTGGAATATTAGATATAATTGATATCGGTCTGTAATTTCCAATATTCGACTTGTTTCCGGACTTATGATGATGATGGTTGTTGAAATTTTATTTTTATTTTGTTGTTTGTTAATAATTATTTGCATGGCTGCAATAAGGGGAGGTTAATCTTTACGTAGGATTTGTTTAGGTTTTTGGTGGTACGTACGTTTTCGTCGTACCTGGCGAGGCAGTTTATGGAAGCGTTTTCATGGGTGGGAATTCCCGCATAAATTGTTTCCGTGAGACTGTTATGTTTTTTTTAATAAGAGGATTTCAGAATCTTTGTGGAGTTGGGATACTCTTATCCATTTGGGGGCACCAATAGCTATGCGTATGGCTTTATTCTGGAATGTTTTAAGTTTTTTCTAATGAGACTCCGAAGCGTGTGCCCAGATGTGGCTTGCAAAAGTTAGTTTTTGCCTTATCGTTGATTAATAATTTACGAGTTTAATTTTAATCGGGACTTCTTTCTCAGACTGCAAGGATTTTATTTGCTGGGGCTAGGGTTTCATTGATGTGCTTTTTTCAAGTTAATCTACTGCCAAGGGTTACTCCGAGATATTTAATTATTTATTTTCAAGGGACGTTTTCTCCGAATAAGTGGATGTTAATATTTCTATTTTTGAGAGTGATAATTCATGGTGGAATTCCATTATAATATATTATAATAAAACAAATATAAAACTTTATTCCACTTAATTTTATTCGACCGTAACCGGTTTCAGCTCGTCAAAGCCATCTTCAGACTGGTACAAATATTTCCTAGTCTACGGTTTATATACACAACATATTGGGGAGGGGGAGAGGGGTGGTCTACAAGGATTTTAATCAATTACAATAATTATATTTGATGCTAAGTCATTTTAGACTATCGAATTTCTAAATATTTTGGTTATTCCAGTAAGCTAATTACATTGGGTTTGCAGCTCACTTCAATGATGATTAGGGAAAAACCTTACAAGTAATATGAGTTACTAATGACCTAATTTTATTGTCAAATCGTTATTATATTTATGAAGTTTGGTATTTTTTATTGCTTTTTGAAGGGATACATGTTTACATTGGAGTTGGAATGGTCTAAACTAATTACATATTTTAATATCGAAAATTATTATGAAAATTAGACTGGATACAAAAGCGGGGACTTAGCAAATGAATCTAATTTCTTTATCTTTAAAAAGTTACTTTATGAAGGGATACATGTTTACATTGGAGTAGGAATGGTCTAAACTAAATACCTATTTTAATTTCGAAATTATTATGAAAATTACAATGGATACAAAAGCGGAGACTTAGCAAATGATTCTAATTGCTTATTCATTACAAAGTTAGATTCTATTTTTTTAGTTTTTTTATTTATTTTATTTAGTAACTATATAATATTTTTTACATTTTTATATGAAACATGTTAGTTAGATGTATAAATAAAATATATTCGTAGTCCTCCTCACTAGGAGATCCTGTGCTGAGGGGGACTATGCTTTGGATAAGTTTTTCCGCGACTTCTATGGTTTAACTTTATTGATTGGATAAGGTTTTCCAGAAACTTCTATGATGTTTTAAGTATACTAGTAAGTTCATTTTCCGATAGATTCTTCAGCCAACATTTAATGTCCTTAATGTAGCTATTTTTTATTTTTATTTGTTTGATACTAAGAAAGTTAAGCGGGTAATTTCTAAAGATTCTAGTCTATCCAGTTTATGACCTTTATTGCAAATATGGAGAACTTTAACATCTCTGTCTTTATCAAATGAATGTTTATTTTCTAATAAGTGTGATGCTACATTCGACAATTCTCCTTTGTCATTCACCCAGTTTGTAAAATGTTCTTTAATTCGGGTTTTGAAATCATCAACAAAAAATTAGAATTTTCGATATATAGAAAACCTACATATAGTGATAACATCATACACAATACATCTAGACATCACATTTCACATTAATTTTCAGTATTCTATTCACTCATTCACAGACTTTTACATGTGCCTTTGAATTATATAAATTACAATAATGAATAAAATATTATAAAAACCATAGCACAGAATAATGGATACAAGAGCGAAACTATTGACAGTTTATTAAAGAAAAAGAATAAAAAACTTACATTAACAATCATATCACAAGGCCTCGATAGTAAAAATGAAAAAGATTTTACTAAACAATGGGTTAAAATCCCTTATATTGGCGAAATATCAACTAAAAGATCCAGATTAACTAATAATGATAAATGTAAAACAGCTTTTTATGATGTGAATTCTCTAGGGAGAATTTTAATTAATAATAAAGATAAAAGAGAAAAACTTGAAAACTCAGGCGTTTACCAAGTGAATTGCGCCAACTGCCCATCGTATTACGTAGGTCAAACTGGGAGGTCAGTCAAAACCCGAATTAAAGAACATTTTACAAACTGGGTGAATGACAATGAAGAATTGTCGAATGTAGCATCACACTTATTAGAAAATAAACATTCATTTGATAAAGACAGAGATGTTAAAGTTCTCCATATTTTCAATAAAGGTCATAAACTGGATAGACTAGAATCGATAAATAATGAATATAATAACGATTTGACAATAAAATTAGGTCTAATGACCTTAAGTTACTAATGAAACTCATATTACTTGTAAGGTTTTTTCCCTAATCATCATTGAAGTGAGCTGCAAACCCAATGTAATTAGCTTGCTGGAATAACCAAAATATTTAGAAATTCGATAGTCTAAAATGACTTAGCATCAAATATAATTATTGTAATTGATTAAAATCCTCGTAGACCACCCCTCTCCCCCTCCCCAATATGTTGTGTATATAAACCGTAGACTAGGAAATATTTGTACCAGTCTGAAGATGGCTTTGACGAGCTGAAACCGGTTACGGTCGAATAAAATTAAGTGGAGTAAAGTTTTATATTAGTTTTATTATAATATATTAAAGTGGATGTTAGATGGCATTTTAGGGTATCTACGTGAGAAAACGCAGGTGGCGCTTTTGGAGGGATTTATACTAATTCGTCATTGTTTAAAGGAAGTTTCTAGATTGGATGCGTAGGATTGTACTTGACGGGTAGATTTATTAATGCTTAACGAGGTTAACGTGACGTGAGTATCGTCTGCAAAAATTATTATTTTAGTACGATGGGCTTGATGGGGGATGCCGCTTAAATGAATGTTGAAGAGAGCTGGTGAGAGAATAGGACCTAGAGGGACACCGGCTTTATCTGTTTTCTATCTTTTGCAGTTTTACAAACTCTCTAGAGCTGTCTTTTTCATGTGCACCTGATACTTTGTTATATTATGTTAAAGCCGAAAGGCGTTAAATTAGAATCATCTCCCGGAGGTACATCCTGTATTTCACAATTATTTAATGATGATGTATTATTTAACAATCAGTGCAGATTACAGGTGATTAATCGGATAACATCTCATTGGCTACGATGGATAATGGCTACCGGCGCAGTCTCCCAAGGAAAACGTCTCAGTTTCAACGTCAGTGGTCACCACAAATTAAAACCGGTATTAGTGCCGACAGCAGAACAGCCGTGTTGTGTTCAAAATCGTACGAATATTTATCCGTACGTATTATAGCGGTGCTGTATTAAATAATGCGGAATAGTGTGTTTTTGATTTGACAATTATATCGCTTAGAAATGTTATATATGCTTTAATTTAATACTGCGGGTAGAACACATGTTTGCCTTCGAAACCGGATGTCGGATCTGCTAAAAATTAAAAATCGTCTTGTTGGCTCATTTATTGGCTTACTTTGTTGATAGAGGTCTGTATTTTTGGAATTATGAATGAAATTAAATGAAATACAAAGTATCAAAACGACACTTTATGTCTTGATCTTTAAAACACTAAAAATGCAGAAATAAAACTTTAAACAGCTCTACTATGAAACTACAAAATCTGACATGGATCTTCGGAACCGTTGAAATAATCGAGTCTTTTTATGCCCAGAAAAAATGAAGCATCGGGCTTATAAATAAAATCTTCTACTTACAAACACCTTGTCTGTTTTGGTTTTATTGTATAATGTGGAAAGTTAAATTCTTTTGAAAATTATCGTAAAATATTTAAATACGAGGGTCAGTCGAAAAGTAATGCCTCCTATTTTTTTTTGCTTTAATTGCCAAGAAATAAAATATGCAATTACATAATGTCGAAAACTACACTATTGACGATTCATTTGTCACTTTTCAATATAATTTCCGTCCATTTCCAAAGTTTTGGTCCATCTTTTAACAAGGGAATGTATCCCAGAGTGGTAAAAAGCCCGGTCCTACTTCCTAAGCTCATCCGCCATAGCTTTTGTTGGGCGAAAGACGCGCTCTAAGGTTCTGAGACACTTGCTCACACAAGCCGGCTTATGAGCGTGCTCTCATGTTAAAAATAGTCAACTGTACACGTTTGCTCAATAATCATGTTAAAAATAGTCAACTGTACACATTTACTCAATAATCATGTTAAAAATAGTCAACTGTACACATTTGCTGAATAATCATGTTAAAAATAGTCAACTGTACACATTTGCTCAATAATCATGTTAAAAATAGACAACTGTATACATTTTCTCAATAATCATGTTAAAAATAGTCAACTGTACACATTTGCTGAATAATCATGTTAATAAATAGTCAACTGTACACATTTGCTCAATAATCATGTTAAAAATAGTCAACTGTACACATTTGCTGAATAATCATGTTAATAAATAGTCAACTGTACACATTTGCTCAATAATCATGTTAAAAATAGTCAACTGTACACATTTGCTCAATAATCATGTTAAAAATAGACAACTGTATACATTTTCTCAATAATCATGTTAAAAATAGTCAACTGTACACATTTGCTGAACAATCATGTTAATAAATAGTCAAATGTACACATTTGCTCAATAATCATGTTAAAAATAGTCAACTGTACACATTTGCTCAATAATGAGCTGGCTTGGTTTGAGCTTTCTCGTGAAAGAGCTTTTCTCTTCTTTCTCTCTCTTCAACTCAAAGCCAATTTTGAACACACATGCTATTTAATGAGCATTCTCATGTCAAAAAGAGTCAGTTTCATTCTCTCAGAATTAAGCAAAATAACATTACTGCTTGCAATGCAATTATTTAAGAATCTTCTGACGTAAAAAAATAAGACGTTTGATTTGGGCCGAAGATATCAAAAAATCCGAAAATGACTAAATAAATGCTAATTTCAATAGAATGTGGTTTTATTTTGGAGGTAAAGGAACTTTTGGGGAATTTGGAAATCTATTGTGGGTATTTTAGTGACCTTGTGTTCCAAATATATTCGTGATTCCCATAATAAATCACGAAAAACAAGATTTTTCGTCTCCCCAGGGGACTATTTTGACATTTTTGCAAAGAATGCGCTGATGCGAACTGAGATCGGATTGAAATGAGCATGCTCATAAGCTAGCTTGTTCACAGATGCTTAGAGGCTTCCCCTTCCACTCGATAATCCAATGAGCGTGATCATTAATCAAATGGCTGTTGATTTGTGAGCATGCTCATTCGGCTTCAAATGAGCATGCTCATTACTAGCAACGTCACTGACACACATGCTACTAGATAGCAATTGCTACTAGGTAGTATGCTCTTTGGCTTCTAATGTGCAAGTGTGTTCGTAGAATTAAGCTTTTTAAGGGCTGTGAATTTATTGTGCATCCCTGCTCCAAAAAATCAACCATAATCAAACCCCCTGCATCCCTGATCACTGTCGCCATTACTTTCCCTGCCGATCACACAGTTTTTAATTTTATCGTCCCCGGTGAGTTTTTTTGAGGCCATTTCATTGACTGCCTCTTTGATTCAGGTTCCATGAAACCCATGTTTCATCTCCGGTCACAATTTTTGTGCAGTTGCATAATCCTACACATTTTTCGGTCTTTCATGAATGCGAATAGGAGTTTCACCTTCTGCATTCGTTTCGCATTCAAGAATTCAATCACAGAACATTGACTAATACATTGATATCGGCCATTTTGCAAGCAACTACAGTGCTGCCCCTGTTGACGCAGAAATTTACCGTTGAAGTAGATTGTAGAAGGTTATAGCACCAATTTTTTTCATTTAACTAACTTTATTTAATTAGAAAAAATACGAGGCATCAGTTTTTGACTGACCCTAATATTTGTGCACGAACTTTAATATAAAATGAAACGCTCTTTTTTTAAGAAGAAGATAACAATAATAATCTAAACGAAAATATGAAAGAGAGGAAGGCACAGAAAAACAGAAAAAGACAATGGTCGCAACTGGTTAGACGAGAAGTCTGGGTTCGAGTCCCATTTGCGACCATTGTATTTTTCTGTTTTTCTGTGTCTTGTTTTCTTTCATATTTTCGATTAGATTATTATTGTTATCTTCTTCTTCAATAATGTATTACATTGATGGGATTAATCTTCAAAAGTTAAAAAAGAGAGTTTTTCTTATAAAAATTTAAATAAATATAAAGTTACTAAATAAAAAAATTAAAAAAACATTTTGATATTCTACTATCGTGATTCTTTCTTTTGAGAATATAATCAATTATTTAAAAAGACTGCGTGTGGCAAAGGAGCCGAAAGAATTAGCGACATCGGTTTTCTTTATAATCGTAGTTTTTTCTAATATTATTCTCGGTATTTTAGGTAACATCTCTTCAGTAAGTCGTATATCGGGTATATTGTTTTCATTTGACTTTTTTTGTTAATTCAATAGCTGAGTATTTGTGTGTTTCAATATTTTTATGTAGGTATCTGTCCAAAATCTTCTGTGAAGGTGATGTACCGGACGTAGTGTTAAGTTTAATCATGATGTCACGTTTGTCACGTTTTATAAAGTAATAAATATAATCAGGTCAGGTCATGATGGGTCAGGCGGTCGGCCTAAGACAAAAGCAAAGCCTGACCCCACCCCCTCTGTGTACATACCCACACACTACTGTAACTTAATTTTATGTGTACATACCTATTTACACACCTTTCCTTTAATTTTTGATTGCGCAAAGGGACGGCTGCGCACAGATCGAATCAAATCTTTAGGTTTGTGTAGACAAACCTTTGCGCAGTTCCAATTTGCGCAAACCTCTGTTATTTACATTTGAAAAAATATGAAATCTGTGCAAATCCTGTCTTATATGTACCCAATTTTGTGCAAACTGTTCATATTTTAATTTGCTCAAATTGGCTCTGTACAGCCCTTTAAATAATATCACATGTACAACAACCCTGTAAATTTATTGTGCAAAATAAATGAAGTATCGGGGAAGCGTACAGAGTAAGGTGAGATGAGACGGTATAGCGTTTTTGGCTTCGTTGCGCAACAGCGAACGAACGCAGTAGCGTTTAAAGTGAAGAATTCATCTCGGTTCGGAGAATTGAGATGAAAAAGGGGCCTGGCATGGGCAAACTCCCGCCTCAGAGCCCCTTATATACGGCCGCTAGGGTGCTAGATCGTCAGAGCACAAGATCTCATCTCTACATCAGCATATCGCCTTCTCTTCTGCCTTCTCCGATCGAACACTGGACACCTTGGACTTCTTCTTGGTCCTGGCCAAACCGCTCTCCCAGAAGACTCTGCTATACATTTTGTCGAAACGTCTTTTTCAAGGTTCAAACGCAGGTTTTTCCTCCACCCCGCTACCACCCTTCCCCCCTCGCCATCAACCTTTCCCCCTACAACACCCATTTTCCCTTGCTTTCACCCCATTTTTCCCTTTCCCTACTTTTCTCTCCCTTTCTCCCTAGGCGTCGAAACAGCCAGTCGGCAACTTCCCGCTTCATCGTCTGGGCGGCTGGCGATTACAGTACCACGTCCCGTACAGGTGATAAGCCCTTATTCCTTTTTGATATAATATTATTTCGGTGGTTTGTTTGCAGACAGAGTCTGGTATCTCCTGCTGTAATTACATCAACATGGCAATCACACCGGTTACCCTGGAAGAAGAGTTCCGTAAGAATCCCGAACTGAAGAAACAAGAGCTGGACAATTTGAGGGAGTGGGTACAGAAGCAACCTCATCTTCCTGATGTTCCTGGTTAGTCCAACAGATTCAAATATATTTATTCACCTCCACCCCCCCCTCCCTCCTTCCCCCTGCCCCTCCGCTAAGTGAAATACCTATACACGTTTTTCAAATAACTTGTGCGCCACCTATTGTAAAGTGTTCATACAAATTTCATAACGCCGGAGCTCACCAATATTAGAAGGAAAAAAGTATGCGGGATGGGTAGGAATCTGGGGGCCAATGTGTCTAGGCGTAATGGACGTATGAATTCGTCTCTCCCACTGCAATGCATGGCAATGAGCCGAGAGAGTTCGGCTGGAGAGATCTAGATTAGATCTCCCTCAACCAAACTCCCCAATTCGACCCACCATGCAGTAGGTGGGCAAACGCATCGGCCGTTAATACCGACGCCAATGCCTGGACAAATCTCACCGCATAAACCGGTGCATGAGTTACCAAACGTAACGAACCACTTATATTTGTATATCTATCTATCTATGTAAATAAAAAATAATCGCCGAAATGTATGTACGCGCATAACTTACAAACGCACCAAATTGGACAATAAATTATTTTTTGTGTTCCTTATTGTCCGGACAAGGTTTGTATAAAACTACTGGTGAGCTCTGGCATTATGAAATTTGTATAAAAAATTGCAATAGGTGGCACGCGAGCTGTTTGAAAACTGAATGTACCGGGTTTAAATGTATGGAATGCGGGAGGGGAACTCGGGAGGGGGGTTCGGGGGGAAGGGGGGAGTGGAGTGTGGAGAGGGAAGGTGGAGGAGGCGGAGTGGGAACGCGGGAGGGTTAGGGTCGCGGGAGAGGAAGGGGTGGTGGAAGGGGAACAATGAGAAAGGACACGTAGGGAGAAACAATTTCTCTATTAAACATAGTAACGCATGCCGGGAACCAGCTAGTATATAATATAATAAAGTATGGTTTGAAAAATAATTACATAAATTACATTTCCACACAATTGGATTTTCGCAACGTCACTGATGACATGTTTAATTTACTAGTTACGTTAATAATTATAGCAATAATAAGATTATCTTACTGACTACGCTGGAGAACTGCAAAAATCTCGTTACAAACCATTGAATGATACTTTTTTGTCTTTTGGTGTATTGGCATACAGAACTCCGGGCCAAAAAGGCCCCTCTCTCTTTCATCGTGAGTTTATATTAATATGGTTGATGGAAAAAATTATGTAATTTAGAGTTTGTTAAAAATTATTTTCAAGGAAAAATGGCTGCATGTGTTTTTTATGTGTGGTACGTACGGTTTCGTCGTACCGAGCGAGGCTATTTATAGATGCGTTTTCATGGGTGGGAATTCCTGTATAAAATGTTTTCGCGAGACCTAAAATGTATTTTTTAAATAAAGGATAAAAAAAGTCTTGGGAAACTCTTATCCATTTGGGTCCTCCCAGCTCCCATGGCTATGCATATGGCTTTATTCCGGAATATTTAAAGTTTTTTCAAGTGGGACGGAGACGTCGTAAAACTATATACCATTTTAGAAACTAGATAAAATAACCTTTTAGATTTTTGACTTGAAATATACAATTTTGCAAATTTCAAAATTGCAATATTTTAATTTAAAACACGAAAATAGTTGAAAAAACAAATCTTACCAAAACCTTTTTTTTATTAAAACGTCACTTCACTTTTTATCTCGTTCATACAACTAAAAATTATAATTATAATACCTCAAGAATAACAAAAAAAAACTGATATTTTTGATTAATTTTGGTCCAATTGATTTCTTAAATTTATATATATATATATATATACAAGGCATTTATATTTAAAAAAGGCTTTGTAAAACATTTGTTTAAGTATCGCCAGTTCTTAAAATGTGGATACAATTATTCCAGCGCTGATTCCCAAAATGTGTTTTCAGATCTGGAGCTGGCATGCTTCATGCACAGCTGCTTGTTCAGCGTGGAGTTTGCCAAGAAGACCATCGAGCACTACTACACCATCAGGACACACGTGCCAGAGTTCTTTAGCCAAAGGGATCCGCTGCTGCCCGTTTTGAAAAGTACACATGATGTCCTGTGAGTAAAGATTACATATATACCTAGTTTTGGGAGGCGGGTATGGGTACTGCCGCCCCGGAAACCAATTAATGTATAACCAACATTTATTTTATTTACTATCTGAGCCGACGAACTTCGTACCGCCTCAGAATCAATAGCTGTTGAATCAAATAAAGTTTTTTTATTAAGTTAAAAATTACACAATGAAGCCATTTTCGATGCCCAACTGTCCGTGTTTTGTTTTTGTCAGTATCAGAGATGGCGTTGTGTACGGATTTATATTTTTTGTGATTTTCTTACTTTTCTCCTTACTTACGGGAATTTTTGAAAGGAAGCGGGTACGGGTGCCGCCGCCCCGGGAAACATTTATTGGATAACCAACACCTGTGCCATAGGTCACCCCAAGTGGTTCGCTACGTTTGGTGATTTAGCAGCACCCCGGGTTCACGGGGTGACTTTTGTGCGGGTCTTGGCGGTGGATTCGTCTGCCCATCTGCTGCGTGGCGGGCCGGATCGAGAGAGACTGGTTGAGGGAGGCCTTTTGACCTTTCCAGCCGGATTTTCTCGACCAATGGGTTGAAAGAGTCCGGCTGGAAAGGTCAAGGTGAAAGGTCAATTCCGGTCAAAGAAATGGCCTTGCACCGCAGTTGGAAGGATGGATTCACTCCCGGATACATTGACTTCTAGATTCCTACCCACCCCTCGTACCTTTTTCCTTCCTAGAACTTCCTATCCTACCCTTCCTTAAAAAGACCCTCCACACACCATCCCCTAAGATGATAAAGGTCCTGAGTGAAGCTTATGTAAAAAAATGCGTTTCTTTTCATAGATTTATTATTATTGTATTTTTCCTTTGGAGGGGTGCAGAGACATACGTTCACCGTTTGTCTCATTTTAGAATATTGACAATTAGTGTGTAAGAAAGAGGGACAGCATTGTATGATTAAGAACAAAAGCAAAACAATCATCGCATTGACATTTGACGTTTTTGAATTTTTGGAATTCACGCACAGATAAATATTATACCTATCACAATATTGCTGCAGTTCTTTCAAAATATGAGAATAGGCCACTTGCATGGACTTCACAACGACTTGGAAAAAATCGTGTGGATAGATTTTTTTACTAAGATTACGAAAATGTTAGTAAAAAAATTTAGAAATGTACAGTTTTTTTTTATTTTTAAATAAATAAATCCATTATTTGGGCTCGTGGCGTCACTCTGAAAATGTTGCTTTTAATTTTATAAAATTCCACACTGCTTTATTTTTTTCATAAGGCATCTCTTTGATTTCAGGCGAATTTTTGAATTTGACATTTACCGCTCACTAGATTTATTGTTTGTTCTCTGCGAACGTATCATTTGGTTTGTTTTTTTGACAGATGTTATGAAGAGAACCCCGTACATTTTACGTTGTCCATACGTGTTTTAGAGGTATAATGATAATGGTGCGGATTTTAACAAAATCAAATTTTATAATATTCTCATTACTATTATAATTTACAAGTACAAGTATATTACATTTAATTTAGTAATACAGACGTTGAACAATATAATGATTTATGATCAATAAGATGGATCAAGGAAAAAAATATTTATGAGATGTAATAACGTTATTTTTTTTTAAAATGATTTTAGGCTATGTAATTATCGTTTATTCGCACCTATAAAATTATGTCCCGTCTTTCCGGTTTATAAAAAATGGTCTCATTTTTCGGGTTGAAATTTTCAAAAAATCGCCATGGTTTCAAAAATACGATTAAAAATATATATATAAACGGAATATCTTAGGATATTTGCCTAAACCGGATTTTTTTTAATGTGATGTAAGTGGCCTATTCGTTCCATACAAAATTATGAAAAAAATAATTTTCTTCATAACTTTCTTTTTCGTGAATTTTTGCGATGTTTTAATAGTTATTCTGTTATCCGGGACGGAGACAAATCCGACAAATCAAAGATCATCAAAATCGGTCCAGCCGATCTCGAGTTATAAATAGTGTAACTAACCCGACTTTGTTTTATTTATTAAGATTTGCAAAAACGGTGTAAAAACCAATACATTGCAAAAGCGGTATATACATAATAAATACATTTACATTTAAGATACAAATTGAAACATGCGTAATATTTCACGTTTAAACTCATTGTAGTACATGTGAAAAATATCCACATTTCCTGCGAGGCAGTTAATTAACCTAGTGATTCTTCCCAGGGGCATCATCATTGGTAAGTTAGTTCTTCACCCGGGAAGAATCAAAAGCCTGTGTTGGCGGCCTCGCGTGAAATTATCCGGGACATCGAATCCTATTTTAGCCAGAATATCTGGTATCGATGTAAAACCATTTAGAAGCTAATAAGCCATCAGCAGTAATGCAACATCTCTTCTGGAACTAAGGCTGCAGATACCCATCATTTCTGAGATAAATGCGGTTGGAAACAGCCATGGGTAAAAACGTAACTCTCTCATACAGAGGTATCGTAAAACTTTATTTTGTATTTTCTCTACCATTAGTACAGAGACGATGTCCTCTGGCCCCCATATCTGAGATCCACTCTCGAGAATGCCACGCACCAAGTTAAGTAAAGCAGCCTTATAACTGTAATATTGGCTTGATCCCTGTCATAGGTCACCCCAAGTGGTTCGCTACATTTGGTGACTTGGTAGGGGTGCCCGGGTTCATAGGGTGAGTTTTGTCCATTTGAGGGGACCCCACCACTTTCCCAACGGCTTTATAAGGAAACATATGGTTTCCTCCTTCACCGCACACGTCAAGACTACTTTTTTTATTGAACGAAGCCACATTTATTTGAACGACTCCAATGTCCAGGCATACGAGGTTTGTCCAGGTCTTGGCGGCCGATGTGTCTGCCTACGTGCCTGGTGGGCCGGATCGAGAAATTCTGACTGAGGAGGTCTTTCGATCTTTCCAGCCAGAATCCCTCGACCCTTTGCCTTGCACCGTAGTCAAAGGGATGGATTCATCACGTCCGTCACTCCTGGACACACTGATCCCTCGATTCCATTCCTCATACCTATTTCCTTCGCAGAACTTATCTTTTTCCTTTCCTTAAAAAACTCTCCACACAGCATTCCCTAAAATGACACAGGCCCCGAGGGAAATTATTTTCCTAAGGGCCTCCTGTGTGGAGCTAATGTAAAAAAATGACGGATTTGGTCAATATCGGATTGATGTAGGATTTTATCGATCGTCCATATTGGGTACCCATGTTCAGTTAAATATCCACCGTAAGCCTTGCGATAACGTAAATAAAAATAGTTGAAATCTCGATGAACCTTGGTCTTTATTGGAGTTTTCCCAAAAACTTTTCAACTAACCTCAATCACTGCGATTGAAGAACATCACAATTACTATGGTTATTCCCATTTTCAGAACATGCGTCGTTTTCCCGGAGCCCACTAAAGACGGTGGGAGGGTTGTATACATGAAGCTGAACAACTTGGATCCAGCGCTTTTTATCTCCAACAACACTACCAAATATTTCATGATGGTTAAAGATCTCATGGTGCAACAATATGTAAGTAGGAATAATGATGCATTTAACAGACAATACACTTACAATTAGATAAACAGAAACAATGACGAAATTCAAACACCAAATAAAGAATTGGATTGCAAGTTGTATAGACGTTCCACTATTGCAAACATCTGTAAAACAAATCGAACTTAGATAGGAATATCAATTTACCAACAACCTTCTTCTTCTTTTTCAATGGCGCTGGTATATAATAGGAACTGGTTCCAAAAATAGCCGGTTCCTCGGATCCACTGTGATCCAGTGACAGCTGGTCACCGGGAGAAGGTGACCGCGACAGGCAAAGACGTCATATGTAATATATAGCCGCGTGATACTATTATTCACAACTCTAAGTATTACCGTCAATCTCTCCATATCCGGAGAGACACTCAAATAGCGTCTGTTCGGTTTCGAATTCAAGAATTCGTCACAGGATGGCGCCACTTACGGTAGCAGGTCGCATGAGGACGTGCCCCCCTAGGTATAAGTACTACGGAGTTGTAGAATTCGAGTGTCTGTCCGGATATGGAAAGAATGACGGTAATACTTCGAGTTGTGAATAATAGTATCACGCGGCTATATATTACACATGACGTCATTGCCCGTCGCGCTTACTTTGTCCCGGTGACTAGCTGTCACTGGATCACAGTGGATCTGAGGAACCGGCTATTTATGGAACCAGTTCCTATCGGATTTATAAAATGGTTACCAACACTCAAACTGGGCGAAAAAGAACCAAAAGCCGCCCGCAGGGCCTAAAAGAAGCGGTTATTTTACGCACCAGATTTAAATGTCCGGGTTTAATTTTCCCCACAGGAAAAAACTAAACCCTTTCACACACTTACCAAATGATCATCTGGTCAATACACGTTATGCAATTGCACTATATAGGTATTATAATTACAAAACAATACAAGAACAACATGTCGTTCAACATGGTTCGGCTCTGTGGAATTCCTAATTGAACCTATAAATCCTACTGATCCCTCAATATAAATATTTAAAAAATCTTTTGTAATCCTACATGTATTTAAAATTACCGATTTTTGCATTTTTATATATAAATTCTTTGACAAATCTAATACGCCTAAATTTTGAATCAGAGACCTAGGTAAATGCCAGTAGCCGAAATAACAAATGGTAATATTTTTATAGTCCGAGAGTGCCAAATTCTTTTAATGTCATGTTATGTAATATGACATTAAAAGAATGTATAATGTAAGAATGAATAATGTTATGTAATAATTCCTGGTTATTATTTAAAAGAATGTTGGCATTCTCGTCATATAAATTTAAAGGTGTAATGTTTATATCTGCCTTGCAAATTATTTTGTGCATTTCTGAGCTATTAGCTTTCCTATGGAAAAAATTTCTACGCATTTCTACCTGTTTGTGTTTCAAAGATGTTATTTTGACTACAACTCTACCTCCTAAATTTCTAGGTAAATTAATTCGTTCTATAACTGAATTTGGATGATGGCAATTAAACTTTGTCAAATGAGTACGTTAATAGAGGTATTGCCCAAGTATTTATTGCTTGTACAAAATTTTTAGCAGATAGATTGCATTTTAAAAATTTTCTGATCCTAGTTTGAAATTTAATCCTAATATCATTTTTAATACTAGTGTGATCTAATCTATTCGATTGCGGGTATCCTAAATATTTATAAACCTCGTCCCCTTACATACTTTTAATTTTGAAATTTCTAAATATACCCACGTCTCCATCTACAATTTTGCCTTTCTCTATATGGATCGTTTTACATTTATCTAAACCAAAAGTCATTTTAATATCATCTGTATTTTTTTTTCACATGAGCTCCACACAGGAGGCGCTGAGGAAAATAATTTTCCTCAGGGCCATGTCATCTTTGGGGATGCTGTGTGGAGGGTTTTTTTTAGGAAAAGGGAGGAGAGGAGAGTTCTGGGAAGGAAAAGGGTTTAAGGGGTGGGTAGAAATCTGGGGTTCAGTGTGTCTTGGTCATCCGCCTTCAAGACCTATGAACTCACCCCATGAACCCGGGCACCCCTGCTAAATCACCAAACGTAGCGAACCACTTGGGGTGACCTATGGCAGAGGTGTTGGTTATCCAATAAAGGTTCCCGGGGCGGTGGTACCCATTCCCGCCTCCCAAATTGTATTCCAAAAGGACATAATATTTTTCAAAAAGCAAATTATAATTGTGTTAACTTTATATTTTTAATATTTTGATTAGCCACGAGTGCGGGACACTATCAAAAGCTTTTTGATAATCTATATAACAAGTATGTAAATTACGCTTTTGATTTTGAATTTGTTTTAAAATTACAGAATCAATAACTAATTGTTCTTTACATCCCATATGTTTTCTGCGACAACCTTTTTGTTGTTCAGATATAATATTTTTTTCATCCAAATGAGTATATATTAAATCTGTCAAGCAAGAGCTAAAAAAAACTGCTTGTTTATTTCTGTTGCCGTTTTAAGTATGTAGTTTTAAATTTTAATAAAATTATTTATTTTTTTAGAATATCGTGCTTGTTGTGAAGGAGGAGTTGTGTTTCAACATTAATAAATACCATAATATGTAACAGGTGTGGATGTGCATATTGCAAAGAGATTTTTAAACATTATTAAATGATTGTGCTGTTTTTACAGGGCAGTAGCGATTTCATAGGAGTTTTGGATTTGGAGGGGGCCACCTTGACGCACGTGACGAAGTTTGGTATTATGACATTGAAGAAAGTGGTCACATACACGCAAGTGAGTACAAATTTAAAAAAATATTATGCAGTGAAAAACGTTAGTTAAATATTTATTTCATATGTCTACTGTATCACATGAGACCACGGGGGAAATCGAAGACGAAGATTTTTACAGCTTAGACAGTCTTCGTTTTCCATTTTCCCCACGTTCTCCTGATGAAGAGCATTATGAAACGACGACGCGAGAAACGGTGGGTTTTTAAATTTACACCCGGCTCGAAGGACCACAATGTGAGGGACAGAGGCTAATGATCAAATATTCGCATTGATGGAACATATATGGGGAGGGAGAGGAAAGACGGGGGATGTGGGTGCAAGATGGAGTTTTTGCTATATTGCTTTATTAAACCTGCTACGATCCTGATAATTAGTCCATATATGCCCGTATCGCACCCGGGCCATTAGTGCTGCGACTGCAGTCACCTGTGTTGATGTCATAAGCGCTGGGCGAATTTTGGTTTTTCACATTCCTGATGTAATATTGCGAGTGCACCTCGAGCGTGATATATTGAAGATTATTTGATTGATTAGACTGGTTGACGAGTATCCGACATTAACTACTTACTTATTGTCCTTAAAGTAACAGTTTTAAATTTGGCTAAAGCTATAAAGTTACTTGTTTATTACGATGTTATGTTGAAATTTTGAAAAAAAAAATCATTTTCGGCTACAACAACGTAATAACGTCATATTTTTCAATCTTAGCGCTCTAGCTCACTGAAAAATCACGGACCGCCACTGGTACTCGGGTCTCGGATTCGACGGGTATTTTAGACTTATGGTCGCAAATCAACCTCTCTTCTCTACTCCACGGAGTTTTTTTTTTCCGTACGTAAAAGTACCCTGTCAAAGGGCGTCTAATAATAAAATGGGAAAGCGAATTTTATCACCGTTCAAAAACAGTTTTTATACGTTCAGATATATTTAAATTAATTGGCTTTTATTGCAAAGTAAAGTTAATCTGACCATATTTGACTGAATATGTAAATAGATATATTTTTATTTTTAAGGATGCGATGCCACTAAGACTGAAAGCTTTCCACTACATCAACACCGGGCCCTACATGGATAAGCTAATGAGCCTGATGCGGCCTTTCATGCGACCAGAGCTGTTCTTACTGGTTAACATCCACTCCCAGGGAATGGACTCCTTTTACCAGCATGTGGAGAAGAGGATCCTGCCTAAGGACATGGGAGGAGAGGCTCCCGACTTGGAAGAACTGAGAAGTATATAGTCTCTAGAATAAGGATATCTATATGCACAGGCAGGAATCATGTGCCCATTTTCTGCTATTGGTAATCGCTGGTCGATATCCACTCCAAGGAAATGAACTCCTTCTACCAGCACGTGGAGCAGAGGATCCTGCCCAAGGATATGGAATTAGAGGCTCCCGACTTGAAGGAACTGAGAAGTATATAGTCTCTAGAATAAGGATTTCTATATGCACAGGCAGGAATCATGTGACCATTTTCTGCTGTTGGTAATCGCTGGTCTACATCCACTCCCAGGGAACGGACTACTTCACGTGGAGTAGAGGATCCTGCCGCCATCCTGAAAAAATTCTAAATAAATATATAAAATTACGTAAAAAACATAGTGTCTGACCGAAACAGGACTTTCCACCGAAACCGAAACCGAAATCGAATCTTCGGTGTCTATCTCAGTTTCGGCCGAAACTGAAACCGAAACCGGAAGTTTTTAGACATGTTAAAAATCGATTGTTTACTGTTATTTGGCTTATTTTTTACACTTATTCAGACAGTTAACACGTTTTAAATAAAATAAAGGGGAAGGGGGAGGGAGTGGGGAGAGGGGGAAGGGGGGAGGAGGGAGGGGGAGGGAGGGAGGTGAGAGGGGGGGGAGGGGGGGAGGTTGAGGAGGCGGAGTTATTTATTTAATTTAACACGTCTTAACTGTCTGAATAAGTGTAAAAATAGGCTACATAACAGTAAACAATCGATTTTTAACATATCTAAAAAAGTTTCAGCCGAAACTGAGACAGACACCGAAGATTCGGTTTCGGTTTCAGTGGAAAGTCCTGTTTCGGTCGGACACTGTTTTTTACGTAATTTAATATATTTATTTAGATTTTTTTGGCATTTTAGAAGTTTACCTGATGTATTTTTAAAGTATTTACCAACATTTTTCGTTTTTATGAAATTTTGTTTTTACCATGATTGAATGAGATTATGATTGTGTAGAGTGGATTGATATGTTTGTGTAAAGAATGACTGGCGAAGGACCTTGATTTTGTGTTACTATCACTGCTTGAAACGATAAAAACACATGTTACATAGAAATCAAAGGACTCACCGAAAAGGATAAAAGAACTGGTAGGCTGGCAAATGCACTCGTATGCTTTCTATCCCATCCAACAGGCACAAACAGCAATAGGCGTGAGTTTCGTTTATTTGATAGTACACGGCGGAGTTATTTTATAATGGCGGTTCACCGATAGCGGAAGCACAATGGCTATATGTTGCGGCGGGCGTTTATTACAGACTGACTATGGGTAAGATTGACGGGTAGCAATAGGGATAGGTAGGAAAGGAATTTGCAACATTATTAATACCAATCCCAAGCAGTGACAGTATGTATGCGTGCTATGTAGGTAAGTGTATGTGTAGGTATGTGTATGGGCGTAGCCAATGATTTTTGTACTTTTAAGCTTTTAACAATTTCTAATATATATATTTTTAAAGTATTATATCCTTTAAGGAGATATTTGATATACTTTTGTCTCCTTTTTACTCTTGATTAATTTTTAATAATCATGTTTATTTTGTGTAAATTTTGTGAAGGTAGTGCTTTTTCGTTTATTATAATTAATTTTTTTGTATCGCTACCCATCATAGAACAGACTACGTCTGGTGAGGTGGATAACTTACTAGCGTTATCGGAATATTTTATCTCAATAAACTCCCGGGTTGCCGGCAATTAAATTTTCAAAACACTTATTTATTTTACTTTTTTTTACTTTCCAGGATTCACCTTCGCAAAACTCCAGGCTAACAGAGATTACTTCTTGCGTGAAGAGAAAATGCGGGTAGACGAGTCCAGAAGACCGGGAAAAGCCAAAAATGCAGGAGATGTGTTTGGTGTCGAAGGGTCCTTCAAGAAACTGGATATAGACTGAAGGGTCCAAAAACTAAATAGTTACCTACAATACTTTAAATAATACCTACTGACTTTGTAAGCACTATAAATAAAAACTGTATTTTGCCATTGTAAAAATGTGAAACCTTCTGTCTTTTCTTTTGTCTTTACTAGCCAAAGTCTCCGGCGTTGCCCGGAATTAATTTAATGTACTTGTAGAGTATTTTTCCCCTCATGAACACCATATGTGCAAAATTGCAACAAGAACTATCAACAGTCCAAAGAAGCTAAGCCATGAGTCCACAATAGTAACTGGCAAAGGAAGTTTTTTTTTTACGTGAGCTCCACACAGGAGGTCCCGGGGAAAATAATTTCCCTCAGGGCCTACCTCATATTTGTGTAGAAGGTTTTTTAAGGAACGGAGGGAGAGGAGAGTTCTGGGAAGAAAGGCGGTTTAAGGGGTGGGTATGAATCTGGGGTTCAGTGTGTCCTGGTCATCCACCTCCAAGACCTAGAAAAACCTCACCCCATGAACCCGGCACCCCTGCTAAATCACCAAACGTAGCGAACCACTTGGGGTGACCTATGGCAAAGGTGTTGGTTATCCAATAAAGGTTCCCAAATTGTATGATAGTAGATCAGTGTCTCCAGGAGTGACGAACGTATGAATAAGTGCCTCCAACTGCGGTTCAAGGCGATGTGTCGAGAGGTCCGACTGGAAAGGTCAAAAGACCTCCTTCAACCAGTCTCTGCTTGCCACAATCCGGCTTGCCACAAAGCAGGAGGGCAGACGCCAAGACCTGGACAAACCTCACCCCTTGAATCTGGGCTCACCTGCTAAGTCACCAAACTTAGCAAACTGAAAGAATGAAGAAAGGAGTGTAAGGAGAATATATGACGCAAATGTGAGTGGTAGAAGAAATCTTGAACGCCCGAGGAAGACATGGCAAATTAAGTTAATCAGGTACTTGATTCGGGTCGGACGTATGAATGCGAATGAGGCAAGGATTGTGTGCGAAGACCTATTTGTTTGGCGATTCGTCTTCCATGATTACCCCTGCGGAGAAACGGCGTGATGGTTAGTTAGTTTAGTATACTGCTGAGGTGGGAAAAGGGTCTGGGGCTAATGTAGACGGTGACTTTCCTTTTGTTTTGAAGGTAAAGTGTGCAAAATTACATCAATCTCTGAATAAAACTGTAGATTTTCTATTTGAAGAGGTGTGTGTATCGTCTATTCAGTAGGGTGGAAACAACCTGATCAATTTCAGCATCCTGAAAACTCTTGACCACGTCTTGTAAACAACTTCGTAAAAATTAGCACACAAAGCACCTTGAGCCCCTCCGAACTATGAAATTAATAATTAAATAAATTAAGACAATATAAGCGAAACTCAATCGAAAATCTGGAAACAGAAAAATCAGAAAAACATATTGACACCTCTGGGACTCGAACCCAGGACCTCTTGCTTTCCGGGCAAACGCGCTAACCACTGCGCCACGGTGTCGATATGAAATTCGGTCATGTTTAACTGTACCATGCTTCGACTAAGAACCACCTGCATTATCTTCATTTTCTTTAACGCATATATTATTGACAACTATCTTTATATATAGTTGCCAATAATATATGCGTTAAAGAAAATTAAGATAATGTAGGTGGTTCTTAGTCGAAGTATGGTACAGTTAAACATGACCGAATTTCATATCGACACCGTGGCGCAGTGGTTAGTGCGTTTGCCCGGAAAGCAAGAGGTCCTGGGTTTGAGTCCCAGAGGTGTCAATATGTTTTTCTGATTTTTCTGTTTCCAGATTTTCGATTGAGTTTCGCTTATATTGTCTTCATTTATTTAAATATTACAATTTGAGGTTTTACTCATAAAGTTAAAAATTAAAAATAAAATATGAAATTAAGCGGACAAAATAAAGGGAAATATAAATGTATGAATCAATTTATTCGGATTAATGGTGTATGGCCCTCCCTCCCATCAAAGCATCAGCCCTTTTTACGGCAACAGTGTTTCATATATTAATGTTATTTGCATTTAATTTACTTACTAGCTGCTGGAGCTGCTCTCCCAAGTACATTTCTTCGAGGCGAAATCGGGGAGCCGGCTAAAGGGCACGGAGTTCGAGCTCGTTTGCGGTTTGGCCGATAGCTATACGCATTCTCATTGGGACTTCCCGGTGGTCTATGGAATACTTTCTCTGGCTTTTCTTTTTATATATTTTATTTTCTTTCTGCTATTATAGTAATTACTTACATAATAACATAATCATGTAACTGTTTTTTCCTCATTACTTATTTTATTTTCAGAAGGTTTCTTCAACTGGTTATAGCCGTTATTTTTCTTTTTCTTTTACTAACACTATTATCTCTTTTTGATGTTACCTATTTCAGAAGAATTATTCCACGGGCTGCTACTTCTATTTATCTTTTGTATAATGTTAATGTAAGTACTTGCATACTGCTTACTAACCCCGTATGCATGGACATTGGAGGGTCTAGAGTCGTTCAGATAAATGTAGCTTCGTTAAAAAAAAAGTAGAGTCTTGACGTGTGTGGTGAAGGGGGAAACCATATGTTTCCTTATAACACCGTTGGGAAAGTGGTGGGGTCCCCTCCAATGCTGGAGCTGCGCCCGCGCCACCCCTGGGGAAGGTTGCCGGTCAGAGGGACATCCGTGCGAGCTAGGCGATTTCTCCGCCCCGCTTCCGGCAACCCGACGCTCACTTCCTCAGGGTCTTCGGGCGTATACGCCCCCATCTCCCACTTACTGATCGTCGAGGCACCACCGGGATGTTGGCTGAGGGGCGCGGTATCTGAACCTCGTATCCGGCCTGCCTGATCACCGACTAACCTTCAGCAGGACTGCCGGGCGATCTGCGCTATAACACCTCCGTCTGCGGATCTACTGTCTACCGTGATTGCTATCTCAATGTTTGAAATTTGCTTAGTTTTTTATATACATAAATATGTTAGGATAGGCATACTGCCTACATTTTGTTTTCTTTATTTATATTTCATTCCCTTACCTAAAAGAGGTCCAGGTAAGATTTTCTTATAATAATAATAACAATAGCCTTTATTCAGACAGTAAATTACATTACAATATTTATGACATTTATAACACTTATCATGCATCGGCTCCCTGTCTGTATGTCACTAGTTGACAAAGGCCTCCTCCAACTGTCGCCATTTCTCTCTATCATTAGCTACTACTGTCCATGAACCACCTGCTATGGCTTTGATGTCGTCAACCCACCGTCTAAATGGTCTACCTCGTTTTCTCTTCTTGTTTTTTTTTCTTTTCTTATACTTACTAACAATTGTACATAGTAGCACTTGCATACTGCTACCTAACAAGGTATGCGGGGGCAATGGAGGTCTAGTATCGTTATTAAATGTAGAGTCGTTTTTTATAAAAAATTAGAGTCCTTGCAAGAGGCTTGAAGGGGTAACCATCTGTTACCTATACCAGGGCGAGTAAGTGGTGGGTCCTCCAATGCTGAAGCTACGTTATTGACAGGAGATAATCTGTGCACTAAGCATTTGCATTTATAGAGGGGCATAGTAAATGTACTGTTAGCCACTGATCGCCTCATACATTCCTTTGAGCCTTTCCCGCAAAAGAGTGCGGCTACTTTTGTAGAATCTAATATATTACTTCGTTCCTTCTGGTCACTCGCCTCGATCCCGGCGGCGTATTTACAAAACCTATACCATTTCAGTCGCCGCGCCGCCACGTAAAAAATGTCAGTGTAAAAATTGAAGTTAACAGTGTGACCGAAGTGTTTTGTGGTCCATCCTCTCTGCCTACCTCTGCGGAGAAGCGGCCTAGTGGTCATAGAGCTCGTTGCCATGACTGAAAAAGTAGGTATAGGCTTGTATGTATGAATGTGAGTGAAGCAAGCAGTGTGATCAAGTTGTTGGCGGTCTATCCTCGGTTTAGGCTGTGTAGAAGATTTTGCTCATCAAACCTACTCCATTTCAATCGCGTTAGTGACTGAAATGGTGTAAGGTTTGTGAATCATTTTGCAACAACAAAACCTATCCCATGTCAGTCGCCGCTGTATACCTATATATTTTTTCTTAAAAAGAAAGATAAACATTCCCAGGTTGCCAATAACTTAACAATATTTGAAAATATCCTGCTACCATCACAGTAAGCGGAAAATGTTGCTTGTGTCGTAATGGGGGACTTAGCCAGCCGAGGAATCGAACGTGCGATGCCCGGGAAGAACCCAAACGAAATACCAACTCAACCACCGACCGCTCTATAATAGTATTTATATCTATACATATAATATATGTTTTATGAAATAATATTTTTGTTAAAAAATATAACTAACCATCACGCCGTTTCCCCGCAGGGGTAGGCAGAGAGGACGGACCGCCAAACAACTCGGTCTTGGCACACACTCTTTGCCTCACTCACATTCATACATCGTCTCATACATTCTCTTTTATTATTCTGACTTTTGACATGACCCGACTCAAGTATCTGATTCACTTGATCGTGCCATGTCTTTCTCGGGCGTCCCCGACTTCTTCTACCATTCACATTCGCGTCGTATATTCTTCTTACACTACTTCCTTCGTTCATTCGCTCTACATGCCCAAACCATCTGAGGGTCCCTTTCTTAATCTTACTCATTATGCCATCATTATCAGCCTTACATTATTTGCGGATATCCACATTTCTCACACGATCATAAATTGGATTATTTTGTTTAGATTTAGTTTAGTTATAAAAAAAATTCCACCGGGTCCCATTAATCTTTTTTACAAATTCGAAAAAATTTATCACAACCAATTTAAAAACGTCAATATATATGTCCCCACTTTTACCCCTTTTTCCCGTTTTCCCACCTTTTCCCTTTGTTTTAAATCGAGCGCATTCTTTTCAGGCAGTATTTGCTGGAAATGGGGTATTTCCACAAACGAGGGATTCTGTTGAAAATGTACGGAATATTTAAAGATCATTTTTCTGATTTTAATCATCCTACTAAAAATGTTGGTTTTTTTTATATTTTCATTCAATATTATTGATTTTAAAAACGATCTAAAACTGACAAAATCAAAACGGCCCGTGGTTGGCAAACCGGATTGTGACGTCACAAGCGTCGCTCAGCCGGGCCAGCATAAATAAACACTGTCATTGAGCGTCCACGCTAATGACGTCATACGATAGCCGCGCCCCAAAATATCGTTTTAGTGGTAACTCAAAAATAGGAAACTTTGACTCGCTGTAGACAATTTATTGGTCAACATAAAAATGCTATAATAATCGTATTTTTTTGCTTAATATTTCAAGCAATAAAAAGGGAGGAAATACCGCATTAGGATTAAAATAAAAGAACTACATTGTTGACGGAGATACAGCATTTTATATGAAACCGTCATAAACAGTTTGTATGTTGCCCCCTGTTAGTCCGCTACAGAGGTTTTAAAAATACGTATCCCGGCGGCCTTGATTGGGTGCAAAATAGTTCATTATTACTAACTTGTAATACCATCATTATAGGAAACTGGTGACCCCGTCAAAAGGGCGCTAAAATACCTACATTATTGGTCACGATTGATTGCCTACACGTGTGTTTCCTTGTAGACTGATTAATTCAAATGTTTATTTGCAAGTTGGTAACTAGAACAGTTTTAAAAGGTTACTGTTGATTTTTTATCTTTCACGCCTAAACCAATAAACCGATTTTAAAAATTCTTTAACAAATAGAAAGCTAAATTATAAGCGAGTAAAATAGGCTGTATATAATGGTAAGCTTTGGCGTTATGAAATTATAAATATTAATATATTATATTTATTATACGTTTTCTGTCCCTAACAAAATTGCTGACGTCAGAAGAAAAGAAAAACAAATCGTTGTCATGGTAACTTGTTGATATAATTGCGGGAAATTTTATTTCAGGCGTCGAAGTCGAACGACTGTACCAAATTGGATCATTCTTTTTTTGTGTTCGTTATTTAAGGTTTGTTTAACTGGTGAGCTCTGGCATTATGAAATTTATTAAAAAAATTGCAAAGGTGGCACACGAGCTGTTTGAAAACTGAATGTACCGGGACTGAATGTATGGAATGCGGGAGGAGGGAGGGGGAAGGGGGCAGGATAACTCGGGTGGGGGGTTCGCGGGAAGGGTGGGGAGGGGAACTAGGGAGGAGAGAGGGGAAACTGGGAGTGTTGAGGGGGGGTTCGCGGGACGGGAGAAGAGGGTGGGTGGAATCGGGAGTGGGAAGGAGGAGAAGGCGGAGTGGGAATGCGAGAGGGGAAGGGGACGTGGGAGAGGAAGGGGAGGCGGAAGGGGAACGGGATGAATAGGAAAGAACACGCAGGGAGAAATAATTTCTTTATTAAATGGCATAGCAACGCACGCCGGGTACCAGCTAGTCTGAACTAATATTGAAGGCACTTAAGATGATACTTAAAAGAATTCATCATCTACTCTTTCACAGACGGCGCAAGTGTCATTATTTTTCGGAAAAATGCCTTTCACGAGTTATACCTTTAAGAAATGATAAATTATTTGTCTGCGCCCGTATATACGCAATACAAATATGAATAAATAGTTTTGTTTTTAAAAAAATAAAATCTTTCAAGAACGGCTAACAAATCCAAAATCCAAATTTCGTCGAAAGATACAGGGCGTACCAGCTTTTTAAAATTATAACACAATATCGATTTTATTTCATTCCAAATTTGCTTTAATTTATACATACATCCAAAAATGCTGAAAGGCGTGATGATAAAACTATTAAAATTTTTACTTCTTGTAATTATTTTTTGATCATAAGTATTTATCATTTTTAAATAATGTGTAAAAAAACTTAAATATATTAATTTGTAAGACCGTAAATAGATAAACAAAATGAAGAAGGGGGGGGGGGGGATAGGGAAGGTGGAGAAGGTGGAGTGGGAAACCCCCTAATACTATGCGGACGAAGCCGGGTGCAAATGCTAGTATGTCAATAAAAATAGGTAGGTAAACATTTTTCAACATTATTTACAAGTGTAATTTGGTCCCCAACCGAAAAATAATATAAAATGGACAATAATCGAACAAAACTAATCTAAAGTTTAATTTACATAATGGGGTATTTTCACAAACTATACGTAAACCGTTAAAAAGGTGTAAAAGAAGTTTAATTTTTTGATTATGTTTATGGTACTAAAAATGTGTTATTTTAATATTTCATCCATAATTATTATTATTGATTCGATTTTCATATACATTTCGAAACGGTTCCAACTGG
The DNA here is from genome assembly GCA_929108145.2 of Limnephilus rhombicus. NCBI lineage: Eukaryota > Metazoa > Arthropoda > Insecta > Trichoptera > Limnephilidae > Limnephilus > Limnephilus rhombicus. The sequence goes on from OV815291.1 coordinate 12,997,617, forward strand.
CTACAACGTCATTATGACGTAGAAAATGCCACTGAATGGTTGACGGCTATCACTAACGTGGCCCGGTGTGACGTCAACGCCGCCATATTCACGAATAAAAACGAACAAGTAGTTTTGGCGGCAAATCGAAAATGGCACATCGTTATACAACATGTATTCATCAAGATAAAAATACCTTCATCCAGTGGCGGATCAAGTCCGTCAGAGGCCTGGGGCAGCAAACCTGAATAAGTCCCCTCCCCCCCTGAGTTTAAGAAGTTGATGTAATTTTACAACCTTTTTATTCAGTTCATACGGGCCTCTGGTACTAGGGGGACTCCAAACGTCTCCATGTTCCCTTGATCAAATCCTAAACAAGGCTTTAAGACACCAGGTCACCGTAATTTTTTTTTTTAGTTTTACTTTCTTAAAGATGAATTTGTTAATAATGTTCTCACCAAATGTTTTAAGAAATTCGTAAAATTGACGGAGATACAGCATTTTATCTGAAATCGTTTTAAACCGTTTATATGTTGAATTATCCTCCAGCAAAACATTGAACGCGTTTTTCTATAAACTACGTTTTTCAACATGGTTGAAAACATATTAGAAAAACTATACATCCGATTTGCATACACCAGGTCCAAAAACTGTTCGAAAATCCAGTCACTGCGGAACCACGTAGGCATTTTTCTATTTTTTTTATGAACGATGAAAATTTTCCATAAAAAATCAGATATAAAATTCGCTGATTAAACCCTGGATTTTCGAACAGTTTAAGACTAGGTACATGCAAATTGGATGTATAGTTTTTCTAAGATGTTGTCAACCAGGTTGAAGAACGTAGTTTAGAGAAAAACGCGTTCAAGATTTTGCTGAATTTTGCTGAACATACAAACTGTTTCAAATGGTTTCATATAAAATGCTGCATCTTCGTCAATTTTACGATTTTTTTAAAAACATTTGATGAGAGCACTCTAAACAAATGCGTCTTTCAGAAAATGAAATAAAAATGCCTTTTTTTTACAGTGTCCTGGTGCCTTTAAGACTTATTGACGATTTGATCAAGGGAACATGGAGGCGTTTGGAGGTCACCTTTCCGCCCCGCGTTAGTCCGCCACTGCCTTCATCATCGCAATTTTTCCTTATCTCTTTCGATAAAAATAAAAATCAGTTAAGGCAGCCCGTCGATTATGTATTATTATTACATATTATATTATGATAATTGAAGCTATGTTTTGAGAGATAATTGTGATTTAAGATTAATTAGTTCAGTATAAAATATCAATTAAAAGAAAAATTGGTGATTGCACACGAAGACGCCATCGCAATAGATTGCCTCTCTAATGACAAGAAACTGGTCTCAGTGGAGTTCGGCCCTTCCTGCAGTTTGCAAGCGTTGAGTTGTTTTCATTGTTGAAAGTGATCTCGTCATTCTAGTTATTATTCATCGACAATTTTATTATTCATCGGGTAAGTGTTTTATTACCGTTTCTATAAGATAGGTAAGTAAGAAATCACGTCTTTTTTATGACCATTTCAAATTTTATTCAGTTGTTTTGCACTCCACCCGGGGAGACTATGAAAACCCATCAAATTTGTAAAATTTGTATACAATTCCCACAGTGATGTCCGTGCGAAAAGTTTCTGAGAAAATGTGTTCATCTTGTTTATGCCTACATTGCTGTCAAATCGGAAGGCAGGTATGGGTACCACCAGTGGCGTAGCTAGGGGGAGCGGTGGAGGCGGTCCACACCGGGTGCCACCCGATGGGGGGGTGACACCTGACCGTGAAAAAACCCTTACGAAGGTAGAATATAGCCACAAAATATTTTACACATGAACACTGTTTTCTCATCTGTGTCATTCTCATTTCTTTCGTACATTGTGATTGACGTGAACTCGTGAAGTGAATTGTTATTTATCGATTGGCCGGGTGCCACCCGATGGGGGGTGACAACTAACAGTGAAAAAACCTTACGAAGGTAGAATATTTCCACAAAATATTTTACCCATGAACACTGTTTTCTCATTTGTGTTATTATCTTTTCTTACGTACATTGGGATTGACGTGAACTCGTGAAGTGAATTGTTACCTATTGATTGACGTGAACTCGTGAAGTGAATTTTTACCTATTGATTGATGTGAACTCTGAAGTGAATTGTTACCTATTGATTGATGTGAACTCTGAAGTGGATTGTTACCTATTGATTGATGTGAACTCTGAAGTTAATTGTTACCTATTGATTGACGTGAAATAGTGAAAAAATTGTTATTCTGTTAGAATTGAAAAACATCTTACCAACAAAGTTGAAAAACATCTTATCATCAACAAAAAACAAGATAGGTGGATTGGATAATCATTTTTTGTTCAATTATAGCAGAATCGATCGATAACTGATTGAAAAAAAAATTTATCAATCATCTGTATATTTTTTTCTGTAATTCATTGTTGTGTGTGCATAAATAAATAAATACGGAATAATAATAAATAATTTGTAATTCAAAGGTTTTCAAAAAACGTTTTTACACATTTGACTGGGGAAATTTTGTTGTTAATTCTGCGACCAAATGTAAGAGCGCCCTCAGATTTCATTCCGTTGTCGTTTCTTTGGTTATGGGCCACCCTCGCATTACTAGCGATCGAACCACCCAATCATTATACCTACATTATTTTCTTCAATATTAGATAGGACATTATCCAAAATTAGTTTGAGGATTACTATTCTCGGGGTGACACCACGTTATTTCCACCAGGTGCCACTCATGCTAGCTACGCCAGTGGGACCATTTATTGAAAAACCAAACTTCTGCTGTAGGTCACCCCAAGAGGTTAGCTACGTGTTGTCACTTGACAGGGCAGCCCAGTTTCATGGGGTGAGGATTGTCCGGATCTTGGGGGCAGATGCGACTGCACCGCAGTGGGAGGGATTCATACGTCCGTCACTCCTGGATAAACTGATCTCAAGATTCCTACCAATTTCATTCCACTTTCTTTCCAGAATTTTATCTTCTTCCTTTCCTCAAAATACCCTCCACCTAGCATCCTCAAAGATAACATAGGTCATAGGAAAGAACCGGTCAGTGGTTGAGTAGGCATAGCGCTTGGGTCCCACCCGAACGTCGCGTGTTCGATTCCTCGGCTGGCATTAGGCCCTCCGTTCATGGAGATACTTACAATCTACGTAATTGTGACGAAACCACAAGTACCCTGCTGATATACCACTTTTTAATCCTAGTCTCCGTACACGGCGCTATCCGAAATGTACTGAACTTGATCATTTTTCACGTGCAGCCGTGGAGTGAACACGCTGTCATGTGACTTTTTTTCCAACATCAATCCATGCCTTCTCCACTAAATCGTTTCTTACGTATTCTGGTAAAGTATAGATATGTAAACATGCATTTTTTCCACTTCCAGAACAAATCTAACATTACTTTCATGTTCCGACGCCATTTCTGTCAAACGTCAAACGAATAAGTATCAGACACAAATGATGCGAGCGTCGCGTGCAATCAGCACTGTCGGTATCGTGATACTGATTGGAAACCGACGGCCACCACGTAGCGCCGTGAACGGGCGCTACGCTTTGATTTTATCGATTAACTCCAAACTGTTTTTAATTGAGCGATGTGATGTGAATAATTTATTAGATTTGAACAAAGATACAAATTTAGAACATATATTATAATTGGGGCTAGAATAAGCAGGAACAACAGGTCTGATAGGGACGTCCTGTTTATGAATTTTTGCCAAACCATACAGTTTAGGTGGTTGCTATTAATGTCCCTTTAAACATTGATAATTATAATAATGAAATTAACATCATAAAACAGATAGCCCTAAATAATGGATATAAACCTGAAATAATTAGCCGCCTGGTTAATAAAAAGCAAGCAAAAATTTTAACAAAAAAGTATATTTATAGTGGTAATAATAATAACAAACCTAGTAACAACCTAATATATAAAAAACTTCTTTATACCGGCGATTTATCTTTAAAAATATCCCGCATATTACCAGATCATATTTCTCCAGCTTTCTATACTAATTCTAAAATAAAAAATTTGATTAATAACAAGGATATTTCTAATAAATTTGAAAAAAACGGGATATACACTTTGGAATGTAACGATTGTGATGCACAGTATGTAGGAATGACTACTAGAAATTTTAAAACTAGAATCAGGGAACATGAACTTTGTTTGCGAAATAATAACTACTCCGAGTTTGCAAACCATCTAATAGAGGCAGGTCATACCTTCAAAAAAGAAAAAACTAAGTTTAAACATTGTAATATAAATTCTTATTTTAATTTGTGCGCTTTAGAAACTTTAGAAATCAACAAAAAAATTAAATCTAAAATTAATTTAGTTAATAAAATAATAGCACCATGTAAATCCCCTCTACTTACGATGTTCCCATGTAATTTTGACTCCTCCCACCGTTCTCCCCTCCACCAAATTCCCCCACTCCCACTACCCCCGCATAATTAATTTTTGTACTTGTATTTTTAAGTTAGTTTTAAGTTTGCTCGTTAATGATACAGACTTATCCAAACCGGTTGCAAAAATTAAAATTAAAGTAACAAATTTATATGGAAAATTAATACTTTTCAAAACAAAAATGTCTAGAAATTGTTACATAGTAAATGCCGAAGGACTACAAAAAATAATGTATTACAGTTTTAATAAATAGCTAGTAAACCATTTTAGCATGTTATCCCTTATTCCTAGAGCAAATAGTTTTTGGATTAGTAGTTTATGGGATACTTTGTCAAATGCCTTCGAAAAGTCTGTATATATGCAGTTGACTTGTTTATTTTCAGCAAAAGATTGTATTATAAAGTTTTGAAATATTGTTAAGTTAGTTGTGGTAGATCTACTTTTGATAAAACCGTGCTGTTTTTGGTCAATTAATTTTATTAATTTGGAATAGATTTCATCAAGGACCAATGATTCAAAAAGCTTAGGTAGTACTGACTGTATACAAATGGGGCGATAATTGGCTATATCAGTGTCGTCTCCTTTTTTATAGATAGGTGTAATGAAGCTAGATTTCCAGCGGTCTGGAAAGTGTCCAAGGGACAAGAGATGGTTGAATAATAATGTGAGTGGTTTAGATAATATATTAGAGCATTTTTTTAGGAATATTGGTGGAATGTTGTCTGGGCCAGCGGATTTGTCAGTGTCTAAGGGAAGTAATTTCTGTTTGCAACATTTTTGCGTGATATGGCAATTTGTTAAGTGTGTAGTCTGTAGTCTTGCTAAATTTGTATTCAGGTATTTTATCATCTGGGGTTTCTTCATCATATACATTTTTGAAGAAGTCCGAAAAAAGGTTTACAATGTCCTGTGTATTGTTTTCACTGGTTCCATTCATTTGCATTATTGGCGGGTAGTCTGCGTTTTCATTTTTTAGTTTTTTAAGAAATTTCCAAAGATTTTTGGATTTAAATACAGTGTCCTCGATAGAGGTTATATATATTTTTTGTAACATTGTTTGGAAAGATCTTTACATTTTTTCCTGGTTTCGCTAAAGATTTTATAATCACTTATGGATTTGCTTTGTTTGAATTTTTGTGTTGACTCTTCTTTTTCTGAAGAGAGACAATAAGTTATGGGCTAGCTATGATATTATGTATCATCAATGTAATATTAATCGAACGTGTTACAACGTATCATATTTCCTGAACCGGTTATTACTTAGTAACAAGTGATGACACTCCAGTATTTTTAACCTAAAACTGGACCCATACGGCAGAGCTATTTAAAAACCGGATTAGGTATGCTATCAGAATAACTATTGCCATAGAGTCAGGTATTAAGTTAGCACTATACCTGACTCTATGGCAATGCTTATCTCACTCAATCGTGTCAAATGCTCACCCCACGAGTGCAGCATTTGACACGATCGATCACGACTTCCTCATTAGGAGATTAGAGGAAACATTTGCTTTGAGTTCCGACATCAAAAATTTGCTGGCGTCCCATCATCCAATCGTCTAAAAGTCGTGAAGGTTGGAAATAAACTTCTCAATACTTTCTTCAGGGTACCCCAGGGATCCGTAGTGGATCCATTTCTCTTCATCCGTTTTACAAATGATGTCGCCAAAATAATCGATTCATATGATATATTGTCTCACTGCTGTGCTGATGATTAGCGCGTCATTTTTACTGCGCTCCAAACGAAATCAACAGTCTAAAAATTCATATAGCTTATTCGAAGCAATAACTCGTTGGACTTCTTCAAACAAGCTGAAGCTGAGACTGAGTTTCTCTGGGTGGTCACAAACAAACGCCAATTTTTCGTAGACGATTCATTTATTTCCATTTCCGGCAGCGATATTATTCCAAAAACAACACTCAAACTTCTTGGCGTTGGTCTAGATTCGGACTTTTGGATTAAAAGTCAAATAAATAGGACTAGAAGAATCGGTTTTTTTCATCTATGACAATTGAAGTCAGTCTGAAGAAACATTACTACAGAGCCAACAAAACTAGATACTAATCAACTCTTACGTAATCTCACGCCTCGATTACTGTAACTGCATTTCTGTTAGTTTAAAAATATCAAACTTCAATCCGTGTTTATTGGAGCGGCACGGTTCATAACCGGGATCTCTAAATATTAGCACATATCATAACACCTTCGTAACCTTCACTGGCTCAAGTGTCCTGAAAGAATCCAGTACAATTTGTGCTGGATGGTGTTTAAAACCTTCAATGAATTGGCCTCGCCTTACATCTCTAACCATGCTTCCCGGAAAATACTGGTCTGAGGCAGTCAACGCTTGGATCAGCAACATCATCAGCTGTAGTCAGACTGATAGAACCTGCGCCCAAACCAAATACTAAGTTAGGATATCGCGCTTTCAGAGAATCTGGATCTAAGGCTTGGAATAAACTCCCTCCAGAATTTAAGTGCAAACTAAAAACCTACCTTCCTTCATAACCTTAAATTAATTAAACCAACCTGAGAGTATCATTCTTGTATTGCCTACGAAATATCTTAATCACACTTTTCTTGTTGTATTATTCAACGCCTTACACATCAGTCTGTCTCTTAGCGATGGTCGAATTAATCACATTTAGGAAGATAAATATTCTAATCAAATCCTTGTACTATTGTGCCGTTCATCATAAAATATTTCTTTTGCTTTCCCAAACACATTCATTAAAGAAAATATTAAATACTAGCTGGGTTACCCGGCTTCGCTCAGGAAAACATTCGAGAATATTCTGGAATATTTCACTTTGATGTTCCCGATTCCCTATTCTCGAACATTCCACAATTTTCCAGAAGGTTCCGGGATGTTCTGGAACGTTGTGGAATGCTCTCAAATACTCTGACTGGGGTGTCCGGCATCGCTCATGGGGTGGATGGAAGATTGAATTGACGTTCGAATCCAGGATAGATCTTGCTTTATATGCCCCATATGGGTAGCCCCTTACAAAAAAAACTTCAAATGTTCCAGATCATTCCACCACATTCAGGAGTGTTCTGGAATGTTCCACGATGATCTGGGCTATTACGGTATGTTCCTGAACGTTCCATCCCTACCATCCCTACGAACCCTCTAGACCTACCGAAATATTCCATCATACCTTCCAGAACTTTCTACAGCTTTGTCAAACCTTTTAGAACTTTCCGGAACCTTCTAGATCCGTGGTCGTCAAACTGCGGCCCGCGGCGGATATTTATGCGGCCTGCACAAACATCTGGCGTTTTATTTTAAATATATATTTTTTCAAGTACAATTATACAATCCGTTTTTTTGCGGCCCGCACAAATATCTGTCGTTTTCTTTTGAAATATATATATTAATTAATTATATTATCTGTTATTTTGCGGCCCGCACGAATATCGGCCGTTTTCTTTTTTAAAAAAAATTTTTCATGTACAATTATACTATCCGTTTTTTTTGCAGCCCGCACAAATATCTGCCGTTTTCTTTTTAAATATATTTTTGTCATTTACAATTATACTATCCGTTTTTTTGCGGCCCGCACAAAATATCTGCCGTTTTCTTTTTAAGTGTGTTGTTTCATGTACAATTATATTATTTCGATAGTTCGGGAAATGAATGAAAATTGAACTGAAAGATTCCATTATTATGATTTTGCGTGTATTATTATTAGTAAGAATTGACACTACACCATGAACACAAGAAGGAAGGAAGTAGCAACCCGGTACTTAAATACAAAATAATTGCTTTTTTAACTTGCTAAACAAAAAGGTAAAACACCCCCCCCCCCCCCTCTCCCCCGAAATCATAAGTGTGCAGTCCGCGGTGATACCTCACATTGTCCTATGTGGCCCTTGACCAGAAAAGTGTGACGACCGCTGTTCTAGATCCACCGACATATTCCGCCACTCCCTTCAGAACGTTTTGCAGCTTTTTCGAACCTTATGAAACTTTATCGAATCCTCTGGAATTTTTCGGAACTTTCTGGACTCACCGACATACTCCGCCACTCCTTCTAGAACTTTCTACAGCTTTATCGAACCTTGTAGAACTTTCCGGAACCTTCTAGACACACCGACATACTCTGCCACTCCTTCCAAAATTTTCCATAGCTTTATCGATCCTTTTAGAACTTTTAGGAACCTTCTATATTCACCGACATACTCCTCCACTCCTTTCAGAACTTTGTACAGACCTATCGAACCTTCTAGGACTTCCAACAGCTTTATGGAACCTTCTAGACACGCCGACACACTCCTCCACTCCTATCAGAACTTTCTACAGCTTTACGGAGAAACTTAGAACTTTCTACAGATGAATCGAACTTTCTAGAACTTTCCGGAAACTTCTAAAGCCACCAAAATATTCCACCATTCCTTTCAGAACTTTGCACAACTTTATCAAACCTCCTAGAACTTTCCGGAACCTTCTAGACTCACCGACTTACTTAGCCACTCCTCCCAGAACTTTGTACAGCCTTATGGAAACTTCTAGAACTTTCTACAGCTTTATCAAACCTTCTAGAACTTTCCGGAACCTTCTAGACACACCGACATACTCCGCCACACCTTCCCGAACTTCATACAGCTTTATGGAAACTTCTAGAATTTTTCAGAACCTTCTAGTCACACCGACACACTCCTCCTCTCCTATCAGAACTTTCTACAGCTTTACGGAACCTTCTAGAACTTTCTACAGTTTTATCAAACCTTCTAGAAAATTCCGGAAACTTCCAAACCAACTGACATATTCCACCATTCCTTTCAGAACTTTGTACAACTTTATCGAACCTTGTAGAACTTTCCGGACCTTCTAGACTCACCGACTTACTCCGCCACTCCTTCCAGAACTTTGTTCAGCTTTATCGAACCTTCTAAAACTTCTTACAGCTTTGTGGAATCTTCAAGAATTTTCCGGAACCTTCTACACACACCAACACACTCTTCCGGAACTCACCAATATACTCCGCAACACCTTCCAAAACTTTCTACAGCTTTATCGAACCTTCTAGACTCACCGACATACTCCGCCTCTCCTTCCAGAACTTTGTAAATTCCTATCTAACCGTCTAGAACTTCCTACAGCTTTATGGAACCTTCTAGAATTTTTCGGGACCTTCTATACACACCGACACACACCTGCACTCCTATCAGAACTTTCTCCAGCATTACGGAACCTACTAAAACTTTGTACAGCTTTATCGAACCTTCTAGAACTTTCCGGAACCTTCTAGACTCACCGACATACTCCACTCCTTCCAGAACTTTGTACAGCCCTATCGAACCTTCTAGAACTTTCTACAGCTTTATGGAACCTGCTAGAATTTTCTGCAGCTTTATCGAACCTTCTCGAACTTTCCACAACCTTCTAGACTCACCGACTTACTCCGCCACTCCTTCCAGAATTTTGTACGTCTTAATCGGACCTTCTAGAACTTCCTACAGCTCTGTGGAATCTTCTAGAATTTTCCAGAACCTTCTAGACCCACCGACATATTCCGCCACTCCTTTCAGAACTTTGTACAGCTTTATCGAACCTTCTAGCAGCTTTATCGAACCTTCTAGAACTTTCCGGAACCATCTAGACTTACCGACATACTCCGCCACTCCTTCCAGAACTTTGTACAGCCATATCAAATCTTCTAAGACTTCCTACGGTTTTATGGAATCATCTAGAATTTTCCGGAACCTTCTAGACACACCGACACACTCCTCCACTCCTTTCAGAACTTTCTACAGCTTTATAAAACCATCTAGTACTTTCCGGAACCTTCTTGACTCGCTGACATACTCCTCCATTTCTTCCAGAATATTCCAATGTCTTACGAATTTTCTAGAAGTTTCCGGAATCTTCCAGACTCTTCTTGAAGTTTCTAGAGTCTTTTTAGAACTTTCAGCATTTATATCTTCAAAAGCAAGCCCTTTAGGTAAAAACGAATACCCTTATTCCCTAGGGGGGATAGAGATCTACCACACCATATAATTCTCTTGATCGTACCGGCACTCGTTTCTGAGTTTTTGCGTTCCTCACCATTTTTTGGACTTTCTTTTATAATATATATATTGATTATCCAATAACATGTGTTCCCAATTATGTCCACTGCCTGCATACAGTATCAAAATGATTATCTTCAATAAACGATAAACTGTGTTAATCTCAGATAATGGCCCTGTGTGTTTTCTGATATGATTTGAGATTTTCACGGCCAAAAGTATTAACGTGATTTGTTTTTGGAGTGTTACACAACACGGCATAATATAAATCACGATAATGCATTTTTTAAATACTTTAATGCACTAATACAAAACTATATGCACAATTGCACACATATAGTTTTGTGTAAGTGATCGAAGAACCGGTATTTGCAATAGCAATTTGGTAGCCACGAGATGTTAAATAGTTTGTTTAGTCTGTAGTTAGAAGTAATAAGATTGTAGAAATATACGAGTATAATAAATTCGTACATGTACTTGAGGTGATTTTAAACAAAAACGGCGTTATACAAATCATCCAAACACTATTATTACCACCGGCAATCAGAAGGACACGGGTTCAAGTCCCGTTGGCGGCAAGTATCTTTTCTCGGAAGATTTTTTTCAATGTAGATGAGTGTTTCAGGCTGATAATTATTGCTTATAATCATTGTTATGATTATAAGCAATACTAAACTAATTACATATTTTGATATCGAAATTATTATAAAAAATTACACTGGATACAAAAGCGGGGACTTAGCAAATGAATCTAATTGCTTATTCATTACAAAGTTAGATTCTATTTTTTTAGTTAAGCGGGTAATTTCTAAAGATTCTACACTGGATAGACTAGAATCTAAACTGGGACTAGAATCTAAACTAGAATCTAAACTAGGATTACTTAGAATCTAAACTAGGGAAAGACTAGAATCTAAACTAGAATCTAAACTAGGATTCTAAACTGGATAGACTAGAATCTTTAGAAATTACCCGCTTAACTAAAAAATAGAATCTAACTTTGTAATGAATAAGCAATTAGAATCATTTGCTAAGTCTCCGCTTTTGTATCCATTGTAATTTTCATAATAATTTCGAAATTAAAATAGGTATTTAGTTTAGACCATTCCTACTCCAATGCAAACATGTACCCCTTATGCGCAAATAAATTTTATTTGATTAATTTGTGTTATTTCACAATTAATTCATTTAAAATAATATATAGTATATTTGCGGCATGTTCCAGAGTGGAAGATACTATCAGTATCGCCCTGGTGTAAGACCACCATTCAGAATTGAAACGTTGCTTGAAAATGGCTTTAGCCGTGTTTGGTGACCAGATCTGAATAGCCAGGTACTTCCCAACCTTCCTCTCCCCCACCTCCTTCCCCTCCCCGCTACCTTCGGCCTCACAACATACCCCAATTGGGGATGCCATAGTTTCACTGGCTCCAGACGGGAGCAGTTGAGATTCTTGTGCGGTATTCACTGTAAAAAAAAAAAAAAAGTTATCCTTTGTGCTATGCATAAAAATCTTGTCTTAAACGTTAGATTATCAATTAAAAAATAATAATTATTATTATTAGGTTTTATTTGGTCCTGAACAATTTGACTGAATCCACATTTGGACACAGCGTAAATTCGAAGATCACACGCGACCGAGGCGAGGAGCCGCGGCAATTTGACGTTTAATCTATGTCCAGTGATCAACTTGGCTGGCGATTATGGTTACCGCCGCCCCTGGAACCATTTATTGGATCACCAAGATCTCTGTCACAGGTCATCCCAAGTGGTTCGCTACGTTTTGTGACTTAGCAGGGGTGCCCGGGTTCATGGGGTGAGGTTTGTCTGGGTCTTGGCGGTGGATGCATCTGCAGTTCGGGACTTTTTGTGTGGTAATCACACAAAAAATAAAACTTAATTATTTTGTTCATTTAATATCAGAAGGAATAACTTTATTTAAATACACCTAGATTTTTTTATGTTTTGACAACATCTGAAGGGTTAAATTATTATTGCCTGAGCGTAGTCCTGTTTTAACTCAACCATTTGGCATATCACCTGTCTGAAAATAAATATATATATATATATATTTTTTTTTTTTTAAAGTCGTACCTGTAGGTACTATTTGTTTATATTTTTTTGGTAACCATTCTAGTCTGTATTAATTAATTATTGCTCACTCTGTACAAATCCCCACTGTTAAATTTGGCAGCCACCTCTGGTGTGGAGCCCCACAATACCTGAAAAAAAATCGAGAAACCGGCAGTCACAGGAAACACGTCCGGATTCACGGGAAACACGCCCCCAACATCTGTATGCAGTTAACATTGGTCACATGAGAACGGGTGGAACGATTTGCCGGCCTCTGTATTTTCTCCCCCCTACAACAAGGTTCACCCATTTCTTTCTTTAAAAATATACTTCACACAGCATCTTCAAAGATGACACAGGCGTAAGAAGTTTCTGTAAGAAGCTAATGTAAAAAAGTTAAATAAGTCTAAATGTAATTTTATCCTAGCCTACTCCATTTTCTACGGAAGGTCCAAAGAATTTTCTATCAAGGACTGTTAATCATTGCAGTATTTATTGTCATGTTATATTATGAATTATGTTGAATTATTCACGTCATAAAAAGTAATTATACTAATTAAGTACAATGAGTGATTACCTGTTTACTGTATTATTGTATTTACATTACTGTCAAGGATCCACCAAGTTGCGTAATGAATTTAATTTAATTATTATCTACACGTGTCCGGGAACTTATAATACAAACCGGAAACTGCTGAATCTACATCTCATTATAAAAAAATAATTTCCTCTTTGAGGATGCTGTGTGGAGGGACTTTTTAGGAAAGTAAGAAGAGGAAGTTCTGCGAAGGAAAAGAGTGTGAGGAGTGGATATCTGGAGGTCAGTGTGTCCAAGAGTATGGTATCTACCTCCTTCATGGACGGGCATGGGGAGCGTACGTCTATGGTTTGAATCTAAATTATTCTTGATTCTGTACTATTCCAGTAAGGAAGCAATAAATGATACTCTGTTATTATTAATTACCGTATTTTTACTATTAAAAATAAAGTATGTACAAGATTAATTAGTGTGATCTATAGATCTATATATCGGCATTGCATGTACAAGATTAATTAGTATTGTAGCAATCAGACGCGCTACGTAAATGCGTAAAGAAAACACTGGAATTAACTGTTGATCGTTTATTAATAATTCAAAATATTACACGGAGCGAGACAGTTGTAAATAACGGTACAAGTTGTTTGGCTTGCTATTCTATCGACTGACTGGGTCAAACCATTACTCCGGCTTTTATAATGCCGCGGCGGAGGTAACGGTTTAATAATTCGGCTGGTAATATCGAGAGAATACGATACGTTTCTCGATGGTCCTGACGCCTAATGTACAGGGAATGTAAATGCTCCGGTACCAAATATGTCAGCGCAGGTAGGTAGGTATTCTTCGTGTTCCGTTCCCAGTTGTACCATGCGGCGACTTCACCGTGCTGCACAGGTACATACCTTAAGTTGGTACGTACCTGAGTGTTGGCTTCACCACAGTGTGATCTATATCTAACAACTCCTCAAATTTTTCATTTTCTAATAATTCTCTAACTTCTTCATCTTCTTCTTGTAACCCAATCTAACAATAAGTATATCATTTTGTTATTATGTAAGTATTAAGAGCAGGCAAAACATAATATATCTTTATTTACTATCTAAGCAGCATTATATGTATAAGACTGATTACTGTGAACTATATATCAATAATTCCTTAATATACTAATAATAACTTATCTTTTCCAATAATTCTTTAACTTTTTCACCTTATTCTTGTAATCCAATATACTTAACTACATAAACTCTCTTATTGTAGAAGAATTTGTGTGCATAGTATCAATTAGTGAAAAATTTCAACCTATACTAATGAATGTATATCCGCAAACTGTAAACTTCACCCGCCAAAACACAGGGTCATCCCTAGCATGTCGAGTGAAATATCACAAAAAAAACTACATGTACTTTCGATAATTCATGTATTAAATAAATAAAAATAAATTAATAAAGTATAACAAAAGTATAAAACATCAATATACTGTAAGGAGTAACGGACGAATCTATCCCTCCCACTGCAGTGCAAGGCGATGTTCCGGGAGTTCTGCGGAGAGGTCAATCTCCCTTCGACAGTCTCTCCCGGCCCGGCCTGTTCCGCATTTGATGAACAGACACATACGCCACCAAGCACGAACAAACCTCACCCCATGAACCCGGGCACCTCTGCTAAGTCACCAAACGTAGCGAACCACTTTGGGTGACCTATGGCAGACGTGTTGGTTACCCAATAAATGGTTCCCGGGGTGGCGGTGCCCAAACTCGCCTCCGAAATTATTTGATGAGATTTAATAAATTGTTCAAAGGGTTAAAATAAAGTCTTGGAGCCGGTTCCACGCTTCGACGCATTTTAAAAGCTGATATAAACCCTTCAGAAACCGATTTTAATTTTTTTTTTCAAAACACCAAAAAATTTCACCGTGACGATCCACGATTGGTGGTCCAATTCATATATGTTACCGTGACGGCACAAAAAAGCATACAACGTACGTTCTTTATCCTAATCATGCTGCAGCTCTTTCTTATACATTAAATAATGGTGAGACAACAGATGAGACACAAAATGCGTGTATCTGTTTCCTCCAATTTACAAATTTTTCCTTTGGAGGAAACATACATTTTATTATGGCTCAGCTAGAGCGACGGGAATTGCGTTTCATTTTCATTATACGTGTGAGGGGAATGTATGATAATAGTTGTATGTTTCCTTTGGGGGGGTGCAGACATACGTTCACCGTTTGTCTCATTTTCGACTGTTGTTATTTAGAGTGTAAAAAAGAATTGCAGCATTATGTGTTTAAGAACAAAAGCAAAACCATCAGCGCATTGACATTTCGCGTTTTTGAATTTTTGGAATTCACTCACACTTCTATATTATCGTTGTAAATATATTCCATCCTTTTAAATTATCGTCACGGCTAGTAGTATTGTAGGGGTCTACGGAGACGTCACGGTGCAGTGTGTGAGAGAGATGCAAGAAAATGATAACTTTTTCCTTTGGAGGAAACAGACCTACGTACATTGTGTGTCTCATCTTTTGAAAGAGCTGTAGCATTATTATTGTGATAAGGAACGTATGTTTATTGCCCTTTTTATGCCGTCGCGGTAATAATACAAGCGCTCAACAGGGGTTAAACATATTGGATTGTGGAAATTACGGAAGAAGAGAAATAATTAGATTCCTGGTGATTAATATAAAATATGTTGTGAGAATGAATTGACCTGTATCGTCTCTTTGTTTTTATGTGTTAGATTCTGTCTCCCCTTCCCTCTCTTTATCCACTCGAGCGCTTTTTGACATATTATGGCACTTTTGCAAAACGCCTTGAACGATTCATTGCCATATTATGCCAAATTACCTACCTTTCGCAAAACATTTTTTTTAAAGTTTTTCAAACCTTCCCGCGAATGGTTATAAAGCCGTTAATTATCTATTTTTAGATTTATAAAATAATGGCGGGTAAAGCAGTGATCCAGACGATATCGGTGGAAGAAGAGTTCCGGAAGAACCCCGAGATGCAGCAGAAAGATCTGGACAGTCTCCGCGAGTGGGTAAAGAAACAACCCCATCTTCCTGACGTGCCAGGTGAGTCCAGTGGTACATTCCACACTAATATTATATACAGACTATTCGGTAGATGTCTATAATTAGATACGACACTAAGCGCCCAAAGTGGCTCCAGTCAGGTGGAGTCTGTTGGTGACGTTGATCTCACAACTAAATCCTATACCAATCCCGTCTCACTTCTTAAATGTCAAACGTCGACGCACAGCCGATCTATTAAGAAAGTTGCCATAAGTAGGAAACGTTAACTTTGGTAAAAACCCAAAAAATATATATAAATATACTGAAATCGCAGTCGTTGTGTGAATCGCTTTTGTTTGTTCTCTTCGCTTGTGTTTTTTACATTAACATTTTGAAAATGTATTCAAAATGTATTTGAGTATGCATTTTATTTAAAAATATTTTATTTTAATATTTTAGTCGATATAGATACAGTCGCCTGAGGCGAGACATAACCACGTTTATCGGGGGTTTGCCCGAGGCTCACATTTTAATTTATTTCGGCGAATTCGTAATTAAATTATCACTTTTATTTCCATACCTCACAAGGGATGCAAGTTATTTATATTTTAGATTAATAAAAACAGTACGTTGCCATAACTTTTTTTTACGTACAACGCCTTTGAAAAATTGTAATTCGTTGTACAACTAAAGTTAGCGGTGAGCACCAGATTCTATTTTTCTAGACGATGAATTAATAACTTCGGAAGGTATTCATTTAGAAACATCTTAAATATTAGTAACACGTTCTTCAGAATTAATTACAATTAACGCGGCGGAAAAGTCGAATCGCCAGGCCTGCTAAGGTGAATTCGACCGTATGTTCGTACAACACGCCGTGCCGCGGGTGCAAATTGTTTACACGGCTTCTTTACTTACCTCGTTAAGATTCTGAATATATTTTAGGGTATAGTGTCGTCTTAACTAAATAAAACAAACATTTTGTCCCAAATAAGCGAACTTTAAGGTACGTTTTAGATTTAAAAAAACGATACACATTGCATGCATATTACATTTAATCGACTTCTCTCGAATGTGTTTTTTACATTATTTTTTTTTAAAAACCCTTTTTTTCTGGTCTTATAAAAAGACTAATAAAAAAATGCTCGATTATTCTTCTACTCATAGTATTTTTAAAGCAAAAATAATTATATGCGATCTAATTTTCAAACCAAAAACCCATTTTTTGCATTGATTCGTAGTGCATCACCTTAATGGAAGTTTGTTACTTAAAATTGAAAATAGTTTTCATTCGTCCAGTAAATTTCAAATGAATGAAGTTATACGTCATACATAATATGTATTACGTAGGCATTCACAAATGAAGCGAAGCTAAACAAAAAGCCACCTGCAGGGCCTAGCATTTGAGGACCCACCACTTACCCGCCCTGGTATAAGTAACAGATGGTTACCCCTTCAAGGCTCTTGCAAGGACTCTAAATCGCTAGTTATTTAATCTATTACGTAAATTATCTCGATTTAAAATATAAATTAATCAAGCCATTGCGGAAATTAATCATTTATTCATAATGAAGAGCATATTAATTACTTGATGCAGTATAAGACGAGTAAGTATGTCTGTGATTAGCATAAGTCAGGGGTCAGCAAACGACGCCACCCCATGGGTTAAAAGTGTGAACCGAAAAAGGTTAAAAAGTGTGATGCATTTAACCTGCAGTGCACGAGCCCACTTCATTACTGAGTTCATCGCTCGTTTCATCTCTCGTTTCATCATTAATTTCATTTACTGTTTTCATCACATGTTTCATCACTTGTTTCATCATTGATTTCATCGCAAGTTTTATCTCTCGTTTCATCATAAGTAATTATTTTCGTTACTGATTTCATCGCATGTTTCGTTACTAATTACGTCGCATGTTTCATCCTTAATTTCATCGCATGTTTCATCACTTATTTCACCAGATATTTTACCATTGGTTTCATCACTCACATCCCGGTACATGGGATGAGGTTTCTCTAGGTCTTGGAGGCGGATGACCAGGACCCAGATTCCTACCCACCCGTTTCCTTTCCAGAACTCTTCACTCCTTCCTTTACCTAAAAAACCCTCCACACAGCAACCCCAAAGATGACATAGGCCCTCAGGGAAATTATTTTCCTCGGGGCCTCCTGTGTGGGGCTCATGTAAAAAAAAAATCACTGATTTAACCACATGTTCCATCTCTCGTTTCTTCGTAAGTTTCTTCACTGATTTAATCTCATGTTTCATCGCTTATTTCATTACATTTATCTCTCATTTTATCGTTTGTTTCATCATTGATTTATTCACATGTTTCATCACAGGTTTCATCACTGATTTCTTCACATGTTTCATCACGGTTGTCATCGCTGATTTCATCTCGTGCTTCATCTCTCGTTTAATCATTTAATCATTGATTTCATCACAAGTTTCATCTCTCGTTTCATGGCAAGTAATTGTTTTCGTCACTGATTTCATCGCTTGTTTCATCACTAATTACATCGCACGTTTCATCACTAATTTCATCGCATGTTTCATCACTAATTTCATCGCACGTTTCATCACTGATTTCATCACATGTTTCATCTCTCGTTTCTTCGTAAGTTTCTTCACTGATTTCATCTCATATTTCGCCACTGATTTCATTAGATGTTTGATCACTGGTTTCTTCACTAATTTCATCGCATGTTTCATCACTGATTTCATCATGTTTTATTGTATAGGTAACAGATGGTTACCCCTTCAAGGCTCTTGCAAGGACTCTAATTTTTTGGTAAAAATGACTCTACATTTGTTAACGAAACTAGATCACCAATGTCCCCTCATACGTTGTTAGACAGCGTTGTTAAGGATAGTATAATGAAAATCTTACCTTGACCTCTTTTAGGTGATGGAAATAATAAAGAAAAAGTATTATTATGAATTGAGTATAAAGATAGCATCAGAAGTAGTGGGTATCCAGAGACGGAGGTGGAGCGACGCGGATCGCCCGGCAGTCCTGTTTAGAGTTAGTCGGTGATCAGGCAGACGATACGAGGTTCAGATTCCGCGCCCCTAAGCCGACATCCCGGTGGTGCCTCGACGATAAGTATGTGGGAGGAGGGAGCGTAAACGCCTGAAGACCCTGAGGAAGTGAGCGTCGGGTATCAGAGGCAGGGCGGAAGGTCCCCCGGCTCGCAAGGACGTCCCTCTGCCCGGCACTGTTCCCAGGGGTGGCTGGCGCGAAGTCAGGAACAGAATGATTCTTCTTTTTCGTTCGCCGCTGGCTGTCGGTAAACTAAATAATGAAAATATTGTGTGATCGCTATTGGCGTGCGAGGAGCCAATAGGAATGAATTCACAAGTCGAAATTGCTGCGATATTCGTCACCACAAACTAAATGTATGATTGTTTTAAATTTTGTATCGATGATTCAAAATAAAGGATTAATTTTAGGAACCATTTTTTCTTCTTATATTGTATCTTACATTATTGTATTTGAATAATACATTACATAGGTAACAAGTGCTTAATAAACATATCTTTCTTTCCATAGAATTGCAGCTGATTCTCTTCCTGCACAGCTGCCTCTACAGCATAGAGTTTGCCAAGAGGACCATTGAGAACTACTATACCATCAGGACCCACGTGCCGGAGTTCTTCAGCCAGAGGGACCCGCTGCTGCCTGCCATGAAACACATTTCAGAAATGCTGTGAGGCCTGATATTAAATATCTAATTTAATCCCTTGTTTGCCGCTCGTGCACCGGTGTGTCATGAGATTTTACACGCGATTTTGACCCTTATGTATAAAGAAAGTGTATGAAGAACACGGTCAGAATCGCTTGCTCTATTATCGCCCTTTACCATAGCGAAACCTGCAATGCGCCTAGTCACTACAAATAATTTATATTAATAATTTACCGGAGCGCGGGAATGTGCGCAGTTCTTGCGCATGCGCGGGAAAAATATGTTTATCTACGATTTTGACCCTTCTATGTACAAAATTTGTAAAGGATAGTGTCAGAATCGCTGGACACGAAGTGTCATTTCTGCCGCCGGGTGCCGCGTCATAATTGGTGGTGCTTTTTGCTGGCCTACCCTGGCAAACAAGAGAGAACTGATTTCTTTTTTCCAGAATTTCGACGTCAAAAATTTCATATACCAATTCGAACATACGAAATATGTTGTACCAGCATCCAACCAGCGATTCCTGAACATATTTGGAGTAAAAAATGTAGACGTCATTTCGCTGTCTGATGACATTTTTTTTTGGGACAAACAAACGAATCATGTGATACGCACTCCGTCTCGTTCCAGCAGCACCGTAGAGACGAGACAAAGAGCATATCACGTTTATTCGTTGCGACACGTGGCATTGTGATCAGTGGCGACGTGCGGCAGAATAATATATTTAAAAAAAAATTGAAACAAAGTCGTCAGACAGCAAAATGGCATTTACATTTTTAATTTGAATATGCTCAGGGTCTGTCAGGTACACGCTGATACACTCTGTATATGGGTCTTAAGCCTCCCCCCCACTCCTCGCATTTCGAATTTTGACTGATTTATTTATAAGGAACATAAACAGTCTTAGTAACATACACAAGAGGATGACAAAAAAGACCAATTATATTATTAATGTTCCCAGATAGGTATTTAGAAACATAAAATTAACTGAATGTAGAATAGAATATTTAAGGAAAAAAACAGAACTAAGCAGCAATTAAAAAAAAAATGATAATACAGATGTAAATTCAACAAATGATAAACCTATAATACACAACAATAAAATAAACGTGATTATAACTATACTTTGACTGCGAAATATGTATTTGGATTGGGACGGGTAAGGGGAGGAGAGTGATAAGGGAAAGTTGCCACGCAAGTAATATAAAAATATTAAGTACAATTAATTTAATCGTCATGAATATGTATTATTCGCACTTACGATGTGATACAATGAAATTCCGTAGCGATAGAAGTAGCAGTGAATATGTCAACACATGTGACTAAATTTGCAAATTTATTGTTATAGTAGTTACATGTCAGTTTGACGGCCGGCGTAGTCCAGTGGTAAGACTCTTGACTGGCACTCCGAAGGTCGCGGGATCGAATCCCGGCGTGGCAAATAAATTTTATTTGATTAATTTGTGTTATTTCACAATTTATTCATTTAAAATAATATGGTATATTTGCTGCACGTTCCCGAGTGGAAGATACTCTCAGTATCGCCCTGGTGTAAGACCACCATTCAGAATTGAAACGTTGCTTGAAATGTCACAAGTATTTAAAAACAGACTTACCTTTATACCTACTGTGTGTATATATGTAACCATGTACCTACTGCAATCTTCTTATATATATGTAACATACTTGAATTGTATATTTAAAGAAAAAAAATTATATTAACCTGCCATTTTCATAATATTACTACAAAATCTTAGATAACCACTCTGTAAATTGCCATCTCAACACAGGCGTTTCACACCTAGTGAGATGGGCAATACGTCATTTTATAACCAAATGTAATATGAAAATAATTAAATAAATAAAATAATTAAATAAATAAAATAAATAAATGGCTTTAGCCGTGTTTGGTGACCAGATCTGAATAGCCAGGTACTTCCTCACCTTCCTCTTCCCTATCTCCTTCCCCTCCCCACTACCTTCAGCCTCACAACATACCCCAATTGGGGATGACATAGTCCCACTGGCTCCAGACGGGAGCAGTTGGGGACTCTTGTGCGGTATTCATGTAAAAAAAAAAAAAAAATGTCCTGTTGCATCTATCAATGTAGAAAAGGGTATTTTGTTTGCTATATCGAATCGGCGCGTGGAAATTTATTTTGCTTAGCAACTCCAGGCAATCAACTTTTGAGTTAATAATTTTGTATAGGAGCATCTGATCAGCGACAAACCTCCTGTTAAGTAGTTTTGTGATTCGAAAATGTTTCTCGATTTCGTCGTAAGAGTTCAATACGTTGAATGATTTAAAATTGAGGAATTTGAGAAATCGCTCCTGAACTCTTCTCTACATATTATAAATTAAAGTCCCCCGCGTCGTCTGTCCGTCTGCTCGCGATAAACTCGAAAACTGCTGAACGGATTTTCATGCAGTTTTCACCAATAGATAGATTGTTTCGTGAGGAAGGGGTAGGTATGTAATTTGTCAAGGATTTGTGTGAATTGGTTGAAACATAACGATAATTGTTAGAAGTGTCGGAAAAAGTCAAGCCGCCTGGTAGCTTTCATTGAAAACGCTGCCTAATCCTGTTGGGATATGAAAAAAAAATGCATGGTGGGATATTCCTCTTTTATAGATCTACAAAAAAGTCCGTGAAGGCATATATGTATCTATCTTTTACGGATAGCTTACCCATTCTATCTTCTAAAAAAATGGTCACGTACATTGCAGTAATTGAAAAGTTATTTAGACGGATACAGTATTAATCCTTATTAACTTAAATACGTTAGTTCAGTGGTCCCCAACCTATGGGCCGCGGCCCAGTAATGGGCCGTGGACCAAATGGTAATGGGCCGCGCAAGGGCTTGCATAAAATCAAAATACTTTTGAAAAAACAAATTTAAGCTGTTATTATCGTTGTTCTTATGTAAATGTAAAATTCGGGTGAAGGTTATTAATGAATGTAAGAAAATTCTTTAATTATCTATTGCTAACTGACCAAGTAACGAAGATATTTTCAACTATAGATAATTTTACCGCCCCCAGTGGGCCGCGGTAAAATTATCAAACAATAACTGGGCCGCGGCGACAAAAAGGTTGAGGCCCACTGCGTTAGTTAACCCAAGCATTTCATACACATTATTTTAATCTTTCACACCATCTCTACGTATTATAAATCAAAGACGGCGGTGGTTATAAAGGTTGGATAACCATCCAGTAGATTACTTCGTGTTTTATTAGCCACAACAACGTGTGGCCGGGTCAGCTAGTTATATAATTATAACTTACTTCCCTTGAACACTTGAAGAACATAATTATAACGTATTTCCCTTGAACACTTGAATTTTTTAAAGATAGTATCTGTAAACGGTAAAAAATTATTAAAAACACATGTTGTTCTGTTATTTAACATGTTACAGGCAAGAAAATACTCACAGCTGTCTTCATATGCTACTTTAGGCATTTTTTGAGAGATTTTAAACGAGTGAGCGCTTTTATAATCACCACACGATTACGGTACCGTGACGGCAAAAAAGGCAATAAACATATGGTCCTTATCGCTATAATGCTGCTGCTCTTTCTTACATATTAAATAATGGCGAGACAAAAGATGAGACACACAAAATTATGTATGACTGTTTCCTCCAAAGTACCACTTTTTGTTTCATTTTCTTTATACGTATGAGGGAGATATATGATAATGATTGGATGTTTCCTTTGGGGAGGTACAGACATACTTTCACCGTTTGTCTTATTTTCAACTGTTGTTATTTTGCGTGTAAGAAAGAACTGCAGCATTACATATATTTTTTATTTTAACGCCCGGCCTGGCTTTTACATGTAATTTTTTTATTTACTACGAAGAAAATTTTAATAAGCACAACGAAATTAAAAAACTAAAATACTCCACCATGCAAGATGAAAAAATAGTATACTGGGAAAAGTACAATGCATTGGTGAGATAAGTCGAAGCAGAGCTACGTAGCTTGTTTAATTATAGTAATGTTTAATTAAGAACAAAAGCAAAACCATCAGGGCATTGACATTTGACTTTTTTTTTAATTTTTGAAATTCACTCACTTCAACATTAAGCTTGTAACTATATTCCAAACTTTCAAAATTATCATCACGGCTAGTTGTATTGTAGGGGCCTACGGAGATGTCATGGTGCGGTGTACGAGAGAGATACAAGGAAATACACTTTTTTGACCTCCGTAGTACAGTGGGTAAGACTCTTGACTCACAATCCGGTGGTCGCGGGTTCGAACCCGGCATGCGCAAATAAATTTTATTTGATTAATTTGTGTTATTTCACAATTAATTCATTTAAAATAATATATTGTATATTTGCAGCACGTTCCAGAGTGGAAGATACTATCAGTATCGCCCTGGTGTGAGACCACCATTCAGAATTGAAACGTTGCTTGAAAATGGCCTTAGCCGTGTTTAGTGACCAGATCTGAATAGCCAGGTACTTCCCAACCTTCCTCTTCCCCACCTCCTTCCCCTCCCCACTATCTTCAGCCTCACAACATACCCCTATTGGGGATGCCATAGTCTCACTGGCTCCAGACGGGAGCAGTTGAGATTCTTGTGCGGTATTCACTGTAAAAAAAAAAAAAAAAGACGTACGTTCGTTGTGTACCTCATCTTTTGAAAGAGCTCCTGCATTATAACGATAAGGAACGAATGTGTATTTCCTTTTTTTGCTGTCACGGTACCGTAACCGTGAATCATCACGGTAATAATGAAAGCATTCATTCATATGAAAAATGAAATTGCAAACTATTTGGATGTAAGTGACTGTTCTTTATATGCCTTTAAAACATTATTGAAGAGTCACTTGCCTAAATGCTGATAGGGTAACTAAATTGTGCTGTAATTGAAATTATTCTGTTATACAATAATAATAAAAAATAAAATTAAAATAAATATTTTCACACTCTAACAATCTGCAACCTGTCTGATTTTTTAATCTGATTGTTTTTTTTTTTAATGATTTTAGTTGAAATGGTGGGAGACGAAAGTTTAATTTTCATTTTGTACTTCCAATAATGTCAGGAATCACCAGTTAAAATAAATCAAGTATGTCTCTTAACACCCTGTATAGTATATACTACTGAGTCAGCCCTGACCTGGTAATAAAAAACATCAAGGACGCTGTCTTAGGTGTTAGGAATTATCAGGGATCCATAAGTAACTAGACAATGAACCGTCTCCATACCGGATATGTGTTGTCACTGCAGTTCCAGTTACCGGAGACCGATGTAGAACGGGTTCATTATCCAGTTACTTTTGGAACCAGTTCCTCAAAAAGAAAAATGGTTGCTGGATTTACTGATAATGTCGATATTAAGGAGGCCTGTTAATAAAAACCTAATAAATATGAATAATCTTTCAGGACAATTGTAATTTTGCCAGAGCCTTTGAAGGGGGGAGGGCGTGTGGTCTATATGAAGTTGCACAATACCAACCCGGCCAAATGGAACCTGGTTGACTCTGTCAAGTACTTCATGTTTGTAAAAGACATTGCTTTACAACAAATCGTGAGTATACCTGTTTATTTTGGTTCCATGCCAACTGAGAATAAAGTCAACTCAACAACTTTTTAAAAAGTCATTAAAAGCTATAAAAATAATAATTTTAAAATAGCCCATAAACCTAACCTAACATAACCCATTTAACCAATTTTTTTACGTCACTTCTAATGACTTTTCTGAGGTGGTTCTGAGTTGGTTTCATTCGGACCATTCCGGTCACCATTTATTTTATAACCACCAAACTTATCAATCATAATGAAATTTTTATTGTTTAAAAAAATATATATATGTTTCAGGGAACTTCAGGAACAGGTCACGTGGGAGTGATGGATCTGGAAGGTGTTCAGTTGGGACACATGACTAAATTAGGAATAATAACTCTGAAGAAAATTATAACATATGTGCAGGTAGGAAACCAACTCTAAATATTATAATATTGTAGGTACTCACATACTATTTAGTATACATACTGTTAGCAATAATAAAACGCTAAATAAATGTTCATAATGAAATATATTATTATCTTCACGGTAAATAACAATAATACACAGCAGGGTTGGTATGTTCGGGCCAGTGTTGCCAACCCGCAGGTGTCAGTAGTTCAAGTCAATCCCTTCTTTACTGACGGCAGTAGCTGGAGTAGTTTTCCTGTTGGCCGCCAGAGGCGCAAGCAGTACTTCTGGCGGCGGATGAGAGAACCAAACGTGCGATACGGCCATATTTAAATACCCTGCTAATAATACATAAGAATTTAAAATTATCAACAGTACCTTTATATTTTTATTTTATTTATAATTTATTAACGCACTTTTACATGATATTTAACTATTATTAAAGTATGTAAGTATAACGTGTTAAGGAATTAGCCAATTAAAAAAATATATTATGAATGTCCACCTTTTAACTTACAAGCCCGTATTTTTTTATAAATGTCCTTTCATAGTTAAAATAATTTTCAAAGTTTGCATTTTTCCAAGCCCGCCAAAATCATCGAAATCAGACAGGGTAGGTACGTGTGACGTTATATGTATAGCAGTTTTGTTGGTTAAGAGGAACGATTGTGCAGATTTGTCGAACAAAACTTAAATTTGGATCTGAGGCCAAAACCAAACTGAAAAATTATTTTTTTAAATATCTGGTAGGTACGTGCGCTACTTCTTTAATTTGTGATTCAAATTATAAAATACAGGCCATAAAAAAAACCTATTTTTCGTGATTTTCGAGGCATCCGGTGCCAAGTTCCGGACAAACCTCGCCCCACACAGCGTAGGGAGTGTGGCGAACCCATCGCTCAGGGAGTGGAAAAACCTGCAATAGCCATCCCAAGCCAAGGTGTGAGCTACCGTGCTCAGGCTGAATGTCCTGGGGAACAGTGTCACAAACGGTACCTCCGAGAAACAAGGTCGCATCTCGGAGTATTTAGACCTTACTCCAGCAATCGGGGCTCTGCTGGAGTGGACCTTCTATTACCCTGGTAACTCGTGGGACAAAAAAATTGGACCATTCGAAAACTAGGGGCCTTTTGGGAATCTAGGAGTGCTGAGGCCACCTCTGTGGACTTCCTTCCTGGGGCCAGTAGGAGGAACCAAAAGGAGAAACCGTGGAGAGGTGACTGTGGCCACCTTCATGAACTCTTCCCTTGTGGGGCCTTCAGGGAACCAAGAAGAAGGGCACTCTTCCAGCGCGGGGCCTTTGTGGAACCAAGGAGGAGTGAAGTGGAGAGATAGTATCCTCTTCCCATGTGGGGCCTTCAGGGAACCATGTAGGAGAAGAGGAGAAATGAGGCCATCTCTTTGAACTATTCCCTTCCTTAGGGGAATCAAGGAGGAATGAAGAGGAGAGATGAAGTCCTCTTCCCTCCTGGGTCCCTCGGGGAATCAAGGTGGGGTGGACTCTTCCCTTGTGGGGCCTTTAGGGAACCAAGGGGAGGTGAACTCTCTATCGTGGAGCCTTCGGGGAACTAAGGAGTGAAGAGGAGAGATGAAGCCCTCTTCCCTCGTGGGGCCTTTAGGGAACCAAGGTGGAGTGAAGAGGGAAATGAGACCTGGGAAGACACATTGTCGAACCAGAAGACATAGCTTCATTTCCAATGACAATCCTGGTGAACTTTATAAAAGGGTCTGGGTTACTGTCAAAGGAATGAGGTAAAATACGAGATAGTACAATGGGTCTATGGCCTAAGTGCTAAAGGGAACTATATATATGTAAACCGTCTCCACTCTTAAAAAAAAAAAACCTCGCCTTATGAACCCGGGCTTCCCAGCTAAGTCACTAAACATAGCAAACAAGTAGGTACATAACAAACCAGTAGGTACATAGCAAACCAGTAGTAGACCTATTGCAGAGTTTCTGGTATTCCAGGGCGGCGGTACCCAAGCACGCCTTCCAAATTACAATAATATTTTCACTAAAATATGAAAAAAAAATTTACATGAGATTTTTTGGGGTTAGAAAAAATATTATTTATGCATTAAACCCATAGACATCCAAATGACTAGACAAGCAGTTACGGGTGAGGGGTCAAACCAAACCATGGAGGGCGAAGAGGGGAAAGATGACTGTGATTCGTTATACAATCAATCTGACAGTAAATAGGCATCTCGCATTACAATATCACCATTTAGTTCTTAAAAGCAAAATCTGCTTTGAATGAATAGACCTTTTTACATGGGAGCGCGAATTGCTTGCCACGATAATAACATATTTGCTAAGGTCAAATGCTCGCCCCAAAAAAACTCGCCCCAATACACATAGCAATATTTTGTTGCCGTGTTTAGTTAAAACACTATTACAAATGTTTCATAATTTACTTACCCCTGTAACCACCGATGAGCACACTGGAGAACCGCCCACATTCGCTATGTGCACATTGATATGTAGATATATTGTATAGAATACGCTACTGTTTTGGCGTTGTATTTCGTTAAATGTATGGATGTTACCTTCTAGCTGTTCACGGCAAGAATGATGACGTCACACATTTTAGATTCAAGCGAGGCTCTATCCCCTCCCCATGGAGCGAGCCGGTTCCAAGGAGGTGCTTCAGCCGGCGCCATGTGGAGGGGGAAATAATACGTTTTTATCACTTAGGGCAGGTCCATGTATATTCATATGTCCGTGATTAAACCGCTTACTCGTTAATACGGAATACTTTTTATCCAAACAGTTAGATTTAGCTTTATTATTACGAAAAGTGAGTATTTATGTCGGGGGAGACGAAAAAACATGCAAAAAATATGCATTTAACATTTTAATTTTGTTAAAATTAATTCACTCGCGCAGTAACGCCATGTTTATTCATTGTTTTTATTTTAACATTTCATCAATGCTGCCAATCATACAAAAAATATTTTTGCGTAAAACAAAGTGAATGCATCATTGACAAATTTGTACCTGTATTTATAACAGTAGAACATGGAAAGAAATTAATTAAAATAATTACACAAACCCGCTACACAAACCCTACTTTGCCAACAAACCATTAAAAACTTCAAAACCTGTGATGTTTTTTAAAAGTATGATGAAATGCGAGTTTATTTTAGAGAATTTATTTTATAAGATTGGTACTTCATCCGTGCATCAAACTTCGACAACACGAACGTTCTGTATTATCCGTGAGGTGGACTAACTGCATATTTACCGAAAAAATACTTCTTAGGCCATCTGCTCATGAAGAAACTGAAAAAAAACCAGTTGGCGACGCAATGGCAATCAACTCCTAAACAAATAACCACAAAACAACAAATTTTTCGTTGCGTTCTGAACATGGAGCTAGTTTCAATTTATTTTAAATTTGCATGCGGGGAATTAAAACTACACTCAGAATGTGACAACGGCTTTCCTTTAATTCTGGCAGCATAAACTACGAAACTAGAAATTTATAAATGCACTTCCAACATAAGAAATGCGTCAGCAAATGAAATCACAACTGATGCGTTTTCGTTGCATTCTTAACACAGAACTGGTCTTAGATCTGTACGCGGGGAATTAAAACTATACTCAGAACGTGAAATTGCTTTCCTCCAATACTGGCAGCACATATGCAACTACAAATTTATAACTGCACTTCACAAACGAGAATGGTTTCTTACGAAACGCGTTAGCGAGATAAAACCCCAATTGGAATTTTTTTGTTGCATTCTTAACACAGAACAGGTTTTAATCATAATGTAAATGAATTAAAACTCCATTCAGAACATGAAAATGGCTTTCCTTCGATTCTGGGAGCACAAAGTAAGCAACTAGAATTTTATAAATGCACTTCTAACACGAGGAATGCGTCAAAAAATGAAACCCAACCAGGAATGTTTTCGTTGCATTCTTAACACAGAACTGGTTTCAGTTATAGGGTGAATCTGTACGCGGAGACTTAAAACTATCTTACTGAGTAAATGAAAATGACTTTTCTCTAATGCTGGCAGCACAAAAGCAACTAGAATTTTATAAATGCACTTCAAAAACGAGAATAGGTTTCTACGAAAAGCGTAAGCAGACGAAACCACACATGGAATTTTTTCATTGCATTTTGAACACAAAACTGGTTTTTACGTTAGAGCGAATTGGATAGTGAGTCCCCAGCATTAATTAACACTGCACCTAGAACACCAAAACGGTTTTACCTTCGAAATGCGTAAGGGTTAGCAGATAATTCAGCAACAGGAATTTGCATTGCGAACACAAGATTGGTTTCACCTTCAGAATGAATCTGCATAGGAGTCCACTAGTCAACCTGCTTAAATTAAATTGTACTCTGATTATGTGAATGGTTTTTCTACATTTTGTAGCATACTTATTGTCCGCAATATAATTTTATATTCATTTAACTAATTAAAATAAATTAACATAAATTTAACTAATTAAAATAAAGTGTTGCAATTGTTATGGCATTAATGTTTGTATTGTATATAAAATGTTAAGAGACGTGCTTGAATTAATATAACAAGTGATTCCTGACTTTATTTGGGGAAAATTTTTATATCTAGCTTTTAGTTCATCATCGCTTTGTAATTGAATAATTTCATGTTGCAGATTATCAGACACATTCGATGGTTCGACGTTGAACGGAGTAGCAAATATGTTCAAATCCGTTTGCTCTCTTTTCGCGCCCTTGATCGTTCATTAAATTCCTCACTTAATTTCGCGCACTCACCAGCGTATTCAAATGATGTAGAAGGCTTTTGTCCTTGCGGTGTTGGAAAATGCGTCGTGTTATTCATTTCGAGTTGCGCTTTCCACAGTCTTTTTAGTTTCAAATGATTTCACGTTTCACTCAGCTTCAACTTTTATTTTCTTCGTAGTTGCCATTAAAATAGGATTTTATTGATTTACTACCTACTTTGATTCCGCAGCGATGACTAGAAAACAATGTTAATGACAGACTGCCTAAGATTCGCCTCCGAATAGAGCTGCCATCAATCCTGAAATATCGGGACTGTCCCGTGCAAGAAAATTAAAAGCTCCGATGGAATTTCACTATCGTTTCACAATAACAATTTAAAATAAAAGTAAAATGGGAGGTTTTATCACGTTTTTATTTGTATCTAAACTACTTGCTAGTAACGATATTGTAATAACGTCTTAAAAATGCATCTGAAAGACTGTGAAAAAACTTTCCTGTTCTGTGTTATTTTTTGGGGTTCTTTCAGCAGGCCGCACCAAAAGTGCCCGCTGGCCGCACCAAAAGGCCGCATGCGGCCCGCAGGCCGCAGGTTCCCCACCTAATATAGACAAATAAACGTTGATTCTGAATTATTTATAAGTTTTATTTAATAATATTAAACGCAGAGTTTTTAAAATTTTTTTAAAAAGTCCGTAATTTTTAATCGGGTCGTAAAAATATGCCGTCAAGTTGGCATTATTGAAATTTTAGTGGTGACGTCACCGTAAAGTCATTTTATGGGAATGTATGACACAAGCCATCGTATAAATTTATTAGTTTATTTACATACTGTTTATAGAGATTTAGTTGTTGTGTTTATTGAAACATTATTTAGGCCTAAATAATGTTTAAAAAATAAAGGTATCTCTTATTAGTTTATCTCTATTATTGAAAATATTTAAAAACTACTGCACAAAAAAAATAGTAATGCTTCTTCTAGGGAGAACACTTCGAACAATGGAATTCAAAATGGCGGTAGTTGATCAGCTGATTGCCCGATCCTATAGTAATTTTTCAGGAGTGATGACGTCACACGATTCACCATACATACCTACGGTGGTTTTCGGGGGGTCTTGAAAAATTAAAACTTTGACAATTATTTTAACTATTAAAACTTACTCTAAAAATAAAAATAAAAATGCGGTTATTTAAGTAAGAAGGTCATTATTCATTAAAAAAAATTAAAAAATTGAACTGGAGTTCTCTATTGTATCCCAGTTAAACAGAATAACTTGACTATGTGATTAATTTCAGGATGCAATGCCCACAAAACTGAAAGCGGTCCACTTTGTGAACCCGGGTCCCTTCATGGATATGTTATTCAATATGGCCAAGCCATTCATGCACGCGGATCTGTTGGCCCTCGTGCATATCCACGGCCAGGGGATGGACTCCTTCTACGAGCATGTGGAGAAGAGAATGCTGCCCAAAGAGCTCGGTGGAGAGGCCCCTAGCTTTGAGGTGCTGAGAAGTGAGTTACAGGAGTTTTTTTTTATTTATTTTTGTATTGTCTTTTGATTTAAAAAATCTCTTTAATCACTGAAGACAATATTAGCTACTCTCAATCGAAAATTTGAAACAGAAAAATCAGAAAAGATACAGTCGCATCTAGGAATTAGCCTTGCTGGGCTCTGCTCTACCACTGAGTTAATTGAACCTGATTCCCTTCGGTTGTGTTTAACTGTTTCACATTTCAACAAAGAACTATCAATGGTATCTTCATTTTATTAATGCATATTTTTATTGGCTGCTATCTTTGTGTACAATTACAAGATTCGTCCCAAACTAAATGCTATCTAGCAGATCCAGGGGCGTAGCTACCGCCGTATCAGCCGTATCAATGATACGGGGCCCCTGGGCTACAGAGGCCAGAGGTGAGAAATCTTTACCCTTCATTAGGGCCCCCCAACTAATTTTGATACAGGGCTCC